>CM062290.1:144976444-146232219 GCA_031216915.1 Pictodentalium vernedei | reverse complement strand
TGACCTTAAACACCAATAAATAAATAAATAAATAGCTAAATCCCCTCAAAGCCAATTAGCTTATCCTATTTTTAGACACCCTATTATGCAATCGACTAGTGGAGAGGAGAGAATATTTTAAATGGACTCTGCACGTAATGGATTGAAACACAATTTTTACAGTATGCCATTCAAACTGATGTGTCTTGACATCCATATTTGCGAGGTTTTATTATAAATTTTTATAATTTTATAAGAATACATTTTCCGAACTAACCCACTTCTCTTATATAGACTTATAATATTTACATGTAAGCATTCCTATCAAAATTGTATTTTCCTAATCTCCTTTATAAGAAAAAATATACACCTGTATTGCATATTCTATGCGTCCATTGCTCGCAATTATCACATTGTATTCCTTCTTGTCTCGGACGAACAATTAAGTTACACTGCCTGCAGCAGTTGTTTTCCGACATGTTGGAAGCTGTTGATGTCCTGGTATTCTGGAAGCATCTTTATATACCTCATCTAAAACTACTCTTGTTTATTTAGGATATAAGTATAGTTCATCAGTTAAGAGCACATAAGCCGCTCGCTGGTTTTGATCTACAGGAACGGGAAAAATAGTGGGTCGAGATCACTAAAAGTGGGTCGAAGTCACTCTGGGTCGAGATCACCAAAAGTGGGTCGAAGTCACCAAATCGGGTCGAGGTCACTTTGGGACGAGATCGTTATGGGTCGAGGTCACTGGACACCATTTGAACTGGAGTGAACACATCAACAACGCCACGAGCAAAACTAGCCGCAGTCTGGGGTTCCTACATCGAAACCTCCATATAAAATCAAAAAAGATCAAGGAACAAGCATACAGGTCGCTGGTGAGACCTCAACTGGAATATACGAAAACTGTCTGGGATCCATACCATCAGACCCAAATAGACAAGTTAGAAAAAGTACCAACGACGAGCGACAATATACGTCACAGGTCGACAAAGAAACATGTCCAGTGTCAACAACATGCTGGAGGGACTAAAATGGACACCACTTCAAACAAGAAGAAAAGAATCCCGCCTTATTGTGACGTATAAAATAGTCAACAACATGGTAGCCATTTATCGATAGCACCAACTATTATACTAAACGAACAAGAAAATCTCGATACACTCAGAGCCATTCCTATGCCATACCAACTGCAACCAAAGTATGTAGGAAATGGTCATTCTTCGTTAACACCATTAAGGATTGCAACAGCCTGCCACCTGATATAGCCACAGCCAAATCACTCGAGATATTTAAATCCCAAGCGAACAAACTCCTGGAATAGGCTTAATGTACACGTTTTTATCCAGATTTTAACCATGCGTACACCTGTCAGAATATTCAATATGTTGAATGTGGACAGTATATGGAAGAAAGAAGAAAATCCACACGGGACCGAAGTCGACCAACTTGGACACGGAGGGACCGGAACGGAATAAAAACACAACTCGAAAATGAATTAATTGTGTTGTGTGTGTGTGTGTTTTAAAACAAAAACAACATTTCAAAGAGAATTGCTCTTCTGAATCGAATCTCTCCGCTAAGAAACAATGGTGTTTGCAGCAATCTAGTTGGGGGGGGGGGGGGGGGGGGGGGGGGGGGGGAGTAACAATATTGTATTTTGTTTATTTTTCCCATTGTATTCGGTACTACGCATGTACGTAATCTGTTAAACAATAAATTTAAATAGTCCCTACAATTACTTCAGAGTTTGTATTTATAGGTTAATTCCATTGCCCATAAGCCATTTTATGTTAAATCACGTGTCAGCGTTACGCGTGGAAAGGGTAACATAAGGTACATTTGCCCCATAACATAAACTTTGACCGCCGCACCCCTCGTCCTCACACACACACACTCACCCACATACCTCTCCACCAAACACACACACACACACACAACACACACACACACACACACACACACACACACACACACACACACACACACACACACACACACACACACACACACACACACACACACAAACACACACATTTAGGACGCATTGATCGAAATCCCCATCCGGACATCCAGGTGGAGTGTTACCCCGGCGCCAAATTCAATCATCTGCGCTCTATGTTTAAAGGGCACAGGGGCCAGTCCAGACCCCCAAAAATATTATTAAATATTGGCGTGAATTCTCGAAACGATAATTCTGATCTCGTAGTTAAGCAGTTGCGGAATATGCTTAGCGATATCAGGGTCAAGTTTAGACCAGCAAAAATTTATTTCGCTGAACTAAACTTTTCGCAAAAACGCCCTCAGGCTGAGAGGAGAACCCTGAGCATCATCAACGAAACCATTCGGAAAGTGAAGGACGTTAACGTTATACCAAAAATTGATGACGCGAAGTTTGATGTTGCTCGGGATTTAATCCATTGGGCCACGAGAACCGCCAATATTATGTACGATCACTGGTTGAACCACCTAAATTTAAACTAAGTAAAGGCAAAGGTAACAGCCGCCTAACAGATGTGGGTTTAGGAACTAATGTGGTTAACTGTCTGGCACCA
This sequence comes from Pictodentalium vernedei, assembly GCA_031216915.1. Classification (NCBI taxonomy): domain Eukaryota; kingdom Metazoa; phylum Mollusca; class Scaphopoda; order Dentaliida; family Dentaliidae; genus Pictodentalium; species Pictodentalium vernedei. The sequence goes on along the minus strand of CM062290.1, from coordinate 146,229,682 downwards.
ATGACCTAACAACCCAAGATAAATCTCTTTTATATCGCGGTTTAACTTTTGTACCAGCACCAAAGCCAAAAACTGATAACCAAACAAATTTACCATCATACAACTGTAATTTTCTTAGGCAAATGAAATTAGCAGACCGCTTTAGACACTCCAGCGGTCGGAAACTTCCTTTTACAGAATCATCTGGTTGGTCACCTCCAGATAGTGAAGCAGATCCCAAAATTATTGAGGCTAGCAAACGAATCATTCAAAAGGTGTTCAGCATGAACATACTCTCCGATAAAGACAATTTAACAGCTGGTGAACGGAGAGCCCTCACGAAACTTCGAAAAAATAAGAAATTAGTAATTAAACCAGCCGACAAAGGTGGGTCGGTAGTTGTTCTATCTCGGGATAATTATATAAAGGAAGCCATGAGACAACTCAGCAATACTAAACATTATAAGAAAATAGATTCACTTATTTGGCCTAGTAATATCGAAACATTCAATAAGATCTTAAAATTTCTCCTCGACGAAGGTCACATTACCAAAAAACAATTGAAATATTTAACAGCTAAACTCAGTGCTCAAACAAGACAATTTTATATCGTACCAAAGATCCACAAGGACCGTTCTTCATGGACGGATGACTTAACTCCACCGGGAGGCCAATTGTATCAGATTGTAATTCGGAATCTTATGCGATCTCGGAATTAATTGATTATCATCTGAAACCTATAGCAAATAGACATCCGAGCTATCTAAAATATACACAGGATTTCCTGTCAAAAATTTCGAAATTGAAAATATCGAAAAATGCAATTCTGGCTACTTTGGATATCGACAGTATGTATACGAACATTGATATTGATAAAGGTGTTAAATCAGTTAAAAATGCATTTGAAAAATATCCGGATGCGAAACACCCGGATGAACAAATTTTGGATCTTTTAGAGCTGAGCTTAAAAGGTAATGACTTTCAATTCAGTGGAGAATATTTTCTACAAATAATGGGTTGTCCTATAGGCAAAAGATTCAGTCCTAATGTTGCAAGCATTTATGTAGCGGAATGGGGGGAAAATGCCTTAAGCAAATGTACAAAGCATCCTCTCGTATATCTCAGGTATTTAGATGACATTTTTATTATTGGGAACATTCAAAAGAAGATTTTGATGAATTTTTAGAAATTTTGAACAATCACGATCCAAATATTAAATTGATAGCTACTATCAGTGAAAATTCTGTTGATTTTCTCGATGTTACCGTGTATAAAGGCAAGCAATTTCAGGCGTCCGGTCATTTAGATTATAAAGTATATTTTAAACCAACTGATTCACATCAATTGTTGCACACAAAATCATTTCATCCTCAACATACATTTAAAGGTATCATTAAAACACAGCTCATTCGTTTCCACCGTAATTCAAGTGATAAGGTAAATTTCAATGAGGCTTGTTCTACTCTATTTGGCGCCCTCAGATCGAGAGGGTACTCGCTGCGCCTTTTGCGTAGCCTGAAATCCCAAACCCTGAAAAAGCTCGAAAGTCCAGCTGAAACTACCGATTTCGAACCACTGAAGATTGAACACAACAGACCGTTGCAAAATGGTAGTGGCGCGGTATTTAATTGCAAAAAGCCTCGTTGTAGACTGCATACTTTTATGCCTGATCAGAAAGAGGAATTTTCCTCCGAACAAACAAAAAATCATTATCAGATCCGTAACCCCCTCCATTGTGATTCACCAAACATTATTTACCTTATCACTTGTAAGCGATGTCGGAAACAGTATGTTAGGCAAAGTCAAAATCCTTTCCGAGAACGTGCTACTAGACACAAACAGGATATAAAACATAATGCTGATGCCCCAGTAGCACAACATTTTAACCTTCCTGGCCATTCTTTGGACGATTTCGAAATCCATCCTATTGAACAACCACCAATTAAAGACACATTAGAAGAAACGGATGAGTTTAGAAAAAAACGTGAAGCTTTTTGGATCAATACGCTTCAAACCCTCTGGCCATTTGGTATGAACATATCAGAGGGCGAATGCGAAAGGAGGTCCATCATTCCTTTCACTTTAACGTACAACAGAATGAATATCGAAATAGCAAAAATGTTAAAAGATGAATTCAATTTTACCAATGCTAAATTAAATGAACCTTTGAATCTTCGACCTGTCATCGCCTATAAGAAAAACAAAAGCTTGCGTAACATCCTTGTAAGGACTAAATTAGAGCCCATCAATGAATAACATCAATTTTTGCCAGCCAGTTTAACCAGTTCCTAAGCTCATCACTTAGTTTAAATCAGTTTTATGTACTTTTTTGTCATGTTTGAAACCAATCAGGGTTCAGTAAATGAAAACAATTTTTCGACGGCATATTAAAAGAAAAAAACGTTTCAGTAGGAAATGTCTGTGCCAGTGCGATTTCTTAACCTCAAACACACACACACATACACATCCAACCACACCCTCACACTGTCTCCTCTTTATTCCACACATACCTAGGAGATGAACATACCCAGTAATGATTTATTTACAAGCTCGGAAACAGATAATTATGAGTATCAGGAGTCATCCATGTCTATGCACAAGATATGAGGGCGTCAGCCTACAGATTTACCTAAAGCTGCGTTTCATACCTTCAGACTTTGCGTTCAAATTCAAGGAGTTCCAAGGCACCAATATTCGTGAGAGGGAGGTAACGCACACTGTAACGCTGTCGGAAACAGTATGTTGGTCAAAGTCAAAATCCCTTCCGAAAACGTGCTACTAGACACAAACAGGATATAAAACATAACGCTGATGCCCCAGAAGCACAACATTTTAACCTTTCTGGCCATTCTTTGGACGATTTCGAAATTCATCCTATCGAACAACCACTAATTAAAGATACATTAGAAGAAACGGATGAATTTAGGAAAAAAACGTGAAGCTTTTTGGATCAATACGCTTCAAACCCTCTGGCCATTTGGTATGAACATACCAGAGGGAGAATGCGAAAGGAGGTCCATCATTTCTTTCACTTTAACATACAACAGAATGAATATCGAAATAGCAAAAATGTTAAAAGATGAATTCAATTTAACCAATGCTAAATTAAATGAACCTTTGAATCTTCGACCTGTCATCGCCTATAAGAAAAACAAAAGCTTGTGTAACATCCTTGTAAGGACTAAATTAGAGCCCATCAATGAATAACATCAATTATTGCCAGTCAGTTTAACCAGTTCCTAAGCTCATCACTTAGTTTAAATCAATTTTATGTAATTTTTGTCATGTTTGAAACCCATCAGGGTTCAGTAAATGAAAACAATTTTTCGGCGGCATATTAAAAGAAAAAAACGTTTCAGTAGGAAATGTCTGTGCCAGTGCGATTTTTTAACCTCACACACACACACACACGCACACACACACACACACATACACATCCAACCACACCCTTACACTGTCTCCTCTTCATTCCACACATGCCTAGGAGATGAACATACCCAGTAATGATTTATTTACAAGCTCGGAAACAGATAATTATGACTCATCCATGTCTATGCACAAAATATGGGGGCGTCAGCCTACAGAGTAACCTAAAGCTGTGTTTCATACCTTCAGACTTTGCGTTCAAATTTAAGGAGTTCCAAGGCACCAGTATTTGTGAGAGGGAGGTAACGCACACTATTCTACGGATGGTCTCCTTGATGACGGAAGACAAGACAAGACGACAAGACAAGACAAATGACAAGACAAGATGTATTTATGCATTCAAACAATTAACACCTACAGAGAGGCTGATTGCGAAAACAAAACTATAACAATAACAGAATGAAACAGTCAAAAATAAGAGAAGATGTTAAAAGTACATAACAAACTATTTTTTATCAACACAAAGAACAATTATTTTATTTTACGAACTCAGCTGTCCTATGTTGAAAAAAGACACCGGATCATGGTACTGATGGAATTACATAACCAGGGGATATTGTTTCGCATTATCAGGTTACATTTTCCTTTTATATTCATATTTTGAAAGTTTTCTGTCTTCTTATATATTTCTTTTAGATCTTTTCGCATTTTGTCAAACGCGATACATTCCATAACAAAGTGAAACTCGTCTTCAATCGTCCCGAACCATCAACCTTACAAGGTATCTCTCTAACACGAATAGGAGGCTGCGAATGCTTCTCCTTCTCGACTAAGATACTGGTTACTGATTCGGAATCGGATGAAGTCGTTTCTAGAAGTGGTGTGTATCAAGTATGGCTCCATGATATAGTCGTCTTTAAATGTTCTGCATGTCCGTAATTTGTTTTGGCTTCGTTTCTATCGTCGTCGTAAATGCTGGAGAAGAAATTAGTTTCATATCTACTCCGACTACTCCGAAGCTCTTCCAACATTTGTTTGTTTTGATGTTTCTGGCCGATATTAACGTTGTCGGTGTCTGGTTGTATAAGATTATGCATTTTCATTTTCAGTAATTTTAAAAGTTCATAGTTATTCGCATCCGTGTATGCCTCACTGAGTAAAATTTGCAAAGCCAATGAACTGAGTTTGTGCAAGTGTTCGACTTGGCCCATGGTAGCGTCAATGGTGATTGGATATCTTCCTAATTTTGCACATACTGCATGATTAGATGGTTTTTTACTCACTTTAAATACCAGTTTGCAAAATTTGACGTGTTCACAGGGGGAGTTTTTTTTATAGCCTTATAAGTCACTTCCAAAGCCCATATTTCACTACCATAGAGTAAAATGGATTTCATCAGTTTGTCAAATAGTTTTAAATATATCTGTAATGGGAGGTGTCATATAAACTTGAATGGCTAAATAAGTGAATAAAGTGCCTTTAGTGTTTTGAGGCTCAACTTATGTTGGACATCACGTAATTTGCCATTGGAAGATATTTTGAAACCTAGATAGTTGTAGTTATTCACGTGCTCTAGTTTAATCGAGCCGGGTGTAAATCTGGAGAGAACTTACATCTTCTTGATCACAAAATCATAATTTAGTTTTCTCACTGCCAGTACTCAGATTCTTTAACGAAGCATACACTTTCAATTTTCATAGACAGTTTTGGAGGCCGACATATGAATCTGATAGTAATACTGGGTCATCTGCGAAAAGCATGTGGTTCATTTGGCAACTGTCCAATAGTATCCGACTTCAACTTTCACCGAATATGTTTTCCAATGCCTTCAATAAAGAGTTTAAAGAGGGTCGGAGAAATGTTGCAGCCTTGTCTGACTACGGTTGTCGATTGCTCGGGTGGGCCAATACATTTATTTGTTTTTCTTTCATGACTCTACTGATACAGGAACGATATTTTATGATATAATCCACTACACTACACCCATTGTATTGGGTAACTAGTGAAGTTGCCCATGTAGTCTCCCGGATTACGTCCCTTACTTGACTCGAAGACAAGAAATGTTTGCCAAAGCTATTTAATGTTGCATCGAGACTTTCTCTGTAATTGGAAGAGTCGGTCATATTATCTTCGGGAAATGGTACATGTACTTTTCGCTATCACCTGTAACATAATCCAACTTTCCATCAGTTTGTACGTTGAAATCACGACTTAAGACGATGAGATCTCCCGTAGCACAGGTTGACAATTCTCCCAGAAGTCGGCCAAACTCCCTTCCGGGCATGTTAGGCCAATTTTCCTGTCAGTAACTTGAGTTTGCGGGTGGGATTTAGACAGATGCAAACATTACAGATGACGGTAGATTGAATATTTTGCCGTCAAATTTTGCCCATAAATTTGAAGAACTTTCTTAAAAAAAGAATCATATTTTGAGAGTTAATAAAATCCAATTCCACCTTTTTTGTTACTGGCATTGGTGCGGCATAAGTTTATTATGCAAGACAACCGAGGAATTCCAGTGTGGAATATGCTCCAATGTCAAGTTCCCGTGACGGTTGCACATTTAGTTTGTGAACAGTTAACAACTGTTTGAATTCAGGGTGTTGGATTTTACTGAGTATTTCACACAGTATAACCAATTTTGTTAAAGTAACGATTTGTTTTTATTTTGGGGTATCATTAAAAGTTTAATGTTATGAAATCTAAGCGAGACTAACGCACCATAGCCAGTGTGACGATATAAAGGTATTAACATCTTTTTACGCAATGTGATCAAATTTACCCCCTTGTTAACCTTAGGTCTGAAAACGCAGTCTTTCTGACACATATAGCGTGTCAGTAGAGAAACAAAAAACGTTGGGATAAGGGACAGATGACTACTGCTAACTCTTACCCATACTGTACTGACACTATCTCATTACGGATATCTCCTATTTTAGTCGACGTCGCGATGGAGATTCTGTCTCCCAGCACGATAAGTTGATTTGAATTTTTTTGTTCCATCGATAAAGCAACCAATTAGACACGTTATCTTTACGATGCATGATGCGTTTCAATACACTGAAACTGTTCGTCCCAAAGTAGCCGTGATATCCGGACAGCGTTATTCACAGAACTTGCTATTCAAATTTAATGAATTTATCCATATTTTTCGGTAAAAAAAGCACAGGTTGTGACACTTGATTAGGCCGAGCTCGTCGCGCGCATTTCAATGAGGTTACATTAGATATGTTCTATAGCACTAATTAACTGTTTTTTAATTATTCATGAATTTTTTTGCAAAGTTCTGTCGTCAGCGAGTCCCGTTAAAGCAAAGGTTAATGAACTAAGAGCATTGGTTTCCAAACCACAAGGTCCGCAGTCTGATCCCGAACAACGATAACGCAGTAACTGCGTTGTGTCCTTGGATAAGGCATGTGATCTCCATTACCCACAAGGGTGGAAGTGGGACTGCGTATTCAGGCATACTGCACGTCGATGGAGCACTTGCCTTCAGCCAGATGCAATCCTGCTTGTGTGGAGTTTGTATGCTGAGGAGTCTGCAAGTAGCTCGCTAATGGTCGGTGGATCTCTACGGGCGACCCTGGCTGTCGAAACTATCGTCCAACCCCCAATAAATAACTCTTCCTAGACCACGTTAAAACAAATTTGACTCATAACGTAAGTAGCAGAGCCACAGTAATTGGAAATGGGCTTACCGTACAATTTGGAATATTCAGAGATCCAGATGAGATAAAAGAGGTGTATAATTTGAAAGGTTTAGCTTCCATCAGCGCTTGTGAACAAGGAAGCAAAAGTACATGTTGCAGTTTAGGTCATTTTTTTAAGCACGTAATTTGACAACAGACAATATAACTAGGGTTGGTGGAGGTTAAGGCAACCAGAAACGAACACCAAATGCTGTGCATCATATGCGAAGCATTACACAGTGGCTTACCTCCCACAAGTATCCGAGAATTCCACTGGTTTTAAAATGTCACATACAAGCATTAAACTATATACGGCCAGTTCAGTTCTATATTCGATTGATAGTCCACAGGGTAGTAAAAATCACGAGTAGCTTGTCCCAAAGGCTAACATTAGAATAACATGAATACACACACTAGTCAATTCTATACTACCGTACTGGACAACCTGCCATAGCCCACATTAACCGAATGACAAGATACTAAATTATAATTACAAGTTAATAACTTATAAGCACCAAAGACTGACATTAGACTAACGGAGTCCACCATATACTACCACACTAGACAAACAAGCATATCCCAAATAACCACATAACAATACACTAAATTGTAATTACAAGTTATTAAATTGTAAGTACAAGGTATTAAACTGCAATTACAAGATAGTTGGAGGGGGCGCGGTGGCTCAGTTGGTAGAGGTGCAGGCTGCAAGCCGAGAGGTCCTCGGTTCGGCAACCGCGTTGTGTCCTTGGGCAAGACACTTCACCCCCATTGCCCACGTGGGGGCAGGGTGACGTTGTGTACTAAGACGTACTGCACGTCGATGGTGCACCTGTCTTCAACCAATGCTAACCCTGCTTGTGTGGAGTTGGTATGTTGGGGAGCTGACAGTTGCTCGCCGTTGCTCGGTGGTTCTCTCCGGGTACTCCGGCTTCCTCCACCCGTAAAACTATCACGGTCATGGTTAGCCATTGTGCAGAAATATGTGACCTTAAACACCATTAAATAAATAAATAAATAAATAAATAAATAAATAAATAAATAAATAAATAAATAGTTAACTTGGAATTACAAGTAATCTAAATTGAAATTACAAGATGGTAACTGGTAATGCAAAATAGTACTTGCAAGCACAAGTTATCTTGTAATTACAAATTAGTACCCTGTGATTACAAATTAGTATCTTGTGATTACACAGTAGTATCGTATAATTAAAAGATAATAAGGGAAGATCAGTGGCGGCTCTAGACTGCCGTAGATAATGTTACTTAATGTCCACTTTAGAGTAACAAAATGGAAGAACCCCATTGAAAACGAAACTACAACCATTCGAATCAATAACCAAATGTGGTTTCCATGAATGGGATTAATGTTCCCTGATTCAAAATACCAACCAAAGTCACAACAACCCTAAGACCAAGGAAGTTACTTGAAGAAATAAGATGAGCTTTTTGAAGTGAACTCTGAAATGTGCGATAAACAGCGCCTCCAGAATTAATAAGAATTCGCGATTATAGCTCCAGCGCTAATTAGTCTGTAAACACAGAGACTATTGTTTTTGTATGGTTTCTTTTTCTTCTTCTTCTTCTTCTTCTCTTCTTATACTGATAGACATTCAGAAGTACTCGCCCACCTTTGTCTTTCAGCTTCGCGGAGGTCTCCCTAGGGGTGTTCTGAAAGTAGGTCATGCTCATATCTCAGGCTTGGTTTTTCAGTTTTGGACCTGAGACCAACACCAATTGGGTCGACACACAATACAAGTTCCAAATATGGGTCAACGTCACTGAATTCACCCATGAGTCATTGAGTGCGTTTTTCAGAATAGCTGAAAATCGAAGTTTATGAACCCCTAATGCATTGCTGAAGTTCATATATGTATTTTTATACTCAAAAAGTGAGTGGGGCTAAAATATCCTTTTGTGGTTCCTTTGTAGAACACGTTGAATGCAGTGAACAAAAGAAATTAATTCTGGTTTGTTGGAATTTTTTTTATCTGATTCTTGCCCATCTATGTCTTTCAACTTCGTGGGGACGGGGGTGTCCTTAAGGGTGTTTTGAAGGTGGGTCACGCTCATATCTCAGGCTTGGTATGACCTTTGGACCTGGGACCAACACCAAATGAGTCAAAACCTAACAAAGGTTCAAAATATTGGTCAAGGTCACTGAACTCACCCAGGGTCATTGAGTGCATTTTTTTTTAAATTGCTGGAAATCGCATTTTATGACCCCCCCCCCCCTAATGCATACGCAGTCAATACATTTATATTTACATTAAAAGGAGGGCGGCCAAAAAATTCTAAAGCAGATCGCGCTCATATCTCAAGCATGATATGACCTATTGTCCTAGGAGCAACACTATTTATTCATTTATTGGGGTTTAAGGGCACTTTTAAAAGCCAGGGTCACATTGTGTTGGACAGTTTTACAGGTGGAGGAAGCCGGAGTATCCTGAAAGAACCATCGAACAACGCCAAACAACTGTCAGACTACCCTACGTACTAACTACACACAAGCAGGGTTAGCATTGGTTAGCATTGGTTGAAGACAAGTGCGCAATCGACGTGTAGTACGCCTTAGTACACAAAGCCACCGTGCCCCCACGTGGGCAATTGGGATTAAGCGCCTTGCCGAAGGACACAACGCGTATGCCGAATATGAAAATCATCTTTCTTGAAGTTGGCAGCCATTTTGAATTTGACAACCATCTTAAAGTATATCCTACCCTTGTGATGCAACACAATTAACATGGAAAAAATAGATAGTACAAATGGATATGGAAAAGAAATGTGAAATATTGGGCAAGATATAATTTTTCGATGTCAGATTTCAAAATGGCCGCCATTATACCAAGATGGCCGGCAAACAAAAGCCAAACATTTTTTTTTGATAATTTTATGATATACAAAGTGCAAAAAATATGGTTTGCAAGATTCTACCAAAATTTTCCACTCAAGTACACAAAAGTATGTACTATATTTTCACGGAAAACTTATAATCATATAATAACAGCCTGTATTGTTCTAACTAATGAAATATTACTCTACCCTGATAATAAAAATGGAAAGAAAATTTCGATCGGATTGCGAAATTTTTGTGACCAGAGCAAATGCATCACGACCTCTACATGTATCTACCCGTAAACAAATTTCCTGATTTTTTTTTAAAACTATAATCCCCGTTGACAATATTCCAACTACACCACCAAGGCATGATCGCGAAGAAGGCATACTTTGATGATGCAGTTGGATTGTTGGAACAGTGGCGTAGCCAAGGGGTGATCTATGAGGGTCATGACCCCCTAAAAATTACAGTACCCTTCCCCCCTCAAAATGAGGAATTAAAGCACCAGAGGGTCCAAGATTCAGTCTCACAGAACTGAGTTTTTAAAAATTTTCTCGGGGATCTCCCCTGAACCTCCACCAATGGGAAGGGGTACCGTAGGCTTGAGGAGGGGTGGGTATATCCGACACATTGGCGGGGGTTCTGAGCCCCAGAACACTCACCAATGGGGGCATACCGACCGCACCTCGGGCCTACGGCCTTCGGATATGCCTGTGGCATATATCGGCACCCCCACAAAATTATATCCACCCTCAAAAGAAATCCTAGCTAAACCCCTTAGTCTGAATCTTCGCAATGTCTCAGAATAATAATATACAGTGTTTCGTTAATGACGAAGACGGGTCGTGATGTCACTTCACAAAAATAATCTCAATAGAATTTCATTGCTTTGCTTTGAGAATTTATGTAAATAACCCACATTTCTACAAAATGCAGCGCAGCAAATTAAAACAGAGATGTGTTGGAATATGTGTTTTCTCAAGCAAATGACAACCCTTAGAAAGGAAACTATATCGGAAGCCAAACTTGTCTAATACATCATAACAACTACCCTTAGTCAAATTTCCTGTATCAATTTCGAACCCCTCATCTGAATAACATGCACTTGAACACGAAAATCAATACATTACCATTAATACAAACAGATATATCGGAACTCGTGATTTCTGTCAATGATGGTCATTCTGAAGCCATAATGGAATTTCTTTAATAATTACAACCTCTTCTATATTTCAAATCCGTGGAAAAAATAACATGTATTTAGACATTTCGACACCCACATCTGACTAATTCTAACAACTCTAACGCACACAACGGATTTTTTTCTTTACGAGGTGACAAACCGACACCTATCTGAAGCGGGCAAGGGGTATCATGTATATTAAGGGTGAACATAAAAATAATCGACTGATAATTTTGTATCAGAACCTTGTCTGTCGGACTATAAACTGACCATTCTACGGTCTACATATCGACCTGGTGTAATTATTGTGTATTTGTTCCCATAGACCCATGGCCAGTATTAAATTGCACATTGAACAATCAACAGCACGAACCACATGTTAAAACATTCCTTACTAAATAAATGGCACACACAATTCGTACCCCTTCAACTCCCTTAGCAGTCTCGGCCCACTGATCTCTATATAAGTGTTTTGCTGGAATGCTCACTGGTTGATCATAAACAGAAAAGTGTCCCAGCATTCGCCAATTCCAAGAGGATGGGTTATTGAGATGTTTTCCTATACATTGGCAATCCTCAACAAAATATTTTTCTCAACAGTGTTCAATTTTCTGACGCCTCGTAATCGCCGTTTTCTTTCTGAAGAAAATGATTTGATGTCTGCGAAATAAGAATACGTTTTTTACATTTCCCTCCACGGCGCAAATTGAACAGTCATAGCATATTTTAGTTTTTATTGACGAAAAATGACCAACAAAAAAAAAAAAAAAGAAATGCTGATATTTGAAAGTTTATACCGGCTTGATAAGTTGTGAGTTAGGCTTTTCGGTAAACACCATGAGTTTGATGATGATGATGATGATGATGGTGATCGATGATGATGATGATGATGATGATGATGATGATGATGATAAGACAAGACACGACAACTTGAGATAAGATAATTTCCTGACAACAACACCCACACGAGGCTGATGCAAAATCACACACATAATAGATACAAAATATATAATAATTGCTTGACAATGCAGTGCAACTCTATAACGCCGAAACTGCAGGTATTTTTTTCGCATACATACAGTACAAGTCAAAATAAGTTGTAGGATAACCACTATAAACTATGTATCTTTCTTTTCCGACACTGATAAGACCAGAAGCTGACATAATTTTCTAGGAAGCTGTCACTGAAAAATACAAAATATGACAACCCGACACCTATCCGAAGCGGGTCAGGGGTATCATGTATATTAAGGGTTATCATAAAAAAAATCGACTGATACTTTTATATCACAGCCTTTCTTGTCGGACTGTAAACTGACCATTAAGTTAGTAAATGGCTATAGTTGAGTTTTTTTTTCTGCACGATGTAGACGAAAGTCATTTAGAATCGCACGTGCGAGAAAGAACATCATGGGTTGAAACCTGACACAATTGATTTGAAAAAAAACACGCCTGGAATACGGTTGGAGTTTGCACCCACCCACAGTTCCTCACCAACAATGAAAGCTAAGAAAAACAGTCAAACATTTTTTCACAATATCCGGGAATACTCAGACAGAAAAATCCACGAAATAGTTTAGCAACAGTTGACCTGATGCAGACAAACCATTCGACGGTCTGCATATCGACCTGACGTAGTGATTGTGTATTTGTTCCCGTGGACGCATGTCCATCATTAAATCACACATTGAACAAGTAATATTCCGAACCACACGTTAAAACATTCCTTACTAAATAAACGGCACAATCTTGAGATGAGCAAAATGAATTCCAATGATCTCCAATGGAGTTGCAAAGGTCGGTGTTACGGTTTGACAGAAGTTCAATCCCTCCCACATTTCACTATATCAGTCAAAAAGTGTTCATCTTAGAAAATTGTGAACACATTAATGTGGTATGGAAGTAGTATGTCTCGCACGTTTCACCTCACATTGGCGGCTATGTTGTGACGTCATCGCCATATTGATACGTGGTGTTAGTGCGCAGCGCGTGTTATTAGGGTGATACGCGTTTCTGTCGTCCATTTTGTATACTGGAGGCCGCCATCTTGGTTTCTATAGTAGCACGTGGTTGTATTGTTGCCTAAAACCTTCTTATAGGACAGGGGTATGTTCAGAGGGTGTGTTCGATGTTCGATTGTTCGATTGAATCGGAGTATCACGAATTACCACAAACAACCCAACAATCCCTCCAAATCACCAAAGTCCACTTTTATTTACTACGGATTCTTGAAGAATCCTATTTAGGACCGCCATACTTTTGGCTTATAATAGTAGCACGTAATGCTATAGTACAGAGGGGGTACCGGGGGTAAGTTCGATTGAATTCGAGTAATGTGCTGGTTCCGATTTTACCAGAATCCTTTTTGATCCCTATCCTATGACGTTTTTCCCCAATAAAAGATGCGTTCCTTTGGTCATTACCCAGAATCCTCTGCTTCTACCTGGAAATATATTTTTATAAATTCCTACACTCTATTATTAGTAACATCCTTAACTGCCCCCTGTTATCTCCCTTGTGTATAACAAAAGCCTATATCATTTCCAAATATCCCTTTAAGCTGTCGAGCAGTTACTGATATGTCATTACTTGACAACCCAAAGCCCATCGAGCAAATGAGCTATCGAGCAATTGCTCGAATGACTCGAATTCCATCGAGCAAATGAGCTAATGAGCAATTGCTCGTTCGAGTGACTTGCACATACTGCTCGGCGACTCATTTCAGAAAAAAGGGATTCCATAGCCACAGGCGTTTTCGAAAAAGGGATTCCACAAATGGGATTCCAAAAAAGGAATTCCATAAGTGGGATTCTGTCTTATGTCGAGTGACTCGTACATATTGCTTGAATGACTCGAATTCCATCGAGCAAATGAGCTAACGAGCAATTGCTCGTTCGAGTGACTCGCACATACTGCTTGACGACTCATTTCAGAAAAAGGGATTTCATAGCCACAGGCGTTTTCGAAAAAAGGATTCCACAAATGGGATTCCAAAAAAGGGATTCCATAAGTGGGAGCCAGCCTTATGCTGAGTGGCTCGCACATATTGCTCGAATGACTCGAATCCCATCGAGCAAATGAGCTAATGAGCAATTGCTCGTTCGAATGACTCGACATACGACTCTTCAACTCATTTCAGAAAAAAGGGATTCCATAGCAGCATGCATTTTTCAAAAAGGGATTCTTAAAAAGGGATTCCATAAATGGGATTCCTAGCCGATTCGTAAAATTTGGAGTCCGTGATTTAACATCAATACTCGAGAGTATGGAAAGGGACTAATAATGCCTAATTCAACAACAACAGCAAGAACCCGAACAGATACAACTGACAACCAACCGCTACAACACAACAAAGGTACAGAACGAAGATCCAATATTACCAAGATCGAAGTGAACATAACAAAAACTTTGACTTAATCTTAACGCCCAATATATACAATAAAATTTTTAACCTGAATGGACTGTAACCCCTAAATATTACATGCAACAACCCAACTAAACAGACGGAACATGAACGAAAATGAACTGGTTGGAAACAACTGAACAGAACCAACTCAACTACAGTTGAACTGTTGAAGTCGCAGTGAACGAAGATCCAACACAACCAAGATCGAAGTGAACAGAACAAAATGAAGAAAATCGAACTGACCTGATTGACAGACTGAACAGATAGAAGAGAACCGATGCAAAGAAGGTATCGAAGTGAACTGACCATAACAAATTGAACAAAGTTCTGAACTATAACCCCTAAATATAAACTAATGTTAACCCTTTGAACTCTTTGAATGAACTATAATTTTGAACAATAACCTAAATGAAGGTATTACCGCCCTTTGAACCCAATACGGTTTTTAACCATAACTTTAATGGTACATATAATTACAACCCTTGTGAACTATTCTGGAGTGAATGAACTATAACCCATTGAACTAAATTCTTCCAACAGGGAAGGGGAATACCCTCGAGTGTTGATGTTAAAACACGGAATCCCATTTTACAGAGTCAGATAGGAATCTCATTTTACAGAATCCCTTTTTAAGAATCCCTTTTTCGAAAAGGCCTGTGGCTGTGGAATCCCTTTTTTCTCAAATGAGTTGCTGAACAGTATGTCGAGTCACTTGAATGAGCAATTGCTCGTTAGCTCATTTGCTCGATGGGATTCGAGTCATTCAAGCAATATGTGCAAGTCACTCGACATACGATGAAATTCCACTTATGAAATCCCTTTTTGGAATCCCATTTGTGGAATCCCTTTTTTGAAAACGCCTTTGGCTAGGGAATCCCTTTTTTCTGAAATGAGTCATCGAGCAGTATGTGCGAGTCACTCGAACGAGCAATTGCTCATTAGCTCATTTGCTCGATGGGATTTGAGTCGTTCGAGCAATATGTGCGAGTCACTCGAACGAGCAATTGCTCATTAGCTCATTTGCTCGATGGGATTCGAGTCATTCGAGCAATATGTGCGAGTCACTTGACATAAGATGGAATTCCACTTATGGAATCCCTTTTTTGGAATCCCATTTGTGGAATCCCTTTTTTGAAAACGCCTGTGACTATGGAATCCCTTTTTTCTGAAATGAGTCATCAAGCAGTATGTGCGATTCACTTGAACGAGCAATTGCTTGATAGCTCATTTGCTCGATGGGATTCAAGTTGTTCAAGCAATTTGTACGAGTCACTCAATCAAGCAATTGCTTGATAGCTCATTTGCTCGCTCTGCTTCGAGTCGTTCAAGCAATGACTTACTAGTAACTGCTTGATAGCTTATTGGCTTTAGGAATGATATAGGGTTTTGTTGCACACAAGGGAGATAACTCTGTATACAGATTATGGGAAATCAAGCACTGGTGATTATAAGACTTGGACGAGAGAACCAGAGATAGTTTGGACTGGATAGACTGTTAGTGATAGAGAAGCATATGCAATAGGCATTAAAATGGGATTCTGGAAAAATCAGGTCCTGTACTCCTATTCCATAGAACATATCCCAGGAGATATCTTGGTCCTATAGCATTACGTGCTATTTTATATGCCAAAAATAGGGCTTCACATGTCCGTTTGGGTGGTCTGGTGGAGATTTTGGTGGTTTGTAAGGGTGGTCAGGTCTATTTGGGTAATTAGATATACTCTAGTTCAATCAAACACACCCCAGCGGCCCCCCTCGGTACTATAGCACTACGTGCTACTATTATAAGTCAAACGAATGGCGGTCCTAAATAGGATTCTTGAAGAATCCATATCAAATAAAGTGGATTTTGGTGACCTGGAGAGATTGTCGGGTTGTTTGTGGTAATTAGATTTACTCTGATTCAATCGAACACACCCTCCAAACATACCCCTGTCTTGTTGTAGGCCTTTGGGTAACATAGCAATCACGTGCTGCCATACAAACCAAGATGGCGGCCTCCAGTATACAAAATGGAGGACAGAAATATGTATCACCCTAACAACACGCGTTGAGCATGTGCACTAACACCAAGTATCACTCTGGAGATGACGTCACAACATGTCCGCTCACGCGGGTTACCATGACAACACAACATGGCGCCACTGGGTCACGTGACTATGATGTCACTTCCGGGGTCCTGCCCGGGGTCCTGCCAATGTGGGGTGAAAACCACATTACATACTACTTATGGACACTAGAAGAACAATCACTGTGATACAGTATGTTACAATTGACACATCATCCATCAGTGATTCAGATTTTGGAATAAATGAGAATGACGAATGGAGAGAAAGAAACCGTCTGTGCTCATCCCTTTTTGTATGAGTACCATGGTATGAAGGTGCATTTATGTGCGGTTTCAAAAAATGCACCTTTTATCATCCACCTTGACAAATTCAGACCCATGTAGCTATGTATAACAACAAAACATGGAAAGGAAACCTGTTAATTTGGCTTTTGTTGAACAGATGGAAATCCTTTAAAAGTAACGGTGTTATTATGATGAGTCACATGGGTATTTTGATGAATTAGCAAGAAAGTTTTTTAACCCTTTACCCAATGTAAAGGTCAAAACCGGCCAGCGCTATTCTCAAAAATCGACAATTAATTTCCATTATTTTTTTCATTTTGTTGTCTCAAAAACATAGGTTATGGCCCCTCATTGGAACGAGGTCATTCCAATGAGGGGACTTAACCTATGTGTTTGAGACAAAAAATAAAAAAAAAATAGTCAAGAATTTTTCTACTTCTACTTTTCATGTTAGGTGAAGGGTTAAAATACTGCTCAGTAAATAAATTGTTAAAAAAATCTATTTCCCGAGTCTTTTCCAACAGCATATTTGTTTATCACAAAAACAAGAAAACCATTTTTCATGAATCGACTGTTTTGTCTACTCAACGACAGCACAGTTATGAGTAATACACAAAAATTGAAAGATTTCTATGAAGCTCATTCCCTTCAGGCCCGACGCTACTTATTTACAGCATGTTGAACATTTATTTGACAGAATAAAATCGTCTGCTGAGAACCATAATGTTCTAACTACCATTTTCATCTTTTCAAGAAAATCAAGTTTAATGTTTTGCACCCTGAGTTCTACCCCGTGTTATGGTTATAAGTATGTGTTTCATTGTTATAATTATAGTAATTATTAAAATATCACATTTCAAAGAGTAAAATGAGTACCAAATTAACCCATTAAGCTGAAAATCCAGTTTTTTCGTTTGGAGATAGAACACTTTCAGTCATAAGACAACATTTCTTTAAAACCATTGTGGTGTTTGGAGATAGAACACTCTGTTCATAATTTATGGATAAATCTTCATTGCAACTACAGTGAAATGATGTTGCCTCCCCTCCACTCATGAAGTAGTGATTTATTTTATCCCATGCAATTTCAGCTTATGAAGAGTATCACGTAGATACTCAGAATATGGTTTGAGTTATGAAATTTATACGATAATCAGAAAAATCATAGTAAAGATTAAGAATGTGCTAATGAAGTATGAGATACGTCGGTTTCACATCAGCACCTTTACTGTTGGTGCTGTTTCTACCTATGTGCAACAACATTATTCCTGACAAAGAAATGTCTAGCTAGTAGCTGCTGGCTGGCTGGCTGGCTGGTGGTTGGCTGGCTGGCTGGCATATGGTAGGATTGATGGACGTAAGGATATTTGAATGGATGGATAGAGTAATGGTGATGTGGACAGATTAGATATAAAATCACGTATGCATGAATAATGAAGAGTAATTTGGGTTCCATTTCGATTTAATGGTCAATAGGCAGGCTGAAGATAGAAGAAATAGCAGAACGAACATAATTTATTTTTAAACAATATTCAAACAAAAGGGTTAAAACTGACCTCAATGGAAATTCAATTTTTTTTTGTCAGTACATGCATTTTTTATGCCTGGTGTGAATGCACTGGAAGATCAAATAACCAAAAATAAGAATACCTTCAATCTTTCACAAGTGAAACATGGTTTACAGGGATGACAGAATATTAACAATTTGGAGTGAAGATGACGGATTTCTCTCTGATGTTTTTTATTTATTTCAATCTGAGGACGAAAAATATTTCAACCTAAATTTATTCATAACATAGGATTCATTTTTTGCTCGATTTTCCTATCAAATGAAGGCATGACTGCAAAGAACAACCGTGACTTGATTTCATAACAAAATCTATAGAAGCTATAATCCAGGAATATTAACAACCTTGCCTTGATTTGATAAACAAATCTAAAAAATTGATGACCCAGGAAAATTATCGATGAAAGGGTAAACAAAAACACCAAATGGTGTATTGTATATCTTTGGGAGTGAGTGGGGTTGCAACAGGGGTACAGAAGACGAAAACACAGAGCGTTTTAAATTTTTTTTTTTGTAACCTGATATTACTAAACTGCACCCTTCCGTTGTCTGTAGTAAATTTACATTGAACAACTGAATATTTCTATAGCAGCCATGTAAACTGAATCAAACTTCTGGAAAAGGGAAATTGACAAATGGAATATTGGGTGATAGAACCCAGAATGCTCTGCCTAGTAATGAATGATTTAGCTAATTCCAATTTGCAGTTGTATAATTATTTTCATTTGGTTGCTTCAGAAACAAAACTCTTATTGTACAGAGAGTGCCAATAAGTTATGATCATTGATGTTCTTTGTACTATAACAGCGTAAAGTTATAGTTTGTAGTACTTCAACGATCATCTTTATTTAACCTTTTCCTTATTAAAGCTTTAAATGGTTAAGGCAATGAATGAACATTATGAAAGTTATGAGATAAGCAATATTAAACTTCAAAATCAATGCTTTTTCACCCCCTTTTCTTTCATAAGTTTTTGTTAGTTAAAAATAACAATTCCGTACACAAACATATGTCGGGACAATGTTTGTTTTGGTAAAATAACAATGAAGATCCTTATTTGCAATAATTATTGTCTGTGTCTCTTTGCAGATGAATAATAAATACTCTAAACTTATAATTAATCACTCTAATGTGTGGACTTTTGCACTTCAAAATAAGCATTAACAAAGCCCTATTGCACAATAAAAATAAAGTCCATATATCAAACTAGTATGGAAACTACTGTAAATAATATTTCGACTCTATATTTCCATGAGATTTGATGAGAAACTTACCATTCGGACATGATAAATATGCATTTTTAATTCTGTGAAGGAAACCTTGTCACATGACATAATTTATGTTATACGATTAACATGCATGGAGTTAGAACAATGTAGTCCTTAAAAGATTCTGCAATATGGAGATAGAACAAAATAATTCTGTGTTTTAAATGGCCAAAAACTGTATTTTGCTTTGTTTTTTATTTTAAAACGTAGAAAAAACATTCCAAAGAATACAACAGAACTAAAATCTTGATTTTGACAAAAATGGAGATAGAAAATTATGGTTCTCAGCCGACGAAATGTAATAATAGTTTTTCACATTGCGTAGTTTAGCAAAAAAAGTTTTGTCTGTTTGGTAACGTAAAGTTTTCCTGTGTTTGTGTTGGATTGGTCAATGTTATTCCCATTGACCAATTGGGTCATTCACATGGGAATGTTTCAGTTTGTGATAGTTTTTGTAATCACTTCTGGCCAGAGCATTACTGATGCAGGCTCTATGTTAAGTTTTTCTTGTTGAATTATGGATCTGGATTTAGAATGGTTTATGCAGGGAAGAGTTCAGGATGCAGTACAACAGTCGCAAAATGTGTTATTGACTAATCTTGATACTTTGACGAAGGCTAGATTCAATGATTTTGGAAAACAAGTTAGTGAAAGTCAAAGAGAGCTCTCAGAGCTTCAACTTGCCCAGCTTAAAGTGGGTACGACAGACTCATACCAGTTTAAGAAACAGAGAAATGAAGAGCAACACAAACATAATTCCAAAGTTTTGGAAAAGATAAGAGAGGCAAAGTACCATTTAGATACCAGTTCTTCTAATGCAGTGGCGATGGCGTCTTCCAAGATGACTGAAGGTATGGATCTAATTTTGCACAGGCAAAAATTAGTCAAGCTAGCAGATTCTTCAGAGTTAGGGTGGAAGGTGGTGTTTGAGTATGAAACGCATCAGCTTGCAGAGGACTCTGATGATGAGAAGAGAATTTTTAAAGCAGAGGCTAGAGCACAGAGAAAGGTCACACAACAGAGACGGAGTCGATGTGTTCAACCATTTCAAGTGCAACGTTCTACAGCAGCTACACAGCCATCAGTATCTCATAGAAAGCCAGGTTTATGTTTCAATTGCGGCAAGCCGGGACACTGAAAAGCTGATTGCATCAAATTAAATGCTGATTCGTCGACGCAAGATGCAACAAAGATAAGTATTTTTTCTTCTTTGTCTTCCATGGCTAATGGGTCAAATTTCCGGAACGATGAAAGATTGCATGAGTCTCAGTTTTTGAGTGTGACGAATAGTGCTACTTGCACGTTTATGTGTGATGAAACGGTAGTATGCTCCGTTAGTCAACTGGCAATTGATTCAAACAACACTGGTCTTGTTTTGGACTGTGAAACCGTTATGTTGCCAAACAATCGACAAACAAACAGCGCATCTTTAACTCTGCAAGGAAGATTACGAAATCATTCTAGTATGTGATGAAGGGCTGGAACTTCCTTATATATTTTACAAGTTATTAAGGAGGGTTATCATCTCGTTACAAAGCCTGATTCGGCGTTTTTGCCAAATAATCGATCAGCTGTTTTAAATAAAAATTTTGTGTATGGTGAAATTATGAAACTGTTGAAGATCGATTATATTTCAGTTTTGTTGTCTAAGCCGGAGGTGGTAAATCCATTAACAGGTGCATTCAGTTGATTGAGTAAAGCTAGGCGCATTCTTGATTGTCGTCACATTAACCCTCATTTAGCAGTTTTCAAATTTAGGCTTGAGGACAGTTCAGTTGCTAGACTTTTATTTGGAAAGGGTGAATTTCTTTTCAATTTTGATTTAAAGACAGCTTACCATCACATAGACATTTTTATAGAGTTTAGAAAATACTTGGGTTTTTCTTGGGAAATGGACGGGGAAAAAATCAATTCTCCCTGATATCTTCTTGGATTCCAAGGGAGGCTAATATTGATGCTGATAACATCAGCAGGTGTTTTGATTCTGATGACTGGCGAATTGAAGCTAGGGTGTTTAGTATGCTTGACAGTTTTGGGGGACTGCATTCAGTTGATCGATTTGCAACTAATTATAATACAAGAACTGTATGGTAAATGTATTTGATTTGAAATAAATACTGTTTAAACAGAACTGGTTCCATTTCAGGGACAAGATTAGAACCAGTTTTGGTTCTAAAGCGAACCTATATTTTTTGCAGTGTACCGCCCACCGATGCTCATGTAAACAAAACATTTTCGCACGTATGTACGGCTGCTGCTGCCCAGTAAAATCGAGAAAAATAATAGCGACTCTTAATAATCTGACGACATGGTATAAATAAAATATACGCAAAGTAGCTTGGTGTACCAAATGTTCACCACTCGTGGTGAACATTTGATATACCAAGCTACTATGGGGATATTCTATATTTTTATATTCTAGTATTCCGTAATGCAACGAATACTTCGTCCACATAGCCAGAATCAAGCGTTCAGTTTAGTTTATCTTCTGATTCATTACAACAATCAGACTAAACAGGACATGGAAGATTGAGTACGTCGATCTTTTGTTGGTAGACGCAAACCACCCGCGGTGTGTTCACTGAATAATATTTCTTTTGGTTTGATTTCTCATGTCGTTATCGCTTTACGTTAGTTACGGAACGACGGTTGTTACACTAGCTGTATATTTTTACTTTTATCTTTATGTATCGGAGTCTTCCAGACTATATTATAAGCAGATAACTGTGTTTTGTTCAGATTGGTTTCCAATATTGATAATCTAGCAAAACTTGGATTATGTTTACGGGACTGGTACACCACAAATTTTCATTCTATTACCAGATTCCTGTTTCTTACATCTGATAGGCCCATATTTGTTAGTAGCACTAGAATTTTAAAAAAAATGTATTCTCATTTCGTTTATCAGTTTTGTCAGTGTCTTGTGAACAATAAACGTTTCCACGTGTATCACAGGAGGTGATTTACGAATTTTTAAACACCACCTAGAAAATTAAAATGAGCACAATTTGCGCTTGTGTCACTATGACTGTATACTAGTAACATATTGTACCCACCTTTGCCCACTGGAACAAACAACGAGAGGTGGAATAGAATATTTTACGTAGGTCCATTTATTTCCAATTTTTAAACTGTTCGATTTCTCATGTCGTTATCGCTTTACGTTAGTTACGGAACGACAGTTGTTACACTAGCTGTATATTTTTACTTTTATCTTTATGCATCGGAGTCTTCCAGACTATATTATAAGCAGATAACTGTGTTTTGTTCAGATTGGTTTCCAATATTGATAATCTAGCAAAACTTGGATTATGTTTACGGGACTGGTACACCACAAATTTTCATTCTATTACCAGATTCCTGTTTCTTACATCTGATAGGCCCATGTTTGTTAGTAGCACTAGAATTTAAAAAAAATGTATTCTCATTTCGTTTATCAGTTTTGTCAGTGTCTTGTGAACAATAAACGTTTCCACGTGTATCACAGGAGGTGATTTACGAATTTTTAAACACCACCTAGAAAATTAAAATGAGCACAATTTGCGCTTGTGTCACTATGACTGTATACTAGTAACATATTGTACCCACCTTTGCCCACTGGAACAAACAACGAGAGGCGGAATAGAATATTTTATGTAGGTCCATTTATTTCCAATTTTTAAACTGTAGAGTTTGATTTCAAAATTCACAATCTACCCAATTTATTTATTTATTTATTTATTTATTTATTTATTTATTTATTAGGTTTAACGACACATTGACAGCCAAGGTCATATCGTGTCGGTGACAGTCTCACGGGTGGAGGAAGCTGGAGTAACGGAGAGAACCACCGAGCAACAACGAGCAGCTGCCAGCTGCCCAACATCGTAACTGCGCACTGCAGCACAGGCACAATCTAACTAATGTAACATTCTTAAGAACTCTGAAATTAAAAATGGTATAACACATCATAAGAAACTATCACGCATCGTAGTACAGGGATATATTCTATATTAGTTCCTAAACAATACTAAGTTAAATATAACTACCAGTTAGGCATGGGATGGTATACTCTAGCTCCTTCCAGCAAAGTATGACAACCAATGTCATTACCATATCCAAAAGGTACCAATAAAGTTTATATAGAATACATGAAAATAACTCCAGATTACTCCTAATATAGTAGGCCTAATAATTAATTACCGATCACAGTGGCCCAGCAAATTACCATATAGTAAGTAGCATACACATTGTGTATACTTGCTACGTGATATAACATCACCTGTGTACTGAACCTACTTTTGAAAGGCATAATAATATACATGACTGAACCCGTATTGAACATTATTTACACAAATATACCAATACGTTTTACCCGCACCAATAAATAATTAACTGGTTTGATTGCAAAATGCGGTATTCTAATCGGACATTTGTTTCACGTTAAATGGAGCAAATAAATACAAGAACTATATACAATATTATTCCACTTCGTCTCCAGTAGACATTAGAAATGAGTAGCATTTCAACTGATAGAATGTAACGAAAAGGGTTAATTAATAAATGCATATCCTAAATGTGACGAGTTCACATGTTACTGTACAGATGATTGTAGTAGTGGTATATCTTGAACCCGCATAGAATAAAACACGTCTTTAGAAATATGATGGTTGGAAAGGGTTAAATAAAAAAAAACCATCTATAAATGTATCCACGGCGACGCGCGACCCGGCTCGCCCCGCTTTCGCAGAATGAGTCGAATCAGCCATCGGTGGGGATAACATCGACAAATTTATAAAATTATACATAGATGCATTTAATTACTTACAATAGTTCAATCTAAAATTGACTTAAGGTACAAAAATTAAAGCAGCAATTTACATGTTTACTGTATATCGAAAGATGTACAACTGCAAACTCTCAGGCCACCCGCTAGTGTAACTCTGTAAGAATTCGTCGCTGTTAAGGCCTGGCACCCGACTAGCCTTTGTTAGATTCAATAGTCTGTAATATTGCAGCTAGTTTGAAGAGCGAACCTACGGTTCACTTTTCCGACCAACTGATTTGTTTAGTACGACTGAATCTGAAACATTTGTAAAGATTCATTTTCTGTGATTCAATGCTGTAAATGTTACTCAATCAAGACTTGATTTGATCGACATTTTGATAACATTACAATCGGAAATGAACGCTCACCACAACCGTAGTTTCTTATGATTACGCCGAGTAGTTCTACAAATTATGTTAACATCCTGATGTTGTCAAGGGAAATTAAATACTTATTGATTGGAATATATATAAATGGGAAAGGAAAGAATACCCATATATATCTTTGAAAGCAAAGAAACATAACATTTCATCAACGGTCGTCTGTACGCAAAGGTGCGCAAATGTGGGTAAACAAACATTCCATAACAGCGTCGAATTCCGAACATAATTAGACAGGTGGCCTGAGAGCCTGGTACAGTTATTCGCTTAGTTGAGGATATCACAGTATGCTATAAAACTAACTTAAGGAGCACAGTAACAAAACAATGAGTTGAGCACAGCATATGGCAAACATCTTGATACGCATACCCCCCCCCCCCCTCCCCAGTATATGGCAAACGTCTTGATACGCATACCCCCCCCCCCGCCCCCCCCCCCCCCCCACACACACACACATACAAACCTAGTCAATTTCGTATGAGAGCGACAGTTCATAAAGTTACCACACACATGACCACCGTATACCAGAGTATTTTGGGATAATACTATAGTGTGCCATACCACCTTTCAGTTGAGGGCATATAGAACCCTTCAGTTTTTGGAGCACTTCAGCTGCTAGCCACCCTCGACGATTTAGGATTCGACTTCCGTACCCTTCGTAATCAAAATTCATGGACGTGCCGCACTCGGAATTACATACTGAAGAGCGTTGCCAATAAGCTTGAAGTCTTTGGATAGGTCTGAAAAATGAGAAGCAGGTAAACAGTACTATGATGAAGGGTGTTCTATTTGTGTGATAGCTTGGGTCGAGGCAAGTGCGTTGTCGAAGAACGTTACTATACCTAAACTTCAGAGTTGAGGTTCGTTGGTCGTGAAGCTTTTGCGAAGTTTCATTGTATGGGCCGCGGTGAGCCAGCCAATACTAAATATAATATATATGTCAATACCAAACATGCACAGACATCATAGTTTTCGCCTTGACCGACACAAAACAAATCATCTCGTTATTTAAAATTGTACTTTTCGCAACCAGCGAATCACAATGAAAACAATATCAAGAAACACGAAATATATTTGCTAAGTGTTATGAAAGTGAGAGATGATTACTATTTCATGGTGAAAAGTTGTGGTATTAAATTAAAATCCATTTACGTTAATGTGCAGCTTTCGCGGACAACTAATTTCATTACTGATGGCTTTTTAACTGAAATGTTTGTCCTTTTCGAAGGAATTACTTTGCATTATTTTGAAATTAAAACGTAAAGGTTTTTAGAATAGGCAACGCATATAATAAAAAAAAAAGAATACCTATAGTTTTTGAGTGGACACCATAATTATTTCATTTATGACCAGCAGATGAAATATAACTGACATAAACGGAATTGCAGCTAGATTTACCCCTTTACCTACTGAATCGGCCGCATCCGAGTGCGTAATTTACAAATTAAACAGCTGGAGAAAATATATTTTTCAAAACTTTAACAAACCCATATCATGTACCCCTGATTGGAACAAATTTGTCAAGCTCGTTCCAATGAAGGGACACATGATATGGTTTTGTTGATATTGTTTGAAAAATAAAAGGGCTACGTGGCGGCTAAAATATTGTCACTCAAGTGCTCAGTGGGAAGAGATGGGAGAAATCCATAGATTAGTAATATTTTTAAGTTAAGATCGTTTACACAAAGCAGTTTATGCAGTTCTAATTGGTTGAGGGCAGGTCATATTGCTTTCTCTCGTCTGCTAGTTTAAACTTTATCTCCTCCCTTTCCCCTGCTTCATATATATTTGTCGTGAAGAAATGTAACTACACATTCTTTTACTAGTTATTATTGGTAAAACATAGATGAATGTGTATTCTGCATATTTATTTGAGTTTCATCCACAAGTCTCATCTAGCAAGTTTTCTGTCATATTTCATTCGCCGATATTGAAATAAATCATCATGCAACATCAAACCAGATGGGACTTTATCACCTTTAAATATTTACCCAATGATTTGTGGAAAAATAGATAGAATAAATTGTAAATTATTGTGAGGGATTGTTCAAATTTAATAGTGTGTAAACTGAACCGTAATTCAGACTGATCCGGTGACGCAAGTGTCAGCAAATTTAATTTATTTTTTCTGTAACCCCTTATTGGAACATCTACAATTTACTTAGTAAAGCTTCAATTACCCCATAACATTCCTTTATGCCACAACTCATGAGGTATGAATAGAGCCATGTGATAATTAGATACGACTCTACAAGACTCATCAAATAAATAACCTATCCAATACTGAGCACCTGCATGAAATCGTCTGTAGAAAATTATTTGCTGCAGATTGGTTAGTGGGTAGGTCTGTTCTGTGTTTATAAAGATGCTCAGTTATGACTTAATTCTACAGTCCGATGAGGGCTATACGATTGGTCAGGTTTGTTCTGTATATGCAGATATGCTCTGTTATGACTTAATTCTACAACCCAATGAGAGCTATACTATTGGTCAGATCTGTTCTGTATTGGTAAAAAAAAATAAGTTATGACGTAATTTTACAGCCCGATAAGGATTAAGTGATTGGGTAGGTCTGTACTGTAATTGTAAAGAAGCTCAGTTATGACTCAATTCTACAGGCCGATGGGAGCTATATATTTGTTCATATCTGTTCTGTATTTGTAAACATGTCCGGTTATGACTTAATTCTGCAGCCCGATAAGGGCTATAGGACTGGCCAAATGTGTTCTGCATTTGTAAGGTGCTCAGTTATGACTTAATTCAACAGTCCGATAAGAGTTATACGACTGGGTAGGTCTGTGCTGTATATGTAAAGATACCCAATTATGATTCATTTCTACCACCCGACGAGGGCTATACGGTGACTTATGAACGATTTAATTCTACAGCACAATGGGGACTATACGATTGGACACATCTGTTCCATATATGTAAAGACGTTCAGTTATGACTAAATTCTACAGCCCGATGGGGTCAATACAATTGGTCAGATCTGTTCAGTTTGTGTAAATATGCTCAGTTATGACTTAATTCTATAGCCCGATAAGGACTAAACGATTGGTCAGGTCAATTCTGTACATGTAAAGATGCTAAGCTATGACCTACCTCTACAGCCCGATGAGAGCTATGTTTGGTCAGGTCTCTTCTGTATTGGCAAAGATGCTTAGCTATCTCCTACTTCTACAGCCCGATAAGGGATATACGACTGGTCAAGTCTGTACTGTATATGAAAAGAGGATCAGTTATACTTTATTCTACCGTTCGATGAGAGCTATATACGATTGTGAGATCGGTTCTGTATTTGTAAAAGTTCTCACTTATAACTAAATAATACAACCCGATAAGGGCTATACGATTGGTCAAATCTGTACCGTATATATGTGGAGATGCTATGTTATGACCTTATGTTTTAGCCCAATTGGAGCTACACAATTGGTCAGATCTGTTTTGTTTTTGTAAAGATGATCAGTTCTGACTAATTATACAGCCCGATGAGAGCTATACGATTGGTCAGGTCTGTTCTATATATGTATAAGATGCTCAGCTATGACTTAATTCTACAGTCCGATGGGTACTATACGATTAGTCAGATCTGTTCTGTATATGTACAGATGATGAGTTATGACTTAATTCCATAGCCGATGTGAACTATACGTTTGGTCAGATCTGTTCTGAATATGTAAAGATGCTCAGTTATCACTTAATTCTATAGCCCGATAAGAACTTAATGATTGATCAAATTTGTTCTGTATTTGTAAAGATGACCAGGCATGACTTAATTCTACAGCCCGATGAGAACTATACGCGATTGGTCAGACCTGTTCTGTTTTTGTAAATATGCCCAGTTATGATTTTTTTTTCTGCTCGATGACGGTTATACGATTGGTCGAGATTTGTAAAGGTGTTCAGTTATGACTTAATACAGCCCGCTGAGGGCTATTCGATTGATCAAATATGTTCTTTATTTGTAAAGGTGATCAGTTATGACTTAAGTATACAGCCCGGTGAGGGCTATATGATTGGTTAGATCTGTTCTGTATTTGTAAAAAAATGCTCAGTTATGACTTAATTCTACAGCACGACGAGGGATAAACGATTGGTTGGATCTGTTCTGGTGTTGTAAAGATGCCCAATTCTACAGCCCGATGAGTGCTGTACAACTGAAGCTTTATTGAATCTCCTTTCCCATTATTGTTTATTTTGTTGTTGCAATACTGTGGTAATAATAGTTATCTCTTTTGCGATAAGATCGTGACACACTTACACCAGTGGGCTGAGATTTTACAAGGTTCCTCTCTACAGTTTGGGACATGTGTGGAAACTAATTACATTTAAATTAGAGGTATAGTTTTAGTATTAGAAATAGTAAGTAAGTAAGTTGGTAAATATTTTATTCAAGTGTCATATATTATTATATGAAATAAAATTCAAACAACAGCAGAAAAACAATACAACGAAGTCTAGCCTAAAAGGTTTACGAGACACTACTAACCTTACATATAACAATTACACTAATTATGTTTACATAACCCCCACACCCGCGTCATCTCGCTCTCTCTCTCTCTCTCTCTCTCTCTCGCTCTCTCTCTCTCTCTCTCTCTTCAGCAAGCTGAAAATACGTTCAGAATGTCATTTTCCTCGCATCGCCATTCCAGTTGGACACATTAAGTTCATAATATACAATACTGTACACAAAAAGATTTTCCATTATGCGCAGGTGACATCCGAACATGCTATATATTTAATTTAAACAATATTTTATTCTCTTGAAATGGTTCGGTAAACAGGCTATAAGCCTATATAAATACCTTACCGTTACATATAAATACTTTAACATACTATATATGATTGCATTAGGCTATTTGTTGGGCGATATAATTTCAAGTTTTGGGAAAGCGTGGTTTCGAAAAATTGACTTCTTTTCTAAATGTAATTTTTGCACGAAGTTATTCCTAGTCATGTAACTGAAAATGAGACGAAAGCATACAATGTTTTCCAAAACTTTAGAATCGGGGAATGCTATGCTCCAGAAGTAGGTAGGTGAAGATAGTGAAAAAAGTGTGCTCTTGAGACTGCTCTGAGGCTGAAAATTACTGGTTTCGGCTTTTTCATGCAGTTTTCCAGGTAGAAGTTCTGCATTTGACAGTGACTTACTTTACCCAGAATCTGATTGTTTATTTTTACTTTGTCAGATAGTGTTTTCTGTTTTTATCGGATTTAGTAAATGTACTGCATGTCGCGAGTTAGATATCTAAGTTAAATGGTATTCTTATTTGGAGAGAGGGCATTGCATTTAATTTGTGGAAATGCCCAGACGATGTGGAGCGGAACCTAAAGAAAATACTGCGAAATGAGTACCGCTTAAAGAAAAGAATTGAAAAAATCATCTCAGATTTAATGTTCGCACCTTTCTGTTTCGACAGGTGAGATTCCACTGTGTTACGTCGAGGAATGCGAACAGGAAACATCGACCGGGTCGCAACTGGGTTGAGATGTGGTCGAAATTCTCTGCCCGGTTTTGCGATCACAGAATGTTATATCATGGGATGATATTTTATTCAGCATAAATGTATGCACACCGGGTAGGGTGAACGGTCATGATGTTATCATTGCCGATAACAATCGTAAAAGTGAGACATCAGTATTGCAGAACTGGATATCTAACCTGATTATGTGACTTCACTGCACAACGTTCCAAAATCTAAGAATCTACCGAACTTGAAGAAAAGTGATAGATAACGAACAAAACAAAATGTTTCTATATTTTCTTTTCAATTGCTGCTGTTACCAATTCCTGAGAGTGATTTTTGGAAAACTATCTATGTGAACTTTCCAGGAACAGTTGTCAGACAAAAGTACCGTCATTGTAGAAATATCAGAAAAGAACTTTCACTCTAGTCTTCACCCACATATTTAGACTATTAGTAGAGACTACCAAAAGTGCGATTGGTGTCTGCTATTGCAGACCAATGTGAAAAAGTACCATGGTTCTCGAAATCACAATGTTCCCATAATGCAACTGTGAATGCATCCAATCATCTCTTGTTTGGCTGAGCTAAAAACCATAATACACCAAAAACGAGAAAATGTATAATCGAAGAAAATGCAATAATATGATCAATGGATATGGATTAAAGGATTACACAAGCATATAATAATTATCCAGTTTGCATTCACTCTGTACCCATTCATGATAATATAACGTCTTTGTTCCTAATAGCCCAGTAGCCAAATGACAACTTTCTGCCCAACCTCAAAGTTGCGTCCAAAGTTTTTTTTGTCGGTGGTTTCTGATAGAGGAATCTCCTGATTCATAAAACGTTTACTGGACGTCTGACAGCATTGAGCGATTTGAGATATTTACCGTATAAAAGGGGTACCCAATTTCAATTCGCACAGTTAGCCTAGGTGCTGAAATTCCCTTATATAATCGGCATTTACTATGAAAAATCTAGAGGTTTTACTCATATAGACACAAATGACATTATTCAATGCATTAATAAGTGCATGATCGCCCACAACTGCTAATTTGTTTTGAAAACAAGCGTTTTATAAACAACATTTATAATAACGGATGTTTACAAGAAAAAAGAAAAGAGAAAAATATGCCGCTATAAGTCGGGTATTATATTACTTTCAGATCAGAAACTCTTAAGGTATGAGCTCTAAGTTTGCATGCCTGTGAATCCTTAAGTCCTAGCATATTGGAGATACGCGTGGACAATAACTCCGGAAGATCCCCAATTTTCCACGAAGAAGAGGGCAAAAAGGGAATTGCGTCCGATGCTGTTGACCGCAGAGGTCTTTGCTCCAAACCTGAGATGTGCAAAGATCCTTTGGATCCGTCACACCACCCTGGAACCATTGCAAATATAGTTTTCTGAAAGGTAAGTACTGGGTCTATCAACGTGGACAAGGTCTTAGAGTTAGGTTTATCATTGACAGTCAAGTTCGAACAGAACCTTCCTGGGAGATTCTACGACCCTTTTCCAATGCCGGCCCAAACCATGGCTGTGTCAAGAAAGTCTGTAAGGTTGGTGACATTAAAGTTTATGATGCGGACCTCATATATTTCTGAGTTTCCGGACTAATACCAATCTCTCCCAACTTCGATGTTAGGGGACTTCTCTCCCACAAATTGTCGTCACTGCCTTCATCACTCTTTGTCGAGACTGGTAACATGCGGATTTCTAAATCAAAGTCGGATTTAGAAAATAAGACGATGGTTGTTTCGTCTAACAGAATGGTTGACAGGGGGCATACAGCAGTAGTGATAGATGGCTGTGCATTCTTGTGGATTCCACATTGGCCAGTTTCGGGCAAGACGCACCAAGCGACAGCTAAGGACAGTGTACAAGTTTCGGCGGTCGCTGCAAACAAGGCGCAGTTAATAGACCTAATATGTGAACAGTTTGCCGATAATGATTTGTTTGACTTGAAAACAATGAAGCATAAACTGGCGATAACAGGCAAAAATAAAGCCCCAGTTGAATTGAGCAAAGGATCAAAGAGAGAATGATTCGATCTGACAACGACGCACGAAGAAGCGGACAAAATTACCACTCATCAAGCCGTTAAGGCTGCTTCTGACGAACAGAAGGGTGTAGTTGTGCTTGCAGACGACACCGATGTGTACATTTTATTACTGCATCACTATTTACAGCAGAAACTATGGATTCCCATATTCACGGACGAACGTGTATTGATATACAGGAAACTGTCAGAGCTAATCGGGCTATCATCCCAGATATACACGCTGCCCATGCCATTTAGGGCTGCGGCACAGCTGCGAGCCTGTTCGTTATAGGGAAGGTTCGAAAACTAAAAGTCCTTCAGACCGGAGCTTCGTCGAAATCTTTGGGCGAGAAAGATGCTGATTGGTCAAATGTAGTCGATCAAGCAACCCGATTCATGTCTCTCTGTCACGGTTCCTAGCTAACCGCATCAGTGACTGGTGTACGTATTGATGCGTGGTTTCCGAAAACCCTGAATCCCAAGAAAACTAATGCTCCGAAACTTTGTTCTCTGCCTCATATCATAACAGCCTTCGGGGAAAATATCAAAGGAGCACACCTTCAGACACGTGTGTGGAAGAACGCCAAATTAACCGAGACCACCAAATTTAGGTCCTATAAAATATAGCTTCGAGAAGGAACTAGAGACTAAGTAGCTCCAGCCCATAACAGTTCTGTCCGATGTCGTTTCTGGCCCCAGATGAAGTTTTGAAGTTAATAAAATGTTATTCCCCAAGCCAGATGCTTTGTCATACAGACAGGCTCAAATGTTATGCTGCTAAAATGGCGTGCTCATTTTTCTGCTCTCGCAACGCCACACTAGACTGTTGCAATTAACAAACAAGGTTAGCAGATACATCGGCTATGAATTGCACTGATGAATATAAGCACCAAACACCTAAAACATCCATTAATGAAAGTGTCAATGACACTGTAGCTCAACTTGTTAAGACATGTACATGTATAGTCTGTGACACAGCAATGACAAACATCTAGGTAATGACCTGTTCACAACGGTACATATAAAGTATTGTAACGGTCTGTACATAAATACTAACCGTAGCCTGTAACAAATGTATAGGTAAAGTATTGTAAAGGTGGGCGACAGTCAGATGCTAAACTAGAAAAGAAATCTTTGAGTTCCAGAGTTGGTCTGACTGAACCCCAAAATATTTGTTCTCATAGCACAGTGATAACAAAGGCACCCCAAAACACTTGTTCCTGTCCCCAGGTGATAACAAATGTACCCAAGAAGTTTCATGAAGATCAGTTCATAAATACGAGCCATATAGAAGTTGACAAAAAACTGACTGGACCTAATTTCGGTACAAAATGGCCACTGGCAGTCATCTTGAATTTTGGACCGCACCCAAAAACATCATTCTCGTTCCAATGTGATAACAAAGATACCCAAGACGTTTCGTGAAGATCGGTTCATAAATACAGCCTCTAGCCCGAGCCGCATTGACATGTGCACTTACAGTGTATAAGTAGCACTGAATAAATAAAAATTCATCCAATTTGCATAATTTCTGCACGAGAAAAAAAAAACAGTATTATATGTGATGTATCCCATGTTACTAAACATTCATACAAAAATTTATTCAAATCAGAACTTTCATACTGAAGTTCTGTTCAAAAAACTGATTGCACTAATTTTGGTACAAAATGGCTGCTGGTGGCCATCTTGAATTTCGGACCACACCCAAAAACACTTGTTCTCATCCCACGGTGACAACAAAGGTACCCAAGAAGTTTCGTAAAGATCGGTGCATAAATACGGCATCTAGCCAGAGCCATATAGAAGTTGTGTACACAAAACTGATTAGACCTGATTTCGGTACAAAATGGCCACTGGCAGCCATCTTGAATTTGGACCACACCCAGAAACACTCGTTCTCGTCCCAATGTGACAACAAAGGTACCCAAGACGTTTCGTGAAGATCGGTTAAAAAATACAGCCCCTAGACCGAGCCGCATTGACACTACACATTACTGTGTGTAAGTAACACTGGAAAAATCAAAGATCAACTAATTTGCATAATTTCTGCACGAGAAAAAACCCGTATTATATGTGATGTATCCCATGGTACTAAACATTCATACAAAAATTATTCAAATCAATGCTTGCATATGGAAGTTCTGCGCAAAAATCTGATTGCACCTAATTTTGTATAAAATGGCTGCCAGCGGCCAACTTGAATTTCGGACCGGACCCCAAAACACTCATCCTCGTCCCACGGTGATAACAAAGGTACCAAAGAAGTTTCGTTAAGATCGGTTCATAAATACGGCCTCTAGCCGAGCCGTATTGAATTGTTAACGGACAGACGGACAGACGGACGACTGACCATGGCATAAGCTCAAATTTGACTTACGTCAAAGTTGAGCTAAAAATGTATAAAGGCTCGGATGCAACCTCTGGTATGCGCCCGGAATGCTGTGTTGGCCACAGTCAAACATTGCGGACCGCGAAATGATGATGTCACCTTAACCCTTTACCCAACGTAACGGCCAAAACCGGCCAGCGCTATTCTCAAAATTCGCCAATTAATTTTCATTATTTTTTCATTTTTTGTGTCAAAAACATAGGTTATGACCCCTCGTTGGAACGAGCTCGTCGAGCTCGTTCCAACGAGGGGTCATAACCTATGTTTTTGAGACAAAAAATGAAAAAAACTAGTTATTCAAGAATTTTTATTGCAAGTGTCGTCTGCTTTTCATGTTAGGTAAAGGGTTAAAGTGGATATTTCTAAAGACGACAGTAAACTTTTTCGTAGTCAGGAGATGCTACTCTTACACATTTTATCGACAAAAATACCCTTTACACCACTTTGAGATTTAATGCCCTGGCGGTCGAACTACAGATTTTCCCTTAAAATCCAGAGAGTTGAGAGAAACGTTTTCCTCATCCCGAAAAGTCTGCATACGCTGCTGCATTGTCACTGCAGTTAGAAATCTCATGAAATGATGTCGTGCTTAATTGCTGTGGCAAACAAGGTCTTTTGTTTATCTGTAAAATAAAACCCGTTAACCCTTTACCTAACGAAACGGTAAACACTGGCCAAAGAAATTTACAAAAATCAGCATTCACTTTTCATTATTTTTAATCATTTTTTGTCTCCAAAACATAGCTTACGACCCATTATTGGAACGAACTCGATGAGCTCGTTCCAACGAGCGGTAATAGGCTACTTTGCTGAAGAACGAAATGAAAAAAATAGTTTTTCAAATTTTGCTTGAAAGTGTCGTTTTTTTCATATTAGGTAAATGGTTACCCAGCGTCTTCAATGGAAGTCCTTTAAGGTGTGCGTCATAGGTCTAAACGATTGGAAACATATATTTCAGTTATGATATAGTCCTAGATGATAAAGGTGACTTTAAACCCAATAAATGATAATGTTAAAATCGCAAACGACATGTTTAGAAAGAAGCGAAGGGCTGGATCTATTCACTGTCAACGTATATATCATATTAAGTCATAAACAAATTGTGTAAGTCATAAAACACGTACTTGCTTCAATTGCAAACTCAACTCCCAGCACACGTATGCCAACATATCGAAATTTCAAGCAGCAAATATTTCCCATAATGCAACAAGGAATTTAACCAATTCGGTCTTGTTTGTCGGGGCTCAATGAGCCCTGTCAAACAAGACACGATTGTTTAAATTCTAAATTGCATTATGAGAAACAATTGGTCCTTCAAATTTCTTTCTTTTGAAATCAGTGTGCAAATTCTACACGTGCATGCTAGTGAGACCTTGAGGTGTGATTGTCTCCAAGACATACACAAAGGAAACTGGAGCGGTAGTGTGAGAACTTTGTTTAATTATTCCTCGGGTTTCTTCTAATCTTGAAAATAAGGGTA
This sequence comes from Pictodentalium vernedei, assembly GCA_031216915.1. Taxonomy (NCBI): domain Eukaryota; kingdom Metazoa; phylum Mollusca; class Scaphopoda; order Dentaliida; family Dentaliidae; genus Pictodentalium; species Pictodentalium vernedei. Next base: position 146,193,459 of record CM062290.1, on the reverse strand, counting down.
GCGGTGACAATTAATGGTTTTCAATGCACACCGCTTTGAGCGTAAAACCACTAAGTGATTTTTTTCGCCTCAGTTTAAATGAAACAATGCTGAATGTGTCACATTAAATTATATTATATTATAACCCATAGACTATTGTTTTTGTATGGTTTCTTTTTCTTTTTTTTCTTCTTCTCATTCTTCTGGTCTTCTGTCTTCCATGCACTTCTTTATCTGCACTATAACTCAAAAAAGAATCTTCCAATCTCGCTACCTTTTGGCATACTAATACACGGTACTAGTATTCAGACACGTATGTTTTTCAGCCTCATAGGGTATTCCAAAAATATTAAAAGTGGGTCACGCCTCATATCTCCAGCATGGTAAGACATATTGACCCGGGACCAACACTAAATGAGTCGAAACTCAGTGGGGTTCAAAATGTGGGTCAAGGTCACTGAGGTCACCCAGGGGTCATTGTGTGTATTTTTCAGAATTGCCGTTTATGAACCTCCCTCTCCCCCTCCCCAACGCATTATTGAAGTTGACACTATGTATTTTATACTCAAAAATGGGTTTCACAAATTTTGTAAGTGTGTCACACTCATATCTCAGGCATCGTATGACGTATGGACATGGGGCCAACACCAAAATGAGTCAATACTCAATGAAGATTCAAAAACATGGGTCAGAGTTACTGAGGTTACAAGGAGTCATTGAGTGCATTTTTCAAAACTGCAGGTAATCATATTTTATGACTCCTAATGCATTCCCATATTCCATACATGCCTTTCTACACCGAAAAAGGTGGGCGAGAGCCAAACATTTTGAAAAAGGGTCACGCTCATATCTCGAGCATGGCATGGCATATGGACCTGGGGACAAACACCAAATGAGTCGAAACTCAATGGAAGTTTAAAATATGGGGCAAGGTCATTGAGGTCACCCAAGGACCATTGAGCGCATTTCTCAGGATTGCCAGAAATCACAGCTCATGACCACCAATGCACTGCAGAAGTTCATACATGTATCTTTATATCCCTAAAGGTGGACGGGGTCAACAATTTTGAAATGGGTCAAGCTCATATCTTAAGCATGGTATGACCTATGGACCAGAAGCCAACACAAAATGAGTCGAAACACCATAGAAGTTAATAACTTGGCCCCAGGTCACTAGGGTCACCCAGGTCTCATTAAGTGCAGTTTTCAGGATTGCTTGAACTTGCATTTATAACTCCGATGCGTTTCTGAAGTTCATGCATGTATTTCTTCACTCAAAAAAGTGGGCAGAGTAAAAATATCCATTTCTGCTTCCTTTTTTGAACACGTTGAATGCTACGCACAGAAGTTATTTCCGACATCTTGGAAATTGTTATCTATATCCATAGGTCATACAGTAAATTCTGTTTCTCAAGTTTTAACTTTGTTTTCTGAATGTAACGACTTTTTCATGTTATTGAATTACGCTACTATACTGAAAATGATTTCTCGTACATTATGTTAGTAGACAGACAAAGTAATTTTTCTGAGCTGTTAGATTATCGAATTTTCTGTAACTCAATATCGACTGACAGCATGGTTTGATCACCCACGGTGGAATTTTTTGTACAATTTACTTGTGATTAACGTCGCGTTAACTAGGTTCAGTTCTTAAATAACTACAGTTTTGTTTTATGTGACAACCATCCAGTACACACATGTACATCTGATAATATTATTCCTACACCAAATCAGTATGTAGTCTCCAAAGTCTCATGTTTAGCAGTGCGCGTTTTATCATCTAGATGGCGTATAAAATGGTCTACCCCAAGAAAGGAATATGGATTCTTGCAGTTGGTACCACGGCACTGACATGGAAGACACTATCCGAGCTCAAAGTGTCAAGGAAGACTGATATCTTACAAACAAACGCTGCAAATCTCAACAGGCTACTTAAAGGCCTCGCACGTGAAACCGCGATGAGTCATGAACTTCCTGTGTATTTGTTTTTATTCTTGCCTCACGTGTGAAAGTCGTCTATAGACTAAAACGAAAAAGATAGAGTGAGAGAACAAAGACTCAGAAAATATATTTAAAAAAAGTAGCTTTGATCAAAGGCCAAAGGGTTTGATAGAATACCATTTTTCGGGTGTTATACCTCATTATCTGACAAGTGTGATTAACAACACAACAATCATCAGCGGGTTTCGGCAAATCCGAGATTATCAATCGCCGATGCTGTCCGTTAAAGATAAAGCTTGGGAAGTTTTCCGGCAACGACGGTGCGGTGACGACAACGCGGCAACAGAAAAAACAAATACCTCCCCCTCCCCCCCCCCCCCCAAAAAAAAAAAAAAACCAAAAACTAGAGAATTGTAATTTGTTGGACAAATTACGGGCTTTCCCAACTTTTTAATGTGAAAAGGCAAACTGTATTGTACACAAAACTATCGATCAGTTTTGAAAACAGAAATTTAGTGGAAATCAAAGTTTTTGTGATGCTACTAGTTTTTATTTTGCCAAAACAGATATTTGAGATACAGCAGGACACAAAAACATTTAACACAAAATTTTCTCTTCAATAATTACAGAATATTTTCATAGAAAGCAAAACAAGCGATGTCCTTTGTGCTTTGGAAAAAATTAGTACATATGAATTATGGGCGTACGGGCCGGGGTTTCATGAAGGACTGTGCCCCAACCCACCCCTGAGTCAGGAAGGAGCAGATTTTTCAGCCAATATGCCAGAAAATTTCGAACAATTTAGTTGTCAGAAATGACCACAAAACATTTTGGTTTTCCACACAAAATGTTGTTTTCCTATCTCATCACTTAGAAGTAGCAAATAAACTGACCATTATACTGTACAAGTTGATTCAGTGGAACCGTATCCACGTTAATATTATTCATTAATAATCACACAAGTATATATAAAGAGTTCTATTACTGCATATTACGGGAGCACGGTGGCTCAGAAGGTAGAGATGATTGTTGCAATCCAAGAAGTCCTCGGTTCGAATCCCGCCTGTGGCAACCACATTGTGTCCTTGAGCAAGACACTTCATCCCAATTTAATTTCCCACGTGGGTGGGGGGTGGGGGGGGGGGGGGGTGGGGGGCATTATGGCGATGTGTACTAAGGGTACTTTGAGGGTGTACTTGTCTTCAACCAATGCTAACCCTGCTTTTGTGGAGTTAGTATGTTGGGGAGTCTGCGTCCCTTGCCATTGCGCGGTGGTTCTCTCCAGTTACTCAATGGGAGGGAGACCCCCTCCCTCCCATACCCACATTTGGCATTTCCTCCTGAGATTCAACTTTTTCGGGCTAAAATGGTTCACCCCCCCCCCCCCCCTCTGAAAAATAGCCCTGTACGCCTATGCAATCAATACCTGGGCTTGAATAAATACCTATATTATGGTCATGATATAGCTGTAGATGCTGAAAGTGACCTTAAATATCGATAATCAATTTATTCTCTATCATTCTGTCTGTTTGTGAATGTGTGGGATTTGTCAACAAACGAGGGTAAGCTTCCTACTCCATTATTTCACAATTTTTCCAACATATCTGTTTCAGATACAATGAAATACATGTAATATGAGTTACTGTCACGCACAAATTAGTTGTTTATTTGATATGGTTTAAACCATCTTGAGAGCTAGTATACACAGTGATGGGTACAGTTCAAGTCAAAATGAGTTGATTAAAGGGATGTTGAACAGCTTGTTAATATTTCTTGCATTACATTACTACTTTGCTATTTATTGACAGAAGGATTTCACAGAGGGTTTCCCTGACGGTGTTTATTTATTGGTGTTTGCGGTCACATACTTATCCACAATGGCTAATCGTGACCGTGACAGTTTTACGGGTGGGGGACGTCGGAGGACCCAGAGAGAACCACCGAACATCGACGAGCAATTGTCAGCTCAACATTCTAATTATGTTCAAACTCCGCTGAAGCAGGGTACCAGCGGTTGAAGACATGTGCACCATTGACATGCAGTACGCCTTAGTACATGGCATCATCGTGCCCCATGTTGGCAAACGGGATAAAGTGCCTTGCCAAAGGACATTACGTGGGTCGTCCCAGATAGGGATCAAACTCGGGACCTCTATCATAGAAGTCAAACAGTCTACCACTGAGAAAATGTGCTTTCTTTCCTGGCTGTATTCATATTTGTACGTCCAAACTGGTGTTGGACAACACGGAACACCAAAACATATAACACAAAATTTGTTCCCCATTGATTTTTGAAAGCTCAAAGAGCTCTTTCCTTTTTGTTTTTGGACAAGTGAGTATTCACTCAAAGTCATTTTTTGCAGACAGTGCTATTTTTAAGTGGCCAAAGCACATGTTTCATTAAGTCCCAGAACATAACTAAAGCCGGATTTATTGATTAAACATCTCTGCATATAGCAAAGCAAAGCGTCTCAAATTAACCCATTCCAAAATGATAGTAGAGAGTAACCAAAGTTGGATAATTTGGGTATTTCCAAATGGTACACTTATTCTCACTCTCATTGTGCTTGAGGGTTAAATCTGAGATTGAAAGGGTATACCAATCTTACTCAGGGAAGGTGAGTACAGAAAAGTACGAAATTAATTAGAAAATGAATTTTGTCTGACGGTACTAATATTTGTACGAGCAAAACTGGTACTGGATGTATTTATTAGATTCACCTATTTCTAATAGGTGGATCTATTGTTATTGCTAATTTTCTTTTTTTTTTTTTTCTTTTTTCTTTTTTTTTTTAATTTTTTTTTTTTTTATTTCACCGAATCTTGTCTGACGGATTACGCGAAAACGGTCTGTACGATTTTGTTGAAATTCGGCACATCAATAAAGCATTATGCGAAGTTTCTCACCTGGGTCATGGCATTTCTGAAGTTTTTCGTTTTCTGCCAAAATCATACAAAATGTAGCCAAAATGTCACGTTTTGCCCCAATTCTCAAAAATGCTCTGGGCGATTGGGCCGAAACGTTCCTAGTATTTGAAGCATATGCACTTGTATCTGTCTGCATAGGCAGTATTACCCACGTTGACCCTGTTTTGCCACAAACGTCACCCGAAAATGCATTTTTGGCGAAAAATGCCAATATTCACTTGCGATTTCTCAGCACTGCAACCACATTTTCTCAAATCACGTCCCGTGAGAAGATTTGGCATTCATCCAAGAACAATTTTGCTGTTATATGTTTTATTCATAGTTTTAGCTTTCACCCAGTTTTCGGGCCTTGAATCAGAGGACCCTAAATGTTTACCTAAAATTCGCTCATTTTGAGTTAATTTTTCTTCCACTTTGGAATGGAATATCGAAAAATAATTTACATGTCCGCATTCACAATTGCCTACTGATCATATTTGCTGTTGTAAGTTTGGTTGTAAAATTTAACCCTATGCCCATTCTGGTTGCCTAAAAGTAGGTACCGTCCAAGAACACTTCAATTTTTAGAATTTGGTAACTTTAATTGTCAATTTACTCCATATCTAATTGATTGAGCGCTGAATGTTTTCTATGGCTGCATGCAGCTGTCAAAGTACAACAACTTTTGTTCTATATGTTATTGTAAAAAGTTTAACCCTTGGCAGGTTTGGGAGCTCCCATAAGGGTACTGTCGGAATAATTGCTGTTTTCGCCAACTTTCACATGCGATTTCTCAACACTGGAGACATATTTTCTCAAAGTTTTTTCCTTGAGAAGATAGGGCGTATATTCTAGAACAATATTGCTGTTATATGTTTTATTCAAAGTTTTGCTCTTCACCCAGTTTTCGGCCTTGAATTGGAGTGCCCCCAAATTCTTTTTAAAAGTTGTTCACTTTGCTGGTATAATATTGCTCAAGCGTTGTTATCAGTAAGTATCAAATGTGATTGATCATCACCACAGGTGTTTCATTTTGTGTAATATGATTTTAACTGACCAGCATTCTCCAGATGCTGTTTTTCTTATTTCATACAGAGTACAGTACTGCCTGGAAAAAACTACACTTTTCAAAATACTCATTAACCCTCTTTTATTGATTTTTATTCCAACAAACCAATACTGCTATAATGCTGTTGATTTCTTACTTAACCCTGCATGCGTGGTTACAGAGAATTAAAAATGGATTTCCAGCAAATATGGCTGGAATATGAAATACGGCCTGTCAGTGTGTATGCCAACCTACCTGCCTGACAGGAAACGCGCCCTGAATTCCATTTTAACCATTCACCAGACATTTCTGTGTGAAACGGTAGAGTCGGAAGAGTTGTCAGAAATGCCCAACTGCCCTGACTTTAACATTAACCATACAACAGTCATGCCAGTGTGAAAAAGAACGGTCTGTTAACCCTTTTTGTTACTGATTTTTTAATTGCAACAGAATAGATAAATGTGTGGTGACACTATTTCCTAAGCAGTATTGCTATGATGCTGTTGATTTCTAATTTAACCCTTTGCACGTAGTTTCAAAGAAGTAGATATGGATTCTCAGCAATTATGGCTGGAATATTATGAAATGCAGTCTGTCAGTCTACCTACCTGCCTGCCAGCAAGCCTGTCCTGACTTCGATTTTAATCATTCACCTGTTATGCCTGTGTGAAAGGGTACATTCAGAGGAGTTGTTAGAAATGCCTGCGTGCCTGCCTGCCTGCCTATCTACCTGCCCAACATCAAGCCTACCCTGACTTCGATTTTAACCATTCATCAGTCATGCATGTGAGAAAGAGAACAGTTGGAAGAATTGTTAAAAATGCCTGCACGCCAGCCGTCCTGCTCGCTTGCCTGCGCCTGCCTGCCCACTGCCTGTGACTGCCTGCCTGCATGCGCACCTGCCGGCGTGCCTTCCTGAGCCTGCTTGAGCCTGCCTGCGTGCCTGTCTGCGCTTACCAGTGCCTCCATGTCTGCGCATGCACACAGTCTGTCTGTTTACCTACCTGCCTGACATCAAGCCAGCCCTGACTTCGATTTTAACTATTCACCAGTCACGCCTGTGTGAACGAGCAGAGTCGGAAGAGTTGTTAGAAATGCCTGCGCACCTGCCTTCTTCCTGTCTGCGAGCCTGCCTTTGAGCCTTCCTGCGCCTGCCTGCGCTTGCCCGAGTCTGCCTGGACACCTGCGTGCCTACCTGCGTGCCTGCGTGCCTGCCTGCCTGACTGCTTGTGCCTGCCTGCCTGCCTGCCTGTGCCTGCCTGTATGCACTAGATGCCTGCGCGCAGTCTGACTACCTATCTACCTGCCTAACATCAAGCCCGCCCTGACTTCGATTTTAACCATTCAATGCCTGTGTGAAAGAGTACAGTTGCCCGCCTGCCTGTGTGCCTGTCTGCCTCGGTCTGAGCCTGCCTGCATGTTCCTGCCTGCCTGCCTGCCTGCCTGCCTGCCTACTGCCTGCCCGCGCCCGATGCCTGATCGCGCGCATTCACTTGTCTTCCTCTTTGGAACGGAATATTGAAAATGATTTGCATGTGCGTATTCACAATTGCCTACTGAGCATATTTTCTGTTGTAAGATTTGTTGTAAAGTTTAACCCTATGCCCATTCTAGCATCATAAAGGTAGGTTCCATCCAAAAAAAAAAACATTTTCAGTTCCAGTGACAATTTACTCCATATCCTAATTGATTCAGCGCTGAATGTTTTCTGTGCACCAGAAACTCTGTCAAGCTGTGATTGATGATCTTTGGAAACTGAGATGCGTTATTTATTTATGCTATCCTTTATAGCTGACCAGTATTCATTCTCCAGACAACTGTTTTCATTTTATCACTTATACAAATGATTTGAATATTACTGTGACTTGTGTAACCCTTTCGTAATCAAAGCTATTTGAGGGTACTGCGTGAAAAACTGTAATTTTCAAAATATACTTTGCAACCGGTTCATATTCAAAGCTATTTGAGAGTACTGTGTGAAAAACTGTAATTTTCAAAATATTCTTTAACCTTCATTTACTGATTTTTATTGAAATTGAATTCGTAAATTTGAGCTGGCATTGTTGATTTATAACTTAACTCTGCACGCGTGGTTTCAAAGAAGTAGATATGGATTTCCAGCAATTATGGGAAGTAGATATGGATTTCCAGTAATTATGAATGGAATACGGAATGCCTTCTGTTTTTTTGCCAACCAAACTGCCTGAGAGCAAACCCGCCCTTACTTCGATTTCAACCATACACCAGTCATGCCAGAGTAAAAGAGTACGGTCGGAAGAGCTGTTAGACAGGACTGCCTGTCTACTTGCATGCATGCCCTAACGCCCGCCCACTCGACCGACCGCCTGCCTTGAATTCGGCATTAACCATACAAACTTTATGTCCCATATAAATGTGCTAATATTTAAAGCTGAACAGTTCATCAAATAGACACAAATAAAGTCAAACTCGACTGGTGACAGGTAAATAGTGAATGAAAACGTCATTGCATTGGGAATAGAGTTGGGACGAATTGTCCCCCCGGTTTCCACGCAATTCACGTTGTCCTCAGACAGTTACGCCACTCGATAAAGATATTATCCTGTCAAGCAGGGAAAGTAGAACAACATCTGAACATTTCGCGTGGCTGCCTTCGGTGGTCTGGACACAGTGACGTAGGAGCGACACTGCTGTCTGCTCAATTTTTATGTCAAATTAGCCAAATTACCGCCTTTTCGCCATTAACCCATGCGCGATTACTGTCCACTTTTCATTTCTGACAAATATCTAACTGTTACCAGCTTGGCGAGGTCCATTTGGCGTCAGTGTACACACAATGCATCTTTCAGTCATCAGCATCTCTCCACCAGTAACTGAGAATGCAAAGTTTCAAACGGAACTACCCCAGAGGGGGAACACTGCTACAACCCCAGACATACACCCATCGCCAGTTCGCACGTGCTAGGAAAGGACCAAATTCAAGCAATTACCTCCACTCATCAAAACGCTATATCTCGGCCAATTCTAGGCCGACTTCCATAAATGTTTCAAACATCCTTCACAAATAGTTACCGCATCTTTGGACACACAGAGCACCACAAATTTCCCATTCTATCATGCTGAATGTCAGAAAAGCATACGTGCATGTTCGGGGGTGGGTTGAGGCAGAGGGGTGGCCGCCTCGACGCCCATGTCTGGCTTCGGGACATTCCAATAATATGGCCGAGTTCGGGCGAGCTTCACGAACAAACACTGAAAATTTGGAATCGCTGCTATGAAAACATTCGCCACAATCTACGATGCCATATCACGCCAATGGGAAAGAGTATTGCGGAAAAAATTGTTAGACACTGTAGGGAGTTTTCTATTGGCTATGCACTTAATATAGCCTAAAAAACTAGCAGCTCTATATGCAATCTTATTTCGCCGCTGCCTAAAAAGACAAGCGGAATAGGTGAATCTCTCGATTTCTTGAAATCGAAAAATCTAGAAGGAGGGGGTTGGACGGGTACGATGTGTTCAACAGGTTTGCTATTTAGCCCTAACTTGGAGATTAACCATACAGCATTCACGCCAATGTGAAAGAGTATTGTGGAAAGAATTGCTAGACACTGTAGGGAGTTTTCTATCGGCTATGCACTTAATATAGCCTAAAAAACTAGCAGCTCTATATGCAATCTTATTTCGCCGCTGCCTAAAAAGACAAGCGGAATAGGTGAATCTCTCGATTTCTTGAAATCGAAAAATCTAGTTTTTTTTTTTATTTTTTTTTTTTTATTTCACCGAATCTTGTCTGACGGGTTACGCGAAAACGGTCTGTACGATTTTGTTGAAATTCGGCACATCTATAGAGCATCATGCGAAGTTTATCACCTGGGTCATGGCATTTCTGAAGTTTTTCGTTTTCTGCCAAAATCGTACAAAATGTAGCCAAAATGTCACGTTTTGCCCCAATTCTCAAAAATGCTCTGGGCGATTGGGCAGAAACGTTCCTAGTGTTTGAAGCATGTGCACCTGCATCTGTCTGCATAGGCAGTATTACCCACGTTGACCCTGTTTTGCCACAAACGTCACCTGAAAATGCATTTTTGGCGAAAATTGCCAACATTCACATGCAATTTCTCAGCACTGCAACCACATTTTCTCAAATCACGTCCAGTGAGAAGATTGGGCATTCATCCAAGAGGAATTTTGCTGTTATATGTTTTATTCATAGTTTTGGCTTTCACCCAGTTTTCGGGCCTTGAATCAGAGGACCCTAAAAGTCTACTTAAAATTCGCTCATTTTGAGTTCAGTTTTCTTCCACTTTGGAATGGAATATCGAAAAATAATTTACATGTCCGCATTCACAATTGCCTACCGATCATATTTGCTGTTGTAAGTTTGGTTGCAAAGTTTACCCCCATGCCCATTCTGGTTGCCTAAAAGTAGGTACCGTCCAAGAAAACTTCAATTTTTTAGAATTTGGTAACTTTAAGTGTCAATTTACTCTATATCTAATTGATTGAGCACTGAATGTTTTCTATGGCTACATGCAGCAGTCAAAGTATGACAACTTTTGTTTTATATGTTATTATTAAAAGTTTAACCCTTGCCAGATTTGGGAGTTCCCATAAGGGTACTGTCGGAATAACTGTTGTTTTCGCCAACTTTCACGTGCGATTTCTCAGCACTGGACTCATATTTTCTCAAAGTTTTTCCCATGAAAAGATAGAGCGTACATCCTAGAACAATTTTGCTGTTATATGTTTTATTCAACGTTTTAATCTTCATACAGTTTTCAGGCCTTGAATTGGACTATCCTCAAATTCTTTATAAAAGTGGTTTACTTTGCTAATGCCAGTTAAAATTCCTCAAGCTTGCTGTTATCAGTAACTGTCGAGCTGTGATTAACGTTTTATTTGTATAATATCATTAGTAGCTGACCAGCATTCTCCAGATGCTGTTTTTTTTATTTGATAGAGCACTGCACTTTTCAAAATATCCATTAACCCTCTTTTATGGTTTTTATTGTAACAGAATTCATAAATGTGAGCAAAGCAATATTGCTATAATGCAGTTGATTTCTAACTTAACCCTGCATGCTCGGTTACAGAGAAGTAGATATGGATTTCCAGCAATTATGGCTGGAATAATATGAAAGTCTATGAGTGTGTAGGCCTACCTACCTGACTAACAGAAAGTACGTCCTGACTTCGATTTTAACCATTCACCAGTCATGTCTATGTGAAAGGGTAGAGTCGGAAGAGTTGTCAGAAATGCCTGTCTACCCTGACTTCGAAAATAACCATACAACAGTCATGTCAGTGTGAAAGAGAACAGTCTGTTAACCCTTTGTTACTGATTTTTTCATTGCAACAGAATAGATATATGTGTGGTGACACTATGTCCTAAGCAGTATTGCTATGATGCTGTTGATTTCTAACTTGACCCTGTGCACGTGGTTGCAGAGAAGTAGACATGGATTTTCAGCAATTATGGCTGGAATATTATGAAATGCAGTTTGTGAGTCTACCTACCTACCTGCCTGACAGCAAGCCCGTCCTGACTTCGATTTTAACCATTCACCTGTCATGCCTGTGTGAAAGAGTACATTTGGAAGAGTTGTTAGAAATGCCTGCCTGCCTGCCTGTCTGCCTGCCTGCCTGCCTGCCTATCTACCTAACATCAAGTCTACCCTGACTTCGATATTAACCATTCAACAGTCATGCCTGTGAGAAAGAGAACAGTTGGAAGAGTTGTTAGAAATGCCTGCACGCCAGCCTTTCTGCGCGCTTGCCTGCGCCTGCATGTGCGCCTGCCTGCCCGACTGCCTGTGCCTGCCTGCCTGCCTGCATGCGCACCTGCTGGCGTGCCTGCCTAAGCCTGCCTGTGTGCCTGTCTGCGCTTACCAGCGCCTCCCTGCCCACGCCTGAACACAGTCTGTCTGTTTATCTACCTACCTGACATCAAGCCAGCCCTGACTTCGATTTTAACTATTTACCAGTCACGCCTGTGTGAAAGAGTACAGTCGTTGTTGTTAGAACTGCCCGTGCGCCTGCCTTCCTGTCTGCGAGCCTGCCTGCGCCTGCCTGTGCTTGCCCGAGTCTGCCTGCGTGCCTGCGTGCCTGCGTGTCTACCTGCGTGCCTGCCTGCCTGCCTGCCTGCTTGTGCCTGCCTGTCTGCCTGACTGTGCCTGCCTATCTGCACTAGATGCCTGCGCGCAGTCTGTCTACCTATCTACCTGCCTAACATCAAGCCCGTCCTGATTCGATATTCACCATTCAACAGCCATCCCTGTGTGAAAGAGTACAGTTGCCCGCCTGCCTGTGCGCCCTGTATGCCTCGGTCTGAGCCTGCCTGCATGTTCCTGCCTGCCTGTGCCTGCCTGCCTACTGGCTGCCCGCACCCGCTGCCTGATTGCGCGCATTCACTTGTCTTCCTCTTTGGAACGGAATATCGAAAATGATTTGCATGTGAGTATTCACAATTGCCTACTGAGCATATTTTCTGTTGTAAGATTTGTTGTAAAGTTTAACCCTATGCCCATTCTAGCATCATAAAGATAGGTCCCATCCAAAAAAAAACCCATTTTCAGTTCAAGTGACAATTTACTCCATATCCTAATTGATTCAGCGCTGAATGTTTTCTATGCATCAGAAACTCTGTCAAGTTGTGATTGATGATCTTTGGAAACTGAGATGCTTTATTTATTTTTTGTGTAATATGATTCTAACTGGCCAGCAGTCTCCAGATGTTGTTTTTCCTATTTGATAGAGAGAGAGTACTGCCTGAAAAAAATACACTTTTCAAAATTTTCATTAACCCTCTTTTACTGATTTTTATTGCAACAAAGCAATATTACTATAATGCTGTTGATTTCTAAATTAACCCTGCATGCATTGTTACAGAGAAGTAGATATGGATTTCCAGCAAAAATGGCTGGAATAGTATGAAAAACGGCCTGTGAGTGTGTATATCTTCCTTGCTGCCTGACAGTAGGCACACCCTGAATTCGATTTTAACCATTCGCCAGTAATTTCTGTGTGAAAGGGTAGAGTCGGAACAGATGTCAGAAATGCCCGCCTGCCCTGACTTCAACTTTAACCACACAACAGTCATGACAGTGTGAAAGAGAACAGTCTGTTAACCCTCTTTTGCTGATTGTTATTGCCACAGAATTGATAAATGTGTGGTAATATTATTTTCTAAGCAGTATTGCTAGGATGCTGTTGATTTCTAAGTTAACCCTGTGCACGTGGTTTCAGAGAAGTAGATATGGATTTTCTGCAATTATGGCTGGAACATTATGAAATGCAGTCTGTCAACCTACCTACCTGCTTTACAGCAAGCATGCGATGACTTCGATTTTAACCATTTTCCTGTCATGCCTGTGTGAAAGAGTCCAGTCGGAAGAGTTGTTAGAAGTTCCTGCCTGCCTGCCTGCCAGCCTGCCAGCCTGAAAAAGCCTGTTAAACCGCCCGCCAGCCTACCAGCCTGCCCTGGCTTCGACATTAACCATACAATATTCATGCCAATGTGAAAGAGAACATTAGGTTAACCCCCTTTTACTGATTTTTATTGCAACAGAATTGATAGATGTGTGCTCGAACTATTTTCTAAGCAGTACTGCTGTGAGGCTGTTGATTTCTAACTTCACCCTGTACGTGTGGTTTCATAGAAGTAGATATGGATTTTCCAGCAATTATGACTGGAATCATATGAAATGCAGTTTACCAGTTGGTCTGCCTACCTACCTGCCTGACAGCAAGCATGCCCTGACTTCGAGTTTAACCATTCACCTGACATGTCTGTGTGAGGGTTCAGTTGAAAGAGTTGTTAAAACTACTTGCCTGCCTTCCCGAAAAAAGCCTGTATACCCGCCAGCCTGCCTGCCTGCCCTGACTTCGACATTAACCATGCTACTTTCATGCCAGTGTGAAAGAGCACAGTCTGTTGACTCTCTTTTACTGATTTTAATTCCAACAGAATTTAACCCTGAGGTTAACCCTTGCAGATTTGAGAGATCCTATAACGGTACAGTCGGAATAATTGTTGTTTTCGCCAACTTTCAAAGGTGATTTCTCAACACTGTAACCGTCCGTTGGCCTTTCGGTGGTGCAACATGAAGCCGCAAATAGTTCAGGTTGAAAAGTTCATCAAATAGACAGATATAATGCCAAAGTCAGCCGGTGACAGGTAAAATAATGAATGTAAAAGCCGTTGAATTGAGAATAAAGTAGGGGCGAATCATGCCCTCGGTTTCCACCTGATCCGCGGTGTTTCCACACGGTCTCGTCACTCGACAGAGATACTAAGCTGCCGGCCAGGGAGAGTAGAACACACTCTGAGAATTTCAAGTTGCTGTCTTGCACAGTCGGGACATAATTGGCATATATCCAACAATGTTCAATTTGAATATTAAATTAGCCAGATGACGGCTTTTTCGCCACCGTGTCAAGTTGTCAGTTTCTGTCGGTACGGCCTAAAATAAGCAGTTTAACTCCACACTTTCTCTCCCATGTGAATGTGCGAATATTTAAAGCTGAACAATTCATCAAATAGACAGAAATGATGCCAAACTCGACCGACTTGTGGTGGGTAAATAGTGAATGGAAACGGCATTGCATTGGGAATAGAGCAGGTACGAATCGCCCCCATGGTTTCCACGCGATACACGTTGTTCCCACGCGGTAACGCCACTCGACAAAGATACTAGCCTGTCAAGCACAGGCAGTAGAACAACATCTGAAGATTTCGTGTATCTGCCTTCACTGGCCTGGACGCAGTGGGCATATGAGCGACACTGCTGTCTGTTCAATTTTAATGTCAAATTAGCCAAATTTCCGCATTTTCGCCATTAACCCATGCGCGATTTCTGTCCACTTTTCATTTTTGGAAATTTTCTAACTGTTACCAGCTTAGCGGGGTCTATTTGGCGCAAGTGTACACAAAGCATCTTTCTGTCACCAGCATCTCTCCGCCAGTGACTGTGAATCAAAACGATTCAAGTGGAACTACCTCAGAGAGGGAACAGTCCCACAACCCCAGGCATACACCCAGCGTCAGGTTGCACCGGTTAGAACAGCACCAAATTAAAACTATCACCGCCACTCATCACAACGCTATATCTAAGCCAATTCTAGGCCGATTTCCATGAAATTTTCACTCATTTTTAACAAAGAGTTTCGGCATGGTTTCACATGGACAGCGACATCAATTTTGCATTTTTGAATGTCAAGAAAGCGTATGTGCAGTATGTGATGGGGGTGGGGGGGGGGGGGGAGTCCCGCGACGGGCCCATGCTTGGTTTCGGAACTTTCTAATAATATGACAGAGTTTGCGCGAACTTCAAAAATAAACAACAAACGCTGAAAGTTTGGAATCGCTGCTACGAAAACATTCGCCACAATCTGTGATGCCACATACGCACATGTTGTTATTATTAAGTATACACGATGTGTTCAACAGGTTTGCTATTTAGCCCTAACTTGGAGATTAACCATACAGCATTCACGCCATTGTGAAAGAGTATTGTCGAAAGAATTGTTAGACACTGTAGGGAGTTTTCTATCGGCTATGCACTTAATATAGCCTAAACAACTACCAGCTCTATATGCAATCTTATTTCGTCGCTGCCTAAAAAGACAAGCGGAATAGGTGAATCTCTCGATTTCTTGAAATCGAAAAATCTAGAAGGAGGGGGTTGGACGGGTACGATGTGTTCAACAGGTTTGCTATTTAGCCCTAACTTGTAGATTAACCATACAGCATTCACGCCAATGTGAAAGAGTATTGCCGAAAGAATTGTTAGACACTGTAGGGAGTTTTCTATCGGCTATGCACTTAATATAGCCTAAAAAACTACCAGCTCTATATGCAATCTTATTTCGTCGCTGCCTAAAAAGACAAGCGGAATAGCTGAATCTCTCGATTTCTTGAAATCGAAAAATCTAGAAGGAGGGGGTTGGACGGGTACGATGTGTTCAACAGGTTTGCTATTTAGCCCTAACTTGGAGATTAACCATACAGCATTCACGCCAATGTGAAAGAGTATTGCCGAAAGAATTGTTAGACACTGTAGGGAGTTTTCTATCGGCTATGCACTTAATATAGCCTAAAAAACTACCAGCTCTATATGCAATCTTATTTCGTCGCTGCCTAAAAAGGCAAGCGGAATAGGTGAATCTCTCGATTTCTTGAAATCGAAAAATCTAGTTTATTTATTAGGTTTTAACGACACATTAACAGCCAAGGTCATATTATGTCGATGACAGTTGTATGGGTGGAGGAAGCCGGAGTACCCAGAGAGAACCACCGAGCAATGACGAGCAGCTGCCAGCTCCCCAACATAGTGCCTCCGTACTGTAGCACAGGCAGAGTTAGATTGGGTGAAGACATGCGCACCATCGACGTGCAGTATGCCTTAGTACACGGCGTCATGGTGCCCCCATGCGGACAGTCGGGGTGAAGTGATCGGGACATAATTGGAATATATCCGACAGATACAATGTCGGATATATTCCAATGATGTCCCGATCATGCAAGGCAGCAACTTGAAATTCTCAGAATGTTTCCTACTGTCCCTGCCCGACAGTTTAGTATCTTTGTCAAGTGCCAGGACCGCGTGGATATACCGTGGATCAGGTGGAAACCGAGGGCACGATTCGTCCCTACTTTATTCTCAACTCAACGTCTTTTCCATTCATTATTTACCTGTCACCGGCTGGGTTAGGTATATATATATATTTGTCTATTTGATGAACCTTTCAACCTTAACTATTTGCGGCTTCATGTAGCACCACTGAAAGGCCACTGCACGGTTACCAATATATTCAGGGATTGATTTTACGAAAAAAACAATTATTCCGACTATACCAACATGGGAACTCCTAAATATGCCAAGGGTTAAACTTTTGATAATGACGTATAAAACAGAAGTGGTCATGCTATGCTTGCTGCATGCAGGCATAGAAAACATTCAGCGCTCAATCAATTAGGAATGAAGTAAATTGTCACCTAAACCTACGAAATTTAAAAAAAATGAGTTTTTTTTCGACGACATCTACCATTATGCATCTGAGGCAGGGATTGCGATAATCTTTACAGCAACCTAATAACAGAAAATATTCTTAGAATTGAATTGTGAATCCGAATTTCGAAAGCATTTTCGGATATTCTATTCCAAACTACCACTGCACGCTTATCAATATTCAGTGATTTTATGAAAATTAATATTATTCGGACCATACCCATATGAGCAGTCTCAAATCTGCCAACGGTTAAACTTTTAATAATGACATATAAAACAAAAGTTGTCATACTATGACTGCTGCATACAGCCATAGAAAACGTTCAGCGCTCAGTCAATTAGGAATGGAGTAAATCGTCACTTAAACTTACCAAATTCTGAAAACTAGAGTTTTTTTGGTCTGCACCTATCTTTATGCAAACAGAACGAGCATAGGGTTAAACTTTACAACCAAACTTACAACAACAAATATGCTCGGTAGGCAATTGTAAATACGAACATGTAAATCATTTTTCGATATTCCTTTCGAAAATGGAAGAAAAGTGAGCTCCAAATTAGCCAATTTTATGAAGAATTTTAGGGCACTCAAATTCAAGGCCCGAAAACTGGGTGAAGGTTAAAACTTTGAATAAAATAGGCCCAATCCTCTCATGGAAAAGGTTTTGAGACACTTTGGCTCCAGTGCTGAGAAAGTGCATGTAAACGTTGGCTGAAATAACAATTATTCTGATAGTACCCTTATGGGAAGTCTAAAATCTGCCAAGGGTTAAACTTTTAATAATAACATATAGAACAAAATTTGTCATACTTTGACTGCTGCAAGCAGCTATAGAAAACATTCAGAGCTCAAGCAATTAAAAATGGAGTAAATCGCCACCTAAACTTACCAAATTCTGAAAAAATTGAAATTTTTCTGGAGTACCTATTTTTATGCAACCAGAATGGGATAGGGTTAAACTTTACAACCAAACTAACAACAGCAAATATGCTCGATAGTCAATTGTGAATACGTACATGAAAAGTGTTTGAAATTAACCCTTTCCAAAATGATAGAAAAGGCAACCAAAAATGGATAATTTTGGCATTTTCAAATGGTACTCTTATTCTCGCCCTCATTGTGATAGAGGGTTAAATCTGAGATTCAGAAGTAAACAGTAACTATCTTTCACAATCATTGTTGCATCTAGCCATACCAAAATAATAATTACAACTACCTTGTAATTAGAGAAATTTGCTCTTGAAGTTGGCGAAAATAACAAATATTCCGAGAGTACCCTTATGGGAAGTCTCAAATCTGGCAAGGGTTAAACTTTTAATAATAACATATAGAACAAAATTTGTCATACTTTGACTGCTGCAAGCAGCTATAGAAAACATTCAGAGCTCAAGCAATTAAAAATGGAGTAAATCGTCACCTAAACTTACCAAATTCTGAAAAAAGAATGGGATAGGGTTAAACTTTACAACCAAACTTACAACAGCAAATATACTCGATAGTCAATTGTGAATACGTACACGAAAAGTGTTTGAAATTAACCTTTTTCCAAAATGATGGAAAAAGCTACCAAAGTTGGCTAATTTTGGCATTTTAAAACGGTACTCTTATTCTCACCCTCATTGTGCTTGGGGGTTACATCTGAGATTAAAAAGTAAACAGTAACTTTCTTCCGCAATCATTGTTGCATCTATCCAAACCAAAATAATTGTTACAACAACCATGTTATTAGAGAAATTTGCCCTTGAAGTAGGTCAATTTTGAAGAAAAATTCTATATTCATGTCATTTTTGGCCAGTGGGGGTTAAAGTTGAAAGATTTGAGTGGTGATTGTGGTGTATCATATTATGCTCTAAATGTGTGGAAAATTGGAGCTAAATAACTATAAACAATTTCTGAGACATTCGAAAAATGGTGACATTTTGAAGTTTTGGCAGAATATTTTGAAAACACGCGTTTTCACAGATATGACGATACCGCATTTCACTAGATTTTATGACATTACATAAGTGTGCCAAATTTGGTCAAAATCGTACAGCTTGTTTTCGAGCGGTTCAACAGACAAAATTCAGGGAGGAATAAAAAAAAAAAAAAAAAAAAAAAAAAGTGGAGAAGAAAAATTTTGAAAAAGAAGAATAACAATCGTCTTTTCCAAACTGGGTTTGGGAAAGCCTAATTAATG
Organism: Pictodentalium vernedei; assembly: GCA_031216915.1. Lineage (NCBI taxonomy): Eukaryota > Metazoa > Mollusca > Scaphopoda > Dentaliida > Dentaliidae > Pictodentalium > Pictodentalium vernedei. The sequence continues at coordinate 146,174,416 of CM062290.1, read as the reverse complement.
TAACAGAGCAAATGCATTGATTTATCGGGCAATGTCAGGATTTTACTCTCGCTAATATTATATTGAGTCATGGAAACCTCTCGTCAGAGGAAGTTAGTTGTATGAAGAAACGAATAAATTTGAACCCTGTATTTTTAAGCGATGATACAATAACCTAACATGGTTTCTTGGAACGCTCTCACGGAAGAATAATAAAATGGCGATTCTTTCTTTTTAATTAGTATTCTGCAACTATTACATTACAGTCATCCAAGCCAAGCAACATTTTTCCTCACTCTGTCAACTGAAATAACCCCTGTCATATTTTTGTTGGAAGAATGTAACATTTCGTCAACCATAAGTACCTTTAAACATGCTTCAGTTTCGACCTGCTTTCGTCATTGGCGAGAAGTTTAATGACATTTTCCGCGAATAGGACCAAAACAGTAGAATGGAAAAGGCAATCTTATAGTTATTTAGTCAAGCTCTTGAGATGCTAAAAATAAACTTTTCAGAAGCAAAATTAATATTTTAAATTCAAATCAAATAAGAAAAGGCCAACTTATTTCCATTCAAAGGAATGGTTTTAGTGCGCAGGGGCGATATGGGATTTGTTAACCCTTGTGACCCCATTAGCCGAAAGGAGGAAGAAGCAAAGGAGCCAAGGAGGCCGACAAACCCAGTCAACAGCCCCGCCGGGCGATCTGTTGAAGTTGATATCTTCAGTCATGTATAATCTGACACGTTGATGTCAATTCGTCGCCTGTGTGCTAGAATGTTCTATGTCCCATAGGGGACATAGAACATTCTAGCACTCATGCGACGAATTGTCATTAAACTGCCTCAGCCTCACAAACCTCATTGACAATTATAGTCTTTCTTCGGATGTGTCATGCCAGTTATAGTTATTTTGTTATTATGTCCATGATTACTACACCTTTCTAAAATATCTCAAAATATTATTTCAACCTTTGAACCCTGATGGCATATCTCATGCCAGTTCAGAGTCATCAATTAGTAGAGTCTGTATTCGTTACTTGGGGAGACCAATCAATATTTTCAACGCATAGCCTTGGGGCACATTGGAAATCTGGATTCTCTAACACATACAAATTCACTCAGCAACTATCTACTTTATGAGTTCAGGTCGTATCACGATCTTGGGCCGGAAAACTTATCTTTTGTGTTCAAAGGGTTAACCATTTACTCAACATAACTGCCAGAATTTTATCAGGCCAGAGCTATTCAGAAACATCGCTATTTAAGTTTTATTATTGTTTTCAGTTTTGAACCCAAAACCTCGCTGGTGGAACAAACTAGTCGAGCTCTTTCCAGCGAGGACTCATAATCTATGTTACTAAGGCAAAACGGCATTGAACTTCAAACCGAGAGGTCCATGGTTAGATCCCCACCAGGGGTAACTGCGTCATGTCCTTGGGCAAGGCAGTTAATCCCGATTGCCCACGTGGGGGCACGGTGACGCTGTATACTGAGGCGTAATGCACGTCGATGGTGCACCTATCTTCAACCAATGCGTTCGGGAGTCTGACAGTTGCTCACCGTTGCTCGGTGGTTCACCGGCTTCTTCCACCCGTACAACTGTCCGACCGTTGGCTGTCGAAAGTGTCGTTAAACTCCAATAAATAAATAAATAAATAAATAAATAAATAAATAAATAAATAAATAAATAAATAAATAAATACTAAGGCAAAAATAGTATTCAAGAAATGTATTTTGCAGGTGTCGTCGTCTTCTTATCGCACTGGATTAAAAATATTATTATGATGTGTATTAGACACTCCTATTAATGTTTTTGTGTAATTTGAAAACAAGAAACCTGTGATAAGAATATACGTTATTTTCTTGTCCATTCTTGGGAGTAGTGGGGGTGGGCGTCAATTTTTTTCCGAGCACAAGGCGGGGGTGGGTGGGTAGGTCAGAGGCTCTGAAAACCCGTTTTTTCCATCCGTTAAAATTTGTTTCCTGTGAGCTTTTATCTTTCAAATAAGTGATGCAAATTGATCAGGGAAGTTTGTGTAGTATTTTTGCCACCACTCAATCTCCTCTGGGTTAGAAGTACAGGATAGGGGCCAGCGGCATGGGAATGTGGACAGACGTTCACCGTTCCCCATCACACCATCAGTGGTTCACGATTTTGAAAAAAAGTTAAAGCAACTTAAACGAATTATCATTTATGTGATCTATCATAAATGTAATCTAACCACATCTGACAAAAAAAGGACTCTTCTCGCCATGAAAAGTAGATATCACTCAGTGGCATAACACCATTTTCCAATGCAATTGACTACTTTCACAGGCTCTCATTATGTGATTATGAATTTTAGTCAAATACATGTATGACCAAAATTCAGGTTTGTTATTGATCATTCAAGCCTTAGGCTTAGTGGGTAGCCTTCAAACCAATTCCCTTCAATTTGTAATATAATGTCAGAAAAGGCTGAGCTATCAAATAGTCAGGACATTATATCTAATCGACAGAGGGTTTATTGACAGTGGAAACTCTCAATCTTATTGATAAGATTCATCACATTGACCATTGATAGGTTCAATACAACACTGTACTAACTGCCTCTACGAATTCTGCACTTGATAAGGCTTAATAAATTCAGATTAGACTGATGAAACTAAAATCGAGTATAGAAATGGGAAGAGACAAAAACACATTTCACACCTTTTCATGCTGCACCTGTCTTTAAACTGTTCAGGTTGACTGCTAGTATATGCTGTATAGTTTCCTGATTACCCATGAATACATTGACTGCCAGCGTCTGTAAGAAAGTTTCAATAAATTCATAAACATGCCAAGACATGGGAAATTCCAGTTGCAAACTCTGGAGAATTCTGTTTTATCTCCATTATCTAGTTGTGGGTAGATTAAATGTCGGGGATGGTTACTGGAACAATACAAACCATGTTCAAGCAAAAATATCTGTTGAAATTGCCAGTGAATACACTTTATGTGCGATGTATTCTAATTTGGGGGAAGGGTTCCAAATTTCAAAATGGAAAGTTTTTTTTCCTTCAAAAAAGGGGTAGGTGGGTGCCCAAGGATCTGAAAAAACATTTTGCGCCTTGGGCCAGAAATTGTTTTCCTGCCCCCACCCCCGATCCATTGTAATATTTAGTAACTAAAACAGATTAGCCTATAATTCAACTTCTTGACACGTGGTAGTCATATTTACAACTCAATGTTTGCTAAGCACCAAGTATATCCAACTACTTGTTTTACGTTTTAGTTGAAATATTGTAATGAAAAGTGAATATATTTTTTATTTAATTATATCTTTAATGATTTAAGAACATAAAGTAAGATTTTATTTGTGTTTGACATTATTTTTTAGATTTTGAATACGATAACCATGGAAAATGGATATTATTGGTACAAGAGGAAATTTTTCAATTTGCCAAAAAGTTGACGGAGCGAACTGGTATGGGTTCAATATCGAGTATGAGACCCATTACAGTTAATTACAGCTTGACAACGCCTTCTCATGCTCCCAATCAGGTTCATGGTGGTCCTTTGTGGGATGTTGTTCCATTCTTGGACCAGCATGGCACCAAGCTCCTTGACTCTTCTTGGCTGGACTGAACGGGCTGAAATTGCAAGCTGCAACTCATTCCAGACATGTTCAATTGGATTGACGTTGGGGGATCTTGCTGGCCAGTCCATACGCTCAATCCCCTCCCTCTGTCGTACTCCCCGACAGCATGGGTAACATGAGGACGGGCATTATCGTCCATCAGAATAAATCTATCACCCACTGCACCTGCATACAATCTGACGTGGACATCCAGGATCTCATAAATATACCACTGTGCAGTCAATGTACCACGTTCAAGGACACAGAGCTCTGTACGTCCATCCCTGCTGATGCCGCCCCAGACCATGATTGACCCTCCACCATAGCGGTCATGCTCAGCAATGTTGGCTGTATGGAATCGCACTCCTGTTCTTCTCCATACCATAGAACGCCTATTTATGTGGTGTAGGCAGTACCTTGACGCATCTGTAAAAAGGACAGGTCGCCAGTCTTCTCTGGTCCATCCAACGTGGTCTATGGCCCATTCATATAGTGTCTGGCGGTGGTTCTGGGACAGCGGATTGCGAATACATGGTCTTCTCGATCGGAGACCACCTTCGAGCAACCTTGCCCGGATAGTCTGCGTCGAAACATTTACCCCGGATGCATTCTGAAGGTCACTGCGAAGCTAGGTTGCTGTGGCAAAGCGGTTCCTACGGGCCTGAATAACCAAAAACCGGTCTTCAGCTGCAGATGTTGCCCTGTCTCTGCCATCACCATGTCGTCTTACTGGTGTGCCATACTGCTGAAATCTTGCCCAGGCTCTGGTGATCACCGTATGGTGCACACCAAGGGCTTCATCAACCTGACGATGGGTAGACCCTTGCTCCACCATCCCTACAGCCCGCCACATTTCTGCTTCAGACAAATGTCTTCTTACATTTGCATTTGCCATATTCAATCATAAAATCACAAGGGTTTGTGTTGAAATGAAGATTGAATACCCTACACATGTCATGTACACCTAGACAGTACACGAAAACATCATGAAAATCAAGGAGTACATGGTTTCCATGACTGTCACGAAAAGTCTACCTGTCAAGAGAGCTAATGTAAACACTGGGGACCATCTCAATACATTCCTCAATCATATCCACCAAAAATATCACAAATATATCACAAGCAAATTTCACAATGATGTGTCAAATATTTGGTGCTTAGCAAACTTTGAGTAGCATATGAAGAAACCGACTGTTATGGTTCACTTTGGTGGAGATCATGTTGAGTTTGTTGAGAAACCCGAAACAAGGCGATTTTTCGTTTGACCACATAGCTTCAAAATACAGTTACTTTCCTTTTCAACTTACGATAAGTAAATGATTAATATGTCATCCTTTTTGTATATATATTTCTTTAATGTGTTGAACAAATTTCAAACCTCAAAGCAATGTATTGATTATGGTGTCACAAGTAAGGAAACACAAGTGTTTACAGTTACAATTTTAAAGACCTTTCTGATTAATTGGACTACAACGGCGGCATAACTATCAATTTCTTCCGGGATTACATGGCGTGAATTCAGGAAAAACATCCATTAATCACCACAAACTCTATAACAAACCAATCATTTTATTTATGAATACCAGTGTTAAAATCCCATACATGATCATTAAAGAACCCGATCACATGAAATGCGATACTATCTTATAAGGCGCGATACAAGAGGCTCGACAGCTCCAAAATGCTGATTCGAGGTACGAATACACTCTAAAATCAGTGAATTGGGTTCATATTCACTCAACCTAGACGATCTGGTTTAATTTTTAACCCAACTGATTTAGGGTGTACATTCCATCTTTTTGATGGGAGGCTGGCAACACTTGCTGAAGTTAGTATATTTGCATTCTTTATGTGGTAAATACTGGAATATAGAAGAATCTAGAGATTGTGCATTGTTGAAAGTGGAATTCTATATTTTTTCTTGTAGAAATCGAAATTAGCCCTTTACCTTCTTTCATCCCAAAGTGTATAGTGGCCAGAGACGTAGTAAGCATTATAAACTTTGGGGAGGGGGAGTCACGATCATACTGGGGCCCACACATAGATATGTATCAGATCAACGGTCGCGTTACTAGTTTTCATGCTAGGCTTTTTTTTTATGTTTAACCCTTTGAACCCTGGTGGTATCTTCCACGTCAGTTCAACTGCAGGAGTTGGAAGAGTCCATATTCATTTTTGGGGGTAGAACAATTAATATTTTCAGCGTACAGCCTTGGGGGAAAAATATTGATTGGTCTACCCCACACATTCACTTAGCAGACATCCTACTTAATAACGTATCATGTTCCTGGCATGAAAAGCGGTCTCTCGGGTTCAAAGGATTAATGATGTGAAAGCTGTTACGCCGTTACTACACTCTCAGTGAAACAGCTTTCACGTAATCAATCGTCATCAATAGGAGATGTTACACGCATTGATTGACCTGGCGCAGTATTGAAGGGGTGGAGTTAGACTGAGCTGCGACGTTTTTTCGCTGACGTTCCAGTAGTCCAGTTGTAGTGGGTACTCTCAACAGAATATGCAATTCTACCGGGGGGGGGGGGGGGGGTCTGCCAAAATATTCCAGGCACAGGTAGGGGTGTGTGGGTCCAGTGGCCCGGAAAAAGGTGGAAATGACCCAAATTGCAAATTTTTTCCGGCACTTGAATTCATTCTAAGAATGATGTTCTTATACCTTTAAGATGATTCAGGGTGGTGAATAGAGTATTTTAAACATGCTTTGGAGAGAATGTGGGGTATAAACAAGCTCAGAAGAGTCAAAATGTTCTCAGTGAAGATTCGCAAATTCGACAACTGAAGTGGACATTAGAAACATTAACAAACACTGATCAAATTTGAATAATCTGCAACTGAGTTTTGTTATGAACACTATTTTCAATTCAACCAAACTGACTCAAGTAGAATTACCCTCCTGAATTCAGCTATTAATATACTTTAACAAAATATGTCTTTGCTATATAGTCTTTAGAACCAACTCATTTGAGTTTGCCTAATCCCACAGCTCCTCTCTCCACATGTATTATTGTACAGAAATGTGTCACCCAATAAGTACAACTTTATCTCAGCCAAGCTTGGCTCAAATCTACATACCGGTACTGATTTCAGAGACCCCGGAAATGTGTAGATCAATCAGAGGCCAGTGGGGACATGTTTGCCGGGACAAATGGCATAACTAAGTTTAGCGAGGACCACCCAACAAGTAAAATTGAAATATCCCAGACTGGTGAACATAAGATAAAGTTCTGAATATGTCAGATATGTCATGATTCAAACTGATTGCTTTATTTTACATTTTATTTGACATTCTCCAATGCACCACTGATTTCAGCCCTCACTCAGATTCAGGTATCACAACTCACATGTAGTGATATCAGCATTGCCTCGGAAAAAGGATACATTAACGTTCAGCATCAAATTATATTATGTAACAAAGGCATATGGTGCTAATAAAGAATTGCAGAGTGTAGAATGTGTCTCATAAACTATTTCACCTTAACACAATTTATGTGACAAATCTCTGTTTTGATAACTGTGTTAAATCATTTTTCATGGATTTATAACATGAGGTTGAATTTCAATTTAGAATCACTTCCCTTGTATTAGTTTATGCAGAACAAACTAAAATTTGGGAATGCACAATAGCATAGAAAACGGACCATTGATAATTGGCCAGGTTTCAGCAGTGTTTTGAGCTCCGGAGTGAAATATGGGGGGTGGGTGGAAAAAAATTACAGGTTTGGGGTGGTGGGTCCCCGGCAGGCGGAAAATGTTTTTTTTAGACCCTGTGTCCGCAAATTCTTTCCAGACTCCCCCCCCCCCACCCCACACACACACACCCCGATTCTACCAGTAGATACAGGAATTCTAGCTTTTGCCGGTGAAAACTGAATTATAACTGATGGAATATAGGGCTCCACTGGTAGCAATCAAAATTTTATTGTTTCTTTGATGTAACGACACTTTCAACAGCCAGGGTCACACCGTGTTGGCGGTCTTACGGATGCAGGTAGACGGAGTACCTGGAGAGACCTAACGAGCTGCGGCGAGTAACTATAAGACTGCCACCGTACTAACTCTACACAAGCACAATTAGCAGCCGTTGAAGACAAGTGTACCATCGACGTGCATTGCGCCGAAGTAAGCAACGCCCCCTGCCCCGACGTGGGCAGTCGGGATTACATATCTTGCCCAAGGACACAGCGCCGTCACCGCTGGTCAGGATCGAAACTTTGACCTTTCCGTTTGAAGTTCAATCCTCTAACTATTAAGCCACCGCGCCCCCAACTAGCATTACAGTTTCTCAAGTAAACGCTCAGATTATGCCAGATACATGATTCAACAATGATATATACTACGAAAGTACGCATTAAGTGATCAAAAAATACATTCATCTCTCGAAAACCACTGACATTAGTTGTTGTTTAACAATGAACATCGCATTCTGTTCCACACAATCAGCTAATGGATTATCTCGTCAGATCGCCGAAGTTAAGCAACGGCGAGTCCGGTTAGTCATTGGATGGGTGACCGTCTGAACGATCGATTCGGACTCCCGCGCCGTGTACTATTGCAAGGCACTTAACCCCGATTGTCCACACGGAGGCACGATGACGCAGTGTACTAAGGCGTACTGCACGTCGACGGTGCGCATTTCTTCAACCAGTCTGACCTTGCCTGTGCAGTGCGCAGCTACGATGATGGGGAGCTGGCAGCTGCTCGTCGTTGCTAGGTGATTCTCTCCGGGTACTCCGGCTTCCTCCACCCGTAAACCTGTCACCGACACGATATGACCGTGGTTGTTAAAGTGTCGTTAAACCTTAATAAATAAACAGCCAATGGATTAGAATATTACCTTTACTGTACCCATTCTCCAGAGAGCAGTCAAAGAAGCATACGACATACTGCACTATCAGTAAAGAAACCGCGCTTGCAATGTTTTACAGCGAGGGCTTTTGAAAGCATAACATGCAGAATCAAGTATTATTAACCATTTACCCAATATAAGGGGTTAACAGACCAACGTTATTCACAGAAATCGCCATCCAAATAATCATAGCCATTTCAACAAGCTCATTGAGTTCGTTTTTATGAAGAGTATTCTGCTATGTTTTTAACTCCTTGAACCTGAGAGGTCGCTTTTCTGGTCCAGGAACATGATTCTTCAGAATTTCATTATGTTGGGTAGCTGCCGAATGAACGTGTGGGGTAGATCAATCAATATTTTAAACGTTAAAATATTAATTGGTCTACCCCAAATAATGAATATGGACTCACCCAAATGCTGCCTTTGAGCGGACATGGAAGATACCACCAGGGTTCAAAGGGTTAAGCTAAGAGTATTTTTAGTTATTCACGAAATTGTTTTGAGAGTATCGTCTACGCTTTACAAAAAGGTTACGAAAGGTTACGGAAGCTTGATTTATTTCCATATCTGCATTTTTGATGGAATGTATTTTTTCCAACGATTATCAAAACTGGTAATTTTGAAACAAATGCCCCGTAACTAATGGAAATAACTTGTCGTTGTTGCATTTTAGCTTTCGATTATTAACCCATTCTGCCCCGATATTCTGGATGCAATCTTCCTGAACAAAACAATCTGCAATGCGCAAATCCATTCTGAATTCGTAGAAAGTGTCGACAATAATTTAGTTAAACAGCCTTTATTAGTCTGTACGAATGCATTATTACTGCTCCTTCTTCAAACCTAACCATAACAAATATGAAGGCGGTAAATGAAGACCTCTCCTTAACCCTTTAGATGGTATCAAAATTTATTTTAATCTTTGTTGTTTCAAATTTAAAAAAAAAAATCAACAAAACCAAATCATTAAACCAGCTCGTTCCAGTGAGGGGTCACATGATACGGTTTTGCTAAAATGTTTTGAAAAATATATTTTGTTTTCAACTGATCAAGTTTTAAATTAGGCGGGCGGTTGCGGCCGATTCGTTAGATGAAGAGTTAAATACGAGTCAGGTTATAAAGCGGCAGCTTTCACTAACGCTTTGCCGTTTATATGTATTTTTTCCTGTGAGTATAAAGACAGCATGTTATCCTGTAAAAGGTATAATATGGATCTAGTTAACAAAATACGTCTCTCTTAAACAGTAAATTCTTGATAGTATACGATATTGAATTTTTCATCAAATGAAACCATGCCTGCTTCACAGCAGTAATATGGTTTAGTTTATGAACCATTCAAGAAAATGCCCAATATTTTAAGAATTAAATATGATTGGGTGAGCAATACGAGTAACACATCCACTAGAAGGCAAAAAAAAATCGATATTTATGAAATCTATGAATTCTGAAATAAAGACTCTTCTATTAAACTAAATGTATCAACATACAGGCTGATCTGACCATAAATATATATTATCACCAATATATGCGTTGATCGAGAAACTTGTATGAAGCCGAGATACTGTTCAGATTAGGCATCGCGGTGTGTTCTTTGGGGCTAGTGACGAGACGTAATAGGAACACAATCGAGGCTTAATACAAGTTTCTCGATCAACATATAGCTGTGAGAGAAAATTTACCTTACCATCTCGGAAATCCACCTCGTGGTAATAACCAACTTATTTTACATTATTACTTTCCAAAGTGTGATTTACTGGGATTTCCGGGTTTGATTATAAACGATAACTTCAAAAGTGAATTATGCAATCAACAATTGTGTCATGTATCCGTGCGCGCAAACGAAGACACTTTGCCGTGGGCGTAATGGGGACTTCATTGTTTTTTAACATGAAAAGCAGACGACACTTGCAATAAAAATTTTTGAATAACTATTATTTTCATTTTTTGTCTCAAAAACATAGGTTATGGCCCCTCATTGGGACGAACTCGTTCGAATGAGGGGTCATAACCTATGTTTTAGAGACAAGAAATGAAAAAATAATGAAAATTAATTGGCGATTTTTGAGAATAGCGCTGCCGTTTTTTGTCGTTTCGTTATTTAAAGGGTTAAATAATATAATTATCGTTAATAATGAAAAAGTAATAAACAGAGTAATCGCTTGACTGGACTGGTTACGTGAAATAATTCATTCGAGGCGAGGGACCGTATTGTAAAACACTTGTGCGCATTCGCGCGCTCGTGTTTGTACAATGTCCCTCACCTCTCATGAATTATTTCACGTAACCAGTCCAGTCAAGCGATTACTCTCTATATATTCCTCCATTTCTTGACTTGTTCACATATATTTTGAGAACCATCTAGCGTCCATGAATTTATTTTTTTATGAATGGAGGTCCTGATGATATCATAGCATTACGTTCTAAAGATGCGCACGACGTAATCTCCATTCATTGCTCCACTTGTACTGAAGCCACTGACGTTTATAGTAGTGTTTCGGCTGTGTGTTTCTTTGTTGTATATTTCAGCTTTCGTGCAGGGTGGACGCATATAAAATGCCATCATGGCAAAAACTGATCTAGTCTAATTTATTTCGCTGAGTTAGTAATTTATTTGTCATGTAATTACTGTTACCAAAAAAACAGTAACTTCGACATATGCTATCAGTTTTCGATGAGCGCAGTTGAAAACGGAACGTTTTCGTTCTGAATCGAATAATCGAGCGTGTTCCTAGAGGTTAATGTGGCTGAAACATATGTGTTATGTGCACATTGTACTTGTGAAGAATCTTTTAAGGCGACGAGACTCGTTTTGGCTATACCCACCCCCCAAAATAAGTCAAGTCGTGATAGAAGATTGTGTACAAGCATAATGAGCAAATGGCACTTTTATCTACCCTCCCGTTAACAAAACTCATAAACCTGAAATCTCAAAAATAGTAATTAACAAACGAAACGTCACCCTCAAATGATAAAAATAATTGGATTCCATTCACAACTCTTTCAACCCAACGGCAGGTGAGGGGGCGCGTTGTCGTCGCGGTAACCGGTTCTCGCCAGATCACCGAAGTTAAGCAACGTCGAGCCCGGTTATTCCTCGGATGGGTGACCGTCTGAACGCTCGATTCGGACTTCCGCGTTGTGTCCATGGGTAAGGCACTTAACCCCGATTGTCCACATGGACGCACGATAACGCCGTGTACTAAGGCGTACGGCACGTCGATGGTGCACGTGTCTTCAACCAATCTAACCCTGCCAGTGCCGCAGTGCGGAGTTACGATGTTAGGGAGCTGGCAGCTGCTCGTCGTTTCTCGGTGGTTCTCTCCGGGCACTCCGGCTTCCCCCACCCGTAAAACTGTCACGGTCATGATTAGCCATTGTGCATAATTATGTGACCTAAAACAACAATAAATAAATAAATAACGGCACGTGAGAAAATTCCTTCAACATGAATGAAATAGTACATGGTGATACAAAATAATAATCAAACTCAGACGAAGTATGCACTTTTTTGGTCGTGCAATGATATTTCGAACCAAATTCAATTCAGTTTATGAGGCAGTCCAATGGTAAGGTGGATGGTTTTTAGAAAACAACTAGAGGATTATATTTTTGTAGTACGCAAGAATCTCTTTAAAAACATGACGTCACTTCATTCATAATTTTTAGAAGCGTGCAAACCACAATGAGATTGGTGTTACGTTTCAAAATTTTCTCGCTTTAACTGTCTAACTTTGCGAGTAACCTTCATGTTTTTATTTTGGTGTTTAGCATAGTGGAATTTTTATGTACTGGATAGTGTAATTCCCCGCAACATGAAATGTATGGTGAGGCAAAATAGATGCATCGTTCATTGAAGCATTATAGATTTTTAAAGGAAATGACAGGTGATTGCCAGTACCACTGAAATAGTCCGATAGGCGCTCGTGATTTCGTTTCTCGTAACGTCATGTGACTTATATCATTACTACAACAGTGATACAAGATATTTTATCGTTGATTTTTATCGGTACTGATGATACTGCGGTTGGGACTGCGTTTTTAGGGAAGTGGGGGATAAATATGTGTTATGAGCACATTGTGGTTGTACACAATCGTTTATCGCGACGAGTCGGTGGCACGGCGAATTGTTTATGTACTAACATGCAATGTATGTTCAAGGAAACTTGACTCATGGTTTGTTGCAGAATTATTAGGTTTTGAAAGGAATGACATTGTGTTTACCAATAACACCGAAATATTCAGTTATGGCGCGCGTGGGTGCGTCTGTTTCTCGTGACGTCATGTGTTTTTATTGTTACTGCAGCACGACACAAGATCTTTGGTGGCCGAAGTTTTATCGCTACTGATATTGGCGTTTGCGTTTTAGGTAAATGGTAGATGAAATGCATTACACCTTCAACAAGTAATTCGTCGTTTTGCTAATACGGAATCCCGATGGATAGCAAGTAATACGGAATGCGGATAATACGGAATTTCGAAGGGTTGCAAGTCACATGGAATCCCAATGGGTAGCAATACGAACTCCTGTAATACCAGTTATAGGCATGTCGCTAATACGGAATTTCAATGGGTTGCAAGTAACACGGAATCCCGAAGGGTAGCAAGATTTTTCCTTTTTTTAGTCTATATTATGCATTATAGTTTCCGCTAGTGACATGGCAGGGAGCCGACTATTCCAAAATAGGTGTCCTCGATGAAAAATAGTTCACACACTTCCGACGCGTGGTCTATTTTTTTCCCAAGAACCACTATTCTGGCACAGTCGAACCCAAGTCGTGCAATATTTATAATTCATTCACATTCATCGAACAAAACGAGGAAGAATCTAGCTACCCTTCGGGATTCCGTAATAATTTCTACCATCGAGATTCTGTATTAGCAATATGCCGTAGTACTAGTATTATAGGAGCCAGTGCATACCGTGTTACACACAGAAACTGTCACTCTACCGCGAATTTTAATATACCATTACTGATGGCCGTGGTTAACTTTGGGTGCTCTACACTCCTTATCCGTAAAACTCCCCAAAAGCAAGATATGTTTTCCTAAATATAGTCGGGCGACTTCATGTGATGGTCTGCTTAACATGGGTACACCCCAATATCTGAAGATTGTTAAGGGAATATGTTAATCATCTTTCGAAATCAGCAAATAATTCAATCGATAACGTACCTGCATCCTTACAATGATAATAAAGAGTGTACTATTATTCTCGTTATACATTGATTTTGATTGAGGTAAGCACCCCAAGACAATTTATCACATATTAGCAGGTTGAGAGGATATTTGATTTCATTAATGTCGCAAATTGTCGTGTAAGCTACCTACAATCTTTCCTGTCGAACGCGTTTATTTGTACAAATCTATCATGTCGAAAATAAAAGAATTGTTTTGACAATAAGAATACTTATGCATGTAATTCAGCATGTGTTCGTGGGTGAGTGCATACACAATCTTTCCATCAAGGGAACCATACCAATCCATTCCAAATATTGAACTTCAGCAAGTACCACTTGTGGCTGAGAAAACTGTTGTGTCACAACTCCTTAATAATGCAGGACGAAGTAAATGCGTAATATTAAAGAGCAAAATCGGGATGAACTGGTATATCAAAAGAGGTGTTCCTCTTTTTTCAATGAAATCGAGGCTACGGCCCATTTGTTTGCACTCCCATTACCGACTAATGGACAATACAAAATATTTGAAAATGACTGAGTGGTGTCACTGAGTTCGACTATATGGTTGAAGCATGTTTTGTGTGGGACATTACATGAGAAGAGAAGCAGGAAAATTCTGGAGTTGTACTCCGTGGTGAGGAATACAACAACAGCATGTTCCTACTTCACTGACACATTTGTTAACACTTTACACACTGATGTCGAAATACCAAAATTTGAACCTGCAACTTTTCTCCATAATGCAACTTGGCACCGACCTCTTCTACGCTTATTGGTTCAGTTAATTCATGATTTGACCAGTGAAAGTCTTCTGCTTATATACTCTTTTCGGGAGGTGAGCTGAGTTGTCAAGTAAACAAACCTCTACCAGGGGTTACTCATGTTTTTACAATGTAAGAACACAAAGACATCTATTATTGACCTATGCTGAGTAGCGCTACAACAATACAGCACGATTAAGCCTTACATATTTTCTTTTGATAAGCCAGTGTCAGTGTAATCGCCCATTGTGCTATGCCAAGATTAATAGCATAACTCAACAGGATAATCTGCCATGATAAGCTGTCACCTGCTTACCAGCTTGTAGACTGCTAAATTTGATTCATTTACTTTACACTGTTGTATGTTTGTTTAGGACTTTTTATTGGAACATAATTTTACTTTAATTAAATAATATTACTAAAATATAACTTTATATTTCTTAATATTTTTACGACTAAAAAATATTACTCTATGACACCTGTTTCCACACGATATAACAAAAAAATGTAACAGGGTTCCTGGCGACCTTGGATCGACTTAGGGCCATTCAAGGCCTTGAACTCGTGGTAAATTCACAACGAGGCCTTCAAAAGCCTTGGTTATCAGAACTACATTGTTTTATATGCCATAGTCTGTGAAGGTGTAGTCCTGACTAGGAAGCCCTGCTCGATACTTCGACCCCAATTCACTTCAGGGTATTGGAAGGAAATGGTAAAGACCAAAGGTTCCAGTTTCGAATGGTGAAGGCGTGGTCTAAAAAGTTCTGGAATTTGGCTATTGCTGGGTCCTGCAAATACTGAACAGTCCAGAAACGGCCCTGAATAGCCTCGAATTTTATCAGTACTTGCGGACAGAAACCCCTATAAGACGGGTTTGTTAGAACAGACTCGGTCCATAATAATTAGGGTTTATTCACGACTTCTCATTTTTGTGTTTACCTCTATCCAATGCCAACTTTCTATCTTTATTTACTGATGACCCAGCTAAAAGCAGGCATTATGGATCTCAATTTGAAACGAAGAGCATCGACGAAGTATGAGTTTTTTTTAAAGAAAATAACAAGTTCTCATATTTCAAGGGGAGACACAGAAGACTTGATAATCCCCCAATGACAATAAAAGTGATCTTAATTTGAATTACCGAGAGCGAACTACCCGCCTATGTTGCCCATCATAGACTGAATCATCTTAATTTACGTAATGAGACGCCGGAATGTACTCTAATAAAAGGATTCGAACAATAGTAAGGAAATAGAAAGCGATAAACCTTTTTTCATTAGTGAAAGAGATTGGGGCAACAATTAGGGAAGAAGTCAGTCTTGCTCTAATGAAAATGTATTATTTCATACCATATTTGTGATATTGATTTTACATAACATTTGCCGCTCACATACACTTGTTATGATAAAAGAATTACCACGATCTTATTTTCCGTGTAATGCATGACATCCTATTGCACCTAGGGCAAGGTATAGTTTGAATAGTTATTTGTAGCAGGGAAGTTCGCGTCATGTACATCGACTTTCCTAAACACCATTTCACTCCATTTCCGTGTACAAGTGTGTTTAGTGCGTTCCTATTGTCAGCAGTTTGGTCTTTATGCTAATAGGTACACAATTTATTATTACTCGGCAGTGTCAGATCTATACATCGCCTACGCTGACGACGATAGCC
Organism: Pictodentalium vernedei; assembly: GCA_031216915.1. Taxonomy (NCBI): domain Eukaryota; kingdom Metazoa; phylum Mollusca; class Scaphopoda; order Dentaliida; family Dentaliidae; genus Pictodentalium; species Pictodentalium vernedei. The sequence goes on along the minus strand of CM062290.1, from coordinate 146,158,359 downwards.
ATTAATTCTATGATCTGGATACACCTTAAAGTTTTTGATGTGCGGACGTTCCACATAACTAATCTATATCTTTCATTGTGTGGGGATAATTTGAAAAATAAGGGCAAGAGCGTCGTCATATTTTAGAATATCTTTTAAACTCTACAGAAAATGAGAAAGATGATGAATGGGTGTGAAGTGCCGTGATTTGATGGGCGTGTGTTTGGATATGAAGACAATATTTTAACCACTGTTTAACATTTTATTAATGCACCCATTGGATTTTTCAGATCTTTAGCAGGGCAGATGGAATTTATACAAAAGCAGGGTGGGAGAGGTTTTCTACACAAGAATTATTTATTGAGAGATTGAAAACACTGAAAAAGAAATTTAAACACAAGATAAAATTGGAAACATAAGCGCCACTTGTCTTTTAGATTACGTACCACCACCTAAAAATTAGTTGTCCATGACCTGAAAGTTTCGAAGTACTTTTTGCGTTTTGATCTCTAAAACCGTATTTTTTCGCTAGTTGGATAACAGACAACACAGCGTTTCATTAGTAACCCACTTTACTTATACTGAATTTATAATCCTATGAGAGTTACTCGTGCATTCACATTCCGTCAGAGAGGCCAAAAGGCCAAACAGAAAGATGGTGGAGTACGGGGAACCGGAATCAACGACCCGAGTTGGTGTGTTTCCTCATTTCATTCGCACCAAAGCCGCGCTTGAAATACAGGAAAAACTATAACAGGATCGTTTATTCCTTTTTCCCGAACTCTACCCAAGTTGGGTACTGTATTTATACCACGTTTCAACTTGAATTAAGTGAATGGAGCTGATATTTCTGAAGACAGATGTCACATTCGGCGTTTTTTTACATTCTTGCTTAAAATCGTTTTGTGTCGAAGCATTTAATTCACTTGTCACAACGTCACTAAGATACGTAACAACAAATCGGATACGTTCTTCTCAGATGTTTTTTCAGTTCTGAAGTTAGCAGATCGTCGTACAACAAAAGTCTTAGTTTTTGTAGTTATAAGCTGTTGTAACTTTTACAACTTTCTGCATTTTCATTTCGAAGGATAGACGAGATATTCGCCCCTCGGCTTCAACATGCGTGGGTTGAAAAATCAGTGTGGATTTGTGGAACCCTGTTTCGATTTTATTTTGTCTTGTAAGAACATCAATACCAAAAGGAGATCATGATCTTGTCAGTAAAGTAAGAAAAATCAGATAACTACAGGATAACGGGGTTAAATTGATGGAGGAGAATTTATGTTCTTATCAGTGTTCAGCCGACAGCCAGTGACTGTCGTCTGAACCCCAGTTCGAACGTAAACCTTGCCACCTTATCAATGCCCTATCCGCTTGGGACTCTTAGGATTCCTGAAGGTACCTGTGGCTTACAACGCCAAAGGGTGATCAACGATAATTCACTGAAAGATTATTTATTTACATGTACGAAGAAATATATGAAACAATTTACTCACAAAATTATCCATAAGAATACACTAATTACGAGGATAAAAGTTTATTCTTTAGGGCCCTCGACGTCTCCCACAGCCAGCTGTGTCCGCTGGATCAACCTCACTTCATCTTCATCTTCTCATGGTTTGTGATAAATGCAAAGTGTCTACTCACTTCTCGTTGCTTCCTCCTCGCAGGGTTAACTGCACCGTCAGTCGGGCTTAACACATAATGTTCTGCTTGTGTGACTCTATCAGCGTTCTCACAGTTAAATTAGAATTCAATCGGCGTCTACCACAGTTCACGTTCACTTTGCGCCTTGCCTGGCTCTCACGAGGTTAAGTTATTCTTCGCCTTCAGATATATACTTAACAAAGGTTACATAATAATATTCTGCAAAGTGTTCTCAACATCACCAATTCGCGCTCCGCCTAAAACTATCTTATCTCGCGAGCTACTCCAGCGCTTATTCAAGCTCTTAATACGGTCCCTAGACCTCAACGTTACAGCTTTTACTTCTTTGGCTACTATGCCACTACGGTTCGCAACCGTTAACAAACTACAATCGGTTTCTTACAACCCTCACAGGATTACGACAATACGCGGACTTTCAATCTCGGTGCCTATGACCCTCAACGGCCAAGGCTAAATTCGGACCTTCTCTGAGTGCCCTCGGGCCAACTGCCTCTCAGAATTCTGCTTCTAAAACAGGTAATGCCGTTTACCTAAATGCATATAGCTCCCTGAGCTCGTACTTCCTGTTCCTGTTCCTATTCTCATGTATGGCCCCCGACTTGGCCCGCGACTGCTCCTATTCTCAATATGAGCTCTGTGGCTCCCCTACAACGTGCCTTTACTTTCGCACCGATGCGGCACCTTCTCTAACCTATAGCATGGGACCTCCCCATCTACTCGCAACGACCCACAGCCTTACACACCTTCCGACTGGAATTGGCTGTAATTAATGTTTCGAGAAATCCCCCGATTTTTATTTAGATAGCCAGAACATTTATTCTCAGTTAATCGCTTTTCTTGAACTTGGCCGCTTAGATCTATCTTAATTTAATACTCGCTTTAAAGGTCCTTTGAAACACTCGCATTTTGGTATCTTTTGACATTTCGGAGACAGGATAGATGCGTAATATGGGTGTGTGGCCAGACCATATGTGATGCCCTCCTTTCAACAATTAGATTTTAACTGGCTGTAATTACCCAGATAATGATAACCGGAGAGAATATTGTCTCTCTTACTATTGATCTGTTATCAGAATAGCCCATATGTTGTTGAACACGTGCGCCATAATGGACATTTAATTTCATGCCTAATTAGCAGAGTTTGAAAAATCTATTTTCAGGGTCCGTCACATACCTATCGAAAATATTTACACTTTTATACAACAAAAATCGCAACTTTTAGCTATGACCTTGGCACTACACACAATTGAATTTAGTGAGCTTTTTGTTGACTAAGGTTCGAAAAGATGGATGAACTAAATCTTCTAATTTCAATTTGCAAAGAGTAATTCAGCCTAACAAAACCGCCTTACATCAGATATCCCCAACAGTCACATCATCTTGCATTGACGTGGTCAGTTTCAGATTATACACAGAATTATATTGTATCTCTGCCCTAGTTGATGGAGTATTTGATTCTGTGAAACATTCTTAAGCTGCACTTGTGATATTCAAACCACTTGACTTCCAAGATCAACCTGATGGTCTATTGGCTGAAGGTTTGCTTGTGCTTTTCATGCTTTTACACTGAATTTAAAGATCATTGTCTGAGTGTAGTATCCACTCTGCAGATGTCTTTGTTATGATATACTCTCCGCGTAAAGCATGTTGTTTCCGGGAAAACATTACTAAATGCATCGGTAGCTAAATTTCATAATAATGTCTGTACAATATTTATGGTCCGACGTTTCATCATTTAGACGCCTACATCAACGACATAAAAGGGAGATCGAGAAGCAAAATCTTGTGACCTGTGCAGCTTGGTATCTAGGCTGTATGACCATCGATCACGTGGCGGATTATACACCAGCTCACAAGCCTATTAAGTTCAATACTTAATTCATAAGCCACTGTTTGGGGAAATAAAGAACAATGACGGATATTTAGGCATTAATCCTACAAGTACCGAACGAAACAGACTTTTGATGAAGATGCCTTCCAGTCATCATGGCAACGCAAGTTAGACAAAAAACACTTCGTTTCTCGGCCTCTCTAACAAGAAGATGCCGGATAAATACAATGTGTTGTGTGATATCCATTTCTCTGCACGAGTCCTTCACTTACACATCCATCCAGTGTATTAAAGCACCTGACTTCAGCACGCTTGAAATATTCTTCTCCATCAAACAAATTAGAACAACGATGAAAGAATGATGATTTCTGTAACATATTCCCATTTTGGCGCGTCTGTCTGTATACAGTACCCTAGAGACTGTCAGTAGTCAGAAATATCAGGTGTTGGAAACCATCTCACAATGAATGTCTGAAATGTCACAAGTGTGACCTGTCACGTCACGTCGAACTGCACAGACTGTGTCGAGATAAGCTCCAGCTAACAACAAAAAAATGTTATAGGTTTTTCAATTTTGCTCTCAATTTCCCCTCCCTCCTTTTCTCTCTTATTTCTCTTGTTTTTTCTTCTTTTTCTCTCTCCAATATGTTACGGTTTAAAACAATATTACAAGCAGCACATGAACAAACCCCGTCAGTTTCAGAAACAGCTTATTCGTTTAGGGAGACGGCTCATGTAAGTTTAATCCTTATTGCCGAGTACTGTCTTTAAAATCAAACAATCGTTCATATTGATAATAATACATACTCTTCCGATGTGCATTTTGTATAGTTATTTTCATTTTGTTGTTTGATTGTATGTATTTTGTCATTCTTGTTGAAAACATTTTGTTCAAACTAATTCTAAAAAATCCAAAACATAGCTTTTAAAAAGACCATGCGAAGCTTCGAAACTCGATTCGATTCAAAATTGTCCCGAAAATTCTATTCGTTTCGATTTCAATCGCGTCGATTCGGAAATTTTCAAATGGGCGAGATGTTCTCAAAATTTTCTCTCGTATACAGGAGACCTGATGACCGAACACCTGAAAGAGGTTCTGCTTCCGATCTAATTTGACTCCTTTCTGGAATATTCCGCATTTTTCGATTTATTTGCACAAACAGATGAGTCGCCGTTGCATACAATACTCGAGTGGAGACTGACAGTATTTACGAGTGTACAAGGATTCGAGATGCAATTCGATTCTATTCGAAATCTGCTGCCTGATTCGACTTGAGATTCGATTCGGTCCCAAAGTTGAGATTCACAGGATCCTACTGTTTAACTCTCAACCCGCTGAGTATTTTCAAAACATTTTTCATCAAATCTAGTCATGGCTGCTGAAAAATGTATCCATATATAATCCATATATAATTAAAAAAAATCATTGGTCAAAAAGCCAATTCAATTTGCAAGGGGAATTTTGTTTATTTTGCCAAAATTATACTTATTTCATTTACAGATAATTACATTGTTAATGTAGTTATACGTTTTGGGTTCAAATACTCAATTCCCATTGGTCAGCATTTTTCGATTTATTTGCACAAACAGATGAGTCGCCGTTGCATACAATACTCGAGTGGAGACTGGCAGTATTTACGAGTATAACAAGGATTCGAGATGCAATTCGATTCTATTCGAAATCTGCTGCCTGATTCGACTTGAGATTCGATTCGGTCCCAGAGTTGAGATTCACGGGATTCTACTGTTTAACTCTCAACCCGCTGAGTATTTTCAAAACATTTTTCATCAAATCTAGTCATGGCTGCTGAAAAATGTATCCATATATAATTAAAAAAATCATTGGTCAAAAAGCCAATTCAATTTGCAAGGGGAATTTTGTTTATTGTGCCAAAATTATACTTATTTCATTTACAAATAATTACATTGTTAATGTAGTTATACGTTTTGGGTTCAAATACTCAATTCCCATTGGTCAGCTGGATGAAAACGTCATGACCAAATGTAATTCATTTTCAAATGAATACATTTGGTCGAACTTTGACCCGCATTTTCGGTAGAGCGCAATTGACAGAATGTAATTCGGGCGGTGTTTGGCCGGGTTTATAACTTTTAGCGCCTCTCGCAGTGATCAGTGATTATAGTTTACTGATATGTTAAATAAATTGTTTTGAACATTCCAAGTTTCGTTGCGAAAGACGGTAATTTGACAAATTTGGGTCAATGCCGAAAACCGGCGCTCAACTCAGAGTTGTGCGCTTTGTCTTTTGTGTGAGGGTGGTTTTTCGCCTCGTTCGTTCGTACATGTTTTATGTCGTCTTTCTGCTTTGTTGTTTGGTAAAAAGTAGTTTAAACAGTTACGGAATGTAATTATAAGAATTGAATGCAATTTTTATAATCTTTATTGGAGTATGAACGTGTGGGAATGGGTCCAAATTGTATGAATCCCTTCTTTTTATAATCTTTATTGGAGTATGAACGTGCGGGACTGGGTACAAATTGTATGAATCCCGAAAATTGCATTCAATTCTTAAGTGAAATCTTGTCCTGGGCAGGAATATCTTCCAGCAGCATATAATGAGTTAATCCATTCACCTAACATAGCGCTAATCACAACCTTCGCAATACACATTTTATTATTTTTAATATTTTGCCTCCCAAATATACATGAATACCTCTTATTTGAACGTGCTCATCGAACTCGATCACTGAGTGAAGGGTCAAGCTGTATTATTTAGGCAAAACCTGAAAAGTTTTAGATAGTTAAGAATTGTTATTGCAAGTGTCGTTTGTTAGTCGCCTTAGGTAGAGTGGAAGGTATAACGTCGGCCTCTAGCATCCGAACCTTTTGAATTATAAGTTTCGACACTACCATTCAAGCTAGAACAAGAGCTAATCTCATTCAAAAACCCAATCCGTTTTTATCTCAAATTATTTTTCTATTGTTCAATAGGAAAAAGTCCCTCTGAGATTTCAAACGGGCACGTCCCAATAAGGGGCCTACATGATGTGGTTTTGAAAAATGTTTAAAAAAAATTGGAAAAAACATAATTCAAAATACAAATTATGATATCGTGTGCGTTGCGTAAAGTGTTTTAATAATTATTTATACTATGCTCACCTATGTTACTACCTGTGAAAAGCCCGTATGGTAAATTTTAGCTTTTAACCCCACTACCGGTGTAAAGCTTCTACTGTGGTTAATTTTAAATTGGAATTCAGTTACAAAATTTTACACCTACAGTGGAAACTACATCCAACTTGACCTTGACATGACCCGCCGACTTCGATACATTCACACTTCGCGATGTTTCATTCAGACATATGACGTTTTGCTGTACTATCTACTACGTGTAATGACTTATTAAGTTTAAAATACCTAGAATTAAATATTTAAAATAAAATTTAAGAATTGTTAATAATAATTTGATTGAAAAAGCAAGGTAAATTCAATCAACTTTGACGATGTGTCTAGCTGTCAATCGAACATTCAAGTGCAGCCGGAAGTACTGCCCACCTGCGTAAATGTAAACAAAACAAACCCATGTGTTCGCTCGTCTGCTACTCGAAAATATCATTTTTTTCTCCATTTTAAGTGACAAAGTCGATTATTTATTAAGAACCCGGTATAAATAAAACAAATAGGTACTTAAGCCGGTAATCAGATTTAAACCACTCACAGAATAAGGGTTTCAACCACTCAGTAGAGCCTCGTGGTTAAAACCTTTATCCTACTCGTGATTTAAATCTGATTACCGTCCCTAGTATACCTATTTATTCTACAGTTTCTTCTTTTATTTCATTTCTATTTGACTCTATCAAATCAGCCTATTAAATCTGTAGAACGACTCTGTCTGTTTGAAAGAACATATTCTATATGGTATGCCTCGGAAACTCAAAGTAATTTGCTGAAAGTTTTACCCCTGTCCCCTAAACACGAATAACAAGCCATACAAACACAAATTTTTAAAGACTAAATATTTTTTAGCTTCCCTTAATTTTCTACAGTTGTCAGTAATGTAAAGGAATTTCATATAAAAATTGAAACTTCGCGATGTTAGCGAAGTTGTATCATCGATGTGCGCATCATTTCACAAGTCTCATGCATTTTCCTGAAGAGTAGTGTAAAAATACAAAAGCTGGCTCTTTACAATATTTTTCCCAAATAGTTCGAACGTTTGACAGTTATTCTCTTTTTAAACCCATTTAAAAACACGAAAACGGCACTTTTACAAGCTTTTGATGTTCTGTAACTTTTTTTTATTTCAATATATCAACAGTATGTACATCGTGACATATAATACAGAAAATATCCTTTCCATTAATATAAAACGATAGGAGGTAAGATTTGCTAATGTTTTTCCCAAGAAGGGAAACTTGCAGATTGCTGTAAAACACATTCGCTAAACAAAGAGCCAAAGTGGACGGTTAGTTATTATTTCAATTTAGCTTGCCATAATAAGCCATCTTCCTTTAGTAATTTTTAAAACACGAAAACACCACACAGCTCCAAGGGCTGTCTCTTGTTTTTGCTCATTAAAAGTAACAAAAGAAAACTTCGCTTTATTTTCTACTGATGTCATAGATGCTTTCTCGGAAATTACACGCTTCCTAAATGGACCTTCCCCGGCAGTCTAATAATTTCAGGGGAGATAACTTTATGAAAGGTCAATTGTCATGACGACATTAGTCAGGAATGGTTTTGTTTTTAAGTTTTGACTCTGAAACAATGCTCATGACCACTTCAACGAAGGACAAAAAAATCCAAAGCGATGTCATTGGAAATGATTTGAGGATAACAAAGAAAATATTCAATTATGCAAGAAATATTTTGCGATTATTGTCTAGTAGTCATGGTAGGCTATGGGTTAACTGTAGATTACAGTTGTTTTTGTTTCGTTGTTTTAAATTTATATTAGTAAAATGGTTAAGGCGTGTGATACAAACGAGAAAATAATACGTGATCATGAAAAACGCACAGCATCAAGATAATTGATCTTGATAGCTATGTATACGGTCTTACACGATTTTCAGAAAACGCGAAATGATATTGTAAACTCACTTTTTTCTGTGCAAACACAGTGGCATTCAAAATAATCATTTAATCGGGTTTGAAGAGATATCCGCTTTGTATCGAAACTCTTCATAATAATTCCCGCGGTATTGTGTACACGGATTGTGATGAACTTTGTCGTGTCTTGTCTTATCGATCTTTCTTTCATAACATCCATGGATTTTAAATTTGAGAAGGGCGGTTCATAAAAATTCCTTTTTATTAAACTTGATGAAAAAATTTTAAATGGTGTATCGACATTTTATCTCACTGATAAGGCAGTGAAACGCCCTGTATTGCTCCATTGAAAGTTAAGTGACAATTATTCTAAAACTTCGGAGCACTAAATTTCACGAGAACGCTCGGTTCTCGTGGTGGTTGCATGAAACCACATTGACAAGAACGATCGACCGGTTAACCAAATGTTTTCTTAACCCTTTACCTAACACGAAAAGCAGACGACACTTGCAAAAAAATTCTTGAATAACGACGAGCTCGTTCCAATGAGGGGTCATGACCTATGTTTTTGAGACAAAAAAAATGAAAAACATAATGAAAATTAACTGGCGATTTTTGAGAATACCGCTGGCCGGTTTTGGCCGTTACTTTGGGTAAAGGGTCAAGTCGTACTTTCAACTAACACATTGGCCGAAATGTCATCGTGTGAGAACCATAAGGTTATATCTTCCACGGGAAGATAGAACCTTATGGTTCTCACGCGACAATGTGTTTGGCTAAGTCTTCAATGTCATACACCATTTCATCTTTTGCATGACATCGAACCTAGGTCTACCTGGAATATCCCAGGCCATATTTGTTTAGTTAATCCAATGGGATAATATGTGACACTTTGTTGGAATAAGCTCCTCGAGACTCTTCCAACAGTATGTCACATAACAGCACTTTCTTGTTTTCTCAGCAACAGTGAATGAAGTAAAGTACACATAGACGTTGGGAGTGCGGTGGTTCAGTAGTTACAGTATTGGACTTTAAACTGAAAGATCAACAGTTCGACCTTGACCAGCGATACTGCGTTATGTCCTTGGGTAAGTCACTAAATCCCGATTACCCACGTGGGAGCAAGTTGGCGCCGATTACTAAGGCATACTACACGTCGTTGGTGCACTAACATACAGCCGCTGCTAAACCTGTTTGTACACAGTAAATAGTTGGAGAGTCCGACAGCTGCTCGTAGCAACACAATGGTCCTATCCTGATACTATTCGGATACTTTGTCTTCGTACACTCGTAAAACTGTCCGACAGGATGGTACCACGGCCGTTGAAAGTGTCGTTAAATCGTCTAACCCTCACCAGAATAGATCAAGTTCCAATAAAATAAAAAACCCACGCCCTCTGTTTGGGCGAGAGCTCGTTAAGATTTTTCAATGTTTACGGCTCCAGTACCACATGTTATCGTCTGATGTCACCAGGTGAAATATTTGAAATAGGGTTGCCCATTTCGCAATTGTTTCGAGTGACTTGCAAACTGCTTCATTTTTGTAGATTTTTCACTCGTGCAGCAGACGGTGTCCCGAATGAAATGTTGTTTAAATTACAAGTCGGGATTATTTGTTCAGTGAAGTCGTTGGGTACACGATAGGTTTATTTACAAAACTTTTGATTGTTAAAAGTTGCCTTGTTCATTTCCCAGTGAAGGTTTGGGACTATTGGTGGGGTCTTATTGGAACATATACATTTCGGTGATGAGTTGACGGTAACATGGTCTGAGGTTTGCGGCTCAGAGTGTATGCTCAGACCATGTTACCGTCAGTTCATCACAATAGCTTATAATATTAATGAGGCCATAACTTAAAAATGATGAACCTGGTTGTCCATAGCGTTAACATAACGGCCGTTTTCCATACAGAATGGACGTAACCTCCCAGTGGATTAGGGTCAGTTATAAAATTTTCTACCTTAAAACTTTAACTACAAACTAATTTTACTTTCTTCTCATTTTTAAAAACATAGCGGAAGGTGTATAACTGGTCGAGCTCATTCCTTAGAGAGGGAAGCATCGGTGTCGATGGCTTCTCAGCAGATGAAACAAAACACCTCCCGCCCCACACCGAAAAAAAACAAAGAAAAGTTGAAAGCAAATCTTTGGATATGGTTTTCGGAGGTTTTGTTGAGAACGCTCTGATAAGCTAGGCAGCCCGCCCCGAAGGCATGCCATGCGTTGTGTACTGAACAAGAGTACAGCAGATTTCACGGTGGACATCGGCAGGGGCAAACGTATCTATGACACTGCGTGCACAATATGACATATACACGTAATGGGCAATGTGAACCGTATGGCGAAAAAATATTTGGAAAAGTTCTCCGCTCTTATAAACACCCAATGAAGTGTCCACGTTTTAGATACCCGTAGGCACTTAGAAACATACATAATCTCAGTATACCATACTAAACTTTACTTTGCACATAGTACACACAATTTAAAACTGGATGTGACAATAGTTCAGAATTGATGCAAATATTCCTAGATATGAAGAAGGACACTTTGACACACCGGAAACAAAACACATCGATAAAAGACATACACAGCGCATCGAATTAACAATTATACACCTTTGGTAGGTCCGAAGATATATATGCCCATATAAAATACTTCTATCTACATTATTTGTTTTTGAATTCATAAGAGGCAATGATTATAAAAGCATGCGCGACACTTTATCAGATGTCTTAAAACTGTACTCGCAGTCGTAGTCAACTGACGCCTATCGGACAGGGGCGGCGGAACGGGAAGGGTGTACAGGAGTCAAGTGCACCCTCAACCTTCCTCAAAAGATAAATTTCCTAATCAACACGAAGTCTAAAATTTAAGAGAATGTGTAAGCATATGGACATTTCTATTATGTACCTTCTGCAAATGAGAATAAATATCGCTGCACTTGTCACTTTGTAAACCGTAAAACATGGCTGTAAAAATACAATAGTAAACGACTTCTGACATGCTGACCTATTTTGTATTCGATCTTGGTGCAAAACCAAGGACCTGATATTTGTTCTCTCTTCGTAACAGGAAGGCTGTTGGTTTGGCTGCACGTTAAATATGTAAATTAATCTACCTTAAAAATTGTCTCTTCTAAAATAAGGAAACTTTCGACATGGACGGTGCCATTATGCACAACAGGAATTGAAAAGTTGAATGCGTCCTTTCTGAAAAACTTTGTCCCACGTTACATGAACACTCTTTATGCGTTTTCCTACGATGAAACATAAAGAAGAAACCGCCATTATCGAAATGTTTAAGGTAGAGGTAACTGCAGGTGGTGAGCAATACTTCTACTTGAATTTTAACGGTACTGGTTTGCAATGCAATCCAAAAGTTTAGGGCTCGAAGGTGGTTAAGTACAGGAAATAACCTGAACCACAACCAGAGAACGGCGTGCTTACTGCAAAATTACAAAACAGATATGAAAGACTATTATCGTGTATTCGGTAAGTTGGTGATACACAATAATACAAAACGTGGTGTGACAGTATCAGTGTCTCCCCCACCCCAAACACAGACACTTTCCAACACCAATTATCGCACTCGTCAAGACCTAAGATTTAAGTAAATCGCGTTTCCATGGATAAATTCTTTTGTGCAGTGGAATTTAATTTTGACGTTAACTTGTTCGACCCATGGCAGGCATTTAGGTCGTAGCGTCAACAATTTGCAGTCAATGTGGAAACAAATTAGCAATGCACGCCTTGTATTATTCCTGTAGCCGCATGTTTTCAAGATGTTTTCAACTTTGCGTTTGGGATCGTGAATGGTAAAAGTTCAGATAGTCAGACCCTCCGAAAGTTGAATTTGTTGCGTCAATGAGCATACACGTTGCATGGACATCTTTCCATCTTCCCTTTGAGATGTGTGTTGAATTCGTACATGAGCATCTTTTGCAGCTGTTGATGAAGGATTGTCACAAAATGGGAGAGGCGTAAAAACATAAACTGACGTAAAACGTTAAATTAAAAATCCAAAATAGCATTCTTTTTTTTGAGCTCAACAGCATGATACACTCTCAAGTTGATCGAAAAAAACCTTTAATTTTTCCAACATTGACGTCCTGTCGTCACCACGGCGGCTGCCCAGACGCATTGTTCGTCGGCTAAAAACTGATTATATTTTTAGATATAGTTTTTTCAAGAGAATATATTTCCAAGTAAATGTTCAACAAACTGGCAGATATTGAACGTTCACGAAAAAACTCCGACAAATTGACGTTATTTTGGATAAAAATTTAAATTTGAAATTGTAATAAATGCGTCTAATAGTGCAATCATGAACGAACGTAAACGTCTGTGAAATTCCATAGATATGGATAATATTTATACGTGAGTTGTGCGGTATTGAAGATTAGCGTTTTCACTGGGGAAAAGATCAGAATAATCCTTAAATTTGAAATGACGTAAAAAGGTAAAAAATGACGATAAATCGAAAAACTAGATAACAGCTATCTCCTCATTATTGTAAGCACTCAACATACTAAAATTCCATGAAAACATCGGCCGACCTTTAATTTTGGTGACGTTGACGTCAATAATTTCACCGGAAAAATCGATTTTCCTGTTGAGAATTTACCAAATCGGTACGACAGTTTTAAATATGGTTTTTGTTGGAGATTATATTTCCATATTTCCGAAATTTGAACGACTGAGGCTTGATACAGGAGTTAAAAAATACGCGTAAATTGGAGTACTGTTTTCAATAAAAATCGGGCTCCACTACGTTCAAGCCTTGTCATTCATAGTATTTCTGATTGATTGTCGGTTAAAAACTATGGCCGTGTGACTGTCTGAATAAAAAAGACTAAAGATGCCATTAAATCATTTCAACTACGTTCAACGACTTAATAAAATGAACACTGGTGGCATCTTCCATGCCAGTTCAATGACAACAGCCGGAAGAGTCCATATTCATTATTTGGGAGTAGACCAATTAATATTTTCAACGAGCAACCTTAGGCTGCAGGCTGAAAATATTGATTGGTCTACCCTATTCATTCACAGTCATCCCACTTAATGAACTTATCGTTCATCATCTTCATGGGGTTCAAAGGGTTAATGAAATGAACACTGGTTGTATGAGTGAATGAATCAGTTTTGTAACTCGCTTATGATTCGACGAGTTAAGTTGAAAAGATTTGTGTTTCGGGCATCCAAGTTGTAATCTTGATTGTAGTTTTGCCTTTGTAGTAAGAATAAAATGAATAATTTATAAAACGACCTTTCCATTTTATGTTTTATAGAAACGATCGAAAGAAGCGATAAGTGTTTTGCCAGATAGGCATCTTCAACTTCCACAAACTACGCTAAAACGACTGCAGCATAAAAACAGTTCTTTGTAAATTAGAGTTTTCCACTGCACTTCAAATACTATAAACTGGCATACAGCCTTCTCTGTGCACTACTCCTCTACCTTCTCCGGTAAGCAAGAGGAAGACTATCCAATGATTTTAGTGTAGACTGACAGTGGAATTGCATGTTGAAAGCCGAATGCTCTTCATCAAATGTCATTAGCAGAAATATAAAATTGTCAAAAACTAACCATTTTCCTCCATCCTGCTGATAAACTGAGTATTTTATCAGGAATCTTTCCGTTACAGTAGTCCCTGATATCTGTCAAACAGGATGTAGTAGATTATTTGCTAATATTAGCAATAGTCAGACCAATTCTCTAGAGGTGAGAAGTGTGGTGTCGTCGTATAAGGATTTACTGTGGAAGCTACACTATAAAATCAGTTGGGTTAAAAATCAACCTAAATCAACTGAGTTGGGTGAATATAAATCCAGTTGGGTTTATATTCACTCAAGCCAGTTGATTTGGGATAATTTTTAATCCATCTGCTTTTAGAGTGTAAAATCAAATAACAGATCTAGTGTGTATATCAAAAGTATGGTGAATGATGTATTTGAAACGTTATATTTGATCTACATAATCATTCTATTAAACAACATTCAGTTAAAGGAACTCACAGTACTGAAATTCAAAGTAAATTTGGTAAACCGTAGGCGTCCGCTGCGCGCAGCAGCTACCTGGCTACACTAGTCAGTCGACAATGAACATCTCATTTTGACAGCGCGGAACAATCTCGTCAAGGCATTACCCAAGGCACTTCAAAGTAAACTTCGACTCGAGATGTTGACAATGCGATCACAGATTATGTTTCTGTCAAACACAAACGTCGGCAGAAAGAAAATGCACTGACCGTCCTCAGCACTCGCTCTTAAAAATGACTGTAAGGTGTCGACCTTCCCCGCATACTGATAACGTATCGGATACTGGGTTGATTGGAACTCGCCTCGCCTCGTGTCAATTTATGACAAAACATGCAACGTTTCTTAATACGGCAAGTCCAAAGATAAGTCAATTTTTGGCCGAAAGCTATGTTGTATAACCACGCAAAGGCTTCCATAAAAGTATGTTTTTAATCAAATTAATTTAATCTTGTTTGTGAGCTGTGTAGTGAGAAAGCTCGGACAAACTTCTTGTCTAGTCTTTATTTTAAGAAAATAAACAACAAAACAATATATAAGATATTAA
Organism: Pictodentalium vernedei; assembly: GCA_031216915.1. Lineage (NCBI taxonomy): Eukaryota > Metazoa > Mollusca > Scaphopoda > Dentaliida > Dentaliidae > Pictodentalium > Pictodentalium vernedei. The sequence continues at coordinate 146,143,285 of CM062290.1, read as the reverse complement.
TCTTTTGCTGGTTTTATTTATATATTTTTAAAAACTTTTTTTGTCCTTTCTGAAGATAGTCCGGTCTACCTCACAATACCTATTTGGTCCTGTGTTACTAATTATCAAGAGGAGGTGCATGACTGTCATTAATAAATGTGTCAAAGAAATGATAAGAATTATAGTCACAATGTAAGAGAAATGCAAATGACTAGGAGCAAAGTCTACCTTGGGTTAAGAGTATATTGCAGCCTAGAATGGAATAGGGAGGCGAGACCAAGAACAAGGAAGTGCTCTGAAGCTCGACAACGCTGAACCACATAACTGATTGTGATGCAATAAGAGCACATTTGTAGAAGAACAGAATGAGGGGAACATTGAAATGAAAACAAAACAACATGTACAAGTAGCCAAATGATGTGCTTGGGATGAATAACTGGAGAAGACACAGGGTTGGGGAATAGCGGTTCGGTGAGAAAAAAACCCATACCGTATTAACCGAACAGTTTGCCAAACCCTGATGAATGGACCCAGGGAAAAAAATCACAGTGTAAATCTAGTCACAATATTGGTTATGCCTCCCTGTAAGATTGGTGGAAATTTACTCGGCGTTTGTAATTTCGACACCGTGACACTTGCGTTTGCAAAGTTGTTATAAAGAAGGCCATTGAATGTATCCAGCAAGAACAGAGGAAATTCTCTCTGCCTATTTTGATTATATCTCACCAAGAAATTTCCTGGACATGTGCTAATATGGGTCACTTCAACTCTTTTCAAGAGTTAACTTGCAAAGTTGTTGGCAAAAATATATCATTTCCTTCAATAGATATACAGAATTGCATGTTAACGTCTACATCTATGAATGCTGATTGAGTATTAAAGTTACCAATGGTAAAACCAGCATCCTGTCTTCTATAGCGACTTTATTTTATTTTATTAGTATTATTATTTTTAAAATTGAGCTTGCTGATAGTGCTAATAATTCAATGGAATTGGACGTGACTGATTGATTGATTAAACCCGAAGGTCTGATCAGTATGGATGGATGCAGAGATTGAAGGTCAAATCAGCAGGTATGGCTGTAGAGACTAGCATGTAATAACTGAGGACACTATGGTTGTTCACTTAGCTCAAACTCCACTTAACACAACTTTATGCATTAATTTGGAATTTAAGAAGAAAAACAACAAAACAATATATGCGGCGTTAATCTTTTATTTGTTTTATTTGTAATGTTTACAAAAACTTTATTTATCTATTAAGCTACAGTTCCAGACATTTGAAACTTGTGGTACACTGTTGTATCATGTCACCTAAATGGAAATGACGCTTTGTTTTTCGTTTATCTGGAACTCGGATGTCTACAATTGCATTTTTGCATGATAATGATAGCAGAGTAATGCCACCACCCGACAGAAGATTGCTGAAGTCCCTCGTGTCATGATAGCAGAGTGATGCCACCACCCGACAGAGGATTGCGGAAGTCCCTTGTGTCTTGGTCTTACTAATCATTCCTATATAGTTTGAACTTTCCACATTTTAAATATTTTTTTCTGTTGATTGAATACTTTTCATTCAATATTTTTGTACATGTTCAGAGTCACGAAATCACAAAAACGTCTTGTACCGGCTATGTAATTCATTTTCGGTTTTTGTTTAACCCATCATTGTAGACGACACTTGAAAAATAATACTTGGATAACAAAAAAGATCACTTTTCGTCTCCAGAACAGAGCTGAAGACTAGAACGTCCCAGCCAGGGGATATCAGCTGTGTTTTCGAAACACAAAAATAAAAAATGAATCTTAAATGGCAATTTTTGTGAGTAACGGTGGTCCGATATGGGTGTTGTTGTAACTGTCCATATCTTGCATTGAGATCTCCACAAATTTGTTGTGAGCAAAGGCAGAATTAACTATTTTCGATTTTTATCCTAGATGTACCCATATAATTCTTCTGCGTCTTTATAACGAATTTCTCGTTATAGTAGAGTAGAATATACGCCAGCTCTCAAGCCATCAGTCAAATTTTGTAAAACTTTCGACGTTGTTATGCCCAGGAACCAGTATATAAGATACTTTGGTCTAACTTCGAGTGAGATGCCACTATCCCTGAAAATATTATCTCAGTTTTTTTTATTTCTTTTCACCTTGTTTTTGTTTTTGGTAATCATTTTTTCTTCTCGAAATTGTCTGTTTAAGTCAATATCAGATTTCGCCGGAAAAGTTGTCTTTTGCACCCAGAGTGTCTGGTGTGCAAGGTAATTTGCCATATTGCCGTTTCCGTTGTGTATGCCCGTTGAGTACTATCATGTCAATACCAACTGCGCCTTATTTGGCGAAAGGGTATTCGTTGAGAGATCCATTTCCAGCTAAAATTGGCCCAAAACGTTTGTCACGATTTTTCTTTCTGAGAGTTTCACTGACAAATCTGGTCAAGTGTACCGCTCAATTATGGGGATTTGTGGTAAAAAAAGACAATTTTATCAGTAAACCACAAGATTTGATACGAAATGTCACAATGGTTTGACTGTTTCTGTGAGAATAAACCTATTTAGTTCTGTAACACACCGCAATGTCTTCCCTGTAACAGTTTAGTATAGATACGAAATAGTGGACAATCCCTCTTACTGGCGAAATCCTAAGTTCCTGTCTGGGAGAACATCATACTTCCACAAGAAAGAAAAAACACTGTCTAGATTGCTCGAAACAACAAACTGTCAACATTAGTCTTCAAATAGGTGGACCCCAATGCGTATGTTTCGTGAAAGTCTTTAATAAAACGCGAATTTAATTATATCAAATGAAAACAGCAAGATTACTAACAAAGTTTCATGAAGATGTTTTTGTTGACTTCTGATTTCTGCATTTTCGCGGTACTCTGGGGAGAAATCATCTACAGAAAATGGCATATACTGTCAGTATTCCCCCCCCCCCCCCCCGTTATAGCCCCTGCTGTAACAGCATAATTTATTACACCAATAACACAGTTTTTTGCAGAATATAAATTTTGCTGCCAAAGGATGTAAATAGATAATCTCCCTTTCCGTAATAAATTGTCATAAACAATAATGTCGTTATTTGCTTTGTTTAGATGCCATATGGAAATTAGTTTTTTTTTTGTTACAGGAGATAGACATATGTTAGAGAGACCTGGGCCCTATATTACAAAAAAAACTTAAGTTCAGACTTAACTTTCCTGACTTAAGTCCAACTTCTGACTTAGCCAAGATTTTGACTTAAATCGATATTTTTAAATAACTTAAGTCCAAACTCAGCTAAGTTCACAATTTCCGGTACCTTCCGTGAGATTTTCCGATATAAGACGATGATCGCGTGTTCTTTTGTGATTTGAGAGAAGAAATGCCTTTTTTTACGGGAAAATAAGTCAGTGCGCGACGTAATATTCGACGTTCGATTGTTTCGTCTGCGACAGTGCTTGCAGGTTCGTGGACAGTGCCATTATATACGATTTTGTTTTGTGTAACTCGAGTTTGAAATGGGAGGAGCTATCAAAAAAAGGAAGTCTAACTGGGCAGAGGAAGACGAAATTAGATTAGTGGAAGAAGTGGCAGAACGGGAACATGTTTTATTTGCCCCAGTAAAATGATCATGCAAAGGTTTTAAGCAAAAAGAAAAAGAATGGGACATTGTGACCGACTTGTTGAATGCGTAAGTATAATATTGGAAAATTAGCAAAAATTAATGTGCGACAATATGAGACACTTAGGAATAGGATGCAATGTTAATATTTTATTTCGAACTCCCTCACGCATATCGCATTTCATTGTAGACTTAAGATTTTGAGTAAACACTTAAGTTTAAGTTCGTTTTTTGTACTTAAGTTTTTTCAAAATATTCGATTTAAGCAAAACTTAGACTTAAGACCACGTTATGACTTAAGTCTGAACTTAAGTTTTTTTGTAATATAGGGCCCTGATCTTGGTTGATGATCAACTCATTAACCTTGTACAATCAGAATTAGCAGCGATTGAAGGCAAATGCACCGCTGACGTGCCGTATGTCTTAGTACAAGACGCCGACGAGCACCCACAGGATAATCTTGGATTGCCCATGACACAACACAGTTACCGCTGGTCAGGATCAAACCATGGACCTTTCGGGTTAAAATCCTATGCTCCAACCATTGGCTCATTGTGCCCCCGTAAAAGACATACTCTGCGCGCATGGAGCGTTCTGCATAAGTATATTAGCAGGTAGAGGGCTACATTTTTTTGGTGGTCTGAAGTTGTTTAACAAAATTTGTTTTATTACAAAATATTGAAGAGTGCCCATAGGCAAAATATAATTTGCGTTTGACTGAATACGAAAAAATAGCAAGGAAAATGTTGGCTTTTCCTCTGGTACGCTCATGTTTTTTGAAAGCCCTGATAGTGGCTTCTAGCACTCAACTCAATTTTGTCGAGATGTTGAACATTTCCAACCCATAACCAAATAGTGTCTTTATATTGAAAGCCTTATACACGTCATATTAGTTTCAAAGTTAAATGTACTGTAACTGGAAGAGCTTGTCGAACCGATCACTATCTTGCCAATGAAATACTTCCTTTTGGAACCAATTTAGGTGTAACTACAATAGTATTTACATAGAATTAATTGTTTTACTTTGTCGATACGAAAAGTGAGAAAAATTCTATGAACACCTGTTTAACAGTATGGGCATTCTGTGCGAGCAATACACTTCAAGACATATTGAGTTAAGTTAAGTTCCACTCTTTGTCTTTTTATTTCAATTAATGTTCGTTTTATTGAAAATTTCATTACAGGAAACTCGTTATGCGCTTTTTTTTGTTTTTGTTTTTATCAACTCAAATTTCGGCCACATTTGATATTGACTCATAATAGTTATTATAGAACCAGAGTATCCTTTATAGCTTTATTACCGTTGAGCTTGCTTCAGGGTAACCTTTGCGGTTTTAAGTGCTTTACGTAAAAGACTGTTCATTTTGTTCAACCAGCACTGATTATTAGATATATCATTCTCACTGTCTTGTAGATCACTGAGAACTGTGTTGCGTCGCCTAGAATAGGAATCAATATGACTGTCTCGGCTCACAAAATGTTCAGCGTTACTACTGGGGCACTTGTTCTTCAGACAATTCACCTTGCCTGTTGATTTTTTATCCTTGGCGATTCCTCTTTGCTTTCTATCTTCACTTTCTTTAAGAGAGAATTATTTTTACTTTCTATCGCTTTAGCCATCCCATAGGAAAAATTCGTTATAAAGAGACTATTTTTGCAAAAACACCTCTTCCAATTTTTTTACGCTGCGAGCCAAATAAGCAATTGTGTACCTTAGTTTTTGAATTTAGACCGCCATTTATGCACTATTTCGGTTTGATCCCCTGGAATGGTATCATCGGTTCTCTTCTTTTTTTAAATCCCCTTATAACTTCATCGGCGGAGCTGTGTTTTCGTCACATTTGCTTGTAACCACATCACCCGCAAACGGACCGATCTGTGACGAATTGCTGCACGTTCACCCTATCCATTGACCTATCAACAGTGCTCTTGTGACGAAACTTCCTGTCTTTTCAGTGGTTTAGAATTTTCTGTTTTATTCACATTTTTATGTCACACTTGTTGTGTATTTCAACGTAACCAGATGCAATACAGTGATTGAGAAATGTGCAATTGACATCACGCCGCTAATCAACCCCATTCTTGTAGCGGGTACGTTGGAAGTTAAACCATTTCTATGGATACCGATGTAACACTAATTAATATAATTTTCCGGTAGAACAGAAAAGTGAATATATGTATGTGTGTGTGTATTGGGGGTGGGTGGGTGTGTAACTAGGCTTTAACCCCAGTAGAAAAGTTGAGGGGTTTATTTCTTTGAGTTTCACGATCCTTGTTCTTTATTCATTCTACACTCAGTTCATGGCTTGGGGTGACACGAACAACTAGCAAAGGATTCTCTTGTTCCAAAATATGTAGCGTTCCAATCACGAATGAACGGAGCGTGTAATAATGGTTTTCTCTGAATAAAGAATATACCATGTGCGTGGATGTGACAAATTGTCGCATCTGAATGGGATCCACATATTACGATGAAGCCAGAGGAATTATACAGCAAACAATGTGACGGTTTTCACGCGTAATGATACCAGAAAACCCTTCGGTCAGCCTTTCTTGGAAGTGATAGATATCAACCTTGAAATTCTGACGCAAAGGCGTTGCATACTACGTCACTGTTATGTTTATTTGCAAGAGGAAAATATTTTTTTTGCAATTAAGAACATAAACGCAATGAGATAATTGAATAATAGCCGACTGTTGATACTGTCTCACAATAGTGTGGTATATTGTGGATATTTCTGACTGTGTTAGAATAACTTGAAGCAACTATTCCAACCATCGGGCGACAGTGGCATTTCAAGACCTTGTGATGTGAGCCAGATACAAACACCGCAAAGGCAGTGTTAGCAATGATTGAAGACAAGTGCACCATCTATGTGCAAGGTGCCTTAGCACACAGCGCCACCACACCACCGCGCCACCACGTGGGCAATCGGAAGTATTTGCCTTGCCCAAGAACACAACGCCATTCGCCCGTATGGTGAACGAACCGTGGACCTTTCGGTTTGAAGTCCTATGCCGTAACCATTAATCAACAGTGCTCCTAGTCACCGGTTACTCGTTATCATTTCAGCACTAGATCTCGGAATGCGATACGCGTCTTCGTAATTGTTTACGAAATGGTGGTACAGTTATCCCACCTTCCCCGTCAAATATTCAATATATTCTTTCCACTCCCCCTCCCCTTTTCTGCCTTGTGAACACAAATTACTATTACTATTAGCACAGGTACAACCGAATCAACATGACTGAGACAATGTATACAATATGGTACCCCAAGTTGATCGCAGACGTTAGTTCTCTTCACACTGACAGCGGCGATTGGCTCTTACATTACGTATTTATAGCGGGGGAGGAATTCGCTAGAATTGTGCACTTGGTGATACCTTCCTGAAATTTGGCATGATGTAAGGGTAGGCATCAGAGATTTCAAAATCGATCGGCTACAAGTTGGCACCATCCTCTAGCCACCACTAGCAGCGAAATCCAAAATGGCCGCCAAGCGGATCGAAAAAAAGCTATTTTCGCCGATCGCACAACTGAAGCTCCAAACCTAACACCATACATGTGCTGTAATTGATGTGAATGATGGAGTGAAGCCCTTGGAACAAGTTGGGGGGAAGATTAATGGATAATGGGATCAGAATTTCCGTCGATGTGTGCGTCTGTGTGTCTGACTGTCAGTATGATCGTCCGTCCGTAGATAAATTAGTGTTGAATGTTTCTCGGGAATGCAATGGTCAAATGAACATGGTATGAGAGATTCCTGTCAACACATGAACAAGGGTACTCGATAGTATGCAGCAGTGGGGATACTTGGACATTTGATAATCCAATTAAAGTGACAGTCTATTCTCAACTTCCGGCATTTTCGATAGATTTATTTTCTAAGAAAATAAAACTATCAAATTTCTAGAGGAGTTCTGGTTCAATCTCAACACCATAGCGACACGTCTGCCAGCAAGGGCAGTGCTGGAATGAACTCGGGATGCATTAGTTCCCGTTGTTAATTATACAATGTTATCTTGCCAGTATAGAACATTGGCAAAATGGGACTAGAAGGGGTGAGTGTATGTTTGCAGTCATTCGAGGTACAGGAATATTTTTTGACTACAAGTAGTATTCTTCATTTTCGGCCAGTTAAGATGTGGTGTGTTCCAAGTCAGGATTAATGTTGCCGACACTTAATGCCCATCCCTCATGGTATGCTACTTTACCAGGGATATAGAGATATAGCCACCACTGGGAGCCAAAACATGACCTTTGATGTCGATGAGTGGTCGAAATGTTTTAGCGAATAACTTATCGAAATATGATCCGGTATGGCAATTTGATACCTTACGTTAGATTTATTAGATCAACTCAGGTATGGATTCATTGAGACATGAGTGCGCTACAAGATGAAGGATTTCCAAGTTGATTTGCTATGGAGTAGGAACTGACTAGTCACATGTGGCCTATGGCCAGAGAAAGACAAGGATACCATAGATGAACACACGGGTGAACGAAGGTATCAACTGTTGTACAGAGGCAAAATAGTTGGGGATATTGTATCATGCTATGCATGAATTAACACCGTCTTGTGCAGTAAATAACAGACTATTTTCCGAAATCTAAAACTGTATTCCTATACCCCGGACAATGTAGCAAGCCACATGGGATGAACATTTGTTAGCAAAATCAACTCAACTAGAAACATGACATGTGTTAACTGGCCGAAAATGGAAAAAAAAATACCAGAATAGGAGATGACTGGTCCTAACATGACAGTATACTACTCAATATTGTTACAACAGCCACCTTCACACTTACACAAAGGTGTGCACCTTAATCCAGCTTTCAAGCATTTGCAATTGCCCTTGCAGGCCTTGGCACAACTACAGTGGAGCATCAGTGCACATGCAGCACTTGCGTCTCCTAGGTGAGTCCAAAATGGGACCAGAATATTGAGACGTGGATTCCACTCCCATCCGTACTGTGATGGGTCTGGCACACATAAGTGTTTCTGCAGAGCACGATGCCAAATGAAAGATGACACAAGAATTACCCTTTTTACATGTTGATACAGAGCTGCTTTGGTGGGCGGGATGTTTTCCATAGACTTAAGGCCATGTGTGAACATATGCCGTCTCGCATCATTGACACGTGTACTGACACAACTGTTACTGTACATCTGTATGGTGAGTTTTTCGATATGCTGCATATGAGGGGAATCCTCTGAAAAGACTTGCGGATTCTCAGTCAATTCTATCATCATTTCAGTTGATGCGGGAAAATTCATCCATGCATTCCATCCTGTCTTCTTCCCAATGCCGAGCATGCTGGATGTTACATCACAACCTGTGAAGGCGTGGAAGAAAGTCAGGGCCTTACAGTAATCAGGTCCAAGTTGTGAAGCTATCTCATGAATTGGCATATCTTTATATGCCTTTCCAATTCCAAACCCAATCCACAGCTCACTGAGTCCAAGGTCACGGAATGTTGCGAAATGGTGCAAAGACAGAATGACGACATCAGAATCAACCGTGCGAAGAAAAGCTATTTTGTGACCTTGTGAGACTGCATGGTTGAGATGAAGCATCATGCGCGTGTCTGCTTCCTCGTGGTTCGATGGAGATATGTCACATAAGCTAACATCCTTATTGCATAGTACATATTCTCCTGATGTCGTTAACAACTGGTACTCGGATGTTGATGTTAATTTCAGCAGTTCAGCAGACAGGAACTTGAAAAATTCGTCTTTATTCTCACTAACTTTCAAGAATGCCTGCCAATTCTTCCCTTTAGGTAAAGGGACGTTCTCGGACACCCGTATCAACCTAACTGCTGTCTCACCGAGGCGTTTTGCTCGCGTCTGATTCTTCAAACTGCCTTCGGGGTAACAGTCATAGATCGCATCAACCCTTGTGGTGTTCGTGTTAATCAGAGATTCGATGTATGGCAATAATTGCAATCGAGCATATTCTCCAAACAGATCCGCTTTCTGTGGTTTGATTACATGGACTACAGCAGGCATATCCAAGATGACAACTGAAGCTTGTCTAGCTGCTGAATTCTTCCCTTGTGCAGGAATAGCTGGTAAACAATTGAGAATTTGAGATTTTGTCCCACTCCGTAGCTTACCTCTATCGGATAATGCTGGCGGATCACGTGCATTCTCGTGCATGAAAAACTCATCCATGTTTGAATCAGGCCGGGCTTGCAGTGAAACGAACATCTGGGTAACTATTGCGGCAGTTGCTTTACTTGACATGAGTTTGTCTCGGCCTTTGTCCAGGTTGGCTGGGGGTGGGTTAAGGAAGGTATATATATTTGCCTTGGGAATAACATCATTCAGGGGTACGGTGCATTCCACAAGCCTTTCCTTCAAGAAAGTGGAATATAAATGCTTGCCCCTTTCGGGTAATGACCGTAAACTCTTACTAACTTCGGGGTCCATATATTCACCAGTATCTAATGTCACCAGCTGACCACTAGTTTCATCATAAGGGTTGATAATGAGTCCCTGATTCACCAGATCGAGGAGAGATTTCAATTGATTCAGAAATTTTTTCTGCTCTGATACCGAACTTTCCGGGTGTTCCGTGTTATCTGATGATGTTGTGTGGAAACTTGCATATTCATACTCATCTATAACACGCAGAACTTCTGACCTTGAAAGCTCAATAACGACTTTCTCTTCAGCCTGGCCATAGAGACCTTTTGGACCACTGTCTTCTTTGAGTAGTTGGATACTATGTTCTTGGCTCTGATCTAAACCCATCATACTGAACTTCCTCTCACTACGCTGGACCACAAAATGGCCTTCCATGAATTTGTTGTGGATTGAAGGATGCCGCCTGGGTAGCTGAGACATGTCTCTCAGAAATACGGGGACCCACCGACAATAATTTGTATGTCCTAGGGCAAAAAGTAACTGCACAACTCATCGATAGAACACAGTGTACCAGGCCAGTTACCGATTCGTTGGTTCCGAACGAATTGACAGCTTGTCAAGAGAAAGTTCCGAACGATTTCACCCCAATAGCGCGCAGTTGGAGATTGTGAAAGAATCCTCTGTTCCCACATTTCAAATGACTCATGGGGCCCAGTCTGCTGACAGTAAATCTCATAAGCATTCTTTCTGAGGATCTCAAGCCAAGCTAGAGTGAGAAGATATGCCTGTCGCGTCCTCTTGACATGTTTCCCACCAAGTAGGGATGATGCTACACCGGGTGTGAATATCTTTGCGAGGTGAAACATTCGCTCCCAACCAGAACCACCCATAAGCTTACCACCAGCTTCTTGGGTGCACATTTCAAGATGCAGGAATCCAATCATACACACCATTCGATCCTCACCTATCTCCTCTGGGAACAGCCATTGACATTTTTTCTGCCTGGCATACAACGGACAGTCACCTTCAATGACAGGTATCTGGCCGGGGTTTACGAAAGCAGTAGCTTCCCTGACCACATACATAGCATGCTTCTGCATACTGAGTGAGTCCGCTTTCTGCTCACTGAAAACAGGGAATACCCCAATAACTGCACGAGGTTTGACATTGTCTTGATCTTCATGTTTTGAAAAGAAGCCTGAAAAGGTCACAGGGACTTCATCAAGCTGCCAGCTGCCATCAACCTTCCCTTTATTGCTGATCTGTGACACATGAGACAACCAGTCATTCTCTCCCACGTTCAAATCTGCATATTCATTGGGCCGTACATTACATTCATCTGGAGATTCAAGCCTGATGTCCCCACCAAAGTCTTCAACGAAAGGAACAAATGCATAGTCGTCTGGGAGTTCAATTTGTGTGTCTTCTGGAACATCTAAACTCAGTGGTGGGGGATCAGTACCCACATTGTCCCTGCTCAGTTGACCAATGAGTGTGATGGACGTACCATGCATATCAGATCTACCAGATACATCAATGTTATCAGTGGTTCCTATCGAGAAAACATTACGTTTGCAGTTAGCTGGGACTACAACACCTTCGTTCTTGAACCGCAGTGAAACAGCTCTCGCGAAACTCCTGCGAACATCCATTACGCGATCATAAGAGACAGAGAGTCCCATTTGATGAAAATCTCTGATAAGATTTTTCATACGATCATGGGCATGCAACTTCAAACCCACATAAAGAGGCATTGGAGTTTCTCTGTCACGTCTCTGGTGAACATTTTGTGCATGTTCGGAGCGTTTCGCTGAATTGCTGATCAACATCTGTGAAATAGTACAAGCCACTCGAGTCTTGGCATTAACAGTCTCATCATCGCCTAAGTTCTGTATACTACATGTGCCCTCAAGTAGAACTCTAAGAAGAGTCAGGAGTGAGTTGGGTACAGGCTCGCTCAAGCAATAAGATGAAAATGATCCCGTGAAAGGAGCTTGAGATATGAGTATGTGTTTACGCAGAAGAAGACCCACATCAACTATCTTTTTTGCCTCTTCCTCAGACACTATACGAGTTAAAGATTCGGACAACAAGGAGCCAACTCGAAACCTACTTGAAATAAACACATCTCTACCCTGTGTGAAGGCGTCCCAGCCATCGCCCAATTTCTGCAACAAATGTTCTTTGAATCGAGTGGAATGTATTTCTTCACTAAGCCAATCAGAACCGACTTGCTTCAACCTCCGACTGTACAGATTCTTGAGATCGACAAGCTTCATCGCGGAATCGTTGTGTTCAACAAATGTTATGAGCTCTGCCATAACGAGAGGGTCATAGGGCAGGCCTGACGCGGAATGTTCGGCGTTCTTCGACTTTTTAGATTTAGCCGCTCGTGCTTCATTGGCAAGCTTACAATAACAGGTTTTGTGATAGTAAAGATCACTAGCAGCGGAATCAAATGCTGCATTGACCCGAGAAAAAACAACCCAGTTCTCGGCTTCCTTTGCCATAATTTTGAGTTTATTGTTATCAGACATTGATCTGCAAATAGGCTCACTGCTGTCACCTTCGCGTTTGTGACAATAAACACACTGGGGCAGTTTCCTGTCACAGCCAGATTCAAAACTTGTCCGTGTTCTTTTAGGACTCAGCGTGGAGCAGGATGCCACTGCCTCATTTCGCTCTCGCTTGTGTAGCACGCGCTGTACGATGTGAGTCCGAATACTGTCACGGCATGTCTTATGATATATTGCCTTATTCGTCAACAGTGACATCGACATACACTCATCACTCTCTCTCATCAAACAATCAATGGTCAAATTATATGGAAGCTCAACGCCATTATCTAGGAAGCGCGTTATGTCTTCCTCAATAGCTTTATAGGCGTCATGAAAACGAGATTCTCTATACGGACGCATCAATTTCTTGGAACTGTCTTGCTGGCAAAAGCAACAACGTTCCCAGTCAGTACTAGTCCGTACACGAAGAGGATTCTCACTCATTCTGTGAATGATTTTTGTGAACAATCGCGTTCTCGAATTAATTTCGACAGACAAATCAGAATTGCTTGCGGAATTACGCCAAACAAGAGATTGTATGGCAAAGAGACTGCTTCATAAAGAGCGTTGTTTCTCCGGGATCAGCGTCATTCAGGTTTGCCTGAATGACGCTGATCCCGGAGAAACAACGCTCTTTTCAAGTTCCAAGAAATTGATGCGTCCGTATAGAGAATCTCGTTTTATTCTACATCATCTCCCACGTCTGTTTCCAACACGTGCGTGGATCAGAGTTCACTTTCGCGCCCTTACAATCGGATGTATAGTCGGTAGACCGTCGAAAAGGAGGTTCCCTTCAGCCGCTGGCGGCCATTTTGGATTGTGCCGCTACTGGTCGCCACCGGTCGGTGTCAACTTGTAGCCGATCGTTTTTGAGAACCTCATAGCCTACACTAACAGTGTGCCAAATTTCAAGAAGGTATCACCAAGTGCACAATTCACCTGTATGTGACGAATTCCTCCCCCGCTATATTACTGGAAAATTCAAAATACTTACTCTCCGATCTGCAATGTGGGCTTCAAATCATAACCATATTGTCTTCTTATATAGTTTAGTCACACCACTTGCAGTTCTAAGAACCGGAAATTATGTGAATAAGTTGGAAAGTGATATAACATTACTTGCGATCAAAGTGAGTCATTGTTTGGATGCAATATACAGCTTTAATCCACTCGTACGTCTGTTTGGCTTCAAAAGCATTTGACCTATAATATGTTCTGTATAGCAAAGGTAAAACAAGATATAACGTGTTTTTCTTCCAGTTCCATTTATGGAAGTAGTATTACTGACAATGCACAATGCAGGCCTTTCTCTCTGGGAGCAGAGAGTTAAATAGTCGGCCCTTCAGGACATGTTTCCAAAAGCTGCGATTAATCATATTATTTCATTACTCATACTACGAGTTGTAAAACATATACAACTCCGTTACTACCTCAATCAATGCAACAAAAATAATACAAAATCAATTATCAAAACAACACTAATAAATCATACAAATTTTAAAAATCATTTGTCAACACCAGAAATTGTCGTTTTACTTTCAGTAACACTCGTCTCTTTGTTTGTCTTCCCGTTGTCATTTCGTATTTACATTGTACACAATTGAGGGAGAAGAAACATTGTTTGATGTCACTTAAAATAATCTTCGAGAGCTGACGAGAGACTGCGCGAATCGATGACGTAGAGCGCGTTGCGAATGGAATCGCCCACGTCTTCAGTGTGATATTAATAATCCTGTATTCGTGCGTGGATGCAACTCTTGATAGAACTTTGGTCAGCGGAAGAGCAGCGGAAAACCTGACAACTTTTCAAAGAGAAAAAGATACAGAGAAATTAATAATGGACAAACTGATCATCTTCGTTTTCTGCTTGTTGAACATATCCAGCCTTTTACTAGTTCACTGCGCATCACTGGTCAATGAAGCAGATGTACAGGTATGTAACTCATAATTTTTTTTTATATCCATTATACAATATTACCCCTAACTAGGCAGAACAATTTGCACTAGTTCAATACTAAACAATGTTAATGAGCAGGCAGATATTTAAATGCAAAGTTTATCACACAACACACTGGACAAAGTAAAAAAAATGGAAACTGACCGAACTAATTATTTCATGAAGAAACAAAAAAAAAAAAAAAATAAATAAATAGGTTTCTTTTCGACTGGATACCTGGGCACAATATGCATTTTTTTCTGCGTACAAACAAACAACATAGACTGTGTGAAACAGTATGAAACATTGACGTTTTTCAAAAAAGTACGCTCCGTAAAAGTGGATGTGAAAAAAACCCATTGAAAATGTAGAAACGAACACGAGATTATACCTGACTGCCTGGAAGACAGGAGCGTAGCCAGGGTAAATGACGAGGTGGGGGACAAAAATATTTTCTGCTGCCAGTGGAAGTAGAAAAATAACTTTTCCCACACTTCATCTTATCTCGGTGGGGGGAGGGGGGGGGGGCTTAAGAGAGTATGTATCCCCCACAGCTGAAGGAGGAGGGTCCTTATTTATTTATTTATTTATTTATTTATTTATTTATTTATTTATTTATTTATTTATTTATTTATTTATTCATTTATTTATTTATTTATTTATTTTTCCTTGAAGTCACAAATGTCTGCACAATGTATAATCGTGATCGCAACATGGTTATAAAGTCAAGTACAGCCAATCTTGATACCTACCCATGCTGCACATTTTAGAGAACTTCCACCCCAGGCATTGGTTACCGGGTCCTATTTTACCACTACAAAACAGCTTTTTTACCACAGTAAATAAGCACTGCTTCACTTCCCGGGTTCCCTCGGGGATCGCCCGGTGTAGAAAATAACTTTCCATGACAACTGGGGCACCTTGAGTACTTTTAGAATGTTTAGGTACCCAAAATGTGAAAAAGTAACTATAGGAAAATGACCCAAGAATGACCCAAGAATATTATGGTGAGAGTATATGAACCACTTTTAGGGATTACAGGCATGAATATATATATAATCAACACCCTCCCCACAATCCCCCTTCCCCATAACTGGTGGAAGATTACTGTTTCTGGCAGATAATTAGAGCAGGGCGGTATTCCGAAAATTCAGTATAACGCCGGCACTGCGGAGCTACCGATTTACCAAACCGACTCAATCGTGAATTATAGCTTTTCGGAGCTTCGATTTTCTAACCTGATGACTCGTTCAAACTCACAATTCAACCAAGTGACAGAAAAGAAGCGACTAGTGGTCGATCCATTATGAGAGAATTACGAAGAAAGCATGTAACTGCAATATTCACAATCGAAACGTATCAGCAGGCGATTTTAATACTTCAAACCTGGGAGTATCAGCAACACAAATAGTGTCCTAGAAACACTGTTTGTTTTTTCTTGGGATTTAAATTCTTTTCACTTTCTAATGTGCGACCTGGGGAGGAATTGAGGTTGTCCCGGGTGCACACCCACTCACACTTTCACTGGGACCTAATAAACACCCGAAGGAGTTTTGGTGAGGCGGTAGTATATGTCCTTATAATATCCGTTATGGGAAAATCTTATGATATTATAACTTATTCGAAACAAACCAAAATATGGCGTTTGAATATGAATATGTTTACATTTTTTATCCTATAAATAGGCTTTCATTATTTGGATAACAATATTGCGCTCAATATTTTGCTTTATTCCCGTACGAGAATAATAAATTTTCTTCGTCGATTTAACACTGACACGGTTAATACCTACAGCAGCTGTGACGCCACAAGCGTCACTATACTTTCACAAAGACGCCACGACGTAATGCTTCAGTTATAATGAAAAATAATAAATCTTAAACATTTGATGGTAAATCTTCATTTTTTTAACTCATAGATAACAGAAACAAACGTTATGGCATAAACGAATAAATATATAGCGAGTCAAAAAATATTTTATCCCATATGGTGGCATTAAATATTTAATCCTCTCTCCAAGGCTCGAGGGTGAAATAAGTAATCTTATCCCTGGGATACAAAAAAATATCCAAACGCACTCTATATTACGGTCTTGCGAGGGTTCGAAGTTTCAAGTCGATCTCGACGTTGATAACCTGATTCGGGATCTACAACGAATCGGTTTCCTGATTAGCGTAATTTCGAATCACGTAACTCGTGTTTTTTTTACGAACGAACGATGGCGAATAAATGTCTATCGGCAGAATCATGTCCCAGAAGAATAGTTGCCTGTTGTATTTACAGTTCAGTCGGATTTTTCGGAATGCTTGTCTGCCTCAAAATCTACTTTGTTTCAACAGAAGTTATAAAGTGGAGCATGGGAATTCCACGCTCCACTCTATAAGTACTGTCGTAGCCATGTAACTTGGGTACTCATGCCACCCACGGGACGCATGAGCCGCAAGAATGTGCACCTTAATAGGGTAAAATAACTAGTGATTTCACGAAAATTGGTTCACGCTATTTCCGGTTCGATTCGGATTCGAGTTCGAGTTCAACGTCGAGATTCGATTCCGATTTACGGATCCCTATTCTATATTTATTCTATATCTAGTTGTCAAACTGTTAATCTGTACGTCACGATCAATTTACTTACTTTTTTATGTTGTGTAAGGTAACTTTCAGCATCTTTGGCCATCTCATGGCCACAACATACGGATGAAGACAAGTGTAGCCTGTAGTTTATACCTATGCTGCCCACTGTAAGTGAACTTCCACCCGGACGTTATTTCTGAGTCCTATTTTACCAGTAAAATAAAACTTGTTTACCAAAGTAAACAAGCACTGCTCCACTTCCAGGGACAAGTGTAGCCTGTAGTTTATACCTATGCTGCCCACTTCAAGTGAACTTCCACCCGGACGTTATTTCTGAGTCCTATTTTACCAGTAAAATAAAACTTGTTTACCAAAGTAAACAAGCACTGCTCCACTTCCAGGGGAACACGATTCAATAATAGTTACAGTTCACAGGTACCCAAGTTGCTTGATTCTCTACCACCCGACAAGAGGACAACTGTCAATATGAATATTTGTTAGACAAAAAAAAAATAACGTGGGGACAAAATGGGAAAATTTGAGAATCGTGAATCACCAGTTATACCACCTAACCGTCCTGTGTGCACGTTACTTTGATTTAGATGTTTATACGAAAGTGAAGGGTGCGCGGTGGCTCAGTAGATACGGCATTGGACTTCAAACCGAAAGGTCCACGGGTCTATCCCCGCCATGGTAACTGCTTTGTGTCCTTGGCAAGACACTTAGCTCTTCACCCGCTGAGCATTTTAACTGGTAGAGTGCTAAATTATTTTTTAACATCAAAATTTGTTCACATGTCTTTGCCTTGTTACAATTTATGGGGGAGTGCCTGTAGGCACTCCCCCATAAATTGTAACAAGGCAAATCTACACAGACTAAATAATTTCACTTCGAAGATAATATGAAGCATATCCACTGAGTATGAGGCCCTTTTATTACAGTCCTTGCACATCAGAGTAAAGCCCAAATATGGGCTTCCAGCACTCTACCAGTTAAAATACTTTTCATTAAATCTAATCATGGCGTTTGTGAAGCAGACATGACCAGATTTGATGAAAGATTCATGGGACCTTGACTAACGAAATCACTGGTCAAAACTTCAATACAATTTGTAGGGGAGATATTTGTGAAATAAGCTAAAATTTTACTTATGTTTGTGGCAAGAGATTTCCGGTTCTGGTCAGGAATATCCGCCAGCAGCATGAAAGGAGTTAATCTCGATTGCCTACGTTGGGGCAGGGTGGCGCTGTGTACTAGGGCGTTCAGCTAGAGCTAACCCTGCTTGTGCGGGGTTAGTAAGTTGGAGAGTCTGACAGTTGCTCAATGTTGCTCGGTGGTTCTCTCCGGTACTCCGGCTTCATCCCCCCCCCCCCCCCCCGTAAAACTCCCCGGTACGAATTGACCCTGGCTGTCGAAAATGTCGTTAAACCTCCAAAAGTAAATAATACGAAACTGAAGATATTCAAATAAATACGAAACTGAAGATATACAGTTATCTATCCCACAAAAAAATAAGTCCTTGTTATCTGCATACGATTAAACGGCGGTAGAGGGTAAACAATACATTTCATATTGTTAGTTATCGCGTACTCAGGAGATTTTTTATCACATTTCTCAACTTTTACAGACAATTACTGGATTAACACACAACATATTCCTTCACAAACTGTTAAAGAGGGTTGGGTTCAGGTTCAATATTTTTATTTCAGCGATTATCTTCAAGGTCTGTTTTTGTTTTTATGTCAGGTTGTCGAAAACATCACTTGAGTTCCCGAATCTTTCCCAAAAATGTCTGCAAAAATTCTTGAAAACTTTTCATCGATTTCAAAGTCTTCCAGAGATATTGACATTAATGTGTGCTTCATGAATCTCGTGGCATATTTAACCCTTTACCCAACGAGTCGGCCGCATCCGCCCGCGTAATATCCAAAGTCGGCAGTTGAAAAAATATTATTTTTCAAACACTTTCAACAAAACTATATCATGTGACCCCTCGTTGGAACGAGCTAGTCGAGCTCGTTCCAACGAGGGGTCACATGATATGGTTTTGTTGAAATTTTTTGAAAAATTTGAAAAAATGATATTTAAAATAATAAATTTTGATATCGTGTGCGTTGGGTAAAGGGTTTTTAAAAGAGCAGAAAACTATATCGAATCGTTTGATTTTGATTTTAAATTTATCTTGCAGTAAATCCTATATTGACACAACGTCTTCATATCAATATAGGGGAAAAGTTTCGTTCTTTTCACAAATTATTATGGATTACGTCGTTTTCAGTTTTCTTCATGGTCTGATTATGAGTTGATCGTGCTGTCTCTAACCCTTTCAACACTAACTATCCAAAACGTCACGATGTCTGAATGTGTTCGCCAATAAGTCACGAGTGTCAGCGCAGAAGGATAGAAAGAGAGGGGCAGCCTCCAGGTCTATCCTTTCGCGATGGCACGAGTGCCGTATTGACGAAAGCATTCACATATCGTGCCGTACTTTGCTTATTACAGGCATCTATAACATAGAATCCATGAATTTAAAAAATCCGCTTTATTTGTAGAAGTTGTCAGTTCTGACTTCTGCTTGAAATAAAAACAAAAAGAAAACACAGGTGTGATTGGCAAACACGTGTGATATATCGATACGTAAACAGAAAAATATGAATGAAAATTGTGTCCAAATATCTTATTTATTCGTATTTTTAAGAAATCAGCTCCTCTTATCTGAGAGGCATTCGCTTCAACGCCAGAACTTGAGTGTAATAAAATCACTCCCCATTTATAGAATAAGTTTACTGAATTTCATTAATTTTGGTGGATGTGAACAAAAATATTTCCAATCGACATTTGATTTATCGTCTGTCACCACAGTTTTCGAATTGATCGAAGTCAAATGGACGTTTCGATTGCCCGATTAAAAAATGGGCGGAGTTTAGTTCTTGTGATGGATCCATGACGTCAGTAGGAAAATAGTCCGTCAACCGAAATCCGTATGGAACACGTGTAAATTGTAAATATGGAACTGAATCAAAGGTAATAGGCGTGTAATAAAGGTACCGAATGTTCTTTCCATGTCATTTAAAAAATAGACGCATAGATAACAAAAATTGTCCATTTCATAATCAGATTGCGATTCCATCGCGCCACACTTACATCACTGGGTCGAGCTTTTCAGAATAAAATATTGCGAAAACAAGACCGCACCAACAAAAACAAACCGAAATAGCTTTTCAGACTCAAGTGTCTCCTTTTTATTTTTCAACTGGTGTAATTCTACAGTGTTGTGGAGAGGAAAGCGGGCCGATAATTTCGACCGGACCGCGAATGTAGATCGCGACCTTCGCGATCTGGTCATAATTCTCTGTCCGTTTTATGATCACAGTCATGTAGCATAACGACGTGTACATTGCCAAAACTCAGCAATATTTCATTAAATCTACTGAAAGGTAGGGGTCAGACCGACCATGTGCATCAACAAATATTGTCGCCATGCAAAGTGACTTTCGATAAAGTTATCACCGGACCCTAGCAAGAGCGGTGACTCAGTCTTTACGGCACTGAACCTCAAACCGAAAGGTTTACGGTTCAGTAACTGTGTTGTGTCCCTGGGCGAGGCACTTAACCCCGAATGCCCACATGGGGGCATGGTGGAGCTGTGTACTAAGGCGTACTTCACGTCGATGATGCACTTGTCTTCACTCAATGCTAACCCTGCTTGCGCGAGGTAAGTACGTTGAGGAGTCTGACAGTTGCTCACTGAGACCCGGTGGTTCTTCCCGGGTACTCCGACTTTTTCTACCCGTAAAACTGTCCGACACGAGGTGACCCTGGCTGTCGAAAGTGTTACTAAAACCCAATAAATAAATAAATAAAAAAAAAATAAATAAATAGATACAAAAATAAATATGTTACAAAATAAATAATAAAAAATGAATAAGTAAATAAATGAATGAATAAATAAATAAATAAATAAATAAATAAATAAATAAATAAATAAATAAATAAATAAATAAATATTGCCTGACCCATGTGTCTAAAATGTTTGTGAATTCAAAATTAACTCTTTATCTAACTTAACGGTATTATCCCACCAGTGATATTTACAAAAGTCCTCATTCCTTTTTTTCAAAACTTTTGCTTCAGAAACGTAACTTAAGACCTTTCATTGGAACGAGTTCGTTCCATTGATGCGATAATAAGGTTTGTTTGGGAGTAAAAAATGAAAACGTTCAGTTTTCCAAGAATTTGCAAGTATCGTTTCATACTCGTGTTAGGTAAGAGGTTAAGGGAATGGAATATTTTGAGCGTAACAAAGAATTTTGAATCGTTATGGAAAATGTATCAACATTGTGTGAATTGTTTAAACGTAGAACTACAGACTTAATCCAATCCAGTAGTTTAAAAAATATTTGAGCAGTCTTGAAGATACGATATTGTCGCTCTACAGACCCACTTGAACATCATAAAAGTGTTGTTTTACGCTTATTTTACGTTCTGTATTTTTTTTCTTTCAATTCGATAAACGATAGATATTGTGCTCTCGGGTAAAACAAAAACGGATTATCAGTCTCTTCACAACCTTGTAGTTTCCTTTAACACGAAACCATGCATATTGTTGTAAAAAAATCTTAAAGGGTTTATCGGTTGTGTCTGTATTATAATTGTTACGTCTTGTTAGCTTGTGAAGGGTTTTTACCTAGGAGGTTTCAGTGCTTTCTACCAGTTTCTTATACAAATCTCATAAACACGAAAAATATGATGTTTTTGATTAGATTTACATCTCCTAGTTTGCATTGTATATCTATTGAGATAAAAGGAAAGTAATGTTTTTGAAAGTAAGTTTGAAAGACGAAAATAGTCGAGAATGTCTACGTAACATACTTAAAAAAAACTTCTGGAATTTCCAATCACCGGCTAAGAAAGCTTGAACATTTTCTCCTCTGGTGATATTATAGCCCAATACTAATTATCGGAACCCTCACTTTCAAGAGATTTCCTTTGAACCCTGGTGGTATCCTCGATATCAGTTTAATGGCAGCAATTGATTTGATATTTATTACTGGGGTAGACCAATTAATATTTCCAACGTGCAGACTTAGCATTAATTGATGTCCCCTTATACAATCACCTTCGCATTCATCCGGCTCAATGGAATTATAGGGTATTATATTCCCGTGGCGGAAAAGTGGCCTTTCTGTTTCAAAGGGTTAATGTCTGGAGCTTCGAAATCGCCAATGAAGAAAAACCAAGGCAAAAGTTTGCTTGGTGTCATTCTCCAATATTATTTTCCGTTTTGTAGACAGATGTTAAATAAACGAGACATGATGAGAAAACAAAAGCACAAGCAATGAGCCTTATTTTTGAGGCATATTATGTAGTTTTTGATGAACAATAAATCAGTTATCACTTTTTGTACCATGCTCGCCTATGTTACTATCCGTGAAAAGCCTATGTATTAAATGTTAGCCTTTAAGCCCACTACCGAAGTAAAGCTTCTACCGCGGTTAAAAAAAATTACACCAAAAGTCGGAAGTCCATCCAACTTGACCTTTGACATAACGCAATTTGCCAACTTCGATACGTTCACACTTCGCGATGTTTCATTCAAACATACGACATTTTGCTGTACTATCTACTACGTGCAATGACTTATTAAGTTTAAAATACCCACAATTAAATATTTAAAATACAATTTAAGAAGAGTTAATAATAATTTGACTGAAAAAGCAAGGTAAATTCAATCAACTTTGACGATGTGTCCAGCTGTCAATCAATCAGTCGCCTTCAGCCGCTAGTACTGCCCACCGGTGCAGATGTAAACAAAACAAACCCGTGTGTGAAAGAAAGTGTCGTTTTTTCGCCATTTTAAGTGACAAAGTCGATTATTTATTAAGAGCATGATATAAATAAAGCAAATAGGTACTAGGGCCAGTAATCAGATTTAAACCACTCGTAGAATAAGGGTTTTAACCACTCGGCAAGCCGAGTGGTTATAACCCTTATCCTACTCGAGGTTTAAATCTGATTACCGGCCCTAGTACCTATTTATTCTATATCTACTTACACCAATATTACTGGGTTCTTGGAAATGAACGTTGTTCTGACTGGAAGAAATGCTCATTTATTTTAATACCGAACAAATTATGTGGTGAAAAAAGTATTTAACAGCGATGAGGGATGGGGAGTCAAGACCATATCATTTGTAACAAATACAAAGTAGTACGCGTATCACTAATATCATGCAACGATGGATTCCGTCGGAAATTTTATGGTTTCGATCGCCCATACACAAGGTGGTATTCCTGCGATCTTTACCTGTGATATTTCTTTAGATACTGATATCAAAAGGGCAAAATTCCCCCATCTGTAAAATTCATTGGACAATAATTTTCAGTGCGAATGGACAAACATTCAAGAGAGTACACAAAACATCCACGAACATAAACTACACAATTCTTTATTTTTTAGCGAAAACATTGCATTTGACAACTCATTGGAACAAATTCGTCGAGAGTATTTCAGTGAGGTGTTAAATATACTATGGTTTGATCGAGATTTGAAAAAAGTCTCGAATAACTAATGTTTTTCATTTTTTGTCTCAAAAACATAGGTTATGACCCCTCATTGGAACGAGCTCGACGAGCTTGTTCCAATGAGGTGTCATAACCTATGCTTTTGAGACAAAAAATGAAAAAATAATAACAATTAATTGGCGATTTTTGAGAATAGCGCTGGCCGGTTTTGGCCATTACGTTGGGTAAAGTGTTAAGATATACATTACAACTTTTTTCTATTTCACTCGTCCCAATACACATCCGCTCTAGACCACTGAAACAATGATTGACGCACTTCGATGAATGATTTCTTGAAATTCGCAATGCGATCTCAAATCAAACTAATTTCCCTTGGTTCTGCCTTGATTTCGCAATATTATATGTTGATTATAGTGTTGCGCGACTAGATTGTTATGTGAGAGAGAGAAAAAGGCCGTATTCTCAATTACAGTCTTGTATATTATACGATTACTGAATGAATTCAACGTTAACCAATAGAATACAGACATTGAGAAAGGTGTTGTATACACCATTCGTGGTGTATCTAGAAAACATCACACACTTTCATTTTGGGGCTGGCTCTAGTGCACAGGTACGTTTTTGTACCAAATAATTTGAAAAAAGGTAACATCATGACGCAAAATGTATATGAGCAAGACAGAAAGAACGCATTTTCAATTACGTTATTATATCTTATCCCTTTTCCAAACATAACGGAAAAAAACGACCAGTGCTATTCACAAAAATCACCACTCAATTTTTATTATTTTTTTCATTTTTTGTCTTAAAGACCTGGCTCATGACCCCTCATTGGAACGAGCTCATTGAGCTCGTTCCAAAGAGGGGTCATAAGCCACATTTTTGATGCAAAAATGAAAACAATTAGTTGCTCAAGAATTTTGTGGTCAAGCGTCGCCTTTCTGTCGTGTTAGGTAAAGGGTTGAACCAGAATTGCCGTGTTCATTCAACGTTAACCAATACAATACTGACATTGAGAAATGTGCTAGATACACAACGCGTGGCGTGTCTTTAAAACATCATACACTTCCATATTGGGAATGGCTCCTGTGCACAGGTACGATTTTACACTGAATAAGGGAAAAAGCAGAATTTTCAATTGAAAAAAGGTAATGCCATAATACAAAATGTGGTGAGCGAGAGAGAAAGACAGCATTTTCAATAAATAGTATTGTATATTATACCACGGTTGCTATGTGTATTCAACGTTAACCGATACAATACTGACATTCAGAAATGTGCTAGATACCCCATGCGTGGAATCAGGCTTACCTGTAAGAACGCCATGTAAGAGCGCATCTGATTGGTCGTAACGATTTTGATTGACGTTATGACGGTAATGAAATGCGTTGACACAAAACAACACCAAGCACGAAATTAAACAGAACGTCGGAGGTGATACTTTTCTTTAAATACCTAGGCTTTATTCTCTTAAGTCAGGTTTAATCGTTGTATAGATACAAAATACAACTCGGGAACGGTGGACAAGAATGAACGGTCCTTGTTTGAGTTTTTCCGGTATTTCACGCGTGGCTTTACTGCTCCTGAAGCATTGGAAAAACTCCATCTCGGGTCATTCATTCCAATCCCCCCTTACTCTATTCTCGTTGTGTTCTGTCTTGTAGATACATTAGTACTACGTGGGAGAAAAATCTTCCCCAACCCTCTAGGATTAAAGAAAGGAAGGAAATTTAAAATAGAAACAATAGCCCCCCCCCCCCCCACCCTCGAAAAAAAAAACAAACTCAAAGCTCCAGAGCAAATGAAGGACGAAAATTACAAGTAACGATCTGTTATTAAACCCGTCATCATCCGTTAATGTGGAGGCAGGGACGGACAGGCTCATCAAGTATTTGTTGGAAGGTTGAAGTTCTGTTGGACTGTGCCATTCACACGATGTCCCGTTCATTCTAAAATATTCCCAGCAGTCATATAGAAGTAAAGTAAATTAAATTTCATCTCTGAAACGTACATTTTTGTAACGTTCAATAAGTGAATTAAAAACGGAGGGGGGGGGGGGGGGTCAAAGTCGGTAAATGTTCATAAGAAGTAGACGTAAAGAACATCGCTGTCTGTCATATATGGCTGTGGCTCAAGGCGATGCTTTATATTGCAACTTTTTGTCGAAATTTGTGTAGTCTCAATCTCCACTCTCTAAAAACCTCACCCCTCACCACACCAGTTCACCGCACACCGTTAACACCACCATCCCTAGAAAAAATAACTATCTGCGACACTTGGTGTCAATCTGCACGATAAGGTTGTAAAATGTTCAAATTAGGACGGGAAAAATAATTTTCAGTTAACCATTATAGTGCTGGCTCTATTCGCAATGTTTAACGATATACAGCGGTGCAAAGAAAGCTCACGTAAATTCCTTATGAAGAGTGTAACCATGTCAACGTATATGATGAAATACGGGAAGGATTATTTATCGGCTTCTTCAGATTCTACTATTATCTCTTCTCCATGGAGAGGCAATTTAAATCGTTAAAATATTTGAAATAACAGGCAGTATAATAAACTTGTAAGGATTTTATCTCCGGAACACATCGATCTAATTTCTATGGTAAATGTCAGGAAGTAGTAAAATTAATCTACTTTATACGCCCATTGACGTTTAAGAGCATTGAACATTTTCCGAAATGTTCTTGGAAGAAAGCGATAGCTCAAAGTACTCTTTTGAGGATTAAATGAGATGAAATATATAAAATAACTTTCTTTCAGTTTTCTTGCTAGTTTTAAACTTATGTGCGCTTTAGTGATAACATCTCATTTTGAGATTGACGCTCTACCTAACACGAAAAGCGGTCTTGAATATCTAATTTTGTTTCAGCTTTTGCGTAAAAACAAAGATTGTGGCCCCTCATTGGAACGAGCGCAATGAGCTACGTTTTTAGACAAAAAATGAAAAAAATAATGAAAATTGAATGGAAGGTATTTTTTGTGAATAGTGCCGATGGGGTTTTTGTCGTTATGCTGGGTAAAGGGTTAAATACGAAAGATGAAACGTAAGTCGAAATGTAACCCAAAAGTAGAAGCACTGGAAGGAATTTTTCTCTGCCGGGCACACATCAAATGAAAGGGACGTTCATCATTAAAAATTATTCGCAGTGGAAATAGGTCAGTCGAAGTAACCAAAGCTAGACTAAAAAGGTCACCATAGAAATGAAACGCCATATATCGTACTCTTTCCAGCAAAGGGTCACTACTTATTACATATGTTTCGAGAAGAGATAGAATAAAATATATTTGTTTTATTTTTATCTTTGAAATTGGTACAAATTATTTAGAAATTGTGTTATTCAATGGGGAGTCATGTGATAGTTGTCTCAAATATGTATTCTTAAGGAGAATTTGTATATTTGAAAGTTAAAATACATTCTTAAAAAGTACACTCTTCGAAAAAAAACATTTTAAATATGCATGTAAAAAATGACGGACACACAAGGTGCTCCCACTGTTCTCGTGACTTCCAGTTACCCGATCAAAAATTAAAACCAGAACCAGAACAGATATAAACCTGCACGAAAAGTAAACATAAGTGTTCTAAAATTTTATATTTTAACCCTTTCACCAACACGATTTAAAAGGCGACACTACCAAAACTTTTATTGAATAACTCAACCTGTTCGATTTTGGTCTCAAAACATGTCGTGTTGCCCCTCATGGCACGTGGTCGGCCAGCCTGTTCCAGTGAAGGGTCATAAGCTATATTCTGGAGGCAAACATTTTTTTAAAAATTCGAATCGTTTTTGTGAATAATGATCGCCGTTACGTTAGAAAAAGGGTAAAGTACTTTGCATGAGATGCTTGGTTTGAGTGACATGATGCTTGCAAATGTATTGGAATCTATTTGCGTGGGTTGTGGGCTACACTCTGTAAGTGTTTATTGGTTTTCCACCATAACCATTTACTCAACCACTACATGATTTAAGAACAAAACTTTTGGAGTATCACACTTCGAAAGATTACTGGCTCGATCATTTACTAATCTAGCAATGTTTGCGGAATACCTCATAAATGAACTACCGGTCTTCAAGCCCATAAAGAACAGTTCCCCCTTCTCATTACAAAGAAACATTTCCCGACAGCCGTGCAGTATTGGTATATTTATCTACAACTTCCTTATCTTGCACTTGTGTTTTTTTTATTTGTTTGGTTTTTATTGTTTTTTTTGTTGTTTGTCTTTACATTAAATGGGCAATTTTGAATCACTCGCTTCTTATTTCATTATAATTCTCTAATAATTAGTGGATTCGGCCACTGGGAGGAACCGGATTAGTCTGTCGTCGAATGCCAAAAGAATAACATTGACGTGACCTGTTAATGTACGTCCGCGGGTTTTCGAATACTCATTTTTTATGGTGAAATTAAAACTATCACGATATGTTGAACTGGAGACAGGGTTATTGATGGGTAGTATTTGGATTTGGTAAACGAAACCGTTCCCAAACCCACAGAGTCGCATATTAAGAAAGTCAAATGGAGTTCACACATAAGAACTTAAAATACGATGGAATCCCCAGTTATTCATTTGAGAACACCTTATAAATTTCACCACAAGAAGCATCGCAATGGTTCAACGCACACCGACGCCATTTACAGAATCCACGTTATTATAACGCGATTTCTGCAATGGCCATAGTATTGACTCCAGCAGTACGTGCATTTTAACTGATGACCTGGCATTTAAAGGCACAGAAAAATTTTGTTTTCAAATGGAAATTATAAAAAGAAACTGCAACTCTCTGGAGAGAGCATCATTTCAGATTTCCAGTAATCGAACGATTTCTGATGCTTCCAGTAGCAAACTCGTCTGGATAGATCTATTTCGAAGTGTCAAAATACCAATGTTTTCAACAGCCATTTTTTTCACAAAATGTAAATGGGAATTTTACCACTTACAACTTCTTTGGCAGAGCGCAGTTAGCTATGTGAAAGAAGGTGTAATCAATTAAATTCCTAGTCTTATTTAACCCTTTACCCAACGCAGACGATATCAACATTTATTATTTTAAATATTGCCAAAAAATTTCAACAAAACAATATCATGTGACCCCTCGTTGGATCGAGCTCGACGAGCTCGTTCCAACGAGGGGTCACATGATATGGTTTTGTTGAAATTTTTTGAAAAATAATATTTTTTCTACTGCTGAATTTGCATATTACGCGGGCGGATGCGGGCGATTCGTTGGGTAAAAGGTTAAGCAAAATGAAGTGAGTTATCAAAGAAACCTCTACTATCCTGTCGGTGTGCTAAAAGTTAAAATTGTTTTTTCACGCAAGGGCAGAGGTGTTCCTCTTGCCCGTGAGAAAATTGTGTAAACACGATAACGTGGTTATGCATAATTTCCCCTGAATAGAACAAGTCTACCATTTTATCATTCTAGAAACATAGATGAATAAATGTAGTTCTAAAAGTGTTAAAATTCTTACGAACTTATGCAACGCCCATATACGCCATTACATTGATGTGTTCAAGTACATGAACGCAATGGCGAAGTCATAGAAAGAGTTTTAATTACTACCAAATATTTTGTTATATTCTGCGGCGAACAAAGCGATGTCATCAAAATTGAAACTTTGTTTGATATTCTTCTAAAATTACCAGGAACGAAAGTATTAGTAAAGAAACTCAATGAAATATGTTTGCTTTTTCTGGATATTACTCAAACATAAAGTCAAGATGGAACCCTTGAAAGATGGATGCTTGATGATGGATGATTGTTTCGATAATGGCTCAGCTAAAACACAAGTAACGGAAGACTCGAATCAAACACTCAACAGTGGGGTGGGCATTGACATTAATTGTCTAACAAATCTTCATGGCTCTTGACTAACGTGCTGAATTCAGGAATCAGAAGTCTCACCACGATGAGCACCACTAACACAATCACAATAAGTGTAACCAAAGCAAATATCAGTACAACAGGCACCACTGACTCTGAAACCAGCATCACGACGAGTGATTATAAAGTTACGTGTAAAATGATCACTGACAATGGAAGTATGGCCGCGAAATTTGCGGGAAATTATTCAAAAGATAAACAATCACTCTAGAACCCTCAGTTGCTTCTGAATGACGATGTCCTGACATCGCGAGTGACATTGCAAAGTCTAATAAGCTCGTGGCAATAAACAGTCATAAACTATGGTTTCGGGGCAAACAAAAATACAAACACTAAAATTTGAATGGCGGTTTTATGTTTGACGGTGCCGTTTGAGGCGCACACGTTAGATAAAGGTTACATTTGCACTTATTTTTAGGTTGAACGGACCATCGTGCAAATAAATAAAATCCGACAAAACTCTAAATTTTTGACAAAATCCTTAGTGGTGGGCAACGGTCCCTGCCAGCGCCAAACGGACCCATTCTACTGTGTAATCGCATTGCCCTGTTTAAAATAAACTACACAGTAGGCAATGAATAGAGAAGAATTAAGTTTGTACTGGTTCTATGTTATTCCTTTGCTGTGCCATCACATCGTTGTGGTGCGTGGGTAGAGGAGGGTCCGCGGTATTCGCCTTTAGAAAACAATTGGAATTTTACTACGAAATGGAGTCGTAATGTTTACACTCCCGTTAACCCTTTACCCAGCGTAACGTCCAAAATCGGCCAGCGCTATTCTCAAAAATCGCCTATTAATTATCATTATATTTTCATTTTTTGTCTCAAAAATATAGGTTATGACCCCTCTTTAGAACGAGCTCGTCGAGCTCGTTCCAATGAGGGGTCATAACCTATGTTTTTGAGACAAAAAATGAAAATAATTAGTTATTCAAGAATTTTGTTTGCAAGTGTCGTCTGCTTTTCATGTTAGGTAAAGGGTTAATACCAATCGGCAGTAGTTCGTCCAACTCACTTTCCGATAGATGATATGCCAAAGCTCACCTACAACGATTAAAGCTGAAAGGAAATGTGTCAATAAATACTACGTAATCATTGAGGATGTGATAAGTGGACATATTACATGCCACAAATTAATCCTTTGAACCTGGATTGCCACTTTTCTGGCCCAGGATCGTGATACGACCTGAATTCATAAAGAAGATAGTTGTTCAGTTGGTTGGTGTGGTTGATCAATGAAGATTTTCAACGCGCAGCTCGAGACTGATGAGAGATACCATCAGTGTACAAAGGGTTAAAAACAAAGCATCAAATACTCCCAAGGAGCACCGTGCGGCCGAATAATTCGTTTGGACTATCTAGGTTAATTGAGAAGGTTTTCAATAATGAAGTTTTGACAAACGGTCACTGTCACATCAATAATCCACAACAAATAGTGATCTGAAATTGAACAAGACAATTGTCTACCAAAGTTAATCATCCACAATACTCAATGTGCGTTTATTTGCGATTTTTATCTCCGCATCTGTCCTTACTGACCAAAATACAAACTAACTCACTGATATGTTCGCCACACTAGATTGGAACATCACAATAACTTTTAATCTTTAATCATACAATGGTTACATTCGGTGCATCCCAGTTGTTAGAAGTTGTAAAAAGTCTCACCCGGCAATCGATTGAAATTTATAATAAAAGCGAATAAAACTACTAAAACCAAATAGCTATTTTCATGGGCAATAGCTGTCAGGTATTTTCGTACTTTTTAATTATAAAATCACCAAAATGGCAAAGCTTCTACAATTAATCCAGTAAACAGTGTTGTCGGGGGTCAAACAGGTTGCATTGGATGTGATCACAATTTCTCTTAACCCTTTACCTAACGAATCGGCCGCATCCACCTGTGTAATTTACAAATTAAGCAGTTGAAAAATTAAAAAAAAATGTCAACAAAACCATATCATGTGACCCCCTTATTGGAACGAGTTCGTTCCAATGAGGGATCACATGGTACGGTGTTATTGACATTTATTGGAAAAAAACAATAAAAAAACAATTAAAATAATAAATTTTGTTATCCTGTGTGTTGGGCAAAGAGTGTGTGAGTTAATCCAGGACACAGGGAAAGTGGCGCGGATCATCCGTCCAATGCGCTAACAAATGAATCGCGGCGATATCTGGGGACAATTTTGAAGAATTAAAAAAATCGGGCGCGTAAAGCAATTAAACAATAGGAGTGCGTGCGGATATATTTCACTCCAGGAAGTAAGTCACTCATAATACTAGTACAGCAGAATGACCACAAAAGCATTTTCCAACATGATTAGAATGCGACACACTCAGACCAGAAGGTGTCTCATTAATAAAACATGATCGCATCAGGAGAAACAAATGAAAGTAGGGTCTCAGATTCAACGTTCTCGCATTTTTACCATCAAGTGAGATTCTACATTGTTGAGCAAAAGAAAGCGACAGAGAATTTCAATCGGATCGCAAAGATCGGAATTCTCTGCCCGCTTTTGTGATCACAGCAGGCCTACTGTGTATCATCAGGGATTGATCCTGTAATTTTGTGAAGGCAGTAATGTTGCTACATGTAAAATGTCAATGTTTTTATTTTAAAAACATTAGTAGTTATGTAACTTCAACTTTTATTACTCGCCTGTTCTATGAACTCCCCATCTACAGCAGCACTAAACCATGCAGAAAATGAAACTCTGTTCCGCACATATGTGCGGAACGGAAACCGTTGACGGACTATTTTTAAATACAAGCGAAATTTCACTGGAATTTTCTATAAATAGTGCAACGCAATTACAAGTTGAATTGCTAGCGATAGCTGAAATCGTCCTCTGAGTTCCAATGTGTTCTACGTGCCAACAGGCACATAGAATACATTGGAACTCAGGGGATGAAGTACTAATACGGGTTCCCCTCGCAAATTTGGTTGGGGATAAGATATCTTCTTTTTGTTGATAGTTGTCAAATGAATTGCCGAATGTCCTTCTAATAATGTTTTAAAGACGTGAAGTCGAGCAATAAACACAAAACGACACGCGTGTGCGAATGGGTTAAACGATATGGTACTTGTGCCATGGCGGAAGGATAGAACGAGAGGCCGGATCGTTCAATCCTTCCGCGCTGGCACTAGAGCCATATCGATTAATCCATTCACACAATTGGAAGTATATTTTTTAGACTACTGGTGTTTTGAACCACCAGAAAACATGGAAAACAAACATGCTTGGGTTCAATGGGTTGGCATTGACCATTTTATCTACATTTCTCGTAGACGACTCTTGCAAATTCTTCTTTCTACATTGCTTATAATTATTATTATTATTATTATTATTATTATTATTATTATTATTATTATTATTATTATTATTATTATTATTATTATTTCTGTTTCTAAACCATAGCTTATAACCTTTCATTGGAATGATCGTTCCAATGAGGCATCATAAGCTATGCTTGAGAAGTTAGGATTTTCAAGACGACTCAATCTGAATTGTGAGTTTTGAGCACAGCGCTGGCAATGCTTTTTCAGTGGGTAAGGTAAAGTGTTAAATGTTTGGTTATACCACAATCATTACCCCTAAGAATATATGATGCAAATAAGTACTTCGTAAATAAATAAATAAATAAATAAATAAATAAATAAATAAATAAATAAATAAATAAAAAGTTGCAAAAATAATAAAAATTAAGCAAGATAGACCAAACCTCTTAAATTATCTGATGAAAGTCTGTATTCATTACTGGGAGGGAGGGAGGGGGGGGGGTGGGGGAGGGGGAATTAATATTTTCAACGTGCAGCCTTGAGCTGCAAATTGAAAAAAATTTTCATTGGTCCGCCACACAAATTCACCGAGTAATCTACTTTACTTTATGAATTCAGGTCGTATCAGGATCTTAGACTGGAAATAGTTTCAAAGGGTTAACAATGCCTGTTCAGTCGTACTAATGCTTAAGTGGTACAAGTAATGTACAAAGAAATAGAAAATGTTGTTTCACGTCTAATGCTGGCAAATATGGATTTGTACACAGAAAGAGAGACTCGTAGGTATTCATAAAAATGCAATATCTACAGTGTATAGAGATGCCAATGTCATTAATGGGGATAGCAACATATAAAAGAATAGTATGTTGTCCAGACTTGAATCCTACCCACGTTAAAATACCACAACAAAGCTGATACCAATTTTAAACGTCAAATCTGATGAGTCATTAATAGAATAATCTGAAAATAATAGAAATGATGTATACTTGTCTGTCTGTTTTAACACTTTAACCCGTAGGTCTTTTTCCTGTCCAGGAACATGGAACTTCATAATTTCATCAAATAGGGTGGCTGCTCAGCGAATGTGTGTGGAAAGCCAATCAATCTTTTCAACATTTAGCCCCAAGGCTGCACGTTTAAAATATTAATTGCTCTACCCCCAAATAATGGATATGGACTCTTCAAATATCAGCCATTGAAATGGCATGGGAGATGCTACTAGGGTTCAAAGGGTTAATGACACTGCATAGTGCCCGTAAAGAGAATCAAATAATGCAATCCAGAAAAAAACTCGTAATGTCCAAGCTTTCATGATTATTCGCATATGTTCATATCAAATAAAATCATTTTAAGGAGGACTATCCATGGTCGGTATGGACATATAACCCCAAATCCAGGTAGCACACTATCAGTACAGACATCATGAACTTGATATTCCAGCACCATTATAGGCGCCATCCTCCCATTTAACCATTTAGCCAATGTAACGGCAAAACTGAACAACACAATTCACAAAAATCATAATTCAAATCTTATTTTTCTTTTCGAAAAATTACCCGCCACCCATCAACAGAGTTTTTCAGGAAAAAAATGAAAATTGTTAGTTATTCAAGAATTTTGTCGCCTGCTATTCATATTTTGTAAAGGGTTAAAGTAAAGTTAAATAATGGGTTCCGTTAAAAGTATTTCCGTAAACCGAGTCTGAAATGTTAAAGTTTCTGTCATTTCCATGTGCAGAAAGTATCTTGTTTCTGCTGTCTCTGACATCCAGTTAACCTTTCTAGAAATTCCATGTTTATTTTTAATCGCAAGTTACTTCGTTGATAGAAACATATTTTATTGTCGTTAGATGTCTCATTGTCAAAAAGGATAGGAACACAAATTATTGCATCCTATTTAACCCTTTACCCAAAGCAGGCGATATCGAAATTTATTATTTTAAATATTATTTTATCATATTAAAAAACATTTCAACAAAACCATATCCTGTGACCCCTCGTTGGAACGAGCTCGACGAGCTCGTTCCAACGAGGGGTCATATGATATGGTTTTGTTGAAATTGTTTGAAAAATAATTTTTTTTCAACTACTGAATTTGCATATTACGCGGGCGGATGCGGCCGATTCGTTGGGTAAAGGGTTAGGGTGCTATATAAGTAAAGGAATTTTGTTTGTTCTCGCAAAATATTATTTTGTTATCAGTTCTGGAACGAATACGATAGCAGACTTCCAGGAACCAGTGGTGCCTGCTGTCAACTCTATGGGTTGATTACATATGTGTTTCGTATTCTATACATACCAACCTTCATTTTGATGTATAATTTGTGAATATTTAATCTGAATTTAAGGAATATCAGAGGTGAGAATTTCCAAATAAACAAAATTCCATTACTTATGTAGCACCTTAAGTTTCTATCTTTTGATATACAATAACAAACATGCATAGAAGAGCTCCATAAAACGACATTCATATAGATATCTTTGCAATCTTGTTAAGAAGTATGAACCTTCTCGTCCTTTGCGATCAGCGACTTCGTGCAATCTCGTTCAGAATGCAGGGAAGCTGGTCACAGCTGGCGATCGGGCCTTCTGCATTACGGCACCACATTTGTGGAATGCGTTACCTGACGACATCAAAAAACCACAGTCACTCGAGTCATTTAAGAGACACTTAAAAACACACCTGTATAAATTGGCTTATTGCTGACCTGCTTGTATTATATAAAATGCACCTTTAGTTTTGTGTGAAGCCTGTGAGCACTTATGTGGATACTCGGCTCTAAACCATATTATTATTATTATTATTATTATTATTATTATTATTATATGTAATGAACTAATTATGTTTTCATTGATCCGTTTAAAGAGATAGGAATCACCGGTGTCTTTGAAGTTTGACGTAGGGTTGAAACTTAAGATAACATATGGTTACAATAATACATAACAAGATAGGATAAGAACTTAGTCCATTACCGTCTGTCCTTATTTCAATGCACTTCAAAAACTTGAAAAATATTTTAAAATGTTCTGCAGGTGACAAGCTGTTAAGGTCTTCTCGTTCGGCATTTTACTATCGGGGGAATCTGTTCCAAACAAAACTTATGGTCACAATCGGCCTTGTTGGTAATGTTTTTACCTAGTGGGCAACAAAATTGCCCGTGTACGATAGAAAAATCCCCCAGGTGTCAGATAACTGCATATATATCTGACTTGAAGGGTGAGGTTTTTCAATCGCACATGAGCTGTCAAGGATCGGCCAGCCTTTCCTCTAAGACGTGCAAAGTGGGTAAACTGTGAGTCGTGCCGTATTCCTTTCCTCTGAGACATGCAAACTGGGTAAATTGTGAGTCGTGTCGTATTTTTAATTTCTATATAGATAAGAGTAGCAGAAAAGGACGCTATGCTAAAAAACCTGAGAATAAATAGTACAATATGAGAGGTACCCACTAGGAAACGCATGGCAGACTCGTCGATTGTTTCGTCAAATAAATGAAGAAAATATGTTATAAATATTGCATGGCTTGGAGTTAACGATGCCAAAATATCGGCCTCGAGAAAGTATAGTCCACGCGTCGAAGTGCTCGAGTGGTTCCAACTGTTTAATCACGAACAGACAAAACGAATGTTGACCACTATGCATACAGAGTACTCAGACCTAAGACGAACGTCTGGATAACCATACTCACATAGTAATACATATCAACACCTAAATTGCAGTGGGAATGTTTGACCAAGAAACACCGCTTAATAGCCTACGGATGGACCCTTAAGTGTGTTTTCTTTTGTGGCAAATGTAACTTCTAACCACTAAAGTACAGAGAAACTGACACTCTAGGAAACTCTACCTAATGAATAGACAAGGGGAATCTTTTGTGGTAAGCCACACCTCCTTGGCGCAAGATAGAGGACATCGGACTAGAAAGACTAACACGGGTGCCTTTCATTCGCAGCCAAACGTGCACCCGCACGATACAATATGACGACGAGTCTCTACTTAACACAGTTTTGTTCACACGAATAATCAGATTCCTTTTGAAAAAAATCAAACTTTCTATTTCTTCTCCTAAACCATTGTTGAGCTCGTTCCAGTGAGAGGAACTGCACTATTCTTTGTAAGGGGCGATCAGAAATAATGACAGAGCAGTTGTTATAACAAAAGTTAAAAAGATGTGTATAGAGGATGCTCGTCATTTTCATTTCCTAGAATATTTTCATCAGTCCAAAACGCTATTAATACCGGATATATGAAACAAAACCTTTTCCCATGCGTACATACAGTTTATTCATTTCCATCGTATGCATTGAACGTTTTTAATCACAACTGTTTCCGGAAGAAGATAAACCTATTTCTATAGAACATCGTCACAAACACGGCAGAATAATTTACATTATGGCGATCCCAGTGCGTGGAGAATAGATTTCTACTAAATCACAGTGGGTGGATTTTCTGTGAAGTGGATATATACAATAGTTGAGAATATACACGAGGACTAGCAAACTCTAAGGTCATAGACCACAAAGTTGCATGTAAACTCTTTACCTAACACGACCAGTGGCGACATTTATAAAACGATCTATCGAATAATTAGCAATATTAATTTTTGTCTCGAAAACATTGATTATGTCCCTTCATTGGAACGAGATCGACGAGGGCCGTAATCTAGGTCATGCAAAAACATTGAAAAAAAGATAATTAATAAATTTGAAATGCGATTTTTGTGAATAGAGATGGATGAACATGGCCCAGAGGAGACGGAACCAGGGGGCACGGGGAACGCGTGCCGCTGCACTTTTTTTTAAATGTGTCAATATACAAACATTCCTGTAATATATTATCTGTAAATCCAAACAACATTTGGCCACAGAATTCCACCTTAGGTCGCTTCAGTCCGTTTCTTCTACTTCAACCATCTTCCAGTCTGAAAGCCAGCCTTCGGGTTGGAAGATGCTTGAAGTAGAAGAAATAGACAGGCCAGTGACCACACCGTGGAATTCTCATCTAAATGAGAGACTTTTGTGTGCCAAGGTATATTTGCCAATATACGATTGTAACTTTTCTCCGACTGGCCTGAACCATAGTTGCTTTTACAATTTGTGCCCATCCACTTTTATCGAGCGTCCGCCGTCTCTGACATGTCCGGTAGGGCTCGCTGTGGCTCAGTGTTTAGAAGATTGGACTTTAAATCGAAAAGCCGACTGTTAAATCCTGAATAGCAATTACTGCGATGTGTCATTGGACAAAACACTTCATCTTGACTGCCCATGAGGGGGCACAGAGGCGCTGTGTACTACGACGTACTGCTCGCCGATGGTGCTCTTGCTTCAGTTGCTGCTAACCCAACTTGTGCAGCGTTAGTAGGTTGAAGCGAGCGTCTGACAGTTGCTAATCACTGCTGGGTGGTTCTGTCAGTGTACTCCGGCTATAAAGTGTTTGCCACTATGCGGCCCTGGTAGTTGTAGGTTTCGTTAAACCCGAATAACCAACCATACAACCAGTTATGTAAACAATACGCCCCACAGCCTTTCAGTAGAAATTCAATCTCCCAGTGCTGTTCATGAAAAGATCACGTTGATGTGGTTTACTGAGAAGTTTTGTGTTGGGAATTTAATGGTTAATCGCCCTGTAACTTGCAGTTAAATGCCGTTTCCGAAAATTTTTCATTTAAACAGACATTTGTCGTGTCTTTCCAATGATATCTGCTCGCTTCTAAGTTAAGATGGCGTCAAATGGTTTCTCATTACTACCGTCTCAGTACTGACCGATACATTATTAATCAATGTTTTGATAAAACGTGTTACAAAATCAATGGTACTGTAAAGACTTCCACATTTAATTTACCAAGAACTTTATTAATTTGATTTGGAGTTCCGTTCAGAACATTACTGAAATAAGCAGCTCTATGGGGCATCCAACATTAAAATTAAGGCACGCAGCTGGACAAGAATGCATATTCGATCTTCACTTTAGGAGAGAAGACACAAGATCGTCAAATGTGGTGTCCCCCAGTTTATGAGCAAAATTTTTTGGCACCTGCGGAGTTTTTGTTAAATCATTCGGCGCCGTTGCTGCTCAAATACGACTACTAATGAAAGTTCAAACTGCCACAATAAATACGACCAGGGACCATTGATGTACACTCATACTTTACCGCGTTAAATAAATCGATTTTTTTTCGCAAAGGTAGTCGACAACAAATAGTGTTGTCACACTGAAACAAAATTGTCGTCTTGTGGTTGATCAACTTAGTGCGGTACCTACCGGGTTTTTACCAGCATACGTAAAGCGGGTGGTGATCTCACTGGGCAAGATAGATAAATGCTGCTTGAAAAATGAACCGAAAGAAGGTAATGCACAAAGGTGAAGGTGCGTACGGTTTAAAGTGTTAAGAAGCAAGTAAATATAAAATGATTTGAGACCTTTCCCGACTGAAATTGGTGATAGCTAATAAAAAGAATACCAATAACTCGGCACCTAAAACTTTATATGAATATTATATTGACAAAAATATCATCTTCGAAAATTATTTAAAGAGCGACGAGACGGAGTACTTTGTTATTTTCACTTGGATGCAAGGAAGAAAGATGGCTCTGATGAAGACATGACTGCGCTCGGAATAATTTAAAATATTATTCGTTTTAATATGTTTACAACTATAATAACTTTCCAGCATTACGTATTCATTATACAGGGCTTTAGGGGGGGGGGGGCACAGACCTATGTACCATGTCGAAGCTATATATACTTTTCGCCAAAGACCTGTATTAATAGTAATCGTATCTGGCATGCTTTACACTACGACAAACACCTTCGGTGGTCTGTGGTCGGGATTACCAATCGCACTGGAACGACAGTCAGTCCTAAATAACCACCACTTGATAAATAAACTTAGAAAACAAAATAGATGTGCCTCAAAATCAAGGCAATGCTGTTCGAGCAAGTAAAAAAGCCTCCTCTCAGCATTATTATCTCAAGCCACACCTGCAGAATAGGTGTGACTGTAAATATACACGTATGAGTACTGTGATTATATAAGTGATATTGTTCTCGATCAGATCAAGATTGGGTTGAAACATACTTTCACGCCATGGGTCGAGATTTCAAAAATACAATATTGCGAAATCAACACCGAATCAGGAAACATAAAGGAAAATGGCATCTCAAAATCAATATTCTCACAATTCTTCAGCGACGGATGAGAGTCTAGAGAGCTGTGGGGAGAAAATTTGAGAGACAATTTTGACCAAATCAAGACCCAGTTGCGATCCTGCCGAAATTTTCTTTCCACTTTTGTGATCACCGTACTGTACACCTTTTGTGGCTGGTGAATAACACTGGGGGAAGTTTGAACTCGCAGGAAAGTCCGTCTGTCGCAGTCAAGAGATCAAATTCCTTACATTAATATGGAGTCAAAAGAGTTAACCCTTTACCTAACATGAAAAGCAGACGACACTTGCAAAAAAAATTGTTGAATAACTAATTTTTTTCATTTTTTGTCTCAAAAACATAGGTTATGACCCCTCGTTGGAACGAGCTCGACGAGCTCGTTCCATCGAGGGGTCATAACCTATGTTTTTGAGACAAAAAATGAAAATTAATTGTCGATTTTTGAGAATAGCGCTGGCCGGTTTTGGCCGTTACGTTGGGTAAAGGGTTAAAGGGACAATAAGCCACTAATTTAAAAAAAAACGAGTTGACCATTTAACGAAATCGTAATTTTCATAATACAAAAATACATTCATATTTCATCCATTATTTGCGTGAATGCGCATGAAGTCGTCTTTGATTCCGATTTAGTTATCCGACCAATTCCAAAAAAAATACGGGACAGCAATATTATGTTCGACATTCTGTGTAATTTGTTTTCTTGGAAGGACAAAGGCGCAGTTTGCTTACATTCTTACCTTGATATTTCTCGGGTTTTTATTTCAGTTCTGTCATCACTTTCTGGGTACTTGGGGTGCTCTAATCGGCACGAAAAGTTTATTTTTGCCCAACGAAGACCCTGGACCTTCATTCACACTCTTACACTCGCTTAACCCATCACAAGGTGAATGAATGTGTCAAAACATATTTTTCTGCTGCCATCAAATATTGTGTTCCGACCACTTCATTTAGCCTGGCGTTACCCCTGCTTCGGGAGAAAAATATTAACTGATGTACAGGGTGGTAATGATGTACTTTTATCTTCACTAGAAAAGGCTGTGCGCTTCTTCTGGTTGTATTTTGTGGCTTACACTGATTCATTTTTGTTTCAATATTTAACATATTTTTCAGAAATTATTTCAAACATTTTCTGTTGCAAACGGGTATTTACAGTTTATTTTCAGGATAAGTGAAAATTCACACCCATCAGTTATGGGTATTCAAGCTGAGAAACCAAGCTCACGACCAGCTGTTTTCCCTTCCTTATGTTCTCGGAGTCAGCAATTATCAGCCTCATAAAATAACATAAAGCAAAAACTCAACACTTTTTGACTGAATACCTAAATTATTTCACTCGGTAAAACCCATATTTTTAATGCATCTGTTTTCATGTATCGACTTTCGATCCTCATGGTGGAATGATTTCGGTATCAACTCAAAAAATAAAGAATATTTTCAATATCAATACAAACCCCCAAAAAAGGAAAATGCGTAATATCAAAAATTTATACCGATCCATTTTGTGTTGTAGTTGGATAATATGTCTTTCTAAGCAATCAATTAAAAAAAACTATTGTATTCTTCTTATACACTATTATCTGACATGCTACATGTTAGTAGGTCTCGAATAAAAACCTTGGTCAAGCTACCTATATACGCGTTTCCAAAAATTTGGAATAAGCTGGAGGATTCCATTAGGCAAATAACCAATAGAAATCAGTTTAAAAAGGCCTTAACGGACAAATTATTAACTAATTATAATGAAGATGTGCAGTGCGACAATCCCTACTGTTCCGACTGCCGCAACGATATTAGTACCCTTAGGCCTAGATAAAATAAGTAGTGATATTATAAACACGTTTGACATAACTTCGTTCTGGTACCCTCGTCATAT
Source organism: Pictodentalium vernedei (assembly GCA_031216915.1). Classification (NCBI taxonomy): domain Eukaryota; kingdom Metazoa; phylum Mollusca; class Scaphopoda; order Dentaliida; family Dentaliidae; genus Pictodentalium; species Pictodentalium vernedei. The sequence goes on along the minus strand of CM062290.1, from coordinate 146,101,526 downwards.
TGGGAAAATATGATTCGGTCACCAAGTTGTGAACTCTACTCTGGGGCTTAATTGGTAATACCAATACAAGTTGTAAACACCATGCGATGCTGGATGTAGAATTGTATATTTGGGGGGGGGGGGGGGGGGGGTTACAGGTAGACAATCAATCTGGTTATGTAATCTCCCTACGGTGTAAACAGATAAGTGATGTTTGTACAACTTTGAATCATACTTGTAATGTTTCTGTTTATACTGTTGAAATAAATATCTATCTATCTATCTATCCCCACTTCTTGGGCGCTGGATTTATATACTTTCTCAAAACGTCTGACTGTTGATCATATCATCCCCAAACACTCGAAATAAACAGATAACATCACCCCAAGATAACTCGGTATCCAAAGTTCCGAGTGGAACATTTCAAAAAAGGATGACAATACATAAATAACGCGTGCGTGTACCCTTTACCTAACATGAAAAGCAGACGACACTTGCAAAAAAAAAAATTCTTGAATAACTAATTTTTTTCATTTTTTGTCTCAAAAACATAGGTTATGACCCTTGTTGGAACGAGCTCGACGAGCTCGTTCCAACGAGGGGTCATAACCTATGTTTTTGAGACAAAAATGAAAATATAATGAAAATTTATTGGCGATTTTTGAGAATAGCGCTGGCCGGTTTTGGCCGTTACGTTAGGTAAAGGGTTGCAGCGTCGTGCAAATTAGAATTGACCTAACAACACCACAAAAGGTGCGCTTCGCAAAGTGATATATGATGTGTAACGCGCAAAAAACTCACTCCATTTTGACCCAAGGACATCCCTATTTTCGGTTGTTCAGACTACCGTTATATATTTCCGACCATTTAAATTATAACACAATCTCACACATGCGTTGGATACGCGGTGGCTCAATGGCTACGGTATTGGACTTCAAACCCAAAGGTCCACGGTTCGAAACCCGCCAAGTCAACTGCGTTGTATCTTTGGATAAGGCACATAACCCTTTACCCAACGAATCGACCGCATCCACCCGCGTAATATGCAAATTCAGCAGTTGAAAAAATATTATTTTTCAAAAAATTTCAACAAAACCATATCATGTGACCCTCGTGGGAACGAGCTCGTTCCAACGAGGGGTCACATGATATGGTTTTGTTGAAATTTTTTGAAAAATTTGAAAAAAATGATATTTGAAATAATAAATTTTGATATCGTCTGCGTTGGGTAAAGGGTTAACCGCGAATGCACATGAGAGGGCACTGTCTGTGGCGATGTGTTCTAAGACGTACTGAACGTCGATGGTGCGCTTGCCTTCAACCAATGCTAACCCTGCTTTTATTCTGACATTACTTGCCGCTGCTCAGTGGTTCTCTCCGGGTACTCCGGCTTCCTCCACCCATAAAACTGCTTTAGCATTACAGGTAGCACCTTGTTCAACTCAAGGGTCGGTTTGTTCCGGTGCATTGGATCATGCCATACAGAACTGAACCACTGCATAACACTGAGTTCAAATAAGGAGACATTGTCATCTTACTTCTCAACATTAGCGATGCCAGTGCTGGACGAAGATCTTGAAATCCTCCTCAGGTCGAGTCGATGTCTCTCGTTTATTCTTTGCTGTGGTTTTATGATACATCTAACGACGATTGTCAAATTGTGTTGGGCAGTTTTATTGGTTGGGAAACGGGAGCACTAATAAACATTTCCACAGCAAGTGGAGGTGAGCTTTTACAACTTGAAGAGTGGAGAACGAGTCCAGGTCGTGCTGGTTTATGGTATGTTCACACACAATGTGTCATACAATTCAGCACACTGCACCCCTGAAATCCTTATAGAGTGAGCAAATTGAAAAGTCTTGCTGAAAGACACAAAAATATGGCACAGGTCACACTCAAACTCACGACCTTTTGATCAGGTCGACGTGTTACATTACCAACGACAGTATCTTAAACGTGAAGCCCATTCATTATATTTCAGCCTGGGCAAACCCGTATCCAGGTTCTGTCTCTTCTTGGTCTTTTCATGAAAACACTGTTTCTAATAATAGTTTTGCAGTAGACTTCTTTCTGAGGAGATAGTGCGGCTAGCGTCAGCCCCTTCTCGCTTATCGCCAAGAATCTGCACTTTGCAACGAATATGCCATTTTGTCTGAAGTGAGTGAAAAACTTTCATTTCGCTTTATGATTTCCACTTGAAGCGGTCCATTGAAAGGTAATGAGTTATGTATTCCGTGATAAAAAAAATATAGCAATGAGGAAGAGGTATATCAAATTAGAAAAAAATATCAACAAATAACTGGGAAAAACATCGACTTGTTATCCATCGGAAATATTGAAATCTATTTCTGCGCTGCTTTGAACTGAATGTAACCTCTGTAATCAGGTAATCCAAATGCTGGAGCTACAGAAATCCACCTGGATAAAAACGCAATTTTAAGGGGATGACCAACAAGATCATTTCTAATTTACTCAAGAAAATTGTATAATCACAGTCGTTAACAAGTCCAGCGCTTGTGACAATGTTCGATTCGTCAGTCACTTCCATTATGGAACCATGAGCAGATTCGCTCGAAAAAGGTCGGTGGAGGGAGAGGCAAAGTCATATCAAAATTAAGCTAGCCAGGGAGTAAAACCGATATTCTTGTTGAAGTTATTCGCATGCATTCTGCGCGCGAGCTCGATGCATATAATATTAACGGTTTGTCCGATCTTGCTTTAGTCCGTTTGAGAATCGAGAAACCATAAAACTGTGACTTTCAAGATGAAAAATGGGTCCAAATGAAATCAAACCTTTCTACTGAAAAGAATAGTACAGTATATTGACAACTCTTGAGCAATAACGGGAAAAGTTTATAGTAGTTTAATATCTTACATTTACGTAACACAACCAGGGACGACACTTGGAATGGAATTTATTGAAAAACTAAAAATGTTCATTTTTGTCTCTAAAACATAGCTTATGATCCATCTTTGGAACAATGGGGGTAGGGTGCGCCCTATGGAAATTATGGGGGTGGGGTGGGGAGTCAAGTACTTACACTTACATCAGGTTACACCGGTTATACATTACCGTGTCATATTTAACCCTTTACCCAACGTCACGGTAAAAAACCGGCCAGCGCTATTCTAAAAAATCGCCAATTAATTTTCATGATTTTTTCATTTTTTGTCTCCAAAACATAGGTTATGACCCCTCATTGGAACGAGCTCGTCGAGCTCGTTCCAATGAGGGGTCATAACCTATTTTTTGGAGACAAAAAATGAAAAAAATTAGTTATTCAAGAATTTATTTTGCAAGTGTCGTCTGTATTTCATGTTAGGTAAAGGGTTAAAGGGAAAAGTCAAGCATACACACTGCTTATATCATCCCTTTGCAACAGATCATGGCAAGAAAAGAGCTAAATCACACGCGGGCTAAATGCCATCTTTATGAACAAAGTAGAGAAGCAACAATGGACGCTAATTTCTCCTGGATATTGCTCTGAAATACTGGAAACTGGATAAGGGGTAAAAAGATTGTTCAATGATTTAAAAATAAGATGTGATGTTTCCTTTCCATTTAGATTGTGGTTACGAACCCGACAGCTGGGAGAAAACTTTGGTGAAAACAAGGAGTTGGGGTACGAATAATACTGCATGTTAGAATATGGAAAACCTTTTTTTAAAGTGGACTGAAATTATTCGCATCTTTTTACGAATTAGTCTAATGGTAACTTGAGTCTTGAGGAGAAGATTTCGATCATGCCATTGAGGATAAGATCGATGAAGAAAGATCAAGATGCAATGTCCCTGAAAGGCAGATAGGTGAGAGGAATTGGGAGTGAAAAGTTGGGTAGAGCACAGTGGCTAATCTGGGATTCTAGGTTGGGGAACCACTTTTCAATCATAGGCCATGCTTGGAAGCACCAACTAACGCGCATACCTGTGCATTGGGTGCGAACAGGAAAGGGGGTATCCCACTCTCTTCGATAACAAGTGTCTCTTGTTGGAAAATGGAAGGCCAGTGTAGACCTCCAGGAGTTTATGTGGACGTGACCACAATGTTTTTCAGTACAAATATTCTCGTAATGTATTATGGATTCATACAAACTTTGAAAACGGGAAGCCTATATATGACAAGAGTTCACAGGTGACCCGCTCGTGAGCTAGAGCATGAGGTGCGGTATTATCCTAATAACACATGGACATGACACGGACATGTTTTATAGCAGATAATAAAGTACCATCTGGTCTCGGTGCCTGTGAAAAAATTATGTTTCAGAAAATAGGACGGAGGGAAATGCATCCCCTTTGATCAGCCGATGGAGATACATAAAGAGAGTCAGTTGACATTTCTCTTTCTAAAAACAGAAAATGTTCACAACAATTTACTATTCTAACCACGGAACGTGAATGAGCACTTCCGAAAGAGAAAAGGCGCGTTTACAATTCTCCATCCATGTTTTTGTGAAGTGTGACAAGGAATATGGTTCTGCGTAATGAGAAGCAATGCAGCGTTTCAGTAAATGTGTTGCGTTTGTAATATCATTCCAAATGGGAACGAATATGATAAGAGAACTCATTTCGTAAAAATGTTGATAAACTTTAAAACACATTGCAGATTGTGACGTTGAATAATAACGCCTACAATTTTGATGATTATCTGTCATTATTTGTGACTGAAATCCATGTTGCTTGAAAATATTTTAATACAATATAATTTAATATTTGTATGAACACAATTATTGCTGGGGTATTGGACTTTTACGCAAGTAAGATATTTCATTCAATAAAATGTGTGGCAAACGCCAGCAATTATTATTTGTTTGAAATGCTTTCACATCATTTTCCCCCAATCAATCAGAATGCATTTCATTAACTGCTCAACTGCCATAATCTGTAGCCAATGCTTTATAATTACATTTGTTAGTTTTTCATTCCTTGCCCTGCAACATATCTTCAGACTCCACATTGGTACGAGCTTGTTCCAATGTGCTTTCCTGGGCTTTGTTTTAGAAGCTAACAATGAAAAGGTGTAGTTATTTACAACATATTGTAGGCACCATCTTCAAGTCGGGTCAGATAAAGAGATTATTATTATTCCTGGCATTTGAGGGATTGAGATGGGGAAATCTCACCCGAGGGCAAGATATTTGGGCCAGGCACGAGACTTACCGAGTGTCTGGACCAACTATCTTGTCCACAGCTCACACCCATCCACATCAGGGATAATTTTTCTCCCCCTCCCCCACCAAAACGCCTTGATGTCCTCAAAAGTAATTCAGGGGCACGTGCAGCAAAATCGAACAATTTTCTTGTACATTTATGAAAAAACTGATTTCCTTATCGGAAAGAGCGCATAAAAGTTCTGCATATACCATAGGTATATACCACGAAATTAAATCCCAAGGCCGACAAATCAGGGGTTAAAAATTTGTAGAGAAATTAAAACGATGACGTCATATTATGAATTTTGTAATGTATTTGCAAAACGCTTCGGTGGGAATTTCATGCAACTCTCTCCACTCATAACGGCGTTCACCGAAAGATTCATATAAGTCAAGTGTCCATTGGTTTTGCAGTCTGTGTTTTTATTTCTATTTTCTTCGACAGTTTACAGTTTCTTTCTGAACTTATTCCCATGCAATATGGGGTAAAGTAATAATAAATATACAAAACATGTAAAAATTAAAAGCATGCTGGAGGTGGTGTATCCACACAAGATAATACCATTATCAACTTTAGTCGATCGCTCCCTGGGCCCTCCCTCCCTCCTTCCATTCCTCTCCCTCCTCTCCCCTCCCCTTCCCCTCCCTCTCCACTATTGTCCATCCTTTAGGATCAATGCCCAAGTGCATTTTAGCAGAACACAATTATACATACTCATCATGTGCCCATGATTTGAGATATGGACATTTATATTGTTAAGATCAGTATGCAGTATGTGCTCTCGAGAACGTACCACATGTAGCATTCATCCGATTTGCTTCTCTCCTTGCAGAGTGCACTTTTAAAAAGTGGCAATTGTCTAAATAAACCCTTACCTCGAAAAGACGAAAAAGAGGGCACTGTTGTCTGCAAGGGGAAGACACCAGGAATGCTAGACGTTTCTAAATATATGTTGCTCGTTTAGGCATAATTCCTTTATCATCATGTTGGTGCAAACTGGGCAACTACATGCAGGAATGTAATTAGCCGTGAGAAGGGTTTAATGATTTTTTGAATTTCCTTTATATATTTCGCCAGATTCATAGTGGTTTTAGTGTTTTCACATGTAAAGAGTGTGTGAAGTTTGAGGGTATTTTTCGAAGTAGGGTTTTAAATATTTGTGGCGTAAAGTTTTGTATTGATTACAAACAAGAATATAATGGAATTCGTCGCCTATATCTGAATTACACAAATTACATTTTCTTTGTGACAGATCTTGGGATATCCAGCTACCAGTTTCTATTGGAAGACGGTGATTTTTAACCCTCAATTTTAGTAGTGTTGTGGCCAAATGTTGTGGGAGGGTCATTAGGTAATTTTCAAAACAGAATTGTGTTTTTATAACATTATAAAACTGATATTTGTTTGACGTACCTAATGTTTCCCTCGATTCTTGGATATAAATATCACTGAGCCTTTGTTTTGTGAGTCCATTAAATAGTTTATTGTTTGGAATGAATTGGTTAATCCAAAAAATTGACATTTCTAAACTGTCTAAGGTGGACGAAATATATTTTAGCCATTGATTGATGTACAGTCCTTGGGTGTGATTCCAGTATAATACCTTATATAAAAAGGATGAAATTTCGTTGCCCTCTCCCATCACAAGTTTCGCCCCAAAATTTAGGCACCTCAATTTTATTTTGCCAACACTCGGTATAAGACCTAATTCACCATATAAGAAGCATTTGGGCGTTGACTTTTTTAATTTTAGGATAAACTTCAAGAACCACAGCTCTAGTGTTTCTACTCCTAAAATTTTTTCACTTCCCCAAATTTCGCAGCCATAAAGCAAAACCGGGACAATGGATTTCTCATATATTTCTAACACTATGTCTAGTGGCAACTGGTTTCTTCTCATTTTGTTTATTAAAGAAAACATTGCTTTCTTGGCAACATTACATCTATTATTTTTTTTCAATTGTGAATTTTCCTGATCTTGCGATGGTTACATCTAAGTATTTATAACTTTTAACTTGTTCTATAGAGGGCTGGTCGAAAGTGAACTTATCGTGTTGGCAAACCCGCCCCTCCAACTAAATTATTTTACATTTGTCAATATTCACCTTAAGTTTCCAATTCCGGCAGTAATCTGAGAAGTAGTTCAACATTTATTGCAGGTCTGTTCTCGAATTTGAAAGTATTACAGTGTCATCTGCGTACAAAAAAATTAGCAGCTGTAGATAGATCTGGGGGTCGTTTTCATATATCTGCGTCTGCTCAAACCGCACACCTTCACAACCGTTACTATACAAAAACGATTCCAGATCATTCAAAAACAGGGAAAACAAAATGGGTGATACATTTTCCCCTTGCCTGACACCGCTGTAACTTGAGAAAAAATGGGACATTTAACGCCCTGAAATGACGTTGGATTTAATATTGCTGTACATGTTTTTGATAATTTTTAGTATTTTTCCATCTATATGTGTCCACGTGATCTTGGACCAGAGTGCCGAACGCCAAGCGATGTCAAATGCTTTGGAGAAATCCATAAAGGCACAGTATAGGATCCTTTTATTTGCTCTCAGCAATTCCCTTATGGTATTTAAGGAGAAAACATGGTCGATAGTAGAATGCCCTTTCCTAAAGCCAGCTTGCGTTTTATTGAGTAAGTTATTTTCTTCCAAGAAAAGGGAAATTCTTTCACTCAATATACTAGTAAATAGTTTTGAAATATTACTCAGTAACGTTATTTTACGGTAATTATCTGGATTTTGGGGTGGTCTCCTTTTCCCTTAAATATAGGTTTGATTTTGCCAATGGTCCATGAACTTGGTAGTGTACCTGATTCTAAAATGATATTAATAGTAGTAAGTAGATTTGCTTAAGGGGTCGTCCAACCTAACTTTGGTCAATTTTTTGACATTTTTCCCAATGCCTCAGAAACAGATAAGAGAAGTAAGGAAAGGCAAATTATATATCAAAATAATGAGTAAAGTGCATAGAAAAGGTACATATAATTTTTTTCAGGAAAAAAAGTGAATTTTATGATTTTGAAGAAGATTAATTTGCAAATGGCATAAGTAACGAACCGGTAAAACCACAAAATAATCGGTAATTCGAAAGCCTTGTCCTCAATATAATGATAACATACTGCAGACTCGGAGAAAGCATTTTTTTGACACACACTCTGGTAGGTTTTGACGTTTGAATGTAATAACACCAACACAAATTTTTGATGTTCCGGATGTGGCCATGTTTCAACGATGTTTTTCCGGTCATGTGATTACGATGTGGTTCTTGCAGAAATACTCAATTTGGGCAATCGTAAGAATGCAAGGACGTGATCACGCCCTTTATTTGTTCGAGACAATGTATGAGCGGATTTGCAAACAGGTGACAGCAAGTACTTGAGCTGTTAATGTCATAACTGCAAAATATGGTTCGAAATTCCCTCTCGTGTTTACAGGCCGTCTGAACTTTTTTGTTGACAAAAAATCTGAATTATTGCGCACTAGAAAGACAACATGAACCACTTGTAAAAAAAATAACCGTGTGTATAAAATCGGGACGATACACATAAAATAAGGCAATATTCATAACAAAGTAAGCAGAATGCTTCAGAAATTACTTTTGCACGAAATATATTCCAAGTGACCTGGAACTATATTGAGTGTGTTAATTTCCCCTGTCGCTGCGAAGTTATTTACTTCCTAGTAACCATGGAATTTGAAGGCGGGTATGTTTGATGTCTGCAAAGGACCGATTGAAGATGGGTTGAAAATGATGCATTCGTGCTTTTAAATAAGGTGCGCTTGGACGATGCTGAGCATTTAGTTTTTTCTTGCAACTAACCATAGTAATACAAGCGTCGATCAGTGTCTTTTATGATCGTTTTACACTGACAAATGTGACAAATCTCCTTCACCGGAAACCATCCCCCAATTTGCATATCACAATAAACATAACCGCTGTCACGGAGTGCCAGCGTGGCCGTGTGGTCAAAACCGAAACGAATTATCGAATGCACGGTCAATATTAGCTGCAATTGGCTTTTAAATAAATGAAATATTCGCAATTTCTTCATTATTCATGCCGAGTTACTTTTTAACCAAACCACATGCGTTCTGTTTCGTTTGTCGGCATTTAACTGATATTGTTTGTGGTAATTAAATAGTACGAGAAGGCGAAGGAAGCCAAATATTTTCCATCATCCATTATTTAATTCAAATTGATAATTTCTTTTATTTTACTGAAATTATGAACTGATAAGGTGGGTGTGTTGCGATTATTATGCCCCAGACCTGGAAGTTGGAAAATCAAAGGTGCATCTAGGGCCGTGCAGTGGTGACCCCTGTCCTCTTAATCTTAGTCTTACCCATTCACCATTACATGTACCAACATTCCCCCTTGTATCTCAACCATTGCTACTCCAATTTGAAGGATATTTGGTTTTGTGATCGAGCATCATGGGGAAACAATGCCTGTGTAGCTGCTGTAGCATGTGTTTCTTCCCACATTTTTTCAGAGTTGTGGTATTTTTTCACTCTTTTGAGTTAGAAAATTTTGTTTAGAACTAGTTGATTTGTTACAATTTGTTGCAAAGTGTCTGCTAATACTCTCAATTGTATTGCTACAGAATTTTCTTGTGAAGATTTTGTTCCTATTACTTATCAAGCAACAACCTAATGAATATTCTGTATAAAGCCACCAATCTGATGTTTGACACTTTTATCGGAGCTGTTTTGAAGGCTTATGGAACTCAAAATGTTGATTGTGGCAGGACTTTTCTATTCACCCATTAATCGATAAATTAAGTGTTATAGTTGGAAGTAAGAAGCACGAAAGGTCCAGAACTAAAACTCTAAAAAGAATGTTTTGCAATGTAACATGATTTTTGCAGATACACTTATTTGGAGGTTTACCTGTCTGATAGTGTTTGGAACATGTGTGGCCAGGATCTTCAAAAAGAGTAACTCCCCCCCCCCCCCCCCCCCCCCCGAAATTTTTTGTGTCAAATGGTGCTCACTTGTAATCTTTTGGGGATTGCTTTGTGTACTGCGTTCTTGAAAAAAATATGTGAGACCCTCTGTGCCCTTCTGATCTCAATATGTCAATAAGCCTCCTTGGGGAAAGTACATGCAATAATGGTTATGTAAGGTTGATTTGATGTGTTTTGAATGACAATGTACTTTTAAGTACTTTAGATGGTTTATTGCAGTGACAGGTTACAGTTACCCTTATTTCTTCTCCAACAGATATCATGAGTGTCTTGGTGTCCAAGAGTTAAACAAAGCTAATATACTTATTGATAAACCAGACAAATTTAACAATTTAATCACTATCAAATTGATGCATGGGATAAAAGGGGTTACAGTGCAAGGGGTTTGTAAATATATTTATTCAACTACAATGTATGACTTTGCAGTGCATTGTACATAGGAGAATATCATAGTTTCCAAACCACCACAGTAACACATACATCTTTATATTGGGAGACACTCTTTTGTCCTTCCATACTTCTTATGCTGGACTCCTTCAAGTTGACCTTTGTTGAACTCCCCAAATCAAAACATAAACAAAAGAAAATGTCTGCCTTCAATCAGTGAGCACTCCACTTATAACATTTGGTCTCAATCTTCATTACTTTCATGAATGAGGAAAAGATTTCTTCGAGTATGTACTTAAATGTTTATAGAATACAGCTGTTATTTTATTTTGAGGTATTTTATTGTAAAAATTTTGTTCTCTTACTTATGCCATAGCAGACTTTCAGGCGGTGCTATTTACACATGGCAGCAGTTCCATGGCAAATTTCAGTTTCCACATGTTCTATGTTTCATTCCAAGCATTTTGGTATATAATTTATTGGGGTTATTCATTTTGGGCCTTTTTTAGACTTGAAAGAAAATTACATGAAATTTGACCAAAGTTAGGTTGGACGTCCCCTTAAATTGGGGATAGGTTGACTTAATATATTCATTTATTATACCATCGATTCCTGGAGATTTTTAATTTTTAATTTTTTTACTGCCTTTTCTATCTCATCCACAGTTATTACATCATTTAAAACACTTGTGTCTAATATAGGAGTCGGGCGTCGTGAGTCATCTCTGAGGGTACAATCCTCTGTATGTGTAGCGTCGATCTACTCTGCGCTATCCACATGTTTGAAATATTCATAGAATTCGTCTGTTGATGGCATATTATTTACTTTATCAGTGCAGTTTAGACGTCTAGTGGTTTTCCAAAGTTCTTTTATATTAAACTGTTTAAAATTTCTTAATTTCGACCTCATTTGTTTGTTATTCTGGAATTTACTGGCTTTTAGTTTCTGCTAATAATTATTTCCAAGAAATTGGAAAACCTGTTTATTTTCTATATAGACAAACGTGATTCCACTTTTTAAAAAAGGGGACAAATACGACCCTAAAAATTACAGGCCTATATCCTTATTATGCTGTATTGGGAAAATCATGGAACGAGTTGTTTTTAAAGATATTCATAAATACTTCCTTAACAACAGGTTATTTTATAAATTTCAATCTGGATTTTTGCCGAACAATAGTACCGTATTCCAATTAATAGAAGTCTATCACAACCTTTGCAACGCAATAGACAAAAACATGCAAACCTGTGGCGTTTTCTGTGATATTTCCAAGGCTTTTGACAGGGTATGGCACAAAGGATTAATTTTTAAACTAAAGCAGTATGGCGTTTCTGGTCCACTCCTACGATGGTTTCATAGTTATCTTACAAACCGAAGGCAAAGGGTGAAAATTAACGGCTGCAAATCGGATTATAAAGATATAGAAGCTGGAGTCCCACAAGGTTCCGTTCTTGGCCCTTTTTTATTTCTCGTGTACATCAACGACATAGCCGACTATATCGAGTCTGTTGTTCGACTGTTCGCTGACGATACTTGTCTGACAGAGTCATCTTCTGATACTCATAGAATTCAGTCTAAAATGAACACCGAACTCCAAAAAATTAACAAATGGGCTGACACGTGGTTGGTCACATTTAATGCTAAAAAAACTAACGTAATACTATTTACACTCAGCAGGGATGTTATATTTCCAAATATTGTTTTCAACAGCAAAACATTAGATTTTGTTGCTGTCCACAAACATTTGGGGTTATCTATTCAATCCAACTTAAGTTGGGAAGCCCATATTGATGATATCTGTAAAAAAGCTTGTGCAAGACTTTCTCAGTTGAGAAAATTGAAGCACATTTTTAACAGACAGATCCTGGGAAAGATGTATAATGCTTTCGTGCTACCAATATTAGAGTACGGTAGTCCTGTTTGGTGCGGTGCTCCGCAACATTTAATGAAGCGCCTTGAGGATATACACTGCGATGCCGCACGAATCGTATCGGGCCTGACACGATCAGTATCACGCGATCGCCTCTTGTTAAGAGTTGGGTGGAATAATCTAGAAACAAGAAGACACGTTCAAAAGATGTGTATCAAAATCATACACAACGATGTGCCAGATTTTCTCTATGAACTTCTTCCACCACGGGTTTGTGACACATCGTCTTATAACCTTCGCAATTCGTCAAATTTTATGCCTTACAGCATGCGAACTGAGCTATTTAAACGATCATTCTTTCCGTCTTGCACGGAAACGTGGAACAATTTATCCCAATCAGTGCGAAATTGCTCATCGCTTACTGAATTCAAAAAACTCATATCGCCCCCCGTATGCAGACCACCTGCATATTTCTCGCATGGTTCTAGAAAACACAATATCATTCACAGTAGAATTAGAAACGGTTGTAGTGATCTGAGAAGTGATAAATTCCTCAATTACATCTCTGAATGTCCATATTGTCCACATTGTGTAACTGTTGTTGAGGACGCAGAACATTATTTCCTTGTCTGTCCATCTTATTCAAACGCTCGTAACGCTCTTATTGGTAATTTATCAAATCTTAATATTACTCTGAATTCGGTGGATAATCTACTTTACGGTGATCCGGTGTTAGAAACCAAAACTAACACTTTGATTTTTAAATTTGTGTAACAATTTATTTGTAGCACTGGGAGGTTCGACAACGAGTTTCCCATCTAGTAATATTTGTAAAACAATGCTGACTCAAGGTATCCACTTCAATATAGAATACGCATGGAGGGGTTGCGGAATGGACGCGTCATTGGGGTGACGTTGAGCCAGCGCATCGGTACACAGATTGTGCAGTCACGATGATAGTCACGGTTGCGCTGTTTGTGGCCTGAGTCGCTGACTCGGCGTTTTCTCTACCTTTTGTGTGAATCAGCATGGATCTAATGAGACACGTCCCTAAGCTGTAGTACAGAAGGCGAAGAAATGATGATGATTATTATTATTATTATTATTATTATTATTATTATTATTATTATTATTATTATTATTATTATTATTATTATTATTTTAACACATCCTAATCAGATCAGCGGCCAAGGGGCATTTGGCTTTGTATATTAATTGATTCAAATCGAGAGAGATACAGAACGCAAAAGGGACATCAACAGCTTTTCTTTCTTTCTTTCTTTCTTCCTTTTTCTGTATTTGTTTAGAGCTACATATTCATATTTATTTATACACATCCGCACATATATATAAACCCATTCAAATAGTTTATTTTACATTTATGAATTTCAAAAAACTTGTTTGTTTCGCCATTGTAACATTTTCTGTATTCATGTTATGGGAGCGGAGGTTTCTACTAAGTGGAAAGCACTTGTCCTCCTATCCCTTTTTGCTCAATAGTTATGGCAAATAAAATATGTTTAAAGTAGACAAACGTTCGTCTGCTAATATTTCCGAAACGTGACACCATGTTGTTTGTTCAAAGAAGAACGTGCGATGATTGAATAGTTCTGCGCCCATTAAATATGCTAATAAGCCGGTCACGTGGATCATATGAGATAGATATCTATCTCACATAGCATTCTCACATGAGACACGCATATCTTGTATAGGAAGTGGGGGAGAAAAGAAACGTGTTGTTGTTAGATATGGTTCTATGAAAAGTGTATCTTTGGACATTTAGAAGCTCGCATATATCGACTGTGTTTGAAGAAAATATGATGCTCGGATGTGTGAGTGAGTGTGTGGTGTGTGTGGTGTGTGTGTGTGTGTGTGTGTGTGTGTGTGTGTGTGTGTGTGTGTGTGTGTGTGTGTGTGTGTGTGTGTGTTTGTGTGTGTGTGTGGGGGGTGTGTGTGTGTGTGTGTGTGTGTGTGTGTGTGTGTGTGTGTGTGTGTGTGTGTGTGTGTATTTATAAGACTTGGAGCGTCAAAGAATCGGTAGAATAATGTACATTTTGTACATTTTGATATATTTGGTACTAATACCAAGGTCCAAAAAGAACTATCAAATCAGATATTATACCAGGATTGTTGCGTATATTCATAGTTACTAGATAAATGATATAATGATAAATTTATTTGGGGTATGTAGATTACAAACAATGGATACAACTAGACGGATTGACTCTGGAGAATCACAGGCGTTACCTGGCCATAGGCGACATTTCTTGAAGACAAGTGCATCATTGGCGTGCAGTACGCCTTAGCACACGGCGCCACCGTGTCCCGACACAATGTTTTAAAAGCAAAATAAGACATCTTGAGATAATCTGTACGCACTCATGCTGTACAAAAGTACATGTTTGGGTGGCCATTTTGGACTCATTAATGAAAAATCGAATTTTATGTAGCATTTATGATAATGATACGTTGCTTTCTTACTATTCAGTGTATTATTGGTGTTCTGGCAATTCAGAATTCCGAGAGTGTAGGTTAAATGGCCAATTTTAAGGCCTATTTTTAATTGCGGCAAAAGTTGGGCCAAAAGATTTTTGGTTAATTTTGTTAACCGTTTTGTATAGCGAAGTGTATTTCTTCCAAGTCATTTCCGCATTTGAACTTGATATTGGTCACCGAAAATTTGGGCGTTTCTGGGCGGGTTTTGGCAGAAAAAACGTTAAAATGGAAGTGAAAAGCGTATGGGCATTATACAGCTCATGACAGATTTTGACTTGGAAAAAAAATCTACAAGAGAACATTCGAGAAATATTCCGTCGTCCAAGAGAGAGAGAGAGAGAGGGGGGAGAGACAGAGACAGAGAGACATAGACAGAGAGAGAGAGAGAGAGGGAGAGAGAGAGAGAGAGAGAGAGAGAGAGAGAGAGAGAGAGAGAGAGAGAGAGAGAGAGAGAGAGAGAGAGAGGGGGGAGAGAGGGGGAGATAGAGACAGAGAGACAGAGAGACAGAGAGAGACAGAGACAGAGACAGACAGAGAGAGACAGAGAGAGAGGGGGAGAAGTAATAATCCTTAAACCAAAATATAGCAATCAGATATATACTGCATGGAATGACAAAGGACCAATGCAGAAATTGAGAAATGTGCTAGATGCAAAACGAGTGGAATCAGGCCTTGGTATCAGAGCGTCATGCAAGAACGCATCTAATTCATCGCTATGCATTCGATTGACATTATAACCAGAAAGAAATACATCGACGCAAAACAACGTCCAACAAGAAAATAAACAAGCCACAGAAGGGAATATTTTTCTTTAAAAATATCAGCTTCACTCACTTAATTCAAGTTTATTCAGTCAGAGATGATAACTTCCTTCAGTGCTCCTGAAATACAGGAAACACTCGGGTCGTTGATTTCTGCCCCTCGTTGTGTTCCGTCTTAGGAAGCCACTGCTCCCCTACCCTATCAATAGCAACTGATATTTATAAGAATACGCAGAATTATTAGTAAGTAAGTCGCCAATGTATTAGCTCCGGGTAATAGTTTCCATGTAACTGAGACGGAAATAAATAAATAAATAAATAAATAAATAAATAAATAAATAAATAAATAAATAAATAAATAAATAAATAAATAAATAAATGGACGAAATATACATTTTAATGCTGGTGACTGGTGTTAGGTTGTTCTGGTATTACTAACGCTGAATATATCCAAATATAATAAATGGTTACCACTACAACGTCGGTGATGCAATCTCATGTAAAAAAGTAATAAAGTCAAATTGTAGTAATTCTCGTCTAATCACCATCCTGTTTCATTTCTGTTGAATTGCTATTGGATGCTATAGAATACAAATGAACTCTTTTTGTAACTGTAGTAATTAAATTGGTAGAGAGCACGATATGTTTTCCTGCCCGGAATCGTATTCAGACGAGTCCATCGTACGCGCGATGGAAGCATTTTCATGTTGTGACAACCCTTCGCTTTCGCAAATCATGTTTACATGAGATCAGAGAGAAATCGTATTGAATGTGTGACTAATGACGTGCATAACTTTTGGGACGGTACCTTATTGATAATAACAATGGCCAGATATGATATAAAATAAAATCTCCTTCCGCACTGGTGCATTTAGTGCCTTTTGCAGGAAGACACTTGCCTTTTCAACTGTTCTCCCCAAATGCATCTTATCGCGACAGTTAAATATAAAATCTACGGAAATCATCGCCAACTGTGAAGTTGTCGCCGAGTTTCCATTCAACTGTCGCGATAAGGTGAATGGATTTTACACCCGCGTATATCCACAGGCGTGGGGTGGGGTAAGTAGGTTTGGGGGTTGGTGTAGGATGGAGTGGATCGTTGCGGTCTTATAAACTTGTCTATATTTGGAAACTCGACCAGAACTACTTTCTAATTACAATACTGTCCAGACAAGAATAAGACCTGACTTGCAATTCTTGGGATAGACAAGAACAGAAAAGGCCTGGCTGCTAAAAATTAAAATCAGCTGATTAGTCAATAACGATAAAATATTTGAAAACCTGTCCTTATCATTGTTTTGTACAATATAGCTGTTATTTTAGTTGTATATTGTTTATTTGTTTAATGTTGTAACACCATTAAAAGAGAAATGGTAATGGTCAACATTTACCTACTCGTTTCCCCACACAGCCCAAGTCGATTTGTTTGAGATGTGCACCCTCTTGAATTGAGAAACAAAATATAAATGATTGGCCGAACTTGACTTTATACTGATTCGGTTAACGGAATGTAACCACAGCCGAAGTAAATTAAATGTACATTTAATAACAGTCTAACTACCAGTCATAATTGTTAACCCTTTACCCAACTAACGGCCAAAACCGGCCAGCGCAATTCTCACAAATCGCCAATTAATTTTCACTATTTTTTTCATTTTTTGTCTCAAAAACATAGGTTATGACCCCTCGTTGGAACGAGCTCTTCAAGCTCGTTCCAACGAGGGGTCATAACCTATGTTTTTGAGACAACAAATGAAAAAAATTAGTTATTCAAGAATTTTTTTTGCAAGTGTCGTCTGCTTTTGACTTTAGGTAAAGGGTTAAAAGTTGAACAATTAAGGGAATCTTTCTGTGAAAAAGACTTTTTTGTATGTGGTTCTCTGAACACAGTTGTAATAAATTAGAGTCACGCTTAATATATCGAAGCATCACGATTTGACTTGGCAAAATGAAAAAAACCTAATCATTCACCTTCAGACAAAATATTACAACAGGTTCCACAAGTCGTTATAGACTCAGAAATGACTGGAAGACAACAATACCGTCTATTGTCCATCTCCAATGACACGGATATGTAATTATAATATTCATAAACGTTTTAACAATAAAATTCTACACCCGTGAATAGAGTGAAACTTAAATCATTCATTTATAATATTTTTAACCCATTGCTCTATTGATATTTCTTTGAGAGTGTTGCGCCGCATGTATTAAAGAATAAATGCCATAATTTGTGTGTCTGGATAATAGACAAATGTAGTTCTGTGATCATGTCATATTAGACAACCCATGCAAGATTTCATTAAGAGCGGACCACTATCAGCTGAGTTATAACCTCGTACAATGTCTATTTCTCAACAGAAAAATGAGTCATAACCCACGAGTGGAAGATGCAGACAGCATAACTTGATATCTCATTGTGGTCCGATTTCACTGAGGTCAGACCAGAATCGGCTTAGTTATGCATCTGTATAGACAAAAAAATGTACATTTCTCAAATTAAAAAGGGACATAACTCACAAATGTAATAACAGACAACATAATGGGATACGGCTCTAATATGGCATGTCAAACCTAACATCCATGTTCGATTTCATTGAGATCGGACCATGATCATCTGCGATATGAACTCGTGCTCACAAACAATGTCTATTTCTCAACAGAAAAAGGGGCATAACTCACAAGTGTAAAGCAGGGACAGCATACCTTGATATATGCCTAGAAGGGCATGTCATACTGGACATCCATATTAGATTTCATCAAGATTGTTCCACTATCAGCTGAGTTATGAAGTCTTGCGGACAAAAATCGACTATCTCCCAAAGTTAAAAATGAAAAACAGCATAACTTGATATGTGGCTGAATGAGACTGTCATACTGGACATCCTTATAAGATTTTACAAAGATTGGTCGACTATCAGTTGAGTTATGAACTCGTGTGGACAAAAAACTGTCTATTTCCCACCACAAAAAAACGAGACATAACTCACAAGTGGAATGCGAGGCGAGTATAACTTGAAATGCGTCAGCGCGGACATGTCATACCGGACACCCATGTCAGATATCATCAAGTTTGGACCACTATCTGATAAGTTATGAATTCTTACATAATCGGACGGCCGGGCGGTCGGACGGACGACGTGTGGGGGAATATGGTCCTGTTGGTTATTATTAATATTAATTAATAGAATATAAGGATCGAATCTCATAATTTTTTTTGAGCTCTTAAACCACGGAGGTTGATTTTTACTCATAATGGTTGAATTCTTGAACTACCACGCTCTCCGAAGTACGGACTTTCGCAAAGTCCGTAGAATTGCGGATTTAACCCTCAGTCGTTTGAAGTCTATAAGGGTACCCTGGGCGGAAGATTAGGATTGAATTATGAGTTACGCTCATAAATTTTTTTGAGCTCTTAAAACACGGATGGTCGGAAGTTTTAACTCGTACTGGTTGAATTCTCACACTGGCGGACGCAATCCAGTATACCCCACTTTTAAAAACGCGTGCGTGCGTGCGTGCGTGCGCCAGTTTGCTGTTTTGTTGTCACCGACATTGAAGGAAAAAGAAGAATACAGGAAAGTAGAAAGGGCAGGAAGAAAGGGGATTCAGAGAGGACACAGTCGACTGGAGAAATAAAAATGGGAAAGAAAAAGAACTGATTTCATAGTAACACACTGGTCCCAGTGGGTCGATATTTCCGAGAAATAGAATATTGTGAAACTAAGAACACATCATGAGAAACAAACGAAAATAGCATCTCAGATTCAATGTTCTTGAATTTCTTTTTCACCGGGTTCAATTCTACATTGTGACGAGAAGGAAAGCGACACAGAAGCTCGACTGGATCGCGATCTATTGGCGATCCGGTCAAAATTCTATGTCCACTTTTATGATCATAATACTCTGCTGCAGCAGAAGCCCAGAACCCCAACCAATTCACCATCCTTGTGAGTAAATCTAAAGTGTCAAACTCTTTAAACTACGGTTTAACATCGGTTTGCAAAGCTCATCCAATTTTAGAACCGTTTGAAAAATATACACATCAATTATCATTAACAGACAGAAAAAGAATTTGGCGATTTGCTTATAAAGTAATTTGGTAAATCACCTAAATTCAATTGTTTATTGAAATCCATCTATATTCGTTAAATGAGACACACGTAGAGTTTGAAAAGTCAACTTTCATTTTTAAATCATCTATCATGTCCACAGCTTTAATTGCATTTATTAATGATTGTTCTGCCTACTGTTCCTAAAACAGTACGTTACTTTGTAATCGTTGATATCACATAATATTTGTAAAATCATGAATAATATCTGGCGCGACGGTACAGAGGCAAGGTTCAAGGTTATTTATTTAATTTCAAATTATGAGCTGAGGTCTTATTTCGCCAAACCAAGTCTTTGTGGTTTAACGTTGATAAATTATTAATATTTATATCGTTCGCTGTACAGGAAAAACGATTAAAAATTTCTAGAAAACAATACCCATGATTGTGGAGCCAGTTTCTAACAATACATTAGGGCTATGAGAAGCTTCGAAATTCAATTCCGTCGAATCGTCCCGATGATTCGATTCCATTTGAGTCCCGCTGATTCGGAAATTTTTGAATCGTCGATAGATTCTTAAAGTCAGAGCAATTGTTTCCTGCTGAACTCCTCCTCTATCATTAGTTCGCTACAAGAGCCATGTTGACAGAGGAAGAGTTCAGAGGGCCCCACTGCCGAAACTATTTTGATGCCGTTTGTAGTATATTTCGTTTTTTGATTGACTTGACAAATCAGACGAGCAGCTATTACGTACAATATCTGAGAGGAGAATGGGCAGTATTTATGGCTGTAAGAATATGCCCCAGCTATAATTGTAATTCATCAGTTAAATATGACCTCGTTGTTCTTACTAAACCCATAATTTGATTGGCCTAGGGTCGGTCGGCTCCGTGCTCTAATCTCAGGTGAATTCACTCTTACCGTGCTCTAACTGCCCGAAGCTGGTAAATTAGAACACGTCTGTATTCACGCTGCACACGAGCAACGGCTCTAAACCACTCTTTTCACAGATCGAACACACCCCGGAGTTGTTGTCTGTAAATTCGATCATGGAAAATTGACCGAGATCGAAAATGACATGTTTTATTGTTTTTCTTCAAATAAAACGGTTTTGGAGAATTTGTTTTACTTCTAACGACGACAGGAATTTACAATGGAGATAAACATCCCCTTCGGGGCTCGTTAACAAATGGTTTTCCATAGTCAAATTCCCGAATGTCTAACTCAACAAGAGAGATTTTTCTCCATCTTGTAGTAGAGGTGAAATTCGATTCGAAATTGTTGGCTGATTCGATTTGGTATTCAATTCGACTTGAAATTCGCAGTGTCCTACAATAAATATAAATATTGCTGAACCGTCTCAAGATGCGTACTACCAAGCTGGGAGATTTTAAAACGCGAGCGTGACATTCCATGTTCGTTGTTGAAGCAAATCTCTTGCACATGACAGTCAGACAGTTAATATTATAAGTTATTGTGATCAACTGACTGTAAATTGGTTTGAGGTTTGCGGCTCGGAGCTAAAAATGAAACGAGACGCGATGCGTCGAGGGTGAACATAAGGTACGAGCCGCAAACCTTAGACCATATTACCGTCAATTCATCACAATAAAGTATATGTTCCAACAAGACCCCACCAAAGCCCCAAACCCACATCGTGAAATGAAGAAGGCAACTTAAATGAACAAGACAACTTCAACGATAACAAATTTAGTAAATAACCTCTCGTGTACCCCACAACGTCACTGGACAACAAAAAAATCAATAATTTAAATAAAGGTCGAGGTCACTCCATCTCAGTTCAAATCATGAACAAATTCATGATTTGAACTGAGATGGAGTAACCTCGACCTTTTTATAAATTTAAACATATTTTATTATTATTTAAACATTTTTTGTTTAATTTTGTATCAAAAACCGAAGAACTGATATTAGATTTCTCTTCATTGCACCAGAAGGTTGTTACGTAAAAAGGGGTTACTTTATACATTGCACCAGAAGGTTGTTCCGTAAAAAGGGGTTAATTTATACCTTTAACTTGCGGCCGTTTGGCTGCAGGTTAAAGATGTTAATTAGTAAACCATAAAAAAACTAATTCTGACAAGAATGATGCCATTTTACAAAACAAGAATCAAAGAGCTGAATGTTTTCTTAATGAAAAATAGTTTGCTCCACTGTACGTGAACAACCGATTATTAGTTTTCATGTTGTCAAAGTTTAAGTAATTATCATTACAACCGTAAATGTTACGGGAAAGGTACCAGTATCTGATTGCCATATTTGAATATTTTTTTTAAACATAATATTTGGGGTATGTTTCCTGTGATCTCTCCATGCGAGGCAGTCGTCGAGCAGTTTCGGTCAATGATCACACACTACAGTTTGGAAAAAATAGATTGATTTCGTTGAGTGGTTTTGAAAACAATGGGAATCTACGGTCCTAACCTTTTGTTAGGAATACGGCTGGCGATTCCCGTTGAAAACCAGTACATTGACACATCACAGACTAATGATGGTGTATGTTTCTTAACTCAAATTGGAAATCATACTGTGCAGAGGTCAATATAAGATTCTATTACTGAATGTCAAGACTACACAATTCTCTACAGAAACTAAACTGATAAGACTCTTCCCAGTGTCACAAATTGCACACGACAACAGAAAGCAACGCCAATTTCTATCCAAAATTCCGTAATGTAAACCGAAACATAAAAGAAGAGTATCCCGTCCTTTAACTAGAAATATCTTCACGAAAAGACGTTATCTTCCTAACCTAAACGGACAAGCGACAATTAGTTTTAGCGTTAATTCTACCTCACGTTAACAATGTGATAGAACTCCAAACGTCCGACAAAATGTTAGTTGGGGGAGTGGCCTCCCCCGAATCCTTCTGTATACTCGCCACAGCACCGTGTAATTCTGGAAGTTTTACATATAAAAAGGTAAAAGGTTAAAAACATACGTAGATGGGCTATATCTTTCAGATATTTCTTTACATGTCCTGAACACGCGATAAGTTCATGTACCACGAAGCAGTACTTCTCACGGTTAAGCGCGTTCACTACTTCTGAATAGACAAACATAATTGATGAAGTGTAACCTTCATATTGTTACATTTTTCAACGACGTCCTAAACATTTTGAGGTCGAGGTCTGATATTTACATATTTCTCAAGTTATGGAGAAGTCATCGAAAGAAGTCACTGAACTTCAGACAATAACACCGCGGGGAAGCTTTATCGTATGGTACCATTTACAGGGCCACCAGGTTTACGGTTAGTCATTCATCGTACACGGTAGCTTCTGGGATGTCCGCTTTATCAGGATCAAACGATGACCAGTTTCCATAATGCGATCACATTTATTTATTGATGTTCAAGGTCACATATTTCTGCACAATGGTTAATCATGACCACGACAGTTTTTACGGGTGGAGAAACCTGAGTACCCGGAGAGAACCACCGCGCAACGATGAACAACTGTCAGCTCCCCAACATACTAACTCCACACAAGCATGGTTAGCGTTGGTTGAAGACAAATGCACCATCGACGTGCAGAACGCCACCGTGCCCCCATGTGGGCAATGGTGTGTGTGTGTGGGGGGGGGGGGGGTGGAGGGTGTGTCTTGCCCAAGGACACAACGCGGATTCCTCAGGTGAGATTCGAAATGAGGACCAGCCTGCACTTCTACCTACTGAGCCACCACGCCCCCTGATGTGATCGCAAATGCGGATACAGAATTTCGACTGGACCACGATTCGGTCGATCTTCTCTGTCCACTTCCCTGTTCTGCCCACAACACTAATAAAATAAAATCTCATCTGTCGAAAAAAACATGCCTCAAAATTTAATCTGTTGTGTTATCGTTGTTTGTTTTTCTCGATTCTGTCTCGATTTTGCAATATTGTAAAAAGGAAATCTCCAACAACTGATGCTAGTGTTTCACGGCCAGATTGTAATTAGATTGCGACCAGGTCGGGCTGAGAGAGAGAGAGAGAGAGAGAGAGAGAGAGAGAGAGAGAGTACTGTGTATATCACGAGACCGCTTTCAATGCAAAATGCGACAGAACCGTTGCAGCATAATATTCCACTGACATCAGCTTCACCGAGTTACGTTCGGCTCAGTATCGATGTGTGAATCGACATCATAAAACAAATTGATCAACCTACACAGAAGAATTCTCTCCACCGGTATTATGAAATTCTGCAACAAACAAATTATTCGCATATTTAATTTACTTGATTGGCTCATTATTCTAAAAAATAATTCTGTTAAAGCCGATCGTTTCTCAATATAAAATTCCTGAGCGATATTTAATACAACTTTCGATTTCTTGTGGCATTTATCTGCACAGAAAAATTTCACCGTCAATATTCAAGATCCTCAAATGAGACACGATATCGGCTTTGAAGTCATCGGCATCGATTGGGAACTGACAAAGTGGGAAGGGCAGTAACACTTTCCCCTATTTATCATTTCTTCCCTATCGACTTACTTTTCATCCTCTCATCCCTTTCTTCACCATACTGTAATAAAATGCTCCATTAGCT
The DNA here is from genome assembly GCA_031216915.1 of Pictodentalium vernedei. Taxonomy (NCBI): domain Eukaryota; kingdom Metazoa; phylum Mollusca; class Scaphopoda; order Dentaliida; family Dentaliidae; genus Pictodentalium; species Pictodentalium vernedei. Next base: position 146,077,295 of record CM062290.1, on the reverse strand, counting down.
ATAATTTCCTCACGCCTTGTTCGCATTCCTCCCAGTTCCCCTGTTAAGTAAAATTTACACCTCACGTCACGGTATTAGTTCTGAGTGTTGTTTACGCTCAGACACTTCATTCGGGATTGCTTCCACCCACTTCCAAGTACGCATACACATCTTCAGTTGGGACATTTCTGGTTCCTGGTCGTATATTTACCCATATTAATTGTTTTGATAGCAAGGCCGGAGTACTCAATTATAATTTTTTTTTATTAAAGCAGTATTAAAGCAGAGCGAAAAGTTTAGCGATGGCAATCACCTGACCGTCACTTTCATCTTTTAACCCTTTACCTTACATGAAAAACAGACGACACTTGCAAACAAAATTCTTGAATAACTATGTTTTTCATTTTTTTTGTCTCAAAAACATAGGTCATGACCCTTCATTGTAACGAGCTCGACAAGGTCCTTCCAAAGAGGGGTCATAACCCATGTTTTGGAGACAAACAATGAAAAAAAGAATGAAAATTAATTGGCGACTTTTGTGAATAGCGCTGGTCGGTTTTGGCAAAGGAAAGGGTTAAGACTACATCAGACTTGTATCTAACTAACGCTTACTTAGCTATAATATTGAATGTCACCAAAATGCAGTCTAATGGCAGCATGATATTTAACAGTGTACCCGACCTATCCTTAACCTATCTGCCGTTCCTGGAACGAAGTCTACGTGGTACGATGCACTCAATCTTGAAGCCGGTACTGCCGTTCAAAATGAGACAGATTTCACCATTGAAAACAACTCGCATGGCAGTATTAGCCTGTGTCTGAATGGTTAGCTTTACCTTACGTCATAAAAGTCAGCCAGGCTGATGGTGCAGGACAGTTTCCGGTTAATATATGCGTCTTCACGATCCACCGAACTCATCAAAAGTAGCGAGCGTTTAGTCTTAGCTGCCATTAAAAAGAAAGCTACTCAAAGCTCAGTTTCCCTTTTTACGAATGCCCAGAGAGGCTATAACATATTAACTTGGGAGATAAGCATCAGATTTATTGAGTGCTATTGTCTTTTATGTCGTACAATTCTTAGACATGTTCACACATATTCTTACGATCGTTAAAGTTACAAAATACTCTGACCATTGCGTCCAATGCTTCATTGTAACAATATTACATTTCGTAATCAACAGGAATAAAACAGCTTACCCAGAACCGACACCCCTTTACCTTGAACTAATATTGAGATGTCGTTCAAGTCACACAGATTGCATTTTATTGGGCGGTTTCTCAAAAATATGATACAATTAGGTTAAACACCAGAAAGAGAATATATAGTACCTGCTCAAGTGGAAATATAAATAAATACTTGGGGCTTCTATTATTGAGGTTATGAAGAAATTAGTAGTATCTGAAGAAAGCCTTGGTTTATTTGCAATTCAAAAATAGTTAAAACGACGAAATGTGGCCAATTCGATGTTGAAAATGGTATTGGTCTCCAACGGTCCAGCAGTTTAACCCTCTACCTAACATGAAAAGCAGGGCAGTGCGGTGGCTCAGTGGTAGACTGTTGGCCTTCTATGCTAAAGGTCCCGAGTTCGATCCCCGTCCGGGACGACCCGCGTTGTGTCCTTGGCAAGGTACTTTATCCTGGTTGCCTACATGGGGGCACGATGACGCCATGCACTAAGGCGTACTGCACGTCGATGGTGCACATGTCTTCAACCGCCGTAAACCCTGCTTGAGTGGAGCTTGAACAGAGTTAGAATGTTGAGGAGCTGACAGTTGCTCGTCGATGCTCTGTGGTTCTCTCCGCGTACTCCGGCTTCCTCCACCCGTAAAACTGTCACGGTCACGATTAGCCATTGTGCATAACCATGTGACCTTAAACACCAATAAATAAATAAATAAATAAATATACATGAAAAGCAGACGACACTTGCAAAAAAATTTTTCAATAGCTGACTGTCACGGTCACGATTAGCCATTGTGCATAACTATGTGACCTTAAACACCAATAAATAAATAAATAAATATACATGAAAAGCAGACGACACTTGCAAAAAAATTCTTCAATAACTAATATTTTTCATTTTTTGTCTCAAAAACATATGTTATGACAAGCTCGTTCCATAACCTGTGTTTTTGAGACAAAAAATGAAAAAATAATGAAAATTAATTGGCGATTTTTGAGAATAGTGATGGCCAGTTTTGGCCGTTACGTTGGGTAAACGGTTAAGGGGAAATTAGGTATAAAAAGTATTAATTTTAAAGCAAAGCATAATATTTTGATTCTTGGTTACACAGTTAGCCATCAAGCTCACCATAGCGTCTTTTACACGGACAAATATTGCAACTAAGTTTTAGTCAATGACAGATGATGTATATACTGTTGATATCAAGGCAAAAGTAAAACAAAGGAACAGAGAAAAGACAAAAAAATCACAAGAAATCGAGAAATCACATTCTTAAAACATTGATACTTCTGATACGAAGTTGCTGATAATGTCATTTGAACTCAGAGAAGTAATCTCATTGGAGTAAGGGTATGGAAAAGGGTCACCGCTGGCCAAAGATAGCTCTTTCGGAATTAAAGACTGAATATTTGGACATTTATGAAACTCATCCAGTGAATGAGTTGTGGATTTCACCGAAGGCTTGATCAGACCTAATTTTTCTATAAACTAGGACTAGGGAAGAGTTAAAGATTCTATTTACCACTTATTCTGAAACCCGACAAAGGTGCTCACATGACCTACAAACAAACGACGTTTCATATCGAGTCTTTGGATGGGGGGTGGGGGGGGGGGGGGTCATGGCAAGATGACATTTCCAATGCTAAAGCACTCAGGAGCCGATGTAAGGCTTTCAGTCAACTTGTTGACAACAATTTGTTTTTAGACAGATCAACCACTCCAGTATATTGTCTCCAAGGACGTGAATGTTTTAAATCGTGCAGTAAAATAATTCTATTGGAATAAAGGTTGACAATACATCATTAAATGCTATCACTGAACGAAATGTAAACAAACAATAGAGGCCACGACTTAGACTTCGCACAAGAATACAGCTACGTGCATGTGCAGTTACCCCGAGATGCTATTGATCAATCGTGCTTAACCACTTTTAAAAGTAAAGTTCAGTGGTCTGAAACGGAGTCATATCATGTGAAAAATAATAAACTAAGATGGTATCAAAAATATACTTTTGCACAACTCGAGATGGGAGTTAAATATAAATAGTATTGACCCATAACCAGTTGCTTGAATAGTAGTTTACTCCCCAGAAGCTTTTGCGAAACATATATAAAAACTCAAAGGATAATTTCTCCACTGCAATGCGGCAGTGCGATGTCAGGTAAGCTTTATAATCGATAACTGCCAGGCTGGGGCTTATAAATCTAAAAATGAAACGTCATAACAGTCTTTGATTGATTTCGTTAGGAGTCGATCAAAACACTGTATGAACTGTTTTGACCTCCTGGCTAGTGCCACGCACCCCAATTACAGAATGCGGGGCGTTTTCTTGAAAATACTAGCATTTTTATACGTATGATAGGATAACAAAACATTTTCTCAATAAAATCAGAGCGTAGTAATACAACCAAAAGTTACTTCTAATGCTTTCTTGTCAAACGCATGATTTATATTCGTGTTTTGCGTCTAATAATTAACGATTGATACCACTCATAGCACACAAGACAACACGATGATCTGTGGTACCAAAATGTGTTTTAAGGGGAATGTATACAGAAACCATATGGAGAAAATTACCAAATAGCACAAAGAGCAAAAAGGGTAATTAATTCAAGTTTGTGATGTATTTTTTAAAAATTTATTTGCAATCTATACAATAAGTTACATATCCCCAGAACTATATTTTTGATTTTAACAATTTAAATATTTAATAAATTAACTTTCAAAGAATATTTTTATAGGCTCTTATTCTCATAATGGTGAAGTCCAACTTCGACAAAACCAACATCAACGGTTCTGTTTTTTGTGGAATATATGAGTTGAGTCTTGAACAATTGATATATTGTGCCACAAAGAAATAATGTTTCAAACTTTTTAAAATATGTTAATGAAGCGGGTGTTAAAACCTGCCTTGCTGAGTTTTTATAATTTTTTTTAATTTGTTAACTGTGTCTCCAAAATATGTGAATTCTTCTTTCAAGTCCGTAGAAGAGGCAAAAAATCAAACGAAGGAACCTTTAGTCACATCTTAAGAGTAAAAAGCCTGTGCATCCCCCCAATCTTGCTAATTACCAATACGATTACAGTGACGGGTTGACAAAGATATACACAGAACGACACACGCGTGTGAATGGGTTAATAGATATGGCACGAGTGCCATCGCGAAAGGATAAAACGAGAGATCACAGGCCATAGAGTTTAATCCTTTCGCAATGAAACAAGTGCCATATTGATTAACACATTCACACGCGCGTGCCGTTCTGTGTTTATTACACTCCTTCACGTCTATAAAACAAATATTAGAAGGACACGCAGCAATTCATGTGACATCTATCAACAAAAAGAACACATTTTATCGCCAACCAAATGTACGAGGGGAACCCGTGTTACTATTTCGTCCTCTGAGTCCCAATGTGTTCTATGAGCCTACTGGAACATAGAACACACTGGAACTCAGGGGACGATTTTCAGCTATCGCTAGCGATACAAATTGTAATTGCGTTGCACGATTTGTAGAAAATTCTAGCGAATATTCGCTTCCATTCAAAAATAGTTCGTCAACGATTTCCGTTCTGCACATTTCATTTTCCGCATGGTCTAGTGTTGCAGTAGATGGGAATAACATAGACCAGGCGTGTAATAAAATATTGGTCTAAACTTCTCTCCCTCTCTCTCTCTCCCTTTCGCTCTCTATCAGCTATTTCTGGAAAGCGTTTGGGGCGAGGGGAAAGTGCCCCATCGCGCCCCCGCTTCCTGCGACCAAGTTTTTGTCATAACATTAAGTGTATTCGGATAGAAGAAAAAGTAATTTTTGATGACCTCGACGCCGTTCGAAAACGATATTAATCTTCTCTGCATTGAAAACCTTTACTAATCCATCATAACTGTCATCTATTGAACGAATCTACAACCTTCTAATAATAAATGTAATAATATTATTTTTCGGAAACCATCTATTGAATGTGTTATTTTTGTAGTCTGTAATAAGATATTTGCTGACTTAAAACTAGGCCCAGCAGTTAAACTCTTTGTTCGTAATGTTAACCCACGTGGGGATACCGGAAACGAAAAAGCGATGTAACTAAACCAATTGGATTAATGCGATTGGATTTTTGAATAGAGAGCACCAGTATCAAAGAGATCTTTGGGTGGCCTGCGTGATAAAGAGAAGCCTGATTTTGAAGAGTACCTTGATGACACCTTTAGGGAGTCACGGTTGTTCATGCTGAGGTCGCGGTCCCTGGAGCTGAGGGGAAATTGGGAAAAACAGCGAAAATGTGTGCCAGATGTGTAATTTAGGCGTGGTGGAGACTCTGGAAGACTTTCCTCTTGAATGTCCAAAATACCAGTCTAAAAGAATAAGATTCACTGGAAGTATAATGGGAAAGTGGGATGGGAGAATGAAGGACACTTGTTTAGTGAGTGACTCAAAGGAAAGGGTTAATATGCTAATAGGAGAGACTGGGAAGAATGGGGCAAGGGATGTCATCAAGCAGTTCGTCTCCGAGTGTTGGGAGGAGAGAAGAAGCGTGGGAATAGGGAGGCAGTTGGGAGCACAGGGGTAACCAAGGCCTTCTCACCCGAGAACCGCTACAAATCAGCGGCCGACCAAAGTGTTATTATTATCACATTATCAACAGGTACGAACAGTGAAAGTATAAAATTGATTTCATGTAATCTAAAAGTATCAATGTTCATTTCGATACAAAACTGACCGTGAAAGGGAGGTGTATAGCCAACTAAAGCATACGAAACAACCATTAAATTAACTATAACGTGGGCACCCACTCACAAAATGTTAATTCTCAGACCTCCCGTCTAATTCTGTAAAGAATACGCCGCTGTTGTAGGCAGTTTGTTTTGTGGAGTTTCCGTACGGGCAACCTTTGGTGAAAAGCGATGCGCTTTTATTCATAAAGGCATAGGGATACTCATTCGTGCTCCAGTTCGAGCCATTCCAATCAATAATTTTTTTTACCTTGAAACATCAAGATATTAACATAATTGGAGGAACTACGCGGAGTAATAAAAAAACTACAGCGGTGGTGAGTCTTTATTCATACGTATTTACTTTACAAACATGTCTCCCGGTATTGTAATGTCATTAAAGATTCAGTGAAATCAAATATCGATTGAAAAACATTTCGTGTGTTGGTTCAAAGAAAATGAATGTTTATTGTTCTTTTGAATTTAGTCGTCTAGAATATTTTAGTTGTTCGAAAAGCAAACCATAGGTTCGCTTTCCAACCATCTGTAATATTCAAGATGATTGAATCTAAAGCATAGGGGAAGTGCTGTACTGGTTTTAGGCCATGACAGCATCGAATTCCTGACAGAATTAGACGGGTGTTTTGGGAGCTTATCTGCAGTGCAGTGGGATTAAATTATTACCAAGCAACCCTTAAACGCAAAATGGACTCGCCCACTTGCAGTAAACTGTATTGTTCTGCACACTTCCAGTCGGAAATTCGGGAATGAATTGAAAGACGAAGAACAGAGACCAGGTAATAAAGAGGTTGCTTGTTCTAACCAACTCAAATATTCCAGACGATTGAATCTAACGCATTGGTGATGGACTATATGAGGGCTCGACTGGCTCCAGGCCATAACAGCGCTGAATTTCTTACATCCTTTGACTGGTGACTTAAGAGCTTGATCCACCCATAGAGCGAAAAAGTTTCATATTAGCTTCAGAACTGTAAACATTCGACGGACGATAGTTACGTTCAGGAAGGAAGATGAACGGCCGATTTTTCTTCGTCAACATTACTAACATTACCTAAGCAAATCGGTGAGAGGCGCAGGTATTATTACTATTATAATATTAGAACGTTCCTTTTCATGTTCTATCGGTCGATAGTACCTGAGTTTGTGTGATTTCTGAAATAAAACCTGAAGCAGCGAAACTGCTGAAGGTTTTATTTCAAAAATCACACAAACTCAGGTACTATCGACCGATAGAACATGAAAAGAAACGTTCTAATTATTTTATTATGCCGAACAAAAAAATGACTTTCATTGTTAAGCGTTAACTGCTACATGCCATCAATATTGTAACAATCTTGTAGTCGAATCCAAAAACATGACGTCATTTCGAACGAATGACGTCTCTTCGAAAATGAATTGTCACACAAGTGCCGTCGCTTTGGGAGTTTCTATATCAACAAATGCCAATGTTTACAACTGCATCATGATGCTCATGTTATAATTCATTGTTAATGCTTGTGTGAAAAGTGATTTAAATTAATGGAATATAAATTCATGTTTCTCGGAAAACAAGAGTAGATAGAATTTAGCGAAGGCTCAGTAAGGTCGAGGAGTACTAAACGTGTGGAAATATAATTGATTGAAGTCATAACTGAGACTCAGGATTCACTGAAGTGGTGAACAACACGTGAGTGAGTTTTTTAATATTTCTGATTCTTTTGAATGCATTGTTTGCAGTTAAAATTGAAAACACACCCATTGAAGATGATATATTTGTTGGTAAGTTTGTGTTTACCGGTGTTGAAAAAGCTAAACGGACACGGAGCCAGCGTTTGGTGTTGAGAAATTCGACGCTGATCAATGGAAGTGGCGCTTACATTTTCTTCGTTCTCTTGTCTCCAGGGAAAAACGTTCCGATAGTACCCGTGTTTTGCCCCAAAACTCCAGTACTATGACTTTTAGAAGGTGTCATATTAACCAATCACGGCTGATGTTACAAACGTGGGGCATAATAATACTAGATCTAGAGGGAACTCGGTGGATCATTGGTTAGAGCATTGAACTTCAAACTGAAAGCTTGACGATTCGACCCCGACCCGCCCAATCTGTGCTGTGTCATTGGACAAAACACTTAATCCCGAGTTCCCACGTGGGAGCTCTGTGGCGCTGTGCACCAAAGGGTGCTGTTCGTTGATGGTGTACTTGCCTTCAACCGCTGTTAACTCTGTTTGTTCTGGGTTAAAAAATTATAGAGTCTGACCGCCGCTGATCGGTTGTTCTGTCCGGGTACTCCGACTTCATTCACCGGTAAAATTGTCCGTTATGATCCTGGCTGTTGAAAGTGGCATTACATCTCAATAAACAAATAGACAAACTAGACCTAGGGCAAGATACAAGAAAAGCCTCTCGATTTGCTCTTGACATTCATTCATTAATATACTAAGAATGGTATTATAGTTCACAATAACTATCTCTGATTCTGGCAATGAAAGATCGTGATTCAGTCCAATATTAGAATGGTGCCACTCAGCACTTTTCCAAAAATCTGTCACAGTACTGTGATCTCAGTAATTATTCTCTCTTGCCATGGGATCGCCACAGGATTCAGATCTAGTCATTACACATATACACAGTTTTTCGTCCTCCATAGATTTCAAAATCCGACAATCAGAAATGTAGTCGGTTTCGGACTATCCGCTAGGTACAAAAGGTATACCTACTTGACTACTTGAAACCTCATAAGACCAGATGGTTCCAGGTTGGAGTTAACCCAGTATCTTTTCAGGTGTGGCATATCTATAATTTTTTTTTCAAATGAATCCTCACTGGAGCTTGCCGGTTGAGTTGGTTGCAGTGAAGTACCGAAAACCGCGAGGTAACTAAAAATATTACTGTACCATAATTTTAATGCTGCTTTTGAACAGATTTGTGTAATGCCACGAGTAATGGAAAATGAATAGAAGTACTTGCGCTGTGGTAAGTACGCGGGAAGAAAATATGTATGAAGGTGTAAACTTCATGCGCAAAAATACTGTAATGGTTTAGGAAAGTGTGTCTGTCTCTGCAGATATGACAACAAACAATTATACTGTTTTTATTGAATTCGTTATATGCCCCTGTTCACAACTCTTACGAAAAGTGACACATTATTTATGCACCACACACACGTTTATGTGCCGCAGCATGAATCAAGGAATGGATAATTGGGACAGTTATTCTGTCTGGAAGAATTTTTGTCAATAACGCAAACCAAACCAAACAATAGAGCCTTGTCGTCCTTAACCAACCTGGAATACAGACGCAGTCAATAGATAAATTAGGATGCTTGTAATGTAGTTAGCTTTTCCTTGCAGGGGCACATGACCATAAAGACGTCCACTAGTGTCGACGCGTAAATTGCGTAATATCTTTTATATTTTCTATCGAACAATTGAAGTTTCGAGAGCTGCAAATAAAGAAGGATGCTATTCTTTTTAACTTTGAAAAATGTGTGTCCAAATTGCAGGGTCTTACTATTTCTCATTAACATGCATTATATTGTGGTGGAAAAATTTGTATAACTAAAGAATTTCATTTTTTGACCCCAAAAAATACGTGCTGACCCCACCCCAATTGCGACGAGCCTGTTTCACAGGCTAAAATTGAAAGCATAATAAAAGATGGAGGACGATTTTTTATGAATGGCGAGAGTCAGATTCCAACTACATTAGACAAAATGTTGACAGTTCTTCTTCTATTGGATGGGCTACTTGCAAGTAAATGATTCCATCAAAATTGTTAATCTCTGACATATTCTTTGGGGTTTACCCCCATTAGTCAGACACCCAATTGTCATACACCCCAGCAGTCAGACATTTAATTAGGGATAAGCTGAAGTTAAAATATATGATTACCTATTGTTATAAATGGAACAACCCAGATGATTACAATCTGAATAAAATTTAGTTTCAACATTTTGTTTGGTACTGTTTTTATCCTTTTCAAGGTTGACTTGTAATCAAAATACCACTTAAATATCTTCTTATCGCTTATCTGTCGTGACTTTCTTGAGGAACAGAGTATCGAACTTCTTCCCTGGCCCCCACTTTCGTCAGATTTGTCGCCAATCAAGCATCTTTGGGATCAATGGGACCGTAGGGTACGACTTCATGATCTTCAGACGTTAGGCGATTTACGTAATGTTCTAAGGCAGGAATGGAACGCAGTACCACAGGGTGACATCCAGAGACTTATCAGGTCCATGCGCTGTCGATGTCTTGCCATCCAAGAGGCAAACGGTGGACATACACGCTATTGACTGCATGTGTGAACTTTTCATTTCACCCCATGTTTGAATTGCAACGCCCTGACGTGACGCTGGCAACAATAAGAACATGAACTTATGCAAATTCATACAGCTAGACTCGAAGTACGAACTTACAATAATTTGTTTGGGATTAAAGTCGATAATACTAAAAATATTGCTCCTCAAAGTTTATTATACTTTCTATATTGACTCAGTATATTTTCCATTGATGACCAACTTCGCGCTCTCAGTCTGCTGACATTATCTACTTGGATGGAACATTCACTGCCTGCCCTGACCTATGGAATCAACTACTTGCAAGACAAGGTTCGACAACATTCCCATTGGTTTATGCACTTCTTCCTGACCGACAGCTTACAACTTACCAGGGATTATTTCAACAGCTAAAGACTCATGTCCATCAACTTCTAAGTAGACCTCTGTCAGCTGCGCGAATCCAGCTGGATTTTGAATCAGCTGCCATCCGTGCTGTAGAACGAAAAATTCCATCAACAGAGGTCAAGGGGTGCTATTTCCACTATGTTCAGGCTTTATGGCGCAAAACTCAAGATTTTGGTCTTGTGCAACCTTACAGAGAATTTGGACAATGGACAAGAAGAGCTGCTGTGCTAGCACTTTTGACCCCAAACTGTGTACAAAACGCATGGTTAGAGGACATGGAATCAACAACAGCTGTCCCACAGGTAGAGAGCTTCAATGATTATATGGTCGTTAACTGGATGGATGATGATGATGCAAGATTTCCCACACCTCTGTGGAATCATCATGAAATCTCAGGACCTAGAGCCAACAACACTCTAGAAGGGGTCCTCGATCGCCTAAATTCATCACTACCTCATCGGCATCCTAACCTCTTCAGATTCCTAAATATAATAAAGAACATGGAAAAGGCAGAGCAAATCAAAATTGCCCAATGGACTTTGGGGCTGCTACACCTTCCCGCAAAAGGGTTTACAGGAAAATTGACAACCGCCTGGACCGCCTGAACAGGGAACAAAGTCTGCAATGGAGTTCCTTGATGCAACTGGAAGACTGTTAAGAATGGGATGATTTGTTTGTAAATTAATATTCCTTTTGTACATTTTTTTTGTTATCGTAATATTGTACTTTTGTTTATGATGTGTACCTCACATTTTTCATTTTGTTAATATTTGTTTCAATTTTTTTTATAAAACATGTTTTTCTATTTATTTATGTTATGAAATATGATTTTTTATTTATTTACTATAAAACAAGTCTAATTTATTGTACTTCATATTTTTCATTTTAATGTCTTTTCTGTTTATTTATCGCTTTCTTTATTGTACTTCATATTTTTCATTTTATTGTTTTTTTATGTTTTTTTAACACAAAAAAATATTTTGTATGATTATTCATGTCTTGAAATCTTTTCTTGTTGTATTTCATATTTTTCATTTTATTGTCATTTATTTCCTATTTATTTTCTTTGTTTCATAAAATATGATTTTCTGTTTATTTAGCACAAAAAACTATTTATGTGTGAGATTATTCATCTTATTGTCATTTATTTTATAATTTAATTTATTGTATACAGAACTCTTTTCTTATTGTACTTCATATTTTTTATTTTATTGTCATTTATTTTCTATTTATTTTCTTTGTTTCATAAAATATGATTTTCTGTTTATTTATCACAAAAAAAACTATTTATGTGTGAGATTATTCATCTTATTGTCATTTATTTTATAATTTTAATTTATTGTATACAGAACTCTTTTCTTATTGTACTTCATATTTTTTATTTTATTGTCATTTATTTTCTATTTATTTTCTGTTCATTTATAAAACACACTAGTAAAGAAATAAATCACTAAAAGTTAATTAATTGTTTCTCTTTTCTGTCTGACTTATTGGAATGTCCCACTTTATTCTGAAAGTGATAAGTTAGGGATTAGCTGTTCAAATAATCCAATAGTCTGTGATTATAAACTGTCTGACAACTAGGGTGTCTGACTAATGGGGGATACCTTCTTTGGTGGTGGCCGACAATGTTCCCGTCCCTTTCTTTACAGGAAATTTCATCCTTGCAGGACACATGGCACTTGTGCAAACTTGTCTAACGTTGGCGATCGTTTTTTTCAGTCTTAAAGAATTTCTTGCTGGGACCCAGCCCTGTCATCAAAATATAACTGATTATATTCACAATTACGCCCAAATTCGCAACAGATTTATGAACAAATTTATTATCAATCACACATTTAATGAAAATAGTGAAGTCAGCAAAAATGTCCGTTTCTCGGATATTCAATAAATGCCTTTAAACACCCTAAAGCCCCCCCCCCCCCCGACAAAGGGTTTTTGTTCTCAGACAATCCGTCATTGAAATTAAACCCTATCATTGCTAGTTTTTATCAGCTTGTACAACAATCCGTCATTGAAATTAAACCCTACCATTGATAGTTTTTATCAGCTTGTAGTATCATCTTCCAAAATTAGTGTGAACTCGTGAGACTTTACCATTTTACCTTTTTGGTTGATGTATATTTATTTGCATTATTAAAATACAGTGCCTGCTTATTTTTTGTAAACACCCATATTTATAAAAATCTAGTTTGCTATTTTTTGCAGAAAATAACTGAGATATTATGAGGACGGTATCTATAATTCGAAAAAAAGGTACATGCATCTAACTGAATATAATTGTATTTGGTATTTTTTTATTATCCAATAGGGTGCTAACTTTTTCTTGGTTGACAAAATTCACTCACATGTGTTTCCTTGTTGGAAATTGTAACAAAGCAAATTACACCCAGACGAAAAAAATTCAGTTCAAACATAACGTGAACCACACTAAAGAAAGAAACCCAAATAAGGGCTTCTAGCACAAAACCAGTTACAACAAAATACATACATTGATAAAACTTGAAGAATAAAGGCTCCCCCTCACCTATTTGTAAACACTAGTCGCTTGAAAACCAAATGTTTTTTTTCCCAGGCCTAATATAGATTTAAATCTTTTTATAGAAAATAAAATATCAGTTCACAGAATCATTGGTAAAGATTGCTGGTTTGACAGTCGAAACACTTGACTGCTTGATTTTCAAGAAGGAACTGACGGAACTCACTTTGAGGATGTTATGAAACAGACAAACACAAAAATGAACACTGACAGCACACCAGGATACAATTCAGTGATATCAAAAGATTAAATGTTGTCTGTCTGTTTTCCTCCCATAAAGCTGTAAAATATCACGAGTCATCCTGTCGCGATCCGGTCGAAATTCTCTACCCGGTTTTTCCCCAACAACACTGAAGAAACCCTCTTCTGGAACAGAAAACACGAAAACACTGAATCGCGGTTGCAATTTTCTTTCCTTTTTCTTAATTTAGTCTTGGCTTCCAAAAATGTTATTTCTCAAAGCTAGCCCTTGTGGGTTAATTGTTCGCAACCGGATCGAGAAAGACAGAGCTTTTGCGATCACTGCAATGTACATTTGAAAGATCAATGATGAACAAGAAGAAGATATGGCGGGTTCACGTCAAATATAACTTCATCTATATAAAGGGGGCTCCAGAATTTATGTCGAATACGAACACAGAACGTCACGATATGTAAATGCGTTCGTCAATACGGCACGAGTGCCAGCGCGGAAGGATAGAACGAGAGTTGCAGCCTCGACTTCTATCCTTTCACCATGGTACTAGTGACATTTGACGAAACGCATCCACACGTTGTGGCGTTCTATGACACGCCTCTATGACAAAGAATCCATTAACTTAAAAATTCAAACATCACACACAAAAAATTCAAACTTTAAAACTCTTTGTTATTTATTAACCGAAGCGTTCGATTTATCGACTATCAATATACCTTCCGAATTGATCTGGTTAGAACGCGACGTTTCGATTAGCTGATTATGAATATGGGTAGAGGTTATTTCTTTTGATGGATCCAAGTGGAAAAATAGTTTGTCAACGGAAGACCGTATGGAGCACCGGTTCCGTACCGATTTGTAAATATGGAACTGAGGAAAAGTAATACGCCTGTAATAAAGAGGCTAAGCGTAAAGACTGAAGATCATCTATTCAATTTCGGTAACGGAAATCAAATATAGATATCATATATCAAAACAAACATACCAATATATTAAGTGCCAGGGATATATTTGTACCATAATAAATTAGTTATTTCATACATCTTCTCAGGATTACTATTTCATTTGATGATGACGGTATTAGCTAAAAGTAATCAATGACGCTTTTCTCACAGTATTAAACATACTAAATGTTAATGTATGCAGTAAATGAAGATAAAAAACCCAGAATGTCGTAAGGTTAATGGATATACGCGTAGATTTTGACATGAAGGTTTTAACGTTCGTTGTACTGATATATTATATTCACATAGTCATGAGTAACAACTGATGGAAATGCTAATACCCAAGGCCGTGTCATGTTCAGTTCGTTAGAAATTAATACAAATATAACGATTTCCAGAAGAAAAGAAAAACAGTAACGATTCTTGCGACCATAGAAATAAAAACATGGTGAAAATATTCCCCGGAGACGACGTGACAAAAATGATGACAAAGAGACACGTTTTAAACAAGAAAAGGCTCGTTGCGAGAATGCATTTTTAAACACGCTAACCAGAAATGTGATAATGTATTTTGGTGGCCGACAAGCACACTCCCTAAGTACAAGATACACGCCAGAGGTGGTAGGGGCAATAATGCCTCAAGTGCCTAGCTCAAAGTACGATAAAGTAATAATTAGCCTTCTGCAAACCGATGTCAAAATATAAACAATTTCCACCTTAATTTTTCCCATAATGCAACTAGAAATTAAACCAATTCAAATTTGTTTGACACAGCTCAATAAGCTCTGTTAAAACAAGAAATGAATTGGTTAAATTAATGGTTGCATTATGGGAAACATCTTCAGGTTGACAGTTTGACATTTTTACCGAGTATGCAGAGGGTTAATAGTTTTTATTCTCAGTGTGTGATTTCGGTACAGTATGGTAGCTCATATTTGATTCTTGCTTTAAAACAAAGATATATACTGAATGCAGAGAACCCAATGTTCAAACCTAAACATGATATCACGGATCATAATTTTCATGCAACGAATTACTGCGTCAAAATATTAGTCCAAGACTGTACGTCTTACTTTGGCGCGGGTATATGAGATGACCCTGTATTGGCAACTTCGTGGCCTCGCTTATCTAGAAGACTACGAAGGGATCTTCAGCTTATGACAGTGTCACAACTGATGCTGTCAGATAAGGTTCGGACCTCTCAAGAAGGTTCCAGGCCGAAAATCTACCACAGAACCTCTATAAGAGACCAGTACACCCATTCATTAGGCCACCACTTTCAAAGTTCTTTGCTCCTTGTGTCTGTGTTCGCTAGTTTTAAATCGCTTTTCAATATTTATTTTATCATACCTTATATTTATGTCATATCAAAAGAGATAAACTGTATTGTATGCCATTCATTTAGGAAGTATACGGCGACGGATTTCTTGTTTAATGTGTTTTTCTGAGTTTTTACTGTGCGTACTTATTTGTAGCTCAGTTATACGATACTTGCTTCCGCCTGTTATTGATGGAAAGGCTTTAACAACTGTCCCTGCAATGCTTCACTCGAACGTATAATTAAAAGCAGAAAGCAGAAATTAAAAGATCATTTTTCATATTGCAGAGAAGAAAGTTTTCACATAGACTTTCACGATTTCAAAGAATTCATATCAATGGGTCTCTTTCTACTATAATTACACTCGAATAACATAGACAGTTTAAAAATATACTTGGGGTACAGAATGCACTTTACGTGGATTTCTAAAATGTTTCGTGTTTGTTTCGCACAGGAAGGCAAGCAGGCGCGACGAATAACAATGATTTTACCTTACACGGTATACAAAGAAAGTATTTTCACATATATCTGACAATTAACTGTGCACTTACCAACTAATATTTAACAAATAATGTTACTACATCCGAATGCTCGTTGCTTATTATGAACCATACATTATTATGGGTGAAGGAGACATTTCAAACGTCGCATATCTTGCACCTATATTTCAACCGGAGAAGTGCGCAATACCGATTACGTCTACTGATAAGTACACAACGCCGATCTGCGGACACAATCGGCAATAATCCCTCCCTTCCTGGCTGGGCCCACAAGATATGAAAATAGAGCGAATTTTCAAGCGTCTTTTCTTCCAGAACTACACAACACAAACGATTAATATTTACTCCTTAGAAAAAATATATCCCAGATCGAATACATCCTGATCGATTTTAATGCGAGGTCCCTATAAGGGGGTAGGACATTGTAACACTGCTGTAATGGAAAACCTTCTAAAAGTCTTCTTCTCGTAAGCCACTTGTCCCGAGGCTTCCACTTTGACACGAATCACCTTCTTGGTGATAATGTACACTTTGTTTTCTTTTTTGTAAATTCAACCCTTGTGGTCATATTTAGAGGTATCATTGGATCCTGGTATGTACTTAGCGCTGCGCGTAATGGGGGAAATATTAAAAACCGCAAACTATTGTTCTAAAGGCTTACATGTTTGACATATACCATCTCTGTAGGAATGATTTACAATTGTATTCAAAACAATCTTGTGAGGCCTTAGATTTTCACACCTTGTGTAATGGAGACAACAGAAAAAGTTCTTCTCCAAAATCACTGCTCGAAATACTACCAAATATGATGTATAACATATTTGTAAGAATGAATTACAAAAATATTCAACTCGGGCCAGTGGGTATACCTAGGAGTGCTAACGGGACTCTCAGCCTTTAACATAAGGACTGATTGAGAAACCTTATAAAACCGTCTCCCAAGCCACGACTCCAAAAGATTTCATGTTTGACATATAACGTTTTTGTAGAGACGAGTTACAAGATTTCCAAACATTATTAGTTACCCCGTGTCTGATCACGTGGTACGGGTTTTTGACTACCCGAAGCCAGCCGTATCCAAACATTATTAGTTACCCCGTGTCTGATCACGTGGTAACGAATTTATATATTGACTTTCCGTTTTAGAAGTACAATCTATTTCATGTGTGAACACACACAGCATGAGATCTTTTATCTTCCATTGTTGAGCCATACAGGTTTCTGTGGAATTTTTGTGCAAAGGAGTTTTTGTGAAAATATACCGATATGATTAGTATAATAAAATTATTGAATTTCTTTTTTTCTTTTTTGTCTCAAAAACATAGCTTATGAACCCCACATTGGAGGGTACTCGACAAGCTCATTCCAATAAGGGGTCATGAGCTATATTTTGGAGATAAAAAATTAAAATATAATACATGTACACTGTAAAACTGGAATGACGCGTCTTCTACGGGGTATGGACAATTTGTAGATTTCGGAACGAGGCTTCCACTGGGTATGGGAAATTTGTCAGTGGCTGGGCGGACGTATCGTGGGTTTCAATGAATATGGTCTCATACCACGTATCTATCAACCAATCAAATCAAAAAAATCACTTTAGCCAATAGATAATGTTCAATACAGAGTTCCGGGGGGCATTTTAAGGGGGCTAGGTTAGGTGGGCCTCGTTTTTTGAGATTGTGGTAAAATGGTCTTCCCGAAACCCTGCTCCAAATGTTTCATATTTTAGGTATGCTATATTTGTAACAACAATTTATCAGGTTATTCCAAACAAGCTAGCTTCTTGGGTCATATTTTGGAATGTCACAAAGCCTCAGATTTTAACACCGTGGGTAATGGAGAATACTTTAAAAAATCTTCTTCGTTTAAACTACTGCTTAAATAGTTTTCAGGTTTGGCATATGAGGTATATATGATGGCAATTTATCGTTCCTTTCAGGTGAGGCCCCGTGTTTCACATTTAGGGCTGTTGGGAATCCAGTAGTTTTATACTATGGGGAATGGGGATGCAGTTAGAAAATATTCTCAAAAACCACTGGTAAATAATTTCTTATCATATGACTTCACTGTAATAGCCAATTACAAGCTCGTAGAAATAAAGCCACTGGTAACATTTCTGGGGATATCAGACACAATCTGCCACACTTATTCTAACACGAAAGGAACTGGGGCGGGGAAGGGGACATTACAAACATTTTTTTTTCGCCGAAACCACAGTAGTGATAACCAACCTTGGTAGAAAGATCCGATTTCATGGGCTAGTAAGGACGACCACCAATTCAAAGGACGTTGGAGATTGTAGTATCACTTTGGATCGAGCTCAACCACTGATAATTATATTTTTCTCCCAATCACATCCCCTTTAAAAATACCATAATAACTATAGTACAGTATGAAAGCATCCTTGTTAGCAAGGTAGTACCCTGGCAAGTCAGGGTGTTTTGGAACAGTATCATGGGGTACCTTAGTAAAACAAAATGAGCTGACAACAACTCCAAACAAAAATGAATCACGCGTACCAGATGAACGTTGGTTTAATTTACCCTTTTCCTTGGAAAGTGTTAACAATATATGTGAGAGATCCTAAGTGGTGTTTTTATTTGTATACTATTTGATACATTTATTTGTTGGTAAGAAAAAAGTCCAAACAATTCTTTCGGTAAATACAAATTGAGCGATCCTCCTCCTTTCTGGAAAGGAACCCATTTTTATTGCACGCCTGTTCTATGAATTTTCCCATCTACAACATCAATAATCCATGCGGAAAATGAAAAATTGTTCCGTTCCGCACAATGTGCGGAACGGAAAACGTTGAAGGACTATTTTTAAATAGAAGCGAAATTTCACTGGAATTTTCTACAAATAGTCAATGCAATTACAATTTGAATCGCTTGTGATAGCTAAAAATCGTCCCCTGAGTTTCAATGTGTTCTATGTGCCAGTAGGCACATAGAACACATTGGAACTCGGGGGACGAAATATTAACACGGATTCCCTTCGCAAATTTCGTTGGCGATAAAATGTGTTGTTTCTGTTGATAGTTGTCAAATGAATTGCTGAGTGTCCTTCTAATAATTGTTTTTATAGACGTGAAGGCGTATAATAAACACAGAACGACACTCGCTTGTGTCGTTCGGTGTATGTACTTTACGAGCGGATAACAGGTTTTCGAGAAAAATAATAGAAAACTATCATTACTGCATTTAACTTCATGTCATCTAAGAAGAGAAAAAAATGCCCCTTCCTTTCATGACAATTCTTTGAAATCTTGATTCTGCCCAGTATGCCGTGTGTAACGGATTAAGACAGAACAAAACTCGTCTAGAGTACAGGTGACTGGAATTAACGAACTGAGCTGGAGAGTTTCCTGTAGTTTAGGAGCGCCGAAGTCGCGCGTGAAATATATGAAAGGCGCCAACAAGACCCGTTCATTCCTGCCTCCCCCCCCCCCAATACTCCACACGAGGTGTGTTCTGTATTTATATCACAATAAAGTTGAATTGAATAAATTAATCTGAAATTTCTAAGAAAAAGGATCACTTTCGGCGGTCTGTTCAACTGTTTTGTGTCGATGCATTGCATTCATGTCATAACGTCACTCAAATGCGCAATGACCAATCAGATGAGTTCTTGTATGACGTTCGCACGTGTAGGCTAGACTCCACGCCTGGTGTACCTAGCACATTTCTCTATATTTGGATTGGATTGGGTAACGGCAATTGTGGTATAAAAGCAGGTACTTCAGCTTGCCGTCTTATCACTTGCTTCGAAATGTGAGCGATCTGGTAAGCTCGCTTCCATCAAGTAAAAACTTACCTATGTATTTCCAAAGCGCTTTGGTGATGATTCCGACGAGTAAGTTGGGTATCGCGATAAAAGTAAAGTAAATAAAGCAAGCAAAAAGCACGCTGTAAAATAGAAGAGACCAAATCCCATTCCATGTTACACGGTAACATTATCATGTAGAGTTAAAAGAAAGGAATCATTTCCTTTCAACGAAGTTACTATTTATGTCCGAAGTGTAAGGAAATACAGTTAAAACTAGAAGTACTGTAATGAGATGCGCACAAATAGCACGTCGATCTGCTCGTTAATTTACGCGTTATGGCCATAGTAAGGCTATCAAATTCTGTACATATGGCCTGTGCACAAGCAATGTTTCAGCCAATGGACCTCCGGGTAACCCGGAGGTCCATTGGCAGAAACATTGCCTGTGTTTGCTATGAGTATTCAGGAGAACCTGTCATGCTTTGGATGTCATTCGATATGGCAATTTCGCGCAATTCCTACGCGCAATTAAGCCTAGATAAGAGCACAGTTCGTGCCAGGACTTCTAGTTTTAACTGTATAGGTAAGGACTGTCATGTCCATCTCCTTCGCAGGTTCAAACAAGTGATTGAAGACACACTCCCAACCACATCTGAGTGAGCGTTCGCAAAGCTGAATGGGATATACGTTCAAACACCTTCTGCGTTGAGTTGGCTGGCATAGCTTCCAGTATCCACAAAATGATCTGTATAATACTATTTATTTATTTATTTATTTATTTATTTATTTATTTATTTATTTATTTATTTATTTATTTATTTATTTCAATAACCCCGCGACAAAAATTTGATTTTGTTTGGTTAAAATAAATCGTTCATTTCATTCGACATTATTGATGTGATGTCAATATATCTAACCCTTTCGACAATGGGTTTTCCAAACAGAACTATCAAATGCAAATAAGCCACTCATTTAAAAATAAATGTGTGAATGGGATCAGTAACAAGGTACTATGTAACCGTGGGGATCGCTGCCTTCCAAATAAGAAATAAATTATTTATTCTATTATGAACATTCTTGAACTATTGTTTTAGTTCCCTTACCTTGAAAAAATTTGTTGGCCACAGAACTCTAGACGGACAAGCGCATATCAATGTTGTGGCATCTCTTTCTGAATGAAGAAATATGCCACATGATCACAAGTTGGTTGAAAGAAATGATTCGATAGGTTTAGGAAAACTCACACCGTTTAATGGGTGGATTTTTTCAAAGGTGTGGGAGAAGGATCAGTTCCATTCCAAAAAGAAAACAAAAATAAATTCCTTCAAACTGTTTCATTAATTAATTTCTTATCCGACATTTGTTCCCTTAAGATCTTGTTCGGAACTGACAACAACAAGACAAACTAAATTAATGCTAATAGTGCATACTCTTTTCCAGTTCTTACTTTGTTCTCAATAAACAGCACTAAGTCTGTTCGCGTAACTGGACACCCGGACGACGAAGAAAGACGATACGATTACTATTTCTGTGTTATCAAGCTGTTCGAAACAAGTTTTACATTCAGCGTATAAATACAGCTGAGACACGTCTGCCACATCGAACGGTCATGTGACAAATTATGTAGGATGCAAAGCGCCCACTGGAAGACAATTCTCTTAAAGCGTAATTGGTTGGAAATGCAACGTGATGTCACTTATCGATTTGCTGTTATAATAGGCTGCATTTTACTGTATAGAGTGATAATATTTTTAAGGTTTGTTCACCTGTCTTTGCCTTGTTTTTAATTCATGGGAGAGTGCCTACAGTCACTCTCCAATAAATTACAAAAAGGCAAGTTCACACAGACTGAATAATTTCACTCCAAAGATGATACGAAGCACACACACAGAATATGTGGTCTTTACGCTGTGGTACTTATTTTATAATAATGTCCAAGATAATGGCTTCTGGCACGCTGCCAATTAAATAATGTTCTGAATGTCATGAATGCAGTATACGACCATTTAGACATCTAGTTTCCACAGTACAAAAATCCTAAAATTTGGCAGGTAAGATTTGCAGTACGCGATCATTGAAGAAAAATTTGTCGTTGCCTTTTGCAAGGGTACAAATCAGCGACTAGTGCTATAACGTGCGAAGCCCTTTTGTGAACGAGATATCTGATCCCTAGAGAACAGGTTTTGAGTGATGCATGAAATATATATGGCTCTCATTTTTTTCAGTCAAATACCTCATTACTACCAACTTGTAATTCTCACTTCAGAGAAGACCTGTTCACGAAATCTGCTTCTCATTGTATGTACATTGCCTATGTTGTTGCTGTCTCCCCAACCCGGCATTTATGTTGTAATTGTCTAATCTATTCATGCAAATTACTGAGCAGCTACACTGCAAGTCAAAGTCAGTTAGGAGGTACACTGCAAGATATGTTCTCTGAGCCTTTCCGTCATTCCAATTAGTTTTGAAAAAGCCCCCACAAATGTTTTGCACGGATAAAAAAATTAACATTTGTGAAAGATATGAGGGCTGACAACTCAAACATCGGGACATCCGTACTTCTAACTTTTTTGTCACACTCAGAATTTTTTCTTTCGTTACTACTTATCCCCGAATTTTCAAAAATGCGGGGATATAGTCGTGATCTCCGTCCGTCCGTCCGTCCGTCCGTCCGTCCGTCCGTCCGTACGCCACACCCTGAAAGGCTCCTAGGATATTCAATTCGAAACGTTTAGACTATGCTGAGATGTTCAGGTAACATCTCTAGATGTGCATAAAGGTTTCGGAATTTTGATTTGGCCCCAGGTGGTTCCAGTGGAACCACTTTTATCATTAGAAAATCAGTTTACATCGAAAGGCTCCTAGGGTATTTAATTCGAAATGTTTAAACTATGCTGATGTGTTCAGGTAACATCTCTACATGTGCATGAAGGTTTCGGAATTTTGATTTGGCCCCAGGTGGTTCCAGTGGAACCACTTTTATCGTTAGAAAATCAGTTTTCATCGAAAGGCTCCTAAGGTATTTAATTCGAAACGTTAAAACTATGCTAAGGTGTTCAGGTAACATCTCTAGATGTGCATAAAGGTTTCGGAATTTTGATTTGGCCCCAAGTGGTTCCGGTGGAACCACTTTTATCGTTGGAAAATCAGTTTTTATCGAAAGGCTTCTAGGGTATTTAATTTGAAACGTTTAAACTATGCTTATGTGTTCAGGTAGCATCTCTAGATGTGCATGCAGGTTTCGGAATTGTGATTTGGCCCCAGGTGGTTCCAGTAGAACCACTTTTATCGTTAGAAAATCAGTTTTCATTGAGAGGCTCCTAGGGTATTTAATTCGAAATGTTTAAACTATGCTAATGTGTTCAGGTAACATCTCTAGATGTGCATAGCGGTTTCGAAATTTTGATTGGGCCTAAGGTGGTTCTAGTGGAACCACTTTGATCATTAAAAAATCAGTTTTCATCGAAAGGCTCCTAGGATATTTAATTCGAAACATTAAAACTATGCTAAGGTGCTCAGGTAACATCTCTAGATGTGCATACAGGTTTCGGAATTTTGATTTGGCCGCAAGTGATTCCGGTGGAGCCACTTTTATTGTTGGAAAATCAGTTTTCATCGAAAGGATCTTAGGGTATTTAATTTGAAATGTTTAAACTATGCTAATGTGTTCAGGTAGCATCTCTAGATGTGCATGACGGTTTTCGAAGTTTGATTTGACCCCAGGTGGTTCCATTGGAACCACTTTTATCGTTAGAAAATCAGTTTTCATTGAAAGGCTCCTAGGGTATTTACTTCGAAATGTTTAAACTATGCTAATTTGTTCAGGTAACATCTCTAGATGTGCATAACGGTTTCGAAATTTTGATTTATCCTCAGGTGGTTCCAGTGGAACCACTTTTATCATTAGAAAATCAGTTTTCATCGAAAGGCTCCTAGGATATTCAATTCGAAACGTTTAGACTATGCTGAGATGTTCAGGTAACATCTCTAGATGTGCATAAAGGTTTCGGAATTTTGATTTGGGCCCAGGTGGTTCCAGTGGAACCACTTTTATCGTTAGAAAATCAGTTTACATCGAAAGGCTCCTAGGGTATTTAATTCGAAATGTTTAAACTATGCTGATGTGTTCAGGTAACATCTCTACATGTGCACGAAGGTTTCGGAATTTTGATTTGGCCCCAGGTGGTTCCAGTGGAACCACTTTTATCGTTAGAAAATCAGTTTTCATCGAAAGGCTCCTAAGGTATTTAATTCGAAACGTTAACACTATACTAAGGTGTTCAGGTAACATCTCTAGATGTGCATAAAGGTTTCGGAATTTTGATTTGGTCCCAGGTGGTTCCAGTGAAACCATTTTTATCGTTGGAAAATCAGTTTTCATCGAAAGGCTCCTAGGGTATTTAATTCGAAATGTTTAAACTATGCTAAGGTGTTCAGGTAACATCTCTAGATGAGCTTAAAGGTTTTGGAATTTTGATTTGGCCCCAGGTGGTTCCAGTGAAACTACTTTTATCGGTAGACATTCAGTTTTCATCGAAAGGCTCCTAGGGTATTTAATTCGAAATGTTAAAACTATGCTAAGGTGTTCAGATAACATCTCTAGAAGTGCATAAAGGTTTTGGAACTTTGATTTGGCCCCAGGTGGTTCCAGTGGAACACTTTTATCATTAGTTTCCATCGAAAGGCTCCTAGGGTATTTAATTCGAAACGTTACAACTATGCTGATGTATTCAGGTATCATCTCTAGATGTACATGAAGGTTTCGGAATTTTGATATGGCCCCAAGTTGTTCTGATGGAACTACTTTTATCGTTGGAAAATTAGTTTTCAACGACAGGCTCCTAGGGTATTTAACTCGAAACATTTAAACAACACTAATGTGTTTCAGCGGAAATGCGGGGATACACCATTGTGTGCTTTTCACACAAATAACTCTATCTATTTGGCAATTGTGGAGGAAAGTCCATGGACTCTTTGGCTGACAGAAGTTGAAGGTGGGATAATTTATTTCTGCGATTCTGATTCGACTATACACATTTCTGTCCGTAAAATAGACCTTACAAATCATTGAAGAATGTTTATTGACACGCTCCAATAAAGTGTAAGAAAACCCGTAATTTACATATACAAATAAGAGATAAAAGAAGGTAAGCATCGATATAAGCGTGTTTTAAATAGAGGCATGGTTATATATATTCAAAGCCATGCGGTTGTTGAAAACCTTTGAGATTCCCACTCGCTCTACATTTTATGGGTCTAGTGGATAAGCAGCAATTTCTTGTTGTCATAAAGGTACGCGGTGGTTTAGTGGTTAGAGAATCGGACTTCAAACTGAAATTTTGACTGTTGGAACTGGACTACGTTATGGCCTTGGATAAGACACTTAAACCAGATTGTCCATGTGAGTGTACTGTCTTATATGATATACTGAACGTCTCGCACTCGCCTTCAACAGCTTCTAACTCTGCTAGTCCAGAGTTAGGACGTTTCAGAGTCTTACCGTTGCTCACTGCTGCTCGGTGGTGCCAAGTCAGGGTACGCCGACTTCCCTCACCAGTAACACTATCCGTCACGATGTGACCCTAGCTTTTGAAAGTGTCGTTAAACCCAACCGAACAAACACCCAAACATAGTTAAGTCATAGCTGCCTATAGAGGTAATTATCAAAGCTCTTGGGCCACCGGTCTAATTCTGTTCAGAATTCGATGCTGTTATAGACTGGCTGTTGTACTATAGATAAACCAATCAATAAGTATTTAATTCACCTTCAAAACATCATGTGGAACTAAGCACGGTAATCATAAAACAACAGCCAAAGTGAGTCGTAATTCGTGAGTATTCGGGTTGCAATCATTCTAACAGATTTAATGTCATTAACGATTCGGTCAAATCAATTCCTGACCGAGAAAAGTTTCTTGTGTTGATTCAACGAAAATGAACCTTTAAGGTACTTTTAGATTCAATCGTCTGGAATGTTTCAGTTGGTTCGCTTTTCCGACCAACTTAAATATTTCATACAATTGGATCTAAAATATAGGTGATAGACTATTTAAGGGCTAAATGGTTTCAGGCCCGAACAGCGTCAAATTCTTTACAGAATTGGACTGGTGGCTTGAGAATTTGGAGGAAACGTGATTGTCATGGTAATTTGACTTCAGCATGCATGACCTCTACTGTATTGCATTTTAGGGCACCTGCTCAATGGTTAGTAAATTTTATCACATTCTGATCAGCAGTGTTTCAAGAGTTAAATGGTAATGATATATTAATCCAGCAATGACTCGTGCACATTGTACTTTTATGAAATCTTTTATCGAGACGAGACTAGTTTTTGGAGACGAAAAGCTACGAGTCACGCTTGCTACCCCATTCGAAAAAGGAGTCGAGTAGCGTAAAAAGATTATATACACGCACAATCAGCACATAATACTTTTATCTGCCATTCAGCCAACAAAATCTATAAACACGACTTCTTGAAAACAGTCGTTAGCAAACAAAAAGCCACACTCAACTGATCAAAATAATGGGTCTCCATTTTCAATTCTCTCAACCCAATTACATGTGGGGATTCCTGAACATGAATGGAATTCTACGCGGTGATAAAAGATAAAACTAAGTCCACGTATGCTTTTTGTATCGACCAATGATATTTCGAGTCAAAGGCAATTCAATTCACCTGGTGACCCAAGGGAAAGGAGTGTAGTTTAAGAAACTCACTATGAAATTATATTGTTGTAATGCACAGGATTCCCTTTGAATTTATGACATCACGTCATAATTTTTAGAAGCATGCAAACCACAATGATATTGATGTTACGTATCAAACTTTTGACGCTGTCACTTTTTTGTTGTTTTCTTCGTTTTCGTGGTGGTTTCTTTGTGAACAGGATCGTGCAATTCCCTGCAACATGGACTGTATGTTAATGCAAATTAGTTTAGTCCGTCAGACATGTGTACATTTGTTTCTCGCGCAGTCATGCCACTTTTATAGTTACTGCAATAACAAAGCAAGATCCTTTATCGCTGAATTGCTGTCACTATTAATACTATTATTTTCCATTGTTTTTTTTGTAAACGGTGGATAAAATAGTTTACAACTGATGAGAAATAAAAAAGCGTTTGTGAATGTTTTACAAAAATTGTATTTCCAATTGTGAATCACGATGTATATTCAGGTCAATAAAGTGGTGAAACCCACAAATCTCTACAAATATCTTCCAATAAACATCACTTATCAGATCACTTATCAGAGAGGAATGACATATTGAGTTTTTAGGCATCAGGGGTTCAAACAATTTTATGTTTTCTTCAGTTTTTTTTTTATCTAGTCCTCATCTGACTTGTCGCAAAAAATATCAAACTTTTATTTCTATTTAACCGGACAATATATAGGCACGTTAGATGCATATCCTTTTTAAAAAAAACTAGAAGCCACTTCAAAACCTTTCAGGATTTAACCACAATGGTCCATCCTACACGTCTATAATCTATGCAACGATTCAATATAACATACATTTTCGCGAGAACGTGTTTTATCAATCGCTTCAATTAATCCCTTGGTAGATTCGTTTTCAACATTTCAACACCAAAACGCACAGATGGTTTCGCAGTTCTCTCTTGCCAGTAAAGACATCGCCATTTGGCATGGGACTAAGAGCATTGGTAAAAATCCTTACACATCCAGGTTCACTTCTCAACTAACATGTCCGTACCAGAAGAATTTTTATAAAACAGTAAAAGATTAGAGGATAGTTTAAAAGTACTAAAAGGGTATATCATTTAGCCAGAAAGTCTTTCACTTCCAGAAGAGTACCTAACCAATCAAGTAGATGTATTTTTTCAGGAATATAGGAAACATTTCGACCTGGGAGTGAGGGAGGGTGAACGATCCTTGAAGAGGGCCCACCAATTCCCAATGTGGTTACAATGTCACGAACCTAAAAGGGAAATGTAAGTTTCATGTGAGTCCCCCTCCACACAAACACACCCCGATTCTCTGGTGTGTTGTCGTGTAAAAATATATTGGTAAAGTTTGGCCCAATATATCTCCCTCTTTCTCATTCTTTCTCTCTCTCTCTCTCTTAACGTTTTCAAGAAAAAATGTGGGTGAGGGAACCCCCCCCCCCCTTGCGCCACGGCTCCCTTCGTCCTTATGCATTTATGCATTAACCCTTTACCCAACGTAACGGCCAAAACCGGCCAGCGCTATTCTCAAAAATCGCGAATTAATTTTCATTATTTTTTGTCTCAAAAACATAGATTATGACCCCTCATTGGAACTAGCTCGACGAGCTCGTTCCAATGAGGGGTCATAACCTATGTTTTTGAGACAAAATATAAAAAAAATTAGTTATTCAAGAATTTTTTTTCCAAGTGTCGTCTGCTTTTCATGTTAGGTAAAGGGTTAATGTATAATTATCTACATGAGAAATAATTCACAACGTTCCATGTGTCATGTGTGTACAGTTCAATGTACTGAAAGACATCTATTTTGCGAGTCACTAAGGAGGTAACCTTTGTGTTTTTTTTCTACTGACACTTTCCACGTGTACTCGTCATGTTATCTCCTAGGACGGGGGATTGATGAATTGAAAATAGTTTCTAGAATGTACTGACAGTTCACTTCTCCACACCAAAATGATAGAATTAACAAGTCATCTGCTTTGAGTCCTAACATTTGACCTAAACACTGAGTGATTCGTCATCCCATGGGCAAACGAACATTATGATATTAGATGATAACGTAAAATGTATCTAAATGAGGAAATGGTAGTTGTTTAACAGTAGTTTGAACTATAAGGACCATTCAACCCTTTAACAGCGTGTCCGAAATGGAATCGTCGTATGTTATACTGTTTCAGCATACAGCCGATTACATTTTACATTATCAGGGAGGTTAACAAACAGTTTAATGCGGGAGACCAACTGATCTCTGTAATTACGTTATTACCGATTCTATCTCACTGAATTGGAGTTCTTGGTGTCATCTTCAAATCAAACTGCTAAGTTTTCCTGTATACATCGAAACCTTTATTCCGCGATTGTTGTACCGGTATGTATTCAATGTTAGCAGATACAATACAGACAGAGAGATACACTACGCATGGAAAGAACATGTTAGAACGTTATGTACGAAGGTTTCTGATTGGTCGTTACCAATATAATTGATGTTATGACGGGAATGAAATACTTCGATACAAAACAGTGTGAAGTTAGAATGTAAAAAAAACTACCAGCTTCACCGACTTCATAATTGTGATATGCGGTCACGATTCGACAATGTGCAGAAATATGTGACCTCAAACACAAATAAATAAATAAATAAATAAATATATAAATAAATAAATAAATAAATAAATAAAGCTAGTATAGATTACAGGGGAGAGGAATCAATGAACCGTGTAAGAGTTTTTCCTGAACTTCACGCACGCCTTCGGTCGAAAAAAATGTGGCCAGGTTTACGGAAGAGTGGAGTAATGGTATCCAGTTCAGAGCAGCGATCTGTCATAATATTACTGGGTTGCCAGACATACATACTCGTTGGGCATTTAACAGATTCCATTTGATAGATACGTCTTTTACGACATCTGCTGTCTATTCAAACGTCTGCAATTTCATAGAATGGCACAGACTGAAGGCATGTGGCGCTCTCAACAAAATGTGAATGAATATAAGCTCCCAGCGGGAATCCTCATACCTTGTCGTAACCATAAAGTGGAGATGCAGAAAACGTCAGGCCTCGAAGTGATCAGCCTTCCACAAAAATGACTTTATAACAACCAGATTAATCGAAGTTCAATAAAGTATCATATGTTAAACTGCTATCGTGATGCTGATAAGCTCATTGGTTTACAGGTGAGATAAACTAAAATATTCCAATAAGAGTAAGATCCTCGCCCTCTGATTGGATGAGAGCTGGCGTAGTTTCTTTTATGTTTACGGCTCCAGTAGCAACTGTTACCGTCTGACATCACGAAATATGTGAAATGTCATCGCCCGTTTCGTAATTGCTTCCCCAACGGAGTGACTAGCAAGCCGATTCATTTTTCTGGATTTTCACACATGTACCAGGTGGTGTTCCGGATAAAGTGTTGTTTAATTTGATAAAGACAACTTTCAACGATCACAAGTTTAGTAAATAAGCCTCTCGTGTTTCACAATGTAGCATTTGGGCTATGGGTAGTGTCTTATTGGAACATATACATTATTGTGATGAGTTGACGGTAACAGGGTCTGAGGATTGCGGCTCGGAGCGTATGTTCAACCTCGACGCTTCACCTCTCGGTTGAACATAAGCTCCAAGCCGTAAACCTCAGACTATGTTACCTTCAATTCATCAAAATAATTTATAATGTTGTGACTTTCACATGGTAGTTATATTCTTAGCGAGCCTATAAATTATGCGTATATCTCGTAGTATGGTTAAGCAGTCTTTTTTATTTTTTATGTTACATTTTCAATATGTGAAAACCATGTCAGATCATTGAGTTTAGATTGACTGAGGATTGATTACCCTAAGAGAACCGTTGAAGAGTGGTCAATAAATGTTTGACTTTCCAGATCATTGGCCAGGCACGAGCTGGGGAAGAATCAAGTTTGCATTACTGGAGGGCAAGTGTGCCACCAGTGGGACATACGTTTTATCCCAGAGCGCCTTTTTGTAGAAAACATTACGTAGGTGCCTTTCTAAATGACACATGTCACGATACTCATGTTAGACACACATTGAAATTTTAACCAATTGAGATTTTTGCGCTTGGTAGTCGTACACAGCTTTGGCTAAAGTTGAACAAGTTTAAAAACCACAGGAACTTTTTTTACATTGTACACAAACTATGTTATGATTATTCCGTTATCAAACTATAAGTATAGAATGACTATGAACCTCAGAACTTCAAAACCCACACACGTTTAGTCATGTCAGTTTGCACCACTGTTTGTGCACATGGGAAAGCAGCTAAAGCTTGGTGAGAAACCATTTACAGTATTTACAGTTCCATTATTCTATCAATTGTTACACCTTTTCAGGAAACAGCATTTGTTGTATCCGGAGTAAGTACATTTAAATGCTACTTAAATCTTTGACTTCAAGCAGATCATTGTGAAAACGAATGTACCAACTGACAGCAGTATTTAAATTCTCATTTGAATCAGTACTAAATGCATGAAGATGTTTACCCGTGTCTGATATACATCAAGGCGTTGGCGAACTCATCGACTCTTGTATAGAAGCAAGAAGTCTTCGTAAAAGAAGACAATTCGTGACACTAAGACAGTACAACACACGCTGCTGAACTCTGTGACAATGGGTCGACTAAATAATGAAGAAGTACTATCGCCTTCCACGAACTCTAATCCATTATCGTTTCGTTCTGTTTTATAGTGGCGCACATTATCCCACATTATAGAGTACAAAGAAATTTGTCCCAGCATAAAAACAAGACATTTCCAGAAAAAAGTCTTGCATTGTGCTGTAAGACCGAATATCTTTAAATATCTTTAAATATTGAAAGTTAATTTTCTCTTCTCTTGAGAATGTAAGATAATGTTTCTCTGCTTTTCAAGAGCGGCTATTGTATCAGAGACCTAGGCATTAGCCACGGAAGCGACATAGTGCGCTCACAGACAACTCAAGTAGTATGCATTTGACCTGAAACTCATGAGAATGTGGCGTTGCCCTACCCAGGTATAGACTGAGTTTGGTTAAGGGTCAAGACAATACAGACCGAGAAAGAAAAATCTCCTTCTCAACCATTATCATCGGCAGCGACACATGCCCCGCGCTCTCGAGCCATCAGCCCAATTATGTATTGAATTCGACGCTGTTATGGCATGGAACCACTCTAGTTCTTAACTGGTCCATCGCCTTTGCTTAGATTAAAGCGTATGTAATATTTCAAAGCTATGGTCCGATTTTCCGACCATTTGATGAAATATTCCAGACGATTAAATCTAATAAGTACCACAAACATTCATTTTCTTTGAATCAACGACAGGACAGAAGTGTTTCTCAATCGAGACTTGACTTAACCGAATCATTAATGACTTTATTATTATGAATAAAGACTCACCGCAGCTGAGGTTTTATGATTTCGCCGCGTAATTTCACTAATTGTGTTAATATCTTGACTGTTTTAATCTGAATTAAATACTAATTGATTGGAATATCCAAAACAGCATCACAAAAGAATATATTTGTATCTTGGTGAGTAAGGAGACCTCAAACTAAATGAACGGTAGTCTGCGCGCTAACTCACGAAAAGTCGGTAAACAAATAACGCATAACAGCGTCGAGTTCCGAACAAAATTGGGCTGATGGCCTGAGATATCTGCATGACACTAATCCCTATATTACAGACGTACTGACTTACTGGAACGTCAGTGATAAAAACGCAACACAATCGACCCCCACACCCCGGCAAGATAGCGTTGAGTCAATCAACACCGCAACTCCCCCGTCGATGACGTTCGATTGAGTGAAACCTATCACACTCTGACTGCCCTGACATCGCAGCAGCTAAACAAAAGCCTTGCTTGAAAACTAGTAAGAAACACGGTGCGAACAGTCCAGTCTTGGCAACTAATGACACTATATCAAGTTTCCAATATGGGAATTTGTTTTTTTATGCAACAAAGACTAACATAGGTTGTAAATATGCAATTTGTATTCTCGCGAAAAATGATCACACCATCAACATAACCATTTTCCACACACAACAAAGTATATTCTTTCAAAACCAAGCAGCGATTGCGAGGCGTCGGAAAATTGTAAACCGAGAAGTATTTGTTGTCGCGCATTGTTCATTTATAGCTTCAATTACCCACCCCATTAACCCGCACCCCCCCACCCCCACGACAAGCGCCCCCGTCCAGTGCCCACTGCACCCCCAAGACGTCGGTAGGTTAGAAACATTTCTATATGTGATCAATGGACGGACGCTCCAGCAATCTAATTGAATACAGATCAGTGATGCAGGGGCGTAGTAATATACGTCCATCATTCTGCAGACGTGAACAAACAGACGTAAAACGAAGATAATTACAGACAAATTTTGTCTCTTGCGATATAGTCGCTGGGAAGGAGAGACGGCTTAAATTAGCTAATGCTTGATTCCAGATCCTGGTAATTTTATAAACTTAACCATTGATGCTTAATGTGTAGTTATCGTCTTATTTTATCTGTATAGTCGTCTGATGTATATGTTTTGCAAAGCTCCCAAGTCACCAATAAATATTGCAAGGAATCAAACGCTGTTACAGGCTGTTTGTTTATTCACTGTTCGTGTAGTTTACACGCAGATTACCGTTAATTTTACTAACGAAAATATACGGATATTCTTTCGTGTTCAGATTCAGATAATTTATTCTCTGGAAACATAAATGATTACAAATATAATAATGGTAACAAAAATAAATATTTCACAAGTTTAGAAAATAATATACTGTAGGGGGTGGCATAGCCAGATTGGCTGTCTACCTGTCACCCCCTGGAAAGAAGTGTAGTTGCAAAAAGACTGACCAAATGATTTAGATTTTAATTTTTTTTATATGACTCTAAGTTGAGACTGGTGCTCGAGTCTTTTCATTGCAAAGATGCATTTTTAGGACGTTTTCCATATATATTCTAGCAAGGGACTGGTAGTAAGGGATTGATAATTTGGTACTAAACAAGCTGCTCTTCGTGACCACTCCATTACTCGTCAAGTCCCATCAAGCACTCGATGTCGTTCAGATAGCGATAAAGGGATAAATCTATATGCATTGGGCGTCCAAGTCGGCCAGTACACTCAGTGGGCATCATGTTGGGGATATTCAACGAATGCAACTACAGACAAGTCTCGCATCTGTATTGTGAATGAATCACCAACTGGACACTGGCAGTGTTGTATGTTTTTTATTCTCTATGAACTAAGCCCTCTAGGGTAGATAGCTACTAGGAGCTACGTGTTCTTCGGATTTACAGCACAACTGTTTCGATATTACTGACAACAGACTCCTTTTGGGGTCTTGAACGTATTCTTTGGTGTACTTGTTGGACAGTCAGAGTGAGCAGCAAGTTTGGGCAGGACGAGGGTTCCAGATAAAAACAGAGAGTACGTCTATTGCGTTATGTAAATACCCGTTAACGTTGTTCTATGTATTCCAATCAATAACTCTTTAATTCGCCTTGACAACATCAACTTATCAACAAAAGTAGAGGAACAACACGACGTAATCATAAAACTATGGCTGTGGTGAGTCTTCAGTCATAGTTAAGTAGTAAACAAACATGTATAAAAGTATTGATAAAGTATTCGAAGATTCGATCAAATCAAGTAATAATTCATTGTCCTTCGGCTGATTTGTCACCGTCCTCTAAGTCTGAATGTTTACCGTAATTTTAAATTCAATCCGATAAAATATTTCGATTGGTCGGAAAAGTTGAAAACTCTTTAGTTAGATAATGAAAGACTGTAGACCACCGATGAGGCAGTGTGTCTGCAAGTTCATTTTATTAACGACACTCCAAAATACAACAGACCCTCAATGGAAGATATCGAAGCTCGATAATGTCATTCGTTGGTGTTTCAGTTAATTTGGCTGTAACAAACAGAACTCATAACATGAAAATGGAATTCATCTCCAATCCTATATTAGTTAACTTTTCTGCACTAAATCCCCTTCAATTCCGTGTAATGACTATCATCTGATCCTTGACATTGTTTAATTAAATTTAAAAAATTGAGTTCAATGTGCTTGGTGGTAGATACAGTTGATAATTATAATTTTGAGGCAACGAATCGTTGCGTCGAAATTATAATTAATGACTTTATGTTTCTGTTTGCGGATTCTCTTTGATAAAATCTTTATTTGTTTTTGTTTTTGTCGTGTTTGTTTTAGAGATACATTCAAATAACGACCAGTACACTGCTTCAAAACTGTAATCTAATCAGACAAATTGTCAATAATAAAACAGAAAATAATGTGAGTGGAATACTGGGAGACTGGAATCAATGACCTGAGGTGGAGTTTTTCCTGTACAGGGCGTGCGATATACAAGAAAAACTCCACCAAGGTTCGTTGATTCTTGCTAATCCTTATCTTATTGCAGGCGCACCTCAGTACATTAGGTTGCCGCAATTAAAATTTTACTTTAGGCGATTTGCAGATAACACTTGCAGTTTTGTTTTCGTTTTTTAGCTTTCACAATATAGCATATTCATCCTAATTGGTAGGGCTTCGACAAGCTCCAATGAAAGGTCCCAAGGAATGTTTTGGAAGCCAAAATAGAGAAAATATCAAACTTGAATGGGATTTAGTTCGTATTGGATGCTATGTTTTTTATCACCATGACCACACCATCTATGAAAAAGTTTCCCAACCTACCC
The DNA here is from genome assembly GCA_031216915.1 of Pictodentalium vernedei. Classification (NCBI taxonomy): domain Eukaryota; kingdom Metazoa; phylum Mollusca; class Scaphopoda; order Dentaliida; family Dentaliidae; genus Pictodentalium; species Pictodentalium vernedei. Next base: position 146,042,102 of record CM062290.1, on the reverse strand, counting down.
CTTCCCTCGAAAAAAAAAACATACCACAAAGAAATAACAAAACGAACACAAAAACATTTCTGTTGAAAACTCAGTATTCAGGGACGATTATGTACCATTTTTTTACTTTTTCCAGTACTTTTAATTGGGAAGGCAAAGAAAATAAACCAAAATAATCAGACTGCCACACGGCGCTGGACAATACAGTTCATGGAAATATTTTGGCGTTTACTCTCACGGTACACGCAATGGTGAGGTGAAAATGTTTTATTAAAATTAGTTTGCTCGGTGAAAAAGTTTTTATTAAAGCAATATTTGTTTTAGTTAATTAATGACTCAACGCTTTCGAAATCGGTTCTAAATTTACAGTTCTGCTACATCTTGTCCTCATAACAGTCTCTGGCCGTTGATGTAGGGTATGACCTTTGTGATTTTCCATTATCAAACGAGAAGGCAGGCCAAATATTAAAACCAACGTATGAGTGCAGTAGATGCGTTCAGGTGTAAACTGTTATGCCAGCGAACTCGTAATGTGAAAGTTTTTATTACGAAGTAAATTGATACAGAAAATGAATTTTTGTGTGCTTTTGACTAATTATGTGCACATGGCATGTATTTCCTATTTCTGCTATTATGAACAATGCGATGCCTAACAAAGGTCGATAGTAATTGGTTTCGTGAAAAGCAACAAAGACGAAAAAATAACCTGAAAGTTTACTGAAAAAATCCTCGTCCTTTTATTGTGACATTTGCCAGGTCCGAGGTTATTTTGTTTAATAGCGCAGATCGGGGTGATTTGAACATTCTGCAATATTTATTATACGACCAGCAGGCATATAATAAGTTTTTAATATCCCCAGCACGCCGCAACTGTTATGGGAATTAATATTACAGAGCATAAAAATATCAACAGTAATTCCCAGTCGAATCACTCACCATAATATGTTCATTTATGGCCATTATATAAAAATCGAAAGCTCAAATAAACCAAACGCCAACTCCGCATCACAGTTGTGTCAACTATATAACATGATTATTAAAACACTAACTACACAGGAAATAATTAGTTGATTAATTACATAAAAATCCAACTAGGCTAATAATGAATTTACGACAGCATAAATACCCCGCGATATGTCCAAGGCATGAGAATCTTGAGAAGTTTGTCAAGGCTGAAATAAATATATTATAAGTACATGACATGTATAGAGTTGAGAATCACCACTGATATTTACACAACTGGATTTCTGAAACATTCATTGGCTACATACCGGTAAAGAAGAGTGTATCACCTGCTGCTATCTTGAGGTGCGGAGGAGTGGGCGTGGATGTTTTTTGTAGCTAAAAATAAACTATGCTCTACACCAAAACATTTTCATGGATGTTTCCATCATATTGCCGACGCCTCGCAATCGCCGATTGCTTTTTTAAAGAATATACCTTCAATTCAATGAATACAGTTGCCAGATTGAATAGTTGATATCGTGTTTTTAGTTTTCGTGCTAGACTTTCGTTTGATGTTTGATGAGGTGAAAGCTGTTACTTCCTGACTACAGTCAAAACGTAACAGCTTTCAGGTCACCAAACGTTATTGATGGGATTAGTAACTGTGTTGATTGATTTGGATGCGGGTGGGGTGGGGGTGTTGAATTGCTATGTTTTTCGCTTACGTTCCAGCAATCCAGTTGTATAGAGATCAGAGGTAAGTACAGAGTGGAGCATCACTTAAACACCAGCAGTTTCCAACCAGACAATAAATCTCAATTTATGAACATAAAGCATAAGACGCACAACCCGTATCCTATCTGATGGCCATCCAGATTGAACCCTAAAAACTTGCTCGTGTGTCTTACGTATATTCTTGGAGTATGTGGCTTAACTCTTTGCCTAACAGCCATACCGTGACCATCACAAGATCGCCAATGAAAGTTCATTATTTTTTAAAAATAAAATATAAAATATCCTTCACAAGATACCATATGAGTTCCCCCTCCGGTTCCGGTTTGAGGACAAAAAATGAAAATGGTTAGTTATTCAGTTTTTTGTTGTTGTAACTGTTGTCTTCTTAGTCCTGTGAGGTTACTGGTAAATGCGTGGAGACTCCACTCGTCGGTTGTTGGGGTTGTAGTCCGCTCGCTATGCTTTTGCGACATTTGAACACACGACACATACTCGTGTGACATTTTCCTCTGCATCAACTGGACGTTTTGTTGTATCGATATGTGGATGCTGGGGTAAATGAATACTGTGACAGTTGTGTGTACCGCACATCTCCATGACAAAAATGAAACACAGCATAGTCTCATCTGGAAATTTATTTTTTATTAACCCTGATGGTATCTTCCATGTCAGCTCAATGACAGCAATTGGAAGAGACAATATTCATTATTTGGGGGTAGACCAATTAAAATTTTCAACGTGCATCCGTGGGGCTGGACGTTGAAAATATTAATTGGTCTACCTCACACATTCACTTAGCAGCCATCCTACTTAATCAAGTTATGACGTATGCTTCTGGGCCGGAAAAAGGCCGCTCGGGTTCAAAGGGTTTATTTTTGCAAAACAAACAACAAAATAGCACATTATCAAATAAACAACATGGCAATGGCAAAACGTGGTGATATGCATGAAGGATTAGCAACCATTCAAGTTTAGCTGTGTGGTGAGGATCAATAGATTTTGGTTTGTTTTGTTTTTAGTGCCGATAATATCAATCTTTGCTAGAGATTCTTTTGAAGCTTATTTAGAGAACATTACAAAATGATTGTCAGAAGCTGGTCAAGTAGAAAAAAACAAAAAAAAAAAACAAGAGTGAACATTTATAGCGGTATATGCTTCAAACTATTTCAGCAAGTACTGTCAAATAATTTAGCTCACATCAAACTAATAATGTGTAATACCATGGCACATTAGTATCCGTTTGGAACCGAGAGGCCGCTTTTCCAGACCATGAACATGATACGTCATAATTTTACTTAGTAGAATGGGTGCTATGTGCAGGTGTGGGGTGCCGCCTTTATTACTTAACTGTCTGTATATTTTGGATCCTGTTTCGTCTTTTATTCGACCGCGTATCTTTTACTCTTTTCATTTTCTATTCCATTTCGACTAAACGATTATCCCGTAACTGATTGTTTTTATGTGTATTGTTTGGCAAAAGCTCTCATATGTGGGCGACCTCTTTTAGCGATTAGACTTCTAAAATAGATCTATGACCAGATTGAACCAATGGAGGAGATAGGGAGAGGGTAGCCTCTATCTAGTGTTAGGAAAGTACCATTCAGGACCTTGACACACGGTACCGGTATAGTACGAGAGGTAGTACCGCAGCATCGTCACTAATATGCAACTACCATTATTTATTCTTAATGTTTCATGAAAGTAGGTGGGCGTTGTAATCGAATACGATTACAAGAATAATAAATGCATTCAGTGAGGCAGTTGCAAATCCAGCAAGTTATAATATAAGTTATTGTGATGAATTGACTGTAACATGGTCTGAGTTTTGCGACTTCAAGTTCATGTTCAACCGAGACGCAGAGCGTTGAACATGCGCTCCGACCTGCAAACCTCAGTTCATGTTACCGTTAATTCATCACAATGACGTTTATGTTCTGATACGTTCTCTGTTATGTGAAGTTATTGGATGTTCAGAGATTGAAATCCGAGAATAACTCATTTCAAATATTTCGCGTGGTGACGTGAAACGGTAACATATACCACTGAAGCCGTAAACGTTGAAAAAAATAACGCGAGTTCTCGTCCAACCAGAGGGCGAGAATTTTAATTTTAATGGAGCATAAACCTGAATAATATGTTTCGAAATGGAAAATACACTGCGTTCATGCCCATGAAAAAAAAACAACGTAAAATAGACGAGGTTTTGGATAAAGTTCGAAATTTGAAGTTCTAATGATTGCATTTAAATAGAGACCTCATCGAAATGACAGTGGGAGAAATTTCATAGCTATGTATATTATTTACACTACACGGAGTAGTGTATTTCCGAAAAAGAGGGTTTCACTGAAATTACCAAAATTGTGCATACATTTGAAATGACGTAAAAGGGTAAAACATTTCTTTGTTGATCTGCACAACATACTAAATTTCATAATTTCATGCTTGTAACTTGAAAATTATGGGCGTGATTGTCTTAAGGAGAAAACAAAAATAAATAAAAAAAGGCTGACGATCGCTATAAGTCATTCCAACTTCGTTGGTTGACTCAATATGTCAGCTCGACAGTTGGAGACTAAATTATATGAAGGTCAGCATACCCAAATGTTTTGTAACAGATTGCAGAGAATTAATTTTGTTCTCTTCCTATTTTATTTTCTGTAAAGTGAACCGTTTTCTTTCCAAACAGCATATGCCACGAAACCCCGGCGCAGCTTCTTTGGATTTCAACGTCCTTGCCATGGCGGCTGTTGACAATCAAACATGGACATTTTATGAACGTTAGTAAACCTTTTAAGTTATACAATTTAATCACAAACTATCTCCAAAATCCTTACAGTAATCTATAGAGCCCCGGGAAAAAGTAAATTGTGAAAAAGTACAGCAATGTGAACAAAAATGCGAAAGAAATTTAAAAAAAATATCACGATTTTGTGCTCAGAGTAACGTCATCAGAACTTAGAAAATTTTCACCACGGACTCACATAACTCTTTTTGTTTATTTCAGCCACCTCCTGTGTGTTGCTTCAGCGTGAATGTTAAAACTGTGTAATAACCATAGTATATGTAGGTCTACGTATTACAATGCCATTTGGTAGTTAGGGGAATTCCCGCAGAAATGTATCTACAGGATCAAAATATTGATGATCAACCCCACTAACTGAAGATGGAACCTTTCAATTTTGTGTAATTTTGAAGAATGTTACATTAAAGAGCGCAATGAATTGGTTAATTTGAAAGAGTTTTATGGGTTGTCCTTCCAAAACGAACAAAATGGGGTTGAGTGATATTTTGTCTGTTTTCGGGTGCACAGTCAGGCGGGTAGAGTAAGTGGAGTGCCGACAAACCTGGTACAAGCATGGCTTGAGTCTAGATCGCATTGGTTGAAAGTGTACTGGGCCACCGCACTCCCATTTGAGTTAGCTATTGCTAAATACCTTTACATTACAATAAGCATGGATAGAGCCTGCAATTGTCCGAATACATAGTGTACCAAATGACACAGATACAAGTTTTGTACCCTGCAACTTAAGCATATAAGTACATGCTTAGTGACGATTTGTTCACGTTTTTATTTATAGAACATTACAATCTTTCGGAAAGTGTTTTCGAGAGACCATATATTAGAGACAAAACACTTCACAAAAGTATAATAATTAAATTATGAACCGTCTTGGTCTTATGTTTCTATATCTGATTCACTGGAAGCATTCAAGTTGAAGTAGCGCCGAAATTAAAACGCATAGTCTTTTCGAAATGCTGATCAAACGCACTCAATAAGTTTGTTCGGCAATTGGAATGTTGAAGACAGCCGCATACAGTTTCGACCGAAACGACAAGCATTTTATGAGTCGAGAATGGAATTTGAAATTAAACTAAAATGCTAGTTAATCAAATTATTGAGACTGTAGTTGAGAATTGTAAGATAAGTCTAGATATGTTGACGCTGAAACAACATGGGAATTTGAAATTAAACTAAAATGCTAGTTAATCAAATTATTGAGACTGTAGTTGAGAATTGTAAGATAAGTCTAGATATGTTGACGCTGAAACAACATGTTGTTCATAAACATACTGGTGATAATATATATTATTCAAGTATACAATGTAGTTGTAAGGTGCGCTGGTCTATAATGAGTCCATAACCTGCCGGTCACAAGTCTAATGCGCTAATCATTGCGACCCGGGTGATCTATATATATGCTCTCTCCAAACAGCGGAGTCAAAACTATTTTTCCAGTGACCATTGCTGAATCACACTGAAAATTGTATAACATATACTCAAATATACAAACAACACTATTGGGGTGTGGCAAATTATTGTGTCCTCATAATTTACAAGGCAGACGCCATTCAATATGAAAAGTCCACGGTTCGATTCCTCCTGAGGCAACTGCGTTGTGTCCTTGGGCAAGGCACTTAATCCTGATTGCCCACGTGGGGACGCGGTGGCGCTGTGTACTAAGGTGTACTGCACGTCGATGGTGCACTTGTCTTTATCGAATGCTAATCCTGCTTGTGCAGAGTTAGTACACTCGGCAGTCTGACAGTTGCTCGGTGGTTCTCTCTGGGTACTCCAGCTTCCTCAACCCGTAAAACTGTTCAATACGAGGTGACCCTGGCTGTCGAAAACGTCGCTAACCCCTCAAAATTAAATAAATACCAGTCAATATCGATCTTAAATGGGGACAATTTATTGGCATAACAGTCAGAATGAATTCTGGGGCAACGCACCATGCCAAATGTTCAGCCTGACAGAAAAAAGTCAATGTTTTTTTCTCATCGCTAGAATCGTATCCGGAGTGAGACACAGTTCAATACACCCAACCTCAACATTTCTGGTTCAGTTATTAGTAAAACATTAAACTCTGATTTTATTTTGAGAGATAAAAGATACTCATGCTGCGTGGAGAAAAATGCTTTGAAAACAACAAGAATAAGATAACGGCTCATTACGCGTCTCCAACACAGGATCGCAGTAAGCTCCACCAAACGACAACAGTTTTTACAGCATAAACATCAACTGCCAACAGTGAACGTCTTTATATCTTTAAAGTCAGTGTAATTAGACTACTCCTTAATAAATTATTATATGGCACAGAGAAGGCAAGTAATTAGACCCACCCGTCAACACGAAAACGAATATGATGAGAAAAACCTTGCTTTTAAAGCATCTGTGAATGCTACAGTTAGTAGCTAAATGAACATTGACATCCGCTTCGCATAACTATCTTGGAATACATTTCGAACATTTTACGCTGCACTTATGAATTATTGAGTTGTGTGGAAGGATATTATTAAGAGGTGGTCCAACCTAACTTTGGTCAAATTACAGGAAACTTTCTCCAAAGTCCAAAAATGGCTAGAAAGAAATAACTGGAGTAAATTATATACCAAACTGCTTGGAAAGAAACATAGGACATGTGAAAACTGAAATTTGCTATGGGAGTTTTGTCGTGTGGTTGAGAGCACTGCCTGAAAGTCTGCTGTGGCATAAGTAAGGGACCAACATTTTGGCAATAAACTACCTTAAATAACTGAATGGTTGAATTTTGTAATCCTTCTAGTACAGACACGGAGACATTTTAAGTCGTTCATGAGAACAATGGGCATTAACACTAATTTCAATTCATGGCATCTACAATTTCCAAATACTGCCATTTTGTTTTATTTTTGTTTTTGATGAAGAATGTTCAGCAAGGGTCAACTCCGTACAGTTCAGAGCAACAGGTATGGAGGCACAAGTGACTTCATGAATGAAAAATGAAAACTGCGCGATGTGCACATTTTGTAGTAATTATATCTCATACTCATAATTCTGCTGAAGATGGTTAAATATTCTTTGCAAATTCACAAAAATTATTTCATTGATAAACCAGGGAAAAAAACTACACTAATCTATTTATTTGGTATCATGTGGGTCAGTTCTTGTGTTTAGTCATTACAACTTCCATTTAAATGCACGGTCCCGGACAGTTTCGCCCCAATTCCCATTCGTCCCAGGGTCTTTTCGCCCCAATTCCCGTTCATTTCGACTCAGGCCGTTTCGCCCCACAGACGGGGGTGAGTGGTTTCGCCCAACTCAGACAAATATAGAAGGATTGGCTGGTATGTCGATGAGGTATGGATAACATGACTCGGAGTGATAAATATGTCTGTTTTATTCCTGTTTTGCTTATGTATTTCTTGATGATATTTTTACAGTTTTTTAAAAAAATACAATAAAACACAAAAGCATAACATAAAGAGTATAATTTGTACATTTATATAACCCGTCACTCGATACTGATACCAAAGAACTGCACTAAGAAATAAAAACATGCTCGATGAGGTGTTAATGCCAATGATACAGGCGCGTAGCCAGGATATCAAAGTTAGGGGGGGGGGGGGTGTGAGCACGAGAGCGGGTGTCTTACTCTCGTTGGAGCGGATCTGGGGTCCCCCCTGGGAAAAATTTTGAAGTTCGGGACAAAAAAACCCCGCAATTTCGATGACTCTGAGTCCAAATGTTTTGGATTCTCTTTCGATGGTACAAACATCTTACAAGTATAAATATTTGGATATTAAAATTTCTTACCTTATGTTCCCTATATGGGTTAACATGGCGGGGGTGGGGGTATGACTGAAATTGGGGGACCTGCCACCCCGCGCTCAACTCCCACCCCACACATGGCCACGCCACTGCAATGCTATCAATGAGCAATTTCTTTTGCACTTTTGTAAAAATACCAATACATTCATCCAATTAATTTTCTGCCAATATTAAATTGTTTTCAAGATGTACGTGTGTTGTGGCCGTATCAGTTATATGCATTTTAATGTTAATTGATGGAAAAGTACTTTAAAACCATTAAAAAATTTAATAAAATCATCATCGTTTCGACCCTCATACCCGGGTCTTTTCGCCACAATATTGGCGAACGCAAATTGGGGGCGAAACGATCCGACACAAAATTCACAAATAAAGTGAAAAACGGCACCAAAGATTGGAACAACCATCAATATTAACAATCCCGCATTAAAAGAAATTGTATCGACTAACTGAGTCGGTTTAGGATGTGTGATTGTTCATTCTATGATTTACTTTGCATAATTTTGTTTCGAGACTATCAGCCTCCTGTAGTACGTTTGGGGAAGGTGGATTGTTATTAGAACCGGCAGATTTTACAACAATAATAGCTTATCTGTTGACTGAATCCAATCTGATAGGCAGTCAATGAAAGGCGCGAACAAAACCACGATTATTTCGTTTAATAATTTCATTTATCTGTAATTTCATTAGCCTCGGGTCTCATTTCGGTAATCAAACGGAACAGAGTACGAGGGAATATTGATGTTTGCGGATGCAATGTTGACCTGCGATATCGGTGGTGCCGACTTCATATTACAGGGCTTAAGCGATAAGACAGGTGAAGTTCGATTTGACACTGAACATAATAGCGTGGCAAAGAAAGTTAACGTTTGGATGTTCCCAAATTTCACTAAAGATGGACAGCTAGAAGCGTTGTTGTTCTCTTATTTTGAAATCATTTCGATAGCAAACAAACATGGAAATGGAAACAGGAAGTTGCGATAAATATAGTTCGACCTTCAATCAAACAAGTATGACGATTGCAATGGGAGCGCGGTGGCTCAGTAGATAGAGGTGCAGGCTGCAAGCCGAGAGGTCCTCGGTTGAAGCCAAGTTTAATGTTTTACATATCGACAACAACCAAATTAAAATATTACGAAACAGAGGCGTAGTGATCCATTTCGAAGAATGGCATAAGGAAATTGGAAAGGTGTCATGCAACTTCGACTTTATCTTTCATTAATGGGGGTTTCAAGGTAACTTTACCCCGTGAATGTATTGAGCCACCGCCTTGCAGATTTGAGAAGATTGTGGCCGTTTCTGCAGTTCTCATCTCTTTAAAAACAATATTGTGCCCAATTTCACGATTTGCCTTATGTGGTTAAAAACCGTCATGTGACTGATTTCCCCACACGTTTTTCTAATCGAAGCTTATTTCTTTTTCGTGCATTTTTCTTTGAGGCGTTTGTAACACATTGGAGACCAAATGGTAAAATGTTCTTTCTCCGAGTCTAGAGTTTTAAGTCATTTATTTGAAACCTCGTCATTGCAATTACCGATCTATTCGTTACTTATGCCACTGGAAGCCAGTCGGTCATCAAAAAAAATCGTGAAAAAGTGAATATATCCCATTTCCTTGTACTCTAGGCATTATTTTGAAAAATAATATGACTTTGGTTAATTCTTTTATCAGTATTTTGGCCTCTCGTGAAAATTCCAAAACTATTCCCAAAGGCCGACAGTACTTATTTTAAAACAATAGTGAAACGCTGGCAAATGAAAATCATTTAAGAACGTCTGAAATTTAGATTTGCCAAATAATCTCTGTTGAAGTGTTCCCAGCTCTCACTAACAATCGCCATGTTTTTAAACCAAAAACAGTGCAGAAAAAACAAAGACTGAAGAAATAAAAAAGTTAAGGAAAATGGACGAGAAGTTGGTGCAAAAATGATCGTGACGTTGTCCCAGCGCTGTCGTACTCCACACCAATTACGCCTTGCTGCGATGTGAGGTTCAGTTAAATGTGGATTTATTCGAGGTCGTTGGGCGTACAAATTCCAGCTCTGTAGGCGATTTCGAATAGTCTGACCACTGACTCGCACATCTGTCGCTCGGTGCAACTGCTGTCCAATTTCTGACGCACTTTGATGGCAGTTACGTAATGCTGTGGTTCGGATGAAACGATCATGGTCAGCAGTTGTCGTCCTTGGACGACCTGACCGCTGTCTGTCATCAACATTGCCTGTCAGACGGTAGCGTGACCACAACCTGCTAATCACTGATTGAGTAACGTTGAGAATTTGAGCCACTGCAGTTTGTCTGTTGCCAGCTTCCAACATGCCAACGGCACGTAAACGCTCGTCACATGTCAGTCTTCGTATACCTCAACGTTACGTTTCGATCAGAAACTACTGATGAACGAGTTTATACCAAGAACAGAACGATGAGACCTCCAAGAAAGCCCATCCAATAGAAAAGAAAATTTCAAAACGTACCCACAGACATTAACGCGGCGCTCGTGAGAAAAACCTGCACGGAGTTTTTGTGGGCCGTGACATTCATGATCCACACTAAACTTGGTAACATATTGATGTGTCCAATCATGCGTACCCAATACCATTTTCCGAAAATATCATCATCGGTTTGGATATCCCCTACCGTTTTTGAAAAGTGTATATATATATATATCTATATTTATATGCTATTTATAATCCGTGCATCTTGCATGCAAAACATCTCTGTTAGTTAGGTCAGAGTTTTTCGTTTCAGTTTTCTCTTTGGCAGTAGTAATAAGACAGAACTCAACGAGCGTGGAGTACGATGGACAGGAATAAATAATTCCAGTTGGAGTTTTTTTCTGTATTTCACGAACGCCAAAGATGTGCATGAAATATAGGAAGCACCACTCACGTGTCGTTTAGTTCCGTCGCTCCTTCTCAATCCGAGTTGTGTTCTGTATTTATACTACGATTAAACTTGAGTCAAGTGGATGGAGCTGATATTTGTGAAGAAAATATCTCCTTCAGCGGTCTGTTTACATTCTAGCTTGACACCGTTTTGTGTCAAAACATTTCATTCACGTCATAACGTCAATCACATGCGTTCTACCTGATGTTCAAAAAATGTCGGCCGGATTGTCAAGTAATGTTGAATAAAGATAGCAGTAGTGATATGGAGTTTGTTACGTATTTGACATTTGGAGCACGATACCGATGTGTTTCAAGGCGTAAGGCATAACGATGATACACCTGCCTCACCGATCCTAAACTGCTCGCGCCGGATTAATACGCTGGAGATTCCGACAGTTACTCATTGTTGCTCGGTGGTTCTGTCCTGCTACTCGGGCTTCTTCCACCCGTAAAACTGTCTGACACGATATGGCACTGGTTGTTGAAAGTGTTGTTAAATCCAAACAAACAAACAAACAAACGTATTGGGTCATATGATGAGCTGTGAGCCATAATATTTCCAAGTTGGAATTTCGACATTGTGTGACTTCTTATCTGGGCTTTGCGCAAGCACACAGACTACCAGTCCACCTCTGTAAGGAAGTCTCGATTGGGCAACATTTCTAGCGTTCATTCAAGGAAAATGAATCTTTATGGTATTTTTCAGATTCAATCGTCTGAATATGTCAATTTGGCGAAAAAGCGTGCCGTAGTTTCGCTTTTCGACCTACTGAAATATCTCAGACGAGCAAATCCAAGATAGACGAATGACTATTTAATGGCTAGAGCAGACCACAACAGCTCTGAATTTCTTAAAGAGTGTTTTAACTTCAGAGCTTGGGCCCTGCTGTCGAACAAAGACAAGTAATTAAACTGAGTCCGATGTCCAAAGTGAAACACACAATCACGGAATATAATTTTGACACAACGATTCGTTGTGTAAATATAATCAGCGATTGTATATTCCATTTTCACGTTAATCTCAGCATTGAATGTCTTGAATGGGTAGGAGGTCGCGGAAACCGCCTCGAGATTCTAAAAATCGAATCAACGTGATGTCAAAGCATATCGAATTAAAGTTCTGTTATTCCCATCGTTATATTTACTATCATATTTTGAAAAGCTAAGTCTGTGTGTTGTGGGGGGTACTTGTTTCGAAAAGTATGTGGTTATGGAAATAGAAGAAAATTAAATCACAACCCAGATGTGATCTAGAAGCAAGTGAACAGCGTCTTTTGGGCAGCTATTCATAATGTTTCGAACCTAGATGATAAACACCCTCTCACAGCGCGTGGACGAACCTGCAAGGATTCCGACAAGAAAAACACTCTCTCACAGCGCGTGGACGAACCTGCAAGGATTCCGACAAGAATTGACGATACGAAGCGTACCATGCATGATGCGCGGTACCTCTTTGCATCGCCAAATTCCCTAGGATGTTTAAATGCAATTCCAGTACACGAAAAACCCCATAAATTCCCGTCGATATTTGATTCAAAGTCAAACTGAGGGAGTGTGTGTGTGAGGGGGGGGGGGGGGGGAGGGGGTTACATTGAAAAATCAAGAAGGCACTCAAACTTGTACACTTGCGCTCTGTTGTTCTACCAACCTTTGCTTCGTAACATGAAGTTGGCGGAAGATGTATATCGTCAGTGTTACCTGTTTAATAATCCACTTTCTGAAGTAAGAAAAAAACATGTTTAAAAAGTAATGAGAGGAGTAGGCTGTCATTTTAAGTGCTGTGGGTAGAGAAAACGTTCATTGCATTTCAATATGGACCATACAGGTTTAATTGGCAGCTTGTTTTTCTTTAACATTGTCACAGTATTTCCGTGGCCAACACTACATATTTTACACATCCCTCTAGATTACACGACTGCAGTATGCACAGACCTGAAGTTTTATTCCCCCACAAGACATGTGAACATTTATAAGTAAATATTTACGTTTAACCTTTTACCTTACCGCTCGCGGAATATGCAAATTCCGCAGTTGAAATAAAATAATTTTTACAACAATTTCAGCAAAATCATATCATGTGATCCCTCATTGGAACGAGCTCGTTGAACTCGTTCCAATTGGGGTCACATGATATGGGTTTGTTGAATTGTTTTGAAAAACTTCAAAAAAATATGTAAAACAATAGATTTTGCTAATCTCTGCTTTGAGTAAAGTCTTCTGACCAACAGATCTCGAGTAGCTAACAAGACAATCTGCTGTTCCTGGACAACCAGAAACAATAACTGGTGTTCTATGAGCTGCATATTTACTTGTCATAACTTCAAGCTTCTATATGTGTGGCAATCAACTCCTGGAACGAATTTGATGTAAGCGCTCTCCAGAACTTGCAGAACAAATCAGTGTTTGACGTTGAATGACACAGAAAAGACCAAAAAAACTCCCAAATCCCATAGCTTTTCTTCGGAGCCTATCAAAAAAGTCACAAATTGTATCCATAATTTGCCAACATCTGGAAAATAAAATGCTGTTGAATAACTTAAACCTCATTTCATTATCATTGGCGATTCAGCATTTCATGACACATTAAATACGACAAATCGAGTTCATTCCGTAATGGATACTTCTATTTTGTCTATTTGTAGCCGATAGAAGCAGAAGATCCCGGCATCCTCAAGAGAGCACTGCGAGATGTGTCAATGCGTCATTTACGGGAACTCGAAGAAGCAGAAGACTACATTCTAAAACAGATAAAAACACTCGAAGCACAAAGACAAGAAATAGCTGCGAAGAAGAGAGGCCACAACCAATGTATGCTGAGTGTGATCGCGTGTTATACATAAATTTCAAACAGGACACAATGCAAATTTAATGAAAAAAGACAGTCCTCACATTTCGTGCATATTAAATTTATTTTTATTGGAACAGATGACTGATACGTTGACGATCTATATTAGAACAGTTAATATCAATTCTTCTCTTTATTAATTGGTCATTGCTATTCTTCAACACATTTAAATCTGTATTCCCGAATGGAATCGTGCAGACAATAGAGTTTACAGCAAATGGGTCAATCCATTTTACACTGCAAGTGCTGGTCAGTAAAAATGTTATCATACAGCACAGCAGACAAGCTCTTAAACCACCAGTCACATTCTGCAAGGAATTTTACGCGCTGTTATGGCCTAGAACCAAGAAAGGCATTAAATATCAATCGTCTGCGCTGTAGATCCAAACGTCTGGGAGACTACAGTTGTCGGAAAAGCGAACCTACGGTTCGCTTTTCCGACCAACTAAAATACTTCAGACAACTGAATCTCAACGTATCATAATCATTCATTTTCTTTGAATCAACGCAAGAAATGTTTCTTAATGGATAATCATTTGATCGAAAAATTAATGACATTACAAAACTGTTAGACGTGTGTTTAACGAAATACCTATGAACGAAGAAGACTAACCACGGATGTAGTTTTATCATTACGCCACATGCCACGTAGTTCCACCATTTACGTTCATATCGTGGTGTCTTTATGGCTAAATTAAATAAGTATTTATTGATTAGAATATCTCTAACTGGAGTAGGAAAGAATATCTATATATCTTTGATATAAAAGAGACACCAAATTTAATGAACGATAGTCTGCGCGCAAAATTCATGAATAGTGGGAAAACGAACAACCCATAACTGTTTCAGGTTGATTACGGAATTAGCTTCGTGGTCTAAGAGCACGCACTACAGGCTGTTGAGTTATTTTTGATCCTATCTACTGAATTATTGTTCACTGTGTAGCCGGTGTGTCTACTTTCGTGTTGTCCATTACGTATTGAATAGATTATGGGTTATCATCCATGCAATAGTTTTTTATGACCTTTTGCGATCACTTTTTCGTTTCAAAATGTTTATATTCTTGCATTGGTTCCTGAAAATATTACCCACTACACTTTTCCTTGGATTAGTACATTCGTCTTTTTCATTTTCACTTCTGAGTAAATGTGAGACAGTTACGGTATCTAATTGAGGAAACTGAAATCATCAGGACATTTTCCAACTATAATTTTCAATCTGTTGGCCCACCCAATATAATCAGGCCTTGTGTGCATACCGGCTAGGAAACTGAAACAATTCACACGTTACTCCGTGTATACTTATTTATAATTTTTCGATATCATTTTTTCTTCTTCTCAATACTTATGTTCAAATGACCCTCATGTCCACTTCAAATAGTGTGGTATTCGTCGTGTTCTTCACTAAACAATTTTTTGTAGTCAATACAGGACCGCAAACATAGACAGTATACCTTTTATGACTTGCTCATAGTAACAAACACACTCTACAGTTGTAATTATTTTTTTATATACACTCAACAGGCAGGATACGTTGTAGTAAAAGTCGCGTGTAACCAACGTGCCATTGATTCTGGATTACACGTATTCGGCTGTGTCGAATAGAAGACACACATGTTAAGTTACCAGTGATATACTCTCTGGTTTGCTGTTTCGTGTTATAATTTGTCTTACTTACTTTGCAAAGATGTCCAAACAATATTAAAATGAGTATGGCATGAGACTAAACAGACAACCAGCTAATACTTCCTAGTGTCACAGAATGTCAAACGTTTATCTCCTAAACTAACACAATTTCAAAACGATAGCACAAGCGGTGGGGAAACAGGAGGATTACGAGTGACTCCCCTCCCCATTTTTCCTAAACAACATTTAATAACTTTCCTTAGTAACACAAAATCATCAATCTTTCATTTCACAACTTATGACATGGCAATGGGATTTTTCAGCGGACTTGTTTCAGTGTGTGTGATCAGGTATGTTTTAGAACTGAAAAATCTAATTTTTAGTAAATCGCGCTGTCGGATTTTTGGCGATTCAATCTTTAAAAAATCATTGGCTTTAGACTTAGCAGAAATATAAAACTTCTGTATAATCGAATCATCACAATAAACTAGCTATAGATGTCTTTCAGCTTGAGTCTTTATGATCTGAGTAAACGTGTGCAAATACAACATTAAACGCTAAATTTTCTATTCACGCTCTGGCTTATTACATACAACGTGAGATGCGCACATTATAAATTATGCGATAGAGATACAACCAACAATATTTCTTGCGCCATGAAAGTCTTATAATATCGAGAATTCAAGAACGTTTTTACAACAAGAACAAACATTCTCAGACCTGCGTCAACATGCAAGCGTACACACAAGAACACTAACTAAAATTCTGACTCAACGCTATGATGTCAATCGAATAAATACTAATTTTATGTTTCACCTTTAATAATGGACATGGTGAAGGTATTGTATCTGTTCTACAGGAGGGCAGAATTACAAAAATTATATACCGAAAGCTGCTACCGGGGGGGGGGGGGGGGGGGAGGGGGGGAGAGAAAATACATTGTTGATTATCATGTTATCACAACACTCGCCCCGTTCGCATTACATGCGGTACATAACAGACAGTAAACAATAAACTACAACCAAGTTTTATCGTGAGAATTTAGCAGAATTCTGTTCATATTCCCAGTGTCCTGATCCAATAACAGGTTTCCATTATGCGACTATGTGAATCTCTTCATCACGATTGGGACTTGAATAATTATAGTCAGGCCCGCACTTGTGGTGACGGGTTGGCCAGATTTGAGCTCCGGTTTGTCCCCAGGACCATGTCTGTCGAAAGGTTTTGTTTTCTGTTTGAAAAATGATTGGTGGTTCGAATGCCAAAATACTCGCGGAAAATCTCCAGCTTGGCGAAACCACTTTTCATAATGCAAAAATTCGCTTATATTTCAAATATCTTTTATACGGAATGGCTAGTTAAAAGTACACGACAATCGAGTTTCATGTACAGGAAAACATTTCGTGTATGATTATTACTTTAAAAAATTACATTGATTAAACGAAAGTAATTCGTTAACCCTTTACCCAACCTAACCTCCAAAACCTGCCAGCGCTATTCCCCAAAATCGCCGATTAATTTTCACTATGTTTTTCATTTTTGTCTCAATAACATAGGTTATGACCCCTCGTTGGAACGAGCTCGTCCAGCTCGTTCCAACGAGGGGTCATAGCCTATGTTTTTGAGACAAAAAATGAAAAAAATTAGTTATTCGAGAATTTGTTTTGCAAGTGTCGTCTGCTTTTCATGTTAGGTAAAGGGTTAAACTACTAATAATAAACGGATGTTACCTGTTTGCTTTATTATTGTGTTAAAGACGTATATTGAGTTACTTTTCAAGAGAGTACCGACTGTCACCGAACCTGGAACACTGCTGGAAAATTATTAACTCTCGTCCCACGATGTCGGAAGTTTTGAGTTCTTGGTTTCGTACCTGACTACAGTCTGTACGTAGCAGCATAAGATTGAAATTCAGTTTTGGGGAAAAGGCCATACTTGAGTAATTACTCAGTATCACTATCAAATCCACTTTGTACATTTTTGCTCACACCCCACAAGCATGCAGTGATAAATAACAGTAAAGTCATTCGGTGAATGAGTTAGCGGGTGACCTTCAGCTTGTAAAATCCTGGAATGTATTATATAATTCATTGAACACTACAATCAACAAAATCATGTTGCTTAACAGTTTAAGTCAAGTGTCGGCTGCCATTTCAGGTAGATGTCATTGAAAGAACAGCTCAGGATATCGAGTATACATCTTCACATCTTCACTTTTACCCGAATTGTAAATTAATTTCGGACCATCCGCAATGCAGACGCGTAGCCAGGTATATATATTAGGGGTGGCTGGCATAGGGATCTTTTTGGGACACAAGTTTCCAAAGTTCACAGTGCATTTTGATAACTTTGCAACAAATCAAGAGAATTATAAAAAAAGAGTTGTTCGGTGAAGAATGTTATATAGCTTCACGAGAGACTCATCTATTTTCAATAAACTATTTTAGTCCATTTAATCCTTCATCCAAGGTGCCGAACAAGTTTGCGCTGCGCTAAACATAAAATTCGCCATTGAAATATTTAGTTTTTCAATTGGTTTCATTTCGTAACTTACAACTGTCGACTGGAAAACGTTCATTCGTTCCACTGATAGGTGTTAGATATGTGCTTGAAGCAAACCATGACATATTGCAAGAGTCGTGTTAGGAGAACAGCTAACCCGTTTAAACAGCATGCTTTATGATTTCGCAAAGGAGCCTTTAGCAACCAAAGTGAAAACGACACTGTGTAACAAATTTTTGGAAGTTTTGTAATAATTAAATCACAACGACCTATGTGGCTGAAGGACAGAAATATTTTCAATCAATGCAAAGAGAATCGCATGTTAGTTGAAGGTTAGTTATTATGATTTAGCTACACCTTGAACAACCAGGGTCATATTCTGTCAGACAAATTTTGAACCGAGAAGTCAACCGGAGTGCCCGAAGGGAATCATCGAACAGCGGCAACTGATAGACAGGTTTCTCAATTTTCCAGCCTACTGTAAGCGAAGCATGACCACAATAAACGTCCGGTGAATGTATGTGCACCACTAACGTGTTTTACGCCTTCACATAATACAGCAATCATTAAAGAGTTAAGGAAATATTGGACTGTCGACAAGAACACCACACAATGAACCATAGTTTGTGGCTGTTTCTTGTTCCAACACTCTAAAATCAGTTGGGTTAGAAATTAACTAAAGTCAATTGGGTTGAGTGAATATGAACCCAAATGGGTTTATATTCATTCAACCAAGTTGATTTGGGTTGGCTGTTAACCCAACTGATTTTAGAGTGCAACTGGTGTTATGGGTTCAGCTATTTTGCACCGAATTCACAATGCAACAGATTGCGGTCGGATTCGAAAACTCAACATCTCGATTAGAAGTCTCGCGCCTTCATCCATGGGCATCAGAATTATTCATTGTCAATCCTTGCATTTAAGACATTAAAATGTCCCATTGCAACAATGGGATTATCAATACCTAAGTTCTAATCTACTCATTATCAGAAAATACGATCGTCATTCAAACACAAAGGCGAAATAATGAGTGAATAGGTAAAAACTAATACATAAAAAGAGAAAAAAATGTTCCAGCCTTGTATCCCGCCTTCTGTCCCTAATCATCATGCCTGACTTCCAAAATAAAAGGAGCTTAGCTCATACGTCGCCCGTTCGGTACGGGAAAAGGGAAAAACGACTTGATAAAACAAACACTATGTTTGAGACATTGTTCAGGAACATGCCAATGCTCACAGTGGGATACAAGTTGGCTGTTTTCATATGCTAAAGAAGAGAATATCTATCTTCTTAACTTACTCAGTATTCTCATTTGTAATTTAATTTCTATTGAATGGATTTGTATCAAAGGTTTGCATTAAATTTGCGTATTCTAACACCATGCATTTGTTCTTATCTATCAAACGATGAATATCAAAGACAAGATAACTGATATACTTTCTGGAGGTTCGTATATTTGTCTTCCTACAACTGTCAGGGAAACAGACGCATGTTTGTTCCACCACACAAATGACAAAGGAGCCAAAAGCTTCCATAAATAGAGACTTGTAAACGTGTTATGTGGAGAAAACGAAACTTTGTTTGTGAAATTCATCTTATGATACTATTTTTCCTGTTAGCCAGCACATTCATCGAACGATATTGCATGATGTGAAAAATATATTTAGACATTCAAACTCCAATTCCTTTGTTTAACCACCCTTAAATCATCAGATTAATTCTACAACAATTACTACCGCATTACACGTGCACAGCTGTAGATTACTAAACAGTGTTTCTACATCATTGTTAGCTACCTTTACAGCTAGCCAACAATGATGTAAAAACATTGTCAAGATAAATGCAGCCTACCGATACAGTTCTTATGGAAGAATACACACACAGGCAACTTTTTTTCTAAAAGCAGTATAAAAGTGGCAGTATATGGCTGTATGGGAGGATTAAAGAAATATTGGACGGTCGACAAGAACACAACACAATGATCAAAACTTAGTGGTTATTACTTGGTTCGTTTCATATCGGCCGAGATATAATACTCCATCAACATCAGTTTGGTTTTAGAAAGGCACACTGAACAATACACCAGGCACTTCATCTTGCCAATAATGTCGGCGAAATGAACGATCACTCGACAAAAGACTCTACCTTAGCGCTTTTTCTAGTCTTTTGCAAAACATTTGATATCATAAATCATTCGATTTTATAAAACAAGTTGGAAGTCTATGGAATTCAAGGGCAAGCGAATATTTGGTTTAAAATTATATCACAGAGAGATGTCAATGGGTATCACTCCAAAATGTATGTTCCGGTTTTCTAGACTTATCTACTGGTGTTGCGCAGCGGTCTATCCTTAGTCCTCTTCTTTTCATTATTTATATCAACGATATTATAAATTTCGCGTCGATGAAAATGTCGTATTCCGATGACACTACTGACTACACCGCTGGCAATAACTTGGAATCAATAATAATTAGCTAACAACGAATTCAACAAGGTATGCAATTGGTGTATGGCGAATAAACTTGTCCACAACAAAAGTAAGACAAAGCGTATCATTTTGCATACGCAGGATGATACTTACTCCTTTGGAAATAGGAGAATTGTACTTAGCAATTCAACCATCTCCCCTATCGCAAATAACCAAGAAGAAACTAGAGTGATGTCACGCATGCAGCACGACTGTCCCAGCAATGGATTTTTAACCACAAACGTTTAAGCAAAAATATAAAAATGCATTTTTGACGAAAGGAAAAAAAGTGCCCAATTGGCGCCCCGGGAGAGGAGGGGGGGGGGGGAGGGGTTACGTGAGTTTAAAAATAGTTCCGCATGAAGTGATTATAAATAGTTAAAAATGCATATTGGAGGAACGAAAAAAAAAACTAATTGGCGGGGGCTGGGCAGGGCAATAAATTCAACAATTTTCATTGGATGATTGTGATCATCAAACCTAGAGGCATGTACTGAAAAGAATTGAAATCCGTTAACTTTTGTTTAAGCTATGGCATAAAGAAAGTTCGGACAGACAGATGGACTGACGAATGGACGGATGGACTGACGTACAGACTGACAGATAGACGGACGGAGCGAGCTCTGTGCTATATCCCTCTCTTGTGGGAGGGGATAATGGAAGTGTCAATGACACTGTAGCTTAACTTGTGTATGTGTTGTGTTTGATGAAAAGGATAATGTTCAATGTTTATGAAAGGATTATGAAATAAGACAAGAGTTGTGATAATTGGAAATATGTTAATTTCTGTTCCCTGTATGCTATGTTTTTAATAAAAATAATTTGAGGTGTGCACGGTACTAAAGAGGTGAGGGATGGGTTAATATGACCTCACAGTTAATGTATGTGGCCCTCACAGTTAACGTATGTCAATTAAAGTTACCAAGTTACAGTGAAATTATTTCAAAATGAGTCATCCTATCAAGTTACACTGAAATCCCTTCATAAATATGGCCTGTAGACTGTGCTAAAGGTTTTCGGGCTTCAGGCCTGTGTAGCCATGATGGTAGACCGATTGCAACTAATAGGGAACGTCCTCATCTCGACATTATACTGAGTTATTCTACTAAGTTACAATGGAATCCCTTCACAAATACGACCTGTAGTCTGTACTAAAGTTTTGGGGGTTTTGGGCTCGGGAAGCCATCATGGTTGAAAGATCGTGACCAAAAGTGGGCGTTGTCATCAGGGCATAATCTGGAGTGATCCGACGAAGTTACAATGAAACCCCTTCATATATATGACCTGTAGACTGTGCTCAAGGTTTTGGGGCTTCGAGCCCCTGAAGCAATCACAGTTGACCAAACACGACCAAAAGGGGATGTAATCATCTAGGCATTATATGGAGTCAACCTAAACAAGTTACAATGAAATCCTTCCATAAATATGACCTATAGGCTATGCTAAAGGTTTTTGGGTTTTGGGCCCGGGCAGCCATCAAGGCTAAATGATCGCGACCAAAAGGGGATGTTCTCATCTAGACATTATTTGGAGTCATCCTACCAGGTTACATTGAAATCCCTTCATAAATATGGCCTCTGGACCGTGATTAAGGTTTTCAGGCTTCGGGCCCCTGTAGCTATCACAGTTGCTCAATTGCGTCCAAATGGAGTCGTTTTCATCTAGACATTATATGAAGTCAACCTACCAAGTTACAATGTAATCCCTTCATAAGTATGACCTGTAGACTGTGCTATAGGTTTTCGGGCTTTGGGCTCAGGCAGCCATCATGGTTGAATGGGCACAACCAAATGGGGACATTTTCATCTGGGCATCATCTGGAGTGATCCTTCGATATTACAATGAACTCCATTCATAAATATGACCTGTAGACTGTGCTCAAGGTTTTCGGACTTCGGGCCCCTGTAGCAGTCATAGTTGACCAATCATGACCAAAAGGGGATGTCATGATCTAGGCATTATATGGAGTCAACCTAACAAGTTACAATGAAATCCGTCCATAAATATGACTTATAGAGTATGCTAAAGGTTTTTGGGCTCGGGCAGCCATCAAGGCTGAATGATCGCGACCAAAAGGGGACATTCTCATCTAGACATTACTTGGAGTCATCCTACCAAGGTACAATGAAAGCCCTTCATAAATATGACTTGTAGGCCGTGCTAAAGGTTTTCGGGCTTCGGGCCCCTGTAGACGTCACACTTGCCCAATCGTGTCCAAAAGAGGCTGTTCTCATCTAGACATTATATGAAGTCAACCTACCAAGTTACAATGAAATCCCTTCATAAATATGGTCTGAAGACTGTGCTAAAGTTTTTCGGGCTTCGGGCTCGGGCAGCCATCATGGGTGAATGATCGCAACCAAAAGGGAACATTCTCATTTGGGTATCATCTGGAGTGATCCTACGGAGTTACAATGAAATCCCTTCATAAATATGACCTGTAGACTGTGCTCAATATTTTCGGGCTTCAGGCGGCTGTAGCTATCACAGTTGACCAATCACGACCAAAAGGGGAGGTCCTCACCTCGGCATTATATGGAGTGAACCTAACAAGTTGCAGTGAAATCCTTCCATAAATACGACCTACAGACTATGCTAAAGGTTTTTGGGCTCGGGCAGCCATCAAGGCTGAATGATCGTGACCAAAAGGGACATTATTTGGAGGCATCCTACCAAGCTACAATGAAATGCCTTCATAAGTATGGCCATTAGACTGTTCTAAAGGTTTTCGGGCTTCGGGCCCCTGTTGCCGTCACAGTTGCCCAAAAGGGGACGTTCTCATGTAAACATTATATCAAGACAACCTATCAAGTTACAATGAAATCCCTCCATAAATATGACATGTAGACTGTGCGAAAGGTTTTCGGGCTTCGGGCTCGGGCAGCCATCATGGTTGAATGATCGTAACCAGAAGGGGACATTCTTATCTGGGCATCATGTGATCCTACGAAGTTACAATGAAATCCCTTCATAAATATGACCTGTAGACTGTGCTCAAGGTTTTCGGGCTTCGGGCACCTGTAGCCGTCACAGTTGCCCAATCACCTCCAAAAGGGGACTTTCTAATCAAGGCTGAATGATTGCGATCAAAATGGACGTTCTCATCCAGACATTATTTGGAGTCATCCTACCAAGTTACAATGAAATCCCTTCATAAATATGACCTGTAGACTGTGCTAAAGGTTTTCGGGCTTCGGGCCCCTGTAGCCGTCACAGTTGCCCAATTACGTCCAAAAGGGGACTTTCTCATCTAGACATTATATGAAGTCAACCTATCAAGTTACAATGAAAGCCCTCCATAGATTTGACCTGTAGAATGTGTTAAACGTTTTCGGGTTTTGGGCTCAGGCAGCCGTCACGGTCGATAGATCACGCCCAAAAGGGGAATTCTCATCTAGACATCATACCGAGTCATCCTACCAAGTTACAATGAAATCCCTCCATATTAAACATGACCAGCAGACTGTGCTAAAAGTTTTTGGGTTTCGGGCTAGGGCAGCCATCACGGTTGACAGATTATGCCCAAAAGAGGACGTTCTCATCTAGGCATAAAACAGAGGCATCCTACCAAGTTACAATGAAATCCCTTCATAAATACGACCTGTAGACTGTGCTAATGGTTTTGGTGTTTGGGGCTCGGGCAGCCATACCGGTTGACCGATCACGACCAAAAGGGGACGTTCTCATGGAGACATGACCTAAAACCTGCATATGAAATTTCGTGACGATCAGACAAGAACTACCGGGTGTAGCCTGTACTTGAAGGTTGAATAAAAAACTTTAACCACAAACTTTAACGAAAACTTCAAATGTCAACTAAACAGGAAAAACAAACTTTAGCCAAAACTCTATATGTTAACAGACGGACAGATGGACCGACGGACAGACGGACAGACAAAAGTGATGACTATAGCTCTCACTGTAAACAGTCGGGCTAAAAATTGTTAAATTCTTAGCAATATTTGTGGATGAAAACTGAACTTCAGGTACCATATGTCGGTTGTCCGTTCTAAAATTTTTAGGGCTATTTATGCCATAAATAGAGTAAACAGGATTTGTCCACAAAAATGCTTGAGAACATTATCTTACTCTCTAATCCACAGTCACATGCTGTACGGTATTCAAATATGGGGGCACTCGCCCTCCACCAGCGCGCTCACAAAACAGTAAAAGAAAGCCACCCGAATCATATCGAATAGAAAATTCAATACACACACCGACCCAGTATTAAAGAAAACACCACATTTTAAAATTCACAGACTTGTATAAACTTCACGTTCCGCTGTTTATGCATGACTGACGTAACAAAATGTTGCCTGAAAGCTTTTAGAATACCTTTAAAATATACCAAAATCCATCCGGTATGGACACCAGACACACAGGTGTTTTGCGCACACATAAATTGAGGACTCACGACTCTGCTAACCTTCCCATAATCCTTTCCATAGGACGTGGAATAAATTATCCAAGATCACTATTCAAAAAGACTCTAATTGAGCAATTTCTAAGTTCGTACTCTCTGCATGTCAACTGTAATGAACCCGTATGACCCGACTGTAGGTCGTAGCTCTGTTTATCTCATCGCTACCTATTTATTCAACTCAGTCTTTATCACATGTCGGAAAACATAGAATAGATTTCTCACATGACGGAAAGAAACAGTCTAACATATCATCTGCAGGAGGGCTATAAATTGAACACGCTGTTGTCTCGATTGTCACGTCTGCTTCTCATTTTAATTTCTGTTCTTTTGTTTTCTTTTCTTTTCCTTGCTTTGTTTCTTTTTTTGTTCATTTTTTCAACAGGAATGGCGGGAAGACCAGATACTAGTAGCCACGCCGTCTTCCTGTGGTACAGCCATGTAGTTGTGAATAATGTTACCTCTATCTGTATTTTTTGTTTTTAATTGTATACATGCTGTACTACTAAAGCAATCAATCAATCAATCAATCAATCAATCAATCAATCAATCAATCAATCAATCAATCAATCAATCAGCTCGAGGTAACTTAAGGTAAAGACGCACGTGAAGCTGCCAAAGGCTGATATCTCGGGCGGTATAAAACTAATCAAGTAATAACCTCTTTATTTATTAAACGAAATCAATTTGTACTACTGAATAAATAAATATTATCCCAGTTCAGCTATTCGATTGTCTCGGCTTCCCCAATGCTTCCGGATAGCTGAAGCAGCTCTTCCCTCACTTCGGCGAATCGCCACTTTCGACTCAGAATTTTAGTTTGCGTTGATTTTTCTGAACAACTCTCTTTTTTCTACTCTGCATCCATTCAGTCCTTAACTTTTTTCCATCATTAATTCCTTACCATAAGAAAAACCCAGCTTCAAACTACTCCATTATGGTTGGTTACGCCAAATGTCCTGACGAAAAGCGCGTTCCACGAATTACGCGGAATGATTCGATTTAAGCAAACTTGTTGCTCCCAATAACGCATTAAGAGGGACAACTGTAATTTGGTTCACATCGGCCGAGGTGGATGTCATATCAGCTGAGTTTGAAGTCATTTCTGCCGAGCTTGATAATTTAAAATTCTGGAAAGGACATCACATGAAATAAATAAATGGCAAGGAAGGATCAGTATAGTTTTATTCCTGCGGACCTTTTGAGTTAAATTATTACAAAGTCACTCTACAAACACAACATAGATTCGCCCATTTTGCTTCTCACACTATTTTATCTTACAGCAAGTACGTATTACCCCTAATACAAGAAAAAACGTCCGGACAAAATACGAATCTGTATTGAGGGTTTCAATCGCATGTGCGATCATTTGATTAAAAAAAGAACGTTTTTTTACATGTACTTATCGAAAACTGATTACACATGTCGAAGCCACTGTTTTGATAAAAGTAATTTGCATAATAAATAAATCACCAACTCAGCGAGTTAAATTAGACTTGATCACTTTTCGTCATGATGATACTTTTATATAGGCCTAACACGCGCTAAACCTGAAAATAAAATAAAGAAACAGACAGCTGAAACACGACTATAAACTTATAATATAAGTGGAACAATGCATGAGGGTCATGCACAGCTCAAGAAGTACTACCATGACATCATGATCTTCATTCTTAAATTATCAGTTCATAAACGTTGAATGAGGGTCAAAATATATGCGCACAAGTAAAGAGAGGGATTGGCATCTCGACCTCGTCTCTGGATATATATATCGAAGAGTCCTAACGGAACCGTTGATATATGTTCAGAGACAAGGCCTCGACTTCAATACATTATCTCGGAAGCCCACATGGTGGTCATAACCTACATATATATGAGACTTATAAGACAAAACCATTCAGGACCATTATGCTAGACATAAGCTTGCGCAGTTGACATATATCACTATCAACAACTTGTGTCGACCTCATCTCTGGATCAAATATTGGACAAGTAATTATATGCCCACAGATGAGGTCTCGTTTTCAATACACCATCTCGGGAACCAACATTGTGGTAATAACCTGTATATACAAGACCTATAAGACAATACTCTTCATGACAATGGTGCTGGACATAAGCATGTGCAGCTGACATATGTCAACTATCATCAACTAATGTTGAAACAGGCAACACCGAGGCTGTGATAGTGACATCACCTAAAAGCCCTATCCGATACTTTCCACAGACAGCTACGAAAAGTTTTTTGTTATACATACACTAAACCTATTTTATCGCATCGTCTAATACAGAAAGAAATCCTTCTTTTAGTAAACTGGTGTAGCACTGTTTCCAATTTAAACTTTGGAGTTCCAGGTAAGAAAATATTTGGGAACTGAACATTAAACAACAAGATCACTCAAAACAGTATAAAAAGTTCCTGGAAATCGTGACATATGATTTTTATCGCATCAAAACTATCACTTTACAAAAAGATTTAAATGAGAGATAAAGAACCATAAACTGCATGATTTATTAATGATTTATTATATAAATGCTCGGGGGACATAAAAATGGCACATGGCAAATGTGTGTGGCAGAGACTTGCATAGACTTGTTTATGGCAACAAAAGGTGAAGAATGGATAAACCAAAGAATTCACAAGAGAAAGATAAATTTCTCTGTATTGACGATTCAAATACGTTTTGTTCATTAACCTAAAATTCCAATTTTCCGATGGAATTGTATACTTGCCACACATCCACAATACCAATCTTTTACAAAATATCTATCCAAGATGGCTACTCTTTTTGAGTAAGTGGCATAATTATCTCAGGAGTCACTGCAAAAAAATGTTTTCATGATCCGCGGAGTCACAAATGAAATAATTCTGGTACCTGTTGGTATTCTTTTTATTATACGCGTTGCTTTGTTACCATTGTTATTAAAACATGTACTCTGTTGCACAAATATGAGCGCATTGATATATTGTGGCTTCAATCACTGCGTTTCGGATTCAAGCCCCGCTTGATATTTAAAACATCCAAACGATGAAAACGTGTTGTGATAGTGATTTAACGTTCCCAAAGGGATATTCACTTATTCTATAGAGACAACAGCAAACGAACAATATTTGTTGGACATTCCCGTTCTGTTATAATGTAGCATATAATAAAACTGCTATGTATATAGGTATGCAAGTATGTGTGTGACAGATATGTTTATGCATCTGGATGTCTGTGTGTTATACATGGTTCATGTCTCCTGCTTGGAAACCACCGCTTTTCGTAAAAGACTAGCTCTCACATGCTTTATTCACACCTTGGGAAGATCAAAGTACTGTAATGTAATTATTGTGCAGAAGTCTATTTGCAAGAACTGTGCTCTCTTGGTATTCCTCCTGGTCCACTCCCGTTATTCCCTTGGAAACGCTTTTCGGACAATGTAGAATGATGAGAGATTGGCAAATTTCTGGGTATGGAGTGGTTCTTTTCGATATCATGCCAAAGGACAGAGGGGGGGGGGGGGGGGGGGGGGGCTTGGGGTACTTTCCTTTGGCGACTTTTAAATCTAAACAACTTTTACAAATGGATACTTACACAATGCGGACATAACGGGTGCTGTGCTTATATGAACTGTAATTTTAAGGGCGGGACTAAATGCAAAATATTCCTGTAATTCCGGGCAGGCATGTGGTGTTGTGCTCCCTGACTGGAACGCGGGTCCATCCTCTCGAATCAGAACTGCTTGTATGTATGTCCGGAGCCGGGAGCACGCCATCTTGCGCCTTGTCGATAGACGGAATTTACTCACTGTCTCGCAAACCAGCATTTATATTTGGTATTATATTTTGTATCTGCGTAATGTAAAGCTTGTATTTGTGTTTGCTTTAGAAACTCCTAACACCATTATAATGGTTATGGAGAAATAAAGAAAAGAATTTATCAGCAGACTACAAAAAGTAAATTCTCAGGGCCAACGAGAAAATGAGTAATAGATATTGTTAAAACCAACTTTATAATTACGTTGTTAGTTTTACATTGTTAGTTGATTATGCGATTTGTGGAATCTTACTCCACCCGTGGATGGCCATCGATATAGAATGTGCGACATCTCAGTCAATACCAACACGATTCGATTTATAAAAGCAAACTATTCACAAAACGGTAAATTAACCTTTTCCTTAACGTGACGGACGTATGCAGCCCACCCCATTCACCGAAAGTTTCATTCAAATTGAATTTTTAAAAATTGTCACCTAAACAAAACTTACTTCAATGGAACGAGCTCGTTGAGCACACACCGTTGAGGGGTTATAAACAATGTTTTTGATGAAACTCATGTGTCGTCTGTCGGTCGGGCTTGGCAAAGTGTTAAAACATTCATGAAAAAAGTTTTCGGTCAAATTTGTGATCCTTGCAGCTGACACACTAAGTCGTAGTAATTTTATCTCCACCGTAAATTATTTTAATCCAGTTGTCTGAAATACCAGGTTTACTGTCCAGACTCCAGCAGATACTTTCTACTGAAACACTTGAGTTACAGGCCAGACGCTGATAAGGATCAAAACACAAAATACATAATGCAGAATAAGCCAGTCAATACAGTGAGGTCCGCGTGTTCATGTGACAACAAAATCGTCTATGTATTAACCCTTTGAACCCTGGTGGTATCTTCCATATTAGTTAGATGACAGCAACTGGAAGAGTTCATGTTCATTTTTTAGGGGTAGACCAATTAATAAATTCAACGTGCAGCCTTGCGGCTGCACGTTGAAAACATTGATTGGTCTACCACACACATGCACTTAGCATCCATCCTATTTAATGAAATTATGACGTATCATGTTCCTTAATTCTCGATTGCTCAAATGATAGAACGGTGGCACATTGTGCCTTCCACCACTGCGACCGGGACTTATGCCCCGCTTGAGCCTGGTTAACACGTGGAATGTCTAATAGTTTCATATACGGTGCCACGGCTCGGTGAAGATTATCTTCCCGCTTTTCTCCCCATAGCACTAGGGAATGTCCTCAATCGGAAAGTAAACGCGAGAGCAGTGAAACGGATATGCTATTTTTGGTCTGTGTTTTGTGACTAGGTCTTCTTTCACAATACTGTATTTCATGAATATCAACCCACTGACATATAGATGTAACTCGATCCAATCTCGATCTAACCCAGAGAATGCCATCCCCATCAACAGCAATACTAAATCATGAGGGAAATGAAAATCTGTTCCGCATATATGTGCGGAACGGAAATAGTTGACGGACCACTTTTAAATAGAAGCGAAATGTCACAGGAATTTTCTACAAATCGTACAACGCAATTGCAATTTGAACGACGAGCGATAGCTGAAAATCGTCCCCCGAGTTCCAATGTGTTCTATGTGCCAGCTATGTTTATGTATCTGTATATTTGTGTGTTATACATGGTTCAAGTCTCCTGCATTGAAACCACCGCTTTTCGTTTGTGCCAGTAGGCACATAAAACACATTGAAACTCAGGGGACGAAATAGTAACGCTGATTCCTCTCGCAAATTTGGTTGGCGATAATATGTGTTCTTTTTGTTGATAGTTGTCAAATGAATTGCTGAGTGTCCTTCTAATAATTGTTTTTTTCTAGACGTGGAGACGTATAATAAACACAGAATGACATACGCGTGTGAATTGGTTAATCGATATGGCACTTGTGCCATCGCGGAAGGATAAAACTCGAAGCCTACGCCTCTCATTTTATCTTTCCGCGCTGACACCCGTGCCATATCGATTAACCCTTTACCCAACGTAACGGCCAAAACCGGCCAGCGCTATTCTCAAAAATCGCCAATTAATTTTCAAAATATTTTCATTTTTTGTCTCAAAAACATAGGTTATGACCCCTCGTTGGAACGAGCTCGTCGAGCTCGTTCCAACGAGGGGTCATAACCTATGTTTTTGAGACAAAAAATGAAAAAAATTAGTGATTCAAGAATTTTTTTTGCAAGTGTCGTCTGCTTTTCATGTTAGGTAAAGGGTTAACCTATTCACACACGTGTGTCGTTCTGTGTATTTATTACCACAACACCATATGAGCTAGTACATCATTACACAGACAAATGTATATTTTAACACTAACATTAATATTTTTGCGATCGCTTCTTCAAACAATGCCACTTCGTACGAACGTTATTAGAGAATATACATATACAGAACGACACGCGTGTGTGAATGGGTTAATCGATGTGGCACGAGTGCAAACGCGGAAGGATAAAAGGAGAGGCTGAAGGCCTCGAGTTTTATCCTTCCGCGATGGCACAAGTGCCACATCGATTTACCCATTCACACGCCTCTGTCGTTCTGTGTTTCACGTCAATAAAAACAATTATTAGAAGGATACTCAGTAATTCATTTGACAACTATCAACAGAAACAACACATTTCATCGTGAACGAAATTTGCGAGGGGAACCCGTGTTACTATCTCGTCCCTCGTCCCCTGAGTTCCAGTGTGTTATATGTGCCTGCTGGGAATAATAGATTCGATGACGGGATGCCCGTTGGAAAGAACCAAACAATCCCCTTACCGTTGTAACAACCATGGAACATTTTACAAGCATAATAAAAAACACGTTCACGTCCACCAAATTGTTCCAACTGTCAAACATTTACAAAGTATCTTTATCATGAAAGGCGGATACTTGTATGTGACGCCTGGAAGAAGGGTCAAGTTGGTGGAAGTCCGATATTGGCAATACATGGCAAGTTTCAGAAAACATTTCCATGTACATGTCTTAGTAATGTGAAACAAGGTAAAGAGCAGGGGAGAAAAGTCGGTGCCTCTGCTGGTGACAAATATATGGAATATTCATCTTTGGTGAAGACACAGGCTACTTCCTACAGGAGCAGTCGGAACACGCCTTCCCTCCCTTTAAAAACTAAGACTTAAAATAAAGCTATATCTGGTAACTTTTCTCAAATATTCACAACTGTTTTCTTTTCGGCGATTAAACCTTTCACCCCAGTAAAAACGAGTTTTTGCATAACAGAAACTTGGGCAAACAGTATCATGGACAACAAATAGATAGATAGGATAAGTAGTAATTCAATCACACGTCCGTATAAATGCAAACTATCAGTAGTAGGAGAGCGATAAATCGACCCCCATTACCCGGAAAATCTCCATAGGAACCGGAGCTTTGCCGAAGCAACTGTTTCTGTGTAAAATTTCGGCTCCATCCAGCTAGATCCCACAAGAGGTATATCCACTGCATATATAGTATGATATGGTACATACAGTGATGTATTTATGGATATGGTTTGGGGTATATAGTATGGGTATGTGATGAAACATCAATGGGGAAGGCAGGATTTTTATCGAAAGTTTACACACGAAACGGTTGACGTTGCTAATGATGTGCACGCGACGTCATAGAAACGTTGACCGTTGTTGTTGTCCACTGTACAATCCGATATTACGTTGTCCGGCTGATGGTGTGTCGGGCTTCTCGTACTGGACTGATATGGTAGTAAGGTATGGGCGGTATATTCCCTGTACGACCCCTGTTAGCCCTTGGTACAAGCAATCCATCTAATGCTTTATACCAACCTGTGCGCGATATAGGCAGTACTTAATGTTATGACGGGTGGTATTGTGGGGGTTGGTGGGGGTAATACATGGTCGTCTAGTGCGGTATTGCGATGTAGTCCTTGGTAGTTTTGGTTGGTAGTATAAGATGAACGAAATGTGCCCTTTGTAGGCTTAGTACTATTGATTCATCCAAGTCATTATACTACCCTGCACTAGGTATATGCAGAACATAATGCTAGGCCAAGCGTCATCGTGGGCGGGGGTAATGACTGGTAGTATAGAACGGTAGTAAGGTATGGGCGCTATTAACCCCTGCAGTTCTCTCTTTACCTTTTGTACTATTAACCTCCTGAATGCATTGGTAATATGTTATGCTTGGTCAAGTGGTATTGTGATGTGGGGATGGGCGTAATGCATGGTTTTCTAGTGCAATAGTATAGGATGAGCGGTTTGTATCCATGCTGGTCCAGTGTTAGCCCATGGTACCACTATCCTCCTTAGGCGTTGTGCTGGCGCACAGATGGTACAGGTAGTACCTAATGTTATGCCATGCAGTATTGTGGAGTATGTATGGTTGTCTAGTGCAGTAATGTATGGCGTGCTCTATGCACCCTGTTGTTCTACTAGTCTTTCGGTGCGGTGGAGTATATTTTCTTGTCAAGTACGGTAGTACAGGGTGTACTGTAAGTTATCCTGGTGGTCTACTGTTATCCCAAACCCTTTACAACAAAGCCATTCAATGGCTTGTATATTCCATGGGTAGATCGGAATACACTATACATGTGGTTGTGTAGTGTATTGTTGGTTTCTAGTATCGTAGCAGAGTTTGGATCGTCTTATGCATTTTTTTAGATTTGGTCAAAGGTAGAAGTCGTGATCTGGCATAGCTAGCAAGCCTGTAGTAGTGTTACAAGTCAGTAGTAATCGCACAAGGCTGTAAGGGTCGTACAAAGCTTTAAGGGTGATAGAAGACTATAGTATAGGGTGAATACCGCGGAAGCTAATCATTGGATCGATGAGCGAAGTCGTAGTAGCCAATGGTAAGACTATTTGTATAAGAGCTTGGAAACCCACTTATGGAATTCCACTTATGGAATCCCTTTTAAGGTATCCCACATGCTGGATGTGCTGGTATGTGCGTATGTGCTAGTGCACAATATGCGCACAACACATGCAGTACATAGTCACAGATCGGCACATCTAACATGTACCTATGTACTGTTTCAACTTTCCAATCTCGGCACTTGTTTTTTTGTCAATAATAATTAAAATATGTTGCAGATATTCAATTTGTATCGCCGCAAAAAATGTGCACATGATCAACATATTCATTTTGCAGAGACATCAACGTATAAAGCCATCGACGATTACGACTCGTCAGGAAATTGAAAACCTTGAAAATTTTTATTTCTTGGGAATTGTTTATTTATGGCAACTGGCACTCTCCCACCCTAAAGAGGGGTGTCGGTGAAACATCTTTCTATTTGTGAACAATTAATGTTCAGCAATCAAGTCGTATAAAGATCAATGGAATAGGCATGCGCGCGGAAGTTTTTTTTTATAAGCGATGGTCTGGTTAATTTGGACAGTGTGTGCAGGTATTTTTTATTTTTGTCTTATACAATGCTCCGCTGAGAATGTTGTTCTGGCACTCCGGACTTCCGAAGCTATTTTCTATTTACGTTAATTTAGTTGTTTAGTTTTTTCTAATTATCACTTTGCTTTTCCTTGGAAGCTAGTTACTATATTTTTTGGTGTTCACGATCAGTTTCAGTATCTGTGACTCTCCTTTGACGGCATTAAAAGTAGAGTCAAGATTAGACAATTATTATACCCATGATGCCACTTTAGAGAATATTTTACCAGTAAAACAGGACTTGTATACCATTGAAAGCAAGCACTGCTCATTTGCTGTGGTTCACAAGGGGATTTTCACTGTTACATGTGGAGAGTAGCATTCAATTTAGTTCTAGAAGATCTATCTTTTATCAGCAGAATTACATTTTGTTTGGGAGATAAATGCAAATACTCGAGATTAATAACCCCCATTTTTCGGACTGCGGGTCAGCTTTACTCTTAGTTGTTTTCGCCAAACACCACTGAAAGAAATCAATGTCAAAAGCACACAAGGGAAAAGAGGGAAATCTACGCATTTTCATTACGTACAGAAATAATTTCACTTTTGATGACAACTAATAAAATGTTCATGCCACACACGAAAATCCATTACTTTTTTACCCCTACTCGTGAAACCGCTGCGGTGTCCTCTCGATATCCTTTATAGATCTTTTGGAATTTTATTAAAAATGCTCGTTCATTTAAACATATCTTATTTGTTCATTGTTGAGCGACAAAAGGATTGGAACATAAGATCTTGCTACTCATCTAAGTTCCTCTCATTTAACATAAAATTACGAACATACACAAAGCGGTAACATAAATAACAACATTCACACATATGTATTATGAGTTAAATATGTTTCTAATGAACGCTTTGAAAAGGTAAGATGAGATGTTGGGAGACTTTTGTCGATTACCACAGTCAGTGCTTAGTAGGTAGAGGTGCCGGCTGCAAGCCGAGAGGCTTTCGGTTCGAATTCCACCTGCGGCAACTGCGCTGTGTCCTTGGGTAAGACACTTCACCCCCATTGCCTACGTGGGGGCATGGTGGCGTTGTGTACTAAGGCGTACTGCACGTCGAGGGTGAACCTGTCTCCAACCAATGCTAACCCTGCTTGTGTGGAGTTTGTATGTTGGGAAGCTGACAGTTGCTCGCCGTTGCTCGGTGGTTCTCTCCGGGTACTCCGGCTTCCTCCACCCGTAAAACTGTCGTGGTCCTGATTAGCCATTGTGCAGAAATATGTGACCTTAAACACCAATAAATAAATAAATAAATACCACAGTCATTGAGATTTTACAAAAATCTTAAAATAACACGTGCTTAACCTATAATAACTTCTGAAATTAAAAAAAAAAGTACTTTGAAGTGCAAACATGGCCACTACAAACTCTCGTTAACCCTTCACATTGAGAAGACCATTATGATTCTCTCGTGCTCCGATCCTTGTTACTTATTCAGTGTACTGTGCAATTTTCCTCCATTTCCCAAACAATTATTATTTCACATATAGCCCATCACTGAATATAGCAAGGTAATTGGTAGTCTCTAAAAACAATTCTCAATTAATTTCCATATAAGTGCATCAATAACATTCGGAGAATTACTTTGGGCTGACTTAACAGGTTGAGAGCTAGATTATTTATGGTGGTCGAAATTTATTTATCAAAAGTTTGTTTTAATACAAGTTATTGAAGAGAGCACACAGGCATTAATTATATAAACACAATATTATTTTCGTTTGATTGAATATGGAACATGAGCGAAGAAAATGTTGGCTTTTGCTCTGATACCCTCATTTTTTGAAAGCACTGATTGTGGCTTCTAACACTCAACCAGTTGAGAATCAGATTATTTTCCGTCCCTGATAAGATAGGTTTGTCAAACAAGTTCATCTGGGATTTCATATCAAGAGGAGAGAAGCTGTGAGAGCTGACCTCACGCTGTAATCATATAGTGGGACTTCGAAAAAGTAGTGGAAATAGTTT
Source organism: Pictodentalium vernedei (assembly GCA_031216915.1). NCBI lineage: Eukaryota > Metazoa > Mollusca > Scaphopoda > Dentaliida > Dentaliidae > Pictodentalium > Pictodentalium vernedei. Next base: position 146,005,951 of record CM062290.1, on the reverse strand, counting down.
TCCCGTGGATGTCCGCAACTACAGCTAGAGTTCTGACTAAGGTACCTTCCAACGAAGCACGGCCACTTAGAGGTGAAGATTTCAGGATCACGTGTTACTTATTTTCAACTTTTTACAATGCAATTTCATTTTAAAATTTCCCTACCCTCGATCTTTACAATTATAATATTGAATGTATTTCCCCAATGTACATACAAATGAGTTGGTGAATAAATTCAAGTATTCCTTTTGATATGCGAATGATATGAAAGCCAAATCTCCTTCAGTTGTTAAGGATGAACTGTCACAACATAGAAGGGTTTGCAAGGTAATATGTGAAAACATGAACTGACGTGAAAAGGTAAATTATGACGTTAAATAGAAATAGCCAGCAATACATATTCTTTTATTTTGTTGTTCTAAAAGTTAAAACATTAATTGTCACTGCCTACTGAAGAGAGACTAATATATGCAAAAGTAATATCTGGCAAGGTGGGAATCATGGTGTAGGAGAAGAATGTTGACTAGATCTAGCTGGGTTAAGTATAACAAGCCTACGAGTATAGCAAGCCTACGATTAGCACAAGCCTACGATTAGCACAGACATTAATTTTCTCCAAATCGATCAAAGTTAAAGAATCCAGAACATCAGTGAGGTTATATCAGGAAGAGAAAATTGCCAATCACATAGCATTTTGGTGTACACGGTTTAACGGGGGCAAGGGCATTATTGACAAGAACACGCTTTTCACGATCGTGTACGTAGTTTTTAATCTACATAAGGGCATCTCCTGACAATGACAATGCTCCCAGTTTACATATAAACTACATATCAACTCCTTGTGTCACACTCTTTCAAATGCCGCAAAATGTGGAACGAGTTTGGAGTCCGAGTCTGCCGCAAAGAACGTCACACAAGGAGTGATAAAGTTCTCTTTGTTCGAATGTTGTACTATTTCGAGGAATAAATTCCGTCTGGTATTTGTAAAAAATTTGATTCTCGTTGAAAGGTAAAATATGTTTTTTTGGCTATTTTTCAAGTACTTTACCAAAGCAACTTAAAAGCGAAATGTATCAGTAATTAGGTTTATCTGTAGGGTCATCCTTTTTATGCACTGCCATTACATTTGCGCGATTCCGTGCAACTGGAAACATGCATACACTGAAGGAGAGCTGTAATAATAGACGCAGTGGGAATGCAATGCTTTCTGTAGAGTTTTCCAACATTCTGACACTAATATTATCACACCCGAAGGCTTTGCACGATTTCATTGATTTAATAGTCATCGAATTCGAAGATAACTGTTGCCACAACGATGAGTGGGAATCGAAAGTTTGAGGTCGGTGTAATCGATACGTCCACTGTTTTTCTTCTTTAAATTTATCATTTAGGAGATGTGTTTTTCCTTCGTCAGTGAAGGAAACATTATTTGGCATGTTTTTATCGTCTTTGTATAGGGCCGAGATCACAGATATTTTGTGCCATTCATCAGCTCCGGAAAATGAGACTAAACATTTCTCGCAGATGTGTGATAGAAAGTAAATTTTCGAGATTAGATTTGTATTGTCCTTTCGCGTATTTTTCATACTATTTACAGAATATCATGTTTTATATCTATTCCAACCTTCCTTTAACCCATTTACCTAAAATGAAAAGCAGTCAACACTTGCAAACAAAATTCTTGAATAACTATTTTTTTCATGTTTTGTCTCAAAAAACATAGGTTATGACCCCTCATTGGAACGAGCTCGACATGCTCGTTCCAAAGAGGGGTCGTAACCTATGTTTTTGAGACAAAAAATGGAAAATATAATGAAAATTAATTGGCGATTTTTGAGAATAGCGCTGGCCGGTTTTTTTCCGTTACGTTGGGTAAAGGGTTAATTGAATCTATACAGCTATTTTCTTCAATCTGTCACGTTACCGAATTTTGTATCTCATTTCCTATGCAAGTCAGTCAAGGCGTATCACTTCTGTAAATTTGGGTATCCTCTTAACAATTAAACCCTTTCCCCAAACGAAAAATATTAGGTCATTGTTTCTGTAGCAAGAGTTGTATTCTGGTCATTTCTAATTAGAGTATGCAGTTCACTTGTGTGAAGGTCATGCTAGGTCATGCTTTGCGGTTTTATACTTCCGAATAACTCCGAAGTAGGATGTATTTAATGGATAATCGAATGTGATGTAACAAAATAATTGGACACTTCTGGATCTAGAGTATCACACTCCGTTGTTACAAATTGATCGCTTATCAAAATTAGTTCGAGTAAAGCTAGCCACTGGGAGTATTACCGCCAGGTTTACACACCAAGTTACTCAGCTATACTGTGTTACAATCTCATTTAGTTTTGGGGATGGTTGTAATATCTCCGAATTGTAGTCTCCCGTTAGAATTAAGAACTGATAAATGTCAAACGCTTTCTCTACAAAGGAGAATAAAAGATCCCCATAATTCGATAGAACGTAATGTGCCGGTCTATGGAAGACAACGAGGAGAAACGCTTTCAATTTCAGTTTTGAATTACTGTCGAAACACATTAGAGAGCTGTTAAATTCCAGGTCCGGCCATATATATGTATTATTGCTAGGAGTATAAACGAATTTCTCTGTGTCCTTTCTCTCAACCACACTGTAGAATCTTACTTGTCGAAAACAAAATGTGAAAAAAATGTTAATTTCAGATTCTATTTTCGTTTGGTTTTCATGATTTAGTCTTGAGATACCGATGTGTTATTTATGAAACATCGAGCATTTTCGACCCGCTGGGTAAAGTGTATCGTAAAAAGATCGCGACGTGTTCGAGAAGGTAACCACGTTGGAGATTACAATATTAACGGCTGTTTATATAATTCATTTACACTCCTGTCCTATCCAAAGCGATACATTCTGTTTTGTAGTTCGGGGATATTATTCATCAAGGCTTTTCATCTTGTAAGATAGTGTCCCTGTTCAGTGTGAGGTCAGAAAAGCGTGAAGGAAAGAGTTCTGAATGTCGCTCCGCTAAGATAACAAATGCCACAACAGAAGACAACTGTGAAACAGAAAACACGAATGATCTCTGTACTTACGCAAGAACACGACGACAATTAGGTCGATCGTAAACTTTTCCTAAACCTGATCAGCCTGAGTCCTCTTTTTCCAAAAAGAGGCATAAGTTAATATGTCAGTGAAACAAAGCATTGTAGCCATTTGCAGAGGAAGATTGAGCGATGGAGTGAAGAGTAAGACAAGATAAATAGATCGAGTGCTGACGAAAATACGTCTGATTAGCTGATAACCATTGCATCTTTAAAGGGACCAACCAACGCATTTCTTTCAACTGTTTGACATTAACATCGTTCTTACCACAAGCCACAAACCTGACCCACGCAAAACGAGGTTTTGCAACAAATTTAAACACACTATAGATGAAAGACAAGGAAATAATACATATACATGTTTTTACTACCAACCAGTAATCATTTGAAAGATCAATTTGATATTCTGTTTTCATATAAATTATTATAAAACTAGAGTGATGTCACGCATGCAGCCCGACTGTCCCAGGAATGGCAATGCTTAGAGTTGTGGAACCTATATTGAAACCTGGCCTGTATTACTAGCTGAAAAATACACATATCAACTTTGGTTGAAATCAAATAATCCAAACTGGAGTTATCAGTCGGAAACCAATTGTTTACAGACAGATGGATGGACAGACAGATGGACGGACGAAAGTCATGACTATAGCCCTGACTATAAACAGTCAGGCTAAAAATGCATTTTGTACCAAAGAAAAAATATTGCATGAATGGCCCTGAGTGAGGAGGAGGGGGAGGGGTGGGGGAGAGTGGGGGTGTGTTAGGGGAGTCCATTTTTTTCCACATGTGGTCAGTCTAAATCATTCAGAATGCATTTTGAGCAGAGAAAAAAATACCTAAGTGGCAAAATGGGGGTGGGGGTGGGTGGTGATGTTTGTCTGGGTTTTTAACCACAAACTTTAACCAAAACTGTAAACAAGCATTTTTGATGAAAGAAACAAAAAGTGCCTAATTGGCCCCCCGGGGAGGAGGAGGAGGGGGGGGGGGGTTACGTGAGTTTAAAAAAAGTTTCCACATGTAGTGACTGTAAATAGTTCAAAATGCATATTCGAGGAAAGAAAAGAAAATGCCTAATTGGGGGGTGGGGGGTTGGGGTGGAGGGGGGAGGGGGGAGGGGGGGGGGGGGGTAATTTCTGTCCGGATTTTTAACCACAAACTTTAACCAAAACTGTAAAAAAGCATTTTTGACAAAGGAAAAAAAGGTTCTGCATGGAGTGACTGTAAATAGTTCAAAATGCATATTGGAGGAAATAAAAAAAAAAATGCCTAATTGGGGATGGGGGGGGGGGGGGGGGGGGGGGTGTTTGTCTGGGTTTTTAACCAAAACTGTAAACAAGCATTTTTGATGAAAGGAAAAAAAAAGTGCTTAATTGGCCCCCGGTGGGGGGTTACGTAAGTTTTAAAAAAAGGTTCCGCATGTAGTCACTGTAAATAGTTCAAAATGCATATTGGAGAAAAGAAAAAAAAAAGCCTAATTGGGGGGAGGGGAGGGGGATGGGGGTATGGGGGTGTTTGGGTTTTTAACCACAAACTTGGAGTCATCCTACCAAGCTACAATGAAGTTTCTTCATAATTATGGCCTGTGGAATATTCTAAAGGTTTTCGGGCTTCGGGCCATCACAGTTGCCCAAAAGGGGACGTTCCCATCTAGACATTATATGAAGTCAACGTATCTCGGGCAGCCATCATGGTTGAATGATCGCAACCAAAAGGGGACATTCTCATCTGGGCATCATGTGGATTGCTCCTACGAATTTACAATGAAATCCCTTCATAAATATGACATGTAGACTGTGCTGAAGGTTTTCGGGCTTCAGGCACCTGTAGCCGTCACAGTTGCCCAATCACGTCCAAAAGGGAACTTTCTCATGTAGACATTATTTGAAGTCAACCTATGAAGTTACAATGAAATCCCTCCATAAATGTGACCTGTAGACTGTGCTAAAGGTTTTCGTGTTTTGGGCTCGGGCAGTCATGACGGTTGATAGATCACACCCAAATGGGAAAATTCTCATGTAGACATCATGCGGAGTCATCGTATCAAGTTACAATGAAATCCGTCCATATTAAACATGACCTGCAGACTGTGCTAAAAGTTTTTGGGTTTCGGGCTTGAGCAGCCATCACGGTTGACAGATCATGACCAAACGGGAACGTTCTCATCTAGGCATTATACAGAGGAATTCTATGAAGTTGCAATGAAATCCCTTCATATATACGACCTGTAGAGTGTGCTAATGGTTTTCGGGTTTTGGGCTCGGGCAGCCATACCGGTCGGCCGATCACGACCAAAAAGGGACGTTCTCGTGTAGACATGATCTAAAACCTGCATATGAAATTTTGTGACGATCAGACAAGAACAACCGGGTATAGCATGTACTTGAAGGTTGAATAAAAAACTTTAACCACAAACTTTAACCAAAACTCCAAATGTCAACTAAACAGGAAAAAAAAAAACCCAAAAAACCCCACTTGAACCTTCAGTAAAAAACTTTTACCACAAACTTTAACCAAAACTCTAAATGTTAACAGACGGACACTCCAACATTTCGGGGTTATGGGCTACCAAAAAAACATTTTGTATGTCCAAAACCTTATTTTACCCAGAACACCACCCCCACCACCCTAGAACTTATATTTAACCCTAACCCCACCCCTCCACCCAAAAACCACACCCTAACCCTACCCCACCCTGACCGTAAACCCTAAAAGCCCACCCCAGACCCTAACCCCCACCCACCCCCGGGACCTAACCCCGCCAACCTTAAGCCCTACTCTGGGGCTACCCCTAACCCTAACCCCCACCCCACCCCTGACCCAACCCCACCCTAGCCAAACCAATAGGATTAGAAGCTATTTTTTGGTTTAGGGGCTACTAAAACTAAAACCCCACCCCTGACCCCAATCCTACCCCCCCCCCCCCCGGGACCTAACCCTCCCCAACCTTAAACCCTACTCTGGGGCTGCCCCTAACCCTAACCCCACCCCACTCCTAACCCTAGCACTACCTTAATTTGGAAGTAGCCCCTAATAATAATCTCCCCTAAACCCTCAATGTTGGACCGGACAGACGGACGGACGGACAAAAGTCATTACTATAGCCCTCACTGTAAACAGTCGGGCTAATAAAGATGGGTAACATACTTATTACCATTTGTGTTGTCCGTTACGGTGCCCCGAACTACATTGCAGACATTTGTATGTGGGCATAGTGTGCATTATAAGCCACTCGGTTCATACTACGTGGTATTTGTAGTTGTTTATGACTGCAATCGCCTACATAAATGTCAATTCAAGTTACTCAAAATTAATAATCACATTAATGTATTAATGAACTTTACTACTGGGAGGACTTTTATCCTTCTGTTAGAGGGGAGGGGGGGGAGGCACTGGGGGGGGGGGGGGGGGGGCGAATAAACTCTGAAATATTGAAAAACACATACTGTTATACTTTAATAAAATGCTATATATTATCCTTTGTAAAACATTTTATGTCCGAAAAAAATTAAAAAAAAAAAAACTAGAAAAAAAATTAAAAAAATTCTCAACTCTTCTTTCAGCCTCCAGCTCCGTTTTCTTAGAAACGCCTGAAAGAAATATTTGTTTTTGGGTCTTGGTATTCGCGATATCAATGCACAACGACACGCTCTATCAGCTACAATAAAACGATGCATCTCTGCAAATATACTGAGTCACAAATGAAAGTATAATAAACTTTGAAGAGCAGTTTTTTTAGTATTATCGACTTTAATCCCCCCAAAATTATTGTAAATTCATATTTCGAGTCTAGTTGTATGCATTTGCATAATTTCATGTTCTTACTTCAGAACGTCGCAATTCAGACATGGGGTGAAATGAAAAAAGTTCACACATGCAGCCAATAGCGTGTATGTTCACCGTTTGCCTCTTGGATGGCAAGACATCGACGGCGCATGGACCTGACAAGTCTCTGAATGTCACCACGTGGTGTTGCGTTCCACTCCTGCCTTAGAACATTACGTAAATCGCCTAACGTCTGAAGATCATGAAGTCGTACCCTACGGTCCAATTGATCCCAAAGATGCCCAATTGGCGACAAATCTGGCGAAAGTGGGGGCAAAGGAAGAAGTTCGATGCTCTGCTCAACAAGAAAGTCACGACAGATACGCGCCACGTGACATCGGGCATTGTCTTGCTGGAATAACTGATATCCGATGTTAGCGTTGAACAACGGGACAACAACAGCGTTAAGAATTTCGTCCCTATATCGCTGTCCATTTATATTACCATCGATGAAGATCAACTGCGTTCGATGGTGCAAGGAAATTCCTGCCCAAACCATTACACTAGCCCCACCGAAACGGTCGCATTCCCGCATGCAAGCATCAGAAAACCATTCTCCTCGTCGGCGATACACCCTTGCCCTACCATCGGCGCACTGTAGACAAAATCGGGATTCATCACTAAAAAGAACTGTGCTCCAACGCTGCTGAGTCCAGCGAACACGCCGATGTACCCATTCCATTCTGACGGTACGATGGCGTTGGGTAAGGATTGGTCCGTGGTATGGACGCCTACTTCGGATGCCGTGTCCAGCGAGTCTGTTGCGGACAGTTTTGTGCACTGATTCTATTGTTAGTTCTACCAGGAGTAATTGCTGCTGTCCTCGTCGCCGGAAGGAATCGATCCCGCCTGCGAGACGTCCAGATGTGTCGGTCTTGTGCAGGGGCCGTAACTCTTGGTCGACCTGAACGCGGTCGGTCGGCAGTAGATCCGGTGGTTCTATACCTTCCAATGAGACGGTCAATAGTGGCCACAGTGACTCCGAACTCAGCAGCGAGCTCATCTGGAGGTATCCCAGCATCGTGCATACCAATCAGACGCAACCTCTGATTTTCGGTTAACATTGGCATTTTTGAAAATGTCGGAAGACAAAAACTAGCGTGTTTTCTCAATATTTGGGAATGTTATGTCAAAAATGGCATTTTGTCCACAAGATTACATCTAAAGCACACAAGTCTCACTGAAATTTCAGTTTTCTTAGATATCTGTATAGGAAGGTGCGTTTCTAAAAAATCGATTTAATATTAACGCAGTTCCGACAAGAGGAATCCCCATATGTCTTTTTTTCGCTTTTTACCTGTACTGGGGTAACTTTTTCATTTTCAATCCTAAATGTTAGTATAGTTTCACTACTCATTACTCGAAACTAAATGAACTACAAAAAGTGTGATTTCCATTAAGTGATAGTTATGACGTCATCTTCCAAAAGGATCAAATGCGAAAATTGTCAAATTTCGATGAAATGTGGTGTGTGGATAAAGCTAAAAATCATCTTTTAGATGTCTGCGTAATTTTTAAAGATCTCTTACCGCTTCGTGTTATCGGGACTAGCAATTTGGAGGTAGTGACTTGTCCGAAAAATGCTCGATTTTTCAGCCTTCCGAAAATGGTACTTCCCAATATCCGACTGAAATGATATTGTGCAGATGTATATCTCTCCAAATTCCATGGGAACAAGTTTTTGAGTCAGCGCAGTATCTTTAAGCGTTTCAGGGGTAGAGTCAAACGAAATTTCAAAGTTACCTCCCATTATGCCCATTATTTACTTGTATTATACCCTCCAGAAAAAGAAACTTCCTCCTCTCGCATTAACTTACTAGGTTAGAAATGGAGAGATCGACAAATTCCATAGATACATATTTTAACTCGTCGTAACATCTCGCACAATTTCCGCGTTAAGGGTCTTCTGGAAATTCCGGGAAAATAAACGCTGTCCGTAAATTTACATCTTTCAGAGTCCGTTTGCAGCGAAATTTGGACATAGGTAGATGTTCACTCGTCATCGTTGCACATGTTTGAAATATAGTAGTATTTTACATCATTACAAATTTCTAAAAGGCAATTCCGCTTGATCGTTTCTCTCTGTTTGTTTTCAAACGCAGTGTATGTGCATCCTGAGAGAAAAAATATCCGAGGACTTTCTGTGTACACGCGATTCCATTTTGGGTAAGAGCTTTGCTCTCGCACAATATCGAATTAACCGACACCCCTTATATACCACATCTGATCACTAATGAACTACATAACTACTAATATCTGGAATGCTTTATAATTATATTATATTCAAGGATAGTATGCTGCAATTTCCCTATCAAACTCAGTTTAACTCCAAGTCCTTGATGCGATAGCAAGGCTGATTTTAGAAACATCACATGATGTCGTAACTGAAAAGCGAGACGAACAAATCGTTAATTATTCGTAATGCACAACGCCTGCATTGCATCCAATGTATAAATTCATTTTCACAACAACGTTTCATCAGCACCGGAGATGATAAACTATAATGGTTTGTATAATATCTCAATCTAAAAGAGCGTTAACTAGATATTCAACTTGATAAATATTTACAGTTCATCAGAAAAGTTACAAGGACCATAAGTACACATTTGATCACCGAAGACTGATGTGCTGATTCGTTTGTTTTTTCTTTCTTTTATATTGTAACCTGTAAATGAGCGAGGAGGGAGGAACATCTACCTAGCAATAGTTTCAAGTAAGGTATTGTTCCCATGCCGATGCCATCTTTTATCATTGCCATAGGCCTAATTATGTTACCGATACAAATATATAATAAACAAAATGTAATTAGCAGTGTTAGCATAGAAACCAACATGAACAATATTTTTAAAGAAGAGTTCCGGCAGAGTGTAACGTGACTGCTCGACACCAAACGAAGCAAATAAACATTAGAGGTTGACGGTTATATATGCGAAGAGTGATTCAGACTAATGTTTGTACGGAGACGAAACAACGTGTTAAGAGTTTGGAGTGAAAACTTCAGCGTAGGTCTGGGAATGTCACTTAATCCCTGCATGACTGAAAGCGGCCTTTACATCTTCAACATTCCACGGTATTTAAATAAACATTTAAACATCTGAAGAGGTGCGTCGCCAGGTTCATATACCTCTGGGATATCTTATCAATGTCCAGTTAGAGAACCAATTCATCCGCTTCTGCAAAACTGTAACATCCTTCTAACAAAAATGTATAAGAATAAAAAGGACTCTTGCGTTGCGTATTTGAGTAAAAATCCAAACGAAAAATGCCATTTGTGACTACCCTGTTGAGGACTAATATAGTCAAACATCTGAAACCATCGCGGAAGTACGGCAGGAAGAGAAAAGTTGATGTTCAAAGACACAAGCTCATAAGATAGAGCACATTTGTACATTATATACAGCCCCATCCAATTCATGTTCGGCATTTGACCTTATCTACACAAAATTCAGATCAAGTTCAAATATGAAATTTGTCCTTCACTTCATTAGGGAGTTATTGCCCTTTATTGGTTTGGTTGCCCATAATTTGGGGTTTTCGGATGATGACTCCAGGTTTACTCGAGATAGCCACTCCATATCTGGAACACGGTCTTATTCACCGAAAACACATATCACGTTTCATTTTTACGTTTATGCGACATTCAGTTATGGGGTTATTGCCCTTTATTGTCTTATTTCACAATTTTAGATTTCCTGGATGATAACTTCAGTCACAGTATTCACTGCTGAGCCATTTTTGGTATATGGCCTTATACACAAAATGTGCAGATTGAAGTTTATCTGACATTTCGATAGGTTGTTATAGCCTTTATTGGCTTATATTTCCATGATTTAGACATGGTGGATGATAGTTCCAGCTATACTCGACTTTGCCAATCCAGATTATACCCAACCCCTTTAACGGAAGCTGCCAATAAGGTAGCGGTGGTAGGGAATGCTTTTAGGACCAGTATATCAAACGTCAAGGTCACGCACTATAAGTGGATTTTTAGTTTCTGTGCAATAACAGTTTCCATTGGGATATGAAGCTATGATCTTATACCCATTCTTCTTATTTGGTGTCGCTGATTGGGAATAGGATTGCATTTGGGGGTCAATATGCCAAAGGCCAGGTCACTCTTACGATAAATAGACTTTTGGATTCAGTGTAATAATTGTAGTTACTTTATACGCACGAAGCGATAACTTCAATCAGGCATCGAAAACTAAATTTTGGAGGCAAAAATGAAAAAAAACATGTTTAATTCAAGAATTTTCGTTTGTTTGAAATACTCGTATCTTGACGTGTTAGATAAAGAATTAATATAGTCCCGCTACCTGTTATATAGTTTTCAACGGATTTTTTGTTGGGTGCCGAATTCCCAAGGTATACCATAATGTGTTTACTTAATTAACCCTTTGAACCCTGGTGGTATCTTCCATATCAATTCAATGGCAGCAATTGGAAGAGCACATATTCAAAGGATTAATGCAATGCAATAAATTGACATTGAATCATGCAGTAAAACGTGATTCTGTTTTAGTTTGGTTCTGTATTTTGTACATAACTTAGACTATTAGCTTACGTACACGGGTATTCTATCTCTCGTGCTACCTTGATGAGTAGGCGGATTCTCTGAGAGGAAACAGAAATCTTCCCACATCGCAGTGTCATACATCTATTATGAACTCATGTTAGCAGATATATTTACGAACAAAGATCTGAACAATTCTTCATCTGTATAAACCTAATCAATTTTATATCTTTTCAATGTTTTCCTTCGATTCGAGGAATGCCACACTGCATTAATTTTCCTTACATTGTTCGCAGATTACAAATCTCTAGGGGTTTGTTTGTGTTCTGTGAATGCATCACTAGACGTGAAGTTCTGAGTGTAAAAGTGTTAGAACATGAAAGTTGTTCAAATGTCTAGGGGGTTGTTTGTTTTCTGTGAATGCATCACCAGACGTAAAGTTTTGCGTGTAAAAGTGTTAGACTATGAAAGTTAGTGACACAGACAGAAAACACTAAGCCTTCAATTTCCCATGCAATACGTTACAGATAAAAAACATTCAAAATTGTTTATGTTTAAACAAAACCTGTACACCATCAATCAAAAGACTAAACTAAATCAGGAAGGAAAATTTCTGCAATGATAGTGACACGACACACGTTTGAAAACTTTATTTTTCAACTAGAACTAAACTGGTGAGTGTATTATGCAAAACAGGTTAATTCTTTATGCGGTCGGTACAAATCTGTTCAACGGTGAACACAAAATGTGACCGTAACTAGGAGGTGCTTTGAAATAAATAAATAAATAAATAAATAAATAAATAAATAAATAAATAAATAAATAAATAAATAAATAAATAAATAAATAAACGAAAAAGAAAACTGTCAATGCTATTCACAAATATTGCAAATATATAATTTGTTATTTTTCCTTCAAAAACAGCTTGTGAGCCCCCATTAGAACGAGCTCGTTGCAAATGTCATCTAATACATGTATTTATGTTTGGTAAAGGACTTTAGTGGATATCTGACAAAGCACTGAAACCTATATATTTCAATTTTCTAGCTGGAAATGAAGTTCTATATTTTGCACAAGTGACGTTAATGGTGATGCCGCCCTGTAATCACAACCTCAGACATGCTTCCCGGTACTGCAACCTTCCTCAAATACGATTTTGTCAGACTGTCAAATACTGTATGTAATCCTGGAGCTACATATGCGATAGAGTATACTATACAAATTCTCCCGCAGATAACCCAGTTGCGTGGGCTGTTCTAGGGCTGCATCTGCCTTAACATACTAACAGGGTTGGTCACGTACACTACTGGAATTGGGTCACTGGTCTGGAGAAAGTGCGCGGATTCACACGGAACAGCTGTACTAAAACCAACTTAGGTACGTATGCGCCCAAATTTCTTAAACTGCTGTTGCAGCGTTGGTCACGTACCCCACTAGCATTGGGGCATTGATCTGGAAAAAGTTCTCGGAGTCCCACGGAACACCTATATTAAAGCCGACTAACGTAAGTCTGCGTCCAAATGTCTGACATTCCTGTTAGAGCACATGGTGTATGTGCTACCACTGAATCCCCCACAAATTGGTGTTCCCACAAAATAAGACTTGAGCGAATTGACTAGAATCCCATTCCATAGGTGTATTATGGTAGTTCACTATTCGCCTATTGGACACTGAGTGTCAACTATTCGTCATAAGACTTTACTTTCTCAAGATGCAGATAGCAAACGATTGTTTGGCAGACAAGAACCCGTCCTTGTATTGATTTCAAACCAAAAAGGGTATAATTAACGTGGTCAGCGTTTGATGGAATGTTTTCATCCACTGTTAGTTTAGCTCATGTATGGGTGCACTTTTTGATATGTTTTGTGTGTTTTGATAATTCCGGTGCTATGACGGGAAGTGATGCACGATTTGTGTTTACAATACACACAGTTTATGTGCCCACATCTTTCAAAGCTATTTCTGATGATTTTTTTTATCTTTTGAAGCATCGGTTGAAAACTGAAAATCATTTAAAAATAGATTTAAAGAAGCGGTATGTCACTTTGCGTTATACAACGAAATGGGTAAATAGATTCAGTAGATGATAGTATGACTTGTGTTTGTACAAACCGGAAACAAAACTCAGTTAAATATCCTTTGTTTTTGACATTCATGTCAGTTGAGAGGAAAGAGAACAAACACAACAAAGTATTCGTGATCTTATTTCTAATGTAATTTGAAAATCAGTACAAAGAAACCAAATTATCAAGTCATTAAGGAACAGTATGCCACTGACGTGCACAGGAGTATCCCTAATTGTGCACGGAGCAAGCTTTGGAAGTGATACTTATCATTAGGTAACAGACAAACACTACCGGATGCATTCAATTAAAACTTGTTATCTCTATTTTCAAAGTGGAAAGCTTCGTTTGGAAAGATACATTCAAAGTACATAGATTGTGGAGATGATAAAAATGGAAACGACTGGTCATGGTGTGGGACTGGCCACGGCATCAGTTTGTGCGGATGTAGTGTCTAACACACTGGGTAAAATTATCGGCTCATAATAATAACAGGTAATTTATGAAAGGCGATATCCCTATGGTTGGAGACGATAGCGACGAAATACCTGGAAGAAATTCACGTGGAAACAAGATGTGGGCTTAGTGTGGAACAACATTTCCTTATATATGATGATTTCACCTCAAAAGTATCCTGAAAAGTTCAGATTCGATTTTATCAGGTTATATTTTGGGAGTTAATTTCCAATATTGAACTATGGAGAGGCCACCTAAATAGTAGAGGTGGTATGAGGTAGATGTGTATTATGGGTAAGGTGTTCCTCTTTAGGAGAGGGATAATGTAGGCACCGCAGAATGGTTGTTTGCACATAGGATGTGCGGAAACTGTAAATTGTCTCCAGTTGACTTCGAAGACCTTAATGCAAATCCGTGTGTCTGGTTATAAATGTGAGCAGATGAGTAAGTGGTTTAGTTGATTTGTACGGGTTAATTAATTATTCAAGCGGACCATTTGGAAAGGTAAATTGTTGGGGTTTTTTTGCTAATTATGAGGGCAGAGAAGGAGATGAATTTTTGTTGAACATGTGGGGTGGGTTGCTAACCTAGATGATTTGTAAGGTTTTATAGAGAGTAATCGCTTGACTGGACTGGTTACGTGAAATAATTCATGAGAGTTGAGGGACGTTATACAAACACGAGTGCGCGAATGCGCAGGAGTGTTTTACAATATAGTGCTTCGCCTCGAATGAATTATTTCACGTAACCAGCCCAGTCAAGCGATTACTCTGTTTATTACTTCTCATTATTAGCGATAATTATATTATCTAACTCTTTATCTAACATAATGGCCAAAACAAGCCAGCGCTATTCTCAGAAATCGCCAATTAATTTTCATTATTTTTTCATTTTTGATCTCTAAAACATAGGTTATGACCCCTCATTGGAACGAGCTCGTCGAGCTCGTTCCAATGAGGAGTCATAACCTATGTTTTTGAGACAAAAAATGAAAATAATAGTTATTCTAGAATTTGTTTGCAAGTGTCGTCTGCTTTTCATGTTAGGTAAAGGGTTAAAAAACAATGAAGTCCCCATTACACCCACGGCAAAGCATCTTCGTTTGCGCGCAATTGTTGATTGCATAATTCACTTGCTAAGTTATCGTTTATAATCAAACCGGGAAATCCCAGTAAATCACACTTTGGAAAGTAATAAGACTGAATAATTTCGAAAGTCGAATATCGATTCGATAAGCCTATAGATTTTAGAGTCGGCTGACCGTGAAGCGGAGCAGTCATTCGTATCTCAAACATTAATATGAACACCCGGCCTCTACAAGACAGACGACTGTCACCCTAAAAGCTTATTGCCAGAAAGAACTTCGAAACTGAACAAAAATAAAACAACTGAAATATTCACGTATTTTTTCACACCTTTCCGGTTCTTGAGAGTGGATAAGTTCGGAAAAATTAGAGGAACACGAGAACGCAATTGATGGTTGCGGAACAACTTCACACCTTTTCAGGTTCTTCGAAATTGGAAAGGTTCGAATTTGTTACATAACCAGATATAGTTATTGAGCTGAGTTATTTTACAGATGCTGTATGTTGCATTAAGACAACATGTATGGAGAAGAAAAAAGTGACGTCGATCTATGACTACTTAGACAGACAGAAGTGTTGTGCGTGGAAACTCAGCAAGAAAACTAGGCATGTTTGTTTTCGTATGTTTATTCAGATAACAAAACATCATTACAAAAATATATAATATATATTATGAGCTCGGACTATGTGGAAAAGATGTTACAATAATGCAGTTACAATAAGTATAACCTTTGAATTTCGCAGTGTAATGGTATACTTGTAACGGTCTCAACAGAGTAGAGGGAAAGCGGAAACGATATATTACATCTGTTTTTCAATAGTTCCGCAAAAAAAAAATGATTTAGAAACGGGACAATTAAAGAACAAATCTTGAATATATTCTCTAGTATTATTGCAAAAGGTGCATAATTCAGTTTCAGACAATTTACATTTGTAGAATTTTGAATTGTAAACTCTGGAGATAGGTGTCGTTTGTGACGTTAAATGCACTTCTATATATCATCTCCCAATCTTTCTTCTGATTGTAGATTGATACTTAAAAGTGTATTCCACCTGCTCTGCACGTGGGAAGGGTTCATAGCTACTAATTCTATAAAAAATGGATAAAAGTTTTGCAGATTTTCTGACAACCGTTTAGCATTTCAATATTTCGGTTATTCATGTTTTTCACTTTTGGAATCTGTTTGGTTGTATATTTCCACGTTTTCGGTATCCTTCTTCCTGGTAGACAGTAAAAAGATGTGGCAATGTTGAATTTCTCTATAAAGTCGTGGAATGTACGGAAGTTTGTTTGTTATCATTTACGATATCATTAAGAAAATAGATACCTTTTTCAAGCAAGTTTTTATTATAAAAAGATTTATTGTTTTTCAGAATTCTATTGTTGTAAAAGAGGGTTTCGGAGAAAACATCCTCTGACGACTCATCTAGAATTACGTACGCTTTTGATTGTGATTTGAATTCAGAACATCCTGCCAGAGCTTACTTGTACTTTTTGCTACAAATTCTAAGCCTTTCTTGTGAAGATGACACATTTTATAACTGCCAGTTTTTTTTAAAGTCGTCTATAGTAAGTGTTTTACAAAGAGCGAGAACAGTAGGATCTAATAACTTTTTGATCCAGCACATTTTAAAGGATGACTATATGTTGTTATATGGGTAAATTTTTAATCGCTTTTCCCAGTGACTAAATAACAACACAACGCGTTATTTCCTCGTTTTTTACCATTCGACACACACAAAAAATAGTGACTGTAATCTATTAAAAATGTCTTCTGGTGGGTTGGACAGAACTGATAAATAGTGTATTAAGATTGGTGTCTCTAGCGTTTTAACCACAGTAGTTTTACCAAATTATGTTAGTTTTCGGAATGATCAGTCCTTTAGTAAATTTTCAATTTTTCTCATTTTAATATTATAGTTTAACAGAAAAAACTAAAATGTTAAAAGGGCCATCATTTTTCCATTTAACTGTCTGTTCTGTCTCTATCTTCTCTCTACAACCTTTTTAGATCCAATCCATATCACCTGCGTTTTATCAAAGTTTACCTGAAGTCTGGATACAAGAGAAAATGTGTTTACTATATTCAGAGCATTATTTAATGAGTAGCCAACGACCTTCAAAAAAAGTGTTAAATCATCCGCATATTGACTAATTAGATATTCTGAATTGTTTATAGAGATGTCGTTTATAGTTCAGTGCTGCACAGTGTATCTGAACAGTGACCATTATTCATAACATAACTGTATAAATAGGTATAAAATATTTAAAACCATTGTAAGATTGATGAACTAAAATTTAGAAATTTTAGTGTTTTCTCAATGAAGGACCCCTCAAGGGAATCAAGGCCTTGCCAAAGTCTAACAGGGTGAGGATGCCAGATAAATTAAGGTCTTCGCATCTTTTTAACAAATCAAAACTTCGCCAATATATTGCCCTTTCGTGAAACCTAATTGAGTGTTCGAAATTAGTTATTTGTGAAACATTTTTAAGACGATTTGCCGAGCCAGTCTTTTTATACATCCGCATTAATTGGTGATATTGGTCGCCAATTTTTTAAATACATTTTTGATTTATTCTGCTTTGGAATACACGTTATACAAATCTGTGTTCATTTGATACATAACCATGGTTTAGACATCGCACTAGAAATGAACCAAAGTCCGTCCAAATAAATTTATAAAAACCATCGGATCCTGGGGCTTTATTATTTTTCACTGTATTAAGTGCTGCTAGGCTTTCCATTTCGGATAGAGGACCTTCTTATGCGTCGCTTTAATCCTGTTCACGAAAGTGGAGAAAAGAGTTGTTTACGTAAAAGAACTGGTGTTGCGTTTCATTGTCTTGGGTTGAGGGAGGCACTTTTGAAGAATATAAATTTTGGTAAAAATCCCACAGCTCGGTCAAAATTTCTTTTCAGTCTCCAGTATTGGGCATAATACTCATTTTTGTAAACACTGTCAACGACAGCAGGTATTCATTGGAAACGCGGCGCGGTTGTACCATTCTACAATGCCGCAAACAGTTCACTTAAAGCGTTTGTTACAAGCAATGTGTCCAGAAATTTAGCGTTTAGCCAGGTAGACAGACTAAACTAGATATGAAAGAATAGGCGGGTTAAATCACTGAAGGTCACTTTACCATAGGTAGACACGGTGATATGTATTGGCAAGGAAGACATCCGAACCAGCTATCGGAATTTACTGCCGTTGCTGTACCAACCAGCGAACCCCACGCAGTGCTCTGCACAAGAAGTACTACACATCAGGGGTGTACGAAGTATTTTGCACTTGAAGGGGTGGGGAGGATGGTAAGAGAGGACACACACACACTGATATAAATATCAGTGTTGCACCGTAGTGGCATGGTCGGAATATAATGCACAAATCAATGTTTGGGACTAATGCACAGCTCCATCGAGACAAATGAAGTGGGAAATGCGTTAAATATGGAACCAAAAATATACATTCTTCTCAGCGTAAAGGCCATAGAAGGGACAAATGTAAAGAGAAAATCGTCGGTCACATCTTTAAAGTGAACAGTCGATGCACTCCCTCCCTGGTAATTTCAATAAGATTGCAATGACTGGTTGGTGAAGGTGAGGATGACCCTCCCTCTCTCTCTTTCTCTCTTCTCTCTCTCTCTCTCTCTCTCTCTCTCTCTCTCTCTCTCGCTCAACTCTTTATGTAAAAAATGGGTATAACACATGCTCCCCCATGCTTCAGACCTGTTCCTACGCCCCTACTACACAGCTGTTAATTCTGCTTTCTCCCCATGAAAATGCATCGATTTGACCCCTTTCGTAAGGTACCAATGACAAGCATAAATTAAGACTTGAAAGAACAAATTGTTGGTGATTAAATCGTGATGTCTGATGTCTGCGTGACGTTCGTAGTAAATTGTTCGCCATTTACCCACCAACTCGGATTAAATCTTCGCAGTCCAATTCATAAATATCACTGTTCATTTTCCTGTTCATATTTTATCTGTAAACCACAGCGTACAACCATGCCGGGCGGGTCTACCACGCTCGTTCCAGCGAGGCTCCTTAAAACATGGATTGCAATATTGTTACTAATATCTGCATCTTATGTCAGTATAACAAGATCATAGGTTTTGACACAGAACTAACTTTTATTGCGTCATGACATCCTTGAATGCATCGTCATTCATCTTAAAGAATGAGTGCTTCCTGGGGTGACGACATAGGGGCTACAGTGTCTAAATTTATAGTGAGCTATATTTTAATCAAATTTGAGTATGTTGTAGAGCTCGAAAAAATAAAAATAAAAGATAACTGTTTTTTTGTTTTTCGATTTGGCGCTTTCGTGGCTTTTTTTGCGGCATTTCAAAATTTAACCCATTTTTGATATATTTCCTTAAAAATGCTACCTTGCGATTCACGTACCTCCATATTTATAAATGATACAGCTGGAAAACTAGACAAACTTATTTTTAGTTGTTTGAAATTGAGTGATTTTTCATTTTCATTACAAAGGTTTACACTCGATGTCAGCGACCCCGATTTTACGTTTTTTCTAAACGTTTTACTTTCAACCTTATTTACCTTATTTCGAGGTTCAGCCTATCGACATTTTGGGAATATAATCCCCACAGAACACCATATCTAAAAACATCCTGCCGTCCTCTAAAATTCCCAACCGTTATGGCCGACGTATGAGGTGAAATGATAGGGGTCATGGAGTCAAATTTAAAATGAGTCGGATTTTAAAAATTTTAGTATGTTGTACAGCTACAAGAGTGAGAGGTAGCTGATTTTGATATATTTAATTCAAAACGCCACTTTGGGATTCGCGTAGCTCCCTATTCATAAATGAAGCAGCAAGAAAATCCAACACTCTATTTTCTGGTTATTTGAAATTGTGCGATTTTAAATTCCGTTTGAATTTACGCATCCAATGCCAGAGATGCCAATTTGACATATTTCTCTTTACATTTTACTTTTAACCTGATTTCGAGGTTCAGCCTTTCGAACTTTTGGCAACATAATCTCACAGAAAACTATATCTAAAAGGTGTTGCAGTCCTACAAAATTTCCAACAGTTATGACCGAACTCTGAGGAGGCGTCCTAGGGGTCAATGGTCTAATTTAAAATGAGTAGAATTTTTTAAAATTGAAATGTTGTAGGGCTAAAACAATTACGACAGAGTTGTGTTTTTGTTTTTCGATTTGGCGCCATTTTGACTTTTTACGTTACTTAAAAATTTAGCCTATTTTTGACGCATTTCCTTAAAAACGCTACTTTATGATTCACGTAACTCCATATTCATAAATGATACAGAACGAAAAGTCCACGCACTTATTTTTGGTTGTTTGAAATTGTGGGATTTTTCATTATCATTACAAATTTATCTATACCTTTCACAATTAACCTCATTTCGAGGCTCAGTCTTTCGAATTTTGGGGAAAACATCTCACAGAAACATACCTAATTTGTCTTGCCGTCCTACAAAATTCCCAGCCGTTATGGCCGAACTCTGAGGGTGGCATCATGGGAGTCAAGGGTCTAAATTTAAAATGAGTCGGATTTTTTTTGAAATTTTAAAGTGTTGTGGAGCTCAAAAAAGTTAGTCTGTTCGTTTTCCGATTTGGCGCCAATTTGTCCTTTTTACGTTACCTAAAATATTAGCCTATTTTTGACATATTTCATTAAAAGCACTACCTTGTGAATCACGTAGCTTCTTATTTATAAATTACACAGATAAGAAACCCAACATTTCACGATGTTATATTTTCATTTCAAATATATGCACCTGATGCCAGGGATACTGATTTTAATTTTTTTTTCTATACATTTTGTTTTCACCCCAATTTTGAGGATGTGCCTTTCGAAGTTTTGGGAATATAATTTCCAGAAAAAAACCTATCTAAAAATGTCCTGCCGGGCCACAAAATTCCAGCTGTTATGCCGAACTCTGAGCTAATGTCATAAGTTCAAAAATTAAAATGAACCGGAATTGTTTTTAAATTTTAATATGTTGTAGAGGTCAGACAAGAAGGAGATAGCTGTTTTCTCCATTTTCGATTTATCTCCAGTTTGACGTTTCCATGTCACTTCCAAGTTTAAGATATTTTGGTCATATCTCATTAAAAACTCTACCTTTGTTATTCCAGTATCACGCATATATCAGTTACACAGCGGTCAAACTTCAGGCACCGTTTTCCAGTCATTTGAAATTGTTAACCTCTCTTTCGGATTTAATATTTTGACCTAAGATGCCAACGATGCCAAATTTACGTTTTTGTGTTTACTTTCTATGCTCAACCTTATTTTTAACATTTCCCATTCAACATTTTGAAAATACAAGCAACAAACTCATCAGACTTGGCCGTCAAAACGGCGTTCGCCGCAAATTTCGTAGACCGTCCTTCGTTGAACGACTTTGGGAATTTTCGCTTTGCGATTTCAAAGGTATCTAGTTTTAACATTTTCGTGCACAGCTTGTCAACAACTTTAACCCTTTACCCAACGCAGACGATATCAAAATTTATTATTTTAAATATCATTTTTTTCAAAAAATTTCAACAAAACCATATCGTGTGACCCCTGGTTGGAACGAGCTCGACGAGCTCGTTCCAACGAGGGGTCACATGATATGGTTTTGTTGAAATTTTTTTAAAAATAATATTTTTTCAACTTCTGAATTTGCATATTACGCGGGTGGATGCGGGCGATTCGTTAGGTAAAGGGTTAACTATTTGAATCCGAAAGACCGTTTTCCGTGTCAGGATCACGATACGGGGTAAGGTTATTACGTAGGATGGCTGCTCAGTGAATGTGTGGGATGTAGACCAATTAATATTTTAACACACCTCGAGGCTGAACGTTGAGAATATTAATTGCTCTATCCCTAATTAATGAATGTGGACTCTCCTTATTGCTGTTATTGAACTGACATGGAAGATAACATCAAAAAGTTAGAACGTCAACTGAATACAATGATCAATCTCTTCTTCCAGATAGAAACCTTTGTCATATTCCCCAAGTAATATGTTTGAATTAGTGTTGATAATTTTATCTAGAAACCATCAGCAGCTCTCAGTCAGTCCATTGTCGACTCAATAACCATTCGTTAATCAGTATCCGAAGATGGAGTTCATTTAATTCCATATCAATGCCCTGCTGAACATCTAAGTTTGACCATGGTCTCAACGTCAATTAAATCGCATTAGAAGGGCATTAAACAAGTGATAATATCGTTCTCAGATATTTTAATGAAGCATTTGTTATTAGTATCCCAAAGCTTTTAAGCAATAAACCTTTCTTCGTGCTAGGATAATCGCAATGCCTCCCAGGACATGATTTAGTAATGCCTCTGTTTGTCACTGAATTCCCACCTTCACAATCTTGGTCCGTCTCGATTTTTTCTATGATGTACTTTTGACAATTGATATATCAGATTCTATTTCTTCACCGTCCATAATGTTTGAAAAGTATATTAGTTTCTTTATTAATGGCACGTTTAACAGCCAGGGTCACTTGATCCTGGAAAACTGTACGACTGATGAGGGCCGGGGGACCCGAAAAAAACACCGCGCAGCTGACCGTAACTCTTCAATTACCACCAGGGAACAATTCGGCTAAGCTGCGATTGAAAGCAAGTGCACCAGAAACATTATGTACAAGTGGACTGCGTGTTCCCACTTAGGACTGAGTGTCCTGCCAAAGGATTCAGCGCCCATGACGCGGGTGATATTTATTCATTTATTTATTGGTGTTTAAGGTCACATATTTATGCACAATGGCTAATGATGACCATGGCAGTTATACGGGTGGAGGAAGCCGGAGTACCCGAAGAGAACCACCGAGCCAAGGCGAACAACTGTCAGCTCCCCAACATACCAATTCCATACAAGCAGGGTTAGCATTGGTTAAAGACAGGTGCACCATCGACGTGCAGTATGCCTTAGAACACAACGCTACCGTGGACAATGGAGGTGAAGTGTCTTACCCAAGGACACACCGCGGTTGCCGTAGGTGGGTTCGAACCGGTGACTTCTCGGCTTGCAGCCTGCACCTCTACCTACTGAGCCACCGCGCCCCTGATGCGGCAGATGATCGAAAGTATGACCGCCGACGTGAAGTCCAGTCCGATAAACTATAAACAATCGCACTCCCTGTAAAATACATAGCTCTTGATTGATCCACTTATTGATTTATGGGTGTTTAAGGTCACTTTCAGCAACTAGGCTATATCATGAACGAAATATATGTATAAAGTTTAGCCAATCGCTACCTACATCGGAGGACTTCCACATCAAGTGTTGGTTCCGGGTCCTATTTCAACAGTAACACAGAACTTATTTACCGCAGTAAACAAGTATTGTTCCTCTCCCCTAGGTTCCCTCAGGGGTGTGATTGAACAAAGAAATTACCCAAATAACATTCACAGGTATACAGCCATCTGCTACTACTATTTGCGGGAGTTATGCACCAAGAAAGTTAACAATATTGTGATATTAACTTATTGTACTCTCAAGTCAAAGAATGTCGTTTCCAGTTGTAAGGTTTTCGCACAGGGCTCTCAAAAATTTAACCATTATATCATGTTTTACAAAGCTCTTACAAAGCTCAGTGAGCTTTGTCAAAGCAGATGTCACTGGGACAACATTTTATTCTTACATGAACAAAATACTTCCCAGGAAGGAAATGCGTTACAGCCATCAGACCTCTATGAGTAAAAAGCTACTCAATGAACTTACTGACCACACAATGAAATTGTATATTTACTTTTGGTGTATGAGGTCACTTTGAGCATCTGTGTTTATATCATGACCACAATACAAGTACGAGGTCTAATACAACTAATCGCTTATACCTGTGTCGCCCACTTTAGAGGACAGGCACTCCAAATGTTGCAGACGGTGTCCTATGTTACAAGCAAAACAGAACTTGTTTCCCACAGCAAACAAACACCGCAGCTTCACTTCCCTGGTTCCGGTGTGGAAAATAATGAAAATCCTCAAAACAGATTGAAGCATTTTAGCTAATCTATCCATTCAAACACATATGGACTTCGCAAATACACGTCAGTGAGCTACCATCAGGAAATAAATTCTATAATATTGAAGATTAAAACATTAATCTGTAAAATGAAAGCGTTAAAAATGAAAGAAATACACAATACAAAATGAACCCGCAAAAGTACAAAATACCCAATTAGAAATTTAACATCGGGTGGATTCTATTTCGACTTTATTTATTTCTACGTTTATTCATTTATTGGTTTCTAAAGTCACTTTCAGGTTTTAAGAATTTAACATGATTGTAATACAAGTAAAGTAAAGTTCAGCCAATCGTTTGTAGCTGTGTCGTCCACTTCAGAGGATTTCAACTAGGGACGTTGGTTAGCGGATTCTATATTATCAGTGAAGCAAACACTGCTCGACATTCACATGCGATTTATCACGGATGAATCATTCCATACATGGATCAAGGTTCATGCTTACAAATTTAATTTTGTTGTTTTCCAACTTAACAGCATCATCCATCGGAACTAAACACGAATACACACACCTTAACGACTTCGTTCGAAGTTTTGTCAGTTCTTAATATCTGGTAATGTTTCGAAAACAACTACATTTTTGTCGCCAAGGACACAATTATGAATCTCTTTTGTGGTTTTATTCACGATTATTACTTAAACTAATTCCCGGCCGGAAATTCGAAAATTTTGGATAAAGCGACACGATTTATCAAGTTTGCGTTAGACTGCGTCGACAATAGAAATCGTTTGGTCTCTACTTCCAAGTATATCGGCTCGTGTTAGTTAAGGTGCTATATAAGTAATAAAATTTTGTTTATTTTGAAATTCTCACCTCTGATATTCCTTAAGTTCAAATATAATATACACAAATTATACATCAAAATTAAGGTTGAAATGTACAGAACGCGAAACACATATGGAATCAACTCATAGAGTTGACAACAGGCATCACTGGTTCCTGGAAGTCTGCAACTGTATTTGTACCAGAACTGATAAGAAAATAATATTTCACGAGAACAACTTGTAGCCAAATATGCTTCACATATCCAAGAACGAAGCTAGGGCATCAAATTCTTCAAAACACAGCGACAGAGCTGCATGGGGTAAATTCCAAAACCTCTTTTGTTTACATTCAAATTTACTTTCAATTTCCGGTCAACGTCATCGGACGGAAAAAGCATCGAAAAAGAACGCTGTCTGAAATCAAATAATGAGAAAGATCGCCTTAATACAGCATACTATTATTATATAGAGACTGCACAGTTGCCATATTCTACGCAAGGTATCATGACACCTGTTGAAATTTCTTAAAATGACGATTTTGTTCTTCGATGGAAATTCGTGGTATGGGATTTGAGCATGACCGTCGAACATGGATTGCATCCTCAATAAAAAATGCAGACAGTGTTGTCCTTTTCCTAAAGCAGTCCTATCGCTGCATTCGAAACTGTTTTGAATGCCTAGCTTTGTTATTGGATATCTGAAGTACATTTGACCACAAGTTGTTCTCGCGAAATATTATTTTCTTACCAGTTCTGGTACGAATACGGTAGCAGACTTCTAGGAACCAGTGGTGCCTGCTGTCAACTCTTTGAGTTGAATGCATATCTGTTTCATGTTCTATTAACCTCAGCCTTCATTTTGATGTATAATTTGTGAATATTTGATTTGAATTTAAGGAATATCAGAGGTGGGAATTTCAAAATAAACAAAATGCCGTTACTAATATAGCACCTTAAGATCGCTATATGTTTTCAAAATACTTTTTAACCCGACAAAAATAGCAAATTCACAACAAGATGACAAAATATTTTCTGCATAAATTATACGAGTGTGTTTTGCATTTCAGGACATGCATGTGTCGACACAGTACGCCCGTTTATCAGGTTTCATACCGTATATGTGGCCCTGGAAGTGATTGTAGCAATAGCCGTGACAAAAGCTTTGGTAAACGGCGCACCATGTGGAGGATTTAATAATTTTCCCTTCAGTCCAAAATACGAAGCTTGAAGCTCCACCTTTTGGTCACCCACCAGCCACGCGAACCGCGTATACTCATATCTGTTTGTATTTTGTGCTTTTACGTATGCATCTTGACTGCAGAACAACAGCTTTCGAAAAATCCACATCAACATCTAGGAATACGAGATTTATTATAAACATGCCACTTCGCTTTCAGTTTATTCACACGCTAAAATAAGCCTCTAGGAATGAAAGCCTGGTGTTAACCATTTGAAATCGAGAGGCCGCTTTTCCGATCCAAGAACATTATGCGTCATACTTTCACGAAGTAGGATGATGCTAAGTTAAAGTGTGTGGTTGACCAATCAATATATTCAACGTGTAAAGTCAGCACGTCGAAAATATTAATTTGTCGACCCCCCAAATAAAAAATATGCACTCTTCCAATTGCTTCCATTGAACTGACATGGAAGATACCACCAGTTTTCAAAGGGTTAAAGCAGAAAATACGAGTCAAACAAATAAAATAGATGCATCATTAAAAGTTTTATAAGCCTTGAGTATTGCTCTCTACAATTTCTACAATTTATATACAACTGAAGATACAGTTTCCGTTTTCTTGCACTGATAGCACCGGTTGCACACCACAAAAAATTGATCTAGCACCTTATTGCACGTCATACACTCATCGAGGCAAAGATATCCCACTCAGCAATACATTACAAGACACAGCATAAGTTATTCACAGACGAGATGTACCTTAGCCCACACAATAAGACACATTTACGACACACCAACGAAAATAACAAATAAACAGCTCTTTGTTTCCTCTAAATGCTATACACGTTTTGACCTCTCATGTCGGAATTATCACGATAATTCTCTTGATCAATATTGCACCAACTTTAATCAGAAATAATGTATTCCATTGTGATATTCTAGTGAGCTTTGGACATAAACATGTCAAACAACAGGAATAAACCATTGCTGAACAAGCGTATTAACACTATGGGTACCATAATGTTGTTCTTTAACCGTTTAGAGAGCATAACAGACAAAACCTGCCAGCGCTATTTTCAAAAATCGGCATTCAAATGTTATTATTTAAGAAGTTTTGTCTATGACACAGCTTATGCCCTCTCACTGGGACGAGCTCGCTAAGATCGTTCCAACCGGGGGTCATAAGCTATATTGTTTTAGGCCCAAAACGAAAATAACTTATTCAAAACTTTTTACATGTGTCGCTTGCCTTACTTTTAGGTAAAGAGTTATTGGAACTAAACGAAAGTAGAAGTTTGTCGCGCTCGTTAACTATATATTCAAGGCAGATAATGAAAAGAGGTCTCCCAACAGATCTTTTTTCGATTTGCCAACGTCTATGCGCGTTAGGTTAAAAAGGGTTAACTTACAGAGCGCACATGATGGTCTGGCATTCGACAAATATTAGGCAGAAATCCACCCATCTATACACATACTTGCCTCCTCAATAGAAATCTGAAACTCCAGCAAGCAGTTTTGTTGTTCATTGGTCACGAACAGAAAATTTACTTGATATGACCTCCTCCGGGGTAAAAAAGTTTATCCCGCCGCACAGTGATGTGGGAATATTAAACATTCAAGCTGTAAATTTCGCTTAAAATGCAGCTTTGGATTTAACCAATTCAATCTTGTTTGGCAGAATTCAAAGAGCTCTGTCAAACAAGACTAAATTGGTTGAATTCCTTGTTGGATTATGGAAAAACATCACTGCTTGAACTTTCGATATTTTGAGGGTTAAGGCATGGGTACATGTGGATAGGATTGGTGGTAAAGTGCCAAATCACCCTGTTTTAGAATGGAGTTTTAAATTCTTTAATACAGACAGAACTCATGTTGGTACTGTTGGGAGTATGTGTTCTTGAAATTTGAATTAGGTGAAGCGCTTTCATTCCATTTTCGAGATGGCGCATGTTTTTTAAATGTAGATTTGCTCATAGTTTAAACGGTGCGTTGTAGAAGTAATATGAAATTAACTTGAAAATGTACATACTGTTTATTTGCCACATACACCAAGCGCCGAATAAATAATTATGGAACTGTAATGAACTCATTTTAATTTCATGCAGGTGCCAGCAGTCACTCTCTTATTAACGGAATACAAACTTAATAAATATAAGCTTTTTGTTTTATTAGGAAATAGTTTATCAAGCTTGCCCTGCATGAAGAACATCAGTACAAACATATCAGTGAGCTGTTGATAAGCGATAACAATTGCCCAAAGAGGTGGCGTAATACAAAAAGAATGAACCCAATGAATATTTTTTACTGATGTTTAACAGCATTTTCAACAACCTGGGTCATATTGTGTCGCACAGCTTTACAGGTGAAGGAAGTCTGGTGACCCGGAGAGAGACGAACAGCTATTAAACTGTCCAACTTACAAACCAAACTCAGTGCAAGCAGAGTTAGCAACGGCTGAAGGCAAGTGCACCGTCGACGTGTAGTGAACCTTAGAACACAGTGCTCCCGTGCCCCCACGTGGGCAATCGGGATTAGGTGTCAGCAGTATATCAGGCATGACTCGACCCCTATCAGGTGAATCACACAGGCGGATCTCTTGTGACGTCATAGTCACGTGTCCCAGTTACAACTTGTAGGGTTTTTATGTTAGCGCGAGTGAGCGTCCATGTTGCGACATCATTACGATAGTGATACGTTGTGGCACTGCGCATGCGCAGCGTATGATGTTAGGTTAACAAATGTTTCCGTCGTCCATTTTGGAGGACGCCATCTTGGTTTCTATGATGGCACGTGGTTTCTATATGACCGAAAGATTATTAACAGGACAGTATGTTCTAATCTAATTACACAAAACAATCCCACACCTACCCAGAAACGTTATAAAGTCACCGAAACGGACAGCTGAAGCCCACAAACTTAGGCTAAAGAGAATAGCACGAAGTGCTAGAGGATTGGATGGGTGTTATTCTATGGCACCAGATTATGACTAATTAACCCAAATGGACCTGACAGTTACCTAAAATCCCCAAAGACAACCCCAAACCACTGAAACGGATTTTATTTGGCCCGGATTCTCCCAGAAATCCTTTTATAGCAGTTGAGAGCAGTACTATAGCTATTTTGCAACCCTTTTCTTTCTCATCTGCTTTCCTCGTATGTATGTATGAAGGCTATGGTAATATTTTTCAGCAATCTAGCCTGAAGTCCATCATATCCTGGTCCAGGTATTTGATAATACGAGCCCTTGAAAACTGAGGAAATCCGCTCAGTGAGGTATAATCTATCATCTCTCATATCCTCATCTGGGTATCGAATGGTCACGTTACGGGAAACCCTTTTTGGAATCCCTTATATGGCCTGTCTATGCTTACAGAGTCCATTTTTGTCGTATGAGGTCATGAGGGCCATGAGAACAATTCTCCAATGGGATATAATCTATCATCCCTTATATCCTCATCTGGTATTTAAGAGCCACGTTACATGGAATCCCACTTTGGAATCCCTTCTGGCAACCTTGCAGAATCATTTTTCCCCCATCATATCCTCATCTTGGTATTTGTGGATACTTATGACACAGGGTAGTACTATTTGAGGATACCTTTTGGGGGATGCAGTTTGGAGGATCTGAGGATAGTTATGGCTCCTGGCCAACGCCTTCTACCACTGCTTCTACTTTCCCTTCCCCACCACATGCTTTCTGCCCTACATCTCTACCTTTTGGGGGATACAATTTGGATGATCTGAGGATAGTTATGATAGTTCTTGGCCAATGCCTTGTACCACTGCTTCTACTTCCCCTTCCCCACCGTATGCTTTCTGCCTTACACCTCTACTTCTACTTTCTCCTACTAACCTACTATTTGCTTAGCTAATAAGCATTATCTGTAATCCTCCTGTTATTATGACCCATCAATCCTATGCTTGTTGACCATTACTCCACTCATGGAATTCCACTTTACCGTAGCGTCTTACTTTGCAAAACCCTTTGGAATTTCCCTTTCTAAGATACGTCTGTGCATGTAGAGTCCCTTTTTGTCGAATGACGCCACGATGGCTATGCGAAAATCTAAATTTTATAGTAAATTTCCTTTCTTATTATACGTACCACAATTGTTTACTACAGGCTTGCACTACAGTGGAAGTCCCTAACTCGGATAAAATACTCTCTATTTTTGTCTTTCCCAAGCAAGTTGGGAAAGAAAAGTGGTGCAAAAGCACCAATAAAAATAAGCCAAAACTGGGTCGAGTACAACCGGCGCAGACCCAGTACGGGACGCTCTCTCCCAAGTACAACTCCACGACTTCCGTTGCCAGTGCGCATATACCGTCTCTAAAGACTCATTCTTTTTGAATCCGTAAACGTTAGAGTTATGTGACCAGCGGGGAGGAAAGATTCTTTACCCGTAAAGAAGACGGGAGGGCCTCCATGTAAACAATTGTGGTAGGTATAATAAGAAAGGAAATTTACTATAAAATTTAGATTTCTTATCAACCTACTCACAATTGTTTACTACAGGCTGAATAGACAAAAGGCTGGAGGGAATCGCATAACCAAC
This sequence comes from Pictodentalium vernedei, assembly GCA_031216915.1. Lineage (NCBI taxonomy): Eukaryota > Metazoa > Mollusca > Scaphopoda > Dentaliida > Dentaliidae > Pictodentalium > Pictodentalium vernedei. The sequence goes on along the minus strand of CM062290.1, from coordinate 145,975,424 downwards.
CCCCACATAACCCTAGTGCACTGGAACCGTGAAGTAGAAGGGAGAGGTCCCGAGGCTTATCAACCATAATGTCGCAATCATTGGTAAAGGACAATGAAAAGAGACATATGAGCCTGTGTGACACACAGACAGAAAAAGGGCAGTAACAGCATAAGGCTGAAACTGACCTCCAAGAAGCCTAATGGCTATGGCAGACAACAGCCTGAGCAGAAGAAAGAGGACCCAGGGCAAAAAGGTCCTCCGACTGCTCCTGCAACTGGCGCAAATAAAAGGTGGAGAAAGTAGAAGCATTTCTCCAGTAGGCTGCCTGCATAACATCCCACAACTTGACGGAGTTAGAATAAGCCCAAGAGGTAGACAGTGCCCGCACCTCGTGGGCAGAAATACGATTGGTAATACAATCGCCAGTTGCTAAACGACTATAAGCCGTACGAATAGCAAGACAAATCCATCGAGAAATGGATTGAGGAGAGATCTTCTGTCGACCCGGAATGAGAGACAGAAAAAAAACCGTTTTCTGCCTTTCCGTATAAAGCGTGTCCGATCAAGATAAATGCGAATAGCACGGACCGGACACAGCAAAGGGCGAGTACCCTCAACAGAGGGAAGAGCCCTGATACAGATAGGAGGCGGAGTAGTATCTGGTAACTGATTCTTAGCCAAAAAGGAGCAATCAGTGGTAAAAGTAACACTGTTGGGAGAGCTCCTAAAAAAGGCCGGGTCAACCGAGAGGGCGTGAAGCTCACTAACCCGTCTGGCCGAAGCAAATGCCATCAGAAAAGCCGTCTTATATGTGAGAAAATGCATATCCACCTGGGATAAAGGTTCGAACGGCGCCCCCCCCCCCCCCCCCCCAAGCAAATCAGCACCCACGAAAGATTCCATCGTGGAGTAAGCTGCAAAGTCCGAGGCCTTTTCAAAGACAAGTGCCGAACAAGCTTGGAGAGGTAAGGATTAGTGCCGATACGACGCTTCCCCACATAAGAAAAAGTCTCTGAAAGCATAGATCTGTGAAATCGAAGGATTGGCATAATCAACAGAGTGATCAGCACACCATCGACAGAAGACCTTCCATTTAGCTGCATAAGCTAAACCAGTGGAGTGCCTCCTTGAAGAAGAAATGCACTCCACTGCTCGTCTCGAAAAACCTCTACGGAGGAGACAGGACCTGACAAAAGATATGCGTGAAAGCACAACGAAGTCGGGTCGACGTGAAAACTCCTCGGGCGACCTTGACAAAGAAGGTCGCGACGTAGCGGGAGACGTGCCGGAACCGCCGCCATCAGCGAGCGGAGCTGATTGATCCACACCCGCTGAGGCGACAGGGGAGCGATCAGAATGATTCGACAACTGCAGGTTCGAATTTTGGCGAGAACCTGAGGAAGAATCGGAACCGGTGGGAAGGCGTAGCCGACTAGACCGTTCCAATCGAGTGACAGAGAGTCCACGGCAAAAGCCAGAGGATCTGGACACGGGGACACGAAAGTGTCCACCTGATGGTTCCAACGAGTCGCAAAGAGGTCGATGTGGGGACGTCCCCAGAGAGCTCAAAGCGACTGGAACACTGCCCTGTGAAGCATCCACTCGGTGGAAATAACCCTGCCCTGTCGGGACAGGGAGTCGGCTAGGACGTTCAGACGACCGGGAATGTGACGAACAACCACTCCGGCGTGAACATCCTGAGCGAGCAGAAGAAGATCCCGAGCTAACTCGTACATCGGAAGCGAGTGCGTGCCGCCCTGGTTCCGAATGTAAGCAACCACTGTCGAATTGTCGGATAGTAGAAGGACCTGGCGATCCGACAGGTGAGGGATCCACTGCCTGAAACTCAGAAGAAGAGCAAGAAGCTCCTTCTGGTTGATGTGTAGAGCTGCCTGATCCTGGTCCCACATCCCATGTAGGGAAAGACCGAGAGGATCCAACGTCGCACCCCATCCGAGATCGCTGGCATCTGCCGTCAGAACGCGATCGGACGTGGGTAAGTCCAGTGGAACACCCTGCGTAATGTACTGAACATCTGTCCAGGGAAGAAGGTGAGGATACAGAGAGGATACAGAGTTTTTTATAAAATTGTTAATCGAACAGCCCCGAATTTTCTACATCACCTACTACCACAACGTGTCTCCGACAGATCTCATTATAGTCTACGCGATGCATCAAATTTTGCCCCTTATCATTGTCGAACGGAACTATTCAAGCGATCTTTTTTCCCTTCCTGTACTGAAATTTGGAATAATCTGCCCGATGCCATTCGCAATAGCACTTCACTAATCGAATTCAAAAGATTGATCTCACCAGCCAATTTCAAACCACCTTCTCATTTTGCGACAGGAACTCGTAAATATAACATCATCCACGCGAGGCTACGGACTGGTTGTAGTGACCTTAATGGTGATAAATATAATAATTACATTGGTACTTCCCCAATCTGTTCTTGTGGCAGAGGCGTTGAGGATGCAGAACATTACTTTCTGCACTGCACCAACTATGACGACATTCGTCAAACCCTATTTGACGAATTGAGACGAGTAACAAGTGACAGGGCTACAATAGATTTGTTACTTTATGGGAGCCCATCATTGTCATTCAACAGTAATGCATGTATTTTCCTGTCTGTTCAAAAATTTACTCGGGACTCACTCCGGTTTAACCCAGACCACGGCGCATAGATGCAACCATGTAGGATATGACAATAATGACGTTCAATACGGGTCAGGTGGCACAACATACATGACGTACCGACTGGTTTTATACATGTAGTTGATACTGTTTCTTGCGGCACTGCATCAGCCAGAGACACCGGAAGCAGGGTGTGTGAAGGGAGGGCATCATCACTATATGTATATAGTGTAGTATGGAGCAGGTTTTTTCTTTCTTTCTGTTTTTCCTTTTTATTGGTAACTTTTTCACTATCTAATTAAGTCTTTCTTTTTATCTATCCTAATTTGTTTTTCATAATTTTGTTCTGCCATTGTATTTCTGTTATTCTATGTACAGGAGCGGAGAGTTTTCTAAGTGACTAGCACTTGTTCTCTAATCCTGATTTGCATTTATTAATGGCAAATAAAAATATGTTTAATCAGAGAGTCCGGAAACGGAAGCACCTGATCCAGAGAATCTACATTCGGCCTCCAACGACTGAGCAGAAAGTGTTGGAGAGGTCGGACACGCAGCCGACCTAGAGGAATGAGATCCGTCACCGAACCGCAGAGACCGATCAGCCGGAGAAAACTCCGAGCGGTCGCGGACCTGGACTGGGACAGAGTCAGAGCAAAAGCTGAGAGAATCACAGCCTTGGCCTGCGGAACAGCCACCAAATTGAATGTGGTTAGGAAAGACATCCCCAGATGACAAAACGACTGAGAAGGGACCAGGTCCGACTTCTCCTCGTTGACTCTGAATCCTAGCGACGTGAGCAAGCTCAACAGAGTGGCGACATCCGATTCCAGTAAGGCAGCATTGGAATGCCTCTGGAGGATATCGTCCAGATATGCCGAAGTAGTCACCCTGGACTGTGTGCGATGGAACGCTATCACATGCGACATCAGTCTGGTGAACGCCCAAGGAGCCAGGTTGAGGCCAAAAGGCATGGCCTTGAACTGGTAAACTCGCCCCAGAAAAGCGAACCTGAGATACTTCCGTGACGCCCGATGCATCGGAACGTGGAAGTAAGCGTCTCGCAGGTCGATGCTGGCTGCGAAATCTCCCTGGTGAATTGATTGGCGGACCGACCTGAAAGTCTCCATGCTGAACTTGGGAGCAATGATAGACTGGTTCAGGATACTCAGATCGATAACCGGTCGGAGTCGGCCGTCCTTCTTCGGCACCAAGAACAGGCGGGAATAGAAACCCACTGACTGAACGTTCTTGACGACCTCGATCGCCCCCTTTGCCAGGAGATTGGCAATCTCCGTGGACAAAAGTTCCCGACGTAAAACGTCTGAAGGAACTGTGGTTGGAAGAGGCACCCTTGACAGAGTGGGGTGCCGTCGGAAGGATATGCGCAGCCCGGACCGAACAACATCTAACACCCATGGATCGGATGTGATGGTGGTCCAATGGTCTGCGAACTCTGCTATCCTTCCTCCAACCTGGGACGAGTCGAGGTGAGGACCTTCATTTCGAGCCCCGACGAGGCCCGCGAGAGGAGAAACCACCTCCTCTGCCAAATGAAGAATCCTGAGACTTCCCTCGATTCTGCCGACCCCTACCTTTACCCCGTGAGTAAGAAGTAGAGGCGGCGGCAGAAGGACCAGCCTTTTGCTTCACAGAGGAAGCAGAAGGATACTTGTTAGGCTTGGAACGGCCCTTGCCTCCCCGAGAAGGCTGATCAAGCTGACGAAACAGCAGCTGATCTTTGGAATGACGTAGGACGTCATCCCGGACCGTCGACACGGAACCATGGAAAAGTTGCGGACCTGCCAAAGAAGCAGATCGAAGAGTAGCACGCTGCTCCTCGGGAAGGGATCGTCCTGTGTCCAGCACAGCGTCCCTTCGAACTAATTCCAAATTAGCCGTGTTACAGGCATGCGTGTGAGTAAGGTGCATAAGCGCCTTGGACAGCACACGCAAAGGAGCCTGTACCTCGTCAAACTTATCTGGAGGCAGATAAGCAGCCAAAGCTGAGACGACGTGATCTGAGAGAGAAAGCATGCCAAGCATCTCTCTAGATAAGCCCAACGTGGACTCCAGAGTCGTCATTGGAATGACGGCAGACTTGGGCTTGGAAAGCCCGAGGGAAGTGGAGTCCTGATCCAGAACCGTCAAAGTCTGGCAGACTGACGGATTGGCGGAATCGTAGGAACGATAACGCACAGGAGGCAAAAAGGTGTCAACCCTGGTGAAGAACGAAGTCTTCAAAGCCTTGGAATTCAGCTTGGCATCCAATGCTGAAAAAGCTTCAACCACCTGTACCGACTGGCACGGTCGAAGGAGCCCAGAGGCAGGTTGCTCCAAAGGCTGTTGGCGCGCGACCGATGATCGCGGCCAGGCTGACACTGTCGGCTGGTTAGCAGGTTTGAGCTCAGGCAGAAATCCAAACACAAAGTCAAGAGCCGCCCCCAAGTCCGAAGACTGCTGGCCCTCGACCTCAAGAATGTCGGACTCCTCCCCAGAGTCGGAAGACACATAGCCCATCGTGGGAAAACCAGCCGACGCCTCCCATGGTGTCGGGACACCAGAGGAATCGGAAACCGGCCTGTTTCCAATCCCGGGAAGCGGCGCCATAGGAGGCGCCTGGAAACCACCCATAGCCTCGCTGGAAGCAACAGGAAGGCTCTTAGAAAGAACCTGAGTGAGTAAGGAGAGGGCCTCCCTAAGCTCACTGCCTGAACCGACCGGTTCGACAGGGGAGCGAACCGGCAAAGTGGCTTCACCTCTGACCCTCTTAACCAGCGAAGGGTCACGATCCTCCAAAACACCCGACGCGGGACGACGGGCGGCAGCCGAAACATCTGAAGGCAGACGTGTATAGGGGTACGATGCACCCCGAGGATCAATATTGCGAGAACTCATGAGAGTCACCGCGGACCTCTGCGGGGCAGAAGGTCCAGGCTGCACAAAAGGCTTTGGTCCCCCAAAACTGGTCGTATGACCAGAGTGAGTAGACGGAAACGCCACGGAAGCCATAGTGTTTCCACTACGAACATCCGAATCCAAAGACACAACTGTGGTACTCGACGGCGAAGAGACCACAGCGATGGGCTCGGCCGGCAGCCCCTTCCGACTTCGCCCAGTTGAAGTCAGGGAAGGCTGGGGCCGATATCCCACGTCTACAGTATCGGACAGACCTGCAGTCCCCTGCAGCGAAAAGCCGAGGCCGGCTGAAACAGACAACGAAGCAGACGGACCAGCAGCAGTAGTAGATACGTCGAGAGTCGTTGAGGCTGGTGAAATAGTGGAGAGAGCACACCGGCTCGGCTCCGAAGGAGGAGTCACAACCCTAGTGACAGCCTCAGATGTCGACTGGAGGGGGACCGTAGTCCCGGAACCAGGCATCTCTACACCAGAACACTCAACGGCTCCCGCAGTATCCACCACAGGAAAAGACTGCACATCCCCCACGGATGAGGAATAACTCTCACCAGACAAAGTCGGCTCGGGAGGCCCCGAACGACCACGTTCTCCTTTCCCGCGGGAGCGGGAGGCACGGCCACGAGAACGAACGACACGATTTACTGACGCCCAGAAGGTGGAAGACCATGTTCCACAGACACCACACGGCCGCTCGGCCGAACACCCATTACAGGAGGAACACGACGAATGTACATCGTCCACATGCTTAGGCAGCAGACACTGCCCACAAGGAATTGTCCTAGGCATGAAAGAGGTGAGAGGAGCAGAGAAGGTGAGATCAGAAAACAGAACACCCCCAAAGAGAGAAAGGTGACAGAAACAAAGACCCCAGACGGTCGACCGGGAACCACCCAACAGGAAGACTACTCTCAACAGAAAGAAGAAACACTGTAGGAGTGGTACCCCGCTGACACCTAACTCTAACACAATTAGAAAAATTTGCAAAAAAAGCATGAACAATAATTGTGAAAATCTAAGTCCGAACCGCGTGGCCCGCGAAAATCGCGCGCGACCCGAGAGAGAGCAAATAAATATACATTATGGACATATAATAGAAAAAAGAGAATATAAAACACTGTTCCTGAGAATACAAAGGATACACTGTGGTATAATGAATCAGGAATCATCAAACATCGAGCTGGTGGAACACTGATAAGCGTGCAAAAACATCTCGACACGAAGCGGATTTTAAAAAGAATGAGTCTTTAGAGACGGTATATGCGCACTGGCAACGGAAGTCGTGGAGTTGTACTTGGGAGAGAGCTTCCCGTACTGGGTCTGCGCCGGTTGCACTCGACCCAGTTTTGGCTTATTTTTATTGGTGCTTTTGCACCACTTTTCTTTCCCAACTTGCTTGGGAAAGACAAAAATAGAGAGTATTTTATCCGAGTTAGGGACTTCCACTGTAGTGCAAGCCTGTAGTAAACAATTGTGAATAGGTTGATAAGAAATCCCTCATTGAGGTTTAATCTATCACCACTCATATCCCCGTCTCGGTATTTAAGGATACTATGGCACAGTAATGTACTATTCGAGGATACCCTTTGACGGATACCTTTTAGAGGATACCTTTTAGAGGATACCTTTTGGAGGATAGTTATATTCAAAAGGAGGTGTTGTCATGGTCGCTGTGCTTATTAGTCATCATAGTACACTTTACAAGCAGCTATGTTGTTATGTCATGGTTGTGATGACATTTATGACTTACATCGCAATACATCACTGGAAGCAGTATGTTTCCAAGGTTGCGTATGATAGAACGTTCATTCTCGTTGCTATAGATTGACCGGGTAACCAGTGATGAAATGAGTCACATGATCAGCGACATCATCTATGGCGACATTGAATAAACTTCGAAACCGTGTGTGTAATTATTCATCACAAGCATTTGTGCGTTCGGTTTCTAAGGTTATTCAGTGACGTCATAGTTATTGCAAAATTTTAGTAAATGTGCAATAGTTCAGATGACGCTCGAGGTGAAAATGGTGCCTGTGATTGGGTGAAGAATGTGTCCCCCATTCTTCCGAAGTCCCATGTAATTGGGCAGTTGTCGACGGGCACAATGTCCGTACCTGTTTGATTTGGTATGGAAATGTAAACTATTTGGCAGACTCTTCCCGCAGAGCAAACATTTAGAAAGTTTATCCAGCTGAGTTGAATAGGCATACATTCGATGTTTGGAAGGTTGCAGAAAGTGCATATTATCCGACAAAGTGTGTGCATGTAACGAAACTGGTCGGAAAGTGTGAAGCTTTCTGTTTTGTAGTTGCGTTGTAGCTTACTTGGTATTCTGGCAGACGTTATTCAAAGTTAGGTGACGTGTGTAGTAATTGGAGGATCGAACCCTAATCCGTGCTGATTCTAAAAAAACTCCTTCCAAATATTCAGGCCAGTTTTGCTAAAACACGACTATCACTATCAGCTTACTATACGATGATTTTGCATTAACTAACATTATCAATGATAAAATTGAAGTACTTCCGCAAATGGACCTTCAATCAAACCTGGATGCTTTAAGTATTTGTGGGTGAAACCGCTGGCGCGAATACCTTTCAGTAAAAGAAAAGAGAAAAAAAAAATCGTTTCGCGAAACTCTATTTCTCATCTGATTGCTGTCAGGATATAGCTACCTACAAGAGATGATTCATGAATATTGAAATACTTTGAAGTGGCTATGGTATTACAACTGGATGATTAAAACTCGCGAAAGTTATGTTTGCTTGTCACTACAGGGACACACTACAAACACGGCTTGCAATTTATGTGGTTTCAAATACGGGTAGACGAAACAGTGAAGACTTAGAGGGTATGATAAGATACCTTTTGAAGACGATCATTTCTCATTAAAAAAGAAGGAATGATGTTACAATAGCAATGGTGCATCCTAGCAAAAAAAAATTAATTTAAGAACGAAATCCAAAACAAAAAATCTGGCTAAATTCAAAAGGCCGTCAATGTCACGAAGCTTGTGGCTTGTCGGAAAAACTGGCATAACAGTGGCCAACGGAATAGCATATATTTAGTTTAAAAAATATTTATTGAAAAAGAAATATGATATAATACATACAATTAACTGTTAATATCACAATAGCTGTACAGAGGATATAATGCCGAAGTATGCACTATAGCAAGACAGAAGTAAACGACAGTGTAAATGAAAAGGATTCGGCAGAAAGCTTCAATCTTATATAGGCCGTCTCCCAGAGTATATCAGACAATTACAAAATATATAGCGTGGTTGCAAATACTGAGTGAAATATTGTTTAAACTAATCATCAATGGCAGATAGGAAGTAAGAATGAGAGATATAGAATGAAAAAAGAAAGAGAAAAGCTGCAGACGAAACCAACCTGAAAGCAATGATTCTTGCTAGCAGCAGACCTAAGAGCGCAGCCTGTATATCTCCACTGATTGATAAGAGCATTATCGTAGACCGAACTAGATCCGCAAGTGGACCATTCCTACTGCGGCTGCAGCTCGCAGGTATGCAATAATAACCCCGGCAAGGCGGTATTATTGCAGAAAAACAGCCCACGCGCAGATCGGACAGTCCACAGGAATGCATTGTGGTTTGGAAAGCTGTTGTCCAAGGTAGTGGCCGGATTATGAATGCGTTGACGCTTGGTATTTTTAGTAGTTTACTAGCTGACACATTTGTTAACAGGGCCCACAATTACTGAATGAAATACCCGAATAAAGTAAGTTAGGACCCACAGGTGCATTTAAACATGAACTCAATTATCTCGCACTTATAGTTACGCGTGCACTATAGCTAAGCCGAAACGTTCACTCTGTATGATATAATCCTGCACTAGTCTGAAGTCTAGAACGTTTTCGGTGTGGCTCAGTCGTTCAGACCCAAACAAAAGCATAGGAAAATCAAAAGAAAACGACAATGTATTAATTGTTAGATTACGTGCATATGCATAGTTTGGACAGAACAGGATAAAATATTCAGTTGGCTCTAGGTCACCACATTGACAAAGAGGAGACGCTGAAAGATGGTTATCATACAAGTGATCGTTAATACCACTACAGTGCAGGCGTAACCTACAGTGATAAATTTGAGCAACACGGGATTTGGCCCCAGCGTAGAATGTAGGCGTGCGTGGGTTAGGGCTGTTTAGGAATGTTTTGAAATTCATAATAGAACAGTTTTTTCTCACTGAGAGAGGAAGTGCATTCCAATGGTTAGTAACGTTTGGGAGAAATGAAGACTGGTAGAGGCCAGTACGGCAAAACGGAACACGGTGGTTTTTATCCGAACGGGTATGGAGGTTTAGGCTGATGGATGAAATGGTTGGTGATTCCTTGTTGGAAAGGTATGGGGGAACAAGCCTATGGTACATCTTCAAAAATTGAATGAGTTTGTGCTTTCGGCGCCTTCCCTGTAGTGAATCCCATCGAGTAGATTTTTACAGGCACTCATTGTAACACCCGTAATTTATTCTCGCTGCAGCTACTTGAATTGTCTCTAGTTTCGCAGCTTGAGTTACTGAGCAGCTGTCCCAGACACAAGCGGCGTATTCCAAGAGTGGCCTAATAAATGCAAATTATATCTTTTCTGGTACTTGGCGATCAAGAGTAAACTTGTGCGCCCTCAGCATGTCTATGCGAGACCAAGCTTTGGCGCAAACATGGTCGATATGCTCATCCCAGGTACAAGTCTTGTTTAGAATTACACCCAAATGCTTTTGGCTATCCACATCGGTGATGCGCGTTCCACTTAAATATAAAGGTGGAGATGTAGGGCGCATTAATTTTACGCGAAATTAACATAGTCTCCGCTTCTTGAGGATTAAACTCAACCAACCATGTTTTGATCAAATGTTCAATTATAGACGAATCACGGTTGATGTTTGCTGCAGCTTGGTCAGGATTCTCAACTATGAGATAAAGATATGTATCGCCTGCGAATAACCGTACACTGCTCAGTAGGTTTTCAGTTATGTCGTTAATATATATTAAAATAACAGTGGACCTAGACTCGATCCTTGTGGAAAGTCGGAGGTTATTGGTCTCCACGGGGATGCCTCATAAGCTATTAAAACCCGTCGATTCGAAAGGTAAGATTTTACGAAGCAAAGCAAGTCACCAGATATTCCTATTCTCTCAAGCTTGTGAATAAGACCAACATGCCAAACCTTGTCAAATGCCTTACTCACATCACAAAAACAACCCTAATTTCTTTACAGTCGTCACGTGCGCGACAGAACTCATCATAGATGTCTGTCTAAATAGTATATAGTTAGTAAAACGGTCCGACAATACGCACATCGGATCTTGCCATGTTCTTTACATTCATGCTGTTATTGCCGCATTTGAAAAAAACAGAGAAATTCCATGGTCTTTGTCCATACACCCATGGGACCATCTGTCTGATCATTTAGTTCAAATTGAAACTCTGAGCATTTCTGAAATTCTTCAGTAGAGTACAATACTGTGATCATAAAAGTGGATAGAGAATTTCGATCGGGTTACTACTCCGGACGAAATTATATTTTCGCTTTTCCAGCACAAAAGAATGGCAACCATTGAGAAAGAAATGCGAGATCATTGAACGTGAGATGCTATTTTTCCTTGTTTTTCTTGATTTGATCTTGATTTCAAAATATATGGTGCGTACGTGGGTCGCGACCCGATCGCTATAAGATCGAGAAAAATACCATTTTATGTTCACTGTACTGCATGAACATCCAGAAATTCCACTTTTTGAAAACTTTCTCCACTGCTTGGAAAGGTCGCTGATTTTCCACTCTTTGATTTACTGAACCCTCGCCTATGGAATTTCAAACTTTACATCTCTAAGGTTTTGCAATGTGATCCAGAGGAATGCCTGAGGGTTTAGAATTTTCTATGTGACATTTAGTGATTTTGCGACTAAATACACACCGTTTCGGGTGGCATGCTTCTATAGTATATGATATGAAAACTACACTCAGGTGTTGCAATGGGGTCTGCAGTTTTGCAAGAATGTCTCATGTGCGGCCCGGCTATGTCACCTGAGACACTATAATGGTTTTACAGTTGGTTTCTGGCAACAGGTTTCTTCATTTATTTATTTATTTATTGGAGTTTAAGATTACTTTCAGCATACATGGCTATATAATGGCCGCAGCATAGGAATGGAATCAAGTTTAGCCAATCGTTTATACAGTTACTGCCCACTTTAGAGGACTTCCACATCAAACGTTGATTCCGCATCCTATTTTAGCAGTAAATGTGAAAAAGACATTTACCGCTTCACTTCCCAGGGTTCACACGGAGAAAGAGGCTTCTTCATATTTAAACTAACACAATTTGCAGGAGTTGCAATGTATTTTGAAGATGTGTACGAAATGTTCAGATATTCCAAGTGGCTGTGCAACCAGAGCCATTTTATTATTTTTCTGGACCGTTTCTGCCACAAGGCATTTATGGTTATCAACTGAAAATGCTAAAACTGTGCTCTGATACTTTCGCAATAGTGTCTGGATATGCACGGAGATTTTGAATATTAATGGCCATATCACCACATCCACTTCAGTGCTATCTAAGACCGATTCCACTGAAAGGCTTCTAGGGTATTAATTTGAAACGCTAAAACTATACTCATGTTTTGCAGTAAGACCTACAGAAATGCACAGTGGTTTTTTTCTGATTTTCACGTGCTATGTGACTATGCCGCTACAGCGATTTTAGTATTTTCTTAGACTGTTCCCGGTAAAAGGCTAGATTATGTAGTAAATCGAACTCTAAAACGGTGTTCAGGTTTAGAAATGGAATCTATGGATATCGACGACTGCTTCGAATTATCCATGTGACAAGTGACATTGAAGCGTAGACATATTAATATTTTCGTCGATTGATTTCCGTGACAGGCTTCTGGGTAAGTAATTCGAAATACTAAAACTATGCTTAGGTGTTGTAGTATGTCGCGTTTTCATGTGACACGTGGCTGTCCTATCAGAACCACTTTTGTGTTTTCATCAAGAAGCTTCTGTTATAATTCAAAACGCTAAAACTATGTTCAGATGCACACAAATGATTTAAAGTTTTGATGTGCTATGTGGCTATGTCACCAGGGCTACTGTCGTATTGTCTTAAACTGATTTTTCTGAAAGGCTTCACGGTTATGTAATTGGAAACACAAAACCGGATTTGCGAAAAGGTCTGCGGATATGCACGTTGGTATCGGATTTTCCGCGTGTCACTGAGTTACAGCTTCCTCCATGTTATTAAGTGGATACTTTTTTGAGAATCAGAATGGAAAAATGGGGTTACACCAGTGCGTTTTGCGCACATATGATACCTTCTAGTTCACAAGGACTTTGGCTTGTGACTAGACTCATAACGACAAAATTAAACCGAGAGGTTCACTGTTCGATCCCCACCAGGGGTAACTGCGTTGTGTCCTTTGGCAAGGCACTTAATCCCGATTGCCTATGTGGGGGCACGGTGGCGCGATGTACTTATAAGGCGTACTCCCCGTCGATGCTGCACCTGTCTTCAATCAATGCTAATCTTGCTTGTGTGGAGTTAGTACGTTGGGGAGGCTGACAGTTGCTCGCCGTTGCTTGGTGGTTCTATCCGGGTACTCCGGCTTCCTCTACCCGTAAAACTGTCCGACTAGAGGTGACCGAAAATGCCGTTAAACTCCAATAAGTAAATAAATAAATACATAACGACAAAAAGCAATCTTTCACAAACAACCAACCTGATTGAATTTTTGCGAATGATGGGAAGCAACTCCAGAGTGAAAAAGACATGACAAACATTTTACAAATGATCTGTTCTTTGCAAATGACTGATGAGAGGTAACTTCAGACCAGAGAGCCATGAAAAATGTATTTTACAAATATTATTGAAAGCTCTCTCACTGCAACGTCTATTTTAATTTAATGACGCGTGACTTCAGAGTACAAAATCAACGGCGTCGAAAGCGGTCGAACAGAATCGACAGGCGATGGACCAATATTATTGAAATGTGAACTTTGCAATTGGCGTTACTCGTTATTCCTGGTTTGTTGTTGCCTGGGAGCAAAACAAAATGCACTAAGTTTGCCAGCACAAGTAGAGTAATTTAGGTTGAGGAGTCTCACCCAGCTAAATCGACTTTTTAGAAAACGCATCAAGAAGCACAAGCAAAGTTTCAAATAATGAACTTCTGGGTTGAACTCGGAGGACAGTACACGGTAACTTTACTTATTCTTTAAAATAAAATGATAGAATTACCGCCCGCAGTGGACCTTCATCGCGCGGGAGCTTACAAAATGAATCACTTCTCACATACTGTAGACATAATATCCTTCAGAAAAATACTAATTTCATTATTATACATCACTCTGGGATACAGTGTATTTGTCACATTCAATCATATCACTCGCTCTGCAATGATTCCAAATCATGAAACAGTCTGGTACACGGCGTTTGCAATGTTTCTGAATAGACAGGAGTGTATCAGCACGGAGGGGCTGATTAGACATTTTATAGAGGCCCGCCCCAGCCCTTGTAATGCCTCTCAGCACGTGTTATAAAGTTGCTTACCTAGCTAGCGAGAGATACAATTCAACTATACCACAGAATCATGTCTACTATGGTTTAGTATGGATGATCTTATCAACGAGAATGGGGCGGCAATCATCAATCTGGGAGGCTACCTGCAAACGAAAAATGTGTCGAGATGACGAACGACACGAAACCGCGCCTGCCAGCCTGTGTTCAGCCTGGGGGTATTAGACCATAAAGCCTCCTTAGTTATAGGGCATGGAAGAGACATCTAACCATGCCCGAGAAAACGAAACACGGTTCATGGCAAATGAGAGGGCAATCCGATCTGTGTTCGAGTAAAACTGTCGGTGTGGACTGTGTCTTACACAACTGGACGATTCACCACGGCACTGTTCCATACTACCCCTTTAAGAGGTGTTTGGAATGATTACAGGTTATTTGAGGCCTGCGGTGGAAACGCTCCGGGCACGCATCCGCGTGTCACGGAAGCCACAATTTGCTCTAGTATTTACCGAACTCAAAGAGAGTCTGGTATAAAAATGTAAATAGAATAACAACTTCCTTGTCGGCAAATCGAGATTCGCTCAATAACATCGATTATTTGTGTTTATTTATCTATGTCTGGTGGTTTAACGACACTTTCGACAGCCAGGGTCACTTCGTGGCGGACGGGTTTACGGGCGGTGGAAGCCGGACTACCCGGAGAGAACCACCGAGCAACGGTGAGCAACTGTCAGGTTAGCATTGGTTGAAGACATGTGCACCATCGACGTGCAGTATACCTTCATCTACAGCGCCACTGTACCCCCACGTGGGTAATCAGGATTAAGTTTCTTGCCCAAGGACACAACGCAGCCCTAGCGGGGATCGAACCGTGGACCTTTCGGTTTGAAGTCCAATGACGTAACCACTAAACCAACGCGCTTCCGGTTAAACAGCTGGCGCTGATCACTGTTTCCTTTCCGCTCAGAGAACACCACCGTGAAGACCACTCGATTCGTACTAGCTCAGGACTAGAGCATCCAAACTAATGTGCTATAAGCTAATGACCCTCTGCCTCTCGGGTCAGTGAATACTTCTATACTGCACCAGCCGGTACTTGCTATAATGTGCTAGCAGTCGCTGCGAGAAGTGCAATTCCCGTCTGTGCGAGTTGCAGAGCTTGCCGGAGCTACCTACCAGCCAGTGGCGTTAGCATTGTGGAACATTTTCTACTTTAAAAAATATAACCGGAAAACGACTAGGATCTAAGTTGACGGCTTGCTTGTCGTTTGCACAGCGTATCCCTCGGTCTCCACAGGATTGTACAACATGAAAATCCATTTTGAACAAACATCGGTGGGCTCCATAGGATCACAAGAAAAACCAGTCTATCCAAGAAAGACTTCTCCCCAGTCCACATCCAAGAAATATATTCCCCCAGAAGAAAGCACAACGTAGTGGAGGTCAAATTTGTCTCCGCGGAGATGTACAAGTTCTGGAACAGCCCACGCGCTGGAACGCAAGACAC
Organism: Pictodentalium vernedei; assembly: GCA_031216915.1. Lineage (NCBI taxonomy): Eukaryota > Metazoa > Mollusca > Scaphopoda > Dentaliida > Dentaliidae > Pictodentalium > Pictodentalium vernedei. Next base: position 145,959,850 of record CM062290.1, on the reverse strand, counting down.
ACTCAGAACCACAGCTGACGCCCCACTATACAGCGCGTTCGATAATTCAATAGTTCCCGCAACTAGTGACCCCACTGTGAACGATTTCTAAAAGTGGCTAGGAAACCTCGAGATTGTTAACCTGTCCTGTGCACAAATGCGGCAGTTGGAAGGGATATTCGAAATCTTGGCCCCGCTCTCGGAAGAATAAACCAAGACAAACAGATGAGACAAACAATCTTTCTTGTTGATAACATCGAATTTTCTGGCATTCAAAGCCACCTAGTATATGTATTGATACAGTTAACCCAGGCATAAGCGTGTTTACTCAAAACACCCAGAAGGATGCGACAGAGCCAAAATCTTCAAAAGTGATTGCGACGAAAACTAAAGCAAAGATCTTTAAATGTCATGAATGCTCATTCACAGCTATTCACTGAACAAGTATCTGGTGCTCCGAAATTATAGTTTACAGCAAACATAAACTGCCAAGAACATCAACAGAAAAGACATATGCTACACAAAAAAGTTTTGAACCACGCCAAACATTTCCGTGTAAATGACAAAATATTGACACAATAATGGAAGGTAACATACCACTTGAACGATAATTCATTTATTGACAAAGAATGATCGTGTCGGAGAAATTCATTGAAAGGTTTCTGTGTTATCATCTACCCCGTACACGGGGGATAGGTATAAAAAGCCACATTTGTAGCTGGTGTGTCTCTGACTTGTAAACACGATACATACTTCTGCATCATTCTGTGAATGAGAGCACGAACATGATCCTAACCAGTTTGACCCCTTTCCTGAACAAGAATGTTACATAAAATTTCTAGCTATCCTCTAGAGGAATACCAGCTTGATACTGCCCGAGGACATGGGCTCTCGTTTGAGCAGATATTATTCTATCCCCTACTTTTACGTATTCCACAGGCGTGTTTAAGTTGTATAAAATTGGTGCAATAAACAGATCTAAGATTGAAATGCAACGAGACCTTATGCAGTACATGTTACTAGTCAATTCGCAATTTTCAAAATACGACACCCGGCCTACTTATTGGTGGTTGTGGTGGTTAAGAGTGCACCTACCAACTTCAGAATATAAATGTTCTTGCGAAACTGTTTGGATTCCTTGTCTTGCCTTTTATAGAACATTCGGCCAAACATACTTTTGAAAGGGTAAGGAAAACTGGGGTGGTTCTAAACTTTTTGTGCAGTATATATGTGACCAGTGTAGAAAAGACTGTTTATCAAAGTTGAGTTTACTGGCACAAAAGAAGCATTCGCGTGAAATGTCACCCAAAAGCATTTGTAGGCTGCGTGTCAAAACTTTTGTGAACAAACCTTCTCTCTTCGGTCATCTGAGCCGACACAATGGCAGTTAAACAATGACACACTTATGTTTTTCAGCGACATTCTAAGTCATTCAATCTGAAGTCAGCTGGTGTGAAATATGAAGTCAGTGATGCGGAATTTAACTTTAAACTATCTTAGATTGATCACATCAAAGCCGTGTATGAATGAACAGACATTGGTGTTTCAAATGCTGAAAAATGTATTTTCACACACCTATTAATATAAAACACGGCATTTCCACTGTTCTGCCTGTACAATAAAAATAAAGTTGTATCGCACATGTGGTAATGGAAAACATGTTCGATTCTGTTTCCACATAAACAGAAACGGAACCCGTTTAAACAAATCACGTCAGTCATGCAGAATGCACCGGAGTCGAGATCGCTTCCTCATTTAGCTTTGTTTATCCGAGATATTTAAACAATCAGATTCAAGTAAAAAATTTACAAAATAAAAATAACATTCTGACTACTGGTTCCTTGACAAGTACTTTCCACAACTGGCCGTATAATGATGGAGTGGACTGAGCTTATTAGCTATTTAAAAACGTGTTGTTGTGTTATTTCCCGCAGTTTTGTCAATATCTGAAGTTCGATCATCGTGACCGTGACATTGATCGGTGTCAATTAGTTTCCACCAATTGAATGCCGTAAAACTTAAAAATCAAATTAGGATTGTTACCCCTCCAAGTGACAGTGATGTCTTCTTGGCAACGAATGAAACTCGGCAATTATCCGGCTTAAATGTGCTTTTAGTTCAATTTTCGGTTCTCGTGATATCCTAGGCCAAATCAATCTCGTGCGATAATTCTTAACCCATTCAAACGTACGTGTTTTTCTGTATATTTATGTACATATACAGTTCCGAAACACCTAGGGAAATGAAGGGCACCGGGGATCTCAGCTACATCGTTCTAATGCTTCAGATAAGTTGTGAAGAAACTCCGAATGGGTGGCAATGTCTGTATTGATTGAAAACGTTGTAATGTTTATTTCGCTGTTTCCGGTTTTATTGTAGCTGGAAATAACAAAACTTTAAATTTATATAAACATAGTTCAGCAACTTACGGCAGTGGTCTATCGAGAATTAGGAAGGAAGACATTTGCTTGGAGTTTGAAATAAGCTACATTTATTTTTGAAGCATGTGTGTGTATGCTCGATTACAGTTAAGTGTATTTCCGACAGAATTTCTAAATCAGTTTGCCTCGACGTTAACAACAGGTGCATGCCTGAATAAAATTACAAGTACGACGAAAACCCAGCAATGCTACTTGGAAAACATGTGTTCTAAACTGTGACATGTTTATTCGGTATAACAAACATGGATGTCTGCTTTGCAAAACATTTTGGATAGTCTCCTTTGGAAAAATCATCTCCCACGTGATAATGGTTCCTCGAGGAAAACATTGCCTGTGTCCTCCCACCCCCATCTCTGGGTCCAGTTTAACCTTTTTATTAGCTGCGTTATTCTAGCAAATAGAGTAACGAAACCCATGAGAACTTTACAACAGGGGTCTATGAAGTATATTCACGGAGAAACAATACAAAACGCTAATTCGTTTTTTGCATATAACATTCAATTCAATTCAATATTTATTTTGCAATAAATGTACCTTAATAGCGTACAGTAAATTGGAAAGCATGTGGGAATTACAAATAATGATACAAAGTATAAACAATATGTATTGATTCTGTGGTACAAAAATTACAAGGAGAGGGCATAGCCAGATTGGCTGTCTACCTGCCATCTCCTTAATGCAAATCGGATTTATCTCTTGGAGATCTGCAGAACACAAAAAATTAATTTGTCTCTGTTCGTAAATATTACTATTTGTTCTATAAAATGGGGAATTGGCCAGATAAATAATGTATCCATAGCTCTCTGTTTAGTTATCTTAAGGGCAAAAGAACCAGAAGGCCTCATCTCACATGAGGCAACTAGAATTTGGCGCAGCAGGTTGACAACCAAAGACTCGTCAAAAATACTGAATGACAATACAGAAACTGGCATGGCGAGCGAGACACAACATCATCAGACACTGATCCGTCCCATCAACATGTAACTTCCGAATTGTGTCGGGTGACCCAATGTCTCACTGCTTAATTTTGTTGATTCAACAGAAGTATTCAAAGAGTGACGCAAATAAGGTGCTCCACACTATGACCACATACTCAAGAGTGACAGAAAAGCGCTAATTGTCACATCACCACATCGCGCGAAATGTCCATACTTCACGAGAAACTGCATTCAAGCGATGGAGAAATAAGCTATTGGTCGACAAAGTGATGAGATTCAGAGTCAAGCGAGTATTTAATCAAACGTTACAATCTTGGCAATAATGATTTGAGCAGGAGACAGAAGTGGGATAGGAGCCTATTAGTATGTTGGCTTAGGTCAATTTAAAAACATTTCTATCGTGTATGTTCAGTATTTCATTGTCTAACTTGTTCCATAATACCGGAACGTGGTTCACTGCTAGCCATTCAATAAATTTGGTTCTAAACGTGTTTGTTTTTAATAATCCTGATTGTCTAGTCACAACTCCATGTTAGTTTGTAATAGAGGTGAAGTAATTATTAAAGGACATTAACCTCGTATCCTTATACAATAGAAAGTCAAACTATCCAAGAAGCAAATATCCAACACTTAGGTCACTGCTAACAGGCAAGTGTGCAGAAACACTTGTTCTCCAATGTAGCATGCACAGCACGCACACAGAAGGGTTGGAGTTCCCATCACTAACGAATATTCCTGCTCTATGAATTTCACGCCATACTGTTCGCCATCCATATTTTTCTAAACATTAATCCAATTTAATTTGAGTGATTAGAAGGACCGACTCACAATATTACAGATCCAGCACCAACGGGAACATTCTGGTCAACATTTCTGTTTTCACGGGAACATTCTGGTCAACATTTCTGTTTTAAGAGGAAAAAGCTACCATACTTAACACGTGACCGTATAAGCGACTTTTCTGCAATAAACTGATCTATCTTCAACAAGTCACATTCCAGTTGCAGTAGGCCCCGGAAAGGGACCACTTGCATCTCAGAAAACAAACTCTACATGCTGACGACTATTGTCTGCAGAGTAAAAAATATGTTTTGTCTACTTTTCAGCCCTGTGGATTTGAATAGCAGCGCCTCGCGTCACTAATACCTATAGTAAAGGGCGAACCTGTCCTGTGTGCATTTTAGAGAGGTTTAATGATAATTTAACAGGCTGGACACCATCAGCATCACAGAATATCCTTTGACTACTTTAGTACCCCCACCCCCACCCCGCCCTAATACATACATGTATAGTGTATAGTGACGATTGTATGGAGCAACAGTGGATTAATGGCTATCTCTTTGAGACACAAAGGATACTATCAGAACATTCCCTTCGTTGATTGTCCCATACGCCTTCATTCTTTATCATAACCGTCCCAGCACTACATGAGCCCCGAAGGTTAATGGATAAATTAAGGTATAGCATCGAGTTCCGCATTGCTCACCAACACAGTACATGTATTACTTTTGCTTTGTGAGAAGATAATCTTTAGCTGCTCAAGGAATTTTCTCTATAGTCGCCTCTTGCTGCCCATTGGTGCATACTTTCATCCGCTGGAAACAAATGTGAACAGGTGTGGTCTGGTCTGTGACCTCTTAAGGCATGACCCATGGTCCCAAGGTGCAATGAGCTTCAACCCCATATCATTCCAATCAAGCCCACGGGTAGATCAATATAAATTGATTGACTAACTGATGTGATTAACTTATCAACTGACTGACTTATTAGGTGATTAGTTAATTAAAAAATCAATGTGGACAACCCGACAGAAAAACGTTTGTCTTCAAGGTATGTAACCCCCCCCCCCCCCCTACCTCCCATCCCGTAGTACCAAGGCATATGACCAGTAGCAGTTAGTAACACTCACTCGGTGACTCGTTCAATTCATATTTTCATTAATTTATTTACTTCTGCTCATCCTCCCACTTCATCCAGCACACCTCGTGAGCCCATCCTCATTTATTAAGGCAACACAAATGAAATTATTTGTGTATCTCTCATGTATCTCAATCTTTTCTTCCTTGCTGATAATTCTATCCTCCTCTATCCTACTCAATATGAACATATGGAATCGGGCTGTCGAACAGATTTCAAATTGCTTAACACTACTATTTAGCACTCATAGTGAAGCTGGTGACAACAGTGCTGTCAATCGATATGGCGGTTAGCATAACTTTAGGCGAGGTTCAGACTGACTTGGAATACGACTTCATAGCTCAATATAACAATACATCTGTCTATTCCGACGATAGTGAGGATTCTCCGTTCCATAGCCATAAACCTGAATGTAAGTATTATCTGCCAGAAAATTTTCGATCGACCATCAATAATGAACCCCAATCTTTCTCGATTTTTCATATTAACTGCCAAAGTATTAACGCCCACTGGGAATCTTTACACGATCTTCTCTTTAACCTGCAGGGAACCGAAAATAAGTTTGACATCATTGGCCTAACAGAAATTTTCGATGTCCCCTCAAATATATCATACTGTCTCGACGGCTATCATACTCTTATAAAAAACAACCGCCCCGACGGTGATGACGGTAGAGGAGGTGTGGGGTTTTTTTTATTAAAGATAACATTGATATTAAAATTCGTCATGACCTGTCGGCTTTCATCCCACACATCATAGAATCTCTTTTTATTGAAATCAATGTTGACAAATCTCGGAGAGTCATTGGGGTAAAGTACAGACCAAACACACCACCAAAAGCGGACATTGATATTTTCTTGAACAAACTCAACGAAATAACTGACAAATTAAATCAGGAAAATGTATCTTCCTATATAATGGGTGACATTAATATTGATCTTCTCAAATATGAGTCCCACGCCAAAACAGATAATTATATCAACTTGATGTTTAGTCAAGGATTTTTACCTGTGATTACGAAACCCACCCGCTTAACTTCACATTCAGCCACACTCATTGACCACATATTTACTAACATCATATTATCCACTTCAATATCTGGGATAATAATAACCGATGTCTCCGACCACTTTGGTACTTTTCATGTGGAAACCGTGCCCCCCAAAACAAAGAATGAGACATATTCGTGGATTCGAAAGGTAAATGCTGAAACTACGGCAAACTTTAAATTACTCCTATCACAATGTGATTTCTCCTCACTTATAGGTTCAGATGACCCAAACACGGCTTATAACAACTTTTTACACATATATCTCGGATTATTTGATGCGGCTTTCCCCCGAATACGCGTCTGTACACATCAAAAATTCATAAAGAGGCAACCCTGGATGACAAGAGGCTTGGTAGTCTCATCAAATAATAAAAGCAAATTTTATAATAAAAAGTTAAAACGCCCAACTGAGTCTAATGTAAGAAACTATAAAAACTACTGTAAAATATTCAATAAAGTAAAAAAGCAATGCAAAGCAACATATTTTAAAAGTATTCTAAACGAACACAAATACAACATGCGTAAAACATGGCAAATACTAAATAACGCCATCAAAAAGTCCGACGGAGCTACCAACTTACCTCAGTTTTTTAATCATAACAATAAAGAAATAAATGACCCGACAGAAATAGCTAAAGAATTCAATTCTTATTTCGCAAAAATAGGTAAGCAAACGAGCGATAAAATACCAGTCACCAACAAGTCTTTTAACGACTTCATGGAGGCAAATTCCACGAATAATTTTTACATAAGACCTACATGTGATTTTGAAGTTATGAATATTGTAAAATCCCTAGAGTCAAAAGGAAGCAAAGATTGTGATGATATTAGTTCAAATCTACTTAAACAAACTATTGACCCCATGGTTAACCTATTAACACACATCTTCAATTGTTCGTTTGCAAGTGGCACTGTTCCAGACAAAATGAAAATTGCCAAAGTTATTCCTATATTTAAAGCAGGCGATAAACACAATTTTACTAATTACAGGCCCATTAGCATACTTCCGACATTCTCCAAAGTATTAGAAAAACTTATGTCAGTGAGACTCTTGAAATATTTAAATCATTTCAGTATCTTACACCCAAATCAGTACGGTTTTAGGAAAAACCATAGTACTGTGCATCCCGTTATGCAATTGCTGAAAACTATATCAGAAGAAAACAATAAAATAAGTAAAAACAGCACACTTGCACTATTTTTGGACCTATCAAAAGCGTTCGATACAAAAGACCATGATATTTTAATAAATAAACTATATAGATACGGTATCAGAGGTTTGGGTAACGACTGGTTTAAAAGCTATTTATCTGATAGGTCACAGTATGTCGCATACGGCGACCATATATCTGACAGTGCAAAAATATCACACGGAGTTCCACAAGGCTCGATACTCGGCCCAACATTATTCCTGATATACGTCAATTTTCAATTTCAATTTCAATTTATTTCTCCACTTTTAACCATTGCTATGGCGTAAAGTGTAAACGTAGTACATTTTACAGTAATTTAGAAAACAAAACAAGATCGCGCAGGTCCGTGGTGGTTATTACATGAAATAACAAAATATAAGATACATGTATGGGGAACAGATGTTTTGGCTTTCGAGCGTTTCAACGGGGGTTTAATTTTAAAATGGTCAAGTACTCGCATTCTGTCGAAGGTGGGGGGGGGGGGGGAGGGGGGATTCTGATTTTTAAATATTCTATCGTATCCGCCATGGTATTTGTAATCAATCAATATTTTTCATTTTAGTTAGGAATTCGATCGACTGTATCCTGTCTGAAAGTGCACAACGTGCTCTTTCTTTCGTGATACAGTCCATCGGGCTCCAGTCCATATAATTAATTACATCACAGCCTCCAATAACTGTAAGTATTGTAGCTATTCATATGATAAGTTGAACAGGCATCATATTGCATGCAGGGTTTTCGGGTCAATTTTAAAATTATTTTCTTTCATCTGCATGCTTATTAATATATCGCGATGCAATATGTACCATATTAAAATGATTCGACACAATTACATTTACCCCAGAATTCTTCCTCCCGCAATGCACACTATGGGCGAAAAATGGCAAGGAGGATTCTCCTTACGGCGAAAGTTGCGTCTGTAATTGCGGGAGGGCGATCTCAGAAATGCAAGGTGTTTAATGTTTTTAGCAAGCTTTTTTGCACAGGCGATATTGAGCAAAATACTGTTGAAGGCCATTGTTACATAAATATGATATGCACGACGACGGTATTGTTCTTCCACATATTTAATCTTGTAATTTTATCAATTCTGTAAATTTAGCTTGGGGAGGGAGTGGTGGGGGGAGGGGATGGTAGAAGTAATGAGGTCAGCCGAGAGAAGGTTTGTAAAATTGATTTCAAATCCCTAATAAATTTTGCTAGATTGCGAGTTTGTTTAGTATTTGAGCTAGTGAATAAATTCTGAACTTTGTAGATGCTAGGGTGTCGCCTGTAGAAGGGATTGATGTATTTAGTCCTTAATTCTTTTAATTCGTCACAGACAAGGTTATAATGGTATTCGTCGCCAATATCAGCTTGACATAGGTTGCATTTTCTTTGGGACAGTTCTAATCCCGTCCAGCTACCGGTTTCGATCGGGAGCCTATGATTTCTGACTCGAAAACGGAGAAGGGGGATTGCCAAAGATGGGGGCAATTTTCGGAGGTATTCTTCTAAACCAAAGCTAAGTTTAATTACCTTATAAAACTGGTACTTTCCAGAATTTTCTATGTTTGATCTCCATTCTTGTAAGAAGTTATCCTGAAATCTCTCTTTAATTACGAAATTAAAATGTTTCCTATTTAAAATACTTTGATTGATCCATATGTTTGTCATTCCTAATTTGTCAAGCAATGAAGATATGTAATTAATCCAGGGACTTGTATGCAACCCACTCAGATGGTTCAGATATAAAATTGAGTAGAGTATAGTGGAGATTTTATTTTCCTTTCCAGATACTAATTGAGCCCAGTAATTTAGGGAACGGATCTTAATTTTAATACCAATGGGTGTAAGCCCTAATTCACCAAATACAAAATTGTTTCCAGTTGATTTTTTAAGTTTTAAAATGAATTTAAAGAACCATAGTTCAAGTTTCTCTATTGACGAGATGTTTTCATACCCCCATATTTCACAACCGTAAATTAGAATTGGGACTACAGATTTTTCGTAAATTTCTAAAATAATATCAATTGTCAGTTGATTTTGTCGAACTTTGTTTATTATGGAGTACATTGCCTTCTTAGCTTCTGTACATCGTGAGGATATTTCGGTAGAGAATTTACCTGATTTTGAAAATGTTACGCCTAAATATTTATAATTATTGACAATTTCAATTGCGGTCCCCCCCTAAATAGAATTTATCGTTCTTTCCAACGCGGGTACCAAATTTTATTATTTTTGTTTTATTTAAATTAACTTCAAGTTTCCATTTTAGACAATATTCGAAAAAACTATTCAATGTAAATTACAGATCCTTTGCCGTGTTGGAGAGCAAAACGGTATCGTCCGCGTATAGCAGTACGAGGAGCTGCAAATAAAACTGTGTGCTGCATGTATTCGGTGACAGTGGAGGGTGTTCAAATCGTAACCCACTACAGGTTTTATTGAACAAAAATGTTTCTAGGTCATTTAAGAACATAGCAAAAAGTATCGGCGACAAATTTTCCCCTTGCCTTACACCGACCCGACTTGGGATAAATTTAGATTTTTGACCATCGATCATAACAATGGATTTTATATCATTATACATATTTTTAATAACTCGAAGTATTTTTCCATCTATATGTAAATCTATTATTTTTTTCCACAACGCCGCTCTCCAAACCATGTCGAATGCCTTAGAGAAGTCGATAAATGCACAGTAAAGGTTTTTTTTGCTCCTCAGTAATAATTCTCTTATTACAGTTAAGGAGAATATGTGATCGGTTGTGCAATAATCTCTTCTGAAACCTGCTTGGGTTTCACTTAGTAGTTTGTTCTCGTCGAGAAAACTATATATTCGTTCACTTAGGATACTTGTAAATAACTTTGATATATTACTCAGCAAGGTAATTTTGCGATAACTATCTGGCTGGTGGGGGGATCCTTTCTTTTTGTATATAGGCTTAATAACTCCGACTGTCCAATCACTTGGAAGAATACCCGTAGTTAGGATTACGTTGAAGAGCTTCAGATAGATAGTAATAAACTTTGAGAGAGATGACTTAATAAATTCGTTAGTGATTCCGTCATACCCAGGGGCTTTCCCATTTTTTAATAGCTCTTTCTATCTCATCGACCGTTATATAATCATTTAGAAGAGTTTTATCAATGCCGTCAGAAGAGTTGGGACATGGGTAACAACAAATGACATCTATCGTGCTACTTCCCTGAATCTCCTATCTTTTGCTGACGACACTACTGGCCTCTCCTCGGGTCCCGAGCCAAATCATTTAGTTCAGCTCATAAATAAAGAGCTTGAAAAAATATTCGAATGGTGCTGCGCGAATCAACTTGTATTAAATGCAACAAAAACTAAATACATTTTAATCAACCCTTCCGCCAAAAGGTATACATATCGATGATTGCTTATCCTACAAACACCATATATCTCAACTCTCCTCAAAGATAGCTCGGGCTAATTATGCACTAAATAAAGTGAAGAACGCGCTTCCCCGAGAAGCTCTGAAAACACTTTATTATGCCCTCATACATGCACATTTAGTGGGGAAATGCTAGAACAATTAAAAAGATACCGCTTCTTCAGAAACGCTCCATCCGCATAATAAACAATAAAAAATATAATGCACACACTGATCCCCTTTTTCGGAAAAATAAGATTCTTAAAGTAAACGACCTATTTAAACTCCATGCGTGCTTGTTTGTATTTGACTGGTATCACGGTAACCTACCAGTATCCTTCAATAATTACTTCCGCCTTGTAGTCAATACTACAGGTAGAGTTAGTAGGACGAGAGATACTCTCCAAATTGAAAGAACAAGGACAAGGTCTCTTGAAAACTTTCCTACATACATGTACCCCAAACTCTGGAATGACTTAGACTTTGGTTTGCGTAATATAAACAACAGAAACATTTTTAAAAAACAATTAACCTCAAAATTATTGTCTCAATACTCCGATAACATTGAATGTAATAATCCGTACTGTACTGACTGTGCCATCTACAGTAGGTAGAATAATGTCACAATAAACTGAGTGGGTATCCATTTTCAAGTTATTGCATTTTCAAGATTATTCAGTTTTAGCGCTTTCCAAGCGCAGTGCATGCAGCCATGGGCAGTGATACAACAATAGGAAAATCTTGTTTCTGTTCTACCCCTGTTGAAGATACTAACGCTTGGGTCAGTCCGTGTGGGGCTTTCTCTGGAAGCCCCCACGGAGGGGCGTCGACTTTGGGGTCGTCGGCGGGGGAGAAGCAGTGGTTGTTGACTCATTTCTGCTGATACTACACACGTCTGGACAAATTCTCGTCTCCTGCCTCAATTGTGTTAGCTGCACTAGCCACCAGCGCCCTAGACCAAGTATAGATGTACGGTTGTCTGACAGTCCGATTCCATTGTTCCATTGTTGCATGATATGATCTCTGGGAGTCGACAGGTAGACAGCCAATCTGGCTATGCCGTCTCCCTGCGGTATACAGGTATATTAGATTATTTTTGTTTTATATTCATGTATGTATATTTCTTGCTGTATACTGCTAAATAAAGATTCATTCATCCATGGACGTCGCTAAAGTGTCGGGGGGGGGGGGGGGGTGGTAGGTAAGGGGTGTAACCTTCACAATAATATTTCAAGTCGGAACATTTTCATCTGGATTGGATCCTTAGATTTCGATTCGCTCTTGCTTGCAAACATACCCTGTTAGGAGAGCAGAATTTATACTTGGACTTATGTCACACACAGAGACGGTCAAGCCAATGGAGGCTTGTTGTACACGATTCGGGCTGGTGGGGGCCCTGCATGACCATTGTGACCCAGTACGGTACGTGTTCATTAAATAACCATTACTAAATGCATATTTATATATCCAAAATAAATTTCAAAGCGTTTTTCAACTATAATGCCGACTGAATAATATTCAAACTGTATCGTCAAGGCAATCCTTCAATATTTATTCAATCCGTACTTGCGCAATCACTGTCGAGACAAATCAGATTTACAACTCCTCCCTCCCCCCCCCCCCCCCACCCCTCAATCAGTCATCTTTGTGACGCTTCCGAGCGCCGCATTAAAACAGAGACGATCATTTTATCCATTAAAAATACTCAACGCAAATAAAATTCGTTCATTTTACCCATTGATAATACTCAAGGCAAATAAAACTAGAACGGTGTCATTTGTGTTCAATGCACACTATGCTAAATACCCACATTTTCAGTTTACCATCACGATGGTCACAAATCAGTTCACAAACAACCAAAGTGTTAACACTGGGGCAATATAGGGTTTATAAAACTAGGAATCCTCCATGCAAATCTATGAACTCTATCATAGCATATGAAAACACTTGAATCATTTCGAGTAATAAACCCTTGAGGCCTTTTGCCGGAAACTGATTCTATAACAACCGGGCCGTATCAAAAATCTGAAACAGTTATGCACATCTATAGACCCTACTTGAATATATGTACACACTTTCAACGTTTCGAATTAAAAACCTTAGGAGCCTTTCGCCGGAAACCGATTCTCTAACGACAAAACTGGCGCTACAGGCGCCACAAGTGGGTCAAATAAAAAAATCCGAAACCTTTAGGCATATCTAGAGACCCACATGAACATATGGACACACGTTCAACATTTCGATTTAAAACCCCTAGGAGCCTTTCGACGGAAAACAATTGTCTAATGACGAAAGTGGGACTATGGGCTCCACATGGAGGTGAATAAAAAAATCAAACCTTTATGCACGTCTCGAGACCCTACCTGAACACACTATCAACTTTTCGAATTAAAACCTCTAAGACCCTTTGGCCTGAATCCGATTCTCTAACGGCATAAGTGACATCACTTAAGGCCGAATCAAACATCATACATTCTTATGCATATCAAAAAACCCTACCTGAACATATGAACACACTTCAGCGTTTCGAATTAAAACCTCTGGGACTCTTTGGCCGGAAACCGATTCAGTAACGAGAAAAGTTGCATTACAGGTGCCACATGGGGTTGAATCAAAAATCCGAAACCTTTTTGAACATCTAGAGACCCTACGTGAACATGTGAACACACTTTCAACGTTTTGAATAATATCCGCTTGGAGCCCTTCGACGAAAACCGATTCTCTAAGTACAGAAGTGGCACCACAGCCACCACATGGTGGCGAATCAAAAATCCCAAACCTTTAGGTACATCAACATACCCTACCTGAACATATGAAAAAACTTTCAACGTTCCAAATTAAAAACCGTAACAGTCTTTCGCCAGAAACCGGTTGTCTAACGACAAAAGTAGCACCACGGAAGCCACACGGGGCCGAATAAAAAATCCGAAACCTTTGTGCACATCTGGAAACACCACATGAACATATGAACACACTTTCAACGCTTCGAATTAAAAACACCTGGAGCCTTTTCCCGGAAACCGATTCTCTAACGACTAAGTGGCGCTACATGCGCCACATGGGGGGGGGGGGGGGGGGGGGGGGGGGGAGGGGGGAGGCGGGGTAAGAGCGATTAAAAATCCGAAATGTTTATGCACATTTAGAGATCCTACCTGAGGATATGAACACACTTTCAACGTTTCGAATTAAAACCCTTAGGAGCTTTTCACCAGAAACCGATTCTCTAACAACAAAAGTGGTGCTGCGGCCGCCACAGGGGCCGAATAAAAAAAAATCCGAAAGCATGAAACATATTTGGCTACGAGTTGTTTTCCGAAAATATTATTTTTTTATCAGTTCTGGCTCGAATACGGTAGCAGACTTTCTGGAACCCCTGGTGCGTGCTTGTTGTCAGCTCTGTGAATTCATTACATATATTTTTCGTGTTCTTGTCATCACAACCTCCATTTTGATGTATAATTTGTGTATATTTAATTCGTTTTTATGGAAAATCAAAGGTGGAAATGTCAAAGTAAACAAATTTCCCTTACTTCGATAGCACCTCAATGCTATTGAGCGGGCATGCACCGGGTCCACTCTCGCCTGGATCCACCACTGAAAAATTGTAAATATGTTGCCTGATTATAAACGATTACATGGGTGACAAGTCAGAAAGTTTTTGCAGGTGTAAACAGAGAGTGGAAGGGCACGCAAAGTATATGCCACTAAGGTTGTTAGACCTATAAAATGTCACTACTTACCTGGATTCAAGATCTGTTTCATTGAAACCGAAACATATTTTTGGATGTAAGATGAATGTACACCATTTCCAAAGTCAAACCGCTGCTGTTGTATATTATTATTAAATGTCAATTCTGAGAAATTAAATTCGACCCCGAAATTTCTGGAAGCATAATTTATTATAATCATCGGTACGGCATTGTCGGTTGAATTGGTTCAATTGATTGGAAACAGAACGTTAACCACGGTAACAACAGCCGAACACAATCTCAAATAGCACCAAACAAAGTTACTCAAAAATGGTTCCTGATAGTCACTGTTTTTCATGTATTTGTAACATTGACATACAAACAATGTTGAAAAGAATGCGATTTTCGTAACTGAACAACCATTTTAATTTGTTCTTTTGTCCCCGCGTGTTCATTCGAGCGTTTCATGGTGCTTGTATCACTCGCCTCGACAACACTCTTCAAAACTATTAGCGCGTAATTATGTAATTGATGACAGCACTGAAGGGTTAGTTGTTTTAAGGTCAACAGAAGGTGAATTTTCATTTTAAGCAAGTTGTGGCGGAGCGCCGTTCACTGAGAATCAAGTTTTCTTTATTCGTACATGGCGGCGGGCAAAACCAAGCCACGGCCTCAACAACACTAGCAGTTGAAGGTAGTTTCTGATGAAAAGAAAATTCAAAATTTCAGGAGCGGACGATGCACTTGAATATTATATCTTTATATATATTTTTTCTGTAAATGGTACACTCTAGAATCAGTTGGGTTAAAAATTAATCCAAATCAACAGGGCTTAGTGAATATGAAGTCAACTGGGTTCATATTTACTCACCACGGATTATGTGGGTTAATTACCTCCCAATTGATTTTAGAGTTTGATACCTTTTTGACACTTGGTTGTCATCCCGGGGTCATCAAAGCGAAAGCTTGAACGAGTTCATCGGAATACTGGACCGAGAGCAGCAATGTCGACATGAACGAAAGACTGGAGATCACACAAGGATTTTGCCGGAATTTTTTTGTTGATGTTTTCATGCGCCTTCAAAGTAAAGGATAATTGTCAAAACACGTCAAGTAGATTTCGTTTTTGCTAAGTAAGGGGCGACATCTCCCTCAGTACGAAGAATAGTAATCATAAAAATCTTATTTATTATTCATTTATTGAAGTTTAACGAAACTTTCAACAGTCATAGTTATATTGTTTCGGGCAGTTTTACTGGTGCGGAAGCTGGTGTATCCGGAGATCAACACTGAGCAGAGGCGAGGAACTGTCACACACCCCAGTTTACTAATCAAACACAAACAGAGTAATCATCGATTGAAGACAGTAGGCCTTAGCTATCTGCGCAACCATGATCTCACTTGTGCAATTGGTATAAACTGTTTTGCTCCAAGACACAACGCAGGCGCCGTAGATCTAACCTACGACCTTTCGATCTGAAATCCAGTGTGCTAACCAATGAATTACATAGCCCCTCTACGATTTCAGACAGAAATTAGCGCCACACACACCCGAAAAATCTGTTTTGCCTTTGGCCAAGGAGCCTACTAAATTATCCTGTTGTCAGGAGTATTAGTTTTGTTCAAATATATGAATAAATACATTTCGGGTAATTATACCATTGTGTCAAAATACGGTACAGAGACAGTCGATTGCTTTTGAAACAAAATGCTTCGCGTTTTCTACTGGTAAAATATTATAATTTAAAGGAGAATAACGAAAGCTGCAACATACGTCTAACCAGGATACGTCCGGATTGCAGCCGGTGGTCCATTCGCTGCAAGTGGTTCTTATTCTTTTTAAGAAATTGAAAACAGGAATGAGTAAAATGTCCATCCCACAAGTTAAAATTTCACAACTACAATTGGAATAAGATGAGAACACGTGGCAAAACTGAAAAAAGAGTTATTCCTCTTGGTATGTATCTGCTCGGTCGCTGATATGTGAAACGTGTCAAAATGGATACCTCCAGATGATAAAATAAAACCGTATCTCTCAACTTCATCTTACTGAGTGAAAACAGTATCAATCATAAAAGGTGGTTTGAATCCCTACTGTTCGCATAAGAAACGGGTCGAAATCACCAATTCGTCACAAAGCAATTAGTCTGTGTAAAACACACAGACTATTGTTTTTGTGTGGTTTCTTTTTCTTTTTTTTTAATCTTCTTATTCTCCTGTCTGCAGTCTTTTATGCGCTTCCTTGTCCGCACCATAACTCGAAAAGGAATTGTCGTATCTCGCTGATTTTTGGCATACTGATAGACAGTCGAATGTTCCCGGCCTCCTATGTTTTTTACATTCATGAGGCATTATGGGTGTCCGTAGGGGTGTTTTCAAAGTGGGTCACGCCCATATCTCAGGCATGGTATGACGTATGGACCTGGAACCAACACCAAATGAGTCGACACTCGATGGAGATTCAAAACATGGGTCAATGTCACTGAGATCAACCAGGGAGTCATTGAGGACATTTTTCAGAATTGCTGGAAATCACATTTTTTGACTCCACAATGAATTCCAAAAGTGCATACATGCATTTTTACACGAAAAAAAGTTGGCGTGGCAAAACTTTTAAAAGTGGGTCACGCTCATATCTCAAGCATGGTATGATTATGGACCTGGGACCTCGGCGGGGGGAGGGGGGGGGGGGTAGGTAAGGGGTGTAACCTTCACAATAATATTTCAAGTCGGAACATTTTTATCTGGATTGGATCCTTAGATTTCGATTAGCTCTTGCTTGCAAACATACCCTCTTAAGAGAGCAGATTTTATACTTGGACTTATGTCACACACAGAGACGGTCAAACCAATGGAGGCTTGTTGTACACGATTCGGGTTGGTGGGGGCCTGCATGACCATTGTGACCCAGTACGGTACGCGTTCATTAAATAACCATTACTAAATGGATATTTGTATATCCAAAATAAATTTCAAAGTGTTTTTCAACTATAATGCCGACTGAATAATATTCAAACTTTATCGTCAAGGCAATCCTTCAATATTTATTCAATCAGGACTTGAGCAATCAATGTCGAGACAAATCAGATTTACAACTCCCCCTCTCAATCAGTCATCTTTGTGACGCTTCCGAGCGCCGCATTTATACAGAGACGTTCATTTTATCCAGTAAAAATACTCAACGCAAATAAAATTCGTTCATTGTACCCATTGATAATACTCAAGGCAAATAAAACTAGAACGGTGTCATTTGTGTTCAATGCACACTGTGGTATATACCCGCATTTTCAATTTACCATCAATGGTCACAAATCAGTTCACATACAACCAAAGTATTATCGCTGGGGCAATATACGGTTTATAAAACTAGGAATCCTCCATGCAAATCTATGAACCCTATCATAACATATGAAAACACTTGAATCATTTCGAGTAATAAGCTCTTGAGGCCTTTTCCCGGAAACTGATCCTTTTCCTAAAAAGTGGTTTGATTGGAATTATGCAGTACCGGTTCCAAAATTCCAACACCTTTATGCACACCTTATGATTTGTAAGTATTAATATTTCTTGCATTATTTACACCAAGCGAAAAATTATACCTCAAATCAGATGGAAGGAAACAACCACTAGGATCCTTTCATCGGAAACCAATTCTTTAACGACAAAGGTGGGGCTATGGGCGCCACAAACGAAATGAGACCACGAGGGCTATGAAAAATCTCTCGTTGAGGGATTTTCTCATAGCCTTCATGGCCTCATTTCAGAAAAAAGGGGGGTGCCGAAGGCCAGACGTTTTCCAAAAAGGGGTACCACGGGATATGACTATTAAATACCGAGATGAGGCAAAGGGGGGTAGTAAATTAGACCTCACTGAGGAAGTTTTTCATGGCCCTCATGGCCTCAAACGAAATGAGGCCATGAGGGCCATGAAAAACTCCCTCATTGAGGACTTTTCTCATAGGCCCCATGGCCTCATACGACGAAAAATGGGTGCCGAAGGCCAGACGTTTTCCAAAAAGGGGTGCTTAAATTGAGGTGCCACGGGGTATGGCTGTTAAATACCGAGATGAGGCTAAGAGGGATAGTAAATTAGACCTCATTGAGGGATTTTTTCATTCCCCTCATGGCCTTAAACGAAATGAGGCTAAGAGGGATAGTAAATTAGACCCCATTGAGGGATTTTCTCATGACTCGCATGGTCTCATACGACAAAAAGGGATTCTTCAGAAGGTATCCTCGATAGATAAACTCAAATAATACAATACCAGGCCATAGGTATCCTCAAATACCGAAATGAGGCTAAGAGTCGTATGTGCGAGTCACTCGAACGAGCAATTGCTCGATAGCTCATTTGCTCGATGGGATTCGAGTCCTTCGAGCAATGACTTATCAGTAACTACTCGGTAGATTCTTGGGTTCAGGAATGAAATAGGCTTTTGTTATACACAAGGGAGATAACTTTGTATGGATATGTATAAGTTACGGGAAATGAAGCATTCTGATTGGTTAATCAGCTTCCGTAAAGTGAACTGATTGGATGATCTGGATAACTGAAACAAGAACAAGTGTTCTCGGAATAGGGTAAGAACTGCTGGTATTACGTACCACCTTACCAGTAACAGGATGATACAAAGCATTCGGTAGGCTAATACTATCAACGGTTAAGATGGGATCTACAGCGGAATATACCAACCATACTCTGCTGCCGTTCTGTACTACCAGGCATTAACACCACCCACAATACCGCTTGATAATATGAAGCATCTGGTGGATCAGTAGTACCAAGGGCTAACAAGAGACCTACAGGGGTATGTACAGCCTATGCTATACTACTGTTCTAAACTACCAAGCATTACCCCCACCCCACAATATCACTAGACCTACCACAACGTACTACATATACCAGCCATATAATAAAACAGAGCAATCGGTTGGTTAATAGTGCCAAGCACTTACAGGGGGCCTACGGGGTATATACCGCCCATACTGTACTGCCGTTCTAAATTACCAGACATTACCCTTACCAAAAATACCCCTATGCCTAGCGCTGCATACAACTTATACCAGTCATAGGATAACATGAAGCATTAGGTGGATAAATAGTACTAAGGGCTAACATGGGACCTGTAGGGGTACAAAGCGTACATCATATACTATCACACTAGATTACCATGCATTACACCCCCACCCCCTCCCACAACAACGTCTGGTCTTACATACTACCTAGACCATCCACATAAAGCATTAGGTCGATTAGTAGTACCAATGGCTTTCGGGGGGGGGGGGGGGGGGGGCACAGAGGTATATATCGTCCATAGTATTCTGCCGTTCAATACTACCAGGCATTACCCACACCACCATCCCACAATACCACTTGACCTGCCATAACGTACTACCTATATCAGTCAGAGAATAATACAAAGCAATCGGTTGGTTAATAATACCGAGGACTAACAGGGGACCTCCAGGGGTATATACCATGCATCCTATGCCCCAGTTTGTCAGGACACCAAGGCCTGGGCTGACGTGGGGTTATTTAGTCCCGCTGATGAAGTTGCGGGAAAATGAGACCAACGTGGAGGGTCGGAATCCAAGTGTCGCGAACTCGGCTCAGGGAGCTGAGTTAGACCGACGCCGTGATTCCTTCTCTGCCAAATTGGCCTGAAATAGGTTCGATTTCCGTTAGGTATGATTCCTAATCACTTCATGCTGTGTAATGGAAAGAATGACTTAAAGTAACAACGATTCTTTTATTTACACATAAAAATAAAGCCGTTTCAATATTTCAACAATCAACAATTCGATTCTTTTCACAGAAATTTGGTTGCTAGGGTTAAATAATTCTCAACAATCATATAGTCATTCTATAGCCCTGTACTGGCACTATAGTCTACACACTGGAAATGTTACTACCGTGAGCTCGCCATAAGAGCTTCACAAATCTGAAATGTTATTACTGTGAGCTCGCCATAAGAGCTTCACCCGCTTAGGCTCAAATGTCAACGTCTGCGCGTAACTGTACCTCTGGCTGTCGGAGGGTTCCGACCAGCAATGTTCGTCATCTATAAAGCCACCGTACTTCTGATTTGGGTCAGATATTGTCTACTCATACCTTATGTGCCTTTTGAAAGTCCTCCGTGAAAGTCCTATTGAAATATTCACCGTTCCTGGTTGAATTCACGATTCACAAATGCTCCTTTTTTTGCTAGGGCGAAATTGTCACTCACACCGATATCCAGTCGGTATTACGATGCTTCGACAGCAAAACAAACTACTCAGAACGCAATCAGTCTGACGCTTCAAAGGGTTAATACGCACAATACAATTAACCTACACTTCTGACTATTGCAGGCTGATACCTGCTACTCGACAATCTAAACTTTAACGTTCCACCTTGGGTTTCTCCTTCTCAACGAATTTGGCACTGTAGCCGCCTATCAACCTTAAGCTAAATCAATCGTGGAATGCCCTCTCTGGCGATTCCAGCCGTTTCAGGGTCCTGTGATCGAAGGTACCCCTATGCCAGGAAACAGAGTCCGCCTGCCCTGGACTTCACCAACGTGTGTGTGACCCCAAGTGTGTCTAATGCTCTGCTCTTCGAGGTATATATACTTTTTACCCTAAACTGTCAGATGGACCGACGCTCATCTGTTCATCTGTCAAAACGGTGGGAGATGACGTATATCGGGCAGAATCAATACAAGTCATCTCGCGCGTGACTTAACGGTGATTTCAATTGTCGAGAAAACCGAAGTATGAAACACCCCTACTTCTCGCCCCGTTATTTCTACGGGTATTCTACCAGGGCCCCCATACCCTGTCATTGTCGCATTCCCAAGAGCTTCCCTTGGCGCTATATCTCCCAGGCTCACTCGTCCCGGCGATTACCTTCGTTCGAACGACAATGGCAAGCCCTTGGCCCTTGTGCCGTCGACCCCCCGGTCCATTGCGACGACTTCTTGCGCACCTTGGGCGCTGTGCGCCCCCGCCACTCACTGCGTGGTCTCCGCCACCTATGATGCTTCTCCTTTGGTTTGTGGACCCTTTCCTCGGCCCCCTGGGCGCCCACCTTAGCGGTCCCATCCACTTTAAAACCCTCAACTCGTGTTGACCCGTGCCCTCTCAATTCTGGGGGAGTTTGTCCAGCCATTTGCGTGGGTCTGGCCTCCCCTCTCCACACGAGTGACACCGACTTCTTGGGACGCTCAACTCCCCCACATAAATTTGCTTGAGGGTCTTTCCCCAATGACCCCATTGGGTTCCCTCGCTGTTTGGCGTTTAGCCTGGACCGCCTGCGGCCCCTTCTCCCTAATTGGACAGGAGTCGTCCCTCCTGAAACTTTCCGACATTCCGTCGTGTAGGGGCCATCCCCTGGATTATCAGATTGGTTTCCCCTGGGAACCTTCCCTTCCTTACTCGGTACGTTACTGAGTGCAACCGCCGGGGGTCCTTGCCACCGACTTGAACTTCCTTTTCCCTCGTTGGGCCCTCACTTGGCCCCCTACCCCTGGACCATAACTCATCAGGGCTTGCCCTCACCCCTGGGATAATACCTATGACCAGGTCATACACAGGTGATTCAATGCACATGGCTTCCACTTCGCCACAATAAAATGGGGTATCCACAGTTATCCTCGCGATGGGGAACCTTCTAACGGTCCCATCTATCAAAATACACAAATGGTCGCGCCCCAAAAATTGCTTGTTGTCAACCAGTTGCCTTCTAACCGCTGCAGAGGAGCACCCAGAATCCCGGAGCAGACGGATCTCTCTTTGTCCCACATACCCTGGGTACACTGGCATATTAACCTTCTCCTGCGAAGTTGTGAGCCTCTCACACATGCCACTTATTATCGGGACAACCTTTCCACCTTCCAGCCTTAATTCTCCCTCTTGTATACATTCCCGGAGGGGACTGTGTTCTGGACCGATAGTTTGACAGAACGCTGCCGTCTGTCTACTGGGCCCTGGATCTACGCGGTCACCTTTCTTCCAACCCCTTGGTGCTGCGTTCCCGGCCCCCTGCTGAGTTGGTCTAATGTTCCCAGTGGTCCTAACCTGCTTCTGCCAGCAGTCTCTGGCAATATGACCCCGCTTGCTGCAGATAAAACAAGCGGTGTCCTTGGGAGCGCTCCCCTGCCGGCTGGTCTGCGACGCAGGCGGATTGGGGTGGTTTTGCCTTACGGATGCCATTGCCAACCCGTTGGCCCCACCCCATGGCCGATTTGGGTGCGTTTACACTCCCACCGTGGGCCTCGATGTAGCGTTCTGTCACAGTTGCCATCTCATCATAGGTGGGCGGACCCCTTTCCTTGATGAACAGGCCCAACTCCTTGGAGAATGTAGTTAAAAACTGCTCCCGGAGAAATAAATCTCGCAGGGCTCCATATGACTCATTCACTTCTGCGAGATCAGTCCAGCAGTCAAAGTACCGCCTAGCTCGGGCAAAATACTGAGGTACTGTTTCTCCCTTCTCCTGCTTAATTTCTCGGAACTTGGTCCGGAACCCTTCTTCAGTGAGCTGGTATCTCCGAAGGATGGCATTCTTCAGCTCACTGTAGTCGTTAAGAAGTGCAGGAGGCATACTGGTATAAGCCTCGAGGGCTTTACCTGACAACAAAGGGCTCAAACACATAGCTCATGTGTCTTCTGGCCACATTTGACTGGAGGCAAAACGCTCGAACCTCTCCAAGTACGAGTCCAAGTCATCCGTGTTTTCATTAAAATGATCGAGGTGGGGGCGTGGGGCATGAATTGCTACCCCTGCACTCCCATCCCCTGAGCGCCGAATTTCATTCTCCACATCGGCCCTTGCTCTGAGGAGCTCTAATTCTCTCTCGTGCCTCTGTTGTTCGAGCTCTCGTTCTGCCTCCCTTGCTAATTGGGCTTCCCTCTCTCTCGCCTCTCTCGCATCTTTCTCTCTCTCCCTTTCTAACTGCATCTCTCGCTCTTTTGCCTCCCTATCTAATTGGGCTTCTCTCTCCCTCGCCTCTCTTGCGTCTTTCTCACGCTCTCGTTCTAAATGAATCTCTCGCTCTTTTGTCTCCCTTACTGATTGGGCCTCTCTCTCTCTTGCGTCATTACGTAAGACAATCTCCTTGGCCTCACGTTTCTGCTCATCTTTAACGAACTTCTGAAGTTCGGCCCCCTCAAGGCCCATTTCCTTGCCTAATAATACCAGTTGGTCGAGGGGTGTAACAACATCCATTTTGATTTTTTCTTTGTATCTTCAACACTCGTCAGAAAGAATGAAGAAGGAAAAGAAAGAAAGAAAGAAAAAAAATATGGCAATTGATCCTAAATTACCTCCGTAATTTAACGTAATTAAACGCCCCAAATATTCTGAAACCTACCGCAGTTATAGTGGCTATTAAGTATCCTTTTGGGGACTACTGCATTGCGATATTAAACCCTTGAACGGCATAAGCTGACCGAACGCGTCAAAAGATAAACAGAACCGCCGTTAAAATAAAACAAAATTTCCATATAGCCATTTTTTACCTTTCAGAAATATCCTGGCTAGCGCTCGCCAATCATGTCAGTACACCTGAGGCCCCGTAAGGCCTGGGCTGACGTGGGGTTATTTAGTCCCGCTGATGAAGTTGCGGGAAAATTAGACCAACGTGGAGGGTCGGAATCCAAGTGTCGCGAACTCGGCACAGGGAGCTGAGTTAGACCGACGCCGTGATTCCTTCTCTGCCAAATTGGCCTGAAATAGGTTCGATTTCCGTTAGGTGTGATTCCTAATCACTTCAGGCTGTGTAATGGAAAGGATGACTTAAAGTAACAACGATTCTTTTATTTACACATAAAAATAAAGCCGTTTCAATATTTCAACAATCAACAATTCGATTCTTTTCACAGAAATTTGGTTGCTAGGGTTAAATAATTCTCAACAATCATATAGTCATTCTATAGCCCTGTACTGGCACTATAGTCTACACACTGGAAATGTTACTACCGTGAGCTCGCCATAAGAGCTTCACAAATCTGAAATGTTATTACTGTGAGCTCGCCATAAGAGCTTCACCCGCTTAGGCTCAAATGTCAACGTCTGCGCGTAACTGTACCTCTGGCTGTTGGAGGGTTCCGACCAGCAATGTTCGTCATCTATAAAGCCACCGTACTTCTGATTTGGGTCAGATATTGTCTGCTCATACCTTATGTGCCTTTTGAAAGTCCTCCGTAAAAGTCATATTGAAATATTCACCGTTCCTGGTTGAATTCACGATTCACAAATGCCCCTTTTTGTGCTAGGGCGAAATTGTCACTCACACCGATCTCCAGTCGGTATTACGATGCTTCGACAGCAAAACAAACTACTCAGAACGCAATCAGTCTGACGCTTCAAAGGGTTAATACGCACAATACAATTAACCTACACTTCTGACTATTGCAGGCTGATACCTGCTACTCGACAATCTAAACTTTAACGTTCCACCTTGGGTTTCTCCTTCTCAACGAATTTGGCACTGTAACCGCCTATCAACCTTAAGCCAAATCGATCGTGGAATGCCCTCTCTGGCGATTCCAGCCGTTTCAGGGTCCTGTGATCGAAGGTACCCCTATGTCAGGTAACAGAGTCCGCCTGCCCTGGACTTCACCAACTTGTGTGTGACCCCAAGTGTGTCTAATGCTCTGCTCTCCAAGGTATATATACTTTTTACCCTAAACTGTCAGGTGGACCGACGCTCATCTGTTCATCTGTCAAAACGGTGGGAGATGACGTATATCGGGCAGAATCAATACAAGTCATCTCGCGCGTGACTTAACGGTGATTTCACTTGTCGAGAAAACCGATTCGTTCCTGCCAATCATTGCTACCTAATGATCAGGTGACGACACGATCTATGTTTTAGAATCTCGTTTCTCAATTGGCCGTGACGATATCCTGCCACCAACCGATTACGTCTCGTAAGACTCGCGACTACTGTATAAATTAAATGAGATTAGACCTTATCTAACATACCGTTTCTCCCCTGGGTCCCTGCGCTGAAGCTGGATATACACCACATGTGTTTTTTTCATGTCCAGCTTCACAGAGAAGTGAAATTCACGTAGGGTTTTCGCCTTGATGCGGAATATCTTTTGAACTTACACTATCTTTATATATGAGGCCCCTTGCCCCTATATTTAGGCTGGCTTTGCCATGACACAGTTCTAAATAAACGATTATAATATTGCCTAACCCAGCATTACGAACTACCAATGGAAGCCATAAGATAATACAAAGGATTCGGGAGGTTAATAGAACTATGGAGGTAATAGAGCATTCATCCTATACTGCTCAATTTAAACCACGAAGAACTACCTCCCACTAGGTGATCATGCATTACCCCCCCCCCCCCCCCCGCCCCGCCCCCCCCCCCCCCCCCATACTGCTTGACCTAGCTCTAGCTATAGCACACATAGGATAATATGAAGGCCCAAAGGCTAATAGTATACCAGCATGGATATATACCACTACTACCAGATCACCCCCCCCCCCCCCCCCCCATTACGAGTAATCCGACATCTCTGACTCAAATAACGTTATGTCAGATTGTATAGTGGACAACAGCAGCGACCAACATCCCTATGACGTCGCGTGCGCATGATGATGTCACGGCGTCAATAGCAACGTCAACCGTTTCGCGAGGAAAAACAAAAACTTTCAAGAAAAATCTCACCTTTCCCATCATCTTTCCACCACTTATCCATAATATATACCCATTGCCCTGTGTTTACGAATATCATTATACATACCATAGCATACTATATATGCCAATCATGTTCCATTTGCATGGTCTAGCTGGGTGGAGCCGAAGTTTTGCACCAAAACAGTTGCTCCGGCAAAAGACTCCGGTTCCTATGAACATTTAACACAAGCTGCTCCGACAAAGCTCAGGGTAACGAGGGGCGATTCATAGAGCTATACTACTAACATCACACACTTTTATACATATCTAGAGACATTATCTGAACATATGAAAACACTTCAACGTTTCGATTTAAAACCTCTGGGACTCTTTGGCCGGAAACCGATTCAATAACGAGAAAAAGTTGCATTACGCGTGCCACATGGGGCTGAATCAAAAATCCGAAACATTTATGCACATCTAGAGACCCTACCTGAACATGTGAACACACTATCGACGTTTCGAATAATATCCCCTTGGAGCCCTTCAACGGAAACCGATTCTCTAACGACAAAAGTGGCACCACAGGCACCACATGGTGGCGAATAAAAAATCCCAAACCTTTAGGTACATCTACATACCCTACCTGAACACATGAAAACACTTTCAACGTTTCAAATTAAAAACCGTAACAGTCCTTCGCCGGAAAACGATTGTCTAACGACAAAGGTAGCACCACGGAAACCACACGGGGCCGAATAAAAAATCCGAAACCTTTGTGCACATCTGGAAACCCTACATGAACAAATGAACACACTTTCAACGCTTCGAAATAAAAACTCTTGGAGCCTTTTGCCGGAAACCGATTCTCTAACGACAAAGTGGCGCTACATGTGCCACATGGGGGTGGGGGGGGGGGGGGGGCGATTAAAAATCTGAAATGATTATGCACATTTAGAGATCCTACCTGAGCATATGAACACACTTTCAACGTTTCGAATTAAAACCCTTAGGAGCTTTTCGCCGGAAATCGATTCTCTAACGACAAAAGCGGTGCTACGGTCGCCGCCAGAGGGGCCGAATAAAAAAATCCGAAAGCATGAAACATATTTGGCTACGAGTTGTTTTCCGAAAATATTAATTTTTTATCAGTTCTTGTACGAATACGGTAGCAGACTTTCTGGAACCATTGGGGCTTGTTGTCAGCTCTGTGAATTCATTACATATATTTTTCGTATTCTATACATCACAACCTCCATTTTGATGTATAATTTGTGTATATTTAATTCGTTTTTATGGAATATCGAAGGTGGGAATGTCAAAGTAAACAAATTTCCCTTACTTCGATAGCACTTCAATGCTTTTGAGCGGGCATGCACCGGGTCCACTCCCGCCTGGATCCACCACTGAAAAATTGTAAATATGTTGCCTGATTATACACGATTATATGAGTGACAAGTTACTAAGTTATTACAGGTGTAAACAGAGAGTGGAAGGGCACGCAAAGAATATGCCACTGAGGTTGCTGGACCTATAAAATGTCACTACTTACCTTGCTTCTGGAGCTGTTTCATTGCAGTCCGAAACATAGTTTTGAATGTAAGATGAACGTACACCATTTCCAGAGTCAAAAAGCTGCTGTTGTTAATTATTATAAATGTCAATTGGAAGAAATTAAATTCGACCCCGAAATTTCTGGAAGCATAATTTATTATAATCACCGGTACGGCATTGTCGGTTGAATTGGTTCAGTTGATTGGAAACAGAACGTTAACCACGGTAACAACAGCCGAACACAATCTCAAATAGCACCAAACAAAGTTACTCAAAAATGGTTCCTGATAGTCACTATTTTCATGTATTTTGTAACATTGACATACAAACAATGTTGAAAAGAATACGATTTTCGCAACTGTACAACCATTTTAATTTGTTCTTTTGTCCCCGTGTGTTCATTCGAGTGTTTCGTGTACTTGTTTCACTCGTCTTGACAACACTCTTCAAAACTATTAGCGCATAATTATGCAGTTGATGACAGTACTGAAGGGTTAGTTGTTTTAAGGTCAACAGAAGGTGAATTTTCATTTTAAGCAAGTTGTGGCGGAGCACCGTCCACTGAGAATCAAGTTTTCCTTATTCGTACATGGCGGCGGGCAAAACCAAACCATGGCCTCATCAACACTAGCAGTTGAAGGTAGTTTCTGATGAAAAGAAAATTCAAAATTTCAGGAGCCGACGATGCACTTGGATATTATATATTTATATATATGTTTCTGTAAATGGTACACTCTAGAATCAGTTGGGTTAAAAATGAATCCACATCAACAGGACTGAGTGAATATGAACTCAACTGAGTTCATATTTACTCAACACAGATTATGTGGGTTAATTTTAACCCAATTGATTTTTGAGTGTGATACCTTTTTGACGCTTGGTTGTCATTCCGGGGTCATCAAAGCGAAAGCTTGAACGAGTTCATCGGAATACAGGACCGAGAGCAGAAATGTCGACATGAACGAAAGGGCGGAGATCACACAATGATTTTGTCGGAATTTTTTTTTGATGTTTTCATGCGCCTTCAAAGTAAAGGATAATTGTCAAAACGCGTCAAGTAGATTTCGTTTTTCTAAGTAAGGGGCCACATCTCCCTCCGTACGAAGAATAGTGATCATAAAATTTTTATTTATTATTCATTTATTGAAGTTTAACGAAACTTTCAACAGTCATGGTTATATTGTTTCGGGCAGTTTTACTGGTGCGGAAGCTGGTGTATCCGGAGATCAACACTGAGCAGAGGCGAGGAACTGTCACACACTCCAGTTTACTAATCAAACACAGAGTTATCATCGATTGAAGACAGTAGGCCTTAGATATCTGCGCAACCATGACCCCACTTGTGCAATTGGTAAAACTGTTTTGATCTAAGACACAACGCAGATGACGTGGGTCTAACCTACGACCTTTCGATCTGAAGTCCAGTGTGCTAACCAATGAATTACCTAGCACCTCTACGATTTCAGACAGAAATTAGCGACTCCAAGTATCGCAGCGTGTCACTTGTAGTTTAAATAATAAACTCATGGTATGGCACCAAAAAAACCCGAAAAAGAGATTTTGCCTTTGGACAAGGAGCCTACTAAATTATCCTGCTGCCAGGAGTATTAGTTTTGTTCAACTATATAAATAAATGCCTATCGGGTAATTATATCACTGTGTCAAAATACGTTACGGAGACAGTCGATTGATTGCTTTTGAAACAACATGCGTCACGTTTTCTACTGGTAAAATATCAAAATTTAAAGGATAACAAGGAAAGCTGCAACATACGTCCAACCAAGATACGTCAGGATTGCAGCCGGTGGTCCATTCGCTGAACATTTGCAAGTGGTTCTTATTCTTTTTAAGAAGTTGAAAACAGGAATGAGTGAAATGTCCATCCCAAAAGTTAAAATTTCACAACTACAATTGGAATAAGATAAGAACGCGGTGGCAAAACTGAAAAAGAAGAGTTATTTCTCTTGGTATGTATCTGCTCGGTCGCTGATATGTGAAACGTGTCAAAATGAATACCTCCAGATGAAAATAAGTCCGTATCTCTCAAGTATATCTTACTGAGTGAAAACCGTATTAATAAAGGGTGGTTTGAATCCCTACCGTTTGCCTCAGAAACGGGTTGAAATCACCAATTCTTCACAAAGTAATTAGTCTGTGTGAAACACAGAGATTATTGTTTTTATATGGTTTCTTTCTTTTTTTTAATCTTCTTATTCTTCCGCCTTCTGTCTTCTGTGCTCTTCCTTGTCTGCACGATAACTCGAAAAGGAATTGTCGTAACTCGCTAACGTTTGGCATACTGATAGACAGTCAAATGTTCCCGGTCTTCTATGTTTTCCAGGTTCCTGAGGCATTAGGGGTGCCCGTAGGGGTGTTTTGAAAGTGGTCCACGCCCATATCTCAGGCATGGTATGACGTATGGACCCGGGACCAACACAAAATGAGTCGACACTCGATGGAGATTCAAAACATGCGTCAAGGTCACTGAGGTCACCCAGGGGTCAATGTGTACTTTTTCCAAAATTGCTGGAAATCACATTTTCTTACCATAATGCTTTCCCAAAGTTCATACATGCATTTTCACATCAAAAATGTGGGCGTGGCCAAACATTTTGAAGGTGGGTCACGCCCATATCTCAAGCATGGTATGATCCGGGATCAACACCAAATGAGTCGACACTCGATGGAGGTTGAAAACATGGGTCAGGTTCACTGAGGTCACACAGGGGTCATTGAGTCCATTTTTTTCAGAATTGCTGTAAATCACATTTTTGACAACATAATTCATTCCCGAAGTTCATACATGCATTTTTACACAAAAACGTGGGCGTGGCCAAAATTTTGAAAGTGTGTCATGCTCGTATCTCAAGCATGGTATGATGTATGGACCTGGGACCAGCACGAAATGAGTTGACAGCCGATGGAGGTTCAAAATGTGGGTCAAAGTCACTGAGGTCACCCAGGGATCAATGAATGCATTTTCCAAATTGCTGGAAATCACATTTTCTTACCCCTAATGCTTTTCCAAAGTTCATACATGCATTTTCACATGAAAAAAGTGGGCGTGGCCAAACATTTTGAAGGTGGGTCACACTCATATCTCAAGCATGGTATGATGTATGGACCAGGGGCCAACACCAAATGAGTCAACACTCGATGGGGGTTGAACATATAGGTCAAGGTCACTGAGGGCACACAGGGGTCATTGAGTTTATTTTTCAGAATTGCTGGAAATCACATTTTTGACAACATAATGCATTCCCGAAGTTCATGCATGCATTTTTACACAAGAAAGTGGGCGTGGCCAAAATATTGAAAGTGTGACATGCTCATATCTCAAGCATGGTTTGATGTATGGATCTGGGACCAGCACCAAATGAGTTGACACTCGATGGAGGTTCACAATGTGGGTCATGGTCACTGAGGTCACCCAGGTCAATGAATGCATGCAAATTGCTGGAAATCACATTTTCTTACCCCTAATGCTTTCCCAAAGTTCAGACATGCATTTTTACACGAAAAAAAGTGGGCGTGGCCAAATATTTTGAAAGTGGGTCGTGCTCATATCTCAAGTATGGTGTGACGTATGGATCTGAGATCAACAGCAAATGAGTTAAAACTCAATGGGGGATCAACATGTGGGTCAAGGTCATCGAGGTCGCTATGGGTCAATGAGTGTATTTTTTTATAATTGCTGGAAACCACATTTTTAACCTGCTAATGCATTCCTGGAGTTGATACATGCATTTTTACACGAAATATAGTCAAAAATATCCATTGCTGATTCCTTTATAGAACAGATTTAATGCTATGCACAGAAGTTATTTCCAGTTTTTTGAAAAATTGTATCTGAATCCTGTAAGAAAATCTTTAAATGCTGTTTTTGAAAACCTATTTCTGAATTCTTCAAAGATATAGTAGTGCTGAAGAAAAGTGTCCATAAATTCTTTTTCTATAAAATTTAGTTCTAATGCTTTCACTAATTTCACACAGACTCGAATTTACTGGTTGCAGTAATTCTTTTTCTCTAGTTACCACTCATTTTTCTCTATTCCAGTCTACACCTCGTGATTAATCCTTGAAGGGAGCGACGACGACTGCTTCCAATGAAAGGACAAGAAACATGACTGGTATAGTTAAAAATAAAATTTCATTATTTGTGTTATTAGTAGTGGATTCACAAACGGGACCACCCCTCCCCCCCCCCAAAAAAAAAAAAAAAAAAATGTCCTAATTCCTTGTGGTTATAACCAAGCATTTTATTTTTCAACAAACTACATAACAGCATAATAATTTTGTCATTTATGTTTCCAAACAAAATTATTGTTTTCCTATTACCTCCTAAATGTCAGTAAGCTCACGTGCATTGAAGTGGTATTGAACAGGCAAGTCGGCCTCTTTATAACAGCACACAGTGGTATACTGTGGGTTGTTCCTAAATGTCCAGGTAAATAGCCTAGATATAGCAAGGTCTTTTGGGACAATACCATGATATAACATGCTAAGGCGCATGTAGAACAGAAACTTCCTGGGGACCAAGACCTCTTGAGGATTCGTAGAGTAGAGTGCTGGGAGTCCATACTTAGGCTCAATGCTAAGGTGTAGGTGCAGGTAAAGGTGTCATATTCTGTGAGTATGTTTCACTTTGAGAAGGAATTATATCGTCTGTATGAATTTGCCGTGTTGCAATTTAAGGGCGGCAGTCTCCTATAAATTGTAATAAGGCAAAAACGTGTAAACCAATTTCGATGACCACACAATTGTATTCTTCTTTACACTGAATGAATAAGTTGTGGATAAAGTATTTATTGAACTTTTACAAAATATCTAGTTGGATTTGGAACCGTTGTTTGCGTCTCTGACGTCAACTCGCAGAAGTTTACACAATGTAAATTTATTTCACATAAAAACTTTCCAAGACTCGTTGCCTCGCAGCTCTTTCTAAACAAATGTCTCCCTCCTCTTCAGACAGACAACGCTTGACTGCACTCAAGATATACCTTTCCATGTCGCAACTATCGAGATTGTTATTCTTATACCACCTGCTGTTTCTTGGTTCATTTACTGGGTAAAACGACACTTTCAACGTCCGGAGTCATCTCCTGCTGGTAAGTTTTACAGGTCACGGAAGCCATAGCATCTTCAAGGATCTATCTCGCAGCGGCGAGTAACTGTGAGACTTTCCATCTTACTAACCCGGCACGCAAGTTTTAGTCTTGGTTGTAGGAATGTGTATATCAATGTGTTGTACACCTCAGCAAACTGCGCTACCGCGCACCCACCTGGGAAAAAGTAGTTACGCCTCTTGCCCAAGAGCGCAGCGCAAATTACGCGAGCCAGGATCAAACCAAACATTTTTCAATCTGAAACCCAAGATATACAAGGAGTAGACGCTTCCCATACCACCCACTATGAGATATTGGAGGTGAGTGGACCAGACTTCAGGCTTCCAGGCGTTACATTTAGCCTTGTTTTGCCTTCACAAACACCTGGATAGACACGGGCAGTAGTCGTTTACAACCATCCCAAATATTTAATGTGGAAACAAATGATCTATTCTGAAATACTAACAACATCATTGAGGCCCACTGATTTGCTCATAAGTGTGTTTGTATGTTAAAAACTGTCAGAGAGACCCATTACCTTAATCTTTTACCCATCAAGACTGGGATATGATACATACAAAATATTTCTCTTGAAAAACTAAATCTCTCATCTTTTATCTGAAAAACATAACTCAGAAGTTGCCATCGGAAGCTATCTTTTTTAGGTATCAGATGTGAAAAAAAATGAGTTGCGATTTTTGTGAATAACGCTCACGGGACACAGTTCTTATATTATGTCTTATAACTACATTAGATCTAAAACCAATTTCATTATTATTCTTTAAAAAATTTAAGACGACACCTGCAATATTTCTTTTATCACAAAACTGGAAGTTATAATTTTTTTCACTGCGAGAACATAGCGAAAAACTCCCCAGTAGAATGAGTGTTCATAAGTTGCACTGGGTCGATTCTGTTGCTTCCTTGAGTAAAGGTTTAATAAGACTACAGGCGGGGCTAGAGGTAATTGTGACCAAACATAGCGGTCTTGGTACGCCAACAATTTGGGACCAAACGAAATTGGGAAGACATATGGATACCTACGCTGATAATGCATTTGAAACGAATCGTTTGTTATCACTTCTTCACATCGACAGCCTCTCTCTGAGCTTACTTAACGTAGACGATTGTTATCATCCATTGACACAAGGCAAGGACCCAACGTCCAACGAAACGGCTATGAGTAAGATTTCATCTTTATAGCGAATGGCATTTAAAACATACGTTATTATTGCATACCGATCAAATTGTCCATCTGATCAGAGTAACAAAGCCCGGCGGTGACCTGAGAAAAGACACGATCTCATGAATTTGCAACGCGCTTTAGGCTCCTCAATTTCGGAGATGTGATCACTATATACCGATGTTCTTGATGAAATGTCTGATGGACACTTCTGCTACCTACATTATTCAAATTAACTCTTTAAGTAACGTAATGTCATGTCAGGTCACTGCTATTCACAAACATCGTCATTCAAATTTTATTGTTTTTTATTCCACATTTTTGGCCTTAAAACATGCCTTATGATTTATAACTGTGGCGAACTTGTCGAGTTTGTGCCAAGTCATGTTTTGGAAAAAAATCAATAGTTGCTGTAATTTGAGAACTGTTTTCTTCAAATATCGTCTGCAGTTCGTGTTAGCTTAAGACAATTATAAACTGATGCAGTTCATACAACACATTGGAACACAGGGGACGATTTTAGCTATTGCTGGGGATTCAAATTGTAATTGTAGTGATCGATTTGTAGAAAATTCCAGTAAAATTTCGCTTCTATTTAAAAATAGCCCGTCAATGATTTCCGTTCCGCATATGCGTGCCGAACGGATTTCCATTTTCCGCATGGTTTAGTGTTGCTATAGATGGGGATTTCATAGAACAGGCGTATAAGAACATTTCGTCTGGGTTGCGATTTGGAAATTATCTATCCAATTTTCTCCCCAAGCACTGTAGAATCTCAACCTCTCGAAAAGACTTACGACACTATTGAATATATGATGCTGTTTTTTCGCTCGGTTTCTTAATTCCATCTTCATTTCGCAGTATGATTTTACGAAGAGTCGACCTATGGCTGTATATGTGTGTCGCGACACTGTCTCGATTTGAACGAGGAAAATACCACTTTTGCGATCACAGTGCCGTGCATGGCCGTATAGATTATATACAGAATAATCGCTTGACTGGATTGGTTACGTGAAATAATTCATGAGAGGTGAGGGACGTTGTATAAACACGAGTGCGCGAATGCGCACGAGTGTTTTAGAATATAGTCCCTCGCCTCGAATGAATTATTTCACGTAACCAGTGCAGTCAAGCGATTACTCTGTTTATTATTTTTTATTATTAACGATAATTATATTATTTAACACTTTACCTAACGTAACGGCCAAAACCGGCCAGCGCTATTCTCAAAAATCGCCAACTGTTTTGTCTCTAAAACATAGGTTATCGAGCTCGTTCCAATGAGGGGGTCATAACCTATGTTTTTGAGACAAAAAATGAAAAAAATATTTATTCAAGAATTTTTTTTGCTTGTGTCGTCTGCTTTTCATGTTAGGTAAAGGGTTAAAAAAAACCCCTCAAAACAATGAAGTCCCCATTACACCCACGGCAAAGCGTCTTCGTTTGCGCGCACGGATACATGACCCAATTGTTGATTGCATAATTCACTTGTTAAGTTATCGTTTATAATCAAACCGGAAAATCCCAATAAATCACACTTTGGAAAGTAATAAATTTCCACCATGGTGTAAGAGATAATAATAAACAAGTAACACACACAGAAAGAAAATAACTTCGCGTCTGGCACACTAGAAGTCAACCACAGCCATTTACCGCACGCCCTGTTTTAGATTGTAAGCTTCACCCTGCGCGTTCGATTAGCAGTCCTATTCTGCGCTGAATATGGAATGAGTTCGGTGCAACTTACTGGTGAACCACAAGGCAGACGTTTCAAAGAATATTCCTCTATTGGACAATGCCTCAGCTGGTTGTCTGTGCAATTTCCACGCGCTTCCTATACTAGTACAATGCTGGTTCAAGAGGCAGCCAGGCGAAGGATACAAATAAATATATCTTACGAACTAAATGAAACTAAATTGCAACACCGGCAACAAACAATATGGAATAGCATAATGGAATCGGTAAAATTGATACGATGTCGTCGGTGTCTCTAGATACATTTTCCACTTGACACTGAACCTTTTGTCACTACGGCTGTATTTGTCGTTTATTGGCCTTCTCAGTGACTCAGTCGATGAGAAAGCGTGTGTGGCAACCACTTTTGTTGCAGATCACCACTTTTGTTACAACATTTGCCCACTTTTGTTACAGCTCACCACTTTTGTTACAAAATCAACCACTTTTGTTACAAAATGAGTTCACCACTTTTGTTACAACAATTTTTGTCAGTGTGAAAAATGCAGTAATCTGCAAGTAATGCAAAACGTGACGTTCAGTCATGATTAACAAAACCTAAACCTGTTGCGTATGTCTGATACCAACACCATATACACATGTGTGTAGGAGTTCTAAAGTTGTCTATTCTAACTTTTAAGGCAACGGGACTGTTGTTTCTTTCCCGAGCTTTTGGACACAGTCTTCTTGGATGCGGCGTCGTTTTCATTTTACTTTATACAGTAATCTCCTGATGTCTCGCCATTTCTCTTCTTTTTTATCGAAAGAATTGAGTTAGTTGAGTAGGGCCTTTTGTCAATACTCTTTAACCCGTCACCACAGTATTTTAGAAGGGCGCGGTGGCCCATTGGATAGCGTGTCGGCCTTGTGATCGAGAGGTCATGAGTCATGAATCATGCGCGTTGTGTCCTTGAGCAAGACACTTAACTTCACTTGCTCGAGCGGGATCACGGTGGCGCAGTGTGTTAAGGCGTATAGTACGTAGATGGTACACACTCCTTCAACCACTGTTAACCCTGCTTCTGCGGTGTTAGTAAGTTGGATGGTGTGACAGTTACTCGCCATTACTTGATGGTTCTCTTCGTGGACTCCGG
Source organism: Pictodentalium vernedei (assembly GCA_031216915.1). Lineage (NCBI taxonomy): Eukaryota > Metazoa > Mollusca > Scaphopoda > Dentaliida > Dentaliidae > Pictodentalium > Pictodentalium vernedei. Next base: position 145,922,971 of record CM062290.1, on the reverse strand, counting down.
CTTCCTCCACCAGTAAAACTGTCTGACACGAGATGACCTTGGATGTCTAAAGTGTCGTTAAACCCAATAAATAAATAAATAAATAAATAAATAAATAAATAAATAAATGAATAAATAAATAACAGTTTTTTAGAAATGAAGTAAAGGTTTGAAAAATATATATAGAAATCATTAACATAACAATAAAACTATGAATGTCATTGAATGAGATCACTGAGCCTGCTCCAATGAGACTCAAACTTGTATTGTTATTTTGACAAACTGTAATGTTTGTTTTTACGATATTAGTCTTATTGTGGGTAAGTATTTGACTTTTCTGGTCTCTATGTTAGATACACGTTTACGGATAAAGATCTTGGTGGCCGATATCGAGTGAGAAAACGTATAATGGTAGTGTGTGGTCAGCGCAGGAGTGGGGTGGGTGTGGGGAGGAACATCAATTATCTCCTGTACAATATAACGTTTTTCTTTAACACCCTCATACATAATGGTTTTCTGATTAAAAAATCCTATATTGGAGTAAGTCTCACTTTTCTTCGAATATAATAACAAAATTATGGAAGTCATTGAAAACCCTTTCATAGAGCAGGTTACCATGACAATCATGTATGTGTGGTTTTGTATAAGAAGTTCAAATCTATTCCAGGTAGTGCTGGATTTATTTTTATTATTATTAATATTTGGTTATCTGCTGGGGATAATATACCCGCACTGTAAAAAAATGCCGTAATGTTTTACTGTCATATGACCGGCAGCTAGTTTCCAGGCATATGACCGTAAGCATTACGGCAAACCGTAAAAACCTTTTAACTGTCATTTGCCGTGCATTCCCGTATTTTTTTGTTCACGGTTTTCTGTTATTTCTATGGTTATATGCCTGGGAAATAGCAGCCGGTCATATGACCGTAAAAATTTCAACCATCATTTGCCTTATTTTTCCGTAAAATTACTATCAAAATAATTACGGTCAAAATGCCCGGAGGCAGGGGCGGGTGAGGTTGCCATGGTAGCCCGAGTTAGTGGCCATCTTGTGACACCATTCCCATGGTGACACGTGGTCCCACTGCGCATGCGGAGCGCGTGTTTCTGAGCTAATGCACTCTTCCGACAGCCATTTTGACTATGGGCACCGCCATCTTGGTTGTTAGGGTAGCACGTGGTTGCTATGGAGCCCAATGGCACACTTGTTGGTAGGGCCGTGTGTTCTGAGGGTGTGTTCGATTCTATGCCCTGGAAATTCTGGGATGCCTCCAATAGAGCAGAATACCCTGATTTGAAGGCTTTTCAGGGGCTTCTGGTCCATTTCCTTATACCGTACGGTAGGACGTGGTTACGGTGGTGCTGAATATCTTCTTGTTGGACTGGAGCGTGTTCTGAGGGTGTTTTTGATTCAGTGGGAGTACATCGAATCACCACAAACAACCCAACAACGAAACCCATCTACACCAACGGACCTTTTATTGGACCGAATCTCCACCGAATCTTATCCAAACGGACCACTGTGAGCTTCGCCCACACGAGTACAAGAAGCCTATAGGGAGAGGCCTCAATGAAACCCTAACTCATAGGCCTCCGCTGCCCTCTTAGCCCCCACCTCATGGCCTTCCTTGACTCATAGCCCCTACCTATTGGCCCCATCTTGCCCTCATAACCCTCTAGTGAGCATCTCCCAATAAGGATATGAGGTCTATGAAGTGAGGCCTCAGTGAGGCCTCACCTCACACCCCTCTTATCCACATCTTGCTTCAAGAGATCACTAATGCTCGCCTGTGGTAAGAGTGTGTGAGGTGAGGCCTCTGTTATGAGGTAGAGGCAGTAGTAGCAGCGGGTTGCTCCTTGAGGATGTATAGTTTCAGGGGTCTCGTAGGGAGGCACACATAATGCTGCTGGGGGCCAGGAGGGTAGCTGGTCTACCAAGGTAAAAAAAATCGCAGCGGATTCCAAAGGCAGAGCCAGCGGACGCAGATCAGACCACCCAGGCTTGGTTATCCCCGGTGAGAGACGAGTGGACCCCTACGAGACCCCTGGAACGATACATCCCCGGGGCCACCTACTGCTCCTACTGTCAGTACCTCATAACAGAGGCCTCACCTCACACTCTCTTCTTATACGGGAAGAATGCTTACTAGTGATCACCACAGGCGATATACTGGTGATCACTACAGGCTGTCACTAGTGATCACTTAAACAGAGATGAGGATAAGAGGAGTATGAGCTGAGGCCTCTTATCACAATACGAGGAGAATGCGGTGATCACTAGTGAGGCGATCCAACAGAACGGGTGAGAGCGACACAGTCGCCCTTCTCCCAGAAGCCCTTGCCTTCCACCTTTGACTCAACACCTCACCACCCATTCCAATGAAGACCTGCCCTGGGACCCTACTCCACACCCCGACCACGAGCGACACAGTTCCCCAGTGACCCAAACTCAGCGGAGAAACTTCGACCAGAAGACCTCCCCACGTGACCCAACATCCCATCCGTGTGTGACCCGGTTACCCACCCCAGTGATCCTATCTCTAGCTTCCCTTGTCATTCATGGGGACCTGTCCTCGGGACGATTCCAAATGACACTACACCAGGCACCCTGGCTTAGAGCGACATAGTCGCCCTCCCTCTCCTTCCAGAAGCTCCTCCTCCATCCAATGACCCGCCCCTCACATCACACCCCTCGTATCCTCACTAATGTTCACTCAAACCGAGATGAGTAAAAGAGGTGTATGAGGTGAGGCCTCACTGAGGCTTCACCTCACAAACCTCTTATCCTCATACGGGAAATGTTCACTAGAGGGCTATTAGGGCAAGATGAGGCCATGAGATGAGGGCTTTGAGTAAGGGAAGGCCAGAGGTAGGGGTTAAGAGGGCAGGGGAGGCCGTGCGATCTATGTTTTAGGGCCTATGTGAGGCCTCTCCCCATAGGCATCTTGTTCTCGTGTGGAGCGAAGCTCACGAAGGTCCGTTTCGGGAAGTGTCGGTGAGGATTCGGTCCAATGAAAGGTCCGTTGGGGTAGGTTTGGGTCGTTGTTGGGTTGTTTGTGGTGATTCGATGTTCTCCCGCTGAATCGAACAAACCCTCAGAACATGCCCCTGTCCAACAAGAAGGTCATTGGGCTCCTAACAACCAAGATGGCGGCGCCCATAGACCAAATGGCTGGCGGAAGAGAGCGTCACCTTAGAAACAAAAGTGGTGAGCTCATTTTGTAACAAAAGTGGTTGATTTTGTAACAAAAGTGGTCAGCTGTACAAAAGTGGGCGAATGTTGTAACAGAAGTGGTGAGCTGTAACAAAAGTGGTTACTACGAGAGGCCATAAGATATATGTTTTGGGAAAAATGAAAATGTTCAGATATTCAAGAAATGTTTATTGCAAGTGTCCTCTACTATTCGGGTAAAGGCTGAAGGTTGTTACACGCTGGACACGATGAGATTGTTGCAGACGATGCGGTGAGGTAATAGTTGACGATGTTCCTTCTCATTTCGGCACAGTGTGATACCCATAATTTAATCTGTACTGCAAGCAAACACAAATATTGACTAAACTGAGACCAATGTGCATATTGTAACTAAATTCAGCCATTGTTATAGAGTAGAAATTCTAAACAATGCTGCGACCTTAAGCGTTAATTCGAGTTGAGTTGCCACTTCAAATTCAGTGTCGATGTTCACGTCATGTCGCCAATAACTGAAATTAGAGATATAAAAACGGCAAGATTTTACAAGTAATTTAATGGCGTTCTGAAAGGAGGCGCGTTTATTCTTCGTCTGAAGGCAAATTTTATCCACCAAAACATCAGTTCGGTTGGCGAAGTGAAACTGAATAACGGTTCACATTTATATTTTGACAGACCAGCTGTTTCAAGCATTCGCAATATTTTTGCCAATTGAAGTCAGTATTGCTGTTAGCACAGACCTGTCAGGTCTTGTAAGTTTTTCACTCTTGACACAGTACTACAGAACTGCCATTTTAATAACGTACAGGACAATTTGACAGTTTGCGACTAACTTGCGACCTGGTCACAATTCTTTGCCGGTTTCTTTCTACCCACAACATCACATGGAAACATTTCACCTCCCACATTACTTTCCATTTTTTTCATGGTGCAGTCTTGATTTTGCATAACTCTATCTTTAGAATCTCTTCCCACGTTTATATGTCGCGACCTGAGCGCAATACTATCGCACACCGACCGAGGACGAGATCGCTTTTGCGATCACAGTGAATACTGAACGTCTGGATGTCTGAACGCGCTCGTCGATAAGGTACGAGTGCCAGCGCAGAAAGATAGAACGAGAGGCGCAGTCTCGTGTTTCATCCTTCCGCGATGGCATGTGTGCTGTATTGACGAACGCATTCACACTTCGCGGCGTTCTGTGTTTATTACGCGCCTCTATGATAAAGAATCCATTAATTTAACCCTTTATCAACGAATTGCCCGCATCCGCCGCGTAATATGCAGATTCAGCAGCTGACAAAATATTATGTTTCGAAAAATTTCAACAAAACCATAACACGTGACCCCTCGTTGAGCTGGTTCCAACAAGGGGTCACATGATACGGTTTTGTTGACATTTTTTGAAAAATTTCAAAAAATTATATTTAAAATAATAAATTTTGATATCGTCTTCGTTGGGTAAAGGGTTAAAAATCAAACACCAAACCGTTCTGACGTCTGTTTGAAATAAAAACAAAAAACAAAACCCCCAGATATGACTGACAAACATGTGTGACAGATTGAAACATGAACCAAAAAATAAATTTGAAAATTGTGTATAACTAGGTTATTTGTTCATTTTTTAAAGAAATTACCTGCCGTAATTTGAGAGATATTCGCTTGGAAGATAAAACCTGAGCGTTATAAATCATTCACCATTTACGCAATAGGTTTAATTTCGTTAATTTTTGTGTATTTGAACAAAAACATTTTCCAACTGAAGTTTGATTTATCGGCTGTCACCTTTTCTGCTATAGGAATCTTTGAGCAAGCTTTACTTTAAACATGCTTTACACAATTTAGTCCCACAGGAATTTGCATATTTACTTAAATAATACCCACACACTCCAGAAACGTAATCTTAAAACAGAATATTGTTGCTCCTTTTCGCCGACGCGCTCACTGTTGGACAAACGTAAAACACTGAAAGGACGTTGTTTCTTTCCTTGGGTTGTTTCTTCAGAAATAAAATAAGAAAATGCTCTTAGTATGAGAAATGTGTTATTGAGAAAAATGACAAAAGACATAGAATAAATGTTCATATCAACTCCTCATAGCAACCTCGCTCTTTCAACTGTAACGGATTGGATTATGAGACGCGAACTATTGTGGTATCGTCTGTATGCCCACTCCACCCCCCCCCCCCCCCCTCACAAACATAACTATACATCAAGCTATAAGATGAAATTGTTTCATAACTTGAAAACTCATTTTTCAGTCCTAAGGTTCAGTGATATAATTGATCGGTTTCACCTCCATCTGTGAGGATATGAGCCAGTTCTCAAGCCACCAGTCTAATTCTGTAAACAATTCGACGTTGTTATGGCATGGAACCTGGCTAGCCCTCAAATTGGTCATTGCTTGTGTTCAGATTCACTCGTCTGGAATATGTCAGTTGGTTGGAAAAGCGAACCGATTATTCCACACGGTTGAATCTGAAAAAATTCACAAAAATTCATTTTCTATGATTCAAAGCTGGAACTGTTGATGACTGGGTAATTTATTTGATCGGCATTTTGATAACATTACAATCAGAGAAGAACACTCACCATAGACGTGGTGTTATGAATACGCCGGATAATTCCACAGACCATTGTTAGTATCTTGATGTTTTCAAGCGAGATTAAATACTTATTGATTGGAATATATTGATTGATATATTATTAATATTGGAACAACTGGGGGCAGTGAAGCACAAATACCTGTATTTCTGTAAGTAATGACATCACATTACAGCAACCGTCGTCTGCCCGCAAATTTCCACAAAAGTGGGTACACAAACAACCCATAACAGCGTCGAACTCCGAATAAAATTAGACAAGTGACCTGGTAGCTTGGGGCATGAGGTGAAGGCGTTACTAACTTCCATACATTTTGTTTGTCATGGTTTGGGTTATTAGTAAAAAGTTCCAAAATATTTCAGCGGATTCCATTCAAGAGGTCAATGTTGAAAGGGTAAATTGATTTAAATAAAATAAAATAAGAATAATTTTCTCGGACCTGCTTATAGTTTTGTTTTCCCTATGTCCTCCTCCCAGACCTAATGCCATAGTCTTACCATAAAAAACTTTTGTCATCCGCAATCTGGGTATTGCATACCAGATCATTTTATGTCTTTTTAAAAATTATATTTCAGATTGTACTTTCTTTATAAAAAAATCTTTGAACAACCGCTACAGCTGATCGACCTCTGAAAGTGACATATCTGTAAAACTATCTATTTCATCATTCAAAACATAAACAAATACAATGATGCGTGTCATTTTCTGCTGAATTACCCTCAAAATACATTATATCGACCGCTAACCGCTAACCACCCTAATTTGCATCAAAATAGGGATCAAACTAATATTTGAGTTCTGTAAGGTCTCCGCCTTGACATCCCTGCTTTATCCCCGAGCGTCACAATGACAAAATCAAAGTCATGTGCTATGCCATTTCTAAGGGTTAAAAGTCAACTGATTCGAAAATTATTTTCCGTTGCAGTTGCTTTGCACTTTTATAGCAGTGGAATTAATTAGTATCACCGCAGTATAGCGAACTGAGATGACAAACATCACAATGATTCTTAGTTTGCTAGAATAGATTCGTTTCGTGTCCTACTCCTTCCCTGAGTAAGGCATATACCTAGAAACGAGGAACGTTAAGAGACTACCCCTTACCCCCCTCCACGTTCATGCTCACCTCGCCAACCAGAAATCTTCAAGTTCATTCTACAAAGTCATCGTTTTTCCTCTGATCGATGGTATTTGTTACACGAAGAGAACAACAGGAGCGGTGCACAACTGCCGAAATATGAAGCTTACTAATCCTGTCCATGTTGGCTTGGGATTTGTTGAATACAGAACGACACACGCATGTAAATGGTTTAATCGACAAGGCACGAGTGCCAGCGGGGAAAGATAAAACGAGAGACCGCAGGCCTCGAGTTTTATCCTTCCGCGATGGCACAAGTGCACTATCGATTAACACATTCACACGCGTGTGTTGGGCTGCCTTTATTACACTCCACATCTATGAAAGCAATAATTAGAACGACACTCAACAATTCATTTGACAAGTCGTCCTTTGAGTTCCACTGTGTTCTATGTACCCGTAGGCACATATAACACATTGGAACTCAGGGGACGAATTATGAACAAAAAGAACACATTTTATCGCCAACCAAATTTGTGAGGGGAACCCGTGTTACCATGTTTAGCTCTCTATAACGATTCAAATTGTAATTGCGGTGCACGGTTTGGAGAATATTCCAGTGAAATTTCGCTTCTATTTAAAATAGTCCGTCAACGATTTCCGTTCGGCACATATGTGCGGAACGGATTTTCATTTTCCGCATGTTTAGTGTTGCTATAGATGGGGATTTCATAGAACAGACGTGTAATTAAGGCATGTCAGTGTTTTAACTCTGTGTTTGCAGAGAGCTCGTTTTCAAAGTTATACGGTTTGGTACGAAACGCCACCGTGCTCCCAGTTCGCCTTTTGGGATAAAATATTTTGTACAAGGACACAACGCAGAAGAAACGAATCAGGATTGAAGCATTCGACCTTTCAATCTAAAGTCCAGTGCACTAGCAGACAAGCCGTGTGCCTTCGTGATAACTTTTCAATTAGATGATTTTGTTTGTTTTATTTCTCGGGATTAATGCGACAATATGACACTGACTGGCAAAATTTGGGTCTTTATATTCGCATTTTTCGTTCTGCGTGAACATGAAAGCAGCTATCCCGATGGGTTACCCTTTCAAAATCCGCGAAGATGCGTTCAGATGACAAACAACATGAAAATAAAACAACTCGGCGATAAACAGTACGTTGAGAAAGGATCACTACTATAACACACGGGTATTAGGGAGTCGTTGCCAAGGTAAAAAACAACACCCGGTAATATGATATAAGAAACACTCGCAATGTTTCAGTCAAACGATTTCCAGGTTGCACTCGGAGGCCCAATGGCCGAATCTTTGTTGGAGTGTTTCTTATGTTGCTCACGGCTTACAAATTCAGCAATTGACAAACAATTAAATTTTTCACAAAATTTTAACGAATCCATATCATGTGATTCCTCATTTGAAAGCGATCGTTGAGCTCGTTCCAATGAGAGGCCACATGGTATGGTTTTGTTGAAATATTTTTAAAAATTGAAAAAAATAACATTTAAAATAATTTTGATGTGATCTGTGTTGGGTAAATGTATAATACGAACACTGCTATCGCGCAGAAAGCCACTAATAAACAATGCATAAATACTAAATTCAAATACATTTTTCGGGTTAGTGACATATGTCACTAAAGTCAGCGATTTACACAGCATGCGGATATACCAGATACGGGGACCATTTTAAATTGTTAAAAAAGTACATGCCGTTTTTCTTTTTCACTGATGAAAACGATGAACTAATGTCATATAATGCTGAAATCAAGACAGAGCATCTAAGCTGATCAGTCGACGGAACTTCAAGACAGAACTGTAGAAATAACGGGGGATGTGTTGAGGGTCAAATTCTCCCACCACCCATCTATTTATATACGTTTGTCCCGATGAGATACCTGGTTGGACGAACGTTTCTGTCATTCACCAACATAAACCATCGTGACGCCATACACACCTCAACGTCATCGCTTCAATGGTTTCAACTCTGTGCTTGTATAGTGCTCGTTTTCAAAGTATATACCTTTGGAATATGCAATACATTTTATCGTTCTTTCAGTTCACTATATGTTATTAGTTTGTGTTAGTGACCGACTCGATTTCAGACAGATCGAGGGTCATCTGACTACTATTACCCACGAGTGGTGTGGGATGGGACGGGGAAATCTCCGACGAGAAGAAAGATATTTGAAATAGACATGAGGCTTGTCGAATATGTGGGTCAAACATTTTTCCCCGAAGGTAAGATTTACCTATCCCACCATCGCACCACTTGCGGATAATAGTTCTTTCACCACACTCCACATGACGTCATCGAAATCAAAACACTGCTCGTACGATCCAAAAATACTGTTCCATCGATTAATCGTAGAAAAATAATGTATATTCTGAAAGAGTATTGAAAAGTTCCACGTATACCAAAGGTGTATGATCGGAAAACTAGCGATAGCTTACGACAGCGATGGGTTAACACACTCTGAATGACGCTAGTTAAGAGAGTTGACAGTCCGGTTACGTCACTTTTGAAAGGATTGATCTCAATGACGTCATGTGGCGTGTGGTGGAATAAAATTTATCACGGAGTGGTGTGGGGGTGGAATCTGTAACTTTGTCAATTGAAAAGAAGCGGGACGCCATGTTTGTTTACAAAATGCAGGCGATGATGAAATAGTCTGGCGATCATTCATTATTCAAATGAGGACGGTCGTGTAAAAGTGGAATTGTAAGATAGATCTGTCTCACCCATGTATCTTAACCGGTACACGTGCATCTCAAAAGGCACTTGGTGTGAGAAACGTCTTTGAACCAAATGATATCACGTGGAATTTTACTGGGAAAAATTACCAAGAGAGGGGTTTTGCCGATTGTCTGGCTCATATTTCTTGCTACGAGGGCGAGATTCCCAACTCGACGTCCAAACTCATCAAGGAGAAGGAAAAAATGTATGTTTAACCCTCAGCACTCCCGTGTCAACATACAAGCACCGTGGCTCTTTTGTCAGAACATTGAAATGACGTAGGCTCTATTCTAAACATGTCATCTGCGCTTTGTCCAAGGGCAAGACACTTAATCCAAACTGCCTAAACGGTACCAAATGTGGCGTAGTGGGCTAGGGCATACTGCGTCGACGGTACAATGCCTTGAACAGATGCTAATCCTACTTGTGCTTGTTATTTATTTATATCCAGTTATTTATTGTTGTTTAAGGTCACAGATTTCTGCACAACGGCTAATCATGACCACGACAGTTTTACGGGTGGAGGAAGCCGGAGTACCCGGAGAAAACCACTGCGCAACGACGAGCAACTGTCAGCTCCCCAACATACTAACTCCACACAAGCAGGGTTAGTATTGGTTGAAGACAAGTGCACCCTCGACGTGCAATACGCCTTAGTACACAACGCCACCGTACCCCCACGTGGGAAATAGGGTGAAGTGTCATATCCAAGGACACACCGCGGTTGCCGCAGGTGGGATTCGAACCGAGGACCTCTCGGCTTGCAGCCTGCACCTCTACCTACAGAGCCACCGCGCCCCCTGACGCGGATGATGATCGAACCTATGACCTCGGATCTGAAGTCCAGTCCGATAAACTATAAACAACCACACTCCCTATAGAATACATAGCTACATACTGAGCCACCACGCCCCTACTACTTGTGCTTGTAAGTAAGATGTAGTGTCCGACACTTACTCGTCGCTGTTCGGTGGTTTTCTCCGCGTAGTCCGGTTTCATCCATCTGTATAACTGTCCAACATGATATAACTCTGGCTGCGGAATACACTTGATGTCCAGATATAAATGTTTTCAGAAACAAAGGTTTTCCATGAGGGAGATTAAAATTTAACCAATTACATTTTTCAAATGAGCTATTATATTTTTTTCCAATTATAATTGCTTAAATTCTCTGCGTTGTCTGGAAAAAACGAAGTGATCGAATACATGTTTTTTGGATACCTGAGTGCTTAGATAAAAATCATTACACACTGAGTATAATTTGAGCTTAACGATATAAAGTTTTATTATATACCTGTCTCTGACACGGACACGATTTCGGTCATCAGGTCTCTCCCGCAGCTGGAGGGTGACACCGTTGATACTGGAAAAACTCACGCAGAGTGATACTGCAAAATCGAAAACAAACTAGGCGAGGAACGCGCCCTCTTCTTCCACCTAGGGCTAATACTATCAATCATTAGCATTTTCAAAGTTTGACAATTTGCCAGTTGGCAAATTGCCATATCTTTTGAAATGCTAATGGTTCATTTAGTCAGTTATATTAATAGGTAAAAAATACAATTCTAGAAAATACAATTGTAAAAGTTTTTTAGTATTGGCTCCTGGTGGTATAGGATGTCCTCTAAATCTATAAACCATCTTTTAAAATAAGATGTTTCGCATATTCGTCGCTGCACAAATGCACCGACTCATTTTTCAAGGAATGTTGTCGAACTTACATCCGATTTGTGCCAGATAAACCGAGATGATGAGGTAGTTCAAGTCCACCCAGTCCTGAATGGACATAAAGAAACACACACCACGCCGCTGCGCCAACTAAAACAAAAACTAAAACAAAAAGTTTATCGTCCTAAATGGATTTGACAGATACTGAAATCAAGACGCTAATTGCTACCTGATGACAAGTATATAATACAAAAAAGATCATCAGTTGTGTGAAGTTTTCTGGTGTGCTGTATCGCATCTGGTTGGGAAAGTCCACTGAGGAGTATCGCACGAGTCTGTGTTTGCCAACAAGTGTGATACTGTTTGGATGATTGACCTTAACGTGATGCGGTACAGCACACTAGGAGACGTCACTGTACTGATAATCTCTATAAATTCACAACTCGACATTGCGTTACATCTGTTTGAGTATTGCCACTCAACAAAGCTACTTATTGAGTACACGGAGACGGGAATTCGTTGAGTCCAAATTATTAACAGAGATTACAAGTTTACCCTTGGATATTCCGCTCAGTTAATGAATGCATTTGTTTGACAACAAGACTCAGATTATACACTTGGTCAATTTTGCAAACGGAGAAGACAAATCGTAAATTTGTTCTTTATCACATCACTCGCCTTTATGAGTGTCTTATGCGAAATTCGGTCAACGCACTACTGATTCAAGTTGCCTTTTATTACCACTCGTGTCCGAAGCATACCTTTGTTGTCAAGACTCACTAGTCTGTATGCAGCTTGATTTCTGGAAAGTCAGCGAAAAATCTCGAAGCTTAATCTACACCCCCTCCCCTTAAGATGGCGTCATGTCAATCAACGGAATTACTCCACCCATCGATAACGAGTCAGCTGTGACTGTGATTACCCCCAGGTGCACCATCGACGTGCAGTACGCCTTAGTACACAGCGCCACCGTGTCCCCAAGTGGGCAATCGGGGATGAGTGTCAGACTGTACAGTAAACTTCTGAATGCTATGTGCAACATATTTATTGAATTCATCATAAGTCCCATTCATATCATTTGTGGACGACACTCAAATCGAAACCCAAGTTGCCATAATTCATTTAGTCGTTTAAAGAAACCAATGTAAAGTACAACTCTTGACTTCAAGGTCTGGTCCGGGGCCTCGAGTCTGACGTCACAGCTTTATATGAGTCTGCATTATACACCGAGATAAAAATATGTATTCATTGCGGGCTTTTCGGAACGTATCTGAACTAGAAAAAGTAAAACTACAAAGCACAACATTGATAAATCAAATTTGTGAAACAATATCGATCAGTAAGTTTTGTTAGGCCTTTGGTGCAGAAATTGCAAATGGTCATACATAAAATTTGCTCTAATAAAATTATGTGATAGATGTACTAACATGGTCACAGTCTTTGCAATCACAATATGTGTCTTTATTATATGACTTCCACAAATAGGTCCTCAATACTGTCGTAGCTTGCCCATCGAATCTGAGTCGACTGAAAATAACTGTCTCAACTTTTCCAAATCAACATAATCCCTGTCTCGTGCGAGGCTCGTTTGACGTCACTGACATACGCAGATTTTTGAAGCCAAAATTTCACGAACGCGACATGAAACACCCATTACTTTTGTGCTGAAGACTCTTGGCATGCATTCCAGAATTTCTTTTTTGCTTATATTTTCGATGTCTTATTAAATTTTAAAATATCCACTCTCATATAATAAACAAATTATTACACCAGTCAATCAACCTAGGTTGTCATATTTCGTCTCATTGGAGTCTTGTTTGATCTGGCCGATCTGCTCTCGTCGACGCGATGGAATATGCCAACCCAGATCATTTGATTGTTGTAATAATCTGTAGAGCTGAAAACTCTGCTTTCCTCTGATGTTAAGATCCCATTTTCATCCTGCCACTATAGCATCATTATGTTTTCGGCGCGAAAGTAAAAACCTGAAGACTGACACGCCCCAAATGCACTGCTTTTTGTGATTTCGTAAGCCAACCTTGTACCACTATTATGTAACATGGCAACAACATTTTAGCAGTTTACCGGAACTACGTCACACAATCACATATGATTACTAGGGATTTAAGTTAGTTCTTTCTTCACATGTTCTATGCATTCCATGTAATTTTGTGTATATACATTTCAGAAAAAAAGCAGACGAGTTATCGGTGACTTTAATCCTTTGAACTGGAGAGGCCGCCTTTCCGTTACAGGAACATAAAACAATAAATATGGACTCTTGCAATTGCTTCCATTGAAATGACATGGCAGATACTATCAGTGTTCAAATGGTTAAGGGTGTACTAAAACTATACAGGTTATAAAGTAACTAGAACTGAGAGAAAGAAGGACCTTGAAACTTGCAAATAACCACTAGAAACACGTAATGACCGACCAATAACATCGTCTTTGCCTTTTAACTTTCATTCCAGAAGGAATTTGTGTAACTTTTTCTGGAAATGGTAGAATTCTATTCAATATCATTCTAAGACGATACGACGTATTCATATCTTGTGTTTCCTCAGAATTTTCACGCCATGGATAAACAGACGACTCATATGGTCGAATGGGATCATTTATGTTCTCCGTGTTCACAAGCTCCGCTAATATCTCTTCCAGGTTGATGTCGTCTGCTGATGTGCTCCTGTCGCCTGAAGTTTGTTTGAAATTGTCTTCTGTAGATGTTGGTGAAAAATCTATACCTCGCCAAATGTCCTTTTCCATGTCCATGTTTTGAAGGTTTTTCAGAGAAGCCATCAAACTAAAATACTTTTTTAGGGATTGAATTATTTGTGAGTGTTTTGGTTCTCCGTATGTTGGCGTGTGATCTTCATTGATCTGCAATAGAATAGAAAATACATACAGAATCATGCGTGAAATATATTTGGATCGTGGCGACTTGGTCTAACTTAACCAGTTCAGGGTTGAAAGCAATTTCCGGAATTTTCTACAAATAAGCCCATTGCCGATTTGCCATCTTTGACGTTAATGGTATGCAAGGTCAGAGGTCGCTTCGGGTAAACACTTCGATCAGACTATCTGCCAAGACTGTCATACGTGCGATAGAAACAAACAAAATGTTTCGCTTGAGATAAGAAAATGTGCGTTTTCGATTTAATACTAATAAAGATAGAAATAATAACATACTTTCAACACCCCATTTAATGGACAGAACAAAACAATATTGATTTTTCCGTCAACTGAATATCGCAATGAAGCCCTTTCTATGAGCGAAGGCAGATTCTGCATCGTGTTTTTTTGTTGACGAGTGACAAAACGGCAGATAGATCACCAAAAACACACAACGATGACTGCGTGAATGACAATTCAAACTCTGAGTATCCAAACAACCAATCAGTACAAATATTTTCAAAGCATAACACAGAGATGTTCTAGCTGGAAGAGGTTTGGGAGGGGGCGTGGTCCATAAAAGGTGAAAGTCGTCTATAAATAGCAGTGTCGCGTGTCTAAATAATATTTTGGCCATATACACTACATGTCAAAGTGAGCTAAAGAATAACCACTACCGGTGTAAACTATAGATGTAATGTTTACTATACTAATAACAGAAGAATCAGACATCCTTTTTGTGAATCTCGAATCTCTAAAAGAGAGCTTCCCAGAACATGATGCAAGATTCTTGTATTATCAGAGTAGAAGCAGAACCAGCAGGATTCTTAATTTATTGTTGTTATGTTACAACCTATTTTGACTCTTTGAGTGGTAAATGTACATGTATTCTGTAACTTTTTTTTACATGTTTTGGGTTTATACATGTACACAGCACTTAAGAGAGTTAATTGCATTGAAATTCCTATTGCATTAAATTTTCTAATGCATAGGAATTCAAAATGTAATTTATAATGTCCACGAAAGAATATTACTGCAGGAAAACTAACTTTTTTTGTTGACGTAGGTTTGATATGCTAAAAAACCCGACCCACGAGTGGTGGGAATTTACCCTTCTGGTACTGTTAATTTTTCTCAAACATTGAAAAGAGAATTTATAAGAATCCCCATAATCCACAAACCTCACTGCCTAACCCTTTAACTAACAAATTGACTCCAACTACACATATAATTCATGAATTTAGCAGTTAAAAATGTTTTCTAAAAAGTTTTATACAAACCACATAATGTGATCTATCATCGAAACAAGATTGTTCCTCCGAAGTTTGAAAAATTTAAATTTAAATTTCCAGTTTTAATGTTATCTGTTGGTAAAAGTTTAAACAGTAAAGTGCAAAATATATTGTACTTCAAAGTACTGCAATTGTAGATTATTTCAGTAAGGCAAAATTTCTTATTTTAAATTTGTTTTATAATCACGAAATATTGAAATGTGGCTATGGCTACAGTCCAATAATTTTTAATAGAATTAATCTGTTAATGAACAATTATTTATTTAATAGCTTAGTATGAAAAGTCTGTAAATTCCACTCGGAGGTCCGCTAGCTGGAAATTTGCTTATGCAAAACAACGCACATGGGCATCATCCCCTGACCTGTCTGACCATATCTGACAGCCAGTAAAAACTTGTGACTCACAAAGCAAATCTGCAGTTTAAGGAGCTCTGATAAGTTAGTTATCTGGTGGTCCATAAATTGCAGATTAGCCTGTTGAATCCCAAACTTTCTACAAGACTGTCAAGAATGTGTCGGAAATATATGCATATCCACCTGCTTAGAGGACAAGGGTGTTCTGTAATACAATACCGATGTATGCACATTTTGGTCATGGATTGGGGGCTGGGGAGAGGGTGGGGCCCGGGGTAGTAATCCTGGAGCCTGGAACTGAGGTGGGGTTGGTCCAGGAGTCAAGGATTCTTGGTTACGCCTGCCCACCCCACCCCACCCCTAGTCCAACCATGACCCGAAAAACTGTATTTTAATTTTTTGTTTGTTTGCTACGTCCCTTCAAAGGGTGTCCCAACACAAAAACAAAAATTAAAATACGGCCTTTCAGGCCATGTTTGACCTAGTCTCCCTCTCACAAGGTTCTGACTCCTGTGCCAACAGTTAGGAAGGAGGCTGTATCGTGAATGAAGCTATGCACTTGGCCAATTCTGGACTGCATGCTTCTTGAAGTAATAACGTTGTTAAATCAACTTGACGTAAACAAGTTACCACTTTAAGAATCGTGCAGTGAACAGCTACAGCTCTAGGTCATTGGATACTCATTGATGAACTTGACTAAACTGGTCATTTTGACGGCCAAAAAATAACGTGATTTTTTATCCCAAAACCCGCTAGAAAATTCCATTTAATAACTGATTTCAAAATTTTGTTGGGAGAGAACCCCCCCCCCCCCCCCCAACCACTCTATGATCGATCGCGCCTCCAGCACTCGCTGCAGATGCCTTTATCATCTGTGCTATATCCCGACATTTGTGAAAGGGGGCCGTCACAAAATTAATCCCCAGGTCCGAATTTCCTTTCCCCGGCCCTGCATGGATCTTCCACTCTGTGGATGTTTTTTGTGATAAGACAGCCTCCACTGTGTGACATGTAAGTTTGAGTTGAAGGAGAAAATGGTCAAAGGAGGAATTTATATATTTTTATGTCTGATTCTTGTGTTATTAGTATAGGAAACATTACATCTGTAGTTTATACCGGTAGAGGTTATTCTTCAACTCATTTTGACTTGTACTGTATATGGGCAAAATATTATTAGACACGCGACACTGCTACTTGCAGACGATTTTTACCTTTTAGGGACCACGCCCCCTTCCCAACCTCTTCCAGCTGGAACAGCTGTATGTTATGCTTCAAAATAATTGGTTGTTTGGACACTCGGGGTATAAATTTTCATTCACGCAGTCATATTTGAGTGATCTACCTGCCATTTTGTCACACGTCAACAAAAACCCCCAAAACAGTTAAATGCCGAATCTGCCTTCTCTTATAAGAAGGGGTTCATTGCGGTATTCACTTGACGAAAATTCAATATTATTTTGTGCTGTTCGTTAAATGAAGTGTTGGAAGTACGTTAATTTTTTTTTCTTGATTAGTATTAAATCGAAAACGCACATTTTGTCGTTTCAAGCCAACCATTTTGTTTGTTTCTATCGCATGTATGACAGTCTTGACAGACACTCTGATCAAAGTGTTTACCCGAAGCTACCTCTGATTTTGCATATCATTAACGTCAAAGATGGCGAATCGGCAATGAGCTTATTACACAAAACAGATTTATCGAAAATGCGCAGTAATTAGAACTTAATCCCTACTGTCATGATATTGTAAAACAGGTCAGTTCAGTGACATGCACTGAAAAAGGTTTATATCCAGTTTTTGAGGTAGATAACCTAATATTTTATAACTACAGTCGTTTGACGCCACTTGGAATATATTAATGATCTACCCTTCAGATTAATTGACTGTCATACAATACTAGAAAAGTACGACCTACCTTGGCACCGGTGCTTGCTGTAGTGGTACAAGGTTACACACATAAATTCTCGCTACGAGGTGAATGTCAGAATATTTGTCTCATTTTCAAGGAATAGAAGAATAACTTTAGACAAGTCGTCTTTGGTCAGCGAGTCGATATTTCTGTTTCAATACAATACGGAAATTCTGATGCAAAGCTTCGGACATGCCCCTAACAGCGTAAGTACTTACTACTCACAATTTGATAAGGATCACCCCCTCCCCATCCTGAACATTAACAAATTTGTACATAAAAGATAAATGGGGGAAAGTGTGCATTCCCGTCACTATCAAAAGTATAGATGAACTGTATCCCAACTTTTTTCATTTGCTACTACCTTTGTGCAATCATACATGATAAAAGCAAGGAAAGTGAAAGTGGGTCACCTTTTTTTCTGAGGATATTAAACCACACACAAAAACTCAGTTTTAACAGAAACAGTTTATTCATGTCCAGAAAAGCAGTGTTTGTATGCAATATGTCCATCTCTGACATTTAACATTTTTCTGACAGCATCTCCTCATTCTAAGACCAGTTTCGGAATGTCTGTTGTGGCAGTTTGTTGTTTTCTCCAACAAGATCTCTTCCGAGTTCTTGGGGGATATTAAGTTGGATGACAGGAGGGGTTTTCTTGTAGTCTGGATCCTGTGCCATGCACAGTGGATTTGGGATCAGTTGAATATGCTAGTCAGTACATCCGATCATCTCCCACCTAATGGGTGACTAACCTTACCGACAGGGTCTGCTGTCATTGAATGAAGACTACACTTACTGCTCTTACATACGATCGACCAAAAGGTTCCAGAATCTCTTTTGTGTACTATTTCAGATTCCAATTCGGGTGAGATAAGAGTCTATGTGGGCATTCAAGTTGACATGCTCCATTCTATTACTCAGCCACAACCATACAGGTCATCATACTCCACTACACTGACATCAGCTAACCACTAACTAGACATTCTCCATATTCTGGTTCGTCTATCCAGAAAGTCTAGATGGAAAGTGCCCTCATGTGTAAACAAGACGTTGAATCATTAAACCTGTGTCAACTTGAGGGATCTCTGCACCACTCAACCCTCTATTGTATGTGTCCTCACAGCGGAAGATACTAACTGTGGGTTTTCTTGCACGTAGTCCTGCTGAGCGGAGTTGGTATCCGATTGTTTGTGTAGATAGAGTGGCTCCAGTTGCATTATGAGTTATGGGCGTTACTTTGCAGAGCTGAAGCATTGGCATTGATGGTGCAGTACATGAATGCTGCATTAGCAATGTAAATGTCGTAATAAGCTGTTGTAATCCGTTGAGTACCTGCACCGTGATTTCTTTCAACAGTCACAAGTGTTAAACTGATTTTAGACCCTTGGGGTCAAACTATGGCTCACCTCTAGTGATGCAGCAGCCTGCCTCTTTGACATGTCTGACTGCCGCATCCCTCAAATCAGTCAAATGACGCATATACTGATGATTTTCTCATGCAGATTGTCAAAGTAATGTTTGAACTCTTAATGAAAGAGTTAAGGAGACTTTGGGCCAAGGAGAGGCGTTAATATAAGTTGCATAACTTGTTCGCCGATCCTTGTAAAACAAATAAGATTAAATAAGGAGACTTCTACAGTCATCCGAAAATGAGCCTTATGAGGTATGACATCTTCAGAAAGGATGATGATTCACTTGTACAGACCAAGATTGACAATAATGATTGTACACATGTAACAACAAATTAAGGGGTCGGGGAGAAGTTTTCTTTAGTATGGTGCGTAATTAGTATTATACATCTACTTTTTGAGTACAAATATGTCGATGAATAGGGGGAGATCCTTACCAAATTGTAAGTAGTACATTTATCAACAATCAACTAATATGGCAGTTTATGATTTTGCGGAAAGAAATAAAAGGGCTCTTTGGAATTTTATTAACAAACTTATAATTGTGACATTAAAAACAACCAACAAAGACGGCAATTTGATAATTTAACTTGCGCCTCATAATAGATTACGATAGATTACACTCAACCATGGCTGTGTCTGTCACTATCAAGAATAATTATGCGGTTCCTTTGTCTTTTGAAAACTTTAAGCGTTGAAGCAATAGCAAAAGTTTTCATAAATAGTCCGCAAGCACTTGTAATTGCGTATGTATTTTCACTTTTTTAATTTTTAAGAGGAGGGCTGATATTGAATGCGATCAGACATCCGATAGCGACAATGTTCGAGGAGTTCTTTTCATAATAGAAATTTACTTAAAGTAAGGTCAAATACCGACCAGCACTATTCACAAAACATCAACTTTTTATTTTTTTACTTTTTTTTTGTCTAAAAAACATAGCTTATGATTCCTCATTGGAACGTGCACACTGAGCACGCTTCAATGGTCAATGATGGTGGTGATCAGGGATGTACAACTATGTTTTTGAGGCAAAAAATGAACAGTTTTAGTTTTTCAGAAATTATGTTTTGCAAATGCCTGCTATTCGGGTTGGGTGATGGGTTACTTGTTTGATAAAGATTTATTTCACTACCTTTAACACAGTACAACTTTTGATAACACACTAACAAATATTGATTACTGTTTTTTTATAAATTATCAGAAAAATCATATATGTTTTGAATCCTGAGCTTTTGTGAAAGTCATGCGAATGCGTCACCTTTACATGTAATGGGACATTGCTTTAGAACTCGGTGGAACTCTCCAATCTCTCTCTCACACAACAATGTTTACATCGAAAATATGAGTTGTTTGTGCGGTGCGCATTTTGAACAGTTTAGCCTTCCTGTTCTTAAACCATAGAAAACAGTTTCATTTTAGCAATCATGGTGAGTTTCGCGGAGAATAAACGACTGTGAGTTTTAAGTATGCTAAAGTATACAGGTGGTCGTAGCTGAACATTTTCAAATATCACTGTATGTAGTCAGACAAGTATGGAAGACTCTCTGCACACCAGCTGAGTCAATGACTTCTACGTAGTAGTCTTCCCTATGTCACCTATGCTCAAACCTCAATGTCACAAACAGCAAGCAAACACCGCCTTCAAGATCAGGTTTCGCAATGCAACTTGGCTTTAATAAAATCTTGAAGAGGGGACATACTCAGTCACCTTCGTGAAACCAACAGTCCATGGCTGTACATTATGTTGCCAACGGTTAAACGTAAACGCCAAGTACTCCGAGACTAGCCAAGATGGCACCAAACGTACATTCTCCAAAATGCGGTTTGGCTTGCGGAATCTAGTTTACGTTTGACCAGCTAGCCCATTAAAAGTTTGTGCAGACAAAGGTGTGAGGAAGGAACACTATCACATGAGAATAGTATGTCACATTACCAATAACCCCTTACCCAACGTAACGGCCAAAACCGGCCAGCGCTATTCTCAAAAATCGACTATTATTTTTCATTTTTTTTTTCATTTTTTTTGTCTACAAAACACAGGTTATGACCACGCGTTGGAACGAGCTCGTCGAGCTCGTTCCAACAAAGGGTCATAACCTATGTTTTTGAGACAAAAAATGAAAAAAATAGTTATTCAAGAATTTTTTAAGCAAGTGTCGTCTGCTTTTCATGTTGCAATGGCATCGAAAAGTATAAAACGAACGGGCCAGAAAGAACTTTATATATCTAAGAGGACTATACCTAACTTCTCTTACCATGTCACCTTACCGGTGCAAACAGTGAAATTCTCTGCTGCTTCCCTGTAGGAGCGATTTTTTTCTATGAGAACAATACAAGAATCTTCAACTTTCTCACATCATGCGGTTTCGTGCCTTGAGCAAATTTAGTCCAGTTTTTCCCCATCGCTCATTTAACGCAGTGGCGAACGTATAAATGTAGAAAATATGTATATTTATGCACGGAGTCATGAACAAGTCTGTCCTAAAATCGGTTTAGGAGTACGTTGGAAAGCATAATCATTTACAGACGGCCAAGTGTAATATTGGGGGCGCGGTGGCTCAGTAGGTAGAGGTGCAGGCTGCAAGCCGAGAGGTCCTCGGTTCTAATCCCACCTGCGGCAACCGCGTTGTGTCCTTGGGCAAGACACTTCACCCCGCTTGCCTACATGGGGGCACGATGACGCTGTGTACAAAGGCGTACTGCACGTCGATGGTGCACATGTCTTCAACCAATCTAACCCTGCCTGTGCCGCGGTGCAGAGTTCAGAGTTACGATGTTGGGGAGCTGACAGCTGCTCGTCGTTGCTCGGTGGTTCTATCCGGGTACTCCGGCTTCCTCCACCCGTAAAACTGTCACCGACATGATATGACCTTGGCTGTTAATGTGTCGTTAAACCCAAATAAAAAAAAAGAAAAAAAAAAGTGTAATATTAATGAAAAAGAAATGCTAAATTGAATGCCAGTGAAGCTAACAGAGGCTTCGCATGAATCATTTTTACCTTAATAGAAGGTAAACAAACGTATTCGTATCAGAGTGTCCAAAATACAATCATCGTCTAAATACATGGTCCAGCTCAAATGTATTTTGAAAATGGGTGAATAAAAGTAACAAAGGAAGTAATATTAAAGTAAACAGCCGATATGCAGTCGACCAAGCACTGAAAAAGATAACTGATAAGTGATCGGGCATCGGAAACTCACCGGAGCGCAAAAATGGGGTCGAGGAAAATTTATCGAACTTCGTATGCAGCGAAATAAAAGTAGAGGAGGTCAGAAAAATGGTCTTAAAATTAAGGTACCGAAGAGGGACGGATGAAATTCCCAGGGTGTTCCACAAAGA
This sequence comes from Pictodentalium vernedei, assembly GCA_031216915.1. Lineage (NCBI taxonomy): Eukaryota > Metazoa > Mollusca > Scaphopoda > Dentaliida > Dentaliidae > Pictodentalium > Pictodentalium vernedei. The sequence continues at coordinate 145,900,504 of CM062290.1, read as the reverse complement.
TGGTGGAAAGGAACTATGTAGAAACCACACGGCAGTATTCAGCACAGAAACAGCACAAAAGAGATTCCCAAGGAGTGGAGAGAAAGAAAGTCACATTTGTACACAAAAAGAGGGAGAGGGAAGTATTATATAAATGCCAGGGGATCTCTGTCAATAGCAACACGGGAAATGTTTTGTGTAAAGTCCCGTATGGGAGATTAGAGGAGGTGACTGAAGAGAAGCATTTTTTGAGGGAGATCCAGAATGGCTTCAGAAAGGGAAGGAAGTCTCTGACCACCTTTTCACGCAATCATAAATGATAAAATCAACTAAAGCCAAAACGAAAAATATGTTTATGGCGTTTCTGGATGCTAAAAGGCATATTATAGAGTATAGAGGGAGAGGGTTGGGGCCTAGGATGTTGGGAGGAGAAAAGAGGCGTAGGGAAGGGTTGTATTGGAGAACACAGGGTTAATCAAGTCTTCTCATCTGAGAACCGTGACAAATTAGCGGCTGGCCGAAGTGTTATTATTATTATTATGTCATCAGGGTATCACAAGCTATGTGTCAAAAAGGTTTTGAGGCAGAAATAGTTGTCTTGGATTAACAGTCAGCGTATGTTTTTTTCACAAGAAAGTTTATTGAAACCGAAACACTCAATCACGCGAAGGTTTCACAAACTACTGTGTTGTTGTTAGAGGTTTCAGTCACTCACTGATCCTCTGCTTAGCTATTGTATGGAAGACATAAAACGTATGCACACGTTAGCTTCTGTCTTGTATAAGGTAATCTGTTTTAAGTAATTCTCCTCACTAAGTCAACCTATGATATGTAGTTTTGTAATACACTGCTGGGAAATTATCTTTCCAACTCTATGCCACATAACAGCATTTCATAAGAAAAAGTAATGATACTGTGACAGTTTTATGCGCGCCAGTTTACTGCTGATAGTGTCTGAAGTGCATGCAAGTGGCAACTGAAAACACCAAATTCTTCAAATAAGTTTCTATTATTTTTTTTTCTCATTTATTTCTTTTCTTTTCTGAAAACACTTTCAACAAACAACAATGTATATATGAACATATTTATAACTTTGGAGGACTATTCCAAAAGTTTTCCTTAAATTTTACCAAAAAGGGTCAACAATAAGGGAAATATCATACAACTCGAGAAAATCCTTGAGACAAAGCAATTCAGTTTAAAAAGTGTAGGGGGCGACATAAAACACAAGAAATTATATTAAAAAAATGTTAATTAGCCAAAGAAAGAAACTAATAAGTGGAAACTTTAAATTGAAAAGTTTAATTTTGTGAATTTATTTTAGAAAGCAAAGTGAAAGGAGAATCTCAGTGGTTGATGGCAAGACTCATTGTTTGGGCGAATTGTGTACCAAGTCAAATCTTTCCAACTGAACGGTAAAACAGCATTTAGACAGTAATGATACTTAGAATACCCTGATTGGTTACTGCCGGTCTCCTATCTGGATTTTTGTGGGTAAAAGCCTCATATCAATGTCAACCACTACAGTTTTCACGAAACTATTTAAAATATTAGGTTTTCCCCGAATCATAGCGTTGCTCTTCACTCGGCTACGTTGTCGACAAAGAACAAAATCATAACAGGCAATATTCTGTATAGTATAGATCGACCTACCTGAAACATGATGCAAACATTAAACAAAAGTTATTAGAAATTTAACCAAATCGCATATGCTTGCTTCACTACCAAGAAACAATTCAACGATTCGAATGCTTCCCTGCCAAACTCAGCTCCCAGTGTCTCACAAGGCATTGACACTATCACCTTACATTGTAATGAAGTATATGCAGCAATGAGGTCGTTAAAAGTGTCCAAGGCGTCTGGTCCTGATCTCATCAGCCCGCGACTTCTTAAAGAATGCAAATCTTCTTTATGTGAGCCACTAACGATCTTATTTAACATACTACTGAACAATTCCCATTTCCCATCAATCTGGAAAAAAGCAAATATCTCCCCAATTTAAAAAAAAACAACCCTCAAACGTTATTACTAATTATCGCCCAATATCTTTGATCAGCTGTGTTGGTAAAATACTTGAAAAATGTGTCTTCAAGCGCTTGTGGCAGTTCTTGAATGATAACAGCGTCCTTAGTCAATTCCAGTCAGGGTTTACACCCGGTGACTCAACCGTTCTCCAGCTGACTGATATATATGATGAATTCTGTCAAGCGCTCGACCAAAGAAAAGAAGTAAGAGTGGTGTTCTGTGACGTGAGTAAGGCTTTTGACAAAGTATGGCATGCAGGTCTCATTCACAAGCTGGAGAACATTGGTGTTCCAGGTGAGCTATTGCTGTTTCTGAAATCGTACCTCTCGGACAGGTCGCAGCGAGTTGTAATAGCTTCAGAGACATCTTCATGGAAACCCATCAATGCCAGAGTTCCTCAGGGATCGATTCTGGGTCCCTTTTTATTTCTGATATATATTAACGACATAACGAAATATTAACTCAGTAACATACGTCTCTTCGCCGACTATACGTCTCTATATTTAATTGTAGAGAATCCTGAATATGCTTCGACTTTGATTAATCGCGACTTGACCACATTCGAACATTGGGCCACGACTTGGTTGGTCGAATTCAACCCTAACAAATCCGAGAGCATGCTTATATCACGTAAAACCAACCCCAGCTTCCACCCTGCTTTATTTGTGGGCGACTCACAAATTTCGGAAGCAACCAACCATAAAAACCTAGGAGTCAAGCTTAACAATACTTGCACGTGGAACGATCACATTGACCATATATGTTTCAAAGCCTGGGCTCGCTTAGATCTGTTGAGAAGACACAAGTTTCACCTTGATCGTAGTGTCTTGGAAAAAATATACTTTGCTTTCGTTAGACCGCTTCTTGAGTACGCTGGTCCTGTTTGGGACAATTGTACTGAAACCCAAGCCGCAGAACTTGAAAAAATCCAAATCGCTGCAGCAAGGATCGTCACGGGGGCAACCGTCAATGCTAGCAAATCCCTATTATATACTGAAAATCAATGGGACCCCCTGTACGAACGACGTCGCAAACAAAAACTAATTCAGTTTTTCAAATGAATCATCACATGTCACCTCCTTACCTATCCAACAAAGTCCCCCCTCTGGTCTCCTCAACTAACCCATCGCCCAGTCTTCGATCGAGTCAAAACCACCGAGTGCCTTTCTGCCGAACTCAGTTATACCAGGCTTCGTTTATCCCAAACACCACTGATCAATGGAATAACCTGCACTTATCCGTCCGGTTGAACACATCTCTATCCAATTTTAAGACTTACCTTAACGGTGCCAAGCAAAGGCCTCCAAAGTTTTACAGTAATGCGAAGTCTCGCTCCTCACAAATATACCATTGTAGGCTCCGGTTGCATTGTAGTAGCCTTAACTCTCACCTATTTGATAACCACTTATTACCCAGTCCCTTTTGTCAGTGTGGCGAGCGCGAGACGACGGATCACTTTTTTTCCATTGTCCAATCTACTCAGACGCTCGTAACTGTACGATCAATCTACTTCCATTTGAAGTGGATACAACTACGCTTCTGTTCGGCTCTGAATTTTTGGACAACACAAACAACTGTCTTATTTTTGAAATGGTACACGAATTCATTCTAGTTACGAAGCGTTTTTAATAGTTGCCATATTCGGAAACCGTCGCGTAAGGTTCATCATAAGTTTTTTTTGACTAATACATACTACTCCCCCTCAACTACTGAATTAACACATCTCAATATGTACATTCAACTCCGCCTCAAATTTAAGAATGTATCTGTCCTCACATACGCTACTTTCCTTGTTCTAGGTAATGCACTACATATTCAAGCTTGCACCATCCCTTTTCTTTATCTCGTAATTTTTCATCCTTCTCTCTATTCACAGTTTAAACAATATTATATGCCGTTGCCTGACCTTATAATTTTAGTTCCCATCCACTACTTGGCTATCGAATAGGGTTAGCCTCAGTTGTGACTCTGTTCCGGTGGGGTGTCTGTCTACCCCACCACAGCACTTATATTTGCCTGTGTGAGTGATCTTGTTAATAGCTATGTCAACGATTATTAACTCCTCCATTCTAAGACTTTTAATGGGAGCATCTCCACATGAATCTCTTCTACCACAGCTCAGTCTTTCCAATTGGCAGCAAGTGCCGGGGTGCGGCAGTCTGCCCTGATGTTGTAATGGGTGGGTGCAGTCAAACCTGTGACCAAGCCCAATCTGATGTGCAACATGGGGTTGCTGCTTTCGGGCAACGACACGACATGTGATTTTACCTGCTGACCTGAACCATCCACTTGAACCAGTGAAAGATGATCTAGGCAGACGACCATCATAAGCTATAGGCTTCCTGTCGAATCCCCTCGTTGTACCTTTGTTTACTTCCTTATTTGTTATACTGTATACTTGTGTTGTTATGCCTTTTGACTATGTATTGTTTAATGTATACACATGCTCAACTCCAAATAAATATTGTTTAAATTAAGAAACAATTCAATAGCTTCATGCCTCATTGTCTACTTGGTAAGTGCGCATTATCATGTCGATAGGTTTTTAACGTTATATTCAGGCAGAGTTAAGAAAAGAATTATTACAAACATGCAGTAACTTTATATTCGTGAAAGTCCTGTGATCCTGAGCTTTAAGTTTACGTTTCCATCATCAGCTTTTGAAGCTAGAATGATGTACAATATATAAAACAAAACCAGTACCTCATTACATTTACTGTGAAGTGAGTTACCAACAGTGGAAACGTGACCAAATTGTGTAACACCCATATATTCATCAGTCCATTGGCTTCAGTATATAAATAAAAGTAAAGAGGGCAAGAAGAATAATATTTTTCTAGTTTAAGAAACATTTTAGTTCCCAAACTGTGAAACATTATGATGACAAACTATATTGTGAGTAAATATAAATACGCACAGAACGACTAAAAACGAATTGGAAAGCGGATCCAGCAACAAGTCGAAGCCTATGTGAGCTGCCGCCTTACACAGAACTTACAAGCGTATATTGTCCACATGGCAAGGAGGCAGTATACTTGCCTAGATGCTGTGAAGTTTACATCTTGGGTGAATTGAGGATGCCGAATCGGTGAAGACTAGACGTGTTTTTCGAGGCCATAGTTTCATACAAATTTGTCTCGTTAGTATAAGGTGGGCGCGATGGGGAATATTCTTGTATTATGTGAGAGAAGAGGCTCTAGAATCAAATGTGTTTTTTACGCAATGAGAAAGGTTGCGAATAGTGAACGGGCCGAGGTTATCTTTGTTTGTGACCACTTAATTCTGATAGATACCTTTTGTTATCGGGCATCATGTGCGTGAATAACAATTAGTTGGATTTCCTGGTTTAAGATGAGGGGTCAAATGTAGGGTCATTTATACAAATGTATGTGGTTCTTCCTACGCCGAAAGATAGGACTGGTTTGTAGAAAGGTGTACGAACCATTTTCTGTAGTTACTTCTAAAAGGTTCTGAATTAGGCAGAAAACCAGCTAAGCGTGACTCACCCCTATCATGAGTATGACGAGAAGAGAGAGAGAGAGAGAGAGAGAGAGAGAGAGAGAGAGAGAGAGAGAGAGAGAGAGAGAGAGAGAGAGAGAGAGAGAGAGAGGCGGTATGTGTGTGTGTGTGGGGGGGGGGGGGGGGGACTATGAATGTGAGTCCAGCAAAAGTTTCAACAGTCATAGTATATTCTGTTTGATCTTCATCGATGATTCGGCCCATTTATATTGATTCTTGGAAACCTCTTTGGGAGAGTATTCCAAGAACAAAGGCAAAACAAGAAATCCATTTCTTGAAATCCTTCTATAGAAGCATGGTTGTACTGCTGGTGTGGATAATTTGTAATTAGTGAGAACGTATTATAAACCATATACAAAGCATCTAACCCCACCACCAGTTCAAATTTATAAGGAATTCGACGCATTTGCGGTCTGAACATAGGAATCTGCGCTGTGCCCTTGGGCAAGGAATTTCCTCCCGATTGCCGACGTGGGACCATGGTGGCTCTTTGCACTAAGGTGTACTGCACTCCGATAGTGCACCGCGAGCCTTCAACCTATGCTAACACTGTTTGTGCGGAGTTAGTACAGTGAGGTGTCTGACAGTTCCTCGCTGCTGTTCAGTAGTTCTCTTCCGGTACTCGGCTTTCTCCACCCGTAAAACTGTCCGACACGAGATCACCCAACCTATCAAAATATAAATAAAGAAAGAATGAAAACCCATCACAGCAGTAGCTTTATGATTATGCAGCTAATTGTGTTCATATTTTTATGTTTGCAACGCGAATTAAATACCCATTGACTGAAATATCTATAATGGAGCACGAAAGAATATCTGTATATCTCTGTGAGTTAAAAGGACATCACCGTAAATGAATGATAGTCAGCGCGCAAACTCCGCGAAAAGTGGGAAAACAAACAGCCCATAACAGCGTTGGATTCCTTACAGAATTAGACTGGTGGCCTGAAAGCTTTATCATTTTAATGTCTGTGCGTTAAGGAGGATGATCGTTCAGTTGGTTTTCAAACGAATTTGTATTGTACGCAAACCGCGGTTATTCTACTTAGTAAATTTAACAATTAATTTATCGTTTTATTGACCGTGAACTCGTAAAATTATCCAACGAGCTCACCACTTACAAATTGTTATAAAGAACATAATTTATTTATTATTTTTTATTTATTGGTGTTTACGTTCACTTTTAACGTCACTGGCTATATCATCGTGACTGCAGAATAGGTCTGAAGTCCAATTTTGCCAACTGTTTATACACACGCTGCCCACCTTAGAGGACTTCCACGCCAGGCTTTGGTTCTGGGTCCTATTTTACCAGTAAAACAGAACTTGTTTACCACAGCGAACAAGAACTGCCCCACTTCCCGGGGTGCCTACGGAGAAGCATAATTCATTAAGAGGTGAAACTCTGTTGTATCACAATTCGGATATTAAACTTGTGACAGTTTTCTGACTTCCAGAATCACCTCCTTTCAGTTCATACTAATTTGTTCTTTCTGCAAATTCACCGAGTCTGAGTTTGCTCATTTGGCACTGTCTGCAGTGCACCGAGTCTAAGGCACCTGCTTTGGTACTTTCGTCTAATGCGGCGAGTTTAAGTAAGCTGATTTGGCACTTTCCCGAATTCACAAAGTCTACGTTAGCTGGTTGTTGATCTATCATTCGAACGAACTGCATTTCATGCAAATTTATTCAGTGAAATTACCATTATGTAAAATTATTTATTTATTTATTTATTTATTTATTTATTTATTTATTTATTTATTTATTTATTTATTTATTGGTGTTTACATTCACCTTCGTGTATCAGGCCCGCAGCATAGATATGAAGTCAAGTTTGGCCAATCCGGTATACCAATGCTACCAGTTTAGAGGACTTCCAGCCAAGGCGTTGATTCCCGGTCCTATTTTAAAAGTACAGCAGAACTTATTTACCGCAGAAACAATAGCTACGTCACTTCCCACGGGGAGCAGAATTCGTTATATAGTGGCATGAAAAAACTCTGGTAGATAAAGGCTCAGTTGTTTCATACTTGGGATATTGAACTTTTGACTGGTTTTTACTTTCCAGATCCACATACTGTCAGTTAACACTGATTCTGGCACTGTCCGGCATTTGCCGAGTCTATGTTATCTGTTTTGGTGCCATCCGCAAATGTTCTGACTCTTCGTTAACTAATTTGGCACTTCCTCAAATGCGCCGTGTTTACGTTAGCTGATTTGGCACTTTCCCAAATTCACATTTTCTGCAAATGCGACGACTCAACGTTAGAATACATGGTAAACAATGAGCCAGAGTGATATGCTGATGCTACTCTGACTCGGCGCATTGCTAACCATGTATGCTAATGTTGCTTCGGCGCAAATATCTTAAAAAATAAGCTGAGCCGCCGGTTACGTTGCCAGTATACACGAGATAACCGTACACGCATAAGTTTGAAATTTAGAGGCCACAATATTAAATAACTGGTAATCTTGTTAGTATGGGTTTCATATCTGTCTACGTTCATTAGCCAATCCAGATAATGCCTCCCCACGACATACAGAAGCAAAATACAGGGCTGACATGGTTGGCGCGACACTGAAAAAATTGTTGGTTTACAAAAATGGAAGCAAAAACACATGTCTCTATGGAACCCATATTTATTGAAGTTGAACGTTTATGAGCAGATAATACCAACCTGTACATATAAATTTACACTTCTAACATCTGTTCACATAAATCGTTAAAGTCTGAAACGAAATATATCGCCACGCGAAAACAAAAACCCGATTTGTCAAATTCATAGTGTTTACCCTAGAGACATTATGCGGAAAGTTAAATGTACTGTTACTTAATGTATGATTGCCCCACGCCTGATTTCTATTTCTAAGTTAATCTTTTAACACGAAGTCAATAAACGGAAATACCTCCCACCATCGGCGTGGGCGAATAACAGTATTGCACCGTAAGAATAATATTAATCATGAATATGTTTACTAATCAGTGACACTACTTCCTTTGGCAATAATAAATGTCCATACTCATCAGTGATAAACGGGTATACTATGCAAGAACAAACGCCCACAAATCAGTGACAAACGGGTATACTACACAATAACACACGCCTATACTAATCAGTGGGCATACTTCGTAATAACAAACGTCCACACAAATAAGTGACAAAAACAAACGCCAATACTAATTAATGGCAATTGGGTATACTACCCAATCACAAACGCCATCACTTTTTAGTGACAACCATCGGAACCAACAATAATAACTTGCAGGAAGAATGCCCGTCAACAATAACGAGTAACGTTTTTTTGACACGATAAAGTAAAAAAATCGTGAAATTAGAAAATATGTACTACACGGCAAGACCCAGGTGATTGTTAGTAAATTGTAACCGTTTACACATTCAATCCAAAAGAGCAGATGTAAACATCATCACCCGTGGCTGTAAACAGTTCTACTGCAAGAACGAAAATGCCTGACGTGCATGCTGATGTTTGTGCTCACCATTGTGATGATCAATGCGGACGGAAAATTTCGACCAGATCGCGGCTGGGTCACGATCCGATCGAAATTCCCTTCCGCTTTTCTACCAACAACACTGTTATTGTGTGTTTATTGGGGTTTAACGACACTTTAAACAGCCAGTGTCATATCATATCGGATAGTTTGTGGGTGGAAGAAGCGAACTACCGGAGAGAACCACCGAACAACGTCGAATAAGGGTTGAAATCGACAATCTACTAGCCCGACACAAGCAGGAACAGCATCGTTTAAAGATAAGTGTATCATCGTCGTACCCTTCGCTTTAATACACAAACGCCACCACGCTCCCGGATAGGCAACCTAGATGAAGTGTCATGCCCAGGGACACAACGTTGATTACATTGGGTCAGGATTCAACCGTTGTCCTTTCGATATCAAGTCCGATGTTCTAACCAATGATCTACCGGGCTCCTAACACGACACAAGGCCCTCAACTGTCGAAATGGACACGCGAAAACATTGAATCTCAGTTGCTATTTCCGTTTGTTCTTCTTTTATCCGTCTTGAATTCACAATATTTTATTCAGAAAATCTCAAGTAACTGGTGCAAGTGTGTCACGATCTGACTGAGAAACATTCCACTTTTGCGATCACAGAACTGTATACAACCTCCGTTTGTAACTCTGCACGACGATACCCAAGTCACAAGTTAAACTGTCCAAGGAATTCGATGTTGTTATAGTCTGGAACCAGATTAGCCCCGAAGTAGTCCGTCACTTATGTTTAGATTGAAACGACTGGAATAATTCAGTTGGTCGAAAAAGCGAACCTACCGTTCGCTTTTCAGACCAACTGAAATATTGCAAACGGTTGAATGCGAACAAAATCGATAAACATTCACTTTCGTACAATGAACGCACGACCAGGGACCGACCTCGTAAGGAGCCAGTGTGAATTTGATTCCTAAAATTCTGATCTGGCTCCTGAATCTTAAATAGAGGCTTCTAAGTTGGCTTATAACCGTAAGACCCCATTTCCTCCATTGCGCGCTTAGGCAGCCAAGACTTGACTTGGAACTATTGTGAAAATGAATTGTTATTGTGTAACAAAAATATTTTTCAATCATTTCAGAAACAACTTTAATTATGCCAAAAAACGAATGTAATTAAATGAACAAATGTATGTCCTACACAGCTGAAAGCTTCAAACAAGAAGATCATTATCAAACAATAATATAACTACAGTTAACTGATTGAGTGCTTGATGCCCATATTTGGGCTTTATGCTGGTGTGAAGGTGCTACAACATGAATACTTCATGTTCTGTAAATGTAACTTGATACAATTTATGGGAGCACTCTCCACCCTTATAGGCACCCTCCAATAAATTGTAACAAGGGAAAACACATGAACAAATTTTGACAATCAACAATAATTTAGCACTCTACCGGTTAAGAAGTACATCTGGCTTCTAGATTTCAAAATTAGGTTCCAAGTCTGGCTCTTATTTTTAAATGCTTAGGTCGGTCCCTGTGCATGAAATATATCTCAATCTAAACTTGATTTGATCGAATCACTAATGGCATTTGCCATTATAAATAAAAACTCACCACCGCTGTGGTTTTATGATTACTATGCGTGGTTTCACTAATTGTGTTAATATCTTGATGGGTTCAAGGTAAATGAAGTACTTATTCGTTGAACTATCTATAACTGCAGCACGAAAGAATATATGTATATCGTTGTGAGCAAACGAGCATTACACTGTATCAACGGTTATTTGCGCGCAAACACCACGAAAAGTGGGTAAACAAACATCCCATAATAGCGTGGGATTCTGAACGGAATTAGACTAGTGGCCTGATAACTTCCAATACCCATTAACCATTTGAACCCTGGCGGCCAGTTTTCCGGTCAGTAGCATCATACGTCATAACGTCATTAAATAGGGTGGCTGTTCAGTGAATGTGTGGGGTAGACCAATCAATATTTTCAACGTGCAGTCCCGAGGCTGCACGTTGAAAATATTGATTGGACTACCCCAAATAATATATATGGACTCTTCTAATTGCTACCATTGAACTGGCATGGAAGATACCACTAGAGTTCAGAAGGTTAAATATCACTGTTAGGTTACAGATAAATTCACACAAACACACACACTTTGACAGGTTCTATATGGTTAGATACCAGAAGCAATTCAACTAAACGGTCCATTTAGAAGTAAATGTCGGGCAAATTCGATACCACTTGCAATGCAAGAAAATATTTACTAATGATATGTGATATAATTAAACGTAATAAGAATGCTACTTGTTGAAGACTGTAATGACTTTTTCTGTCAGCAGGCAACTGTTAAACTATTTGATCACTTAATTTTATCGCCTAAGTGAAAAATGCTTCATCATTTCAATTACAAATACGCAGAATACATATTGTTCTGTCTCTCTCAGAAGCACCGAGAGAAAATGTTGACCCCACCACGATGTAGATCGATTGGCCTCCGCGATTACCAGCACCAAACGTGCGCAGAACTGCGACGAGGGCGGTATCGTGGGATGTTCCCAGAATTGTTAAAAGGGATCCATGGGCTCTCTCCGTGACATTGCTTTTAATGTGCACATCGAATGGAGCCAACTCGTAAGGTTTTACAAAAAATGGACAATATATCAACGTTGCGTGCGATGTGATAACGTGACTATAAACAACTTTCCTTCTCAGTCTGCAATTTCAACAGCGTGTGATACTGGCATATCAAATGTGAGTCTTGCGTTTGAGAAAATAACACCTATTGACTGCATGGAGATCAATATACAAAATGAAACATAAAATGACCAATTAAAAGGCTGGCCCAATGAAGCAAGCTCTCAGGCTGCCCGTCAAATTCTGTACGGAATTCGACGTTGTTATAGTCTTCTCATTAAATAATCCATGTGTATGTTTAGATTCAGCAGTCTGGAATATATATTTTAGGTGGTCGCTTTTTCCCGACCAACTGAAATATTCCACCCGACAACATTTTTAGAAAACACTAGAACATTAATTTTCTTTGAACCAACACAAAAACGTTTTTCTTAAACGGGACTTGATTTAGCCGAAACTTTACTGATTTTACCTTCACATCAAACCTGTTTGTTTCCTAAATAATTGTAAATAAAGACTCATCACAGTTGTAACTTTATGATTACTCCGCGTAGTTCCACCACTTATGTTAAAGTTTTCAAGGCGAATTACGTAATTATTGACTGCAATATCTGTAACTGTAGTACGAAAGAATATTTGTGTATCTTTGTGATGAAGGGGCGTTTATATTAATCCAACGGTACTCTAACTCCACAAAACACGGGGAACAAACAGCCCATAACTGCATTGCATTCCTTACAAAACTTCACTGGTGGTTTGATTTCTTGACAATGAAGCTGTACATCAAAACTGTATTCAGTTATTGTATATTTCACCCCGTACACTGGATTCGGTTTAATTACCTGTTTTTCTCTACAGCTTGGACCAAAGTAGATGCATCACGCTATGAAACAGAAAACTGAGAGGACAACACGGTTAATTATAGCTCGATTCACCTTTTAGTCTGTGTAAACACTTTTTCTGCTGCATTGGGACCCTTACCTTTTACGGTTTTTATAGTTAATAGATATTGGCATTGTTATCCCAAATTTTCGAAGGTTAATAAGAGATGGTCAGCAGCTGCCTCTGTCGCTTTGGTTTTCTCCTAGTCCTAGAGTCTCCGAGAGTCAAAGAGTATCGTAAATGTTTTTTATGAATACAAAATCACAAATCTCATATACGAAATGAACAGTGTTGGAGCAATCATTGATCTGCTGTCACAGGTATTGGCATTGTTACCCCAAGCTTTCATAGGTTAATAAGAGATGGTCAACTGCTGCCTCTGTCACCCTGGTTTTCTCCTAGTCATAGTGTCTCCGAGAGTCAAAGAGTATCGTAAATGTTTTTTATGAATACAAAATCACAAATCTCATCTACGAAATGAACAGTGTTGGAGCAATCATTGATCTGCTGTATTTTCAGATGAACACTTTCTCCCAATCTTTATGTCTCTTTCTTGTTCATGCGTTGGTTTGCGCTTTCTTCGTCTGTGTTTTCTACTTGCATGTGGTCAGTCACTGTCATTCTGTGTCCTTGATCGTGTGAGCTTCCCAGCAAGTATTCTCTTTTGTCTTGTTGGCGGCTCTGATTCTCCAGCACACGCTCCGCACGCGGCACTTTGCTTGTTTTAACCGTTCCAAGATATCGAATATGAGCACTTATTGGAACGACCAAATGAAGTTCATCCCAGTGTGTGTGGGGTTTTTATTTGGGGGTTTTTGGAGAGGGGGATGGAGTCATCAAGTCATCAAGTAGGTTTTGTTTTGGTGAAGAATACTGAATATACTTATGAGTAGACATTGGTATTGACACCAAAGTTAGTGCAAATGAAGAGGTGATTTTAAGTTACCTTTGTCGCTGAGGTTTTCTCCTAGTGTCTACGGGAGTCAGTAAGTGGTGTGAGGCACTGATGATCCACGCTGTGGTCATGTGTGATGAAAAAGATATTCATAGAGAAAGAGCAAACATTGATGAATAAGTTACTGGTCAAATGTTTTATCCATTAAATTACTGAAACCAACTCACCATCCAATGTCTCCCCTTGTTAAAAATACTGGGATCATCGGAATAAGTTTGAAAGACAGCAGGAGTTTTGGGGATTTACAAATTTGATCTAAACACTAATAAGACGATAAACGTTACCAGCGGCATGCAATAAGGATTTTAGAGTCAGTCTGTTTTTCTTGTTAATCACAGTAAAACGATGATACATTTTTTCTGGTACAGGAAATTGAAGGTGATTGTAAATCGACGGGACACTATTTCCTTTGCATGTTTAATGGATGACTTTTCACATACGTAATTATCCGTTTGCTAAAACATGCATATATCCCATCTGTCAACATGAAAATTTGAGTCAGCATTATCAGTGAAATATACTGTTCAAACAAAGAAACGCAAAACGGGTTTTCTGTGATGAGGAACGTTCCCGCGTTATGGGATAATGAGACAGAGAACGAAATCAATTCATAACCAAAGTTTTAATGGATGAATGAAGCACCACACATGGAGACGTTTCAGACGTTAACGTCACGAGTCGACGTCATCCAAACTCAATATCTAGTGTGACCGCCATTTGAGTCCAAAACTGCTTGGCACCTTCTGTTCATTGAAGCAATCAGATTCCGGAAGGAAGCTTGAGGTATGGTTGCCCACTCTTCCTGCAATGCTTGCGCCAACTGCGGTAACGTCTGAGGTTGTGGTTGACGTTGTTGCACACGTTGATCCAGTTGACCCCATATATGTTCGATCAGGTTCAAATAAGGCGATCTGGAGGGCCAAGGCAGGACTGTGATGTGTTATCCTGTAGATAAGCTGTCGTGAGCCTTGCTGTGTGCGGTCGGGCGTTGTCATGCTGGAAAATGGCGTTGGCATTCTGCATAATGGGCAGCAAATGTGGATGCATAATTTCATCTCTCTACCTCTGCGCCGTCAAGTTACTCTCAACATGGACGAGGTGCGTTCTACCAGTGTGTGAGATGGCTGCCGGCATCATAACGCTACCGCCACCAAATCTGTCCACCTCCCGAACGCAGCTACGCGCAAAACGTTCTCCAAACACGGCATCGTCCACCAGCTCGGTGAAGAAGGAAACGTACCGTTCTCCATCTCTGATGAGGCCATGCCCTTTGCATCTGTCACCATTGCAGTCGCAGTCGACGATGCTGCGCCGTCAAAATGACGCCACGAACTGGCCGTCTAGCACTCAGACCTTCCTCGCGTAGACGGTTGAGAACGGACTGATCAGAAATCCTCCGCCGACCTGGTAGCGTTGACGGTCTAGAGGCCGCTGTGGTTGTTCTCTCCCGCAAATGAAGTAACCGGATGTATCGGTCCTGAGCCGGGGTGTCACTCGGGGTCTCCCGGATCGTGGAAGGTCATGCGTTGTCCTCTGGATTTGGTAGCGGTTCCACAGGCGTGTGATGGTGCTCGGTGAGACATTGAACACGATTGCTACATTCGAAGCTGATTCGCCTGTTTCCACGCGGCCAATGGCATTATTTTTCTGAGCTTCGGTCAAATGAGGTATTTTGCATGAGCAATATCCCTTTAACGCTCTCCAAATTCCGATCGATTTCCACGTCAATTTATACCCCTTCACGCTCTGCTCGTCTGCTCGGAGCGTGCAACTTCATGATCAGATATTCACTCAGTGGAAACTTTGTTTTGTTAATTTCCAATATTTGTGGAGTGACGGTGGCCGAAATTATGCCCCATTGTCCAAAATGTTACATAATGTTTAGACCACCACGATATGTCGTTAACCATATCTACAGCCACACTTCATCACTATATTCTCTAAAATTTGCAATGTTATCGTGACTATATCCGTTTTGCGTTTATTTTTTGGAACAATATAGTACCAACCTTTCTGTTTAATATATAATGATTGTCAATGAATTTCAGAGTTATTAGACAGCAATTTGCACAACAAGGAATTTCTTTTTACATATGTGAGTAGCGAAGTAGGAAACGTAAGAACCAGTGTTCGTACTCGTGAGTGTATCAGTGAGAGTCATTGTATCTTTAGGATTGTGATTTGACATGCATAATTCCATCTGGATTCAAAACGTAATAAACAAAAAAGCTTCTAAAATGTACATATATGTCAGATGTATAAAAAGGTATTCGCCTTTTACCTAGCACGACTAGAAAACAAAATTTGCAAAATATTCTCTTAATTAACCACAAATTTCCATTTTTCAGTCTTGTTTATTAGAGCACGTCTAACTATCTTGAACAAGACGGAATTGGTTAAAATCCGAGTTGCATTATGGGGAATATTTACAACCTGAAATTGTGATTCATTGAAACGAATGTTTAGAGATATCAACTTACTTTGTCACGAAATTTCTTGTAAGTAGTAGATAACAAATATAGATTCGTTTAAAATCCACTGTTTATTGTTGATAAAAGATAGTCATCAAGATATTACTGCAGCGATGACAATACGTCGACTTGTCGGGTCATGTCCTCATTTTAACTATTATTATTACTTTCCAAAGTGTGATTTACTGGGATTTCCCGGTGTGATTATAAACGATAACTTAACAAGTAAATTATGCAATCAACAATTGGGTCATGTATCCGTGCGCGCAAACGAAGACGCTTTGCCGTGGATGTAATGGGGACTTCATTGTTTTTTTAACCCTTTACCTAACATGAAAAGCACAACGACATTTGCAAAACAAATTCTTGAATAACTATTATTTTCATTTTTCGTCTCAAAAACATAGGTTATGACCCCTCGTTGGAACGAGCTCGTTCCAATGAGGGGTCATAACCTATGTTTTAGCGACAAAAAATGAAAAAATAATGAAAATTTATTGGCGATTTTTGAGAATAGCGCTGGCCGGTTTTGGCCGTTACGTTAGGTAAAGGGTTAAATAATATAATTATCGTTAATAATGAAAAGTAATAAACAGAGTAATCGCTTGACTGGACTGGTTACGTGAAATAATTCATTCGAGGCGAGGGACTATATTGTAAAACACTCGTGCGCATTCGCGCACTCGTATTTGTACAACGTCCCTCTCCTCTCATGAATTATATCACGTATAGCGATTACTCTCTATTTAGTGTTATACAAAACTACCGAGAAACTATGACAACTGTCCAGTCTGCACAACCATCTGAGGTAAGGTACAGGAAGACAACAAGCGAGTTTGACCCGAGAGTTTAACTATACAGTTTTATCAATGATAAAGCCAGCCCACAACATGGTTCTTTGGAAGTTCAGCTCGGTCTCTACCAAAACAGTTATTTAGCTTGATAAATATTACAGCTGCTTTCAATAAAGCCCCGAATCATCAGCAAAACTTTTCGTTCGAAGATGTGAACATTTAGTCGCCCAAACTCATGACCGGTGGACCACAGTTGCATAAGGGGTCGGCCACCTGCTTATCCACGAACAAAATCATCACACAAATTATGGTCTCCTGCAGTTACCATTCTCCATTAAACTACTGGAGGACAATAATTGGTATAAAAAAAGGTATGAAAAAATATAATTTGAAATTAAGGTTCTATTGCCCTGTCTTACACCAAAAGCGGAAGAATTGGCTTTCATCAAATGCTGATATCAGTTATAGAACTGGGGAAGGTTCAGTAGTGACTTGATCCGATACTCATAATGGCAGTTGATTAGACTTTCGATGTTGCTAAATACGCATACGTCACGATGTGTGTATGCGTTCGTCAATACGGCACGAGTGGCGACGCAGAAGGATAAAACGAGAGGCGCAGCCTCAGGTTATATTCCTCCGGGATGGCATGAGTGCCGTATTGACGAACGCATTCACACAGTGGCGTTCTGTGTTTATTACACACCTCTATGACATTGAATCCATCAATTTAAAAATTAGGTCTTATTTGTACAATTTGACAGTCCTGGCGTCTGCTTGAAATAAAAGCAAAACCCAAACTCAGTTGTGACTGGCAAACACGAGTGATAGATCGATACGTAAACAAAAAATATAAATGAAAATTGAGTCCAAATAGGTTATTTATTCGTATTTTTAAGACATTAGCTGCCGTGATCTAGGAGATATTCGCTTCCAAGTCAGAACTTGAGTGTTATAAAATCACTAGCCATTTATAGAAAAAATTTAATTTTCGTTAATTCTGGTGGATTTGAACCAAAGGCATTTTTCCAGTTGACATTCGATTTATCGGCTATTATCACAGTTTCCGAATTGATCTGGGTGGAATACTAAATTTCAATTGGCCGGTTACGAAAATGGGCGGAGTTTAGTTCTTTTGATGAATTTATGACGTCAGATGGAAATATAGTCCGTCAACGGAAATCCGTATGGAACACGTGTTTCGTACGGATTTGTGAATATGGAACTGGGGGAAAATCATGCGTGTAATAAAGTTGTTTTATACCACGCTTGCTGTGCGTTTTTAACGTTAAGCGATAAAATATAGACATTGGGAAATTTCTAGATACACCACACATAGAATCTGGATTATGGGTAAGGACGATATGTAAGAACGCATCTAATTGGACGTTACGCGTCTGAGTGACGGTTATGGTGTGAATAAACTGCTTCGACAAGAATGTCGAGCAAGAATGTTATAAGACCGCCGGAGGTGATATTTTTCTTTAAAAGTATCAGCTTCAGTCACTTAACACTTACGCTGCCGAAAGCGACTATTGTTACCTACTTTATGATAATTATCTGTACGTTCTGGTATGCGCAGATCAAACCTACCATCTGATTACTTGTTGGAAAGGGCTCAGAGATTAATCAGATGATAGAGTTTCAAGTATGTCATAAATTTTTATTAAACTTCCTCGTATGCAAGCGTACATAGAGGTCCTCCATATATGGCTAAAGTTGGCGTGGCAGTAAAAGTTTAATTCAAGCTCAATCATGGTTTCAATACAGAACGCAACTCTGATAGAGAACGGGGTGAGGAATAATACAGCGCTCGCGAGATACAGAAAAAATCCACATCGGGTCGTTGGTTCCAGTTCCTCAAACTCTGCCCTTGTCGTGTTCTATCTTAGAATCTGCTTCGCGTACCGCCATACAAAATATTAACCTTGAAAAGTACTCTTTATTATGACAGTTGGGATGGCACGTGGAGGCTATTTACTGCTGATATTAAGATGACACGTAGATAGGTCATTCCATCAGCAACTTATTAGTAGTATCGAGTCAGACAGTCTTAGAATTCCCGGTTATAAACATCCACCAATCCCAAAATATAGGGTACATAGATCTGACAGTGCTTAATATTGCACTCCAAGTTACTGTTACCTTTCAAGCTAAAAGATCATGTACTCCCAATTTAAAAGCTACGTGGATAGAATTCAAGAAGTACAAACCAAAAGCTATTTCTGGCTCTGTATTATCGACCGCCATCAGGTCGAACTTTTTACAGCAATCTCTTTGATGACACAATATTAGTAAAATCGGTAAAGGTTTTGACCCGGAACAAATTGGTAACAAACTGATTTTAGTGCCATTTGTAGCAGAAATAATTCCAAAACTACATATCCGAAATCCACTGAAATCTGTTTTGGGATTTTTTTTATTCACGATGACATCCATATTTACGCAGGATATGACCTACCAACTAAATGCATCATCTTCGGTGATTCCAAGTCATTATGTAACTTTATACCAAGAGCCTATCCAAATAATATGCTGCTGCAAATCGATAATACAATGATGCACGCCATCAGAGACCCAACAAGAGTTAAAGAAGTGTCAGGTAGTCTCATTGACCTGATGATGACCTCATGCCAAAACTCCGTCATGAACGTAGTAGTTATACCACCGCTTTGCAGCGATCATCGCGCTGCAGAGAGAGAGAGAGAGAGAGAAAGAGAGAGAGAGAGAGAGAGAGAGAGAGAGAGAGAGAGAGAGAGAGAGAGAGAGAGAAAGAGAGAGGAGAGAGAGAGAGAGAGAGAATGAAGAGAAAGAGAGAGAGAGAGAGATAGAGAGAGAGAGAGAGAGAGAGAGAGAGAGAGAGAGAGAGAGAGAGAGAGATTGGGAAGAACACGGTATGGGATATCATCAAAGAGTTCAGAGGAGAGGCGTGGGGAAGGGGTGTCATTTGGGACCACGTGGCCAATCAAGGCATTCTCATATGAGAATCGCGACAAAGTGGTCGAAGTGTTATTATGTCGGTAATGCAGACAGTTGCGATAGTTCTATTCAGTGTTGGGAGCGAAGTGCAATGCCAATATTGTAAATAGACAAATATTTATGGTTTAAGAAAAATTCCGCCCCAAGTCCTGGGTAGGTGTACGGTCTACCACTTGCGTAATATCAATGTCACTTACTCAACTTATAATCAAATTGAATGGTGTGAATATAACTGTTGTTGCACTTAGATAAGGACAGATTAATTAACTACTTCGGTCACGATTAGCCATTGTGCATAAGTATGTGACCTTAAACACCAATAAATAAATAAATAATTATCTACTTACCGCCAATCAACCGGACTTCGTGAGCCAATGATGTGAAGTATTTATCTCATTAGATGTTGCATTTTATAAAGCTGTACTTTACTTATAATGTTTTATTGACGAAACACAAAGCCTCATGATCACTCGACAAACACTGTGTCCGCCACCCCAGTCCTTATTTTCAATCGTGTTGAATAACTAGGCCAACCTTATTGACACAACCACTGGGGAGAAGTATGTTTTGTGAAAATCTCCATTGTTTCTGCCGTAATTGCCAACTGATGAGTTCATTTTACTATAAGTAAAATAATAACCGTGTTTGTTTTGTCATAAACGGCGCTGTTAACTGCTACAAGGACCCTTCCTTGTCCATGCAATGTTTTTGCTTGGTGCAAACATTTTAGCCAAGCGGGAATTTTTAGTACCAAATCAATTTTTAGTGCAAATGGCTAAAACTGAAATCCGACTGCGTGAACACTGCAGTTCAGACCACACGTCACTATTTATAGAAGGTTACTTTGGAGATTCAAAAATATGGATGCAGATGAATCATTACAGACATGCTTTTCTATATATATCTATTGGAAAAGTTTTGACTTACTACTATAGGTACAATATGTGGTGTCCCAAAGGATACTGGCGTTGTTGCATATATTATGAAGCCAGATTCTTATCACAAAAAAGTACAAATTCACCAATATGCACATAATAGTCTCTGACAATTCACCCCTACATGTAAGGTCTATAGTCCCCCCCCCCCCCCCCCTGAGTATCTAAACTAACTACACACTCATTACGCTCTTGATGTAAGTTACGTGAAGAACAACGCAGAGCTACAATTTTAGTTGACTCATTCTTGTCATTGTCGGTTAAGCTCTGTATCAAAATGTACCCACCAACAGAACTTCTAAAACTGTAATTAAAAAGAAATGACAAAGGGATTCAAAGGTATAACATTGTCGAAGGGGAAATGGTTAGATACTCCAATGTCAACTTAGAAAAATATGTACCGACTTGAGAGAACAAAAGTTTACAATCTCAAAAATGCTTTTACGGATTTGACTACGAAGAATGCTGAGCATTCCAAACTGTCCTGCAGGAAAAACAACCACCACCACGACAAATGTTATTTATTTGAAAGCGCAGACTATTTGGCAAGGGATAGAGAGTATTTTTTGGTTAGGCAGCTGTGCAGTGTCGGCCACTAATAGCAGTACGGTTTTTGTAGCGGCTCAAAACTTTATCATAGAGGCTGGTATTTTATCTGCAGACTCGTGTCTGCCTGGAAACGTGCATAAAAACCTCTCTACCAAATCTCCTTACTTTCTATGTTGTCGTTTTGTCGCCTCATAGGTAAGTTTCTAGTCCACTGCTGGAAGGAGACTAATGTGATCTTTCCAACTCAGGATATTGAGCTGCGTTTGGAATGAGATAATTCGGGCAATTATAACCCGTCAAGAAAAAGGAAACTTTTATAGTTATATCGATATTTCAATTCTGAACCAGCAAAGATAAAAGCAAAGATAAAAGATAAAATAAATAAAATAGAATGTCTGAAATAATCAATCGTCCATGGTTAGAAGGGCAGCCTGGAATATTTCAGTTCGTCGGAAAATCGAATCTACGGTGATATATTCCAGGATTTGAATGTAAAAACTACAACAGCATTTATTTTCTTTGCATCAGCGCTAGAAATTTGTTCAACCGAGACTTGATTTGACCGAATTCTTAATGGAATTACCTTTAGAATTGAAAACTCACCACAGCAGTAGCTTTATAATTACATCGCTTAGCCCCATCTATTGTTTTAATATCTTGTTCAAGGCGGAATTCAAAATGAATTGAAGTTCAAGATCACTTGCGGCATCTATGGCTGTATTGCGACATCAACAAATGTACAAATTCGAGTTATCATCAATATGGGGGCGCGGTGGTTCAGTGGTTACGGCTTTAGGTTTCAAACCGATACGTCCATGGTTCGATCCCTACCATGGGTAACTACTTTGTGTCTATGGATACGACACTTCATTTCGATCGCCCTTGCGAGGCCACCGTGACGCTAAGTACTAAGGCGGACTGCATGTAGATGGTGCACTTGTCTTCATTCTAGCCATGCTTGTGTGGAGTTAGTATTTTGGGGTCTGCTGATAGTTGTTCTCTCTGGGTTCTCCGCCTCCCTTCACTGCCTTGAAACGTGGTGCCCTGGCTGTCGTTAAACCCCAATAAAAAACCTGCTACACCTGCCTGTGCGACAACGTCCCCAGTAGGATTTTATCACAAGTCTACTGACCAATATCAATCTGAAGATGAAGGAGCCTGGGTAATGTGTAGGCATTTGATTAGAAACCTCACTACAATGCGAGCGCAGTTCAAATCTAGAGATGAAAGTGAATGCCGCGTAATTGAACATTATATACACCTGGAGCTTAATTAAGCACCCCCTGTTCTTTTGCAGTGGTGTTAATAGAAACTGTCATTGATTGTTTGTGGACAGAATGGTCTATTGACAAATGAAAGACAACACAATGATGAAAATATGTAGTATTTTAATGGCGCTAATTACACATATCTGTCACTAATGTTTTTGGTGGAAAAATGTTCTCTCGACAAGTATGGTGCTGGAACGGTCCATGATGAAACAAAGCCGGTTATTACTGACCAAAAATGTAAATTGTTATCTCCTAGACACAATGGCGGTGTTTGACGTCAGTAGCGAGTGTATCCACCACATGCCCGGGTGACATCCTAAACCCTTCTCCTAATGCTATCAGTGAGCCTTCTGATACGGCCCAGAGGCAACTGCTGTCACTCCTCGTGCAATGCAGCTTCCAAATCGCCAAAGTCTGTACAGGCGGATCCTTTGCTTCCACACGAGGTCCACGAAAGTCCCAGATGTGTTCTAAGGGATTGAAATCGGGGCTCATTGCGGCCAAGGTAGTGTTGTAATAGCGTTGATCTGAAGGAATGCTCTCACGACGAGGGAACGATGTGACCTTGCATTGTCGTCCATGAATATAGGGCGAGTAGCCAACGGGTGGGTGTCAAAATGAGGCACGACAACCGGATTGAGAATGTCCCAGATGTAGTGATGACATTGAGATTCCCACGTACAGTCATCATATCAAGTTTACAATAATGAGAGAGACATCCCCAGATCATTACTGATCCTCCACTATAAGGAACAGTAGGTCTGATATTCCTGGGCACGTAAGCAGTATTTCTATGCATCCACACTCACATGCGACCATCTGTGGCGTGAAGCAGGAACCTACTGCCGTCTGACCAATGGACTCTCCCCCACATCCTGAGATTTCAATGTTGTCGTGCCATACACCACTCCAAACGTCGTCTTTGATGCTGATCGGACAGAGCTGGACACATCATGATCCTTCTGGATCTCATACCCAATCCTTTGAGACGGATTCGGACAGGTATGTTGCACAAACGCCTGTTGGGGAGCCAAAGACGTTTCAAATCCCCATTTGAAGC
The DNA here is from genome assembly GCA_031216915.1 of Pictodentalium vernedei. Taxonomy (NCBI): domain Eukaryota; kingdom Metazoa; phylum Mollusca; class Scaphopoda; order Dentaliida; family Dentaliidae; genus Pictodentalium; species Pictodentalium vernedei. The sequence continues at coordinate 145,876,965 of CM062290.1, read as the reverse complement.
AAAGGGTTAATGCCTAACGAGACGTGCCAGACTCCGATCTTCCCAAGGAGAGGTCTTTTGGGGTTGTCCAGGCCTTGGTCGGTCCTTTACATCGTTGTTGATGCAAGGCAAGTCTACTGAAGGCAGAATTCAATTCAATTCAATTTATTCAACAGTACACACAATAATAAATTCAGATAACATATTTTAGATTTTAGAGGTGTACACTGTTAGGGAATACCATAGCCTATCTGGCTGTCTTCCTGGTATTCCCTGAGAAACCATAAACTTTATACCTGACAGCAAGCACACTTCATTATGCAAAATCTTAATCACAAGTATACGATAAGAACCCAGGAACTGGGGAAAATCGGGTTGAAATTATATAAGGGTAACGTTGATAATTCAGAAATTTGGAAAGTTCCAAGTGTCTTTTATTTTTTATTTTAAAGTCTTTCAAATGGCGAAACGCACGTTCATTTGTGCGCCCAGCCAGTCCAAAGGCGTTGACTAACCGTTCGATTCCTATTTGGCGAAGAACTTTCCTTTATTCTATTTAATGATGAGATGAGAATGCTATTTCTTATATCTTTTGTCTCTTGCCAATGTTGTGCTAATTCTGTTGTTTAGCAATTTGTGAATTGTAAATATTCTACAATTGCTGCCCCTTCGTCGGATCGATACGAGGATCCATGGAGCGCAGGAAACATATCGACCGCGACCGAAGGCCGAGGCCGACATTCTCCCCGCACTGCATGGATCCCCACACCGACCCAGCGGAGAGGGCAGCAACTGTTTTATTACATTCACCCGGTGTAGGATTAAAATAATCAGGCGTTGTCAGCACAGCCTGGGCATTCAGGATAATCACAGTTTACTGTATCGCAATACTGGTCAAAGAAGTTGTCTGTTGTGAGTTTTTTAAATTTTTGGCGAGGCAGAGTTTGCATGGATGGGTCAATTTCATTCTATGCTCTTGGGAAAGTGTGGATAGGAAGGTCAGCTGAGAATTTTGTTCTTGGTTTTTCTATATATACCTTGCCACTTTGCCTGGTTACCATGCCCGAATGATTTTCATATAATTTAAAGTATTTATTAAAACCTTCCGGTAGTTGATTATTGGCCCAGTCGTGAATAAATAGAAGGGTAGAGAGAGTGTAAACATCATTAAATTTGAGAATTCGGTGGTACTTGAACAATGGGTCAGTATGGGAGGTATGTTGTTTTTATTACTGATAATACGAATAGCCTTTTTTGCAACTTAAAAACTCTATTTGTTTGGGGGGCGTGTCCCCAGACATGGATGCCGTATAGCAAATGGGTGTGAACAAGAGAAAAGTACAGGGTTTTGAGGGCACTTATTGGAAGAATTTTTTTGCCCTATTTATTGCATAGATGGCAGAAGCCATCTTTGAGCATACCGCCGAAATGTGACTCTTGAAATTTAAATTTTCGTCAAAATGAATGCCAAGAAATTTAACACTTGTCTTATCTTCTTCCCAATCGGTGCAATGTCAATTTCGTTTAGAGTTAATAATCGGTTTTTAATGCCGTATGAATCGCTATTTGGTTGAAGTAACATGTAGTTGGTTTTCCTCTCATTCAGTGTCAGTTTATTTGCGGAGCACCATTCACTAACTTTTTGCAGCTCAATGTTGGCATTTTCAAAGAGGGTATCAAGGTTATCATTTGAAGCATGTGCTGTTGTGTCATCTGCAAATGATAAAATGTTTAGAACAGTGGAATTGCTTAAATCATTAATGTATATCAATAAATTAACATTTTTTTGGAGAAAACTCTGCAAGAAAAGTATGCAATCTGGTGGTTATCGAAAATGAGAGACTCCTCTAAATTTGCCTTCTACAGATCAATGAAAGACACTTTCGCCTTGGAGGATTATCTCGTGGCGGAAAAGGACAAAGCCACCAGACAGTCGTTTACAAAATTAAGAATAAGTGCCCATAGACTGGCTATAGAGACTGGTAGGCATAGGAGGCCACCTATTCCCTCTGAGGAAAGATTTTGTCTCTTTTGTACGGATAGGGTGGAGGACGAGTTTCATTTTCTGTTTGAGTGTTCTTTCTGCTCCGAAGAAAGACAAGCACTCATGCAGGAAGTGAACCTCATTATCCCAGGCGTTGTAGACATGAGCAAATATGATCTCGCAAAGACACTGATCGGGTCTTTTGACTATGATGTAACACCCAGAGTCATGCGCTATGTCCATAATGTGTTCTCCATGCGTGACGTAGCTGTAGCGACAGCTCAGACAACACCAAATTAACAGGCAAGGGGGCGTCCAGCTGATTAGCAGACTTCAGAAAAATGGTGACCAGAATGCTATCATTTCATTCTCTGCCGGTTTACATGAACTTGGTCCTTAAGACGACTTTAATGTACATCTGAAGAGGTTATGTGTCCGGATGTTGAACATTCTCACCATATGCCCTTATTTGGGGGAAGAAAACATAATATATCTATATATAAGGTTCATCTTAAATTTAAACTCTTTGCCCAGCGCGGTTAACGAACGGCAGTTGCAAAATAAATTCTCGAATTGGTGAAATATAAAATTTTTGTCTCATAAACAACGCTTATGGTGGCTCATTGGAGCGAGCTCAGTGAGCTCGTTCCCGTGAGGCATCATAGGTTGTGCTTGTGAGACAAAAAATTGGAAAACAGAACAAACTATATTGCGCTAGTCGGCTTTTGGTCGTTATGTTGGGCGGGGGGGGGGGAGGGGGGTGGGGGGTGGGGTTAAGAATTTTCGGATGATTTCGATGATTTCGGCTAAATTATGTGCACTACACTCCATCCCTGAACTACAGGTAGGAGGTCGAACCACAATAAACCTTAAAAATCAATTTCGTGTAATATATGTGATGACAGTTTATGTTTGCATTATGTTATGTTGTCTATTGGACATGTGTGTCATATACCCATGTATGGGGATGAAAGACAATAAAATTATTATTATTATTATTATTATTATTATTATTAATATTATTATTATTATTATTATTATTATTATTATTTAATGTATATCAAAAATAGGAGGGGACCGAGAACTGAGCCATGCGGCACTCCCACTGCTATATCTTCAGCATTAGAAGTTATATCAAGGTATTGGACATACTGTTTTCTGTCTGTTAAGTAATCTTTGAACCAGTTAAGAGCTATTCCACGAATGCCATAATGTTCTAATTTTTTTTAGAAGAATGAGGTAATCAATAGTATCAAAGGCTTTAGAGAAATCGAGAAGCCTTGCGGCACTCCCACTGGTATATCTTCAACATTAGAAGTTATATCAAGGTATTGGGCATACTGTTTTCTGTCTGTTAAGTAATCTTTGAACCAGTTAAGAGCTATTCCACGAATGCCACAATGTTCTAATTTTTTTTAGAAGAATGAGGTGATCAATAGTATCAAAGGCTTTAGAGAAATCGAGAAAAATTGATATAGTACAATCTTTAGTCGGTTTGTCATTCATACGGGCGACATCACTGATGAGGTGAAGAACTGGGTGTACAGTGGAGTGTCTCTTCCTAAAACCAAACTGGTACTGATAAAATACATTTTGGGTTTCTAAATAGCTCGAAAGGCGACTCTGCATAAGTTGTTTTTAAGATCTTTGAGAAGGCAGGTAGAATACTGATGGGTCTGTAGTTATTGAAAGATTGTTTATCTGCAGATTTATAAACAGGGGTGACCTTGGCTATCTTCATTTTTGTGGGGACGATGCCAGAATTGAAAGATAAGTTAATAATGTGGGTTAGAGGGATAACAATTTCCGTGATGATTTCTTTTAATAACTTACTAGAGACATCAATATAATCTTTACTCTTTTTGGTGTGCATTTTCTGTACACATTGCAATATTTCAGCTTGGAATGTGGGGGAAACATAAAAGGAGTCCCTGGAACTTGTTTTTAGGGAATCGGAAAAATGTTGGCAGGATGGAGTAGCATCGTTTTGTAGCTTGATTCCAATATTAACAAAAAAGGAAATAAATTTGTCGGCTATTGTTTTGGGATTAGTGATTTCAACCCCACTTTCGTCAAACGAGGATGGTAGACCAATAGTCCCCCTTGATTTGTTAACTGCTTTCTTCAAGAGTTCCCATGATTTCTTGAGGTTATTTTTGTTATCATTCAAGGCAGTTGTATAATAATCTTCTTTACATTTACGTGTTAGGCGATTAAATAATATACAGTGAGCTTTATCTCGTTCTGTGTTAATAGGGTTTGGAGATCTGAGGTTTTTAGCATGTTGATTTTTTTTAGTCAGTGATGATTGTAAGAGGCCATAGGTCATCCATGGTTCCCGCTTGACGTGTTTCTTTGGGACTTTTACTATCTTTAGGGGGAACGCTTGGTTAAATGCTCTCTGGAAGGTATTAAGAAAGTTGTTGTATGCGTTATTGGAACAAGTTGCGTTCAAAACATCTGAAAAGTCACTTTCCGACAGTAAAGCTCGAAAATGGTCAACATTTTCCTGTTTAAAGGATCTTTTGAAGGTATATTTGTTATTATCAGTATCGGATTTTCCGCAATGACTGACGTAAAAGGTTTCAAAATGATCGCTAATATCAGTGATAATAATTCCAGAAGTATATTTATTTGGGTTATTGGAAATGATGTGATCGATTATGGTCGCTGTCGAGTAAGTTACTCTTGTTGGTTTAGTAATGGTTGGCATGAAGCCAGAACTGAATGTCGTATCAACGCACAAATTAGTTTTGGAATGGAGATTGAAGCCGAGCAGGTCAATGTTAAAATCGCCCATAAGGTACGCTACTTTGTTTTTATTATTGATTTTTTCAACAAGCGAAACAGGCTCATCAAAAACTCATCTTAGTCTGCTCGCGGAGCAGTGTTAGGTCTATATATAATACCTAGAATACATTTATGCTCAGATGTTATGTCAACAAAGAGGGACTCAAATACATGGGGAATAAAAATTGAGAGATCGTCGCGTATTTTATAGCTAAGGTCGTCCTTAATAAATAGTCCAACTCCACCCCTTCCATCATCGCTGTCTGGTCGTGTCCGGTTCATAAGCGAGTGGTAACCTTCCAGCTCATATGAGATGTTATCTTTGATGCTAAATACCTCCGTAAGACCAATGACATCTAGAAGGTTACAGGTCGGTTGCAAGTCACATATTAAATTTTGCAGTTGGTCCCAGTTAGCATTCAAACTGCGACAGTTGATATTAAACATTGAAAACGATTTGGAGTTTGCCGCAAATAGATTGGGGATTTGTTGAGGGGAATAACAATTGCACGTGTGATTGCCAACGTTAAAAGGTGAGACCGTAGTGTTGTCTGAATCCATAGTGAGCGTTTCATTAAATAGGTTTATAAAATCGTAACAAGCGTTATTCTCAATCTCGTCAAATACAATTTCATTAGCCATTGTCCAGTAAATTTGAATTTGGGGCAACGTTAAATCCCTTGGATAAATGTATTGGGTTATGCCATACTAGAGTGCCGTGAAGTGCTGGCAAACACAGTAGGCTGTTGCTACCAGGTATCAAGAAAATATATAAATATAACAGTATGAAACAGATACTTATGGACAATTCTGTCCTTTTGCAGCCTCACATCAGGAATAGGACTCTTGGGCGGAAATCAAATCGTCCCATGGTGCACAAGAGAGCCCACTAAAGCTCCGAGGAACTCCAGTGGTCGTCCCAATGACTCCATGGGGTGGCACCTTTCAATGAATTAATAATTAAAGCAATCAGTCTATTACATGGTCTTGTTGAACAAATGCTGTCCCAATGACTCCATGGGGTGGCACCTTTCAATGAATTTATAATTAAAGCAATCAGTCTATTACATGGTCTTGTTCAACAAATGCAGTTTTACCACAATTTACTGAGTTGATAGATACAGGTATGTTTTGTTGCCCTCTAAATTTTAGAAGTGATTTTTGCTGGAAAATAAATACACCAAGCGGAACATTTGCTGAATAATATACATTGTTTTGCAAATTTAATGAAATGAAATAAAATCCCACCATGTGAACCCTCCCCCCCCCCCCCCCCAATGGAGCGAACTCATCAAGGTCGCTACAGGGAGAGCTTACACGGCGGGACCTGGTTGAATGTTTTTTTTTCTAATTATTACATATCCACAGTTTCTTGTTTCACGGAGCGCACGGGCGGTTGTACCAATTTGTTTGGTAAAGTGAAGAGTTGGGTTTTTAATCCGTCAATACACTAAGCCAGAAATCAGCAAACAACAGAATGCGGTCATCAGTGGCAATCAATTCAAGAGTTAAGTTCAATAACTGACGCAAGGATGGTCTTCTTTTCAGCTAGAATAAATACTGTTGCTGAATAAAGTTGGCACATTACAGTGAGTACATAGCGACATATACATTTGTATTCGTACATCTGTTGGGGAGTGGAGTTACACAATTACTATAAATGAATTTGAGCATCACTTTATCAATTTGGTACTTATACTTTTAATACATAGATCAAGTATTTCAGGCACATATAAGCGAGTACATGACTACATATACAATGGTATGTGTACATCTGTGGGAGAGTGGAGTCATCTGTCTACTATAGATGAATTTGGGCATCACTGTCAATTTGGTACTGATACATTTAGTACTTGGGTCGGGAATTTAAGGCACATATAAGTAAGTTCATGATTACATATACAATGGGATTTAATTTAAACCATATTTATTCATGAAAAGGTATGATGCATACATATAATCAACTACAACATGATTTTCATACAGAGTGCGCAGTACAAAGGTATGCATTAAAGTAATAAGTCAAGAACGAGATTTGTTGAAAGGATTCAGCAGTAAGCTTTTAGATTTTATAAGCCGTCTCCTCTGGATTACTGACGAAGTTTGAAAGTAGCTGCAAACACTTAGTAAAATATTATTTAAACATAGAAGACAGAGAGAGTAAGGAGAGCAATAGAGAGAATGAGAGAATGAAAAGAAAAGGGAAACTTAACCCCTTGCCCAACACGGTAACAGGCGACACTTGAGGAAATTTTTTTCAATAACTGGAAATTTCCAATGACAGTCTCTAGAACACGGCTCACGGTCCCTCACCGGAACGAGCTCGTCGAGCTCATTCCAATGGGGGTCATAAGCCATGTTCCCGAGACAAAAATTGAAACTATAAAAGGATTTAGATGGGGATTTTTATGGGTTACACTGGCGGTACATTGGGCAAGGGGTTAACTGGGAAACAAGGGAACAACCTGAATTCAATGTTCGCTACCAAAGAATATTCAATAAGGCAGCCTCAATAGTGTATCGGTAACGGTGGCCCATTTGTGTGGCAAGCGACACCGGAAGAGCCTAAGGGTGCACCGCTACTTATTGAAAGCGTCCACTCAGTATGATATATTTCTGCACGGCTCTGAAGACAAGAAGGTTTTCGTTATTATTTAGTAGTTCGGATCCAAATAAGAGTGTGGAAAGCTCAAGAGCAAATGGCAACGCATTGATTGTGGAATCACGAGCATCGTTAAAGATTGGGCAGTGCACAAGATAGTGCTCAGTGGTTTCGAGATCCCCACACTGGCAACGTGGAGATGTTGAGAGATGGTTATCGTATAAGTGGGCGTTGATATTACTGCAATGCAGGCGTAACCTGCAATGATAAATTTGGGCAGCACGAGATTTGGCTCCATAGTAGAAAATTGGCGGTCGTAGGTTCGCACTATTTATAATTGTCTTGAAATTTATGAGGGAACAATTTTCTCTTACTAAGGGGGTAATCCATTCCACTGGTCGGTAACTTCCGGGATAAACGAGGACTTATATAAATTGGTGTGACAAAAGGGAACACGATGTTTATTTTCGGATCGGAGATTGTGGCTTTGGGTAACAGATGAAATAATTGGTGGCACCTTATTGGAGATATATGGAGGTGTTAATTTATGATACATCTTTAAAAATTGGATGAGCTTGTGCTTTCGGCGTCTTTCTTCCAGTGGATCCCATTGGGTTTCTGTGTAGAGAAGGTCTTTACTGCAGCTCACAGTGGCGCCAGAAAATATTCTTGCTGCAGCTACTTGTATTTTCTCCAGGTCCGCAGATTGAGTTGCTGAGCAGTTGTCCCAGACAGAGTCAGGGTATTCTAAAAGAGGGCGGACAAATGCGAAGTATATCTTTTCAAGGACTTTCCGATCAAGTGTAAACTTATGGGCCCTGAGCATGTCAATAAGTGCCCATGCTTTAGCGCACGCATGATCGATATGGTCGTTCCATATACAACCTTTATTCAAAATTACACCCAGGTGCTTGTGGCTACTCACCTCAGAAATTTAAGTTCCGCTTAAATATATTGGTGGGTGCACCGGGACATTACTTTTACGTGATATGATCATGGTTTCCGTTTTAAGGGGGTTGAACTCAACGAGCCAAGTTTCAGCCCAGTGTTCAATTGTGGCTAAATCACGGTTGAGTATGAAGGCACCTTGGTCCGGATTCTCAATTATAAGATAAAGGGATGTATCATCTGCAAATAAACGTATACTGCTAAGTAGGTTTTCAGTAATATCGTTGATGTAAATCAGGAATAACAGGGGACCAAGAATCGAACCCTGTGGTACACCAGACGTTATTGGTTTCCAAGGGGATGCCTCAGAGGCTACAATGACGCGCTGGTAACGATCGGAAAGGTAAGATTTCAGGAAACAAAGTAAGTCGCCAGATATTCCTATTCTCTCGAGCTTGTGAATAAGACCAACATGCCAAACTTTATCAAATGCCTTGCTAACATCACAAAAGACAACTCTTACTTCTTTTCCTTCGTCAAGAGCATGACAGAATTAATCATAGAGGTCTGTCAGTTGTAGGACCGTAGAGTCACCTGGGGTAAAACCAGACTGGAACTGGCTCAGTATATTGTAATCACATAAAAAATGCCCTAATCGTTTGAAAACACAATTTTCAAGTATTTTACCAGTACAGCTAAGCAAAGATACTGGGCGATAGTTAGTAACTACATTAGACGGATTCTTTTTCAACGCCGGTGTCACATTGGCTTTTTTCCATAAAAATGGAAAATAACAGTTATCTAATAACCTATTGAAGAGGGCCGTAAGTGGGTCACACAATGATTGTCTACATTCTTTTTAAAAGCCCGGGACTTATAAGATCAGGACCAGATGTTTTCGATACCTTAGTACTCTTGATTGCTTCGTACACTTCCTTGCTTTCAAGTGTTATCTTGACAAGCGTTTGAAGGGGAAGCAGGGGTGGATCTGGCAAGGATGCATTAGTGTCGAAATGGAACAGAAGTATTCATTGAACACTTCCGCCTTTTCGGGATTGGTTGAATAGAGTTTGTTAAGGTGACTTATAGTAGGGATTCCGGGGACATTTTTACAGATAAATGTTTTTAATGTTTTCCACCACACCGACGAGGGTGTTTCTGGACAACTTAGCTCTGATTGGACTTTCGATATGTATGTAGATTTGGCTTTCCTAAGAGCTGATACGACTTCATTTCATTTATGCTTATATCTCGCCCAGTCGTGCAGTTGACCAGTGCGCTTTGTTCTACGATATAATCTTGTTCTTTGCCTTATCAATAACCGAATTTGATTATGCATCCATTTAGGCTGGTTAGCCCTAGAGGTTATCAGTTTGTTGGGAATAAATTTAGATGCCGTTTCAAGTATTTGATCGGTGAAGGTGGATACTATGGTGTCCGGGCAAGAATGTTCAAGCAATCTTTCCCAGTCTACGTTATTGTACGCAGTGTTCAGATGGTCAAAGTTTCCCTCTGCATACAACCATATGCGTCTCTTAAAGTTTTTAGGCTTTTCTTTCTTGAATTCAATAGCAATATAAATTGGACAATGATAGCGAGTCATGTCAGGTACCAGTGGTTCTAGGGTTTCACATTCCAGTACATGTACAGTATTACTAACAGCAAAAAGGTCAATCAGAGTTGCAGATGATTCGGTAAAGCATGTTGGCTCTTCCACAAGCTGTCTAAGATTGAAATAATTACTTAGTTCCTGGAAGCGACCTTTGGGAGAACCATACTGGTTGTCGTTGAAGTCACCAGTAATAATTATGTCTGAAATTAAGGTATCTTTGGCTTGTCAATAGATGCCGTAATTTTATCACAAACATCTGAGGGACTATTGGGTGGGCGGTAAAATATTCCTAGCAGCAGCGACTTACCATGGGTCATGGACACTTCAGACCAGATACACTCAATGTCATTCACCTCAAGATAAGTTCTATGCCGAAAGCACAGCCCGCCATTCACGTAGAGGGCAACCCCCCTCCCCCCGACAAACGGTTAAACCGTACGGGTTCTTGGAAACCATGTATCATAATATCTGATGTAAGGTCCGAGCATTGAAGCCAGGTCTCAATGAATGCTAAGATATCAAGGAAAATGATTCATACTCAATTATGTCTACTTTAGGCTTCAGGCTTTGGATGTTCAGATGAAAGATTTTTAATGCATCGGGGGTATTTTCTGTGTTCACAGAGCCTTGTCCAGGGTTTGATTCAATGTCTCCAGACAATAAAAAAAACACAGCCGATACCAATATAAAATAACAGATGGTTGAAGTAGATGGCGTTGCAGCTGGTATATTTGATGTCGGTCGGAGATTGGGTATTTCAACATTCGTACAAAGATCATTACTGCATTGGCAGGGTAGGATACATTTGTTGAATAAAAGATGAAACAGGGTTGATGTCACGGTAAGGCTGACCTGAACATCAACACGCATACACCACATGTAAAGATACGCAAGAGCACAAAGGGACTGATGTTTTGTAAGTCTTCTTTTCAGGCCGCGAGCATAAACTACAGTATCGAATGTACCAATCCGGGCGCGATAAGACTCAAGACTATACATTATGTAATCTGTGGGTGGTAATATACAGGCACCCATGATGCCCGGAGGTTGGTAACTATCAACGACGAGATCATTCTACAGTGGTACGAATTAAATTCAGGTCGTTTTGTACGAGAGTTTGGAAGAAAGTGGATAGAGTAAGGTCGAAGAGAAATATAACAGAAAATAGTAAAGAGAAATGGGAGAAAGATATTGGAAAAGCAATTCATGCGATGATATGAACTGCTTACTCAAAGTCAAACTACATAAATATCTGAGTGGATATTACAAGTAAAATAAATCAGGACTGGTTGGATTTCTTACTGGACAAAGAGAGCAAAGAAAAGTGGAAGACGAAATAAATCAAAGGGAAATAATATTTGTGGAAATAATAATTGTGGTATTTCTGCTTGGTGCAGGCTATATATAAACACATGTGCCCATACACACATGCATACACACGCATACATACGTAGATATACACATGTATGTATATGTACGCACGCGTGCGCATGCATGCACATACATATCCAATTTGAACTGAAATCTGGAATTTCAGCACCTATATACACTCACCTAGATGTACATACATGTACAAATACACTACGGTATATTATTTATACATATCTCCACCACAAGAAGGTAACACACAAAGAAGATCAGCGTTCAGTAGTGCATTTGATTGAACAGGATCCATCAGGGTTGGTGCACCACTAGCAAGCTTTGTTTTTGGTTCTAAGAATAAAAGCAATAGGGAAAATGGGAACCCTTCTGGCGCGAAAATCGAAAGTTGTCAGAAGGGGATACCTGTTGTGCTAGCGTGGTACCGAACAAGTGGATCCACCCTATATCTTGTTGTGAGGTTAATCCACCTTGCAACAGATAAGTTTCCACAGGAAGACGATAATAAAAGGGCCCTGCCAACCTGGAATTTCTGTTCGAATCAAATCTCGAAACGAATACTATGGGATTTGCACGTGTGGCGGTGGGGGGTGGGGTGGGGTGGAGTGGAGTTATATGAATTACTATAGATGAATTTAGGCGTCACTTTGGCACATATAAGTAAATACATGACTACATATACAGTGGTATTTCTACCTATGTGGGTGGGGGGGGGGGGGGGGAGAGTGGGGCAAAACAATTACTATTAATGAATTTAGGCGTCACTGTGTCCGTTTGGTACTAACACATTTGATATTTGGTCAGGGAGTTAAGGCACACATGAGCGAGTCCATGCCTACATATACATTTGTATTTCTACTCCTGTGAGGCCTGGAGTAATGTAATAACTATAAATGAATTTGGGTCAGGAATTTGAGACACATATGAGTAAGTACATCACCACATATACATTGGTATTTGTACATCTCTGGGGGAGTGGAGTTATGTAAATCCTAAAATAAATTTGGGAATTATTTGATAATTTGATACTTATACACTTAAAACTTGGGTCAGGAATTTGGGGCACATATGGGTGAGTACAGAAATACATATACACTGGGTGAGTACATAAATACATATACATTGGGACAGACAGTGAACAGTATGCACACTGTTCACTGTCTGCGACAATACATATTACCATACAGGCTGCACTTTACTTCTGTTTCCTTATTCAAACAACAATTATTCCATGTATGTGTGTGTGTGTGTGTGGGGGGGGGGGGGGGGGGGGCTAGAGTTAGGGCACATATGAGTTAGTACATCATATTTAAAACTTATGGCATCACTTGACAGTTGGTTTCTTACACATTTAATACTTAGGTCAGGGATTTGAGGCACAAATGGGTAAGTACATAAATACATATGCATTGGGATAGACATCATACAGTATACGCACTGTTCACTGTCCTTAACAATGGATATTCCCAGATTTATATAATTACTATGCACATGAATACATATACATTGGGACAGACATCAAACAGTATACGCACTGGTCACTGTCCTTAACAATGGTTACTCCCAGGGTTATATAATTACTGTGTACATAAATACATATACATTGGCATAGACATCAAACTGTATACGCACTGTTCACTGTCGGCGACAATTGATATTCCTTGGGTTATAAAATTACTGTGAATGAATTTGGGCATCACTTTGACAGTTTGGTACTTGGATATTTAACACCTGTGACAGGGATTTAGGGCACTTATTAGTATGTACATGACTGCAATCACAATGGCACCTATACATCTATACATCTGTGGGGGAGCGGAGCCGTGCAATTACCATAAATGAATTTATTGCAACTACACAACTCCCCCCCCCCCCCCGTACAGATGCATAAACATCACTATATAGACAGACAATATACACACTGTATACTAGCCATACTAGCTGCACATTACTTGTGTTATAGGCTACTATAGATGAATTTAGGAGTCACCTTAACAATTTAATGCTTATACATTTAGTACTTGGGTCAGGAATTTAAGGCACATATAAGTAAATACACGACTAAATATACAATAATATTTGTACATCTGCTGGGGTGGGGGGGGGGGGGGGGTAGAGCTATGTAATTACCATAAATGAATTTTAGTACTTATACATTTAATACTTGGGTCAGGGATTTAAGACACATATGAGTGAGTCCATGCCTACATATACATTTGTATTTGTACATCTGTGGGGGCCTGGGGTTATGTAATAACTATAAATGAATTTAAAATAACTATAAATGAACTTATACATTTAAAACGTGGGTCGGGGATTTGGGCACATATGGGTGAGTACATAAATACATACACACTGAGACAGACAGTGAACAGTATACACACTGCTCACTGTCCGTGACAGTGGATATTGCCATACTAGCTACACATTACTTCTGTTTCCTTGTTCAAACAACAATTATTCCATATATGTGAGGGGGTGGAGTTAAGGCACATATGAGAGAGTACATCACCACATATACATTGGTATACATTGGTATGTGCACACCTGTGGGGTGGAGTTATGTAATAATTAAATGAATTTGGTTATTACTCTGATAGCTTGGTACTTATACGTTTGGGGGCGCGGTGGCTCAGTTGGTAGAGGGGCAGGCTGCAAGCCGAGAGGTCCTCGGTTCGAATCCCACCTGCGGCAACCGCGTTGTGTCCATGGGCAAGACACTTCACCCCGATTGCCTACATGGGGGCACGATGACGCTGTGTACTGAGGCATACTGCACGTCGATGGTGCGCATGTCTTCAACCAATCTAACCCTGCCTGTGCTGTGGTGCAGAGTTCAGAGTTACAATGTTGGAGAGCTGACAGCTGCTCGGTGGTTCTCTCCGGGTACTCCGGCTTCCTCCACCCGTAAAACTGTCACGGTCACGATTAGCCATTGTGCATAAGTATGTGACCTTAAAAAAAAACGTTTAAAACTTGGGTATTTGATATTGGTATCCGTACATCTGTGGGGGAGTGGAGTTATGTAATTACTAAAATGAATTGGTTATTACTTTGATAGTTTGATACTTATACATTTAAAACTTGTGGCAGGGATTTGGGACACATTTGGGTGAGTACATAAATACATATACACTGGGACAGACAGTGAACAGTATACACACTGTTCACTGCCTGTGACAATGGATATTGCCATACCAGCTGCACATTACTTCTGTTTCCTTGTTCAAACAACAATTATTCCATATATGTGAGGGGCTGGAATTAAGGCACATATTAGTGAGTACATCACCACATATACATTGGTATTTGTACACCTATAGGTGGAGTTATGTAATTACTAAAATGAATTTGGGTATTGCTTTGATAGCTTGGTACTTATACATTTAAAACTTGGGTATTTGGTATTGGTATTCGTACATCTGTGGGTGAGTGGAGTTATGTGATTACTAAAATGAATTTGGGTATTACTTTGACAGTTTGGTACTTATACATTTAAAACTTGGGTATTTGGTATTGGTATTCGTACATCTGTGGGGAAGTGGAATTATGTAATTACTAAAATGAATTTGGGTATTACTTTGATAGTTTGGTACTTATGCATTTAAAACTTGGGGCAGGGATTTGGGTGAGTATATAAATACATATACACTGGGACAGAGAGTGAACATTATGCACACTGTTCACTGTCTGTGACAATACATATTACCATACAAGCTGCACTTTACTTCTGTTTCCTTATTCAAACAACAATTATTCCATGTATGTGAGTGGGGGGGGGGGGGGGGGGGGAAGGTAGAGTAAGGGCACATATGGGTGAGTACATCACATTCAAAACTTATGGAATCACTTTGACAGTTGGTTTCTTACACATTTAATACTTAGGTCAGAGATTTGAGGCACAAATGGGTAAGTACATAAATACATATGCATTGGGATAGACATCATACAGTATAAGCACTGTTCAATGTCTTTAGCATTGGATATTCCCAGAGTTATATAATTACTATGCAAATGAATACATATACATTGGGATAGACATGATTATAGCCAAGTTGCCTTCCATTAATCTTTGAATGACATGCCTGTTGCATACATGCCAACGATTTGCCATCTTAGTGTCTCTGACAGTCTCCCCTTGCCATGTCAACATTTATTGGTCAAATAAGTGACATATTTTCTTGTTTTATACCCAGGTATTGCATGTGGATGATAGTGTTTTTTGTGACATTCGAGGGAAGGATGTTTCGCCTGGACGAGGGCATGTGTTTGGGGTACGCTATCGACCAGAAACACATGTTTCACTAGATGAAATGTACTGCAAGACATAATAATCATTAAAATATAATAATCAGTAACAATTGTTGATTAAAACAATCGGGAATTTAACTTTGGAAAACTATTTGTTAACGAGCCCCGAATCTCTATTGTAATTCTTGTCATCGTTAGAACTGAACAAATTTTCCAAACCCGTTTTATTTGAAGAAAAACAATAAACAAATGTGATTTTCGATCTCGGTCTATTTGCCATGATCGAATTTACAAGGTGTGCTTCGAAGCACGGACGCTGACAACCGTTGCCATCGAAAACAACTCCGGAGTGTGTTCGATCTGTGATAGCGGTTTAGTGCCGTTGCTCGCGCGTAGCGTGAATACAGACATGTGCTAATTGACCCGCTTCCGGTAATAAGAACACAGTAAGAGTGAATTTATCTGAGATTAGCGCACGGAGTCGACCAGCTCTCAGCCTATCAAATTACGGGTTCAGAAAGAACAACGTGGTCAGATTTAACTGATGAATTACAATTTAATTTAATTTGATCGCGTCATCAGTAATTAGTAAGAATAATCTAACTTGTCGGTCTGATACCACACAATCACTACATATCCATAAAGGCACGCATTTTGGACGACATGCCCGATTCACCCTTAGTCGTCAGATATTATAAAAGAACACATATGAATCAGCATGTTGTGTGACACAAAGACCTTCTGTGATTCGATTGGTAAATGCTGAAAATAATTAACAAATTAATCAAATTCATACTCCACAAGACGATAAGCGCATATTTGATATGTTTATGGAATGAAAACTTCCAGTATCGCAAAATGTCATCAAATAAATTTCTCATCAACTAATATGTTCCATAATAGGAATTATTTTGTATGAGAGATGCACACCACTGATGTGACTTCAAGTGCAGTTGCAAATAAAGGTAATTTACTCCTTTGCTTAAGAAAGAACCGTATACCATGCCTAATATCAAACCAACTGCAGTTGAAATACAAGTAACTTAATTCTTTTTTAAGATCTTAAAATCAAGTGTATACGAAGACTGACAAAGTCAAAAATAAACGTGGCCACAGCAAAGAATCCCTCAATTTATTCAGGCAACAGATATTCTCACCCTCTACCTAAAATCCTATTTGACTAGCGTTAATCCCCAAAATCTATATATTTCAAATTTTATTAATCCTTAATTCGTTACTCCAAACGATAACTTATGAGGTGTCATGAATTGATTGTTGGGAGAAAAAATGACATTTTTAGGTAGTAAAGAATTGTTCCGGCGCAATAATACTGACCATCCACTTCAGTACAATGTTCGAGACCTGAAACCTAGAATACATATCCCTGTTTGTTTACATTCGTAGAGTAAGGGAATGGATCATTTTTCTCTTATTGGTGTTTAAGGTCACAGTCAACCATTCTGGCTATATCGTGACTGCAATATAGGTATGAAGTCAAGTTTAGTCAATCATTTATACCTACGCTGTCCACTTCAGGGGACTTCCATCCCAGGCGTTGGTTACTGGGCCCTATTTTACCCGTAAAGCAGAACTTGTTTACAACAGCAAACATGCACTGGAATACTTTCGGGGTTCCCATGGGGAGTAAACTCAATAAAGTATTGTAATGTAAAACACGGTTTATGGGGACTCAGAGAACCCTTTCCAACATTATCCTTCAGCAGAAAATGCCACCACCAAAATGAAGGAAACACCCAGTTCCATTACATTTAAGACTATTTTATACTTCTGAGAAATGAACGAATGAATACCAAGTGTAATTTGAATAAACTTCATTTCCTTTGTCCAAAAAACCGACCAACGAACGTAACGATCGCCCACTCTATTTGTGTAGACTCGCTATACGACAAAGTCACCAAACATATATTCGTTATTTCTGATTATCCTTAATTGATACACTATGTTCAGAACAATCCCCACTGAGGAGTCGATAGATGTGTTTTAAAAAAAAAACAAAAAAATTACAGCTACACAAAACGATAGTAGCCCAAGAACATTAGGTTTCACTAGGGAAAAAAATTGGAGAAAGCTGATTTTTTCAGGGAATGTCGAGTACATGTCACTGAACGATTAGACAAAAGTCCCCTAAAATCCCTGTTGAGCTTTTTTTTCTACAGCCTTTTTTCGAAAACGCGTTTGAAAAAAATCAAAAAAAATCGCACGAACTTTGTAACCTCGAATTGATCCAACTGTAATTTTTGTTTACGCGTATTTCGAGCTACATAATGTCTAATATACATTTACCTAGAGGAAAATGTGCATTCTGTGACAATTCCTGCGAAAAATTATTGAAAATTCACAAAAAAGTATCGGATTTACGAAAAAATGACGATTTTCCTAACGGATTTGCCCAAAGGGTCGTAGTACAGAACGGGATGTTAGTTGGACAGACGATAAAAAATCCACCACCATTTGAAGACTTTTATCATTGCTTACAAAATAGACATTATGGAAGACCCCCTCTGCTTCTGGCCGAGTTCCCCTTTTTGGCATAAAATTCGTCAGCATGAGAACTCAACTATTTTCGGGCTTGGGACCGAACAGACACGTCTGTGTCTGGCAGCATTAGATCAATAAATAATATTTACAGAATGTACAAAAATCAATAAATAATATTTACAGAATGTACAAATCAATCAACATGGATTAAGTTACATTGACTATTATCAACGCTATATACAGAAATGACATGACCTATATACATATTATTCATCGAACTCAGAAATTTCCGACAGGACAGTGTTTCTGTGGTTGTTACAAGAATCCGAACTGCAGTTACACAAACCTGAGCAAGAGAGTCCTGCCTTCTTACACCCACACCTTTTTGTACAAGCACTCTTGCAACCACAACTGATCAGATTCAGTAGGTTATCGGGGGCACATGGCTTTGTGGCTGCAGTCGGTACAAGAAGTCCATTGTCTAGCGACCACTCCCAATCCGTCGGAGGAAGCGAAGTGCCCAGCCATTGTTGGACCTGGAGATAACATCTGTAGACATGTTGTTGTGCAGCATCGCTGCTTGGTGGGAGTGAGGCTAGGTCGATGGGTTTATTCAGTTTAGATTTTGCTACATAACGCTTGTAAGTGACATATCTATATTGGTCGAGAGAGGAAACAGTTTTACTCCCGTATAAGATCAGGAGAAGTTGTTCCCCGGCAGCGGCTACTGCACTTGGTGTACTGTCATCCGCCAAAATTGTGTTGACACACTGTTGTGAGTCGCTAGTAACATCGGAGACAATTGTGCTGAATACTTTCTTCTTACCAACTCGAAAGAGTGCAGAAGTAGTGTCACAACCACTTATAGAATGTGCTACAAGGAGGTTGCTTTTATGGTCACCCATTTTGGTTGCTATTTCACTAACTGAAACTAGTAAGTTTGGGGTAATGGAATACATCATGTGAATATTACATCCCGGTTGAACTCGAGAGGTAAGAATGACTAACAAGTCTGTGTCTGTTCCCACAACGACAACATTGTTGTCATCTTGAGCGATGTCAAGTGCAGTTTCGGCTATCAGTACATCAGCATCAGCCTCGGCCTGCTTGGACTGAATATTGATAACAGATAGCTCCTGCATTAGAAGATCGATCAGTTGGGTTTTGTTCTTGGCATTTGCAAGGAAATCGGATTGAGGTGTGGTGGCTGGTAACTCGGGTGAGATATTGATATCAATGGAATATCTGTCTTTAGATCTACGGGCTTGTTCCATGCCCTTTGTCGACATTGTACAAGCATAACCATCAAAAACAACCACGACGTTCGCCCCAAAATGTCTCACTAGATAATTGGAATATGATGTACATATGTCCTTATATGACGACTGTTTAGGCCATACAACAGCCCTCAATAAAAATCCACCATCTACAACAAACAGAGAATGTTCTGGGATTTTAGTTTGCTCGGAACCGTATGTTTTGAGGATCTTACCGAGCGTGCTTTTCTGTGTCTTCCTCATTCCAGCAGAATCAAACAATGCTGGTGGTTTCGGGGCGAGTTCATATTTGAGATACTCTTCCATCTCTGCTTGTGACTGAATAACACATGTGATGCGGTTGAACAGAATTGTGGGGTCAATCACTACCTTACTTCCACGGACTTTGATGCTATTTGCCATCGATGCGAAAGACTTCACAGTGTCAACACGTCGTAGTTTGATGCTGTTGAACGTTTTGCTTACAACATTCGATACGCAACTTTCACCAATTTTGCGAACTTGGTCACAGTTCACAGTTTCGTCGGCCACAAGCCCGGTCGCCATAGAAACTAATTGTAGTGGATCTCTATTCTGAAAGGGGGAATGCACTCTGAGCCAGTTCAATAATTTGGTGATATCATTGGCATCAGTCAATTGTGAACTTTGATGGAGATCCCGATGTTGTTCGCCATGACCAGTGTGAACATGAACAAAATTTTCGAGAGCATTACATATCGGAAGGCAAAGAGGTAGTCCATGTACCCATTTCGCAACAGTGCTATCGGTTATTCCCCTGCCATGTGTGAGACCACCAGGGAGCTTGAACATTCTCATTAAACACTGCTCTATGGTCTGATCAGAATATATCCCGTCCCAGAATTTATCTGAGCGCCTTATGGTAAAGTAACCTTTCTCAGTGAACAACTTCAAATCATCCTGTTGCATTATTTCTGTTAGCTCATTCATCTGCTGCAAATAGAGATGAGAACTTTTTGCGTATGCAAAATGACAACCTGCGTGAAATACTGGAATCATATTGCGAACACAATATGTGTGGAGTTCCCAGTCGCCTGTGCGCTCTGCTCTCAAGAACAACTGGAGAAGACCTATTTGCTCGTAATATTGTACCCAAAGCTTTCCTGTGCGTCCTACGGACGCATTCTGGAGCAGTTCGTGTAAGGGCGCGCACACATTACATGCCAATGCATCTTGAGTGTAGGCGAACACCACATTATGTGATTTAATCGAACATGGAAATTGAAACAATGATGCTATAATACGGTATTTGAATGAGAAAAGTCGATGCCGTTTGAATTTGAGTTTAGGGGGTATGGTTAATATTTCACACGTTTCACCAGTTCATTATGGAATAAATGACTATTGTTATATAGCATTATAAAGCCACTGCTTTTCTGCAATTTTTGATATATAATTTAACTCCCAAAGTAGTCGTAGATTTGATTTAATGGACGTTGTGTACCGTTGTGTGTATGAAAACAATAATTTTTTTTTCGTAATTTTGTACATTTTCGTGAATATTTCACCATTGAGTGTGAGGAGTGGTACAAAGTTGGCATTTTCTGTTGGGGATATGTATTCTCAATATAATTCAGCACGATATTTATGATTCTCACCCTACTAAGGCGAATAAGAATGAGAAATATGGAGCTGGGTCGAATTTTTTTAAAATTTTTTTTTTCATCAAAAAAACGCTATAACTAAAAAAGCTCAACTCGGATTCGCGGGGACTTTTCACACTTTATCCGCAATGTGTGTCCCGGAAACATATAAAAAAATCAGCTTTCTCCGATTTTTTTCCTTACTTTCTCATTTTTATGTCTAATGTGCCTGGACTAATAGGCCGCTACCGTCGTCTGTAAATTGCACTATGTAGATAGTTTTTTTCCCCGCTGTACGTTTACTCTCACTGCTTGTATCTTATGAATTGATATTTGTTAATTACTTATGTATGATTAAAAATGCTGGACACAAACATTTAAACAATGTATGTGCACTTGATTTATCAGAAACAAAGTCAACTCTATGATTATGCACGGGTGGCTTATCTTTACATAATGGGAACATAACAGTTCGAATCTGTTCGACTCTATTCCCACTGAGATTTTTTCCTAAGCACTAAAGAATTGTGTCAACATGCAAAACGCACGCAATCAATTGTTTAAACACTAAATTTGCTTGATGAGGCATGGCGTCGATGTAAAATAAATGCGTCTTGAATAAAGTTTTCTCCTGCAATCAAATAGCATGATTTGGAATATCTCATGCTTGTTTTCAAAATTAGGTGCCTGTATACATGTAACAAAAACACTCACTAATGAGAAAAGATTGGATATGCTGCTTTGTGCTGTGCGAGATAATTAAATATGATGGTTGTTACTGTGGGTTTTTTCCAAATATATTAACAATAAATACAGTACTGCGGTCGCAAAAACAGTCTTCTCGATCAGACCATGTTCTAGTAGTGAAACGTTCACGCCACCTGGTCTAGATTTTTAAAATAAATTATTGCGAAATTAAGACAGAATTGTGACAACAAACGAAACTGGCTCCCAAGATTCGGAGTCCTCACATGCATTCAGGCAGCTGAGATTCCAGAATATTGTGGTAGGGTAGCAGAAAAAGAACATGGACCGGACAGCAACCAAATCGCTACCCGGTAACAGACTTTTGTCCTCTTTTGTAATCACTGTACTGGACATGAAGTCATACATTTTGGTATATCCGGTATGGATGAAAGCACCGATATCTTTTCCCTTTGGCTGACACACAACACTGAAGTTAAATATATTTTATAATCCCGACAATATATTATACAATACAATGGTTAAATTGCGCTACGTACCACGAATTTTCTATTTTCTCTTTAGTATTTTATGTTGGCAAAGATTAATAGTTGGAGTGAGAAAGATTCAAGGTGTGATTTTAGTGTTTATATCAAGGGTCGCGAAGGGCATACAGAATTGTTGTATATCTTGGTAGTATTTACTTATGAAATGGTGTCATGTGATACACCTTTGGAAAGAGCTCCATCGTCAAAAGACAAACATCAGAAATGATAGGGCTTAGAAAAAATTCAAACGACTCGTCCAGTGAACATGTGCATCGCAGAAAGGCACTCATTTAAAAAAAACGAAAACACTCGCCTAGAAGGAACACACAAGTTTGAACTTTGTGTTATAAGTATTAAATAACAAATCAAGAATACCACGGGCAATGAAGGAAGATATTTAATTTTTTTTGAAGACTTTCGCTCTTTGAAATAAAAAAGTTTCATCAGCATCTTTTATCTATGCGATGACCGTGATTTCGGAGTATATTGATTTTTGTTATATGCTACCTTACAAGATAGCGGAAAATTTCTGGTATGCAATTTATGATATTTAGGTTAGATTCTCCGAAAGTGACGCGCACCGCGCGATGAGTTTTGATTGATATTGCTGTGCGATTTTGGCTTGACTTTATCATCATAGCAGATGTCGATAAACATAGGGCTAACATCATGATTTCACGTTTCCATAATATTCATTCCTTGTGCGAAATAGATACTTTTTATTATTGGACAACAAAATTGTTTATCGTGCCCAAATGAATTGTACATTTTCAACCATAAAACGCTTTCGTATCATATCTTGAATGATTTATCTTTGAAATTTGCGTTAGGTCGTCAATATCTCTATAGTCTGATTTCGCTGAGTGTCCCTGTGTATTGCTTCAAGAAGACAGGAAAATATGAGACCACTAATTTTATTTTGGTATTCGGGAGATATTACAAACTAAATCGTGTTATTACTGATCTATCAAACCATAAATCATAAGTAAAGTGTATAATAGACACTATGAATTATCATCTCACCTAATTAATAGAGCAGTCAACCCATGCTCCTAAAAATGTCAAGCTAAAATACAATTCATGTCCCAAATCTCTGACACACTACTTCACATGTTCATTCCATGATATTTCTTGGGTCAGTTTGGTTTTGTTTTGCCTTCACTTTCTGCGGTGGGGGAGGGGGGTACTTAAGCATTCTTTATTCTTGGAGTATATCGACACTTTCAACAGCCCTGTGTCGAACAGTTTTAAAGGTGGAGGAAGCCGGACTACCCGGAGAGAACACCGAGCGGCGGAGAGCAACTGTCAGACTCCCCAACGTATTAACTCCACACAAGCAGGGTTAGCATTGGTTGAAGAGAAGTGCACCTTCGACGTGCAGTAAGCCTCAGTACACAGCGCCACCGTGCCCCCAAATAATTAAGCTTTACAAAAGTACATAAGATGCTCTAACTGACATGAAAAATTGATTTTTTTTCTCATGGAAGACCCTGGACCTTCACCTCTGTATGGGGAGGGGATACACACTTTGAACCCATCACCAGGTAAAATGAAGCTGGGAAATTTGTTTTATATGTTATCCCTATTTCATGTATCCTGGCTACCCCACAGAGACCAGTTAAACGTGTACTGCACACTCGATTTGATGTCAACTCGCAATTTGTCGACCAAGAAAGCAACTACCACTAGAAGGAATTGGAATAAGGTAAAGCAATGTTTCTATAACCATATTTATAATTATTTTTCGGTTGCTTGAATTTTGGATGAAAAGTGGTAATAAACTACGATAGTTCACGGGGGCAATTTCTTTCTACGCGTTTCTCTCCCATAAAAAACTAATGTCAGGCTGTAGAAATTTATCTTGATTCGACAATTTCTTCTTGACCAATAGGCAGTTCATTCACTTCCCAGTGAGAGCAGATGCAACCCACCCTCCACTACAATATACTTTGTTTATTGATTTATTTTATTTTACTTTTTTTAAAGTTCTTAACAAATTGAAGGCCAACGGCAACAATTCACACCGACTCGACTTACGCATCCCAATCACTTACTGAACATTTTAACAGCACTACTACAACTTTTCCTGTGGTTGTTTCTGTTCATCACAGCAAATTATTGCTTTATTCCAATTTTATATCGAAAGAGTGCAACAAGTGACAATGTAACCATTAATCACGCATTGAACCTATAATAATATCTGCGGATTAAAAAATTTAAAAAACAACAACAAACAAACAAAAAGTTCTCATCCCATTAAATTGTAAACGTTTCTGTATATTACTGAAACGTTCACACTATCAAGGATCGAAGCCCTCAAACAGTGTTGTAGTTTCAGTTTCTTTTAAAAAAAGACAGGCAGTATTGGCACCGGATATGGGGAGGAGAGACAGAGAGGCTGAGGTCTATGGCCCAACTTTTTTCAAATCATATACTTTAACACTTCAAAGAACAACAAAATTAATTACCCATGGACGTTTTTTAATCAACAATAAATTATTATTTTATCCTTCGCCCAAAACGAATAGCAGACGAAACTTGCCAAAAGAAACCCAGGAATAACTAAAAAAAACCTTATTTTCTTCAAAAACATAACTTATCACACATTATGGGACGTACTCAACGTGCTCTTTCCAATGAGTGGTTATAAGCTATGATTTTGAGACAAAAGTTGAAAAAGATAAAATGTGCCCCCCTCCCCTTTATCTTCACTTTACTTGCGTCGCCACTGACAAGAAGCTAGCCTGACTTTGTCGCCTCATTCCATTACATATTAGTGTTGTAACTTTTTTACTCCCGGTGTAATTGCCATCAAATGTATTAACTTTGTGCTGTAAAAGGGTATTAACTTTCCACCGTAAGGCCTCTTTCAGAAGATTAAACATATGTCAGAAATTATAAAAGACCACGCATCTCTCACCTTCTCAATCGAGCGAACGTTTAATCGTAAAAAGCCACCAACGATATACATGTAACGAATTAACCCTTTACCTAACGTAACGACCAAAACCGGCCAGCGCTATTCTCAAAAATCGCCAATTAATTTTCACTATTTTGTTCATTTTTGTCTCAAAAACATAGGTTATGACCCTCGTTGGAACGAGCTCGTCGAGCTCGTTCCAACGAGGGGTCATAACCTATGTTTTTGAGACAAAAAATGAAAAAAATTAGTTATTCAAGAATTATTTTTACAAGTGTCGTCTGCTTTTCAGGTTAACTAAAGGGTTAATGGGCGTATTGATACGACTATGTGGTGATGCTTGATATGCCCAGATCTCGAAAGTATCTATCAAGTTTTGATCTCATGTTTTTTGGATGACCCTGTTTTTGAATAATATTGTCGTAAGGAGTACCATCAAATAGAACGTGCAAATAACGTTTGGGTTTGGAAAATATTTTTAAAAATCCCTTATTTTTAGGATTCTATAGATTAAAATGAATCGCTTTAATTCTTTTCAACTATTTGTTACCAACTGTATGACCCCACCATTAACGGCCCTTTTTTCTTTGTACAAATAGTTCCAGATATCGAGATTAAGAATACAATACTTCGATGGTTCAACGTCCTTGTTTAATCAGGTCAGTTTTTTAAAATTGCTAGCATTATGTTATTAGAAAACGCCCGCATTTTTCAGCACTGTGGTTAACATTTCCATCATCTGAAGTGTTGCTCCGTAATTGCAAGTTTAATAGCTGTGGATTGAAACCAAATAAGTCAGTTCCGATTGTCTAATTACAGTGAATGGATCGTGCACTCCTTGTTTAATATGTCAATATTCTCACAACCGCATGACATTCTAACATGTTGTGAAGCTCAATATTGTTGCCGAATAGTGTCAATGATAGGCAGCTATCAATATGTCCTGTAGTTTAAAAAAAAAACGCCAATAAAAACAACCCCGGCAGCTTAATGGCCAGATATATGTTCTATGTATTTGGACAACAACAAGACTGGGTGTTAACTGATTTCCACGCGTGCACAAATACTGCTACCAATTGTCCGTTCGACAATATTCCACTCTACTATTTTAAAAATGCAATTAATTTTGACAATTAAGCTGGGAATGTTTTTGTCATTTTGGAGACTGGATGATATAGTGTCACTCAGTGTTGGAGAGGGTCTTCTGAGTACGGTACATGTTAGTTAAATAAGAAGTTGTGTCACGACTACTACATGCATATTTTATTTATCCACAAATAAATTTCCAAGAAGTCTTACATTTTTCAGCTCTTCTCCTTCTGACTTATATTCCAAATTATCATCAAGGCACGTCTTTGACCTTAACATACCATGGTGATGTAGCTGGAATATTTGGTCAGTCAAGATTTTAACCATCTCAATGAGGACAAATGACGTTTAGACGCATCAATCGGTAGACTTCACAACGCCCCTGCACAAACAAGTAAACGTATTTTACTTGAAGCATTCTGAAAAAAGGAGGTTACACAGGGGGGGGGGGGGGGGGGGGGGGGGGGGGGTCTGCAGAAAAATTCCAAACACTAGGCCGGGGTGGGTGGGTACCCAGAGGCTGGAAAAAACACGTAAAGTAGACAATTTGCAAATTTTTTCCCCCAGCCAAAAAAACACATTTTTGCAATAGACTGAGCTTACAAAACCATTTTAGCATGTATCTGGATGCATTCTAGCCCATTTAGAATGATAAATTTGGTATTTGGGGAGTTGAGATCTTGAATAATCAAAAGTTATCTTGGATACAACCTGACCGGCATCTTGCGGATGATGATTGATTACCAATTTTGCTGCGGGTCCCTCTCTTTGTTTATGAATGATCATTCCATTTGGGTCAGTTGATATGTACTGACTGCACATGCTTTACAGGATGTATGGCCCACAAAGCTCAAAATCAATGTTTGCCTGTCTGGTAACCTAAGGCAACCAATAAACCCAATATTAGGTCAATCAAGGCACAAATAAGCTTCATGAATCAAACAAAATCTTCTTGGACTGAATCAACAAACAAAAATATGTAATGAAATGATTGAGAAAAATGACAAAATATTAGAAAATGATAAAAATAAAACCCGGCGCACGCCCCCTCTATTGCCCAAACCAAAATTCGTTCAAACGAAGATCATTGATATGTGAAATACCAGTTTCAATCTTTTTGAAATTCATACTAGGCAAACAAACGGTGCCCCTTCTTAGCTAAATTCTGAGTCCACCATTGGTAGTTGATGTCACAGTCTCCAGAAGTGCTGAAGTGAATATATAAATACCCCAAACAACCCAACCCCCCGCAATTCGAATGATCGCCATGTACCGTCGAATAGCCACGGAAAGTGTGAAGTTGATTTATCATTTTCCAATTTTTTCTCCCTCCGTTTCGCAGATGAGTTAGTGCCCCCCTCCCCCCCCCCCCAGAACATGCAACTGAGTGTCAAACTGTCATTGGATGGCGCCCCCTCTATTTCAAAATCCTGGATCCGCCCCTGTTCAGTTCATATTAGTACCAGTGTTCAAACTGTGGTTTGCTCATTCAACTTGGTTGATTCAACTTGGTTCATTTCAACATGAGTGTATGTCACTTCACTCACTTGTATGTTCTCATAAAGCTGAGGAGCATCATCATGGGGGCCTAGCAGTAGCACGAATTTAGGGATGCCCACTTCCTACCAAAAAAAAAAACATAACAAACTTTTCATTAAAAGACATCTGTTCTTAATGTGGAACACTATTTTGATACCTTTTTCTGAGGACAAGTTACATATAATGATTTTGTTGTTTTCTCATCACTGGAGACAAAATTGTGACTCTAAACATAACTCTGAAACTTCCAATTTTGTTCTAATGGAGTTAATTCCCTTGAATAAGACTGTTAAAAAATGTGGAAGCAAGTTGAAAGTATGAAATGGAACAAATATGACTGAAATCCTGACTATCCATAACAGTTTTTGTGGAATTGGGGGTGGGTCCCTGAACTGTCGGTGGAAAAAATATGCAGGGGGGGGGGGGGGGGTCCCTTAGGGGTGGAAAAATTTTTTTCGGGCCTAGTGTCTGCAAATTTTTTCCTGCCCCCCCCCCCCCGCCCTGGGTTACATGGAATAAAAAAGATTTTCCTGAAAAAATAAGATATTCTTTGACCAGGTTTGCCTTAACATCTAACCTGCAGTGAACGGATTCAAAATTCAATCTACCATACGCACATCTTTTTCAGTAATAATACAGGAACAAGCGACAACGGATGATACTTCGAACCATTTCAGAGAATTTGTATTTTGTGGCATATGAAAAAAAAAATGCAGGGGAGCGCACCAGGATATGAACCACTTAGCTAGTGAACAAGAGGAAGCAGCCACGATGTTGCTATTGCATTCTTTAATCGCAACAAACTAAAGGGAAACAAGAATTCGTATATGCTCCCAGACATTGCTGTATTCGCGCATTCACATGGGCACTATCGTGAGTTGTGCCGTGAAACACCATTTATGACAGGTACAGAAAACAGTTGTACCAGCCATTGGAGAATCCAGAGTCGCTGTCTTGCCAATTGTTTATGAACTTAGCTGCACAGATAATACAAACAATCTGGGCTGGCAAGGGGAACTTTCATGTTGGAAGGCATTCGAAGATGCAGACCATGACATCATCAGTGCTATGACAAATATTAGAACAAACAGAAAATCTTCAGAAGCAATACTTGCTGGTGTTGAGAAGTTCTTTTGTCAGATTTACCAGCTGAAAACATCATATTCAAAAGTGAGAGACTTACGTTGGTGGCTGTTCAAGAAAAACCAAGAACAATCTGTGCGGCTACCACCTACATCAAACACACTTCAGCAAGCCGTACTGCGAGTACACTATCAGTTGATGGTATGGGACAGCGAAAGTACATTGTTACCAACTCCCATCACCCGATGGCTGTGGATGGGTGATTGATGAGAAAGAGTGGGTCCCTATCATGACAAAGCAGTTGCATGCGCCTAGTGCAGTATTACATCTGGTGAAGTGCGCCTATGTCGAAAGTATATACTCTACAAATCAGACTGGGATGACGGTTGTGACAACTTGGAGGATGAACAATAAGAAGTTCTTGGTGACTGTGACGACGATGACGATGATCTTGACAAAAGTATTGATTATTTTGACAATGACAGCGGTGGGCACATTTCAAGTGATTAACAGGTTTGAATACTACTACTGCAGTAGTTCAATTTTGAGGGGTTGCACGACGACTCATTTTGGCCGAATTATAATACCGGTAATTATCTCTCTTCTTATGAAGCAATAATGTAATTTTATCATTTGGCATAATAGATATAAAACTTGATGTATAAAGTGATTTTACTACATTTTTATGGCCGGAATAAGAATCAGCGTGCCCCAAAATATGTTTTACAAATACGCTATAAAATGCTGGCTAGAGTGCCAGCAGGTTTTAATATGTTCGCTGACAGCTACTTTACATTTCTAGATGAGTGTCACAATTACAACATAAAACACCCACTGAAACCATTTTGTGGCCACTGGCTCCCTGACTATCACGTTCAACAGAATGACGAGGAAGCTGTTGGGAGGCACCCGGCTCCAGGGACGCCATCCACGTTACTCTATAAAACCAAGACTGGGGTAGAGCATATAGAGGTCCTCCTGGAGTTGTTGAACAGTGAAACCTTCTAAATCTCAAATCGGGTTCAGGCGTGTTGAAGGGAAGGGGAGTGGAAATTTTCCACGTCAAGCTCGAGCGCATCTGCGACGCGGACCCTCCCCAGTCGAAGCGACATGTTACATCATATCTGGGTTTGCGGGATATTACCGCGAGTTCATCCCCATCCCAAAGTTTGCTGAGGTGGCTACCCCTTGACCGACCTGAGGAAAAGGGGACAGTCAAATCAAATAAAATGGGGACTTTGTCATCAAGAGATGTCCTTTAAGACCTTGAACAATTTATGCCGGTAGTCCATCCTGCGACTTCCAGATTTTCCAGGCCGTGTCTGGTGCAATCAGCCACGTCGGACACACGGTGGGTATCGTGTTGCAATAGGAATACACCGACGGATGGTTCCCTGTGGCCTATGCCAGCAACACTTTATTGGAGAGGGAGCATAATGTATTCGTCGTAAAAGAGCTCCAGAATCGTTTGTACGCCCCTGAGTTGGGGTTGCAGACCGACTATAGGCCACTGTCCTATATTCAAAAGTGTGAGGTTGAGATGAGTAGGGTGATGAGATGGTCACTCCTGCTCCCGAATGAAGCTGTGGCGACTGACTTTCTCAGTCGCTAAGCACGAACGTGTGGTAAATTGAGAGCGCAGTTTCCTGGGGAACGCTAGGAGGTCCGGTTTTCCCAAAACAAGTAAACGGGGATTCCCCGCAGTGGGAATAAGACGGGCGAGATGGACGCAAAACTATGGGGGGGGGGGGGGGGGGTTGTAAGAAAGTTACAAGAAGGTGCGGTCGGGGCAGGTACCCGAAAGAATAATTTTCTTTTGTCGGTGGTTATTAGAGGATGCAAGTTGTATATATGTGTGAATGAATAATTGAATTTTATATGTTGTTTTATAGCGAAGAGTTCAACACGATCTTGTGTGTTGTGGAATAACTGGGGTATGTTCCATGGTGGGAGGTTGTCAAGATCGATTCAAGATTGATATATGAATATGTAGATAAATGTGAAGTTCTTTTGATAGCATGGGCAAGCTATTAATCAAACACTGCATCGGGCGATTGACATTTTAAACATTCCGCAACAGGTGTGTCGACTGCAACACCTGACCACCCCAGACCCCGAGTAATTGATGGCGCTTGACTGCGTCGTATAACGCTCAAGTACAGTTGGCTGGAAGAGCTATCAGGAGCTTATAAATTCTACTCAAGCTAGAAGCTTGGAGTGGACTGAGTGAAAGCCAAGAAAATCTCGTGTATGAACATTGCACGTTTAAACAGTTGGCGGGGAGTGGTTTAATCGGAACGAGACTATGAAGTGCACCCTATAGTGGTCAAACTGATGATAATGGGTTAGTATTGTTAAAAAAGTAAAGTGAGTCAGACTAGCTGACGCTCAGTGACAGTTAGTGAAAAAAGAACAATTATCTTTAAGAGTAGAGGCTGCCACGCGCCGGGTGCGTGAAAGAAGTAAATATGTAATACATCGAGTGCCAATAGAGTGAGGTAACTATCAAGAACAGATCAACAACAGGAGACAACATCAACAAGGAAGGCGGGCCCCGATGAAATTTGAACATTCGGATAAATTCATAGCTATTTGTGTTGTGTGCATATTTTCATGGATCATTTTTGACGAGCGCATATGAGTAAATCTTTGTTATTTTGTTTTATTTAATTATCATTAAATTTAATTCAGATTCGAATCAATCCCAACAACACAACGAATTGGTCCACTGAAAGGTCAGGTGGTACTCCCCGAATGCAGCTAAATTCTAGGGTAACCATAAATCTCTCATCACCAGCCCAGTGTGTTGACAACTTCAATGGCGATTTCTGTGAAAATCGACGGTCCTTTCGGCTGTTACATTAGGTACGGAACTAATTTCTTTCATTGTGTTGTCGTACAAACCGAATCTAAACGTGAGCAAAAGTCGGCTATAAATCATGAAAATAAATGGAATATATTTTACCGTCCCGCAGCATTTAATGAATCTGTCATTTGGAGTCGATTGTCAGCCCTATGCTAGGCTATCGCCACTTAATGGACAACTGGTCCCGCTGGCTGCCGAAGTAACATGCTAATTCGATTCTGCTAGAAGACAAAATGGATGTATAGCGAAAATACAGCAATACACTTCAAACGTGGAAAAGTTATTTTCTCAAGCGTTATTATTATCTCCGCATTTTTTAAACAAAAATGGGGATTTTGTGGTGATCTCCGCCCGTCCCGTCCCATCCGTCCCGTCCTGTCACAAAGAGTATGTAATTCGAAACATTTAAACTATGCTGAGGTGTTCAGGTAGCATCTGTAGATGTGCATAAAGGTTTTGGCATTTTGATTTGTCCCAAGGGATTCCAGTGGAACAACATTTATTGTTATTTCTAGAAAATCGGTTTCCATTGATAGGCTCCTAGGGCGTTTAATTCGAAACCTTTAACTATGCTAAGATGTTCTGGTAGCATCTGCAGATGTCCTTAAAGGCTTCGAAATTTTGACTTGGCCCCAAGTGGTTCCAGTGGAACCACTTTTATTGTTAGAAAATCAGTTTCCGGTGAAACACTTCTAAGCGTTTTAAATCGAAACGTGGAAAGTGTGTTCATATGTTCTGGTAGGGTACCTAGGTGTGCATAAAGGTTTCCGATTTTTTATTTGGCCCCATGTGGCGCGCGTAGCACCACTTGTGTCGCTAGAGAATCGGTTCCGGTGGAAAGCTCCTCTGGGTTTTAATTCGAAACGTTGAAAGTGTGTTCACATGTTCAAGTAGGGTCTCTAAATGTGCATAAAGGTTTCGGTTTTTTATTCGGCCTCAGTGTGGCAACCGTAGCGCCACTTGTGTCGTTAGAGAATCGGTTTCCGGGGGAAGGCTCCTAGGAGTTTTAATTCGAAACGTTGAAAGTGTGTTGATATGTTCCAGTAGGATGTCTAGATGTGCATAAAGGTTTTGGATTTTTAATCAGGTGTGACAGGAATGGAAGTCCGTAGGAATGTTAGTCCCTCTGGACTATTATTCCGCGGAATTATAATCCTGGGTCTAACATTTCTAGGAATAGTAGTCCGGCGGACTACTATTCCTAGAAATGTTAGACCCAGGACTATAATTCCGCGGAATAATAGTCCAGAGGGACTAATTTTCTTACGGACTTCCATTCCAGTCACATCGGCACCATGTGGTGGACGAAGCGTCACTTTTGTCGTTAGAGAATTGGTTTTCGGCGAAAGCTCCTCGGGGTTTCAATTCGAAATATTGAAATGTTGTTCGTATGTTCCCGTAGGGTGTCTAGACGTGCATAAAGGTTCCAGATACTTGATTCTGTTTCATGTTGCACCCGTAGCACCACTTTTGTTGTTAGAGAATCAGTTTCCGGCAAAAGCTCCTACGGGTTTTAAATCGAAAAGCTTAAAGTGTGTTCATATGTTCAGGTAGCGTTTCTAGATGTGCATAAAGGTTTTGAATTATTGATCTGGCCGCACGTGGCTCCTGTCGTGCACGTTTGGCGTTAGACAATCGGTTTGCGGCAAAAGGCTCCCAGGGGGTTTAATTCGAAATGTTGAATGTGTGTTCATATTTTCAGGTAGTGTCTCTACATGTGCATAAGGGTTTTTTTTTTATTTTTTATTCGGCACTATGTGGCACCCACAGCGACACATTTGTTATTGGAGAATCAGTTTTCTGCGAAGGCTCCAAGACGCTTTAATTCAAAACATTGAAAGTGTACTGACATGTTCAGGTAGGGTCTCTAGATGTGCATAAAAGTTTCGGACTTTATAGAATACCTTTTCATTTCTGTCTGTATCAAGCATTAACCAATAATCAAGAATGCAAATGCGGGGATATACTATAGTGTACTTTGCACACAAATGACACCAGCTAGTTATCCATAGTCACCCAGCGGCAGAGGACCGGGGCTGCATAGAGAGCATGTGCCCCCACTTTTTAGAAAGACATGCTTCGCGATCAGTAAATAATTGAGAATATGCGTGTATCAACATACATACATTAAAACAATATACCCACAGAAAATATAAACAATTTCAGTTCCCTTTCGTCAGGACTCCCCATGCGTTTATTCTACGAGCTTCTTCTACTTCTAGCTGAAACCTTGCAGTTGAATTAGAGAATGATTCAAGCAAAAGAAATACGTGGAATCAAAGCCAGACCGTTGCAAATACAGTAAAAGACAAGCGAATGTTTTATACATTTCGTAATATATCATTACGATCAGGAGCACGATGGTTCACTAGTTAGAGCATTGAACTTCAAACCGAAATATCGACGGTTTGACCCTGACTATCGGTAAATGCGCTGTGACATTGGGTAAGACACTTAATCTCTATTCCCACGTGGGGGCATGGTGGCACTGTGTCCTAAGACGTAATGTACGTCGATTGTGCACTTGTATTCAGCCGCCGCTAACTCTGCTTGTGCAGAGTTAGTAAGTTGGAAAGTCTTACAGTTGCTCACCGCTGCTCCATGGTTCTCTCCGGGTAATTAGGCCTTCTCCACCCGCAGAAGTGTCAGACAAGATGTGACCCTGGCTGTTGAAAGTGTCGTTAAACCCTAATAAACAAACAAACAAACAATTTCATTACGATCTGAAACCTTACTAGCATGACGCTAAATGTGGTCGCCAGCTGATTTGAAGGCAAAGTGCATTTATTATACATCTTTCGCTTTTTGTAACTCATTTTAACACCTCATATTGCCTTCGTCAAAATGTGTGAATCATGGAAAAGACATTTCCGTAGTTCAAGCTTTCACATTTACTCACGGCAGGACGAACCATGGAAGGTGTGGACAATTTCCACTTCACACACACACCTGCACAAACACACACACACACACATGTCTGTCGAGCTTCCGCAGTCTCTGGTCATAAATATATTCGTACTTCTTTGTGAGTGATGGAAAGAGAGAAAAGAAAACGCAATAATGATTAGCCAAAAATGGATTATTGTCCGTTATTGTCACTGGAAAACTGTGTCTATAGCTTGTTTGGGATCACAATATTTACAGCACTGTGGTCAGAAATGCATTTTTTGCGATCAGTTTGCGAAACTTTTACATCAATGGGGTGCGATTTCGTAAATAGAATACTACGATGTCCCGACCGTACCAAAATATACAAAACGAAGATGGTATCACATATTCAAGTTTCTCGTATTTCTTCTTCGAATGTGAGATTCTCTAGTGTTACGAGCGTAAGCGGACAGGGAATTTCGATTGAATCAAGATCCAGTGGCGATCTAATCGAAATTCTCTTACCGATTTTGTGATCACAGCACTGTTGCGCGTTTTCTGTTTCATTCAAACTTTCCTTATGCTTAGCTTGTTCGGACATTTTATTCCATTCATCTATTTATTGGACTACTCAAAGCACAGTACGTTACTTATTTATTTATTATTTATTGGTGTTTAAGGTCACATACTTATGCACAATGGCTAATCGTGACCGTGACAGTTTTACGGGTGGAGGAAGCCGGAGTACCGGGAGAGAACCACCGAGCATCGACGAGCAACTGTCAGCTCCTCGACATTCTAACTCTGATCAAGCTCCGCTCAAGCAGGGTTACAGCGGTTGAAGACACGTGCACCATCGACGTGCAGTACGCCTCAGTATACGGCGTCATCGTGCCCCCATGTAGGCAACCGGGATAAAGTGCCTTGCCCAAGGACACAACGCGGGGCGTCCC
The DNA here is from genome assembly GCA_031216915.1 of Pictodentalium vernedei. Taxonomy (NCBI): domain Eukaryota; kingdom Metazoa; phylum Mollusca; class Scaphopoda; order Dentaliida; family Dentaliidae; genus Pictodentalium; species Pictodentalium vernedei. The sequence continues at coordinate 145,841,552 of CM062290.1, read as the reverse complement.
GGACGGGGATCGAACTGGGAAGCTCTAGCATAGAAATCCAACAGTCCACCACTGAGCCACTGCGCTCCTGTTCGTTACTTAATACTTTATCCAAAATAACGGCCAAAGCTTGCCAGCGCTATTCACAAAAATCACCATTCAATTTTCATCATTTTAATGCCCCTGCCAATCTGGCGAGGGACCTTAAGTATTACCCTTGTCCGTCCGGTAGGTAGGTTCGTACGTCAGTGCCGAATATTGTTTCCGGATGATAACATTAGTTTTTGACTGAACGAAATGAAAAAAAAAATTATACATAAGCTTTTATTCACATAATACTGGCTGGGATTGGTAGTTGGCTTGGTCCGATATTTTCTGGCAGAGTTATGACCCTTTTCCGACTTACAAGACATGTTACTATTCGTTTACGAATGGTAGCTTGAGTAAAAGGTGTCCGAATTCAATCAAACTTGGTATATAGCTTACTGTAGACAATAAACAATGGGTGTGGTGTGATACTTTTTGTCTGAGTTATGCCCCTTTTTGGATTTTGTTAAGCACTAAATATAGTTTATAATAAAGAGGGGGCATTTGTGTCCCATGGACACATGTGGTGGCCTGCTGTATTGGTGCGATGGTTTGATGGAGATAAGATAAGATATTTATTAATTCAGTATCAACAAAGATAAATGACTAGAAACACATGCTTGGCAGTGGAGGCGGGGGCATAGTCACCGTTGGCGTTGCACTTGTATTTTTTTTCTCAAAAACATAGCTAATGACCCCTCATTGGAACAAGCTCGTTTAGCTCGTTCCAATAAGGCCCATAAGCTATGTTTGTGACGCAAAAAATGAAAAAAAAATAGTGATTCAAGAATTTTGTTTGCAAGTGTTGTCTGCCTTTCGTGTTAGGTGTAGGGTCAAGACATTACTAAAAAGATCTTTTCCCTACGGCTTACATAGCTTATTGCATGTCCCAATCCAAAATTACCAACAAAGATTGAAAATGCACATTCGCTAGCATAGCAGGCCAAATCGCAAAAATGAACAAATACGTGGGGTTGAATGGCACCCGAATGAATTTGCTTGAAAAGAAGATGGAAACCTTCTGTACACACAGAAAAAGATACATAAATGCGAATGGGTGCAGGAGGAAATATCCTAACAAGGCACACACAACAAACTTCACCTACATTTCATAATTTTAAAGGTATCGCTTGCCACCGTAAACCGTTGATTGAAGAAAGCGTCTACAGTTTGGTATATTCTTTATTCAATCCAAACTTGCCGCCCCGAATTTGTTTTAAATTAGGTAACTAGTAAACGGTGTTTGAGGCAGAGTTCCCTGTTTGGCCAGATTTTATTACGGCTGTATACGCGACAACATCTTATAATTGACACGCCTAATTTAAATATGCAAAAGGAAAATAGTAGCCACATGAGATAAGTATTTTGAAAGGTTTTTTTCCTTTGCGAAGATCAGATTTGACGAGAAGAAAATATATAAACGTTCTGTTATAAAAGGAGAAGATCAATGATATTTTCTTATGACTGGGCTCATGTATCCGATATTCATTGGAAATACTCGTTACCCATTCTCGAGTAGAAAATAACAACAGTGCATTGAGCATTCATACCCAATATCACCATGTCTGATTGCATTACAATATTACGCACTTAAACCCACACACATGTAATATAAGTACGAATTTACTGATGACAGAATTGTGTTGATGTTAAATTAACGACAAGTGTATCGCGTTCTATTGATGATATTGTCAATAGAAACATCTTTCGTTCTTTTAATAATTGTCTCTCGGAATGGTGTCTTGTCCACTAGGAAGGCGTAATTACAGGAAGTAATTGTCAGAATACTTTATCACTGTATAGAACACCCAGTGATATTTAAGCTTTAACACTTTACATGCAACTACCACCCATGCTGTAAAACATGTGTAAAATATATCCCACGTGGCTTTCTCTTCCTCTGATTAGGTTAGAGGTGTTATACTATTCCCGATAGTTTTAGCTAATGAGAATTCTAAAAATAATCATACACTATTCTCGAGCACTATTCTCTTTCTACAAGCAGCCGTGGAAATTTCTAGTACGTTCGACCGACGGAAAACAAAGCGCCATTTTAAAATATTTTTTTCCAGAATTCTGTTTCGTTATTTTGAATTTCAAGAATGAAAATCCCGTTCTTGGACGTGGTCTCGGGCAAAGAAAAGTGTGTAGTGGATTAGAATCCTGATGGGTAGCATGCTTCGGGTTTGTTCGATACAATATAAGTATTGCACGGCATGTCGTTGACGACTCCAAAACAGTGGTCCTGAACGACAAATGGACCATGCGCCTTCGGTGCGTGAATTATTCTTTCACAAAAAACACTATTGTGGCATAGTCAATCCCAAGCAGTGCAGTATTTAAAGTATATCATCTTCATGTGCATATCTACGTTTGTTGCGAGAAATTACCAAATTGTTAGATATCGTGGCACGGAACCTCCGGTTGAGAAACTTATGTTTGGGAGCGAGTTATACCTTTGGCATCCAAACGTCATAACAGTTGCAAATAAAGCTTCAAACTTCACATCCAAGAAACTTGCTGAACACTCGGGTTCACAGTTTTATTTTTTTTAAAAATGTATGAGAAAAAAACATCCACTTGAATTTTCCTCTTGAATTCTCCCACTCATTTTATTGGCGATTAACCGAAGTGATTATTTTAAAAAACATGGCGATTAACCGAAGTGATTATTTTAAAAAACAAAGCATAGATCTGTATCGATATAGAGCTTTTGCTTTTGGCAACAATTTATCAATGAGATTTTCCGATATACTTAAATGCATAATTATCTAGTCGCGCTGCACTTAAGCATAATTTTACTCCTCGCCTTCTTTCGTTCGTGGAGGGGAAACAGCAGTTTGCACTGGGCCTCCACAACAATAAATTCCTTTCTCTACACAACATACATTGTCGCAGTCTTAACGCAATTGACTTGTTGACCTACAAACAAACTCCAACTTTTTAGACGCGACAGGCATAGCGGAAAAATTTAATATCAAATCTGGTGTTGAGTATCAACTTGAAGGGTACCACCGACTGGGTTCCCACACCCGAGAGATCGGAGTGTTTATAAATGATAGTATACCCTTCAAAATACGAAATGACTTATCGGTATTTATACCACATGTGTTTGAGTCCTTTTTGCAGAAATATCTGTGAAGAAAAAATGTATTGTGGTAATTATTTACAGGCCGAATACAGCACCCAAAGCTGACATTGACATGTTTCTCCCAATAATATAGAATATTGGACACTCTAAATAAGGAAAGAAGCAAGATTTACCTCACAGGTGACCTTAATATAGACTTGCTCAGCTTAAACACAAACAGAAAAATAATACTTTTATAGATTTACTATTCAGCGTTATACTCGCTATAACAAAAGCCACGAGAGTTACAGAATTCTTCTCAACCCCAATTGACCACATTTTCAGCAAGAATATCGATAATTTTTATATGAAATTATAATTACAGATGTCAACGACCACTTTGCTACGTTCTACACAGACGAAGTAGTCAAACGATCATCTGTCCCAATACCTATTTTTTGGCGGTCAATCAATACGGAGAATTACCAGCCTATGACTTTTCAGAGGTCACAAACGATATTTGTCCAAACTCAGCATATAATAAATTTTTGGAAATATTTTTCGAAACCTTTGAGCAAGCGGTCCCACTTATAGTAAAACTCACAAGAAAAAAATTAATAAAACGCGAGCCGTGGATGACGCTTGGCCTACTACAATCCTCATAAACGAAAAGTAAATTGATTGTTAAAAATTAAAATCACCAACCACCTATAACATAACAGAATACAAAAGTTTTTTCCATGCTTAAACTGCTTGAAACTAGAAAATAAATATAATAATAAAAGATATGGGAAATCATACGAAAGGCCATATATAAGTCAAATAACAACCGACCACCCCCCCCCCCCAAAAAAAAAAAAAAAAAAAAATCTTAGGTATAAATGCGGAATTAACCGACACTAAAAAAATCGCTGACGTATTGCTTACATTGAAAAGACCACAAGTAATCAAGTGCCCTAGACAGAACGCAACTTTTCGGATTATTTGGGCAATACTAACAATTGCGACTCATTTTTATAAGCCCCACTAATAAACAGGAAGTAATTTTATTTTTGCGTTAACAAACTGAGGGGCAAATCGAGTAGAGATAGCAACGACATGTCCACAGATTTACTAAATGAGATAAAACACGAGGTGGCAGATTCATGGCCTCATATAATCAATTTCTCTTTCGTTACAGGAAGAGTGCCTGACAAAATGAGAATAGCCAAAATTATACCAAATTTTATATCGGAAAACCCTCAGACATTCACTGACTACTGCCCCATTGGTATCCTTCCAGCATTCTCAAAAATACTAGAAAATTAATCTACGCACGATTCTGTTCTTTCTTGGAGGAACAAAATATCATTTACAAGTGTCCTTTTGGATTCAGAAAGGGATACTCCACTGTTCACCCTATCTTGCATCTCATAAACAATGTTGTAAATGCGAATGATAAGTATACAAACGATTGCTCACACTCGGTGGGTTTATATTTTTCAAAAGCCTTTGATACCATTAATCACTCAGTCCTACTTCAAAAACTGGATAGCTATGGTATAAGAGGTTTGGCAAAATCTTGGTTCAAATATTATCTAACATGCACGTGTCGTTCATGAATAACCCATTAGACGCATTGGGGTGGGGGTCACAATTGGTTGTGCAGCTGGTAACAATCTATACTGAGTAAAAAAAAGAAGGTATAATAGAAACAAATGTCGAAAAATAGCATAAAGGATGAAATATAATAGTTCTAATGTTGCATGTTTGTGGACAAGAAGTCGTGCAAAGAGTTTAATGACATGTTGTTGTTGTCCACCCAACCGTATACAATGTTGAGACGGATTTCAAAACAGCACGTGCTACCCGAGAATGTCAAATTGAATGGGTACCGACGATTTTCTTTGTGTTATGTTGTGCTAGAGAGCCTGGGTTATTGAGAAAACACACTAGTTTTTGTCTTCCGACATTTTAAAAATGACAAGGTTAACCGAAAATCAGAGGTTGCGTGCCATTGGTATGCATGAGGCTGGGATACCTCCAGACGAGCCCGCTGCTGAATCTACTGCCGACCGACCGCGTTCAGGTCGACCAAAAGTTACGACCCTGTACAAGACCGACACATCAGGACGTCTCACTTGCGGGATTGCTTCCTTCCGGCGCCAAGGACAGCAGCAATTACTCCTGGAAGAACTAACAATAGAATCAGTGCACAAACTGTCCGCAAAAAACTGAACAATGCATCCGAAGTAGGCTTCCATACCATGGACCAATCCTTACCCGTCGTCATCGTACCGTCAGAATGGAATGAGTACGCCAGCGTGTTCGCTGGACTCAGCAGCGTTGGAGCACAGTTCTTTTTAGTGATGAATCACGATTTTGTCTACGGCGCGCTGATGGTAGGGCAAGAGTGTATCGCCGATGAGGAGAACGGTTTTCTGATGCTTGCGTGCGGAAATGCGACCGTTTCGTCGGGGGGGGGGGGGGGGGGGGAGTGGGGGTAGTGTAATAGTTTGGACAGGAATTTCCTTACACCATCGACCGCAGTTGATCTTCATCGATGGTAATCTGAATGGACAGCGATATTTTGAGGAAATTCTTAACGCTTTTGTTGTCCCGTTGTTCAACGCTAATATCGGATTGCAGTTATTCCAGCAAGACAATGCTCGATGTCACGTAGCGCTTATCTGTCGTGACTTTCTTGAGAAGCACAGCATCGAACTTCTTCCCTGGCTCCCGCTTTCACCAGATTTGTCGCCAATCGAGAATCTTTGGGATCAATTGGACCGTCGGGTACGACTTCATGATCTTCAGACGTTAGGCGATTTACGTAATGTTCTACGGCAGGAGTGGAACGCAATACCACAGGGTGACATCCAGAGACTTTTCAGGTCCATGCGCCGTCGATGTCTTGCCATCCAAGAGGCAAGCGGTGGACATACACGCTATTGGCTGCATGTGTGAACTTTTCATTTCACCCCCATATCTGAATTGCGACGTCCTGACGTGACGCTGGCAACAGTAAGAAGACTCGAAATCAGAATTTACAATAATTTGTTTGGTATTAAAGTCGATAATACTAAAAACATTGCTCCTCAAAGTTTATTATACTTTCTTTTTTGACTCAGTATAGATAACCTGATAGGTGACACCAACTCTGAACTAGACAAGATAAGCGAATGGTATTCTGCAAATGGATTATGTTTGAATGCTAACAAACCAAAATGCGTGCTCCTGCATCTACAAAAATGACTGCCATAACGCTGCTGATAGAAAAATCACTTTAAATGGTACAGATTTTCCATCCATAAGTAACTAACATGAAGAAAAATCAGTCAAATTTCTTGTGGTATATATGAGCGAAAATCAACAATTTAAACAAAACGCCTCTGAGGTTTGCCTAAAAATAGCTAGGGAAATTTTCGCCTTGAATAGGGCGAAAACATTATCCCTCTAAGACCTTAAAGACATTCTAACCTTGAAAAATGGCGATTCACGTAAAAACGAACAGAAAATATATCTCACATAGAGAAACATTATTATAAAAACTGTGGCATACTGAAATTCGACGACCTATATAAGTTACATGTTCTTTTGTTTATGCATGACTGGTATCATCATAAACTGCCTGTGCATTTTAACAGTACTTTTGAAATTTACAGAAATTCTTCTGAAGTGGATCTCCCACTTCATTCTTTTCTGACTATTTGGAACGATTTAAACCCAGAAAGTACGACAACACAGTAGACCATTGTTTAAAAAGGCAAAAATCAACACAACGCTAAATTCGTATTCGTCCATCATCACTTGTGCCAATCCCTCTTGTCCCGATTACTTCTTTACATAAAGGGATCTGATATTCCAAACCTATTATTTTTTCTTTCAAACTATTAATCTTTGAAACTGGTGTGATTTTCGCAAAAAAATGTCTCCGGCCCACGCATAGAGAGTATTTATTATTTCATTAAGATAAAAAGCCCTGAGGAAAATACAATGAAAGGGCTTTGATGTCAAGAAACCCGATATGTGGGAATGGTAGGAAGACAGCCTCTCAGGCTCAGCTGTTTCCATTCAGTGTACATTTACTTTGTTATTTGTTTCGTTAATTGATATTGTACTTGTGTATGCTGCAACATAAAGTTGCATCCATATCATGCGATCGCGAGTATGTGATGTGATGTATGCAACGAACTGAACGTCATAACCTGCAAATGAAGCTCGTAATAAAATTCAATGTTTCTCAGTCTTAGTAGAAGGCTGTGGCAAACTCGAAATGTTGACGATAGTCAACGTTCATGTCAATTTCTTTCTTCTGACCTGTCGTTCCGATCGTGGAACAGCGTACACTGGCAATGTTGTGTTTTCAGATGAGTCCAGATTTAAATCAATCTCCAAGGGTGTCCTAATTGTGTATAGACGTAGCAATGGACATTTTAATGACCCATTGTTCGACAACATAGCCCCTGTGGTGGTGATCCGATTATAGTATGCGTTGGCTTCAGCTTAGCTGATGAAACATTTCAACACAGTGCCCATGAAATGTTGCAGTTCAATACTGTGGTTCCAACAATATTGCTCCAATGTGGTGACATTTGGTCAGCAAATGCCAATGCTCGCTTCCATCGGGGCTTTTTTCACTGGGTACCACTGGCAGGCTAATATCATCATGCTAATGTGTCCAACATTGCGCCCCGACATTCCTTTATTATAAAACATATCGAATGTTATCATGGAGAGTGTCCATCGACGTCAACGTTAATTTTTACGAATGTAACGGATTATTTTTTCTCAACATCCTTTACTTTTCGAATAATATAGAACTGTCAATAACGGACTATGAGTAACACAGAGAATAGCGGCATAAATCGTGGTGTGGGATGGCGTGGAGTGATGGTGGTGCCACGCCTCCTTATCCCTATGACGTTTTGTGTTTTCTGCAGTAGTTGGGTCGAGTACCATTGTCCGATAATTGACATGCTCAAAAGCATTTAATTGTCAGCTTTTCAACATTCTAACTCTGTTCAAGCTCCGCTAAAGCAAGGTTACAGCGGCTGAAGACATGTGCACCATCGACTTGCAGTACGCCTTAGTACACGGCGTCATCGTGCCCCATGTAGGTAACCGGGATAAAGAGCCTTGCCCAAGGACACAACGCGGGTCGTCCCGGACGGGGATCGAACTCAGGAGCTCTATTATAGAAGACAAACATTCTTCCACTGAGCCACCGTGCTCCCTCAAAAGCATTTAAAGGCATACAAAAAACAACACACAATTACATGCACCGCATTCGAAATGTTGAACAAACAATCTCAATAAATTTATCGGGAATCGGAAAGGTTCAAGACATATGCACATATTTTCTTTTGAAACCATGAGCGTTTTATATGTCTGGAAACGAAAGCTGATATTAAAATGCTAATAGTCAAGTTATTGGCACTGCAGTTGAAAATCGTAAGATAAATGTATCATCACCATTACGTTTATCTACAAAATGTTGAAACAGCGTCTCGCTCTTGTTTCGAAGGCCATATCTCGATTTGTCTGATACCACATTTTATACAATAAAGTTAAGGGTGATAGTATGTATGTATCAGATATTCTACCTGTGTTATTTAAAAAATTATACGAATAAGCATAAACCAAGAGTAGAATAGCGCATACGTCAGTTATATATGGGTTGCATTTATCGACATAAGCTAAGTTAGAGGGTCGTTAGTTGAGATATGCAGTGCGACACAAGACTCAGAGAAAACAATATCAGGACAGGCGTCAACACCGGCAGGTAATTCTTGCCTGAGCCAAACATGATATTGCGCAGCACAACCGAATGTCATATAACGATTCACATCTTACCGAGACGTGGGCGAATCTGGGAAGCTTCGTTTTCTTAAATATTTTACATCATCCCTTGGCATTCGAACAAGTGATATCGAAATCTGTGTTGTAAATATACAACATACTAAATCACTAAATCACTTTATGAACAGAATAATATCATTTATGCCAAGGAATCAACTGGAGACGATTCCATCTCTAAAGCTCTGAAGGCGCAAATACTTCTAATGAACAAAAACAACGTTGAAAACAGCATCATTGTATGGAACCCAAGAGTACATTTCGTAAATGTTTCCTTAGCGAACAGAGCTATATCAATATGCACCTGTCGATAAGCATGGATAGCGCAGATGAAAGCAACACTAATTCTTTGAACTTTCTGTTTATATATATAATCGTTATCAACAACATGAGCAAATGCAAATGAGCAAATCTGTCCTACGGTGTTGGGAATATAAGCTGTGATATATATTGGTTATTAACTCCACGTGGGTTACCGAGATGATGTATTGCAATCTCGACCTCGCCTCTTGGCCTATATCAACTCGTCCTAACGGACTCGTCGATTTAGGCCCAGACGCGAAGTCTCGACTTCAATACACCATCTCGGAAATCCACTTGGTCTTACAATATTCCTCCCTTTTTGACTTGTTCGCATAATGAAGTCATAGTTTTTAACGCTGTCTGTTTTGACAACCATTCACCGTCTATGTCTATGAGTTGATTTTTATACATGACGAAAATGACGTCATGGTATTAAGTAATACGCTGGGCATGGCGTTATCCCCATCCTTTGTTCTACTTTACTATATAACTTTTGAAATTTATAGTTGTGTTTCAGCTGTGTGTTTTTTCGTTTATTTTTCATTTGTAACGCATGGATGGTCCATATAGAAATATCATCATGGCAAAAACGTATCTAGTCTAATTTATTTCACCGTGTTTGATGATTTATTCATCATTTAATTACAGCTATAAAAATGGTGGCCTCGACATGTGTAATCAGTTTTCGGCGAGTGCGGGTAATACGTTAAATTTCTGTATTGAATGATAGTCCGTGCAGTTGCTAACCCTCATACAGGTGTGTATTTTGTCTTGTTGTATTTACTTGTATTGGAGGAAATACGTTCTTGCTTTAAGAAAATATTCTCCAAAAATGTTCTTCAAAAAACTAAGATCCCCTCGGAGTTGAATACGAACAACTATAATAATTACTGTAGACTATTCAACAATATTAAAAAACAAAGGAAGGCGATGTATTATGAAAAATACTTTCAGAAAACAAGAGTAATATGCGGAAAACCTGGCAAATACTTAATAACGCATTAAACATCAACAAACGGCAATGTATTTTGCCCTCATTTGTTAATGTTGGTGACAAGACAATATAAGCAACAGATGAGATTGCGCACGAATTTAATACTTTTGTCGCAAACATAGGAAACCAGACATCTAAACTAATATCTAAAAGTCGTAAATCATTTGTAGAGTTTTAGAATGATTCATATCATGATATGTTATTTATAACTCCAACATCACCCCTTGAAATTTCTAGGGTAGTAAGAGATATGAGAACAAAACCAGGTAAAGACTGTGAAAATATGTTCTAACATCCTTTAACATTCAATAAACCAAGTTGCCACCCCACTCGCCCATATTATGAACAACTCATTCAGTCAGGGAAAAGTTCCTGACAGGATGAAAATCGCCAAAGTTATACCAGTTTTCAAATCGGGTGACGAAAACAAATTTACAAACTACAGGCCTATCAGTATCCTTCCTGTATTTTCAAAAATCCTAGAAAAATTAATGTCAATAAGACTTGTAAAATTCTTTAATAAATTCGATAAACATCAATATGGGTTCAAGAAGCAACATTGTATGCAACATCCGATTATGCACCTGTTAAAATACATGGCTGATAATAATAACAAAAATAGCAAACAAAGATAGTACCCTTGCTATATTCGTGGATCTCTCGAAAACCTTTGATACTATAAGTTATGATGTATTAATTAAAAATTAGAATATTACGGAATAAGAGGCAAGGCAAATGACTGATTCAGTAGCTATCTCCAAAACAGGACCCGATATGTCACCTACGGAGAGAGTAAATCCAGCTTAACTGAGCCGACATGCGGAGTACCACAAGGTTTTATTCTTGGCCCTATTATTTTTCTTATATATATAAATGATATCCACAAGTCCACGAAATTGAATCTTTTATAATTTGCAGACGATACTTCGGTAAATAAATCTGGTTCGGACATTAACTCACTAGCTGTATACTTCAACGATGAACTTCAAAAATTATTTGACGGGTGTGCCAACCATTTAGTTTTGAATACAAAAAAAAACGAAATACATACTACTTAACCCATGCAGTAAAGATAAAACATCCACACACCAAGAAATCCGTATAAACAATGAAGTCATCAGTAAAGTTGGCGGTAATGAGAATGAAAAATACGTCAAATCCTTGGCATAAATCTTGATGAAAACCTTTCTTACACTACACACATACCACAAATTTGTTCAAAAGTTGATCTTGCCAATTATGCCCTCAGTAAGATTAAGAAAGTCTTGTCACATAAAGCTATGAAAACCCTCTATTATTCATTGGTACAAAGTCACTTGATTTATGGAGTTCAAATATGCGGTTCATCGAAGGCACGTAATCGCCTCTATAAATTACAGAAGCAATCGATAAGAATCAAAAAATATAATGCTTTATTCATGCTTTATTTCGTGGACTTGTGGATATTCATCAAAGACAATATTTTGAAAATAGAGGATTTATAAAAATTACACGATAGTTTGTTTGTGTTTGATTGGCACAATGGGAACCTCCCAGTATCCTTTGTAGATTTTTTCTCTACCGTCAATAATCAAATTATTGTTAATACGCGCCAGACAGGCCTCATTCGTTGCCATAGAACTAGAAATAAAACACGTGACAACACCCTAGTCTATGCATTCCCAAAAATATGGAATGAATTAGAAAAGGAAATTTCTTGATCTCTCGAAAACCTTTGATACTATAAGTTATGATGTTTTAATTAAAAAATTAGAATATTACGGAATAAGAGGCAAGGCAAATGACTGATTCAGTAGCTATCTCCAAAACAGGATCCGATATGTTACCTACGGAGAGAGTAAATACAGCCTGAGCTGACATGCGGAGTACCACAAGGTTCTATTTTTGGCTCTATTCTTTTTCTTATATATATAAATGATATCCACAAGTCAACGAAATTGAATCTTTTATCATTTGCAGACGATACCTCGGTAAACAAATCTGGTTCGGACATTAACTCACTAGCTGTATACTTCAACGATGAGCTTCAAAAATTATTTGACTGGTGTGCAAACCATTTAGTTTTGAATACAAAAAAAACCGAAATATATACTACTTAACCCATGCAGTAAAGATAAAACATCCACACACCAAGAAATCCGTATAAACAATGAAGTCATCAATAAAGTTGGCGGTAATGAGAATGAAAAATACGTCAAATCCTTGGCATAAATCTTGATGAAAACCTTTCTTACACACATAAAGCTATGAAAACCCTCTATTATTCATTGGTACAAAGTCACTTGATTTATGGAATTCAAATATGCGGTTCATCGAAGGCACGTAATCGCCTCTATAAATTACAGAAGCAATCGATAAGAATCAAAAAATATAATGCTCACACGGGCCCTTTATTCATCAAAGACAATATTTTGAAAATAGGGGATTTATAAAAATTACACGATTGTTTGTTTGTGTTTGATTGGCACAATGGGAACCTCCCAGTATCCTTTGTAGATTTTTTCTCTACCGCGAATAATGAAAATTTTGTTAATACGCGCCAGACAGGTCTCATTCGTTGCCGTAGAACTAGAAATAAAACACTTGACAACTTCCCTGTCCATGCATTCCCAAAATTATGGAATGAATTATAAAAGGATATTCGTGAACTAACAAATAGGCCATAATTCAAGAAAACGTTAACAACTCATTTCATCTCCTTCTGTTCGAATGGCGTCACATGTTCGAATCCTTATTGTGTTACCTAATGCAATCTCAATACGTAGCCAGATGGCCAAACCATACTTAGCTTATTTCTATGGGTGTGCTCACAAACACTGCTTCGTCTGGATACTCGTCCTAGCGAGCATTTAGTATATATATATACTTGTCGGTAGTGGAGTGGTCTATGGCGCTGGCCCAGTTTCGCTAGGCGACTGGTGCCGCAAAAATGTACTCTCATCAAGGCAGTGGTTTCATCCTAAAAATCTTTTATGTCAGAGTCTTTCATCCTAAAAAATGCATAACAGAAGTGCCGAATTCTGTATTCTGTACCTTAAGCGGGAAATTTGAAAAAGAGATTGATTCTCACTGATTTCATCTGCATTACATGGTATAATTCATTGTATACACACACACACACACACACATATATATATATATATACGTATATGTGAAGTGGGGGCGTTCATATGTGGACACACTGAACCCTATTATGTCAATTATTGATTGGTCTTTTGCTGAGGCCTTGTCGACTGAGCCCGCTTCTTCTTTTGGAAATCAGCTATCATTTGCATCCACCCGGATAGGTTTCTCACCGTTTGTTGAAGTGATTATTGTGAATGGAAAACTGGAATGAATAATATTGCACATGCGTTTTTGTTTTTTGTTTTTACTTTCTCTTTTACTGTTTACTGTTTTATTTTTCCTCTTTCTTCTTTTTTCTTAATCTTCATCCTTCTTAATTTTATTTTTTACCCCTCTTTTATATGGAAAGGTAGGAAGACAGCCAATCTGCCTATGCCTTTCTATGCCAGTATACTTAATGTACTGGATGATTGCACGTTTGTGTTTTTATTGTCTCATGAACGTAAATATTGCATAAATGTTTTTGTACATTTATAAACACTGTATTAATTTTCATGTATACTGGTGAATAGACATATCATCATCCAACCATGTGGACCTGTGGAATTAACTGATTACTATTCCCTCTCAACAGTTTTGTTGTTCACTGCATAATCCCCCCACTAAGTGTCAAACTCATGCGAGGATAGATCGTGATCAGGTGTGGGAAAACAGGGGTGTCGCGAAGATGACCAAATGGTGTAAACCTTACTTGTCCTCATGTGATAACTCAAGTCCAGACTGAAAAACATATTCCAACTGAATCATCAGGGCATGACTTCGTCGAAGGCATGCCTTGATGATATAGTTGGAATATTAGTAAGTCGGAATTATATTTGAAACAAATTCTTTTGTGGATAAATACATGTAGTAGTCGTGAAGCATAAGCTTTGGAAATTTTTATTTAACCCTTTACCTAACATGAAAAGCAGACCACACTTGCAAAAACAAATTCCTGAATAACTACTTTTTTCATTTGTTGTCTCAAAAATATAGGTTATGACCCCTCGGTGGAACGATCTCGACCAGCTCGTTCCATCTAGGAGTCATAACCTATGTTTTTGAGACAAAAAATGAAAAAATAATGAAAAATAATTGGCGATTTTTGAGAATAGTACTGGCCGGTTTTGGCTGTTACGTCAGGTAAAGGGTTAAGTAGCGCGTACCATACTAAACAAATGGTCAATCTTGGCACCGAACATACAAAGTCAGGTGCTGCAGATCTCCATTTATATGGCCGACTGTTTGTGTAACGTACGTCTAAGTATCAAATCGTGTCTTCTAAGAACTACATTATTGATTGGTGGCAAGAGCAAAACGATATATCAAACTCCAGTGCAAACGAAAATATCCGACTGGGCAAAACATTGGGGGAGGTGTCACACTTCAATCCCACACAACCCGCCATATTTAAGCCCTTGTGGGAGAAAGGTGCCTAAAAGGCAAGATAAAGGAGAACCCATTACATCATCGGCAATGTGGATTAAAAAAAATAATGCCACTGCATAATAAAACAGACAACGCTCTCAAGAAAAATCAAAGACTTTATCTAGAATCCTGCCAATCACACGTTATTATGTGTTTTCCATTGCATTGATATCACCGGAACAAATACCTAAATGCTCTGTTCAGCCTTTTGAAAGCATTTCAGAAAAGTAGCTGTTATTTTACTTGGAGGTTAATGGCAGGTGGTTATTGCTCACGGGTGATTTGTCAAGTGATATTTGTCAAGCAGATGCGCGCAAAACTGAAATAAGAACCAGTCACTTTATCACAACGACAAGTCATTTCACAAGAAAAATCATAAAGAAAGCTTCCCTGGAGAACAAATAAAACCTTAGTCTGTGACAAATTAGGCTAAAAGTCTAATAGACGATATTTTATGGAGTAAATTTGCCAGATACTCTGACAGTTTATACAACAAATTGAATAGAAGGATTTCTCTAAGAAATTTGATAAAACATAATGTGCATTGAATACGACAACAGAAGTGTTCAAATTTTTTATTAAATATGCAGATGTATTATTCACGATACTTAACCCATCGAATTGGTTAAATTAGATCTGAAATAAATAACTAAAAAAGACCAAACAGATTCTTTAATTCCTCATCTTTCCTCTTAGACATAGTTTAACAATTTGAACTTGTATATCTGTAAGTGGTCCTACTTTTGCAGACATATAGTCAACGGATGGGCAAGGGATCTCATCCTTTTCTGCAATGCTTACGTTTAAAAAATAAACAAATAGTTTCGAATTGTTGTGATTGTGAAAAGGGCTTACTGCAGATGAGAAAAGGATTGTCGAGCACACGGATACAGTTATCAGAGTAATTAACAGGCAAGAGGACAACTCAATTAGAATGCATCACATGATTCTCCATAATACATTTCACTCATTTGCACTGTGCAGTGCAGAATGGTACTTAACACAGATTGTCCGCGTGGGAGCACGGTAGGGCTGTGTACTAAGGCGTACTACAAACCCATTGTGCAACGTGCCTTCAACCGCTTCTAAATTTGCTTGTTAGTAAGTTGAAGTGTCTGACAATTACTCACCACTGCTCGGCGGTTCTCTGGGGAACTCTGGCTACCACAACCCATAAAACTGATCCGACATGATATGGCTCGGGCTGTTGAAGTGCCGTTAAACCCAACAAACAAACAATGCATTTCTTTAGAAGTCAGGAAGAGGGTCTGTTTTTTAACTTTTATAAGTGCAGTAACATCAAGAAAGGACGACAATTATAAATGCCAATAGTCTAGTTTCGGCATTGCTTCGTTGTGCTGTGAATGCACGATTAATTGGTTGAGTGATGAATTATTTTTGTTCGTGCAAATTTGTTCACATGTCTTGCTTTGCCAAGGCACTCTCCCATCAATTGTAACTAGGCAAATCTATGCAGAGTAAATAATGTTACTTTAGAGATAATTTGAAGCATATTCACAGAATACGAAACCTTAAAGTTGCTGTACCTACACTTCAGAATAAAGCACAAATATGGGCTTCCAGTACCCAACTAGTTAATAAAGTGATATGTATGTCTAGTTTTTGTTTTGAAACAGCAAGCGAGACCAACACGGCGAATCAATTTCTTTTTTCTTTTTTTGATAATATTATACAAAATGACCGTAAACATACTGTAAAAGTACTGGCAAAAAGCTGCGGGTACTTCTACTGTGCACTTTACCGTAATGACTGTTACTGTGGAAAGTTTCATTATACGAAAACTAAGAATGAATATCTAGTTGACCAAATCTTTTCAGAACGATTGCATTTAGTTCTTTGAGTTGTTAAAGTAGACTAATTATCTTCAACCTGAACGCAAATGGCTGCATGTTGAAGTTATCTATTGGTCTACTCTTAATGACAACTGAACAGGCCACTAATGTAATAAAGAGAAAACAAATAGTTCATCGATTTTGTTCCAAGATTTAACAAGAAAAAAGGTTTAATTATGTTTAATTAGGAATTCCACTGTAACATTTTACGGTAGAAGTTTTGGTATATAATTGACAGTCTTTGTACTGCCTTTTTAACAGTTTAGCCTACTGCAGTTCAGTGCAGTTACGACTGGCGGACAGGCCAATAAGCACCTTTAGATGGGTTAGTAGAGGTGTTGGGTTACCAATGTTTGCCCGACCATTCTGAATTCGACCGACAATTCTTAAGGTCACATACCTATGCTTCAAGGATAGTTATTCAAAAAAAGGAATCGGAAATTACCGTAATAAACCACGACGGACAATGTCGTGATAAAAGTTGTGGCAGACTGCCTTTTATGACAGCGTTCGGATGGCCTGGATGATGTCCAGTGATGGTCCTACTCACACATCACCTGACAACTGAGTGCGTGCGACACAATTATTTTATGCCTGCATTTGAACATGCCAATAATCGTACAATGGCAGTCTGTTCCACTACTGTCCGACAAGACATAGATATTATTATTATTATTATTTTTTTTTTGGTGGGGGGGGGGGGGGTCTTCCTAGCCGTGTAGACATAGAAAGCCGTTTCCGACTTTTTCATCTCGGAAATATACAGAGATTTTATACTTACGCGAAAGCCCATTCACAATTAAATGATTGCCGGGAGTCAATCCGAATCAATGAGATTACGCTTTCTAGATATCCATCTTTAATGTTTTTTATCAAGTTTTGATATTTAACAAATATTGCACAATGTTGCGAACCAGTTTATAGACAGGTCAGTCAACCCGTAATGTGTATATTGATCGAAGATAAGCTGGGGTCAATATGAACATTAATGGTTGTCTGGCCGGTCCAGGTCCATGAACTGCCATATGGCCCTCAACCTCGTGATATATTTGTTACGGTATACTGAAATTCACCCTACTAAGAAGATATTTCTCTACCACAGACTTGTTTATGAATTATTATTGTTATTCTCATCTTGAAAAAAGTCACCACTAACCAATGCCAAACAATAACGTTTTTATTCTTCAAACATATTAACAAAGAATACTTTGAAAATTCAAAATTTTGAGTACCACTAACAACTCAGGAATTACACAACATGGTTGGGATCATAAGGAGGAGATGAGTGTGGCACTTGTCCCCTTACTTTTTCGGCTAGAATATTTTCCTTACAGGCTTCCACTCACGTTTTCGCAACAATATGCTTAAACGTTTCACCATCACAAATGCAAATGACGCTGCTGCATATGTTTGACGTTCGGTCCGTTGTCACTTGACTGCGGGCCATATAAGGAAATATGGTCCAGAGACTTCACAACAGATTAACTCCTTCCTTGCTGATAGTGGTTATTACTGCCAAGGACAGAATTTCTCTTGTCACTAAAATAAGGATAATTTGGGCTCATTTAAGCAAATTTTCCACCGGCACATTGAATGAATTTTTTCACCAATGATTTCTTGAGTTAAATGTAGATGAATTTTTCATCAAATCTTGTCATGGATGCTTTATAGCAGCCATGACTAAATTTAATGAAACATATCTTGAAAATACTCAACGGGTTAAGAGGGAAATGCTGGAAGGTAGGGAGATTATCCCTTTGCTCACTGATGTCAAAATACCAGATTTCCAGGAAGCACGGTGGCTCAGTGGTTGGAGCATTGGACCTCAAACCGAAGAGTCAACGGTTCTATCCTGACCAGCGATAACTTCGTTGAGTTCTTGGGCAAGACGCTTAATCCCGGTTGACTACGTTGGGGGTACGGTTGGGCTGCTGTGTACTAAGGTGTTATGCTCGTCGATGATATACATACCATCAACAGCTTATGCAAAGCTAGAAAGTTGGAGAGTCTGAAAGTTGCTGGCCGCAGCTCGGTGGTTCTCCCCACGTTCCTTCCTTCACCCCTAAAACTGTCCGATACGATGTAACCCTGTCTGCTGAAGTTTCGTTAAACCCAAACAAACAAACAAACAAACAAACAAAGAAATAACCAAAGTTTCAAACACAACCTTTTCCCATAATGCAACTCTGAATAGGGTTAAATTGAATTATGAATTTTTCTATAATATAATACGAGTTAGGCCATAGTTTCATGATGTTCGCTTTTTCCGACCAAATGGAATATTCCAGACAAGTGATTCTAAACGTTAGTGATTGGCTATTGAAGGACAACCTGCCCTAACAGTGACGAATTCTTTATGGAATTTGTCTAGTGGCCTGGAAGTTTGTGATACAACTGAATCTTTAGATACTGGCTCGGTCAGGCAATGGTGTAAATATGATTAAATCAATATTGTAATAGAGGTAGTTAAGAACTGAATGCATTTTTTATAATCTTTATTGGAGTATGAAGGTGTGGGAATGGGTTCAAATTATGTATGAATCCCGAAGGGATTCATACAATTGGTACCCATTCCCACACGTTCATACTCCAATAAAGATTATAAAAATTGCATTCAATTCTTATAATTACATTCCGTAACTGTTTAAACTACTTTTTATCAAACAACAAAGCAGAAAGACGAAATAAAACATGTACGAACGAACGAGGCGAAAAACCACCCTCACACAAAATACAAAGCGCACAACTCTGATTTTTAATTTTCACAACTTTAGAAATGGATACGAGTATTTTAGTAACGGGCTTTATGCCACAGTTGGGAAATGTCACCAAAGAAACAGCAGCGGAGTTGATCACTGCGAGAGGCGCTAAAAGTTAAAAACCCGCCCAAACACCGCTCGAATTACATTCTGTCAACTGCGTTCTACCGTAAATGCGGGTCAAAGTTCGACCAAGTGTATTCATTGGAAAATGAATTACATTTGGTCATGACGTTTTCACCCAGCTGACCAATGGGAATTGAATATTTGGACCCAAAACGTATAACTACATTAACAATGTAATTATTCGTGTTTAAACTTTAAATCGTCAGATTTATCCTACGATAATGACTCCCATATATACATGAACACAGATGAAGATGACTTAACAGTTTTTTTCTACATTACGGCATAAAGACATTGCCAGGATAAATGCAGCCTACAAGTAGGGTGCTCAAGGAAGAATACACTTTGGACAACCTTTTCAAAGTAATACAAAAACGACAGTTTGCGGCTGCTTGAGTACTTTAAGTGTTAAAGATACATATCAAGTAATTTTTTTTGTTTAGTGTTGCATGCGGCCGTGGCGAAAGTATATTTTCAATAGATGAGAGACTATTCTTTTCTCCATTTCTATTCTCGCCGATGAACTGTCACCAAAGCCATTCAAACCACCGAATGGACAAAGAAGTTGTAACTCCATGCATTACATGATATTTATATGGGCGTGTGAAGGAGGTCATTATCTCAAAACATTCCGATTTGCTGAAAACTGTGGTACGTTCTTTTCGACCGGAACTTTGCGTGAAATCTGCGCTTTTATTTTCACTCTGTATCCACTGAACACCCCACACAAAAGTCGTCCAAAAGGTTTTGTATAATTAGTTGTAGTTTTGTTGTTTATAATATATCAATTTACCCTCATTAGAACGATCTTGTTTTAATGGGGAAACAGTTTATATACCCGCCCAAAAAAGAAAGTGTGCATTGCAGAAATTGATCAAAGTCCCAAAAAAATAATTTCGTAGGCGTAAAGAGTGTTAACCTGTTCATGAATAAGTTATATTGATCACAAAAACAGCTTTCCCCGTTAAAATTGCATTAACGTTAAATGACGTGCTGCACGCTTGTGAAAAGGCATGTTTTGCACGTGGAGAGTCTGAAAATTCATGCAGCAGTGTGAATCCTTGGGCATTTAAACACTAAAGTAAGGTCTTCCTATCGTTCACATTCAAACTTGCGCTGCTGTTAAAACGACTCCACATTAGCATGCCAAGATTGACAATGAATCAACGTCTCCTTGCCCTGGGTATGATTAGAGCTGGCAGAACACACAGAGAGGTTGCCCAGCATTTGAACTGCCACCGTAACACTGTAGACAGGCTAGTCCATCGACATGCACAACATGATGACGTTCGAGACCGACCCCGCTCCGGGAGACCCCGAGTTATCACCCCTGCACAAGATCGGTATATCCGTGTCGTCCATCTCCGGAACCGGCAACAAACGGCAACGACGACAGCCAGGAACATCCCTAACCTGAGACGGATACATCCGCAAACAGTAATCAACCGGCTGAGAGAATACGGCTTACGTCCTCGAAGACCTGCAATTCGTCCGATTTTGACATTACGTCATCGTCGTGCTCGACTGCAGTGGTGTAGACAACATCTCAGGCATCCCTTACACTGGTGGCGACGTGTTTTATTCACAGATGAATGTCGTTTCCATCTTTCGTCATCAGATGGCCACCAGAGAGTGTACAGACGTCGAAACGAAAGCTACGCAGATCCATGTGTCGTGGAGCGAAACCGTTATGGGGGAGGGTCTCTCATGGTGTGGGGTGGCATCACTGCCCGTAACAGAACTGAGCTGGTCATTATTGATGGCAATCTCAATGCAGCCAGATATCGTGATGAAGTGCTTACACCTGTTGTTGTCCCATTTCTGCAACGTCACGGCCCCGGCGTCATTCTACAGCAGGACAACACGCGACCCCACACAGCTCGTGTTGTTCAACAGTATCTGCAGCAACAACAAGTGGATGTTCTTCCCTGGCCCGAAAATTCGCCCGATATCTCACCCATTGAGCACGTATGGGACGAAATGAAACGTCAGCTACGCCGGCTTCCCCATGCACCGTCAACGCTTGTGGAACTCCAAAGACAGCTTATCAGAATATGGAACAACATCCCACAACACTTCCATGCTAACTTGTTCGCTTACATGAGGCGTAGATGCACAGCAGTAGTCGATGCAGACGGAGGTCATACCAGATATTGAGTGTGTGACTTTTGTGTTTGACCCTTAGTGTCTTTGACTCTCCATGGCACCAAGAGTATTCGTCGCAGCGTAATGAAATTTCTCGTGTTGATCACAAATTGATTCATCTGTGATTGAATAAAATTTCCATGAATGAAAATGATATATATCCTTTTTTAGTGTTATTATTTAGCATGCACACTTTCTTTTTTGGGAGAGCATATTTGCATCTGTTTAGTGAATATTGACACGATGGGTAATAGGTTATGCTTTAGATGAAAAAAAGAAAAACTATGTATTATTCTGGTCCAGATGCTAGTCAATTTTGACACAAATGCATTTAGTCTCACGAATATACATTTTCTGACAGACAACAGACAATGACTCAATGATTTGACTCGGTTTGAAGGTGGGTATTGGAATTAATACATAATACCCTGTTGGCGTAGATGAAGGCAACAATACTTACATTAGAAGCGATAAGTTTATAACAATTTATAAGCATGCACAATTGTCTGCGTGCTATTTATTCTGAGCTTCAGTTTCAATCGATTTTGTTTTGATTGAGTTCAATCGAGTGGCCTTGTCTCTGTTAAAAAGTCTTCTTGCAACAGCTTTTCTAGGTTAATCGACTTGACTTAATAGGTTCAAGGGATACCACATCGCTGCGAGTAATATTAAGATACCACAAAAATCGCTCGGAAGCACTTAGAATAACTCCTTTCCGTAAATTGAAAAAACATCATTCCGCGGGTTGTTGTTATTTTTTGCATCTGGGGTTAACATTTTCATGAGATTTCAAATACCCAGTTTTGTTATAATCAATTAACACATATATATTATAATACAATGACGATCAATGCAAAATCTTGTCAATATGTAATTTCCACGTTGTATAATGCCTCTAATTTGTGCTTAGTTGTCAAATGAAGAAAACGTGCAAACAACCCTCTGCACACTTTTGCTAAAATACTGAAATTTCGAGTAACACTTTCTTCCATAATGTAACAAGGAATTTAAGCAATTCGATCTCTATCAAACAAAACTGATTTGGATGCATTCCAAGCTGCATTATATTAAAAATCTATCACTTAACACTTTGAACTCGAGAGACCGCTTTTCCGGCCCAGCAACAAGATACGTCATAGTTTCATTATGCAGGATGGCTGCTAAGTGAATGTGTGTGGTGGACCAATCACTATTTGCAACGTGCCGCCCCAAGATTGCACGTTGTAAATATTAAATTGGTCTACCCCCAAATAATGAATATGGACTTTTCCAATTGCTGTCTTTGAACTGACATAGAGTATACCACTATGTTTTAAAGGGCTAAACACACTGTGGTCTTGCTTTCGAAGTAAGTCAATACCTACTAAATTGAGTCTTATATTTGAGATTATTAATTTATTTATTTATTGGAGTTTAACGACACTTTTGACAGTCAGGGTCAACTCGTGTGGGACAGTTTTCCGGTGGAGGAAGCCGGAGTACTCGGAGAAAACCACCGAGCAACGGCAAACAACTGTCAGACTCCCCAACGTAAAGTGGGGTTAGCACTGGTTGAAGACAGGTGCACCATCGACTTGCAGTACACCTTAGTACACATAGCCACCATGCCCAGGCGTGCGCAATCGGATTAAGTGCCTTGCCCAAGGACACAACACAGTTTTCCCTGGCGAGGATCGAATCATGGACCTCTCGATTTAAAGATCAATGCAGCAACCACTGAGCCACCACTCTCCCGCATATACTGAGTCAAAAAAGAAAGAATAATATAAACAAATGTGAAAACATAGCATAAATGATGAAATATAATAGTTCTAATGTTGCCTGTTTGAGGACAAGACGTCGTGCAAAGAGTTTAATGACATGTTGTGGTTGTCCACCCAACCGTATACAATTTTGCTACGGATTTCAAAATAGCACGTGCTACCAGAGAGCCTGGGTTATTGAGAAAACACGCTAGTTTTTGTCTTAAAAAAATGCCAAGGTTTACCGAAAATCAGAGGTTGCGTGCCATTGGTATGCATGAGGTTGGGATACTTGCAGAGGAGCTCGCTGCGGAGTTCGGAGTCACTGGCGCCAATATTTGCCGTCTCATTGGAAGGTATAGAACCACTGGATCTACTGACGACCGACCGCGTTCAGGTCGACCAAGAGGTACGACCCCTGCACAAAACCGACACATCAGGACGCCTCACTTGCGGGAGCGGTTCCTTCCGGCGACGAGAACAGCAGCAATTACTCCTGGTAGGACTAACAATAGAATCAGTGCACAAACTGTCTGCAACAGACTCGCTGAACACGGCAACCGAAGTAGGCGTGCATACCACGGACCAATCCTTACCCAACGCCATCGTACCGTCAGAATGGAATGGGTACGCCAGCGTGTTCGCTGGACTCAGCAGCGTTGGAGCACAGTTCTTTTTAGTGATGAATTACGATTTTGTCTACGACGCGCTGATGGAAGGGCAAGAGTGTATCGCCGACGAAGAGAACGGATTTCTGATGCTTGCGTGCGGGAATGCGACCGTTTCGGCGGGGGTACTGTAATGGTTTGGGCAGGAATATACTTGTACCATCGAGCGTAGTTGATCTTCATCGATGGTAATCTGAATGGACAGCGATATAGGGACGAAATTCGTAATGCTGTTGTTGTCTCATTGTTCAACGCTAACGTCGGATTGAAGTTATACCAGGAAGACAATGCCCGATGTCACTTGGCGCGTATCTGTCGTGACTTTCTGAGGAGCAGAGCATCGAACTTCTTCCTTGGCCACCACTTTCGCCAGATTTGTCGCCAATCGAGCATCTTTGGGATCAACTGGACCGTCGGGTACGACTTCATGATCTTCATACGTTAGGAGATGTACGTAATGTTCTAAGCCTGGAGTGGAACGCAATACCACAGGATGACATCCAGAGACTTATCAGGTCCATGCGCCGTCGATGTCTTGCCACCCAAGAGGCAAATGGTGGACATACACGCTATTGACTGCATGTGTGAAGTTTTCATTTCACACCATGTCTGATTTGCGACGTCCTGACGTGACGCTGACAACAGTAAGAACATGAAATTATGCAAATTCATACAGCTAGACTCGAAATATGAATTTACAATAATTTGTTTGGGATTATACTAAAAAAATTGCTCCTCAAAGTTTATTATACTTTCTTTTTTGACTCAGTATATTTGAGATGAGACGCGTAACCATTAATTGTAATTTTGAACAACGAATAGTTGAGTCAAAATTAGAATCAATGATTGAGTGCTTTAATTATGCGGATCGGTCTTGGCGAATCCCTTGTGTGTTGTGTTTATTAAACGCTCAACTATACATTATCTTGAAAAGGTTGAAATTGTAGAACTCGATACCTCCCGAATTTGAGAATCGGTTTCACGATAATGACAGTAAATCTTGCAGGCACGCGATGAAGTTATATTCACAGTATTTGAACTTTAATCTAGAATGCTCAACGGCGATTCACCACGCATTGAATATTCATTTTAACCCTTTACCCAACGTAACGGCAAAAACCAGCCAGCGCTATTCACAAAAATCGTCAATTAATTTTCATTATTTTTTCATTTTTGTCTGAAAAACATAGGTTATGACCCCTCGTTGGAACGAGCTCGTCGAGGTCGTACCAATGAGGGGTCATAACCTATGTTTTTGAGACAAAAAATGAAAAAGAATAATTATTCAAGAATTTTTTTGGCAAGTGTCGTCTGCTTTTCGTGTTAGGTAAAAGGTTAAAACACATTTGAGCCATTTGTGCACGTTGGACTATGCATTTTGCTTCGGTGGTTCAGTAAAGAGGGAGGGGGCTGCTTTGACAACGATCAGATGATTCGTGTGTATTGAAAGATTCGCCGTGGCTCTATAAAAAAATTGAAATTTTTCCCGATGTCCGTGTAATATAAAACTCGAATGTAATATTTTCGACTGAATACCGACGATTAACACTAGACATTCTCTGTTTATTTTACAAATTATAGACATTGCACTGTGCTGTATCAGCGACCTGAGGCGAAAAGTCGTTAACCATTTAGCTAACACGACCAGAAAATGACACTCCGAAAACCTTTCTTGAATGACAAAAGCATTTCATTTTGCTCCCCCAAAAGCATAACTTATTCCCCTCATTTATCGAGCTATGTCTTGAGCGTTAATTGTAGATTTATCGCATTACTCGTATAGATCGCATCCCATCCAACGTGTGACATAATTTACGCACTATCTGCTTATATGAAAACAGATTAAAGAGTTTAATGACGAAATAACGTGTGAATTATGAGCTTTTCATGTCAACGTAAACAACATTTTTGGACATCAAGCAGAAAATTTAGTTTACTCTGTGGTGATAATTGTTAGTAAATTGGAGAAAGTTTCTTCTTCGTTATTGTAGTTTGAATGTAATACTGTCCGAATGATTAGATCAATTTCTACTTTGCTAACGGTAATACTCCAATTTGTCTGATCAACCAAACCATCTCCATTCACGTTGAATAATGACCCTTCAAACATTGTAAATGAACATTTCGTACTTTCCAAGTTATGGACGTTAAGTGTTGAGGATGTTCATGCGACACGTACTCACTCTTATTGATCTGGTATTAAATAAAATGCGGGGGCGTTTCGGTAACCGGTTCTCTTCAGATCACCGAAGTTAAACAAAGTCGAGCCCGGTTAGTCCTCGGATGGGTGACCGTCTGAGTGATCGAATCGGACTCCCGCGTTGTGTCCTGGGGCAATGCACATAACCCAGATTGTCTACATGGGGGGGGGGGGGGCACGATGACGCCGTGTACTAAGGCGTACTGCACGTCGATGGTGCGCATGTCTTCAACCAATCTAACCCTGCCTGTGCTGCAGTGCGGAGTTACGATGTTGGAGAACTGGCAGCTGCTCGTCGTTGCTCGGTGGTTCTCTCCGGGTACTCAGGCTTCCTCCACCCGTAAAACGGTCATGAGTAGCCATTGTACACAAGTATGTGACCTTAAACACCAACAAATAAATAAGTAAATAATTAAATAAAATGCACTGTAAAAAAATACTGTTAAAATTGCAGTAGAAATACTACAACCAATTACCGCTACATTTACCGTGCATTTTAGGGTAATGATGTAACTGGTTAAAGTTTCGGAGTATGCAAATTAATAGAGGAGTGCTCACATTCAGTGGAGCTGTGTTTGTTTGATCGAAAGCGTTAAACTATTCAATTCCTCGTTTTTCAAAATTGCATCGTCCTTGACGAAAGGTGTCTTGTTTCAGAAGACTCAACTTTTAAGGTAAACTAATTAATATCTTTAACCTGAGCCCACACGGCTGCATGTTAACTGGTAAAGTGCTGGGAGCCCATATTGGGGCTTCAGTAAAAACCTCAGGCCGTGACTGTAACATCTACACTCGACTGAAGCTGGTTTCCTGTTGACCCTGGCAAGAATCAAATCTTCTTGTCACATTGCTCAGTTTCATCTGATTGGATAGTGCCAATTTTGCACTATCCAATCAAATGTAACAGAAAAATATATGGTGAAAGGTCATCTGCAGTAAACAAAAATGTAACAATCTACCAGTTAATGACTTTAAGTGGTCGACTCTTTATAAAAAACCAACAGCCTTCTTTTTAATGAAGTAAAACGAATTACCAGCCCCTCCCTCTTTAGCTTGAGAACTAACAAAAAAGGCAGACATTGCCGAAGAAAGTTAAGTACGGAATTTTCACCGTTATATTTTATGGTAAAGTACGAGCAACTGGGTTGCCAGTATTTTTACCGTATTTTAACGTTATTATATTTACAGTGTGCATCAAAAACTGGATATTGAATCTGCCACCTTAAACACACCAAAGCGACACATTTCGTTCTTATTTATAAACAGGCTAGGAATTATTGAAAACTTTGTGTCAGGTTCAACATGCAAACGACACTTGCAGTATTTTTTTCAGACTGATTGGAAAACTCAGGGTTTGCTTCCACAGACTACTCTACCTCTAGGTCTCTACAGATATGTTTCGGATTGGGAAAATAATAAAATTTGATGAGCGAATTTTGTCTCTTAAACTGTGTGAATTTGTCTGGTTTGTAAGATAAACGTTGAAATACACGATCTTTGAACAAAATAGAATGTGTAACCTCAAAAGATTATTTTAAAACTTAACAGGAATGGAATACCTACGAGGCGCTATGCCTAACTTTTGTCTGCCTCGGTTACTTTTCTCCCACCTTTCCACGTCTTTCCTCTAATTGGCACCCACTCTCAATGATGTCCCGTTGCCATTGCAACATGACAGAAAACAAGAAGCGTTACGTCATTTCTTCATCAAGTAGGGTTTCTGTCAAGAATTATCTTACTGATAACATACTCTGAGAGGTAGATGATGTTGAAGTGGATAGATACATTATGGCATATTTAGTGGATGACGTGTTATTAATAAAATAAAATAACTCCAGATTTGTTGATGAATTACAGCTTGTAGTATGTCAGGGGCCATCCTATCCTTTTTTATCAGGACCTCGGTGTAGGTCCCCGGAAGTGCTGTCATATCACGCAACCCACCAACGCCATCTATGGTTGTGGTGGTAGCTGACGCCAGCGGCCATCTTGTGACGTCATCACCAAGGTGGTGTGTGGGGACAGTGACAAGCGCTTCGAGTATTAAGGTGTATTGTTAAGATGGAGGCCGTCATCCTAATTTCTATAGTGGTACGTGATTGGTATGAGTCTGGAAGGCTTCCAATAGGGCCACGATGCATCTAAAAGGTGTATTTGATCGAACTGTAGTATATTTGACGGTTTGATACTACAGAAATAAATGTAATTACCAACATAAATCCGACAATGCCCTCAATACTCCAAGAATTCTCTTTTGTCGATTCTTAATCTGATGGTATTTCTTACCATGGACCAAAACAGCTTTCAGCAGTACGGGAGTGTGTTCGTAGGGTGCTATCCTTTCGAGAAGAGAAAGCTGAATTACCCAAATAAACCCGAGAGATAACCCAAATCACATACATTGACTCGGCGAAGCAGCATCCTAGGGTTTATAATAGTACCACGTAGTGCAATTGGCCCCAAAGGACGCGTTCGGTTAGAGGGGAGTATCTTTATTGCTTCGCATTCTCCGGGGATCCTTTCTTCCACCCATCGCTGGATCTGTTATTGTATCATGGCAGTCTAGCTAGTATTGGCTACTCTCGGATATTGCTGGCCATGTTCACTTCCACTCTCGATGTATACACAGTTACCTCCATTGGGTGATACATATGGTTTCTAACTTATGGATTGGGCCGAATAGAGATGAAGGAAATTACTACTGGGAGTAAATACGTAAAGGTGGTCTTTGGAACTCATGAATGTTGGCATGTCCGTAGCAGAGGTGAGCAGTATTTGGTCTAGCACCCACGTAAGCCTGATGTCAGATTTGCATGAGAAAACAGCACGCAATTTTCGTCATAGATGAATTACTCAGCAGCAGTGCTTTTCCTTTTCACAACACTAACAACACACAACATCATGGAATTTGTAATAAAGCGCCATTTTATTTCACAAACACACACCTATGTACTACTATAACAGTTACAATTCTGGTATCTATCAGTGTATCCATAAAAACAATAAAAATTGTCGAAATTAATCATACTTGAGAGCATGACAACATTCATGACAAAGCATTTTACAACTTTTTTGGTGAAATCTAAATGTCTATGCATACATAATTAGTTTGGATAGTAGATTGGGGTACTGTATCCTTGAGCAAGACCTTACCCCTATTACTCACGTGGAGACACGGTGGCGTTGTGTACTAAGGTGTACTGTACGTCGATGGTGCACTTGTCTTCAACCAATATTAACCCTGCTTGTGTGGAGTTGACAGTTGCTCGTCGTAGCTGGATGGTTCTCTGCTGGTACTCCGGCTTCCTCCACCCGTAACACTGTCCGACACAAGGTGACCCTGGCTGTCGAAAGTGTCGTTAAAGGCCAATAAACAAATGAGCTGAAATTCTACTACGATGATAATGTCGCAACATGGCTACGTGTCCTACCATGGCAACCATACATGGCTTCACTGGGTCACGTGATGTGACGTCACTTCTTGTGTCTACACCGGGGTCCTGCAAAAAGCTAGGTTGCCCCATTGGCATTCTACTGCAGCTTGTGCAATTGGGTTAAAGGATGCGGTCGTTCAGTGACAGAAATGAGTCGAGTCGTTTGACACAACCAACGGCAGTTGTTTTCATTGCGGCTATCCGTGGGGCAAGTTGAAGAGGTACGTCAATTACAGTGAGAAAAACTGGTGCCGTTAGAACCCTCACACTGTTAAGTGCTACAACGCTAATGTTTTTGGTCATCAGAATTTGTTCACCTGTCTTTACCTTGTTACAATTTATGGGAGAATACCAAAAGGCAATCAGTCACAAATGGTGACAAGGCAAATCCGTCAAAGTTAAATAACTCCACTTTAAGATAATTTGATGTACATCTCCAGAATATGACACCTTTAAATTGCGGTACCTAAACTCAGAATAAAGCCCAGATATGGGAGCCCAGCACTCTACAATTTAATGATTAAAATTGTGTTCAAGGTAACTTACAACGTATTTTAGCCTGTTCTGTGTGTGGTCTATAATACTATGGGGCTAAAAGTATCCAGATTGACGAACTATGAAAATATTCTGCCATCTTCTTTGTATTCATTCCACCACCAAAGTATATGATTACATGGTGATAAAAAATAGCCCGGAGCGATTCAGAACAGCAACAAGAAAAATACGCAATTTCAAAAAGTAATCTGCCCATGCACAGAATCGAATTTAGGAAAACAATTGAATTTGGGCATGCTCCAATAGTAATCCAAACCTTCAGAATCTTTATTGAGGAGTTGATACACTTTCAAATTAAGCTTGCAGTTCTGTGATGCGAAAGAATTTAGAAAGAGCGTCTGAGACGTAACGTTTTACAGACCAAAATTTTGTTTGAACTTCCCATAAAGTCAATTCATGGCTGCTTCATAGCAACCGTGACTTGTTTTACATCAAAGATTCAAAATGTTAAACGATACTTAATGTGACTTCACTCTTAACCCTTTACCTAACATGAAAAGCAGACGACACTTGCAAAAAAAATTCTTGAATAACTAATTTTTTTCATTTTTTGTCTCAAAAACATAGGTTATGACCCCTAGTTGGAACGAGCTCGACCGTCTCGTTCCAACGAGGCGTCATAACCGATGTTTTTGAGACAAAAAATGAAACAATAATGAAAATTAATTGGCGATTTTTTAGAATAGCGCTGGCCGGTTTTGGCCGTTACGTTGGGTAAAGGGTTAAAATGAACAAATTCATCCTCCGCATTTGTTACAAATATACAGAGCCAAACTTTCATTTGAATAGTCTAACAATTACTGGACGAGAGATAGTCGAGAAAGGTACCACGAAATCCGCTAGGGTCCAGTGGTATCTCATCATTACTTGCTCGAGTGCAATAATCATTAACCATTCTAATGTATGTGTGGTTCTGTATTTATTACAGCCCTACCCTTAAATAATTCAATGCAATTAATTGCTTACTGATCAGAATATTCGACGATTTGAATGGTTAATAGGATTTCCGTACGAAACTGGTAATTTTGTCAGGGAAAAAAGTCTTTGGTCTTCGACCTTGCGACCCGTAGAATCATTGTTGATTCATTTTCTTATATTCGTGTTGCGAAAGAGGTCTATCTGTATATATTTTTATACATTTAAAAACAAACGTCTTCATCAGACATAGGAAACTAAGAGCTGTGAAATTTCGAAAAGACTGTGTTTGCTTGCATCATTATGTCTGGAAGATGGAGAATATTCATCCAAGGATTTTTCTGCACTGGGTTTCACTGTTGTAATTTCGTACCTTTGAAAATAAAAATAACCCTCAGTTGGTTGTAACTTTATCGTTTATGGATGTCGGTTATTAAAATTGCAATGCTAGAACAAATTTATAGTAGAAAACACAAGAGAGTTTTGGGCATTAATTAACCATTAAAAGCATACGTTCGATTGTTTAATTAAACCAGAGATGTTCGTGATTCTGTTCTCGCTGAGCCACTGGTAAGTTTGACGCTTTGTTTTCATGCATTGGGATAAACACAATGTTGGAAAATAGCACGAAAATGTACCTTTATGTTCTTTCCTCTAATTATACCACATAAATGACCCCCATTCCTTTCCAGGCCCTTTCTTAAAAAGCTCTTCAAGGAGCATCACAAAAAAATCTTTCTCAGCGATTGAAAAGAAACAGAAGTGGGTGAGGGATTTTATTAGCAGTTAACTGTAACTTATTTCTACCGAAAATATTTTGTAATCTAAACCTAACTAACTTGCTACCTGAATTGTTTATCAATGCCACTATTCTTGTTCAAAAGTAAAATAATTATGTTCATGCCAAGTCTTATGTCTTCTTAAATTTGGAAGCATTTTGTTACTAGTTTTTAGAGTACCAACAGAATATTGGCAACAGATGGCGTTCAATTTAAATTTTGAAGCTATGAGAGAAAACAAGATAACAATATTATTGTGTTCATCACAAAAACGATCAAACATTCTCTATCGGTAATGTAAAAATACACGCCAGTCTTTGTTTGGAAATTATTGTATTACTGTCTGTGTTTCAATATCCTAATGTAATGTTTCATAGAAGTCATGTAAAAGAAATTGAAAATGTGAGACATAGGGTTCACATTCACCACCCCTCCATGATCTCAATCTCATACATTCAAGACTTTTAGATGTTAATAGCTAGTAACGTTTTATTACCTGAGTATATATACAGTGAGTCATTTCGGCAAAACTGCACGGAGAAGAAAAAACAACATTACTACCTCCACTTAAACCCACCCCGGCAAAAATTCGTCCTCCATTGGCAAGTCAGAAAATTGAAAATTAACTTAGCAGATTTAAGTGAGTATTTTCTGTAAATCAGTCCTCCTATTGTTGTTCCAACATGATTCAAGAGAGTTATCAACTGACAATAGTCATTTATGGCATAAACGAAATATCGCGTGGCATTATTTTAGTTCTTCAACTGACGAAATGGCATATTTAGATCAACCAGTTTAAACTTTATGTAAAATTTCATCAACTCATTGTGGCTCACAAGCAATAAATCTCCTAATTCAATAGACAGATAGAATTGTGAAAGCAAAATATATCTTTCGTTAGAGAATATTATTGGAAGCAACCAAATATGCAGACAACAACAAAGGGATTCATTCCTGTGAGTCCATGTATGACTTTGAAATATTTAGAGGTTATTTCGCGATTAACTTCATATCGGTCGAGATATCAGCCATCGTTGACTTCATATCAGACTGATATGAAGTGACCTAGGGCAGATATCTCGGCCAATATGAAACTAACCAAGTAATAACTTCTTCATTTATTAATCCAAATCAAATAATTACAAAATGTTCTCAGATCTGTTACAGCTTTCTGACAACGTATTTTGTCACATTCTTTTCGTTAAGTCCGAAGTTTCCTCTTCTCCAAGATCAGCTACCCGAACGCTGCGGCTGAACTATCTCTTCCCTCACTTCGACGATTCTCTGCTTATGACCCAGAATCTTAGTTTGTGATGAATTTTCTGTACAACTCTTTTCATTTTTCTCTTCATCCACCAAACCCTTATTAATTGTCATTATTTATTCCTCACTATACAAAAACTAATCCCTTTTGTCCTGTAACTCAATTTTATTGATTAATTGCTTTCGACGAAAAACGTTTAACGATTCCGCTGTAAACAAAATGGCTACGCGTAGTAACGCATCAAGGTGGACAAGTCTACCTTGGATCATATTGGCCGAGATCGGCGACATATTAGCCGAGTTTGAAGCCATATAATCCGAGCTCGATAATGGACAATTCGGAGAAAGAAAATACCATCTTATAAATAAGAAAATGTCTACCATTACAAAGCGAATCAGAAGGTTCAAGGAACGAACTTTAAAAATATAACATTTTAGGTAGGGGTAAACTAAAAGTCTACCTGAAAGATCAGGTTTGGATTATATACATATTCACAATTTGCTAAGGACCACCCATGGTCATCGGCATAAAAGGTAAATAGGAGAAAAATCTGCGGATGTAATCACTCTCCACAATTCTGGTAGATATTCTTCTGACCCTTTCATCTGTTATTTGCTGTGTGCATTCATACACGTGATGACAAGGATTGTGAAAGTGAGTCACCCACTTTTCTGCGGGTTTTAAATCACCAACTCAGCTGCTCACTTATATTCAAAACGATTTATTCATGTCAAGAGAAGCAATTTTTGTATGTAGTATGACAACTTCTGGGGCATTAAGCAATTTTCTGACAGCGTTTCCCCATTCTTGGACCAATTTTGAAATGTCTGTTGTGAAAGATTATTCTTTTTTACCAACAAGAGTTTGTCCGTGTTCTTTGGGGTATTAAGTTGGATGGGAGGGGCTGTGCTGTAGTCTGGAGCCTGTCCCATGCATAACTGGAGTGGAAGTCGAGTAAGCATGCTAGACGGTACATCCACTCGATTTATTTCCAAATCAACTTAATGGGTAACCAATTTGACTCGATGGGGTCTATTAGAGCCTATAATGTTACAACTCCGTAAAATGTTACACCAACGCATAATGTTACAAAAAATGTTGTAAACAACCGATAATGTTATAAACTCCGCATAATGTTGTAACTTTTTCTAACGCATAATGTTACGAAAATCAACGCATAATGTTACAAGTTCTTTCAAAGCATAATACAAAACAAATTAACCGATAATCTTATAACTTTAAATAAACTCGTATCGTGGGTAATTTATGGTGTTATGGCATCAGTTGCAAGGGGCTATGAAGAGGCATTTTGTTGATTACGCAGAACTGATGATAATTTTACTCATCGTATTGAAGGTGGCTATGTGTAGATGGATTGTGTTCTGCTCCAACAGACAACCTAGGTATGGAGAGAGAGAGAGAGAGAGAGAGAGAGAGAGAGAGAGAGAGAGAGAGAGAGAGAGAGAGAGAGAGAGGGGTCATTGGAATGGGGCGGATGGAGCAAAATGCCATGATTATTGACGTACGTTTACCACACATATTATGCCGAAAGGTTGTCTATGTCGCAGAAAAAGTACATGTAGGTTCGTAGGTTCGAGGCTACCATAGAGGGTACCACACATAAAGCGTCGTTTCCCTTTAGAACACCTGCCGAGGAGAAATCTACCCGGCTATAAACTCGTCAATTCTGAAACATTAATGTAGAAGGATGGATTATTGGGACTTTTCGACTCTTTCCACAACTAAGGTAATATTATGTCGGTGACTGTTTATACGAAACCACCACATCTACTCGAGCGACTTTTTTGACGTTTCACAAGCCTTCAATAAGCAACAATTGCAAACGAAATAACGGCAATATAACAAACAAGAGAAAGAATAAAAGTTACGGGTTGCTGGGGTGGTCTGGGAGGGGTATGAAGGGGTGAGTATGGCGAAAGGAAGGGCTGGTTGGCAGAGTATGACAGGGTGGTAGTAGATGGCAAAGGGTATCGGAGATTGGGGTAGGTTATGCGGGTGAATATCATGAATACCATGGAAAGGCGGGCCAAAAGGAGCGGGAGAGGTAGCATGTATACACATACGCCAATACGAAAAAGGAAAGAGCAAGAATCAAAACACATCCCTTATATAGGCTAGAAAATGGTGGGTAGTCATCTGAGTGAGAGACAGGAAGAGAAAAATGAGATATATATGTGTGAGAAAGAAGGGTAGATAGTGAGAGAGAGAGAGAGAGAGAGAGAGAGAGAGAGAGAGAGAGAGAGAGAGAGAGAGAGAAAGAGAGAGAGGAGAAAGGAACTGAAGTAATAAGACTGCCCGAGAATGCACAATGCATAATACAACACCACACATAATCCCAATCTCAATCCTAATTCCAATCCCAATCCTGATCTTAATCCCTTTGTCTTCTCTCCTATGCTACCCCTCCTCCACCTCTCCTCCTCCTAATTCCTATGACACCCTCTCTCACCATCCACCTTCGCCGTTTCCCCTCCTTCCCTCCTCCTGCTCATAATATTTGCTCCGATTGACTCCAGCGCCTTCAAAACATGTAATCCGAAATCCACCCCTCTATGCTACCCCTCCTC
This sequence comes from Pictodentalium vernedei, assembly GCA_031216915.1. Taxonomy (NCBI): domain Eukaryota; kingdom Metazoa; phylum Mollusca; class Scaphopoda; order Dentaliida; family Dentaliidae; genus Pictodentalium; species Pictodentalium vernedei. The sequence continues at coordinate 145,805,720 of CM062290.1, read as the reverse complement.
CACCTCTCCTCCTTCTAATTCCTATAACCCCCCTCTCTCACCATCCTCCTTCGCCTGTTCCCCTCCTTCCCTCCTCCTGCTCATAATATTTGCTCCGATTGACTCCAGCGCCTTCAAAACATGTAATCCAAAATCCACCCCCTCCTCAACCTCTTCGACCACATCCACAACCTTCACTACACTACCATACCATCCAGTACTACACTCTTATAGCATTTTCCCATAACCTTCTCTCCACAATCACCTCGATATCTCAATCCCTGCGTTTCCTCTTCCTCACCCTAATCCCTATTTCTCCCCGTTTAATCTGCCTTGTCCCCAATCCTTTTCCTCCTCATCCTACCTCCATCCTTCTTGTGCTCCCTACTCCAAGTGACTCCAGCACCTCCAGCACCTATACCCTCACCTCCATCACCTTCTCCACCATTTCCGCCACCTCCACCTCCATCACCACTACCATCTCCAACTCCAAGTCGTTTTTGTTCAATTTTAACTTTTAGAAAAACTTTCAGCAAAATAAACAAATAATAGGATATTGTTATAACGAGAGAACCACGCGAAAATTGGGATTTACTCACAAACGACTATGATATATTATTTTCCGGGAAGAGGAGACCACTCGTGTCGGTATACATACCCTCCGGATAACATAGCGTCCCCTCCCCCTCAATCATGGTTTCTTTGGAGAGAAATCTCGCGAGATTCTGATCGGGCTAAAAAAGAATTGGTCATTTCCCTTACCTGACACCCTTTAAGCACGTGCACGCATATCACCGTGGTGATGTCGTCAGGAGATGGGGGGTTACTGCAGCTACCTGAATGTATATCACGTGACTAGATCCCTTCAAAGTAAGTTCCCCGGGCGGGGTCTCCCACCTTCAGAATTGATGAGTTCATTGTCGGGTAATTTTCCACTCGGCAGGTGTTTTGAAGAGAAATCACTCTTGTTGTGCTGTACCCTCTCTGGTATCCAGTTTCGAACATCCGTGTATTTTTTTCTACAACCCAGACAACCATTCGGCATCATACGTGTAGTAAAAGTACGTCTGTAATCATGACATTTTGCTCCATTCGCCTCATTCCCATGACCCCCCCTCCTCTCTCTCTCCCCACCTCCCTCCCTCCCTCCCTCCCTCCCTCCCTCCCTCCATCTCCCTCTCCCACCTCTCTCTCTAGATACTAGTCCAACTACACCTTGGCTGTCTGTTAGTAGAACACAATCCATCCACACATAGCCACCTTCAATACTATGAGCGCAATTATCATTAGTTCTGCATAAATAAACAAAAATGTGGCCTCATAGCCCCAGGATATTGATGCCATAACATTACAACTTATCCACGATGCGAGTTTATTCAAAGTTATAACATAATCGTTTAATTTGTTTAACATTATGCGTTGAAAAAATTGAAACATTGTGCGTTGATTTCTGTAACATTATGCGTTAGAAAAAGTTATAACATTATTCGGAGTTTATAAAATTATCGGTTGTTAACAACATTTTTTGTAACATTATGCGTTGGTGTAACATTATGCGGAGTTGTAACATTATAGGTTGTAACAGGGCCTGGCATCACTAACCATTAGAAGGAAGTCTACGCTAACTGCCCTTACATACTGTCACGCTATATCGATAACAAGCCTCAGCTACTTTGATGCTTTATTCTCGTACTTTGGTAAAATATAACCTCCACAGGTTCAACACTGAGAAAGGTTAATTTTACAGTAGGTGAAACCTAACTAACGTCATTATACATTAACCCTTTCCCTAACATGAAAAACAGACGACACTTGCAAATAATAACTTGAATAACTCATTTTTTTTTTCATTTTTGGTCTCAAAAACATAGGTTATGACCCCTCGTTGGAACGAGCTCGACGACCTTGTTCCAACGAGGGGTCATAATCTATGTTTTTGAGACAAAAATGAAAAAAATAATGAAAATTAATTGGCGATTTTTGTGAATAACGCTGGTCGGTTTCGCGTTACGTTGGGTAAAGGGTTAACAATTATGTTTCGACGCTACACGTTTTTAATAGCAAAAACGATCAAACTGAAAGCATCAGACTGTGAGTCTTAATGTTTTTCGTAAATGTTGATTTTCTTTTAATAACAGGACATAATGGTTATAGTACGGACACAAAGTAACAAAAAAAAAAACACGCGAGCAGTCAGTCTTATCGGTATTAAAACTTGGAATGCACTCCTGAACAATGAAATAGGCATGGTAGAAATTTTGAACAGCTCCGATTCACATGGACTTCTATCTTCATAGGAAATAGAAAGAAAACCTGGTGACAATTGTTTAAGTTACCGGAAGGCATATCCCAAAAGCTCAACATGGTGATTCAAAAGGCGGTATCTCGTTTTAGCAGACAAACCTGAAATTCTTTTCAGCTCCGGATTACAAGGATATGCAAAACGTATGGGAATCTGATGACAACTGTTTGAATTCTTGTAAGACATAACCCGAATAACTTAAAATTTCAATTCAAACAGCAATAACATTTGACAGATCAGGTTCACACATATATGTCTTGAAAGAAACAGAAACAATAGATTACATTTGAATTATTGTAAGGCAGAATTGCCTCCACCGATGAACGATAGACGAAGGGCACACAAGAGACTGATGCCAGATAAGGACGATGGCATCATGTGTACCATGCTATATGCGGGGACACATTATAAGTAGCAGGACGTTTACTTGCCAGGTATGGTGTCATGTGAGGAGAGATGAGATTAATATTAAGCTATTAAGCGAGTCCGTAGGCCGAGTCTAATATTTATCGCGCTGAGCCTCACATGACGCCATACCTGGCAAGTAAACGTCCTGTAACATATTTATCATGCCGCCAAACGAACTGAATAATAAAATGAAAGCCCGAATCGCTTCATTCTGAATATTTATCAGGAAAGTGTCTTTTATTTGCACGAAAATAGGTGAAAACCTGAGGTGGGAAAATTAATTCGGAAACAAAATGGCGTCCAGCAGAGGGGGTGTGTGGGCTCATACACAGTCACTGGCAGTGTATGGACTCAATCAGATAGCCGGTTCCGCATTTAATAGCCTAATATTACATTGTGCACAATGCTATTAGAGCACGTTGATTGGTCAAATTAAACAGGTGGCATGATAAAAATATATATTATGCAAATTATTTTCGATTTGTTTATCCCACATATAGGATTAATTATTCAACTCACTTCCCTAGGCTCATGAGTTAAACAATTTATTCTATATATGTATTCTATATTCTTGTTATCTATTTTTGGATGAAAAGAAACATTTTTAACACACTATATATTTTTTCACTTTCTATCCGTTTCCTTGCCAAACATTGTTTCGGCATACCGAAACTCATTCTTGAAGTTTCCATTAGGAAGTTTATGCGCTGGTGTTAAATGTTGAAAAGATCTAAAATACCACTTTTTAATCTTACATAAAACTATTAAAGGTGGAAACATTAAAATGATTGGGCTTATGGTACAGGTATTGATAATAACAGGATGACCCGTCTTATAAATAAACCTGTTTGAATATTACTCCAATTGGCGTTAATATGTGTTCTGAGAATGTGGGGATAGATTCACGACATGGAATAGACAAGAAATGTTAAGTGATGTCTAATGTTACTCAGATAGCGGAGCCATGTATGAAAAGTGAGTCGATATAAACTCCCGAAATCCGACGTTGCAGAAAAAGAAAATAAGCTCGAAAAAATATCAACTCGAACAGGCCTGGAATATTCCCAAATTTCAAGACTCTAGTCAATTCTACTCAGAAGCCGTCTGCATATTAGACCAGCTGGCATGTGACTAGAACAGCTGTTCAGATTATTAGATATAATATTTTTAGTCTCTATTTGACGAACCATCGGTGTCTAAGCACCTACTGCACAACACAGGAGGTGACTGAGCTGGGTTTCTATATATTAGGCAGTAACTCGCGACTGAATTTCATGAGCAGAAAAAATCTCCCCACGATTATAGCCATTATAAATGAAAAAGAAGTGGGCGGTATTGCTTTCTAATCATTTCTCTATGCGTATTCACTCTTTACTTAACACGACAGACGACACTTGCAAACAAACTTCTTGAAGGAATTGTTTTCTTTTTTCTTTTTGCCCTCGTTCCAATGGGGTAATAAGCTACGTTTTTGAGACAAAAAGGGAAAAGAAATAATAAAATTAAATGGTGATTTTTTGGGGAATAGCGCCGGGTGGTTTTGTCATTATGACGAGTAAAGGGTTAAAATGGATGAAATGCTTGGTAAAAAGTTCCGTACATCTGTCTCGCGTATGGAAATTGTTGTAAGAGCTTCGAAAGCAGCCTTTTTAGAAAGCTTCTTTCGGGACTATCCAAATTATTCGGTTTGAAAGACATCCAACGAATGTAAATTAGAAAGTTTATTCGGGGAGAGGTATAGTACCAGTTTAGCGGATAGCGTTGGAAAACCATTCCCGACTTATCACGCCATGAAAATTGTTTTTCGATAAAGTTATCTCCCCTAAACATAATAAACTGGCGAGGAAGATCCAATTAACAAGCATGTAATTGTTGCGAAACACCTATGTAATCGGCAGAAAATAAGGCCAAGTTTTCTTTTATTACTTTTAAACAAAAACAACAAAGAACTCTCTTGTTTTCGTTTATTAAAAGTAACAAAATGAAAATTGGCTTTTTAGGGGAGGCTAATTAGAAGCAGCTGAGTAACTGTCCACTTTGGTTTAGCGGATATAATTTTACAATAACTTGCTAGATTTTATTCTTCCCAGGAAAGAATTAGAAATCTTACCTCCTCGACTTTTATATTAATGGAAAGGATAGTGTCTGTATTATAATTATGTCACGACCCACATATCGTTGATATAATATAATGAACAGAAAAAGGTTACAGAACATCAACAAATGCTGTAAGCGCCGGTTTTTTTTTTGTAATTGTAAATGGGTAAAAGCGGAGAATAATATTCAAACGTTCAAATTGATTCGAAAAATTTGTAAAAAAGCCAGCTTCTGTGTTTTTATACTACAAGACAGGAAAAAGCCTGAATTGTTTTAAATGATGCGTACATCGATGATACAACTTCGCTTACATTTCGAAATTTTTATTTTTATATGAAATTTCTGTAACATGCCCCCAGTGTTAAATTTACTGACAACTTTAAAAAATTAAACTAACTTTCCAGTAAATCTCGGCCAATGACGAAAATTGTCAGGCATGTCATATTGCGGTTCCATTTTGAAGTATAGGTACCATAACTTAGATGCTTCATATTCTGTGGATCTTCTTCATATTATTTTTGAAGTGAAACTATTTAGTATGTATGAACTTGTGCCTGGTGCTTGTATGTGCCCCCCCCCCCTCCATAATGTGCAACAAGGCGAAGAGATGTGAACAAATTTGGACGACTAAAATAATTTATTATATGCTAGCCTGTGAGTTAAAGAAAATTAAGTAAAAGATATTTCCCGATATCCATCGACTCGATGGATATCGAGGAATATCCCTCAGTAGCTTCCTCAATGACGTTACGCTACGCCGCATCACGTTGCATTGAAGGAACGATCAGCTGATATTTGTTATTGTTTTGAAACGTACGCATTTGGGGTCGAATTGGGCTGAATATTGTGCAATAAAATGTCTCGTAGCATATAATAAAATATAAAATGTACTCTATTTTAGTCAGAATCTGGAATTTTCTCATGAGTGTGGACCTGAATTTTTTTATTTTTCACGAGCGCTTATTTTCAGGTCCACACAATGAATTTTTTCAGTAGCTTCCTAAATGACGTTTTGCTTTGGCGCATGACGTCGCCTTGAAGGTACCATCATTTGTTATTGTCATGAAACTTTTGCAGTCGACTTGGGCTGAATATGGCGCAGTAAAATGTCACGTAGCATATTATAAAAAGAAAATCTACGCTGTTTTAGTGAATATCGGGAATTATCTCATGAGTGTGGACCTGAAAGTTTTATTTTTCACGAGCGCTTGCACGAGTGAAAAGTAATACTTTCACGTCCGTACAGCGTAGATGTCATTTCAGGTCCAAACAGCGTAGATATCCTCTATTTATCACTCTACCAGTTAATTTTAAAGTTTTAAAGTTCCATAGTGCTGTATGATAAATTATTCATTCCCTTTACGAATATGTTGTTTGTTGTGAAGTTTGCTTATCGACTGTTCAATTACGCAGAAATGACTGCATAGAGCGTTAAAAGGATGGGAAATTACAAACCTGTTCCAGTCACGTTTTTAGAAACACACACACGCTTTGAAATTGCTTTATACGTGTAATGGTTTGAAAAACTTCCGCAGAACCCAATACAACCATATCTCTATAAGCAATTCAAATTGCCGAAGTTCAAATAGAAAACATTTCAATCTCCAAAAAAACCAGCTGCTGCCGATGTGGAACAAAGAATATGTTACTCTTTTAACCCCAATACGATTCTGTTTTCCATGAAGGAAAAGTAGGTTGACGATGAACCGTCGACAAAATGAACAACAGTCGATAAGTAGGCTCAGTAATGATAAACCCTTTGAACACGAGAGCCCGTTTGTCACTCCAGGAACATGATACGTCATTCTTTATTAAGTAGGCTGGTTGCTAAGTGAATGTGTGTGTCTTCCAACCCATGTTGCTTTCACTCGTTAACCCTTCGAGCCCGAGAGGACGCTTTTCCGGGCCAAGAACAAGACACGTAATAATTTCATTGAGCAGGAGTACTAGGATACTTGCTAAGTGAATGTGTGTGGTACACCAGTCACTATTTGCAACGTGCCGCCCCAAGACTGTACATTGAAAATATCGGTTGATCTACCCCGTATAATGAATATGCACTCTTTCAATTTCTGCCACTGAACTGACATGGAAGATACCACCAGGATATAAAGGGTTAATTCCCGCATCTCTTTTATTCTTGCAGCCCTGCATGGATGCCAGATAAAATCATTACTGATGCTCTTTGAGAACTGTCGCGTCTACGACTGCGCGCCATCTGTCAATATTTATTGTTGACTTCTCAACTTGGAAGACAGGTGTGCCGTATGAACTTTCATATGAATGACATTATCTGAGATAAGCAGAGTTAAGCAGCAGATTAAGCTACAAGTAAACGAGTTATCAGAAATGCAGCTTCCCAGAGTTTCAAGTATGTTAACATTTCAAGTATTGTTTCATCCTACACACATAACAGAAATTTGAACGAATTTTGAACTGTTTGGTGTCTGTGTGAAGAAAATTACTCCTTTGCCAATGTTTTGAAAGACATGTAGAATGCTTCAAAAAATGAATATGAAGGTAAAGCATATTGGAATAGAAACGACGAACAATCTCATTACCGAATTAATAAAAAAATGTTCTAAATATACACCTATTGCTACGCCGGTGTTTTCAATTGCGTTTATGACAGAACTGCAAACAATGGTCAGTGAAAACTGTTAGAATTTTATTCACCGATGCAAAATACGTCATTGTCGGGGATAAGATCAGTCTAAACTAATGCGCCGAAGACATAGAAACAGAGCATAGAAAAGGGTTATCATTTGATTGTCTGCCGAGTGGTGTTGCAATCCAATCTATAACTTAATCCCTTTAAGCACCAAAGCGCCATTTGTCGTTCAAGAATCAAGGTAAGACTCAATTTTATAAAATAATTGGCTGGTAAGTAAACTGGAGATCAAAATTTTCAACGTGCAGCCATAAGGCTGCACGTTGAAAATATTAATTAGTCTATCCCCATCTGATGAACGTGGAATTTTCTAATACTGATATTTCTGAACTGATACTGATGATACCAAGAGGGTTCAAAGGGTTTATTTTTCTTTTAACCCTTTACCTAACCTGAAAAGCAGACGACACTTGCAAAAATAATTCTTGAATAACTATTTTTTTTCATTTTTTGTCTCAAAAACATAGGTTATGACCCCTCGTTGGAACGAGCTCCTCGAGCTCGTTCCAACGAGGGGTCATAACCTATGTTTTTGAGACAAAAAATGAAAAAAATAATGAAAATTAATTGGCGATTTTTGAGAATAGGTAAAGGGTTAAGAAAACCACAGAAACGTTTCATGCAATGAATGTCCCAGTTAGAACATTGGTTGTGCTTGTGGTGATTTCTCTGAAGATTTGATCTTTTTTGGTTGGCGGAAATTCCAGCGCGAGAGTATTTAGAGGGAATCCGTCCCATCCCACAATATACGTGACAGATATAAATTTAATACATTACATGCTAATCAACAAACTATTACCTAACAGTACATGTGTTCAACGATTAAGTTTTTTTAGAAAAGGAGTATGTGAACTCTTGTTTGTTTGTTTGCTTATCATGGTTGAATGTCACTTTCAGCATAAATGGCTTCATCGCGACCACAACACAATTATAAAATCAAGTATAGCCATCTATGCATGTTTGCAAAGAACATATTAGAGGACTTTCATGATAGGCATTGGTGAAAGGGGCCTATTATACCTGTTTTGCAGAACTTGTTTACTACTGGATTCCATCTAAAACAATAATGGGGTCAGTTTGAAAAGTTCTTTTCATTTGTATCATTCGAAAAACAATGTTCCAAAAATATAAATATTAAAGGTTATTAATGCTTTACTGAATAGATTGGACGCAACTGCCCATAAATGAACAATGCTGTCTTGATTTTTTTGTCTCAAAACTTAACTGTTCTCTTTCTCAAAATGAGCACAGCTCGTTCCCACGAAGAGGTGTGAACTTTAATTCGTAGCGCAAAATATCAGAAACAAAATTTACTCAGAAATAGAAATTCGTGCTGTCCTGTCTTCGTAATTTATGTGAAAATTACCAAACTGAATTTCTGAAACATTTTTTGTTAGAAGGGTAAATTCTTCTGGGTATACATGCTAATTTTCAGATGCAGGAGTACTGGTTGGGGTGTCTCCAAATAATCATGTGGGATCGCAAATTCTCCTGAAATCATACGTATGCATTGTTAAGAGCTCGTGTGAGCCTACTATGAAATAGTCTATCTGATAACCCTAGGCCATTAGAGATAGTTTTGTGCAATTATATTCCTCATTTCAGCTGAATCAATTACGATAATGGGATTTCGAATATTCTATGAAGTTTGCAAGGGTTTCTCTTTTGTCAGGGAAGTCCTTTAGATTCAAGGCATGTATACACTAAATGTGACACGAGCGTCCCAGGCGTTGGGATAAAGTCGCCAATTCAAATTCCATTTTGCCATTTTACATGGTGTCACGTCTCTAATGTGGGTTTCACTAGCCGACACACAAATACTGACAATAATGAGACCAATGAGCGAACTGAAATATAAAATCACTCCATTTAATTCTGACCCAACAAATCTTTCACGATTTGACATTGGACTACGTCCATGTGATTACTGTCTTAGTTCTCAAACCAAAAAAAAGTTGCGAAGGGAAACAATGTTTCGAAATGGCAAAACAAGGAAGAAAAATTGTCATTTATTAATTTATCACAACACTGGAAATGCTTGCATGGCATCAAATGTGTAAAGGGCTTCAGTTCCCAGTATTGTCCAGGAAATTATTAAAACACAATGCTTTGCGTTATCATTTTATAAACTTATTTGTCGGTGGTGATGATATCAACAGGGGTCAGGGTCGCCCCACCCCCACACCCCACCTCAACCCTCAACATCAGTTCACAAATTAGGAAACCACATCCATCATAAAAAATATCCCCGTGTATAGTTCGATATACAAATTAGACAGGCTGATTCCACTGAAAGATCGTATACTTGTTTTGTTTTGTGTATTTTCAAGTCGGATATCATTACTGCTCAGCGGAGATTCGCCGTTTTTTGAATTTAGTAATCGTCGGAAATTAACAAGTTTTCAAATGTGCTCATTTGTCAATTCTTTGGAAAAGGTTGTTTTTTTTTTAAAAAGAATACATATTTTCTTACAAATATAGCTGGGTAGGTTCAACAAGCTTCGTTGAGTGAAAGGTTGAAGTAATGTAGTTGCCGTTTTAATTGCTGTTTTTCATGAGTGATAAAAATTACATAATGACTCTGAAAAAACGCATACTCTACCTGCTGAAACTGTTGGTTACCCGTATTCCGAGTCACTAATAACTCTGATAGAAGTGTTGGATAGAAATCTGTCTCCCCGCTAATTGGAATGGATGACACATGAACATGTTTATTAAATACTACAATTGTCAGAAGAAGAAAACAGACTTTATGAAAGTTCCGTCGCATCTTCCAGGTCACTGCCGTTACTATGTTGTTAAGCCCGCAGTTAGTAATTTGTAATCTCCAAGAGAGGTAAGATTGCAACTTTAAGCGGAGTAAGAGATAAATACCTCCAGTCCGACGTCACTGATGTTCACATGCCTCGAAACAATAATCAGCTTAATGCACACAGTTAGCAGTCAATAATAAATCCCACGACTGTATAATCAGTAATTATAATAAAGCATGAGCGATCCCACCATAAGCTATTGACTCTGAAACAGAAGAGTCTAAATGATTCCAGCTAACGGCTTCTTGTTATTTGGCCCACGACTAGTTATCTGACGTTACTGAAGCCCATTAATATCTCATTCAGTGCAGTGTAGTGGTGTCTTTGTAAACAGTTTCAGCGTGTTAATATGTAGCTTTATTACACATTCATCTTCAACGACCTCCAGTTAATTAGTCATTAAAGTTCGATCCTAATGCTTTTTCCACGAGCGAATGAAAACTGTGGATGTGTAACTATGTGGACAATCTATCGATATCGTATCTAGCATCAAGTGGTGTAACTTTAAGAGTTCTGAAAACAATTGTTGTGAATTGTTCTCCCTGTATTTAATTGTACTTAGGCTCTGTAAGATGGAAAACATCACTACCACAGATAGAAAACAAATTTCCATTTGTTGCTACTGCCCAGAACATTACGCATCGTGAGAATGCATATTCTGTTTACTCGTATAGCATGTTCCACTTAATTTTTGTATGCACCGGGGTCCAGACGAGATTTTATTTTGAAGGGAATATACTTCTCGACTTTTTATGAAATGTGAACCTTACCCCTTGGGAAATTTCATGGGTGATACAGTAGGGGGCGCCCTGCGCCCCTTCAAATTTTTGTAACTTTAAATACCTTTATTGCACGCCTATGCTTTTATATTCATAAAATACACACTTTTTTTCTGCAAAAACCGAAGCGAACAATAAATGTTTTTGTATTGTTCTTGAACAATAGGGATCACGTGCGCGGACTATTTAACTATTTCTTTTTTATGTTTGGGTTATTTTGGCAATAACTTGTATTTTTAATGTCTGTTTAGTAAAAGCGGGCAATAAATACAGAACAGCATACGCGTTCGAACTGTCATTTTTTACTACACTCGATCGATTTCGGCGGTGGTATAATATTCAACAAGAAACCGAAGGCTTCAAGTTCAATATTATCCCTCCACCAAAATCGATTAATATTTTTTTAGTAAACTGTAGGCGTGCAATAAACACAGAACAGCATACGCGTTACAACTGTCATTTTTTACCACACTCGATCGATTTTGGCGGAGGGATAATATTGAATGAGAAGCCGAAGTCGAAGGCTTCGAGTTCTTTATGATCCCTCCGAAAACATCGATCGAGTGCGGTAAAAAATGACAGTTCGAACGCGAATGCCGTTCTGTCTGTATCCGCGATATGCCATGTGTCATCATCGACAATATCGAACCCCACACATACAACTAGAACTCATCTGCGGGTCGCATGTGAGCCGTGAAAAATTGATATCCTTTCTTTAGAATTTGATCAAGTCAAAATAAGATTGTAGGAATGTGTTGGCTAGAAAGCATTCTTCTTATATTACCCATTTTCCAAACGTTGCCCTGATAGGCTCCCGAATCCCGCCGACGATAGTGGAATATTCCCTCTCGTACTCGTCCCAACTCGCCACTACGTGCCTTGGATGATGGTTCGCATCATGACCCACGATTGAATAATGCCCCCCCCGACCTAGAATCGTGATTCCGTCACTGACTTTCGAAAAATATATTGAACAATATTCGAAAAGTATTTTTGTAGACGTAATGCATGATGTTAGATCAACTGTTTTCAAATTTTGGATACATCATCTTCAACAACCCATATCTAATAATTTGGTACGACCCAGCGATTATGGTCGAACTTAGGGTGATTTTATTGATGTCAAACTCATAAAAAAATAAATGACGTCGGATTATCCTGAAATTTGAGTATGTTGTAGACATAAGAAAAAATAAGTGAGACATACTGTTTTTTGTTCTTCGATTTATCCCCATTTTTGACATTTTACATGTGGAACTTCGAAACCTTCTGCGTGGTTGCGAGATCTTGTGCACGCCATTTTAATATTTTCAAATTTCTACCTTTATCTAAAACAGTGTCCACTTTTGTTTTTTTTTTCTTTCAACTTTTAATGTTAACGCCTGTATCAAGCCTTCCTCTTTCAAATTTTGCATATTTCATTTTCAACAAAACTCTATCTACAACATCGGTACCGACCTGGAGAATTCCGAACATTTATCGCCGAATTTTGGTCGACGTTATTGATATCAAGGTCGTAGAAATTTAATCGGCGTCGGATTCTCTTGAAATTTTTTTTATGTTGTAGAGCTAAAAATAATATGATGTAGCTGTTTCCCAGTTTTTCGATTTATCGCTATTTTTGACGTTTTTGGGTCGCTTCGAAGTTTGAGATTCTTTACATATTCATTAAAAACGCTAAGCTTTTTTAACCCTATACCCAACGCAGACGATATCAAAATTTATAATTTTAAATATCATTTTTACAAATTTTTCCAGAAATTTCAACAAAACCATATCATGTGACCCCTTATTGGAACGAGCCCGCCGAGCTCTCTCCAAACAGGTGTCACATGAAATTATTTTGTTGAAATTTTTTGAAAAATAATATTTTTAGCTGCTGAATTTGCATATTACGCGGGCGGATGTGGCCGATTCGTTGGGTAAAGTTTCAGGGTTAAAACACTTGTCAGGAGTTCAAAATGCTATGACCATATTCGGGGCATTTTCTACAAATAACACTGAAATTAGGAGTAGCTGCTGCTAGATGTTTGGTCAACTGCCAGCGGATGATACTGTTATTCCGATGTGAGATTTGATCGGATTTCAAGCGACGTGGGGCGCGTTATCCAGCGGCTTATTATGTTAAAATGTAGCATACATCTGATTCACGTGGTTGGGCCCAGTCGATGATGGCTGTGTTTCGTTGAATGACTTCTAGAAATTAGCCTGCGTATTCAAAATAACATAGTTATTGTTGACATCGTCATCATGGTATGCTGGATTAAACCTAAGATTTTATGATTTTGCTTCAGAAGATTCCTCACATCTATGCTTCGCAACTCTTCCCACGCATTACAGCCTATAATCGCACGAGTTAACTGCTGACTTCAGTTATTACTATTATCACTACGTCGCATGTTAATATTGATTCACTTTGAATGCGAACATAAATCTACATACACAAACAAAAAGCAAATGTTCTGAACGTGACTATTCACCGACATTGAAATCTACAGGGATGTCCACGTTCTCTTAAATTTACGATAAAATGAACTCGTGTGAAATGACAGAACGGTCGTTGCTATCGAAATAAACCACCTTATCACCAACTCGGCACTTATAGCTCCAAATATATTTTCGGCAACAGTTTCATCGTTAAGTGTGGGTGTGTGTGTGCCTAATTCAAAAAGGGAATGGCGATACAAAACTACTTGTATAGAATAAAGCAGTCGCACCGTGAATTCAGAGGACAGTTAATTTAAATTATCGGGACAAAGGGAAAAAAACCTACAAAAATCACCATCATATATTATTTTATTTTAGGAATATTTCTTTTTATTTCATTTTATATTAATTTTATAAAACTGAATGTATTTTTGTCTTAACATAATGTGACAGACACGGACAAATGTTTGTGCTTCAAATTAAAAGAGATCATGTAATAGTATCAGATACGTCACGAAACATCCCAAGTGTGAAAATTGGACAATAAGAAAGCTTATTTATTGAATACTATTTTCTTTCCCAGAATTTGCCTTTATCAAGCTCGGCAGATATGACTTCAACCTCGGCGTTTATGACGCCGACCTCGGAAAATGAGAACCAAACCAAGCTAGAGTTGTCTTCCTTGATAGGTTATAAGTCGCAACCAATTAGTTTGCAACTAAATCGTTTACAGTTATTCATTGAACGCAGTTTGGAAAATTGGCGGCTACAGGTATGTTGGGTTGGTTTGAAGTCAAGTTTTTGTATGATGAGGAATTAATGGTGGCATTAAGTAACGATTAGGTGGATAAAAAGGAGAAAGAGGAGATTTGTACAGAAAATTCAATGCGAACTAAGATTCAGGGCAGTAAGCGGAGATTCATCGAAGTGGGAGAAGAGGTAGTTCCATTATGCGAACGTCGCGGCTTCCCCAGTGTGGAAGTCGAGGCGTTTGGGTAGCTGAACTATGGGAATAGGAAATTTCGTACTTTGTGAAAAGAAGGAGAGACAATAACACAATCAGATAATTGTAACAGACCCGAGAAAATTGTGAAGTTATTTGTTTTGGCCTTAATAAATAAAGAGGTTATTGTGTCTCAAGCTGATATGAAGTAACATCGGGCTGATATCTGGATCCACATGAAACTAAGTAATAACGTCTGAGAAAGTTGGTTGCCAAAAACAAAAAGAAACAATTTATAATTTGTGCTAGGACACGGAAGTCTTGAATATTTCGTTGTTGAGCTTCTGTGTAGTGAGCGTTTGTTCTAGACTCTAACAGATCGTGTTCTCAAAAAACTTTCTTTTCTCAGTCATTTGAAAAACGATTTTCGATGTATTCGGCTTGGTTGTATTATAACGAATCAAGAGTTTCTGATTTTACATTTCCCCCTCCTACTCATGTTAAAGGAAGATGCATTATTTATTTGAAAGATTCTAATATCAATGTCCGTGAATGCTTCTTTCCCGTTCCACGCCTGGGTTCGAATGTGATCTAACAGTAATATATTTTGAATGGATATCAACCAAATAGGTAAATGTTTACGTCAAGAATACGAAATGTCGGAATGATAAAAGCATCAAAACAAATCACCATTAGCAGTTTAGTTTGCTTGCGTTTGAGTTTTCTGTGCTTGAGGGGTGGTGAATTTACTTTGAAGTAAAATGGCGGAAAACCATTTTTGGGCCAAGTTATCAGTGTGAAGTTTCACTAAATACGCAATCTCATTTTGGGACATTGAAATCATCTTCTACTTTAATGTAAATCTAAGTGTTTATGTTGCAATGGAATTTACTTTTGGCCAAAGATCCAGTGCTGTCTTTCTGAAAACAAAAAGTTAAATTAATTTCTTTATTCCGCCCAGCATTGATCTTTAATTTGAAGTCATATCTGTTTTTTTCTCTTTAAATTTATGTTAGGCTTGTGAATTTTATGTAATTTGATTCGATAATTTGAAAATTGTTTCCAGTGGAACCGTGACCTTTATGAAATTTAAGTATCTCACTGAATGGCATATTTTCATCCTAAAACTGTGTTTGGTTGAGCGACTTTGGACAAATGGGTTTAATGGGCTTTCTGAAAAATCGAACATCAATCTGTATTGAAACTTAGCTGCTATTATTTTGTGATAGAAACACATTGTCCACCAATCACGCGTGCGTTCATTTCAAAATGCAATCATATTTGAATGATTCTGGAGTTAGAGAGGAATTGTAACAGGTGTGTCTGTGGGATATGTTTATGGCATATATTCTGCTTGTTCGACGAAAGTATTACTCTGTGTCCATTTGCTGGTTTATATATTTATTTGTTATGACATCATAAGTTGTCATATTCCATAATATATCCCTGTTTTCGTGGACTCCGTTAGAAATTTTGATTTTAGAAATTTAGCTTCCATAACACATAGCATCTGTGGCAACCGAACAATTTTATTAACCCTTTGCCCAACGTAACCTCAATATAACGTTGGCGTTATTAACTGAAATCATCATTTACATTTCATTTGTTCTGTCTGAAATACATAGCTTAAATACCTTATTGAAGCATGTTGTTCAAGCACATTCCACTGAAGGGTAATACGCTTTATTTTGAAAGTAAACAAATATAATTTTTTATTTATTGACAGGTTTTCTTAGTGCCGTATTCTATCCACGTTAGGTAAAGCGATGGGTTTTATTAGTCTGTTTCAATATCTAACCCATATACGTGTATTCTTCTTTTTTCTTATAAGTTGACGCTAGTTATTGACTTCCCACGAGTAGTTATTCGTGCAAAGCATTCGCGACATGATTATCAGTAAACGCAAAATTGACATTTTACTAATTCAATCAATTGTAGATATAATTATTCCGAGTAAACTGTAATGAAACAGTACACGGAGAACAGATAAGTGGTAAAATACACATGATCGTGAAAATCATTTTTTTTTTGTAAATTAAAAAATAGGTGTTACGTTGATCGGTAACTTGGGGACAATGTTCTCGTTGCACACAAGATGGTACACCATTAGCGTCTAATAGATCCGTTTTGGTCCAGTTTTCATTGTTGGTTTATTCCGGCCAACTTAAGACATAATGGCCGTCACCGCGACGACACAATAGCCCATTTGGTGTCAGCTGCGTTAAAATATCTATCTGTGAATTAGGATGTCATAAACACAATGCTGTTAGGGTTTTTCGAAATATTTTCAGCTTTCCGAGGTCAATATTCATCCGCGACGGGCTAACATTTTAATGCAATATTTTTTTTTTAATTCTGGGCCCGGCGTGAAAGAAAGCTTTATTTACTGTTCATGTAAAAGTACATCGTTGCCTTGTCTCTCTGTATTTAAACTCTACCGTTCTCCCGGCTGCTCACAGCTAACCATAAAAAATAACACCGGGTAACGCTGACAACAACAAAGCGTTCTTTTAATATTTTGTTTAAAAATACTTTACATTCTGAAAATACAAAAATAGCGAAAGCAAGTGATTTGATGGCACACATTTTCAAAGTTTATTGCTCAGAGCTTGTACAATAGCTATATGATCACGCAATTTCTCACCCCACTCCAACAATTCTACATTATGTTTCAAGAAATGTTTTCTTCAAAATGAATAGAAAAAAGAAAGATAAATGAAAAGAAGCACATTTCGTTGTTTGAGAACGCGACAGATGAGCTGGAAAAGTCTACAATATTTGGCGTGTTCCTCTTGCAGGTACCCCGGTTTCCTCTACTCGTAGTGGATAAATAAATAAATAAATAAATTCATAAATAAATAAATAAATATAAAACTTAAAACTTCGGCGCGCGCTAGAAAAACATGTTCGCCATATTTTCAAGAAATATATCACTCTTGATATTTGTCTCCAGACAAAATCGATTAAGTTAAGGATTTATAGGAACCGAATTGGTAATATGATTATGCTGCCCTGTCGTGGTGAGGATCCACATTGTCGATGCTTCTGCCTGCACGTTTTGACGCATGCATTAATTTATACATTCATATGAAGATATTTACTTCACAGATAATGGGGCACGATGTGGAAAGATCAGAACGATAATATCCCACATTTAGAACATAACAGATTATCACATGACCATCGTTCTTGATAAATGTGCCGAGAGTGAACACGTAGATAAGCCACTGCAAGGAGTTTAAGGGTCATTTCGTATACGAGAGATGGCTTTAAGAAGCACACACTTCACACCCCTGGGACGAGTTCCAAGCGATTTGTTAAAACTGTATGCACACACCGAGAAATGAAATGAAATTTGTTCTTTCACTTTATATGTTGCTGGCGCCAGTTCTGAATATGAGTCTATAAATCGATGTGCTTTTGGACATTCTCAACACTAAAAAATTCAGATTAACAGATTCTGACACGCGATTTTCAATAAGGCGATATAAGTCGATAAATAATTTACACGACTGGCAGGTAAGTAATCACGTCGTTTACAAAATAAAGAACTAGAATGAGCGAGAAAGTAGCAAATGTCAAAAACTGATATTTTTTCATTAGGTTCCAGCATAGCATACATTCAACTACAAGTGAAAATCAGTGTTAAGATACTCACAAGAAACTTTCTGCAGTGGTTGCGTCTCAAAACGTCAGTAACTTGTTTGATAATTTTCCAAGGGGTTATCGAAAAAGAGATGCGAACAGCTGATTTCTCTTTTGAATGAAAAAAGAAACATTTGTATGCCATCTATTCAACTTATTTTGGCAACAGCGCCAACGAATACAGAAAAAAGGTATGGTGAAGATGAGTAGAACATCGCCTCTCAAGTGGTGGTTGAATGTAAATACATTAAAAGATCTCGACACGAAGACTTTAAACGAGAAAATCTAACCTATTAACAAGTGTGACGTCCATATCCAACCAGTGCTATTAAAAAATAGCCATTTACTAGAAGCCCACACTTGTCTTGTGTAAAAATATAGTAGTAACAACAAGTTTCATATTCTTAGAATGTGTTTGATATTGACTTAATCATATGCACTCTAATGTCATAGTACCGCAATGTCAAGAAGAAAATTCTCCCATAATGCAACTGGAAATTTAATCAATTAAGTCTTGTTTGACAAAGCTCGTTGAGTTCTGTCAAACGAGACTAAATTGGTTATATTCCTAGATGCGTTAAAGAAAGTTTCATGACAGTAAGTTTGGTGAGTACGGCGTAATCCGTATCACCGTTTTGGCGGTTTGTGGGGGGAGGGGGGGAGGGGAGGGGGAAAATGTCTTTACTTGAATTAAAGTAAAAGCGTCGAAAAATGGCAGTGATTCTAAAAACAATAACAACTACCTGTCAAGTATTCTGCGCTCTGCAATATTTAAAATTTCGTGAAAATCTGTCTAATTTCAAATTTTTGGACTATGACTACCTTATGACGTCGCGGGTCAGTTCAGCCATATCCGTTGAGAATTCCCCAAGGCGGCACCATGATGCTGATATATTTTTTGTTGAACATTTATATTCTCAACATTTCCAAATGATGATCCTCCAAATGGTACTGAAAATAAAAGATTACTAAAAACGTCTAAATTTGCCACCGTTTTGGAACCAGCTTCTCAACTGAAAATCTGAAAATGGTTCCGTCGAGATTAATCAACGTCCAACATATGTGCAAAATTTCATGACCATAGTTAAGCGGAAGTACCCTAAAAGTTGTGGTAATTGAAAAAAGCTAGCGAATTCAACATACCATTTCACCCCATTAAATGGTATAACTACGCTACTGGTCCCTTTTCAGCCAGTAGCAACGTACTACTACCTCTTTCAAGATTACAAAATAAACGCTCAGTGTTTCGGCTCTGTTAAGCATACAAACTTTTTCTATTGGTATGTTTGTAAAAAATCCAGTCCTGGGAGTAACCATGTAAAAGGAATGTAGAAGGAAAAAATGTGACAGCGAAATAAATCGACGGTAGTATTGAAATAGAAACTGAACTCGGTTTGTCGTTTTCGAACCATGCCTCACACAATTCCCTATTACAGTTTAACTGAACATCATAAAACAAGAGTCCTTCGAATAATGGATCAAAAGCTAGGTTTAAAAAGACAGAAGTGAAAACGAAAAAAAATTGTTTGGCGTTTTTTTTATGTATTTCCAGGCGAATAAAAAGACTGGATTTTGTAAAACGAACTGTGAACACCTGGGGTGTCCAGCTACCTGGGTATTAACCTTGTATTCTGGTGTTTGGTAATCTGATATACTAGTGTGTTTTGTTACAATGGTGTGGCGTACCTTCGTACTTGTTCATGGGGATTGGGCAAAATTATAATATAATTCCCATTTTATGATTCATTGAACTGCTAACGCCTCAGAACATGCAGTTTTAGCTTGTGTATACATTCAACATCTCAGCTCACATCAACTACTTGGTCACATCTTCAACAGAACATAGTCAACCATCAATCTTATTCTTGAAACCAAATCTCTGTGGGCGGAATACGTAGTCAAAGACACTCACCCGTTTTAGAAAAGAAGAAATCAATATTGATTGTCTTCACCACACTCCAGGGACTAAAAACAGAACGCAAATAACTTAATAATATATCTTTCGATAAATAATATTCCAAAACAGGATACAAATAACTAAATGTATCTTCAGATGATTAACCCTTTCAACCCGAGAGGCCGCTTTTTCCGGCCCAGGAACATGATGCGTCATATTTGCATTAAGTAGGGTGGCTGCTGAGTGCATGTGTGTTGTAAGTAGTATGTAATGAGGTTTTGAGGTCAATTCGGCAGAACTCGGGCAGGACCCTGGAAGTGACGTCATGTCACGTGACCCCGTGTCGCCATGTTGTATTGTTATGGTAACTCCGGTGAGCAGCCATCTTGTGACGTCATCCCCATACTGATACGTGGTGTTAGTGCGCATGCGCAGCGCGTGTTGTTAGGGTGATACGTGTTTCCGTCATCCATTTCGTGTACTGGAGGCCGCCATCTTGATTTCTATGGTAGCACGTGGCTGCTATGTTACTCAAGGGCCTACAACAACACAGGGTTATGTTCGGAAGATGTGTTCGACTGAATTGGTGTAATTTCCCGATTCATAGAATTACCTCAAATAACCCATAATCCCTCCAAATCACCGAAATTGACTTTATTTGATACGGATTTCCCTCAGAATCCTCTTTAGGACCGTCATACCGTAGATTTTTATAGTAGCACGTAGTGTTATAGCACAGAGGTAAGTTCGATTGAACTAGCGTACATCTAATTGCCCAAATGGACCCGATAATTGTTTACTTGGATCAGATTTCCCAGTACATTCTCGGTTTCTACCCATGTATCTTCAAGCTATGTTATGCCTTTTTTGTTCTATTTATTCTGACGCCCCTAAATATGTTTATGTTCTATTGTACACATTACAGGTAGCACATAGGCATATGCTGGGTGTGCCAATATGTGCTTATGTGAAAAGGCACAATGTGACACATTGTGCCCTAGCACATAGGCACACGCTGGGTGTGCCAATATGTGCTTATGTGAAAAAGCACAATGTGACACATTGTACCCTAGCGCATAGGCACATATGGGTATTTGGGGATACCTATAACCTGGTGGCCCCTCTGTACTATAGCACTACGTCCTACTATTAAAATCTACGGTATGACGGTCCTAAAAAGGATTCTGAGGTAAATCCGTATCAAATAAAGTCATTTTCGGTGATTTGGAGGAATTATCGGGTTGTTTGTGGTAATTACTCCTATTCAATCGAACACACCCCCCGAACATACTCCTGTCTTGTTGTAGGCGTTTGGGTGACATAGCAACCACGTGCTACCATAGAAACCAAGATGGCGGCCTCCAGTATACAAAATGGACTACGGAAACACGTATCACCCTAACAACACGCGCTACGCATGCGCACTAACACCACGTATCACTATGGGGATGACGTCACAAGATGAACGCTCACGCAGGTTACCATGACAATATAACATGGCGACACTAGGTCACGTGACATGACGTCACTTCCTGGGTCCTGCCCAGGGTCCTGCCGAATTGACCTCAAAACCACATTACATACTACTATTGTAGACCAATTAATATTTTCAACGGGCTGGGGGCTGCACGCTGAAAATATTAATTGGTTTACCCCCAAATAATGAACATGGATTCTTCCAAGTGCTGTCATTGAATTGATATGGAAGATACCACCAGAGTTCAAAGGGTTAATATTTGAAAATCAGAATGCAAATAACTAAATATATCCTCCGATAAGTGACCCTTCATCAAAAGCAAACGATATCAAAATTTGTTATATAAATATTTTTTGTTCCTCAAATTTTTCAAAACGTTCCAACAAAACCATAACATGTAACCCCTCGGTTGAAACAGCTAGTTTTTTTTAAAAAAAACTATGGATGTGTGTGTGGCCAATTCGTTAAGTAAAGAGTGAACAACAAGCTCTTTGGGAGATAGAAATAACGAAGTACGTTCATTGCAATATTCACTTAAGTATTTATGTATTCAAAATCAATTTTCAAAACCCACTCATGGGATATCATTTGTTCAATCTTGACCTATCACGGTATTTTAACGCAATTTATTTGACATGTCGCAAAATTCAGGTACACATTATTATCGAATGGAAGTACATATACCTTCACCAAATGTTTGTTCTATTATCACAATATACGCTTTACCTAAAAGTACAAGTGAAGTCACCTACACAGCAAATTTTCGAATAACCGATTTTCCTTATGCCCCAAAAACATCATATGACTCCTCACTGAAGCGAGTTAGTTTCGCTGACGAATCGTAGTCTATTGTTTTAAAAAAATGAACGACGTTTTTTTGTGTAAATTGCATTGGCCCGTTAATCACGTTTCGCTGGGAAATGAGTTAACAGAGAAGCGAGTGGATTTACCCTTTGAGCACGAGAGGCTGTTTTTAAGGCCGATGAACTTGAAACTTGATAACAATAAGTAGGATAGGTGCTAAGTGAACGTGTGGGGTAGACCAATCAATGTTTTCAACGTGCAGCCCCAAGGCTACACGTTGAAAATATTAATTGGTCTACCCCTAAATAATGAATATGGACTCGTCCAATTACTGCCAATGAACTGACATGGAAGATACCACAGGGTTAAAAATAAACGATTGTAAAATTGGATCAACGAGATGAAGCAGAGGTAATCATTTCTTCCTCATTTCGATTATATTTGTAATATTATGTCTGCTGTTAGTGGCGTTTATGGGGTATGGTGGCTCATTGGTAAGAGCACTGGACTTTTTACGATAATACAGATTAAACATTCACATCATATTTCCGTTAGAACTGGAAGAAAAACAAGTGCTGATATTAGAGAATTGATTTCGGGTTACTAGTGTTCTTACTAGAGTTGCCGGTTAACACCACACCGTCTTCATGGTGTGAAAGCTGTTACAATACTGCTTCAATCACAGCATAACAACTTTCACGTAATAAAACGTTACTCATGGAAGGAGTTACAAGCGTTGATAGACTTGACGCTATCTTGAAGGGAGCAGATTTAGTTGCGACGTTTTTCACTGACGCTCTAGTAAACAAGTTGTGTTGAGTTTGGTGAAATATTTCCTTACTCGGCAGGTACAATTATCGTTATTGTCGCTTTACCCGTACGTTATCATTGCATATCTATTTACGATACTGGACGATTTGTTTCAGCAAAAATCCCGAATGGTTCAGAATGTAGCAATCAACTGAAAGAAAGTGTCAAAAAATAATGTCATACATTCTTGAGTATTATCCCCGATAATCGCCTTAAATGTCTTCAGACAAGGATTATATACCTGTCTGTTCATATTCTTAGTATACAAATAGAAACATAACGCCGAAAAACAATATGAAACTTCTACCAAGATAGGATTAAAATTGTGTGCCATTGCCCCCTGTTTGGAATTAGATGAATAAAAAGGGTTGTTTCCCGTTTTCGGAAGGGTGGCAGCAGCTTTATAAAACCATATCCTGCCGCTTCCTAGATTCATTTGAGATCAGTTATATATACCTTAGTAAATTATGGACTTGGAGTTTTTTCAGCTAAGCTCTTCTTCCTTAGAGTTGGCTACTATTTAAAAATGAAAAAAAGATGTGGACAGTCGAAAAATGTAGAGGTTAGATTTGAGTACTATTTTTCAAGATTTTCTCAAATGAACTAATAATGCAATATCAAGTAAATGTAACGGAAGACGTAATCGTACTTAAAGGATATTTTTCTTTTTGGCTGCAATATTATTTGTATGTGTACCTGTAGAGAGATGAAAATAATTCGATACATCCACCAACTTTTTGTCCTAAAATTAAATTGTTCCATAGTAAATTATTGCCGTAGACCACTTTTATTTTCAACAAACAGTCCCAAATAATGATATAGGCTCTTCCAATTCAAGCTTTTAAACTGATGTTAGATTAAACATATTTTTATTTGCCATTAATAAATGCAAATCAGGATTAGAGAACAAGTGCTAGTCACTTAGAAAACTCTCCGCTCCTGTACATAGAATAACAGAAATACAATGGCAGAACAAAATTATGAAAAACAAATTAGGATAGATAAAAAGAAAGACTTAATTAGATAGTGAAAAAGTTACCAATAAAAAGGAAAAACATAAGGAAAACAGAAAGAAAGAAAAAACCTGCTCCATACTACACTATATACATATAGTGATGATGCCCTCCCTTCACACACCCTGCTTCCGGTGTCTCTGGCTGATGCAGTGCCGCAAGAAACAGTATCAACTACATGTATAAAACCAGTCGGTACGTCATGTATGTTGTGCCACCTGACCCGTATTGAACGTTATTACTGTCATATCCTACATGGTTGCATCTATGCGCCGTGGTCTGGGTTAAACCGGAGTGAGTCCCGAGTAAATTTTTGAACAGACAGGAAAATACATGCATTACTGTTGAATGACAATGATGGGCTCCCATAAAGTAACAAATCTATTGTAGCCCTGTCACTTGTTACTCGTCTCAATTCGTCAAATAGGGTTTGACGAATGTCGTCATAGTTGGTGCAGTGCAGAAAGTAATGTTCTGCATCCTCAACGCCTCTGCCACAAGAACAGATTGGGGAAGTACCAATGTAATTATTATATTTATCACCATTAAGGTCACTACAACCAGTCCGTAGCCTCGCGTGGATGATGTTATATTTACGAGTTCCTGTCGCAAAATGAGAAGGTGGTTTGAAATTGGCTGGTGAGATCAATCTTTTGAATTCGATTAGTGAAGTGCTATTGCGAATGGCATCGGGCAGATTATTCCAAATTTCAGTACAGGAAGGGAAAAAAGATCGCTTGAATAGTTCCGTTCGACAATGATAAGGGGCAAAATTTGATGCATCGCGTAGACTATAATGAGATCTGTCGGAGACACGTTGTGGTAGTAGGTGATGTAGAAAATTCGGGGCTGTTCGATTAACAATTTTATAAAAAGTACACATTTTCTGAACATGACGCCTACTTTCCAAACTGTTCCAACCTACTTCCAGCAGAAGTCGTTCTTTTGAAACAGACCGTGTAAGTCCTGTGATTATTCGGGCAGCGTCACAGTGAACATCGTCCACTCGTTTGAGTTGGTACTCGGGAGCGCAGCTCCATACTGAATTTCCATATTCTAAAATTGGTAAGATAAAAGCAAGATACAGTTTTTCAAGGATTTTCCTATTAAAAACATATTTCAATTTTCTTAACTGGGATAGCCTCGCGTAAGCTTTTTTACAAATACTGTCAATATGTTCTGACCACGACAGGTTTGCTTGCAATGTTAGGCCTAAATGGCTATGGTGTTTACAGAATTCAATTTCTTCATTATTAAATGTAATTTCTAGTGACGAAATTGTCTTGCTTAGAGTGAACAGGACAGCTTTAGTCTTTTTCGCGTTGAATGAGACTAACCACGTTTCGGCCCAATCATTTATCTTTTTTAACTCAGAGTTCATTTTCAACTCAATATTACTAGGATTACTGGATGATTCAGTCAAGCACGTGTCATCCGCAAAAAGGCGAGTGATTGAGTCTATTTCGTCAACAATGTCATTTATGTATACTAAGAAGAGGAAAGGCCCAAGAACTGATCCCTGTGGTACTCCTGCTGTGACTTCTTCATAATTGGAATAAGAGCTGTTAATTTTAACTCTTTGTTTTCTAGATGATATGTAGCTATGAAACCATTTAAGTAAACTTCCCGAAACTCCATATACCCTTAGTTTAAAAATAAGCCCTTGATGCCACACTCTGTCAAACGCCTTCGATATATCGCAGAAGACGCCGCACGTATGCATACTTCTGTCTACAGCTTCGCAAAGGCGGTGGTAGACTTCCAACAGCTGGAATACAGTACTGTTATTTGGAAGAAAGCCAGATTGTAAATGGTAAAATAGATTGTTCTCATTAAAATGATTGTAAACGTCTTTGAACACCACTCGCTCCATGATTTTTCCTATGCAACATAGTAAAGAGATAGGTCGATAATTATGAGGGTCTTGGCGGTCTCCCTTTTTATACAGTGGAATTACATCAGCGTGTTTCCACTCTGATGGAAAAACAGCCAAGTCCAATGATTTTCTAAATAACAGAAATAGGGGTCTGCTAACGCTAGATTTCGTTTCCTTCAGCATTCTATGTCCGATGCCGTCATGGCCACTACTTTTGCTGGTTTTGAGAGTTTTGATTATTTTGACAATGTCTTCCTGCGTAAAAGTGACGTCAGCTATTGATTTAATTGATCTGTGTTTGAAGGGTGGGAATTGTTTGCCCTTAGAGTCCAACAAGCTAGTCTTGATAAATGTTTCATTCAGGAGTTCAGCTTTCCCAATATCGGTTTCTAAGATATCAGAATAGGCACCCACGGTCTTTCTAAGGGCTGGTATACCTGGTTCAGACGCAAAATTGTTCTGAAACATTTTAATAACATGCCAGAATTGACGTTGATCATGATTTTCAGATATCAGATCATCAATTTGTTCGAAGTATTGTTCTTTAGCAAATTTCTTCATGTTATTAACTTTATTCCTAGCTACTTTATATTTTGCCCATGTGTTAGGATTGTTTGTATTTAGAGCCGACTTACGTAATCGATCGCGTAGGCGGAGAGCACGTCTGATTGTGCTGTCAAACCATGGCTTGTCGGATTTTCTTATTGTAACTATATGGTGTGGAATGCATTTTTCCGCAATCTTCAAGAAAGAGGACATAAACGCTGAAACAGCAACATCCATGTCTTCTTCCTTGCAGATTAAGTTCTCCCAGTCGGTTTCATCAATTAGATTGTTCATTTGTTCAAAATCTGCTTTTTTGTAATTCCAGACTTCGCGACAGGTGAGGGGTTGAGTTGGGTGAGAACAAACTACATGCGCGAATACCGCAAGATGGTCGGAAAAACCCAATTCAAGTGTGCCAGACTGGGCAACCGTAACAACATCGCTAATAATGAATGGGTCTAGCAGTGTTCGAGACGTTCTACCAATTCGTGTAGGCTCAGATACGACATTTGTTAGGTTGAATTGAGTTAATAATTGATTCAATCTACTATGCTCATCAAAAAGGTTGGAATTTATGTCACCAGTTAATACCACTGCTGGATTTATTTCTAAAGCCTTTTCAATTCTATCTTCTAGTTCTGTCCAGTAGTTTACGCTCGATTCTCGTTCAGATCTGTATGTAACGCAGAGAATAAATTTTTCTTTGTTACCAATTTCGAACCAAAGAATATCGTCATCAAATGACAAGTGTGTTATTTGTTTAAAGATGATGTGATCCGCAAAATATACCGCTACACCACCGCCAAACTGATTACGATTGTGTACAATAGGTACAGAATAGTTTGGAATTAATATATCATTTATATTCACATTGTCATCCAAATGTGTTTCCGTAAAACAGATAATATCAAAGTCGTCCACGTCTTCTGCTATTTTTGACAGTTTGTGGCGGATGCTACGGATATTGTAGTTTAAGATAGAGATTGTGTTTGAATTTTCACTGCCTGATGCTGGTCGAACTGGGCCGGGATTCAGGTGAATATCACCACAGAGTAAGAGTATTATCATAATAACAGTAGTAATTATAGAGGAGCAATGAGGTATTCTGAATGATAAACATCAGAGATGGACTGTACCTGTATACGGCCGAAAGCACACACCTGACTGACCTGAGTTTCTGTTAAGAATATTATAGAAAATTCCCACTGAGTGTCTGTGTTGCATTGCGTCAATCACCATATTTAATTCTCACTTTAGTTTGTGAAGGATTTTTTGTATCAGTGGGAGTGGCAAACATTCGTTTTTCCACAGGTTTAGTGCATGGGGCACACGGGTTGGCATCATCACTGGAGCAGGAAAAGAAGATAAAATGAACAAAAAAATATAGTAAATGCAACATGTGTTTAAACATGGTAATGTTCACCTGAAAAAAGAAAGCTCGAAGTGAATGGTCGGGTTAAGCGAAGATCTTGCGCTAGTATTCAAGTCCAGTTTTCAATACTATACTACCAAGTCCTGTAACAAAAAAGACGGATACGGTCCTGGATTTCTCCCAACCAGCTCATCATGTGAGTGAAAAAACAAACACAGATAACCGTTTCACCGAGTGCAGAAGGCTTCCTATTTATAAATTACAAAGAAATATACATATATATATATATATATATATATACACACATATACATACACACACATATATATATATATATAAAGAAGAGGATATATTTTGTGGTGTTCCAAACGGCAACATGGTGCGGTGCCAGCCGTCGAGTACATGTACGTTCAACCGAGCCTGATGTTGAAAATGCCCTTAAACTTTAATGGGTTAAACATACACATTGTCAAGGCGTTAAAATTAAAAGATAATACTTGTACATGTAACTATATCTTACATTGTACAGGTTTCGGAAATTGTTACTGGTTTTAAAAAATCACATCCAAGGTCTATATAAACGACATACGCCTGGTCAAAAGCTAAATACGACTGGCATTAAGGAGTGTTCCCCACCCCATTCATTCGTTGATCTTTCAAACTGTCGGCAGATGATGTCGCGTCACTCTAAACAGATAAGACTTCTATTATCTGTTATTGATCGCAGTTCCTAGTTTAGTGTATAGATAAAAATAGTCTATAAGATAAATCTGATACTCAATGTAATTCATCAGTTAAATTTGACCTCATTGTTCTTTCTGAACTCGTAATTTGATTGATTGAGAGCCGGTCAGGTATATTCCCTCTTACCGTGCTCTAATTGCCGGAATCGGGTCAATAAGAACATGTCTGTGTCCACGCTACGCGCGATCTCCCTTCTCTCTTACGAACTCTTACATCACCCGAGTCACGAATCGAACACATTCTGTAAATTCGATGATGGCAAATAGACCGAGATCGAAATAACATTTTGGGATTGTTTTTTTTTTCTTCAAACAAAACGGGTTTGGAGAATTGTTTCACTTCTAACGATGACAGGAATTACAATGGAGATAAACGTCTCTTGTTTCGTTAGACATTCGGGAATTGGACTATAGAAAACCATTTGTTAACTCGCTCCTTCGGGCCTCGTTAAGAAATGGCTTTCCATATTCCAATTTCTGAATGTCTAACACAACAAGAGACGTATATCTCCAAAATGGAATTAACTGACACCGTATACACCATATTAGATCATGCACAAACTTTGTAACATATTTTATAGTTACATTTTGTGACATTATTACTTATACTTGAGGTGATTGACAGTTGGAAGAAACTACTAAGTTTTTGTTGCAAAATAATGAGTGGAACGTAATGTGATACGCAACCATACCCATAGATGATCATCTCTAATAACTCGCGATTTGATGTCAAATCTGAACCGTGTTTACTAACATCGACCTGAGCAAAGGTTTACTGAGGCTCAGATCGATTTTAGTGAACGAGGTTAAAATGTGCATGCCAAATCATGACGAATCTGAGATTCTTTTTATCACATAATGTTTAATTTAGCCCTTACCTAATGTAACAGACAGTACTGTTCACAAACCTGTCCAAAAATGTTTATGTTTTTTAATGTTTGCCTCAAAAACATTGCCTTTGACCTCCCACTGGAACTCGAGCTCGTTCCAATTAAGTTCGTAATCAATATTTTCAAGCCAAAATAGTAAACTTTTAGATATTGCTGAAATTGTTTTGCAAAGGTCGTCGTGCTTTTCATATTAGATGACCAGTTAATGAAATGTAAGATAAAATTAATTCAATTCTTCTTCTGAAACCAATGCTCTCACTATGTTCCGACGTCGACGTTGACTTCTGATGACATACGCATATATAGTACAGCCGCCGTAGTAGTAGGTAGGTGCCCATTATACAAAGTGTCATCTGGAGTTCTATGACAATGTGTAAAAGACTAGCACACAACTTTCAAAATGATAGAAGCCCTATAATATTCTGTATGGCGCGCAATATTATGCTGTACAAGAAACAGTTTGTTTTGCAGGGAAGTTGCAGTGTATCATTTGTAATTTCACAGAGCCTGCCATCAGATAACGGTTGTAAGGCAATTTATCAAATTGATGAAAAATATTATTGTTTTTAATCTTCTCACGGAACTGTCTGTTGTCAGATTTTGTAACGTTTTGTGCAATGTTATGAAATATCAGATGACCACCCGTCAAGCCTGTTCGGTTGTTTGTTTGTTAGTTTTTTGAGGTTTAAAGACACGTTCAACAACCAAGGTCGCATGTGGAGGTCGGTTTTACGGGTGGAGAAAGACAGAGTACACAGAGAAAACCACCGAGCATCAGCGAGCAACTGTGATACTCTCCAACTTACTAACCCTACAGAGTCAGCAGCGGTGGAAGGCATCGCCTTAGCACACAGCGCCACTGTACCCCAGGTGGGCGGTCGGGATGAAGTATGTTGCCCAGTACAAAACTCAGTTATCGCTGGTCACTATCGATCCGTCGACATTTCGGTTTAAATTCCAGTGCTCTAACCACTCAGCCGTCATGGTTGTAAGTTCCAGGTGTTTAAACAAGTATTTGCAGAGTAAAATCAACGCTGTTAACGACCCCAAGAATAATATACAATATATGTCAAGTTGTTTCTAGCGTGATGTGATCCTTCAAAATACCGGGCAAGGTGTAATTATCAAAAACTGAGATTGAAATGAAGTCCTAAGTTATCAACTCGTTGCAGATAAAATTAACGAATTATGTTATTGAATTTTACTCAGAAATTGATGACCTTTCAAAAACGTTTGGTACGTTAAATCCTGGAAGAATGGTTGTCGGTTTTTACCGCTTAACCCTTTACCCAACGAATCGTCACATCAGCCAGCGTAATATGCAAATTCAGCAGCTGTAAAAATATTATTTTTCAAAACATTTCAACACAACCATATCATGTGACCCCTCTTTGGAACGAGCTCGTCTAGCTTGTTCCAATGATGGGGTCACATGATATGGTATGGTTAAACATTTTTGTTTAAGTTTAAAAAAATTATATTTAAAATAATACATTTTGATATCGTTTGCGTTGGGCAAAGGGTTAAATCGCAGTACTATATCCAAATTTTACGATTTCTCAAGACTTATGGATGGTGTTTTAATTATTGTGGTTCCAGTAAGTTATCAGCCACTTTAAAATGTTTGCAATATTAAGTGCATGGTCTCATTTATTTGGAACCCGAAGTTAATGAATGATCGCATCCTGGATACTGAACAAATGTTACATTATACTATTAAAAAAAGGTAGAGGATATTTGATAAAAATCAGATATATGAAGACATATATATATAGTTTCATCAAAAAGACATTTGAGGCATTGCGCTGTGACATCTGGTGAATGATTTCAGCGATAGTTGGGTGTCTGCCAAGCACACATTCCACGCACTGTGCTGTAGAAGACATGGACGGTCAGTCAGATAATTTACCACCTTCAGTCCAAGACCTCAATACCTTGTAAATCCTCCTCGGTTCGCTAGACTAGCGCGGATCCGACATGGCATACTCCTCAACAAAAATCCAATATCAGCTTGACTGATGTTATTCCATTCTTCCTGCAGTGCAGCGGAGAGTTCCTGGATATTGGTGGGGAGCTGTTGGCGTTGTCGTAGGCGCCTGCCAATCATATTCCAGACGTGCTGGATTGGTGAAGGGTCAGGACTTAGTGCTGGCCAAGGCAGTGTAGTGATGTTCTGCTCCTGGGGGAACTCTCTAGCGACACGGGCCCTGTGTGCTCTTGCATTGTCATCTTGGAAAATGAATCGACGGCCGTGACGTCGCGAAAATGGCAAAACATGAGCTGCTGACATGATGTGTCACGGTAGTACTGCCCTGTGACACGCCCTTGGATGTGACATGTAATGCTGTTCTGCTTGTCATGGTTATGCCTCCTCACACCATAACCGAACCACCACCAAAACGATCGTGCCGCCTAACGGTTACGTCATGGTATCGTTCGTTCCGCCGCGGCCACACTCTGTTTCGCCTGTCGTGGAATTCGAGAGTGAACCTCGATTCATCGTGACGAACGTTTACGTGCCGTTGACATGTTGGAAGTGGGCGGGCAACAGACAGACTACAGTGACTCAAATCCTCAACGTTAATCAATCGGTGATTAGCAGGTTGTGGTCACGCTACCGTCAGATAGGCAATGTTGATGACAGACGTCGGTCAGGTCGCCCAAGGGCGACAACTGTTAACCAGGATCGTTTCATCCGAACCACAGCATTACGTAACCGCCATCAAAGTGCCTCAGAAATTGGACAGCAGCTGCACCGAGCGACAGATGTGCGAGTCAGTGGTCAGACTATCCGAAATCGCCTACACAGCTGAAATTTGTACGCTCGACGACCTCGAATAAATCCACTTTCGACTGAACGTCACATCGCAGAAAGGGGTAATTGGTGTGGAGCACGCCAGCGCTGGTACAATCGTCGGTGGCGTAGTGTCATGTTTTCTGATAAATGGAGGTTCACTCTCGATTTCCACGACAGGCGAAACAGAGTGTGGCGACGGAGGAACGAAAGATACCATCATGTAACCGTTAAGCAGCACGACCGTTTTGAAGCTTGGATCGGTTATGGTGTGGGGAGGCATAACCATGACAAGCAGAACATCATTACATGTCATCCAAGGGCGTGTCACAGGGCAGTACTACAGTGACAACATGTTAGCAGGTCATATGGTGCCATTTGCGCGACGTTACGGACGTCGATTAATTTTCCAAAATGACAATGCAAGAGCACACAGGGCCCGTGTCGCTGCAGAGTTCCTCCGGGAGCAGAACATCACTACACTGCCTTGGCCAGCACTAAGTCCAGACCTTTCACCAATCAAGCAAATCTCGGATATGCTTGGCAGGCGTTTACAACAAAGCCAGCAGCAAATACCAATGTCCAGGAACTCGCCGTTGCACTGCAGGAAGAATAGAATAGCATCAGTCAAGCTGATATTGGATGTTTGGTGAGGAGTATGCCACATCGGATCCGCGCATGCCTCGTGAACCGAGGAGGATTTACAAGGTATTGAAGTCTTGGACTGAATGTGGTAAATTCTCTGACTGATCGTCCATGTCTTCTGCAGCTCAGTGCGTGGAATGTGTGCTTGACAGACACCCAACTATCGCTGAAATCATTCTCCAGATGTCACAGTGCAATGCACCAACTGTCTTTTTGTTGAAAATATACATATATTCCTTCATATATCTCACTTTTATCAAATATCCCCTACTTTTTTGAATAGCATAAAGTGGGCGTGGCAATATAAGGGTTAAAACATCCTTAACACGCGGCTTCTTCCAATCGAGGGTGTAAATGCGAAAGAGGAAACCCAGAAGGATGAACTTAAGATAAACAGAAATGGATGTACCAAGCTGAAAAGCTGTATCATGAACAAGTATGGAGCGGCGCGTGTCATCAAATTACGGGTTTTAGCGATGTCAAAAAGGCTAAAGTTTGAAGTTACGTAAAAACGTCAAAATGGCGCCAAATCAAGAAACATGAAACAGCTAATTCTTAATTTTTTGAGCTCTGCGACATACTAAATTAAAAAGACAATCCGACGTATTTTAATGTTTGAACCTATGACCCATCCAATGGCGTGACATAATTCGGTCATAATGGTTGGTAATTTCGTATGTCGGCAATCTATTTTTAGATTTGGTTTTTTGAGGAGATTATTTCTCCCAAATTTCGAAAAGGTTGAGGTTGAAAATAAAACATACAGAAAAAAACTGTAAAATAGGCATCGCTAGCATTGGGTACGTAAATTTGACATGACAGAAATGAAATTTGGCAATTTAAAATAACCAGAAAACAGTGTATGAAGTTTAGTAACTGTGTCGATAAAAATATGGAGTTAATCACAATATAGCGTTTTTATTGAAATATGTAAAAAATAGGATAAACTTTGAAGTTTCGAAAAAACGTCAAAATGGCACCAAATCGAATAACCAAAAAAAAAAAAACCAAAGAAACAGCTATGTCTTGATTTTTTTTAGCTTTTCAACTCGGGTGGAGTTTGTAAAGTAAAAGCTGATGGATCAACTTCACATAATCAAAAATAGACTGCGAAGTTTGTTTCAAAACAATATTGCCGCGCTTGTCACAAAATCAGCCTTTTTAATGGGAAAATAAAAAAAAAAATGACTTGACTTAAAAACGTCAAAATGGAGGAATCTCTTAAAACAAAATGCAGTTGTCCCTAATTTTGAGCTCGACAACGTACTAAAATTTTATGAAAATCGGACAAAAGTCATTTTTTGTCACTTATTACCTCCATGACGTCACCTGAGAGATTAAGAATATTCCATGAGTAAACATATTTGGAGATATGATATTTATGAGACGGGATATGCACAGTTTCAAAGACGAGGTCTTGATACAGGCGTTGATGTTAAAAGATATTGAAAAATATATTAAAATAAATTCCTGCACCGCTCTCATCGTGGATAGAATTTAGGAAAACAATTGGGCGAGATATTCATATTTGTGATTAGTGTGCTAAATTAGACTGTTTGGGCTAAAGGAAGGCCCCGGAATTTTGGTCTAACGAAAAAGAAAAAAAGGCTAAAGCTCGTTTAAGTCATTCCAACTTCGATGGATGGCTTAATAATTCATTTCAGCGATCACCATACCTTAAAACTAACATGAAAAGCAGATGGAAAAAATCTTTGAAATGCTAAAATTTTCTTTTTGTCCCCAAAACATAGCTTACCACTCCTCATTGAAACGGAGTCAACGAAATCGTTCCAATGAGAGGCCATAGGCTATGTTTTTGAGGCAAAATTTGAACAAACAATAAATTATGAAAGGCAGTTTGTGAATAGAGCTGGACAGTTAAGGCCGTCAGGTTATTTGAAGTGTTGATAAGAAATATGTGGGAATGTAATTACCAGAATTATATTTCTTGAAGTCGTCATTCTACCGTTGATTCAGGGAATTTATAACCTTCCGAGACTTCTGAATTCATTTGTATGGAATTTAAAAATAACTAAGAAAAATGGACAATATCTGCATTTATAATGTATTTTTTTTATTTCATTTTATCCTAATCCCACAGATTGACATCGATTTCAAAATCAATACATAAATCAAAGATAATGTCTAGAGTAAATGAATTATATAATGGATCATACAGAATAATAATGGGAAATAAAATGCCTAGCTATTTGATTGAAAAAATGTTTTGTTTTTCTATTTTTGTCGCATTGCAAAGGAACTAAGAATTAAGCGACAATTCTTTGATGCAATATCGATCCTTGCTTACAACTTTAAAAACATTCCCGCAACTTGAACACAAAACTCACAGAAATGTAAAAAGTAGAAAAATGCAAACAATAGTATCTTGATACACCCACATGCCATTGGGCAAAATGACTGGCGAAACAACTAATATAGTTGCGAAGCGGCATGAAAGTAAATGGTCACACATCATCACACGTGTAATGCGTGTAAAATCGATATCCACCACATCTACTGTGAAGTCAGATATCCAGTCCAATCACGTGTCTTTATGACACGACACTCTATGAGTTGTGCATTTACAATACTCCTGGGAAACAAAATAGCCAATAACCACAAGAAAAATGGTTCTCTTCTTTAATCATTGATAACAACAGCTCTTTCCTTGATTCTTGAAAAATTATCAATGAGGCTAACAGTCAAGCACTGTAAGAGAATTGTCACTTCTTTTCGTGTAGTTTGCGCGCAACTTACCGTTAATTTAATGTGATGTTCCTTTACTCACAAAATTTACAGCTATTCTTTCATGTCCCATTTATAGATTTCCAATAATAAGTATTTAATTCACCTTGAAAACATTGGGATATTC
The DNA here is from genome assembly GCA_031216915.1 of Pictodentalium vernedei. NCBI lineage: Eukaryota > Metazoa > Mollusca > Scaphopoda > Dentaliida > Dentaliidae > Pictodentalium > Pictodentalium vernedei. The sequence continues at coordinate 145,769,917 of CM062290.1, read as the reverse complement.
ACACAATTATTGGAACTACGCGGCAAAATCATAAAACTACAACTATTTATGTATTTATTTATTGGTGTTTCAAGTCACATATTTCTGCACAATGGCTAATATTGAGCACAACATGAGATAACGCCAAGTTGGGTCAATCATTTATACATATGTTGCCCATTTTAGAGGACTTCCACACCAAGCATTGGTGACTGGGTCCTATTTAACCAGTAAAACAGAGCTTGTGTACCACAGTAAATAAGCATTGTTTCTCTCCCCGGGGGTCCCAAGGGAAAAAAGTACTGGTGTGGTGAGTCTTCGTTCATAATATTTGGTAAACAAACATTTATAATATTAATGGTAATGTCATGAAATGTTCAGTCAAATGACCTCTCCATTGAGAAACATTTCCTGCGTTTATTTACAGAAAATGAATGTTTTTTGTGTTTTAGATTTAACTGGTTGAGGGCTACATTATGTTTGGTGGTCTGAATATGTTCATCAAAATTTGTTTAATTACAAATTATCGAAGAGTGCCCACAGGCACTCTTCAACAATTTGTGATAAAACAAATTTATATAAAAAAAATATTATTTGCGTTTGACTAAATATGAAACATAAGCAAGGAAATAGTTGGCTTTTGCTCTGGTACCCTCATTTTTTGGAAAGCCCTGATATTGGCGTCTAGCACGCAACCAGTTAATCGGATGGAATATTCCAGTTTGTCGAAAGAGCAGGCCATGCAAGTTTTATGACCAAATGAAATATTCCACCTGGTTGAATCTAAAATAGGTGATTGACTAATGTAAAGGTAGACTGGTCTCATGCCACATCAACGTTGGTCTCGTTTAAAAATATATCTGGTGGCTTGCGAGCTTGCAAATCATGGACATACAGAACCTAACAACGAATGAACTGTCGTTGTCTCACGATTGAATGAGAAAGAGAACAGTGGAAAACTCAAACGATTATTCAGACAATGAATAATATTTTTGTCGGTTCGGAATTCAAGACAACTACACTAGGCGTCATGAAATGTTCCTGGGATATATGTAGGTGATTTCAACAGGATCACAACTTGGATTTGTTTCTATGAATCATGGACATGAATGACTTCTGAAGATGTAAAGATGAGATCGTGGAATATGGCGCTGGTTTAAAGAAGCACATGGCTGTTATTTGGGTATTTTGAATCTTTTTTCACGAATATGCTACAAGGTTTGAACATGTTCTGATTGAGGTTTTAGTCTGACAGAGATGTCGTAGCAGCCTCTAGCCACAGATGAATGCAACCGGTGTGCGCAATCCAGCAACCCGTAATGCAGGGTCTTCCTACAGAGGATGTTTGTCAAAATGGGGCATCAGGGCTTGGCACCTTTGTCCATCAAGGCTCCCTTTGTCTATGACACGAACTAAATTACAGTCAAATGAGACACATTTGGTCAATGAATTTTACATTCTGCGGTTGGGTCAATGAATCAAGAAAATGGCATTCAGTTTATGGATGCATTTTTCACAATAGCAATCCTCCCACATTTGTGGCGTAGTGTGGCTGAGATCGTCGCGTTGGACAGGACTTTCGTTGTGTCACCACAAATTGTCTTTGTTCCACAGCGTAGACAGTTTCCCAGATTCCTTTCAAGGTGACGAATACATACGTTCGTCAGCTATGCAGTAGGGATACCAGTTACCAACTGAAGATGCAACAGATATTTTTCTGGATATTTAATTCATCAAGACATTCACCAAGACACTGATCTCCCAGAGTTGCATACAACAATTCTCTTGGTAGTATAACATCAAAGTCTATCTCAATCATAATATTTTCAGGAGCGCGAAAGGTGATCTAACTAAATAGAATGACGACTGTATTATCAGGGCGTTAGCCACTACAAACCAATTACTTTCAACAACTCGTTCTGTTGGATTGTTGATATTGAGTCCATACTTCTTATATAAACGTGTGTACGTGACTGCAATCAGTCGACGTCTGTCAAATTGTGCCGAGGCAAGCATACACTATTTTGGCAATCTGAAGCACCCATCTCCTCTGGGAATTAGACTGGTGGCGATAGTAGTCAATTGGCCATGCTCTAAGTAGAGTGACCAGCTCCCGAATAACTTGTTAGTATGGTTCGGCGAAGTGGGCGTCAAGAGAAAGTAAAAACTACCAGTGCCAGCTGTCTGCATAATTCAGCAATCAATTTACTGTAGGTTTACAGATAACTCATCAATCATGAAAAAATAACAATACGCAACGGTAAAGAGCACTCATTATTTATATATTATATGTAAACACGGCTATTTAATTGACATCCTGCAGATTCTGCACTAGCTTTTCAGTGATTGTTTTGAAATACCGCGACAAGTTTTAATAGCTTTGTGGAAATGTTAGACTCACAGGAATGCACACATCTACGATATCGCTGTTCTATCTATAAACAATTTACATATTTCATAAGTTACACAATGGGAAAATCTCGTACATTTGTACTTGATTTATTTATTTATTTATTGGTGTTTAACGCCACATCAGCAAAAAGTAAACACGTCAATAATGAAGTAAACAAGATTGAATAAAAACATGAAATGATTACGATAAAATGTCACACATACATTGTCAAAGACAGCGTGGTATGAACAACAGCAGTAACGAGTGATGAAACAAAAACTGTGAATACCTTATAAATCAACCTGTTGAGTTTGATACTTGAAGAGCCTAGTATAAAAGAATAAAAACAATTTTACAATTTACTAAAAAGGTTGATTGCTTTCAGAAATGAGAGAATCTTGTGCGGGCTCGTATAATAAAAAGATCTCTTAGACATCCTACAGCGAAGTACTGCGCTCTGACAATCAATACAATGTAAAAGAATGCCTTCCAGAGCCCACATCTGCTGGTAAGGAACACACTCTTGTCGTAGAGTACCCTCTAACAAAAAAGGAATGTATAAGTCTTATGTGACCAATATGACGTCGTGTCAAAACTACATGATCTTTTCTACAAAGGTTACTAGACGAGTAGTGATCAAAAATGTTTGGTCGGAAGCGATGAAGCTTGTTATTGGCCGCACCATCCCATTCCACCTGCCACACAGTTTTGACGTATTTACTGATACGTGGCTTGTTATCACTGAATTGAATCTTAAAATCAGTGATAGGCTTGTTTTGCTACACTGCCTGCCCTGGTGTTACCGGAGATACCGACATGTCCAGGTAACCAGCAAAACACGATAACATATTGGTCAGACATAAGAGTATTCAACTTCTCACGAAATTCCGAAATGAGAGGGTTCTTCTTCAACTAGAGGTTGAGTAAAGCAATCAGTGAGGAAAGAGAGTCGGAAAATATACACCTGGAACTTAATAAAGCACCCATGTTTTTTTCGCAGTGGTGTTAAAAGAAACTGTCATTACTTTCATGCTAACTTTTAGATGGACAAAAGTGATTGTTTGCGGAAAGAATGATGGTCTATTGACAAATAACAGACAACACAATGATGACAATATGCAGTATTTAATGGCGCTAATTAAACATATCTGTCACTAATGTTTTTGATGGAAAATTGTTCTTTCGACAAGTATGGTGCTGGAACGGTTCATGATGAAACAATGCCGGTAACTACTGACCAAAAATGTAACTTGTGATCTCCTGAACACAATAGCAGTGTCTGACGTCAGTAGCGAGTGTATCCACCACGTGCCCGGATGACAGCCTGAACTCTCCTCCTAATGTAACCAGTGAGTCTTCTGGTACGGCCCAGAGGCAACTGCCGTGAAGCAGGAACCTACTCTCACCAATGGACTCCCCTACAAGTCCAGAGAATCCAATGTTGTCGTACAAAACACCACTCCAAACGTCGTCTTTGATGCTGATCGGACAGAGCTGGACGCTTGATGAACCTTCTGGACCTCATACCCAGTGCTTTGCGACGGTTTCGGACAGTTATGTTGCACAAACGCCTGTTGGGGAGCCAAAGGCGTTTCAAAACCCCACTTGAAGCAAAGGGTTCACGTCTAACGAGGCGTGCCAGACTACGATCTTCCCACGGAGAGATCTTTTGGAGTTATCCAAGCCTTGATCAGTCCTTACCATCGATGGTTTGATGATGTTTTCGGACAAGTCTGCTGATGACAGGATGACTATAGCCAAGCTGCCTTCCAATAGCTTTGAATGACATGCCTGCTGCATGCATGCCACCGATTTGCCATCTTAGTGCCTCTGACAGTCTCCTCTTTGCCATGTCAACATTTATTGATAAAAGTAACAAATTTTCTTGTTTTAAACCCAGATATTGCAGGTGGATGATAGTGTTTTTTGTGACATTTGTGGGAAGCATGCTTCAAGTGGACGAGGGGATGTGTTTGAGGTACGCTATCAACCAGAACTACCTTGTTTCAACAGATAAAATGTACTGCAAGACATAGCAATTATTAAAACATAACAGTCAATAATAGCAACGTCATTGTCTTGAAACATTTCAGGGGGTGCTTAATTAAGTTCCAGGTGTATATGATCGACTTCCTTTCCTGTACATTCTCGATGTGTTCAAGCGCTAGTTGTAAAGCTTCAACTTCAGCTGTGAAAATGGAACTTTTATTTGGTATTCTGATTTAGCTGACATGATCACCAGTAACAAAATATGGTGATAGTTTATCATCATCTTTAGCTACATCTGTATAGATCCTTGTATATGCACTAAACTTGGACTTTATCTCAGCATATTTTTGTTGAAATTCCAACGAATTAGTCTCGGACTTTTTGGAAGAAGCAAGGTCTAAAATAACACTAGGTTTTCGAAGATGCCAAGGAGGAATATGTGGTTCACGGTTCTCTTTTATACAATCAGATTCAAGCACGGTGGTCTCCATATGGGACTTAACTCTAATGCCCAATGGAGGAATATGTTTCTGGTGTTCGTTAAAAAATTCATTTTGCGGATCTGAGACAGTTATAAGCAAGGTTTTATGGATTAGCAAACAGTTTAGAAACATACTGGAGGGACAGTTTAATTCTGTATTTCTCAGGAGAAGGTTACCTTGGCTCAACAAGCATTGAATCTATTGGCGACGTTCTGAATGCGCCCAGACTAATTCTTATCCCACTATTATGAATTGTATCAAGTAGTTTTAGATACGACTTTCTTGGAGAACCGTACACCAAACAACCGTAATCTAATTTGGATCTAATAAGTGATCTATACAGATGGAGTTATGTTTTTTGCTCAGCACTCCAATCAGTGCTACCAACCACCTTGAGGAGGCTAAGTGCTTTTTTACATCTCACTCTCAGTTGTTTTATATGGGAAGTGAAATTCAATTTACTTAGTTGTCAAACAACAAAACTAAGAATTTCACTTCCTTAACAACTGTAATGGTACCCCTATCTATATTCAATTCCGGATCGAGGTGATGTTTTCGAAGTTTACAAAAATGTACACAATTTGTTTTTGTTTTGGAGAACTTAAAACCATTTTCTGTGGCCCATTTGTGAATTCTATTTAAGCACAGATGAAGATTGCGCTCTATAGAATTCATGTTTTTACTGCAATAACCGATTAAAAAGTCATCTAGATACAATGCCGAGTCCACCATATTCTCAATAGCGTCAATAATGCTGTTGATTTTCACTGAGAAAGGGGTAAGAGATAAAATACTACTCTGAGGAACCCCCAATTCTTGCTCATGAGGATCAGATAACGTTAACTCAATACGAACCTGAAATTGGCGGTCCTTTAAAAACCTTTCTATAAAAGAGGCATACGCTCTCTCAATGTTAAAAAGATATTTTTAAAATCCCATACGTCCACGTTGTATCATATGCCTTTTCCAGGTCAAAGAAGATGGCGACCACATGTCCTTTTCTGGCAAAGGCACTACTTATAAACATTTCAAGTCTGACCAACTGATCCACAGTACTGCTCTGGCTCCTGAAACCACTCTGAACATTCGCAAGTAGATTGTTCGATTCCAGAAACCAGACAAGTCGATCATTGGTCATCCTTTCCACGGTTTTACACAGACAACTTGTAAAGGTGACAGGCATGTAATTACTTGGGTTGCTGTGTTCTTTATAAGGCTTTGGAATTGGAATAATTGTTGCTTTTCGCCACGAAGGTGGAAACTGGCTAGTCACCCATATGTCGTTAAAAATTGACAATAAAAGTTCAAGTGATGATTGTGGCGAATGTTTCAGAAGTTTGTAGTGTACTTCAGTGGAAGCATCCTTTGCTCTTTGCAAAGAGTTACTGAACTCTTCCATAGAAAAGGGATCGTTGTAATCCCCTGAATTATTGGAGGTACATTTAATCCTTTGTTATTCCTGCTGCTTTTCAATTTTTTCAGACGACGATTGTTTAGAAAATGTGGAGGCTAATTTGTTTGAAATTTTTTTCTTTTGGACGAAATTAGTGTGTTGTTATCTTCCGGGTTTTGTACAGTTGATTTGCTTCTGTCCTTTATTTTTTAATCATTTTCCTAACTTTGTTAATGGGTGTACATGTACACTGGTTAAGTTTAGAGACATAAGTTTTCTCAAGCACTTTTCTTTTTTGTTTTATAAGTCGTCTTGTTGTTACCTGATTTATACGTAATTTGTCCAAATTATGTGTTGTTGAGGGTGACTTATTAAATTCCCGTTCAGTTGTCTTGCGACCCTTTATAGCCTGTTTGCACACATTATCAAACCATGGTTTAGTGAAACGTATTGGATTTGTCGAGGTTTTAGGAATGACTGTGTTTGCAGTGCGAAGCAACTCTGTAGTGAAATGTTGGATTTGGTCAGCACTTTCCTCAAATTTATCTCGTGTGAAGCGTTCGAAACAGAGCGATGAGAAAGTGTCACAGTCAGCCTTTTTAAAGTTCCACTGGGGCGGACTCGGCCGCCACCGCACTCCCCCATAGAATTGGAAAGAGGTCACTCCCGCACAAGTCATCTTCTATCTTCCATGAAAATTCGAGGAAGATAGAAGGGCATGCAACTAAAAGATCAATTGATGTGTACGAACCGGGTGCGGGATGGAGGTAAGTGTCAGACAAGTCATTGGACAAATAGAAGTAATATTTTGTAATAAAGTTTTCTACTGTTTTACCCTTTACATCTTTTTGACTGCATGAATTATCCCAAAAGGGGCTTTGCGCGCTAAATCACACCACATAATTATGGAGTTGGGAGTTGTTGGGCCAGCAGCTCAAGATCAGTCAGTTGTAGAGTTTTACTCGGTGAAAGGTGGGTGGCAGTAATACAGCCAGCTGGCTATGTCACCTCCCTGCGGAAGACAAATATGTAGCTTCATAAATCCTAGATGTAACATAATATTTATACGATTTGTTGTTTCTTGGGCAATTATGTTATAAACATGTATTATAATGTCTTTTGCAAATAAAGTTATTACTTACTGACTGACTTACTTATTACTTACTTACGTAAATTGAACTGTTTTGTCGAATGTTAGGCGTAGCGCCACAGCCTGTAAATTTGCGTGTAAATGTACAGAACTGTGAATAATGTTGTTTCTAGCTAAACGAGACGTTTCACGAGCATGAAGATCATTATCATCTGCCCAGACATTATACGAAGTATAATGCTTAAAAGCTGAATGATCTTGAGTTTCATGGTTCTTTAAAAGAGTTTCCTGCAGGCAAAAAGCACAGGTTTATATTTTTGGCGTAGAAGACCCACTTCATTCAAATTCGCCCTGAAACATCGGCAATTCCACTGTATTATATTGGTTTTGATTGTAATATACATATTTGATTTGAGAAGGAGATGGTTGTTGTATGGGGGAAATAGCCCCAGTAGTTTTCGTTGCTGACTCTTCCCTTGGTGATCTATTCTGAGAAGCGTTCATGTGTAAGTGCCCGAACTTTTCGTCGATGCACTCTTCGACACATCAAGGCCTTCAAACCTGTTACGGGTAACGGGGTTTTGAAAGGCTTTAGGTGTTCTATCCGATAACTGTTTTTGTTTTTCTAATTTCTTTTTTTTTTCTTGATTCCTTTTCTGTCACTGACTAAGATTGTGTGGCTCTGGTTTCTTTTTAAGTTAGGTTGTTCATTTTTATTTTCTGGTTTTGATTCCTTTGCTCTTTCTTCTTCTGGTTTTAGTTTGCCCTGTTCTTTCTCCTTATTTGTTTTCGAGTTTTCTTTTGGTAGTGTTTGAGGAGTTGGTTGTGTTTGATTTGACCTTAGTTGTAGTTGATCGCTGAGCTCTATTGTGAAAGCCTGTAGTAAGGAGGGTATTGTACCTCGAGCCATGTATATTGTGTCTGGTATTCTATCGACTTTGTGGAAACTTTTTTTTATTACAGTAGCATATGATGGTGTTGAAGTGTTCATGCAAGGCATCGATGAAATAATTTCTCTGACCTCTTTAAAACTTATCTTATGCCAGATGGGGCAATCTTTTGAAGAAGGCATATGCTTGACCTGACAATATACACATTTAAGGATATTGTTACTCATCATGTTTTTGGCTGCATTTGTGGCAGACTGACTGGCTCTTGTAGGAATTTTGGCTGTGTCCGTATTTTTGACATTTGAAACATCGAAATGGATTTGGGGTATATAAATACACTCAGACATTCATATAGCCTATTTTGACTGATTTAGGTTGTTGAGGAGTATTGAAAGTAAATATATAAGTCTTAGTGCTGATTTCATTGCCATTTTCCCTTATTTTTATTTGATTGACACCTGTTATTCCCCTTTTTTCATTTATTGAACAATTTCTTTTTCATCGGTGTCAGTAAACTCATGGGTTCTTACAACGCTTCTGTTGGTATTGAAGGTTCTGTGAGCTTCCGATTTCACTTCATTATCTAAAACTTTCTGAATCCTTAAGAGATTGAATGACTGAATTTTACTCGCACATTCAATCAGTATGCCACCTGAACGTAATTTTTTAATATTTTTAATCGTTCCAGCGGTCCCTATTATTGCCTTCTCAAATGCGAAGGGGTTAAAATTAAACTGTTTTCTTTTAATCTGCTGTACGTATTGTATGAACCGAGGTCAGTCATATGTTTGGTAATCAGAATCAGAGTCCGAAGATTTATCATTTGTCGAATCATGTGGTCGTTTAATTTTTGTTTTTGTTGCCAAAGTTTGAAGGAATTTGATTCTGCACTTCATGCCTCCCACCCTTACTCCGAGCCCAACTTAGAAGGTGTGTCCCAGCCTAACAAGTGGTGGTGACAACACCGAGAGAACATGAAGAATATACTCACCAGCGTTGATGCAATTGCATACCGCTGGAGGATTGACCCATCGAGTGTGGGTAGTGCCAGGTCGTGGCGGTCTTTCAAGCAATCATTTTGTGAAACTAGTGCAATGATAATTATCACTGATAACCAATGTAGACAGTGCAATAAAGACCGTATATGTTAAAAAAGGTCGCAATTCGTTCAAGTCAGTATTTCAGTGACAAAATTGAGTAAAAAGAAATAACTGATTGAATGGCCACCCAATACCCTCTTCCCCAACGTCACACCCCCTTGAGGGTTCCCGATTGGCCAGCGCGGGTCGTCCGACCGTCCATATACCCGCGAAGTAGGGGCCAAAGCAGTGTATTGGACAGGTATCTCCAAAATGGAGATTGCCCAAACGGGGGCCACTGTCTGTCCTCAACTGCCGGATTCCTTCCTCCGGGGCCTTCGAAACGCACATCACAGGAGAACAAGGTGCCTGCTGTATGTTAATAGCAGGAGGGAACCATTTTGGTCCGGGGCTGAGTATTTGAATATTCCGCAGTAAACCAGCTCAGTTGAGCAAACCTGCTAATTTCAAACCAGCAAACCTACTCACTTGAGCAGACCGTCCTCTATTCGCCACCTGAGGACCCGCCTAGTAGGGGATGACCCCCCCCCCCTTCGGATTTGAACCTGATAGAATTCGCACATAATTCTACCTTCCCGAATATATTAGCATTCTCTGATTTACAATTTGTGTTCTCGGTAACTTTATTACAATTTATTAGAGCACTTATGACGCTTTAACCCTAAGTAGGCTGACTTTCGTTATACATTTTCATTAACTTTTCGTCGTCTGTGTGTATTATATGTGCAATACAACTTACTTCAACTCATATAGAGACATTCTACCAGATGACAACACGCACGTTAAATAAAATGTTTCTGTTCATCAGTATAATAATTTTTTCTTCCGTTTATCCTCATCTTCCATGAAGATTTTCACAAAAGTTTACGCCATGCCTGGTATGGAGGTGTCGTTGAGGACTGATAGTGTCCGAGAATATGATATGACTTTGATTTAACTGTTTTACCTTATCATACCACGGCCATTTCGTTTTCTAAAATTATCGAATTTACACATTTTTAAGACAGTAGGGAACTCTCATCATTGTCGCGATAGTCTGAGATAGGTAGAACTATCTCACCTATTTGACCAACACTCTCATCCTGAGGTGGTAGTGTGTGTAATATATGTCAGCTATCACTACAATCAATAGACGACCATCGTTACAATAAAGTCGAGTTGACCATCCCAAAATAATTTGAACATGATGTCATGAAAATATGTTGGATTAGTTGATTTAGATAAAGAGAAGAACCCAGACTGTATCTTATGAAAGTGTTGCATTTTATAAGCAGGTCTTACAGAATGTAACTCATGCAAATCTCGCATAAAATACTCGAGTCTGATTATCAGGCTCGAGTATATTGTGAAAGATTTGTATGAGCTTCATTCTCATTGCCTAAATTCAATTGTAAAAATATTTCCATACATCGGTGTTTGAGTGGTTAACCGGTAGCAAACATCGTAACCGGACAAAGCTGTTCCAGTCCAGGTTGATCAATTGACTATTTCTACTCAAGTAATAGTGTAATCGTGTATAAATGTGTACTTTGAACACACATTTGTTTCTAGTTTTGGAACGGAAATAGGTGTTAAGATGTCAAAGAATATAGTCGCATGGCGATGTTTAGTCATTCGTACATGAGATTTGGAGAATCGAACACTGTTAAAATGCCTCCATATTTTATATATTTTCTCCATTTTAGGGAATGTCATTTCCATGCAGAATAGTTCTTGAATATTTGATAGAGCACATAAAATTTGTATTTGATTTATACTGCCAAAAAAAAATTAGATTTAATTTGATTGGATTTAAATGAATTTGAAATTATTTATGGACATCGAACTGAAGCTATTTAAATAACGCAAGAGCCACTGGGAGGGCCATTTAAGCTCTTCGGTTCTATTACACTATAAAATACTCATATAACTAACAGATTCATAGTGTCTTCAAGTGATGTTTGTCCATTTTGTCTTTAAATACGATCACGAATGGCCGTCACATTAATGCACTTTACTGCGCAGTGGAAGACGAGGCAGGAAAAAATCAGCGGAATGTAATTATAACACGACTATCTTGCTCATGGCTACGAATTCTTAATGTAATGGTGCTAACTAAAATGATAAGAGAATGCATCTCACGTCGACTACTCGTACCCTAAACAACATTTTTGCATTAACGTTGTTAGAAAGTATGTTTTACGTCACTTTGGAATGTGGTTAGCCTGACATTACTGTTCTTCAAATTGAAATAATACAATTCAAGTACAGTTATGTTGATAATAATTTCAAAACAAATTTCATACGCACATAACTGACACATGGGCGTGGACATTGGTGAGATAGGGGATATACACCCTTCAACATGTTTTGGGACACAGTCTTTGGTGGGAGTCGCAAAAATCACCAATTGGGGCAGAGGCATGATTTATTCCAACTGTGATGGCTACAGTTAAGAATATTCATCTAAATTAAGCTCCAAACAACACATAAAACACTCCTATCAAGTTTTCGGTTTACCAAAGACCTTCATCAGTGTACACATCGACTAAAAAAAGAACACACACATACTACAACACATAAAAATGAAAGAAAACCTCTGCAATGTACTTCAACAAAGTGGAATCAGAAAAAAATGAAAACCGGTTTTCCAACGGCTTTCATTCTTTTTCGACTCCATATTGTTGAAATCAGAAAGTACATTTCGACCCAATTATGTGGAGTCAGGAATAAAATTAAAACCGGATTTGCAACGGTTTTCTTTTTTTCTGACTCCACATTGTTGAAGTCGGAACGTATTTTCCACTCGTTTACCACCATATTCTTATCAATTATAGTTTGTGTCTGTGGCTTTTTTTCAGTCTACATGTTCCCCGATGAAGGTATTCGGTAGACCGAAAGCTTGGTAGGAGTGTTTATGTGTTGTTTGGAGCGTAAATTCGATGAATATATATTGCTAGTGCTAGTAATGATATTTATGATTTTTCCCTTAGTCTGTAGATCGTAGTAATGTCCGTTTTCCTTCATCTACAGTATGCACTAGGTGATCATACAGATGGCCATCACCTGGTTATCACGTGGCCACCACCCGGGTGGACCTCTATCTACACCTTTACGTGATTGTCGAAAAGAAACCCGAGGCCCTAACAAGTAAATTTGTTGTTCGTGAACAACCGTGTCCATGATCTATAAATAATTTGTTCGTTGGGTCCTCAAGCTTGAAGTAAACAAACTAGCAGGTTTGTGTATTATTAGTCACCAAGTTGGTTATTTTATTTATTTATTGGTGCTTATCGCCACATCAGCAGCTAAGGCTATATCCTGGCGAGAAAACAGTGGAAAGTAAAACATGTGATTGTCAAGTATGAATGAAAAAGAGTGAACAAAAATAGAAAATATCTATAATAAATATGTCAAAGACAGGAGTGATTTGAACAACAATGAGTAATGAAATAATAATAATAATAATAATAATAAAAATAATAATAATAATAATAATAATAATAATAATATAGTTTAGAGCCATGAATCCGCATAATTACGCTCTCAGGCCTCTCTCACTCACTCTCTCTCTCTCACGCACGCACGCACGCACGCACGCACGCACGCACGCACGCACGCACGCACGCACGCACGCACGCACGCACGCACGCACGCACGCACGCACGCACGCACGCACGCACGCACGCACGCACGCACGCACGCACGCACGCACGCACGCACGCACGCACGCACGCACGCACGCACGCACGCACGCACGCACGCACGCACGCACGCACGCACGCACGCACGCACGCACGCACGCACGCACGCACGCACGCACGCACGCACGCACGCACGCACGCACGCACGCACGCACGCACGCACGCACGCACGCACGCACGCACGCACGCACGCACGCACGCACGCACGCACGCACGCACGCACGCACGCACGCACGCACGCACGCACGCACGTACGCACGCACGCACGCACGCACGCACGCACGCACGCACATATTGTGACTGAAGATGCTCGCAAATTGAGTAACGCTGTCTCGCCTCGTCTTGCTCCTCTACCTCCTACTCCTCCTCAGCCTTTCTTCTCTGGTTCTCCTAGTGCTCTCACTAGAACTCCTCCTCCTTCTGTTTCTTCTCCTACTTCTGTTTCCTCTCCTGCTTCTGTTTCTTCTCCCCCTTCTTCTGCCTCTAGTGTGGTTCAACCAGGTATATCGTACTCAGAGAAAGTCAAATCACCGAGCCGCAACTCGGGCCGCTCATTTGATTCTAAATTCTCCCAGTTTCGGCATAAAAGCGGAGTTAATTTTGACAAAAGGAATTGGCGCCTCCCCGATGTTTGTAAAAACATCCTTATGATTGGAAGTTCAAATTTAGGACGCATTGACCGAAATCCCCATCCGGACATCCAGGTGGAGTGTTACCCCGGCGCCAAATTCAATCATCTGCGCTCTATGTTTAAAGGGCACAGGGGCCAGTCCAGTCCCGAAAAAATATTATTAAATATTGGCGTGAATTCTCGAAACGATAATTCTGATCTCGTAGTTAAGCAGTTGCGGAATATGCTTAGCGATATCAGGGTCAAGTTTAGATCAGCAAAAATTTATTTCGCTGAACTAAACTTTTCGCAAAAACTCCCTCAGGCTGAGAGGAGAACCCTGAGCATCATCAACGAAACCATTCGGAAAGTGAAGGACGTTAACGTTATACCAAAAATTGATGACGCGAAGTTTGATGTTGCTCAGGATTTAATCCATTGGACCACGAGAACCGCCAATATTATGTACGATCACTGGTTGAACCACCTAAATTTAAACTAAGTAAAGGCAAAGGTAACAGCCGCCTAACAGATGTGGGATTAGGAACTAATGTGGTTAACCTGTCTGGCACCAATGACCTAACAACCCAAGAGAAATCTCTTTTAGATCGCGGTTTAACTTTTGTACCAGCACCAAAGCCCAAAACTGATAACCAAACAAATTTACCATCATACAACTGTAATTTTCTTAGGCAAATGAAATTAGCAGACCGCTTTAGAAACTCCAGCGGTCGGAAACTTCCTTTTACAGAATCATCTGGTTGGTCACCTCCAGATAGTGAAGTAGATCCCGAAATTATTGAGGCTAGCAAACGAATCATCGAAAAGGTGTTCAGCATGAACATACTCTCCGATAAAGACAATTTAACAGCTGGTGAACGGAGAGCCCTCACGAAACTTCGAAAAAATAAGAAATTAGTAATTAAACCAGCAGACAAAGGTGGGTCGGTAGTTGTTCTATCTCGGGATAATTATATAAAGGAAGCCATGAGACAACCCAGCAATACTAAACACTATAAGAAAATAGATTCACTTATTTGGCCTAGTAATATCGAAAAATTCAATAAGATCTTAAAATTTCTCCTCGACGAAGGTCACATTACCAAAAAACAATTGAAATATTTAACAGCTAAGCTCAGTGCTCAAACAAGACAATTTTATATCCTACCAAAGATCCACAAGGACCGTTCTTCATGGACGGATGACTTAACTCCACCCGGGTGGCCAATTGTATCAGATTGCAATTCGGAATCTTATGCGATCTCGGAATTAATTGATTATCATCTGAAACCTATAGCAAATAGACATCCGAGCTATCTAAAAAATACACAGGATTTCCTGTCAAAAATTTCGAAATTGAAAATATCGAAAAATGCAATTCTGGCTACTTTGGATATCGACAGTATGTATACGAACATTGATATTGATAATAATAATAATAACTCTTTGGCCAGCCGCTGATTTGTCGCGGTCCTCATAAGAGAAGGCCATCATTCCCCCTGCACCCCACCCCCTCTTCCCCTCCTCTCCTCCCAGCATTCAGATATAAACTGCTTAATAGTGTCCCTCACTTCCTCTTTTTCAATTTCTTCAATAAGCATTCCTACCCTCTCCCTCGTGTCCCCCTTCAGCCATCTATCCTTTGTTTCTTCACCCCACTTCTGCATTATTCTTCCAGTAAATTTTATTCTATGAGGTATATACTGTGGGCATTCCAAGAGAAAATGTTCCAGGGTCTCCACTACTCCAGAGTGGCACATTTGGCATCCCTTTTCCCCATCTCTCCCAATTTTTCCCCGAAGCTCCAGTGATCTTGATCTCAGTTTGAACAGCAGTGACCCTCCAAAGGTGCCATCTAGGTACTTCTCAAAAGCTGGCTTTTCTTTATATTGTAACCCCTGCAGTGATCTTTTCACGCTAACCCCTGTTCGCCAGTTTCGATTGCAATCTTCCATGACTCTCTCTTTGACAAACCTTTTGCCTTCTTTCATTCCTACTTCTATGTTTGTGACCTCTATAGAGTAATTGTCCATTAGTTCCCTCACATGTTTTGACCACCCCGTTTCTATATTAGAATTCCAAATGGTATCGAGCATCAATTTGCACCACCGGTTGTCAGGCAGGTTTCTCAAGTAGTTAAAGTAACACAGTTTTCCCAAATCTACCCTGTCCTTGATTTTCATCCACCCAAGCTCCCCCCTTACTGCTTCCAAAGCTGCAGCATTACTCGACCCTGTTATCCATCTGCCGGCATCATTTTGAGTATTTTCCAACTTCTTAGTAACGGTTTGGTTTAATGGAATCACGTCCGTGCCATACGTTATACTTGGTAAACCCACCCTCTCCCACAGTGTTTTCCCCACAAAGACCTTGTTGAAACTATTTTTCCCTAAAAGTTTTAGTTGGTTCAGAATTCTTTTCCCCTTCAGAATCAGTTTGGCTGAGTAATTTCTGTACACCCCTCTTCCCGTTATATTTATGCTTACCCCTAGATACTCATACTCTCCCGTTTCTCCTACAGTGATTTGTTTGCTTTCCCCTTCGGGGATTGAGAACTCCCCCACTCTCCATCTCTTCGTCATATCTACCTTGCGTCCAACGGGTATTACCTTGCTTTTATTTTCATTTAGTTCGAGCCGCCAAGTGTTCCCATATCTACCAACAATTTCCAGCAGTTTCTCTAGCCCCTGTTCAGTTCTAGACATTAACACCATGTCGTCCGCAAAGAATAAGCCTGGTATCTTTATGTCTCCAACATTTACCCCCTCCGCACTCTGAATTAGTTCGTCCCCTAAATCTTTAACATACAATGCAAACAAAATCGGTGAAAAGATACACCCCTGCTTGAGGCCTATATCCATAGGGACTCGTTTTGTAGTGATACTGATAAAGGTGTTAAATCAGTTAAAAATGCATTTGAAAAATATCCGGATGCGAAACGCCCGGATGAACAAATTTTGGATCTTTTAGAGCTGAGCTTAAAAGGTAATGACTTTCAATTCAATGGAGAATATTTTCTACAAATAATGGGTTGTCCTATGGGTAAAAGATTCAGTCCTAATTTTGCAAGCATTTATGTAGCGGAATGGGAGGAAAATGCCTTTAGCAAATGTGCAAAGCATCCTCTCGTATATCTCAGGTATTTAGATGACATTTTTATTATTTGGGAACATTCAAAAGAAGACTTTGATGAATTTTTAGAAATTTTGAACAATCACGATCCAAATATAAAATTGAAAGCTACTATCAGTGAAAATTCTGTTGATTTTCTCGATGTGACCGTGTATAAAGGCAAGCAATTTCAAGCGTCCGGTTATTTAGATTATAAAGTATATTTTAAACCAACTGATTCACATCAATTGTTGCACACAAAATCATTTCATCCTCAACATACATTTAAAGGTATCATCAAATCACAGCTCATTCGTTTCCACCGCAATTCAAGTGATAAGGTAAATTTCAATGAGGCTTGTTCTACTCTATTTGGCGCCCTCAGATCGAGAGGGTACTCGCTGCGCCTTTTGCGTAGCCTGAAATCCCAAACCCTGAAAAAGCTCGATGGTCCAGCTGAAACTACCGATTTCGAACCACTGAAGATTGAACACAACAGACCGTTGCAGAATGGTAGTGGCGCGGTATTTAATTGCAAATAGCCTCGTTGTAGACTGCATACTTTTATGCCTGATCAGAAAGAGGAATTTTCCTCCGAACAAACGAAAAATCATTATCAGATCCGTAACCCCCTCCATTGTGATTCACCAAACATTATTTACCTTATCACTTGTAAGCGATGTCGGAAACAGTATGTTGGTCAAAGTCAAAATCCTTTCCGAGAACGTGCTACTAGACACAAACAGGATATAAAACATAATGCTGATGCCCCAGTAGCACAACATTTTAACCTTCCTGACCATTCTTTGGACGATTTCGAAATCCATCCTATTGAACAACCACCAATTAAAGACACATTACAAGAAACGGATGAATTTAGAAAAAAACGTGAAGCTTTTTGGATCAATACGCTTCAAACCCTCTGGCTATTTGGTATGAACATATCAGAGGGCGAGTGCGAAAGGAGGTCCATCATTCCTTTCACTTTAACGTACAACAGAATGAATATCGAGATAGCAAAAATGTTAAAAGATGAATTCAATTTTACCAATGCTAAATTAAATGAACCTTTGAATCTTCGACCTGTCATCGCCTATAAGAAACACAAAAGCTTGCGTAACATCCTTGTAAGGACTAAATTAGAGCCCATCAATGAATAACATCAATTTTTGCCAGTCAGTTTAACCAGTTCCTAAGCTCATCACTTAGTTTAAATCAATTTTATGTAATTTTTTTCATGTTTGAAACCCATCAGGGTTCAGTAAATGAAAACAATTTTTTTTCGGCGGCATATTAAAAGGAAAAAAAACGTTTCAGTAGGAAATGTCTGTGCCAGTGCGATTTTTTAACCTCAAACACACACAGGCGAGTGCCAGAGTTCATATATGCCCAAAAACAAAATAGGTTCTAATTTCAATCATGTGTATGTATTTCCTAAATAAAATTATTATTTATTTATTTATATTTTTATTTATTGAATATTTTTAATTTTTTATTAATTTTTATTTATTTATTTATTTATTTATTTATTTATTTGGTTGATTCATTTATTTAAATTATTATTTTTATTTTTATTTTTAATTTTTCATATCTTTCACACAATGTAGAGGTTCAGAAGGTAAAACACACAATTTCTACGTGGTGTAAAATATTTTCCGTCATAAACCTCCGTCGGGGGATATTCATTCCAACTGATAACATTCGTGAGGCATCATGATCTTTGGCGTTATTTTTTCATTTATTTCTTTAGTCTCAATATATTTTATCAAACCATTTTTTCATATTATTTTCACATACTTCTGAAGCCAGTAAAGCAAACCGCTCCCGATTGGTTTTACTTAAATCAAAGCCAACCAATATGGCTTCATGGGGTCAGTAAAGCAAACCACTCACTGGCTGATTAAAATTCAATGGAAGCCAATCAATAGGGCTTCATCTAATTTGTTTGGACAACACAAACTGAGTTGTGAAAAACAAACTTGGGACATCTCAGATTGAAAAGAATTAATAAGATGAGTGACATTTGTCAGCTTGTTACCGAGTTTAATTATGTACTGAGCTGTGAAAAACACCCCCAGCCCACATATGGATATATACCATGCATGCCCTCCCAAAGTTGGAATCATTTTCCTCAAAGTCTCTTTGAAAAAGCCAAACCAAGCGAAACGCGTCGAGACAGACGGATTATTTTCTACCTTTGTTGAAGACTACAACCAATCCAGGTATCTTCTCTAATAGGTAATATCTAGATTTCATTTTAATTTATTTCATTTCTTCATTTTAAATTCATCTACCTATTCTTCAAATGGCTCAAAAAAGACAGAAGCATCAGGGAAAGAGAGTTGCCCAGTCTGGAAGAGGCCAGGTACAATCGTTCCCGGCCTATTCTAGATTGGTCAAGGCCCTTTTCCAGGTGATTCAGTGTATGCACCATATTGGGCTCTTAGAGCAGCATTTGGCCAACCGGGATTTCCCGAAACAGTTGGAGAAGAAAGTAGATGAGTTAGGTGGCTTTCTAAAGCCGGCTCTTCCCACCCCACACATTTTTTCTGTTTTTCGACAGATTAGTGTGGGATGGGCCAACCAAACGTTAAATGCTTTAGTTGAGCATTACAAGATAAATTTAAACCAGTTGAAGTCTAAGATAACTTTGGCTATGCGACCACCTCCTGGACTCGAAAAAATAGACTTCAACAGCGCTTCGGCGCGTGCCTTGATCTGGGCTCAAAAAAACTTTAAAAATAAGTTGACAGATAAGACGATTTCGGCCTATGAGTCTTACATTTCGGAACTTCGCCCAGCGTCTGGAGTAAGGAACAATACGGGAGGGAGCAAGCAAACTCCGGCCCGTGTTGTCCCTCTACCCCAACGCGAAAAGCAAAATAAGAAAAGATCAAGGCAAAGCACTTCTCCCTCTTCTTTTCCTTCTACTTCTTCTTTCTCTCAGAGCAAGCGCCTCAATTTGCAAACATCTCCGGTCCATATTGTGACTGAAGATGCTCGCAAATTGAGTAACGCTGTCTCGCCTCGTCTTGCTCCTCTACCTCCTACTCCTCCTCAGCCTTTCTTCTCTGGTTCTCCTAGTGCTCTTACTAGAACTCCTCCTTCTGTTTCTTCTCCTGCTTCCGTTTCCTCTCCTGCTTCTGTTTCCTCTCCTGCTTCTGTTTCCTCTCCCCCTTTTCCTGCCTCTAGTGTGGTTCAGCCAGGTATATCGTACTCAGAGAAAGTCAAATCACCGAGCCGCAACTCGGGCCGCTCATTTGCTTCTAAATTCTCCCAGTTTCGGCATAAAAGCGGAGTTAATTTTGACAAAAGGAATTGGCGCCTCCCCGATGTTTGTAAAAACATCCTTATGATTGGAAGTTCAAATTTAGGACGCATTGATCGAAATCCCCATCCGGACATGCAGGTGGAGTGTTACCCTGGCGCCAAATTCAATCATCTGAGCTCTATGTTTAAAGGGCACAGGGGCCAGTCCAGTCCCGAAAAAATATTATTAAATATTGGCGTGAATTCTCGAAACGATAATTCTGATCTCGTAGTTAAGCAGTTGCGGAATATGCTTAGCGATATCAGGGTCAAGTTTAGATCAGCAAAAATTTATTTCGCTGAACTAAACTTTTCGCAAAAACTCCCTCAGGCTGAGAGGAGAACCCTGAGCATCATCAACGAAACCATTCGGAAAGTGAAGGACGTTAACGTTATACCATAAATTGATGACGCGAAGTTTGATGTTGCTCAGGATTTAATCCATTGGACCACGAGAACCGCCAATATTATGTACGATCACTGGTTGAACCACCTAAATTTAAACTAAGTAAAGGCAAAGGTAACAGCCGCCTAACAGATGTGGGATTAGGAACTAATGTGGTTAACCTGTCTGGCACCAATGACCTAACAACCCAAGAGAAATCTCTTTTAGATCGCGGTTTAACTTTTGTACCAGCACCAAAGCCCAAAACTGATAACCAAACAAATTTACCATCATACAACTGTAATTTTCTTAGGCAAATGAAATTAGCCGACCGCTTTAGAAACTCCAGCGGTCGGAAACTTCCTTTTACAGAATCATCTGGTTGGTCACCTCCAGATAGTGAAGTAGATCCCGAAATTATTGAGGCTAGCAAACGAATCATCGAAAAGGTGTTCAGCATGAACATACTCTCCGATAAAGACAATTTAACAGCTGGTGAACGGAGAGCCCTCACGAAACTTCGAAAAAATAAGAAATTAGTAATTAAACCAGCCGACAAAGGTGGGTCGGTAGTTGTTCTATCTCGGGATAATTATATAAAGGAAGCCATGAGACAACTCAGCAATACTAAACACTATAAGAAAATAGATTCACTTATTTGGCCTAGTAATATCGAAAAATTCAATAAGATCTTAAAATTTCTCCTCGACGAAGGTCACATTACCAAAAAACAATTGAAATATTTAACAGCTAAGCTCAGTGCTCAAACAAGACAATTTTATATCCTACCAAAGATCCACAAGGACCGTTCTTCATGGACGGATGACTTAACTCCACCCGGGAGGCCAATTGTATCAGATTGCAATTCGGAATCTTATGCGATCTCGGAATTAATTGATTATCATCTGAAACCTATAGCAAATAGACATCCGAGCTATCTAAAAAATACACAGGATTTCCTGTCAAAAATTTCGAAATTGAAAATATCGAAAAATGCAATTCTGGCTACTTTGGATATCGACAGTATGTATACGAACATTGATATTGATAAAGCTGGTAAATCAGTTAAAAATGCATTTGAAAAATATCCGGATGCGAAACGCCCGGATGAACAAATTTTGGATCTTTTAGAGCTGAGCTTAAAAGGTAATGACTTTCAATTCAATGGAGAATATTTTCTACAAATAATGGGTTGTCCTATGGGTAAAAGATTCAGTCCTAATTTTGCAAGCATTTATGTAGCGGAATGGGAGGAAAATGCCTTAAGCAAATGTGCAAAGCATCCTCTCGTATATCTCAGGTATTTAGATGACATTTTTATTATTTGGGAACATTCAAAAGAAGATTTTGATGAATTTTTAGAAATTTTGAACAATCACGATCCAAATATTAAATTGAAAGCTACTATCAGTGAAAATTCTGTTGATTTTCTCGATGTGACCGTGTATAAAGGCAAGCAATTTCAAGCGTCCGGTCATTTAGATTATAAAGTATATTTTAAACCAACTGATTCACATCAATTGTTGCACACAAAATCATTTCATCCTCAACATACATTTAAAGGTATCATCAAATCACAACTCATTCGTTTCCACCGCAATTCAAGTGATAAGGTAAATTTCAATGAGGCTTGTTCTACTCTATTTGGCGCCCTCAGATCGAGAGGGTACTCGCTGTGCCTCTTGCGTAGCCTGAAATCCCAAACTCTGAAAAAGCTCGATAGTCCAGCTGAAACTACCGATTTCGAACCACTGAAGATTGAACACAACAGACCGTTGCAGAATGGTAGTGGCGCGGTATTTAATTGCAAAAAGCCTCGTTGTAGACTGCATACTGTTATGCCTGATCAGAAAGAGGAATTTTCCTCCGAACAAACGAAAAATCATTATCAGATCCGTAACCCCCTCCATTGTGATTCACCAAACATTATTTACCTTATCACTTGTAAGCGATGTCGGAAACAGTATGTTGGTCAAAGTCAAAATCCTTTTCGAGAACGTGCTACTAGACACAAACAGGATATAAAACATAATGCTGATGCCCCAGTAGCACAACGTTTTAACCTTCCTGGCCATTCTTTGGACGATTTCGAAATCCACCCTATTGAACAACCACCAATTAATGACACATTAGAAGAAACGGATGAATTTAGAAAAAAACGTGAAGCTTTTTGGATCAATACGCTTCAAACCCTCTGGCCATTTGGTATGAACATACCAGAGGGCGAATGCGAAAGGAGGTCCATCATTCCTTTCACTTTAACGTACAACAGAATGAATATCGAAATAGCAAAAATGTTAAAAGATGAATTCAATTTTACCAATGCTAAATTAAATGAACCTTTGAATCTTCGACCTGTCATCGCCTATAAGAAAAACAAAAGCTTGCGTAACATCCTTGTAAGGACTAAATTAGAGCCCATCAATGAATAACATCAATTTTTGCCAGTCAGTTTAACCAGTTCCTAAGCTCATCACTTAGTTTAAGTCAATTTTATGTAATTTTTTGTCATGTTTGAAACCCATCAGGGTTCAGTAAATGAAAACAATTTTTCGGCGGCATATTAAAAGAAAAAAACGTTTCAGTAGGAAATGTCTGTGCCAGTGCGATTTTTTAACCTCAAAAAAAACACACACACACACACACACACACACACACACACACACACACACACACACACACACACACACACACACACACACACACACACACACACACACTACACACAGACACACACAGACACACACAGACACACACAGACACACATAGACACACAGACACACATAGACACGCACACAGACACACATAGACACGCACACACACACACACATAGACACACACACAGACACACATAGACACACAGACACACATATACACACACACACACACACACACACACACACACACACACACACACACACACACACACACACACACACACACACACACACACACACACACACACACACACACACACACACACACACACACACACACACACACACACACACACAAATAATGACGGTAACTCTTCAATGCTTTACAAAAGTGCGGGTAAAAAGGTAAGTTTTGAGTGCATTTTTAAACAATTGAGGTGTCTGTGGCACCTTCAGATGTTCCGGAAGTCTATTCCAAAGAGATGGGCTTGAGAAAGAGAATGATCGGTCACCCGCACTAACAAGACTTCCCGGCTTGAAAGACAGCAGATTCGAACTCGACGAGCGTAGGGGACGGGATAGTGTAAAGGAGTGCATCAGGCGACTGAGATAATCGGGAGCCAGACCACTGAGTGCTTTGTATGTTAAGAGAAGTATTTTGTATTCAATCCTTTCCTCTACCTGAAACAAATGAAGCTGAGAGAGAAAAGGACTGACGTGCTGCGATTTCCGTTGTCGAGTTATTATTCTGACTGCACAATTTTGAACGAAATGCTGCCTTTTGATCGTTGATTGTTTGCAACCAACAAGCAGGGAGTTGCAGTAATCTAGCCTACCGGTGACAAGAGCTTGAACTAATTGTTTAGCCGTCTCCTCCTCAACCACAGATTGAGCCCTGCTGATATTCCGCAGATGATGATATGAATTTCGGCACACCTGTGTGACGTGACTGTCACCAGAGAGATTTTCATCCACGAAGTACCCCATGTTCCGCACTGCAGTCGATGGAGAGATTAAGTGACCATTGAAATTGAGATAAGAGAAGTGAATAACTTATAAATCAACCTGATGAATTGAGACTTGAAGAATCTGGATTAAAAGTACAAAAACAATTTTAAAATTTATTAAAAAGGTTGATTACTTTCAGAAATGATACAATTTTGTGTTGGCTCGCATGATAAAACAGATCTCTTAGAGATCCTACAGTGAAGTATTGTCGTCTAACATGATTAAAATCAGTACAATGTAAAAGAATGTGTTCCACTGACAACACATGCTGGCAAGGAACACACTCTGGTCGCATATTACCCTCTAACAAAAAAAGAATATGTAAGTCGTGTGTGACCAATATGACATCGTGTCAAAACTGCATGATCCTTTCTACAATGGTTACTAGACGGATAGTGATACAAAATTAGTTGGTCGCAATCGGTGGAGCTTGTTATTTGTCGCCCCATCCCAATCCGCCTGCCACAAATTTGATGTAGTTATTGATATGTGGTTTGAAGTCACTGAAAGGGACGATAAAATCAGTTTGTTTAAAAGCCTGTTTTGCTGCACCGTCTGCTTGGTGTTACCGGAGATACCTACATGTCCAGGTATCCAACAAAACACGAAAGCATATTGGTCAGAGAGGAGAGAATTCAACCAACTTCTCACGAAGTTCCAAAATAAGAGAGTTATTCAACCTGGGGTTAAGTAAAGCAATCAACGAGGAAAGAGAGTCAGCAAATATAATCGACTTCTTTTCCTATACATTCTCGATGTGTTTAAGCGCTAGTTGTAATGCTTTAACTTCAGCTGTGAAAATAGAAATTTTTTTGGATATTCTGATTGATGTGACCTGATCACCAGTAACAACAGCTGATGCTACTTTGTCGCCATCTTTAGATCCATCTGTATAGACCCCCTTAACAGAGTCGGTCAGTGATCAAATAATATATATAAGTCATATATAAGTGAGAGCGGTAAACGTGTTGTTTATTTCTGCTTTTCACCCCTTGTCTAAAAACGTGGTTGCCTGACAACGAAAGACAAAAATAACCATGTTATCACCATCACCAATCTTAAGAACCCAAGGGGCAATTTTAGAAAAACCAAAGACGAGTACTCTTAAATCTTAATTTGTCAATATCTTCAGTGCATTTTCTTATTTGGTCAAACGAGTTTGGCATGCAGTCTCAAATCCTTTCAGGAGTTTGTTCTATTTATAACTCCCAAGCTGAAAGGCGGAAGGGCATAAATCTATAAAAAAAACGAGTACCAGTAAAAGCTTAGGTAAGTACTATTACACAGAAGCCGTATCTGCGATAAACATCACATTGTCCGCTCGTAGGTTAGTTTTCCAATTGTTCCAACTAAATTACTACGACTTTCTCAGTTAAAATGTTTCCCAAATACCACTGTTACAGTGAGAAAGTGATTCTGAAGGGTAGCATAAAACACATGTTATGCAGGGTGGCATATATTAGCAAAGGTACCAGTAGTTTGGACAGATTAGCGTAGTGGAGAATGCATGTTATCTGAACATCTCTAAAAAGAATACACAAATCTACCTTCATAGATGCCCAATAGTCGACTGGTTTTGTATCAAGAAAGAATCAACATCCAACATAACTTGAGCTAAACCATGTCGCGAAGTATGGGTGCTGAAGAGAGGGAAAGAGGAGTTGTTGCATGTAGGTGTAAGTAGGTGCGTGTGTGTGTGTGTGTGTGTGTGAGAGAGAGAGAGAGAGAGAGAGAGAGAGAGAGAGAGAGCATGCGAGCGGGGAAGAGAGGGTGACATCTAAAAATCTTATGATGTGATGTCAAATAATTATAAACGATATGTATGTTGCCTTCTATGGCAGGAAATCTCAAACAAATATTTTCGGGTACCCGTTGTCATGATGGATATAAGAGATTGTCTCTCCGATAAGTGACGTGCATTTCGCAATACGTTTAGACCGATATCACTGTGCGTTTTCGGTTTTAGGGAGTATTAATTGCAATAAAACACCACAAAGAGTAGAATGAAAAATATAGCTACTGTTTTTGCGAAGGTCCATCCTGTCGTGAAAACTTATGTTTTTGCAGACACGCATGACCGAAACCTTGTACCTACTAAACAGTAGGCAACCTCAAAGTAGTTTACTACTTTTAACAATTTAAATTGATTATATATTTATTTTAAGACCAATATTGGTTGCACTATCACCTATGGGTTGGCGGAGCTTTATTGTACTCCAAGAGCATTATTGGAACTAATTGATCTGTAGGTTTCGGAAGTGAAATATCTTGTGTGTTCACACAACAGGCAGTCTTCTTAAAGTGAGCAAGCAAACACGTTCCCATATGGGAACACATAACAGCTTGGATAGTTCAGATCACTCAAACTCAACAAGATGGACTTAAAACCACCACAGTGGCACAGATTCATTAATTATTGAGTGATTTGTTGAAGAAACAGGGGAATCTGGGTCAATCGAGGACAGACCAGTCATAATTTAGAAAATTTATTCCCTTCAGTTTGCATTAATCCCAAATTCTCGTCGTTCAAAACGTCATAAACTATAGGATAGAAGTATAGATTACCATGGTATTTTAACGGATAAATTTGAACACAGGCCCTGTCGATAATCACCTAATTTCTTGACGTATTCTGTGCTCTGGAGACTAATATAAGTTACGTCCGGTTGATATTCTGAATTCTTTATTTTAGAGCGTGCTGTTGAAACTGCGATCATGCTTTTGGGAAAAAAAACCTACTGCGGCGTAACCATTCAGATCTATAAATTTATACCAACGTGTCCATGGTGCCACACACAAATGCGGTCACACTTTAGGTCTTCTTTATCACCAAACATTCGGACTCGGATCTTGTCAATCTTGTGTAACAATTGTTGATGTGGCAGTCTCTGACCACTTCATAATTATCTTTGATTTCGTACTCCCACGACATTTACCAGTTCGAAAAAACAGCACATACCATAGATACCGCAATATTGACCATGTCAAATTTGCACAGAATCTGGCCTACAAACCAATTACTTCAGAGAGCGGAGAACGAGTCAGGGACAACGTTGGGAATGTGTCATAACTACTTCACTTCAGAAAGTCATTGGTGGGTTCGCGCCAGTGAAAAGTTGCCGCACAGTAAGCGTACGCCCATGTTTGCCGTGGTTCACTGATGAGATCAAGAATACCAAATCTCCACGCGTAAACTTGAATATCAGTGGCAACAAACATAATTGTCTGTTCATAGCGAGATGTTTCTGTCAACGAAACGCTGTTAACAAACTTATTAAATCGGCAAAGCAAAAATACTTTTCCGATTTATTTTCCGATAACGTAAATTCTCCACATGTTCTGTTCACTTTCACTGAGAATATTTTGCATCGGCAAAAGACCACCACACTGCACAAGCATTCGTCGTACAGAAATCCAAATCGATATCCTGTAAGCTAATATCCAAGACATCATCTAAACATTGTGGGTAGAATTCCATTCCAACATGGTTGTTGAAAGAATGTCTTTCGGATTTGAGAACTCCAATTATAAAACAAGTAAATACCTCACTACAGTCTGGCATCTTTCCTACGAACATTGAAGCATGCTTTAGTAAACCCCGTCTTAAAAAAACATCGTTAGGCCCAGAGGGTTTGAAAAAATACCGACCGACCGACCTCTATTATAATATTCCTGTCTAAGATTACTGAACGAGCGGTTGCTTCTCAGCTGACTTCCCACATGACTGCCAATGACTTAACCGAAGTATTTCAGCAGGCTGTGTACAGGTCAAATGGTAGTCTCGAAACGGCACTTCTCAGGGTGAAAAATAACTTTCTCGAAACCATGGATAAACATAAAATTTCCTGCCATGGTTTGTTAGACTTAGATACCGCATTTGATACCATAGAGCATAAAATTCTAACTGAAAAAATTGAAACGAATAGATGTGATGCATCGCACACAGAGCTTAGTCATTGGAGGTAAATCAGCAGAACAAGAGACACAATGGTCCCCGTTAGACCCATTACTATACGCTATTTATGTTCTCCCTGTGGGTGGCAGTATCCGGAGCTATGACCTTGATTTTCATTTTTGCGCCGATGACCCGCAGCTGTATATTAGTTTTAATCATGAGACATAATACGATGCACGTGACAGAAATTGAACGCTGCATTTCAGACATGAATGACGGAAAATTTCCTCAAATTCTACCATGATAAGATGGAATTAATTTACATAGGTCTACCACATCAGCTAACGAAAATATCCAAATTGTCCCATCAGTATACAAGATTAAAGGATTGCCTACAGCAGCTGTGTCCGTAATCTTGATTTAATGGGTGAAAATCTGACAGTTGATTAACGTTAAGCACATTTGTCGGAGTTCATTTTTTCATTTATATCAGCAAAATTCGACAATTCATTGACACAAAAACATCAGAGCAGCTTGTTCACGCCTTTGTTACAAGTCGCCTTGACTATTGTAATTCTATTTTTGATTAGTTCTAGAAATTACTCTCCTTCAAAAGCCACATCCAAAAGTGTTCGCCACGTGCCATTACTCCGTCAAGAACGTACTGTCACATTACACCGGTCCTTCCAAGGTCGCCACCGGCATCCGAATCAGGATAGAAAGCTTTGGAATTCTCTCCCAAACCGTCTAAATGAAATTGATTCCCTAGAATCATTTAAGTAGGGCGTTGTACAGCCATGAACACCATGTGTGGAATTAATAATATAAAATGGTATTATTATTATTATTACGAGAATCACACTGCGTAATCACTCCACATTCGCGTACTCTCCAACGTCAACCACAGGACAGCTAGAAACACACACATACAGCCACACTAGAGAGGATACGGATAGGCAATGGCGACGAGCTTCATAAACCATGTTCCACGCACATCCCCCAGAACAGATTCCAGCATTGGTTACTGTGTTCTGCTCGTGATTTGACCCTGCCCCAACTGCCTCGTAAGAATCACACTGCAAAATCACTCTACACTCACGTACACTCCGACAACACCGGCTCCAGAACAACTATAAATACACACATGCAGTCACGCCAATGTGTATATGAATAGGCATTGGTTGTTGGGTGTTGTTCTTGGCTTAACCCTACCCCGACCGATTCATAAAACATTTTCAATCACAGCAAGAAACTCTTTTTAAATTTGTTTTTGCAATTTTATTGAGCATCCTGTGTGGATTTCAAGCTATACAATTATTATTATTATTTTATTATTGAGTGTCACAATTCCGCCTGCAAAGTCAACGGTCATGTCGCTTTGTGTGATGTACAATGTACAAGGTGATGTTGATTGTCACGTTGTTTGTCTGGGGGAGAACACAGAGGGCAACGCATGTGGACTACTAATAAAGAAGGAGATAAACGGGTGAGAATCGATCAAGTATACCACCATTCCAAAAACAATCTTGCCAACCTCAATTTAATATACCATCTGATTGGAATTGCTACCAAAGTGTACAAGGATCCCTGTCCTGCGAACACAGAAGCCTAAAGTACTACACAAAACTTCAACCCAATGTCAATGCAGTGCTATAAAAGTGCGCGACAAACCTTGTGAATCAATACAGGACAGAGTGGCAGCTTCTCCTGTTATTCAAACACAACCAAAACATAGTTGAATAATTGCATAGTCCATTGTTTTTATTGCATAATAATTTAGTTAACCCTCTGCACTCTGATGTCAAAATGGCAAAGTTTTAAGCAGTAAATATTTCCCATAATGCAGTTTGATATTTAACCAAATCTACATTGTTTGACGGAGCTCAGTGAGTTCTGTCAAACAAGGCAAAATTGATTATATTTATTTATTTATTTATTTATTTATTTATTTATTTATTTATTTATTTATTGGTGTTTAAGGTAACATATTTCTGCACTATGGCTAATCATGACCACGACAGTGGTGGAGGAAGCCGGAATACCCGGAGAGAACCACCGAGCAACGGCAAGCAACTGCAGCTCCCCAACACACTAACTCCACACAAGCAGGGTTAGCATTGGTTGAAGACAAGGTGCACCATCGACATACAGTACGCCTTAGCACACAACTCCACCGTGCCCCCACGTGAGGGTGAAGTGTCTTGCCCAAGGACACAACGCGTTTACCGCAGGAAGGATTCGAAGAGAGGGATTCGAACCGAGGACCTCTCGGCTTGCAGCCTGCACCTCTACCTACTGAGCCACCGCGCCCCTGTATAAAGGTTAAATTCAGAGTCAAACAAGAGAAAAACGGAATGATTGGAAACATTCTGTTGCTGCAGAAGGATGCTAGGGGTTAATAGTTGGGTACGGAAAGCTCATAGTTGGACTTTACTCTGAAGTGCATGTACCAACTTAAAGGCTCCATATTCAGTGGCTATGCTTTATAATTATTTACTCTGTATGGATATTTGCCTTGTTACAATCATCTATAGGCCCTCTGCCATAAATTTTAATAAGACAAAAAGATGTGAACTAATTTTGGTTACCCAAAATACCATATAATTTTGTTCCATAATACGCCGCTTTTTATAGAATAATGCCTTGATCGTCATTTGATAATGCGGCGTTATGCATAATTCTTTGCATATTGCATAGTGCGGTTGTACAGCCACAAGGCAACTACAGCTTCATCTTAGCTGAGTATCAGATATATCGTGATAATCGACTTACACGAAGATGAGTATATTTCTAATGTATTACAACCTTAGTTGTGGTTTAAACCGGCTAATACACATGTTTATACCTCGCCCAGTGCTTCTTATCTACAGTAACTCAATCTATATGCTAATAATGCTTAATGGAATTTCCGTTTATTTCTTCTTGATCAAAATTTCTCAATAAGAAAAGGTGTGGTCTTCCGAACAGTTGTAGGTTTTCTGTGGTTCTCCGTCCATGGACATAATTAACTTCTTGCAGGATGTACTGTCATAAACAGCAAATGTCATATTGTTGATCTCGCAAGTTAAGTATAATCGCAAGGTATGAAAGTAGTGAAACCTTTAGCTGTAATTTTTAATAAAATGCCTCTTCTAATTCGAACATTTACATAAAGAATAGTTCCCACTCAAACACTGGGGTAGATTTGTTAAGGCTGAAGATGTTGGGGGTGGGGATATTCATAGTATTCCGTACTCATAGTTTATACATGTGACGTAATTCCCGAAAATGGCAAAAGGAGTTCAATGTACATATGCTAATTAAGCAGGTGGATGTCTATCGATGTCCCGTTTCCACAGAGGTAGCCTGCTGTGATTGGTCAAGGTCTCGTTGATTTTATTTTATATTTACCGACACGCACTTCTATCTACCACGAGAGGTTCTCATCAAAGGAAAGAGTTAACGAGAGCATCAAAATGTGTTTGTATTTGTCAATCTCCAAGTAACCTAATAGTTTCGTTTCAAGTATTCACATAAAATGAATATAACTACGCACACAAACGTTAGTTGTGTTCATATTCTGGTATCATTATCCCCGCATTTTAAAAACTGCGGGGATATAGTCGTGATCTCCGTCCGTCCGTCCGTCCCTCCGTCTGTCCGTACGCCACACACTGAAAATCTGCTAGGGTATTTAATTCGAAACGTTTTAACTACATGTATGCTAAGGTGTTCAGGTAGCAACTCTAGATATGCATGAATGTTTCGGAATTTTGATTTGGCCCCAGGTGGTTCCAGTGGAACCACTTTTATCGTTAGAAAATCAGTTTTCATCGAAAGGCTCCAAGGGTATTTAATTCGAAACGTTTAAACTATGTTAATGTGTTCAGGTAACATTTCGAGATGTGCATGAAGGTTTCGAAATTTTGATTTGGCTCCAGGTGGTTCCAGTGGAACCACTTTTATTGTTGGAAAATCAGTTTTCTTCGAAAGGCTCCTAGGGTATTCAATTCGAAACGTTTAAACTGTGTTAATGTGTTTAAGTAACATCTCTAAATATGCATAAAGGTTTCGGAATTTTCATTTGGCCTCAGGTGGTTCCAGTGGAACCACTTTTATCGTTAGAAAATCAGTTTTCATCGAAATGCTCCTATGGTATTTAATTCGAAACGTTTAAACTATGCTAATGTATTCAAGTTACATCTCTAGATGTGCATGAAGGTTTCGGAATTTTGA
Source organism: Pictodentalium vernedei (assembly GCA_031216915.1). Classification (NCBI taxonomy): domain Eukaryota; kingdom Metazoa; phylum Mollusca; class Scaphopoda; order Dentaliida; family Dentaliidae; genus Pictodentalium; species Pictodentalium vernedei. The sequence continues at coordinate 145,737,729 of CM062290.1, read as the reverse complement.
TTTGGCCCCAGGTGGTTCCAGTGGAACACTTTTATTGTTAGAAAATCAATTTTCATCGAAAGGCTCCTAGGGTAGTTAATTCGAAACGTTAAAACTATGCTAAGGTGTTCAGGTAACATCTCTAGATGTGCATGAATGTGTCGGAATTTTGATTTGGCTCCATGTGGTTCCAGTGGAACCACTTTTATCGTTAGAAAATCACTTTTCATCGCCAGGCTCTTAAGGTATTTAATTCGAAACGTTTAAACTATGCTAAGTTGTTTCAGCAGAAATGCGGAGATACGCCATTGTGTGCTTTGCACACAAATAACTCGATCCAGTTGGCTGTCGTTTCCGACCGTGGATTCATAAACAAATAAAGTTATTTGGGTCGCAAGGGATTTCAATCCCACATTGTCCCTGCACGCCTTTGGCACACTAAAACTTTTCATTCATTCATTATTATCCCCTAATTTTCAAAAATGCCGGGATATAGTCGTGATCTCCGTCCGTACGTCCGTCCGTACGTACGTCCGTCCGTCCGTCCGTCCGTCCGCCCGTCTGTCTGTGCGTCACACCCTAAAAAGCTCCTAGAGTATTTAATTCGAAACGTTTAAACTATGCTAATGTGATCAGGTAGCAGCTCTAGATGTGCATGAAGGTTTCGGAATTTTGATTTGGCCCCAGGTGGTTTCAGTGGAACCACTTTTATCATTAGAAAACCAGTTTTCATCGAAAGGCTCCTAGGGTATTTAATTCGAAACGTTTAAACTATGCTAATGTGTTCAGGTAACATCTCTAGATGTGCAGGAAGGTTTTGGAATTTTAAGTTTGCCCCAGGTGGTTCCAGTGGAACCACTTTTATCGTTAGAAAATCAGTTTTCATCGAAAGGCTCCTAGGGTATTTAATTCGAAACGTTTAAACTATTCTAATGTGTTCAGGTAACATTTCTAGATCTGCATGAAAGTTTCAGAATTTTGATTTGGCCCCAGGTGGTTCCAGTGGAACCACTTTTATTGCTGGAAAATCAGTTTTCTTCGAAAGGCTCTTAGGATATTTAATTCGAAACGTTTAAACTATGCTAATGTGTTTAAGTAAAATCTCTAGATGAGCATAAAGGTTTCGGAATTTTGATTTGGCCTCAGGTGGTTCCAGTGGAACCACTTTTATCGTTAGAAAATCTGTTTTCATCGAAAGACTCCTAGAGTATTTAATTTGAAATATTAAAACTATGCTAATGTGTTTAGGTAACATCTCTAAATGTGCATAAAGGTTTCGGAATTTTTATTTCGCCCCAGGTGGTTCTAGTTGAACCACTTTTATCGTTGGAAAATCAATTTTCATCGAAAGGCTGCAAGGATATTTAAAAAAGGGTATTTAATGCGAAACTTTTAAACTATGCTAAGGTGTTCAGGTAGCATCTCTAGATGTGCATGAAGGTTTCGGAATTTTTATTTGGCCCCCGGGTGGTTCCAGTGGAACCACTTTTATCGTTAGAAAGTCCCTTTTCATCAAAAGGCTCCTAGGGTATTTAATTCGAAACGTTTAAACTATGCTAATGTGTTCAGGTAACATCCCTAGATGTGCATGAAGGTTTCAGAATTTTGATTTGGCCCTAGGTGGTTCCAATGGAACCACTTTTATCATTGGAAAATCAACTTTCTTCGAAAGGCTCCTAGGGTATTTAATTCGAAACGTTTAAACTATGCTAATGTGGTAGCAACTCTGGATGTGCATGAAGGTTTCGGAATTTTGATTTGGCCCCAGGTGGTTCCAGTGGAACCACTTTTATCGTTAGGAAATCAGTTTTGATCGAAAGGCTCCTAGGGTATTTGAATCTAAACGTTTAAACTATGCTAACGTGTTCAGGTAGCATCACTAGATGTTCATGGAGTTTCGAAATTTTGATTTGGCCCCAGGTGGTTCCAGTGGAACCACTATTTATTTATTTATTGTTGCTGAACACCACATCAGCAGCCAAGGCTATATCGTGGCGATAAAAGTATAATTATAAAAAGACCATTATCCACCATGAAATAATTTAAAAAAGGAGTCGACGAAATATGAAATGTGAAGTATAAAAACTAAGGAATGTGAAACACAATGTGAATGTTGCATAAACAATGCTGTGTAAATCTACCTGTGATATAGATATGGATTTTAAAAGAATAAAAACAATTCTAAAATTTATTAAAAAGGTTGATTATTTTCAAAAATGAGAGAATTTTATGCGGGCTTGTCAAATAAAATAAATCTTTTAGAGATCCAACTGTAAAGTATTGCCCTCTAACATGATTAAAATCTGTACAATGTAAAAGAATGTGTTCCACTGACAACGCCTGCTGACAAGGAACACACTCTGGTCGCATATTACCCTCTAACAAAAAGGAATGTGTAAGTCGTGTGTGACCAATATGACATGGTGTCAGATTAACATGATCTTTTCTACAAAGGTTACTGGATGGGTAGTGATCAGAAATAGGTGGTCGGAAGCGATGGAGCTTGTTATTAGTTGCCCCATCCCAATTCCCCTGCCACATAGATTTGACGTAGTTACTAATATGTGGTTTGAAATCACTGAAAGGGAAGTGGAACAACTTTTATCGTTCGAAAATCAGTTTTCATCGAAAGGCTCCTAGGGTATTTAATTCGAAACTTTGAAACTATGCTAATGTGTTCAGGTAGCAACTCTAGATGTGCATGAAGGTTTCGAAATTTTGATTTGGCCCCAGGTGGTTCCAGTGGACCCACTTATATCGTTAGAAAATCACTTTTCATCGAAAGGCTCATAGGGTATTTAATTCGAAACGTTTAAACTATGCTAATGTGTTGAGGTAACATCTCTAGATGTGCATAAAGGTTTCGGAATTTTCGATTTGGCCCCAGGTGGTTCCAGTGGAACCACATTTATCGTTAGAAAATCAGTTTTCATCGAAAGGCTCCTAGGGTATTTAATTCGAAACGTATAAACTATGCTAATGTGTCCAGGCAACATCTCTAGATGTGCATGAAGGTTTCGGAATTTTTATTTGGCTCCAGGTGGTTCCATTGGAACCACTTTTATCGTTAGAAAATCAGTTTTCCTCGAAAGGCTCCTAGGGTATTTAAATCGAAACTTTTAAACTATGCTAAGTTGTTCAGGTAGCATCTCTAGATGTGCATGAAGATTTCGGAATTTTGATTCGCCCCCCCCCCCCCTCATTATAGCGTTAGAAAATCAGTTTTCATCGAAAGGCTCCTGGGGTATTCAATTTGAAACATTTAAACTATGCTAAGATGCTCAGTTTGCATCTCTAGATGTGCACGAAGGTTTCTGATTTTTGATTTGGCCCAAGGTGATTCCAGTGGAATCACTTTTATCGTTAGAAAATCAGTTTTCATCGAAAGGCTCCTAGAGTATTTAATTCGAATCTTTAAACTATGCTAATGTGTTCAGGTAACATCTCTAGATGTGCAGGAAGGTTTTGGAATTTTAAGTTTGCCCCAGGTGGTTCCAGTGGAACCACTTTTATCGTTAGAAAATCAGTTTTCATCGAAAGGCTCCTAGGGTATTTAATTCGAAACTTTTAAACTATGCTAAGGTGTTCAGGTAGCATCACTAGATGAGCATGAAGGTTTCGGAATTTTGATTTGGCCCCATGTGGTTCTAGTGGAACCACTTTTATCGTTAGAAAATCAGTTTTCATCGAAAGGCTCCTTGGATATTTAATTCGAAACGTTAAAACTATGCTGAGGTGCTGCTAAGGAAATGCGGGGATACACCGTTGTGTGCTTTGCACACAAATAACTCGATCTAGTTTTATCTATATACCGAAATGGTATGGATTCTCCGTTTGATTAAAGTAATGTAACTTTGACGCCAACTCATAAAATACAAAAGGTGTCACTTCAACGGACTCGGGCGACCTCATTATGTAAACAATAGAGGAAAATGACTCGAAACGGTCTCGTTTAATCCCTGTTGAAATGTCTGTTTTTTTTTAAAATCAGTCGTCATTATTAAACTCAGACTGAACTATTTATGCAATTTTAAACAATGAAGCAATTAGCTACACATACACGAGCGACAATAATTGTTTCCAAAACTCGTATATCTATAAACACTAACAGATCGAAAAAGTTGCAGCACGCGACTGTTTAAAACAGCAATGGCTGAACTGAAGGCTTAGGTTATTGGTAAGGGCTGCATTGAACATTACCCAATAACTGAGGACTCTGATTTGAACAAAATATACTGCAATAATTTCTTTAAACCCAATACTCGAGATGAATGTTAGTCTTTACGTCTGATTACCAGCAAATGTCAATGGTGTACAAAATAACCCACACGTTTATAATTAGAGAGAGTACAGACGCTGTCGAGCATATGATGAATATGTAGTAAAGGAAGCGAATGCACTGACGAAAAAGAAAAAAAATCGTACATCGGAAATAGGACATACATCGGGATAAATGCCCGCCTATTCAAATTCCCAGATACATGTCCAGCGAATACATTTCAAACTTTCCCATGAATTTGAATCTTAAGTATGATAGGCTTCGGAGGTATTCAACTAAATCCACGGGAACGTTTGCCAGGTGTGTCGGGAACAGAAATTGTGTATCAAATTGGCCCATTAGAAAGAAAAAATTGTAAAAATTCATGACAAAACTCAGTCATTAGACATCACTGCGTAGAATCTACACAAACTACAGCATTTGTGTAATGGATACCGCTGTAGACAATATTAAGTTATATGGATTTGAACAACGACCACTGACGTAGATTACGGGTTTTTAATAATAGTCATCATCAGGTAGTGCTTCTATAAAAATAAGAAGTGAGAAATAGTGCACTTACAATTATTAAAGTGCGCCTTTTGGAGAGCTGCAAATTTCACAGTAAATGTTCAAGCCAAGTAATTTTGAATCTTGTGTGCGAATGTCTTCAAACGACTGGAATAAATAAATGGGAACAAAACGTTGCATTCAGTATCAAAAGGCACCAACATCGCTTTACTTATTTTACTAGAACTCTCTGTAACATTAAGCCTCACCTAAGGCCTATCTGTTCTCGAGCTCCTGAATTATCAGTCGATAGAGGAGATCTAGTGTTTTTGAGTGGATACTGAAAATTATCTCACGAGTGACCGAGACCAATGTTTATTCTTTGCTAGCGCTTGCGCGAACGAAAATAACCATTTACCTCGGTCACGGGTGAGATAATTTTCGGTATCCACTCAAAAACACTAGATTTTCTTGTTATTATACTCTTTTCATAAGAATCTGATCATTCCTATTGATAATTCCACTCGTTTCAACCTTGAATTGATGCATGTATGTAAACAGCTGATCGATGCATATTCACGCTGCAATGATCTTTCTCAGTCCGCTTCGGGCTTCATGCATCAATTCAAGGTGAATACGTGTTGAATTCTTGGCGAAAATTATCGTTATCCACTCAAAACTACTAGATTTTTTTTTCGTTATACGTGTTTAGAACAAATTAATCATTTCCAGCGACAATTTGGCTCATTTTCACCTTGAAGTGATGTTTTGAAAGCCGCCATTTCCATTGATACTGTGGAAGTGAAAATTTCTATATCTTCACAGTGGGAGATACGATTCCTTTCTTTCAGGAATTTTCTCGATAATCTATCGTTTATTTCTAATAATCTTCAAGCCACATCTCAGTGTACCTCAGTTGCAAATAAGGTGCGTCATTCCAGACAAATCTTTTGCAACGCAATATGACGATGTTGTAATATCCATAATTTGTGCATAATAATCAACAAACGACTGATTTGAACTTAAACGTTCTAAAACTTAAATTTAAGCTTAACCCTCGCTTAATGTTTTTCGTGACATCAACTTCAAATGAAAAAGACTCCATGGGTGCTGTGTAGTTAAGTTTATAGGTTCAAAATATTGCGGTAAATAGATAGAACGGCATTTGCGTTCGAATTGTTGTTTTTTACCGCACGAGATCGACTTGGGCGAAGGGATAATATTGAACTAGAAGCAGAAGGCTTCGAGTTAAAAATTATCCCTCCGCCCAAATCGATCGGGTGCGGTAAAAATGACAGTTCGAACGCGAATGCTGTTCTGTATTTATTACACGCCTGCAGTTTTCTAAAAAAATATTAATCGATTTAGCGGTGGGATTATTATGATCCCCGATGAGTCTGGAGGTGAGATGGGGAAATCTCACCCGAGGGGCAAGATATCTGAACCAGACCCGAGGCTTGCCGAGGGTCTGGTTCAAATATCTTGCCCCTCGGGTGAGATTATCCCATTCCTACCTTCAGACTCATTGAGGATGCTTTTTCTCCCCACACACGAGGATTACGTCATTATTGATAACTGGGGGTCACGTGCTGACATACCCAATTTATCAAGTCGTAGTCCTTTCGAAAAACGACAAAAGTTAGGTATATACCATAGGTATATACTAAAAAATTGATTTGTAACACTGTCCGTTAAGGGGTTAATGAATTTGCGCGTGTCAAACTCTAATGTAAAGGGCTTTGTGAGATTATTGATCGATCGATAAATTCGCGCAGGGATATTATTAAATCTGCAGAGAAACATGGGGTTGAAACAAATCAAGTTTAATATTTGAATAATAATTAAATATTGAGTCTATATCAACAATATTTAATTATTATTCAAATATTAAACTTCATTTGTTTCAACCCCATGTTGCAATTGTGCAGACGATGATGAAATAGTTCCGTCGACCTAATAAAATATGCAAATGAGTATATCACTTGGGGTGGGTGGGATAGAAATATCCCACCCTGCTGCCTCATCCGGGACACGCGTATGTTTCACGTATAGTTGGGGAAGAAAATATTAAACCCGAAGCCTTCGGCTTCTTGTTTAATATTATCCCTTCGCCGAAATCGATCTCGTTCGGTAAAACACGATAGTTCCAACGCGTATGCTGTTCTGTTTTTATTGCACGCCCACAGTTTACAAAAAATATTAAAAAAACAAATTATTGCCAAAAATAACCAAAAAGGTAAAAAAGAAAGAGTGAAATAGTCCGCGCACGTGATCCGCATTGTTCAAGGACAACACAGAAACATTTATTGTTCGCTTCTGTTTTGCAGAAAAAGCGTGTATTTTATGAAAATAAAAGCATTGGCGTTCAATAAACGACTGATTTGAACTTTACCCTTTGAACACTAGTGGTATCTTCCAGATCAGTTCAGTGGCAGCAACGGTAAGAGTGCATATTTTTATTTGGGGGTAGACCAATTAATATTTTCAACGTGCAGCCTTGGAGCTGCACGTTGAAAATATTGATTGGTCTACACCACACCTTCACTCAAAAGTCAACCTACTTAATGAAATTTTGAAGTATCATATTATTGGGCCGAAAAGGCGGCCTCTGGGGTTCAAAGGGTTAAACGTTCTAAAACGTAAATTTAAGCTTAACCCTCACCTAATGTTCTTTTCGTGACATCAAATTCAAATGAAAGAGACTCTCCATGGGTGCTGTGTAGTTACGTTTATTGGTTTAAAATGCTGCGGTAAAAATTGTTATTGCATTACATAACGTTACGTTGAAATCTTTTAGGGTATTTAATTCGAAACGTTTAAACTATGCTAATGTGTTTCAGTAAAATCTCTAGATGTGCATAAAGGTTTCGGAATTTTGATTTGGCCTCAGGTGGTTCCAGTGGAACCACATTTATCGTTCGAAAATCAGTTTTCATCGAAAGGCTCCTAGGGTATTTAATTCGAAACGTATAAACTATGCTAATGTGTTCAGGTAGCAACTCTAGATGTGCATGAAGGTTTCGAAATTTTGATTTGGCCCCAGGTGGTTCCAGTGGACCCACTTTTATCGTTAGAAAATCTGTTTTCATCGAAAGGCTCCTAGAGTATTTAATTTGAAATATTAAAACTATGCTAATGTGTTTAGGTAACATCTCTAAATGTGCATAAAGGTTTCGAAATTTTTATTTGGCCCCAGGTGGTTCTAGTGGAACCACTTTTATCGTTGGAAAATCAATTTTCATCGAAAGGCTGCAAGGGTATTTAAAAAAGGTTATTTAATGCGAAACTTTTAAACTATGCTAAGGTGTTCAGGTAGCATCTCTAGATGTGCATGAAGGTTTCGGAATTTTTATTTGGCCCCCGGGTGGTTCCAGTGGAACCACTTTTATCGTTAGAAAGTCCGTTTTCATCAAAAGGCTTCTAGGGTATTTAATTCGAAACGTTTAAACTATGCTAATGTGTTCAGGTAACATCTCTAGATGTGCATGAAGGTTTCAGAATTTTGATTTGGCCCTAGGTGGTTCCAATGGAACCACTTTTATCATTGGAAAATCAACTTTCTTCGAAAGGCTCCTAGGGTATTTAATTCGAAACGTTGAAACTATGCTAATGTGTTCAGGTAGCAACTCTGGATGTGCATGAAGGTTTCGGAATTTTGATTTGTCCCCAGGTGGTTCCAGTGGAACCACTTTTATCGTTAGGAAATCAGTTTTCATCGAAAGGCTCCTAGGGTATTTGAATCTAAACGTTTAAACTATGCTAACGTGTTCAGGTAGCATCACTAGATGTTCATGGAGTTTCGGAATTTTGATTTGGCCCCAGGTGGTTCCAGTGGAACCACTATTTATTTATTTATTGTTGCTGAACACCACATCAGCAGCCAAGGCTATATCGTGGCGATAAAAGTATAATTATAAAAAGACCATTATCCACCATGAAATAATTTAAAAAAGGAGTCGACGAAATATGAAATGTGAAGTATAAAAACTAAGGAATGTGAAACATAATGTGAATGTTGCATAAACAATGCTGTGTAAATCTACCTGTGATATAGATATGGATTTTAAAAGAATAAAAACAATTCTAAAATTTATTAAAAAGGTTGATTATTTTCAAAAATGAGAGAATTTTATGCGGGCTTGTCAAATAAAATAAATCTTTTAGAGATCCAACTGTAAAGTATTGCCCTCTAACATGATTAAAATCTGTACAATGTAAAAGAATGTGTTCCACTGACAACGCCTGCTGACAAGGAACACACTCTGGTCGCATATTACCCTCTAGCAAAAAGGAATGTGTAAGTCATGTGTGACCAATATGACATGGTGTCAGATTAACATGATCTTTTCTACAAAGGTTACTGGATGGGTAGTGATCAGAAATAGTTGGTCGGAAGCGATGGAGCTTGTTATTAGTTGTCCCATCCCAATTCCCCTGCCACATAGATTTGACGTAGTAGCGGGGGAGGAATTCGTCACATACAGGTGAATTGTGCACTTGGTGATACCTTCTTGAATTTTGGCACACTGTTAGTGTAGGCTATGAGGTTCTCAAAAACGATCGGCTACAAGTTGACACCGACCGGTGGCGACCAGTAGCGGCACAATCCAAAATGGCCGCCAGCGGCTGAAGGGAACCTCCTTTTCGACGGTCTACCGACTATACATCCGATTGTAAGGGCGCGAAAGTGAACTCTGATCCACGCACGTGTTGGAAACAGACGTGGGAGATGATGTAGAATAAAACGAGATTCTCTATACGGACGCATCAATTTCTTGGAACTTGAAAAGAGCGTTGTTTCTCCGGGATCAGCGTCATTCAGGCAAACCTGAATGACGCTGATCCCGGAGAAACAACGCTCTTTATGAAGCAGTCTCTTTGCCATACAATCTCTTGTTTGGCGTAATTCCGCAAGCAATTCTGATTTGTCTGTCGAAATTAATTCGAGAACGCGATTGTTCACAAAAATCATTCACAGAATGAGTGAGAATCCTCTTCGTGTACGGACTAGTACTGACTGGGAACGTTGTTGCTTTTGCCAGCAAGACAGTTCCAAGAAATTGATGCGTCCGTATAGAGAATCTCGTTTTCATGACGCCTATAAAGCTATTGAGGAAGACATAACGCGCTTCCTAGATAATGGCGTTGAGCTTCCATATAATTTGACCATTGATTGTTTGATGAGAGAGAGTGATGAGTGTATGTCGATGTCACTGTTGACGAATAAGGCAATATATCATAAGACATGCCGTGACAGTATTCGGACTCACATCGTACAGCGCGTGCTACACAAGCGAGAGCGAAATGAGGCAGTGGCATCCTGCTCCACGCTGAGTCCTAAAAGAACACGGACAAGTTTTGAATCTGGCTGTGACAGGAAACTGCCCCAGTGTGTTTATTGTCACAAACGCGAAGGTGACAGCAGTGAGCCTATTTGCAGATCAATGTCTGATAACAATAAACTCAAAATTATGGCAAAGGAAGCCGAGAACTGGGTTGTTTTTTCTCGGGTCAATGCAGCATTTGATTCCGCTGCTAGTGATCTTTACTATCACAAAACCTGTTATTGTAAGCTTGCCAATGAAGCACGAGCGGCTAAATCTAAAAAGTCGAAGAACGCCGAACATTCCGCGTCAGGCCTGCCCTATGACCCTCTCGTTATGGCAGAGCTCATAACATTTGTTGAACACAACGATTCCGCGATGAAGCTTGTCGATCTCAAGAATCTGTACATTCGGAGGTTGAAGCAAGTCGGTTCTGATTGGCTTAGTGAAGAAATACATTCCACTCGATTCAAAGAACATTTGTTGCAGAAATTGGGCGATGGCTGGGACGCCTTCACACAGGGTAGAGATGTGTTTATTTCAAGTAGGTTTCGAGTTGGCTCCTTGTTGTCCGAATCTTTAACTCGTATAGTGTCTGAGGAAGAGGCAAAAAAGATAGTTGATGTGGGTCTTCTTCTGCGTAAACACATACTCATATCTCAAGCTCCTTTCACGGGATCATTTTCATCTTATTGCTTGAGCGAGCCTGTACCCAACTCACTCCTGACTCTTCTTAGAGTTCTACTTGAGGGCACATGTAGTATACAGAACTTAGGCGATGATGAGACTGTTAATGCCAAGACTCGAGTGGCTTGTACTATTTCACAGATGTTGATCAGCAATTCAGCGAAACGCTCCGAACATGCACAAAATGTTCACCAGAGACGTGACAGAGAAACTCCAATGCCTCTTTATGTGGGTTTGAAGTTGCATGCCCATGATCGTATGAAAAATCTTATCAGAGATTTTCATCAAATGGGACTCTCTGTCTCTTATGATCGCGTAATGGATGTTCGCAGGAGTTTCGCGAGAGCTGTTTCACTGCGGTTCAAGAACGAAGGTGTTGTAGTCCCAGCTAACTGCAAACGTAATGTTTTCTCGATAGGAACCACTGATAACATTGATGTATCTGGTAGATCTGATATGCATGGTACGTCCATCACACTCATTGGTCAACTGAGCAGGGACAATGTGGGTACTGATCCCCCACCACTGAGTTTAGATGTTCCAGAAGACACACAAATTGAACTCCCAGACGACTATGCATTTGTTCCTTTCGTTGAAGACTTTGGTGGGGACATCAGGCTTGAATCTCCAGATGAATGTAATGTACGGCCCAATGAATATGCAGATTTGAACGTGGGAGAGAATGACTGGTTGTCTCATGTGTCACAGATCAGCAATAAAGGGAAGGTTGATGGCAGCTGGCAGCTTGATGAAGTCCCTGTGACCTTTTCAGGCTTCTTTTCAAAACATGAAGATCAAGACAATGTCAAACCTCGTGCAGTTATTGGGGTATTCCCTGTTTTCAGTGAGCAGAAAGCGGACTCACTCAGTATGCAGAAGCATGCTATGTATGTGGTCAGGGAAGCTACTGCTTTCGTAAACCCCGGCCAGATACCTGTCATTGAAGGTGACTGTCCGTTGTATGCCAGGCAGAAAAAATGTCAATGGCTGTTCCCAGAGGAGATAGGTGAGGATCGAATGGTGTGTATGATTGGATTCCTGCATCTTGAAATGTGCACCCAAGAAGCTGGTGGTAAGCTTATGGGTGGTTCTGGTTGGGAGCGAATGTTTCACCTCGCAAAGATATTCACACCCGGTGTAGCATCATCCCTACTTGGTGGGAAACATGTCAAGAGGACGCGACAGGCATATCTTCTCACTCTAGCTTGGCTTGAGATCCTCAGAAAGAATGCTTATGAGATTTACTGTCAGCAGACTGGGCCCCATGAGTCATTTGAAATGTGGGAACAGAGGATTCTTTCACAATCTCCAACTGCGCGCTATTGGGGTGAAATCGTTCGGAACTTTCTCTTGACAAGCTGTCAATTCGTTCGGAACCAACGAATCGGTAACTGGCCTGGTACACTGTGTTCTATCGATGAGTTGTGCAGTTACTTTTTTGCCCTAGGACATACAAATTATTGTCGGTGGGTCCCCGTATTTCTGAGAGACATGTCTCAGCTACCCAGGCGGCATCCTTCAATCCACAACAAATTCATGGAAGGCCATTTTGTGGTCCAGCGTAGTGAGAGGAAGTTCAGTATGATGGGTTTAGATCAGAGCCAAGAACATAGTATCCAACTACTCAAAGAAGACAGTGGTCCAAAAGGTCTCTATGGCCAGGCTGAAGAGAAAGTCGTTATTGAGCTTTCAAGGTCAGAAGTTCTGCGTGTTATAGATGAGTATGAATATGCAAGTTTCCACACAACATCATCAGATAACACGGAACACCCGGAAAGTTCGGTATCAGAGCAGAAAAAATTTCTGAATCAATTGAAATCTCTCCTCGATCTGGTGAATCAGGGACTCATTATCAACCCTTATGATGAAACTAGTGGTCAGCTGGTGACATTAGATACTGGTGAATATATGGACCCCGAAGTTAGTAAGAGTTTACGGTCATTACCCGAAAGGGGCAAGCATTTATATTCCACTTTCTTGAAGGAAAGGCTTGTGGAATGCACCGTACCCCTGAATGATGTTATTCCCAAGGCAAATATATATACCTTCCTTAACCCACCCCCAGCCAACCTGGACAAAGGCCGAGACAAACTCATGTCAAGTAAAGCAACTGCCGCAATAGTTACCCAGATGTTCGTTTCACTGCAAGCCCGGCCTGATTCAAACATGGATGAGTTTTTCATGCACGAGAATGCACGTGATCCGCCAGCATTATCCGATAGAGGTAAGCTACGGAGTGGGACAAAATCTCAAATTCTCAATTGTTTACCAGCTATTCCTGCACAAGGGAAGAATTCAGCAGCTAGACAAGCTTCAGTTGTCATCTTGGATATGCCTGCTGTAGTCCATGTAATCAAACCACAGAAAGCGGATCTGTTTGGAGAATATGCTCGATTGCAATTATTGCCATACATCGAATCTCTGATTAACACGAACACCACAAGGGTTGATGCGATCTATGACTGTTACCCCGAAGGCAGTTTGAAGAATCAGACGCGAGCAAAACGCCTCGGTGAGACAGCAGTTAGGTTGATACGGGTGTCCGAGAACGTCCCTTTACCTAAAGGGAAGAATTGGCAGGCATTCTTGAAAGTTAGTGAGAATAAAGACGAATTTTTCAAGTTCCTGTCTGCTGAACTGCTGAAATTAACATCAACATCCGAGTACCAGTTGTTAACGACATCAGGAGAATATGTACTATGCAATAAGGATGTTAGCTTATGTGACATATCTCCATCGAACCACGAGGAAGCAGACACGCGCATGATGCTTCATCTCAACCATGCAGTCTCACAAGGTCACAAAATAGCTTTTCTTCGCACGGTTGATTCTGATGTCGTCATTCTGTCTTTGCACCATTTCGCAACATTCCGTGACCTTAGACTCAGTGAGCTGTGGATTGGGTTTGGAATTGGAAAGGCATATAAAGATATGCCAATTCATGAGATAGCTTCACAACTTGGACCTGATTACTGTAAGGCCCTGACTTTCTTCCACGCCTTCACAGGTTGTGATGTAACATCCAGCATGCTCGGCATTGGGAAGAAGACAGGATGGAATGCATGGATGAATTTTCCCGCATCAACTGAAATGATGATAGAATTGACTGAGAATCCGCAAGTCTTTTCAGAGGATTCCCCTCATATGCAGCATATCGAAAAACTCACCATACAGATGTACAGTAACAGTTGTGTCAGTACACGTGTCAATGATGCGAGACGGCATATGTTCACACATGGCCTTAAGTCTATGGAAAACATCCCGCCCACCAAAGCAGCTCTGTATCAACATGTAAAAAGGGTAATTCTTGTGTCATCTTTCATTTGGCATCGTGCTCTGCAGAAACACTTATGTGTGCCAGACCCATCACAGTACGGATGGGAGTGGAATCCACGTCTCAATATTCTGGTCCCATTTTGGACTCACCTAGGAGACGCAAGTGCTGCATGTGCACTGATGCTCCACTGTAGTTGTGCCAAGGCCTGCAAGGGCAATTGCAAATGCTTGAAAGCTGGATTAAGGTGCACACCTTTGTGTAAGTGTGAAGGTGGCTGTTGTAACAATATTGAGTAGTATACTGTCATGTTAGGACCAGTCATCTCCTATTCTGGTATTTTTTTTTCCATTTTCGGCCAGTTAACACATGTCATGTTTCTAGTTGAGTTGATTTTGCTAACAAATGTTCATCCCATGTGGCTTGCTACATTGTCCGGGGTATAGGAATACAGTTTTAGATTTCGGAAAATAGTCTGTTATTTACTGCACAAGACGGTGTTAATTCATGCATAGCATGATACAATATCCCCAACTATTTTGCCTCTGTACAACAGTTGATACCTTCGTTCACCCGTGTGTTCATCTATGGTATCCTTGTCTTTCTCTGGCCATAGGCCACATGTGACTAGTCAGTTCCTACTCCATAGCAAATCAACTTGGAAATCCTTCATCTTGTAGCGCACTCATGTCTCAATGAATCCATACCTGAGTTGATCTAATAAATCTAACGTAAGGTATCAAATTGCCATACCGGATCATATTTCGATAAGTTATTCGCTAAAACATTTCGACCACTCATCGACATCAAAGGTCATGTTTTGGCTCCCAGTGGTGGCTATATCTCTATATCCCTGGTAAAGTAGCATACCATGAGGGATGGGCATTAAGTGTCGGCAACATTAATCCTGACTTGGAACACACCACATCTTAACTGGCCGAAAATGAAGAATACTACTTGTAGTCAAAAAATATTCCTGTACCTCGAATGACTGCAAACATACACTCACCCCTTCTAGTCCCATTTTGCCAATGTTCTATACTGGCAAGATAACATTGTATAATTAACAACGGGAACTAATGCATCCCGAGTTCATTCCAGCACTGCCCTTGCTGGCAGACGTGTCGCTATGGTGTTGAGATTGAACCAGAACTCCTCTAGAAATTTGATAGTTTTATTTTCTTAGAAAATAAATCTATCGAAAATGCCGGAAGTTGAGAATAGACTGTCACTTTAATTGGATTATCAAATGTCCAAGTATCCCCACTGCTGCATACTATCGAGTACCCTTGTTCATGTGTTGACAGGAATCTCTCATACCATGTTCATTTGACCATTGCATTCCCGAGAAACATTCAACACTAATTTATCTACGGACGGACGATCATACTGACAGTCAGACACACAGACGCACACATCGACGGAAATTCTGATCCCATTATCCATTAATCTTCCCCCCAACTTGTTCCAAGGGCTTCACTCCATCATTCACATCAATTACAGCACATGTATGGTGTTAGGTTTGGAGCTTCAGTTGTGCGATCGGCGAAAATAGCTTTTTTTCGATCCGCTTGGCGGCCATTTTGGATTTCGCTGCTAGTGGTGGCTAGAGGATGGTGCCAACTTGTAGCCGATCGATTTTGAAATCTCTGATGCCTACCCTTACATCATGCCAAATTTCAGGAAGGTATCACCAAGTGCACAATTCTAGCGAATTCCTCCCCCGCTATAGTTACTAATATGTGGTTTGAAATCACTGAAAGGGAAGTGGAACAACTTTTATCGTTCGAAAATCAGTTTTCATCGAAAGGCTCCTAGGGTATTTAATTCGAAACTTTGAAACTATGCTAATGTGTTCAGGTAGCAACTCTAGATGTGCATGAAGGTTTCGAAATTTTGATTTGGCCCCAGGTGGTTCCAGTGGACCCACTTATATCGTTAGAAAATCACTTTTCATCGAAAGGCTCATAGGGTATTTAATTCGAAACGTTTAAACTATGCTAATGTGTTGAGGTAACATCTCTAGATGTGCATAAAGGTTTCGGAATTTTCGATTTGGCCCCAGGTGGTTCCAGTGGAACCACATTTACCGTTAGAAAATCAGTTTTCATCGAAAGGCTCCTAGGGTATTTAATTCGAAACGTATTAACTATGCTAATGTGTCCAAGCCACATCTCTAGATGTGCATGAAGGTTTCGGAATTTTTATTTGGCTCCAGGTGGTTCCATTGGAACCACTTTTATCGTTAGAAAATCAGTTTTCCTCGAAAGGCTCCTAGGGTATTTAAATCGAAACTTTTAAACTATGCTAAGGTGTTCAGGTAGCATCTCTAGATGTGCATGAAAATTTCGGAATTTTGATTCGCCCCCCCCCCCCCCCTCTCTCCCCTCATTATAGCGTTAGAAAATCAGTTTTCATCGAAAGGCTCCTGGGGTATTCAATTTGAAACATTTAAACTATGCTAAGATGCTCAGTTTGCATCTCTAGATGTGCAAGAAGGTTTCTGATTTTTGATTTGGCCCAAGGTGATTCCAGTGGAATCACTTTTATCGTTAGAAAATCAGTTTTCATCGAAAGGCTCCTAGAGTATTTAATTCGAATCTTTAAACTATGCTAATGTGTTCAGTTAACATTTCTAGATGTGCATTAAGGTTTCGGAATTTTGATTTTGCCCCAAGTGGTTCCAGTGGAACCACTTTTATCATTCGAAAATCTGTTTTCATCGAAAGGCTCCTAGGGTATTTAATTCGAAACTTTTAAACTATGCTAAGGTGTTCAGGTACCATCATTAGATGTGCATGAAGGTTTCGGAATTTTGATTTGGTCCCATTTGGTTCTAGTGGAACCACTTTTATCGTTAGAAAATCAATTTTCATCGAAAGGCTCCTTGGATATTTAATTCGAAACGTTAAAACTATGCTGAGGTGCTGCTAAGGAAATGCGGGGATACACCGTTGTGTGCTTTGCACACAAATAACTCGATCTAGTTTTATCTATATACCGAAATGGTATGGATTCTCTGTTTGATTAATGTAATGTAACTTTGACGCCAACTCATAAAATACAAAAGGTGTCACTTCAACGGACTCGGGCGACCTCATTATGTAAACAATAGAGGAAAATGACTCGAAACGGTCTCGTTTAATCCCTGTTGAAATGTCTGTTTTTTTTAAAATCCGTCGTCATTATTAAACTCAGACTGAACTATTTATGCAATTTTAAACAATGAAGCAATTAGCTACACATACACGAGTGACAATAATTGTTACCAAAACTCGTATATCTATAAACACTAACAGATCGAAAAAGTTGCAGCACGCGACTGTTTAAAACAGCAATGGCTGAACTGAAGGCTTAGGTTATTGGTAAGGGCTGCATTGAACATCACCCAATAACTGAGGACTCTGATTTGAACAAAATATACTGCAATAATTTCTTTAAACCCAATACTCGAGATGAATGTTAGTCTTTACGTCTGACTACCAGCAAATGTCAATGGTGTACAAAATAACCCACACGTTTATAGTTAGAGAGAGTACAGACGCTGTCGAGCATATGTTGAATATGTAGTAAAGGAAGCGAATGCACTGACGAAAAAAAAAAAATCGTACATCGGAAATAGGACATACATCGGGATAAATGCCCGCCTATTCAAATTCCCAGATACATGTCCAGCGAATACATTTCAAACATTCCCATGAATTTGAATCTTAAGTATGATAGGCTTCGGCGGTATTCAACTAAATCCACGGGAACGTTTGCCAGGTGTGTCGGGAACAGAAATTGTGTATCAAATTGGCCCATTAGAAAGAAAAAATTGTAAAAATTCATGACAAAACTCAGTCATTAGACATCACTGCGTAGAATCTACACAAACTACAGCATTTGTGTAATGGATACCACTGTAGACAATATTAAGTTATATGGATTTCAACAACGACCACTGATGTAGATTACGGGTTTTTAATAATAGTCATCATCAGGTAGTGCTTCTATAAAAATAAGAAGTGAGAAATAGTGCACTTACAATTATTAAAGTGCGCCTTTTGGAGAGCTGCAAATTTCACAGTAAATGTTCAAGCCAAGTAATTTTGAATCTTGTGTGCGAATGTCTTCAAACGACTGGAATAAATAAATGGGAACAAAACGTTGCATTCAGTATCAAAAGGCACCAACATCGCTTTACTTATTTTACTAGAACTCTCTGTAACATTAAGCCTCACCTAAGGCCTATCTGTTCTCGAGCTCCTGAATTATCAGTCGATAGAGGAGATCTAGTGTTTTTGAGTGGATACTGAAAATTATCTCACGAGTGACCGAGACCAATGTTTATTCTTTGCTAGCGCTTGCGCGAACGAAAATAACCATTTACCTCGGTCACGGGTGAGATAATTTTCGGTATCCACTCAAAAACACTAGATTTTCTTATTATTATACTCTTTTCATAAGAATCTGATCATTCCTATTGATAATTCCACTCGTTTCAACCTTGAATTGATGCATGTATGTAAACAGCTGATCGATGCATATTCACGCTGCAATGATCTTTCTCAGTCCGCTTCGGGCTTCATGCATCAATTCAAGGTGAATACGTGTTGAATTCTTGGCGAAAATTATCGGTATCCACTCAAGAGTACTAGATTTTTTTTTCGTTATACGTGTTTAGAACAAATTAATCATTTCCAGCGATAATTTGGCTCATTTTCACCTTGAAGTGATGTTTTGAAAGCCGCCATTTCCATTGATACTGTGGAAGTGAAAATTTCTATATCTTCACAGTGGGAGATACGATTTCTTTATTTCAGGAATTTTCTCGATAATCTATCGTTTATTTCTAATAGTCTTCAAGCCACATCTCAGTGTACCCCAGTTGCAAATAAGGTGCGTCATTCCAGACAAATCTTTTGCAACGCAATATGACGATGTTGTAATATCCATAATTTGTGCATAATAATCAACAAACGACTGATTTGAACTTAAACGTTCTAAAACTTAAATTTAAGCTTAACCCTCGCTTAATGTTTTTCGTGACATCAACTTCAAATGAAAAAGACTCCATGGGTGCTGTGTAGTTAAGTTTATAGGTTTAAAATATTGCGGTAAATAGATAGAACGGCATTTGCGTTCGAATTGTTGTTTTTTACCGCACGAGATCGACTTGGGCGAAGGGACAATATTGAACTAGAAGCAGAAGGCTTCGAGTTAAAAATTATCCCTCCGCCCAAATCGATCGGGTGCGGTAAAAATGACAGTTCGAACGCGAATGCTGTTCTGTATTTATTACACGCCTGCAGTTTTCTAAAAAAATATTAATCGATTTAGCGGTGGGATTATTATGATCCCCGATGAGTCTGGAGGTGGGATGGGGAAATCTCACCCGAGGGGCAAGATATCTGAACCAGACCCGAGGCTTGCCGAGGGTCTGGTTCAAATATCTTGCCCCTCGGGTGAGATTATCCCATTCCTACCTTCAGACTCATCGAGGTTGCTTTTTCTCCCCACACACGAGGATTACGTCATTATAGATAACTGGGGGTCACGTGCTGACATACCCAATTTATCAAGTCGTAGTCCTTTCGAAAAACGACAAAAGTTAGGTATATACCATAGGTATATACTAAAAAATTGATTTGTAACACTGTCCGTTAAGGGGTTAATGAATTTGCGCGTGTCAAACTCTAATGTAAAGGGCTTTGTGAGATTATTGATCGATCGATAAATTCGCGCACGGATATTATTAAATCTGCAGAGAAACATGGGGTTGAAACAAATCAAGTTTAATATTTGAATAATAATTAAATATTGAGTCTATATCAACAATATTTAATTATTATTCAAATATTAAACTTCATTTGTTTCAACCCCATGTTGCAATTGTGCAGACGATGATGAAATAGTTCCGTCGACCTAATAAAATATGCAAATGAGTATATCACTTGGGGTGGGTGGGATAGAAATATCCCACCCTGCTGCCTCATCCGGGACACGCGTATGTTTCACGTATAGTTGGGGAAGAAAATATTAAACCCGAAGCCTTCGGCTTCTTGTTTAATATTATCCCTTCGCCGAAATCGATCTCGTTCGGTAAAACACGATAGTTCCAACGCGTATGCTGTTCTGTTTTTATTGCACGCCCACAGTTTACAAAAAATATTAAAAAAACAAATTATTGCCAAAAATAACCAAAAAGGTAAAAAAGAAAGAGTGGAATAGTCCGCGCACGTGATCCGCATTGTTCAAGGACAACACAGAAACATTTATTGTTCGCTTCTGTTTTGCAGAAAAAGCGTGTATTTTATGAAAATAAAAGCAATGGCGTTCAATAAACGACTGATTTGAACTTTACCCTTTGAACACTAGTGTTATCTTCCAGATCAGTTCAGTGGCAGCAACGGTAAGAGTGCATATTTTTATTTGGGGGTAGACCAATTAATATTTTCAACGTGCAGCCTTGGAGCTGCACGTTGAAAATATTGATTGGTCTACACCACACCTTCACTCAAAAGTCAACCTACTTAATGAAATTTTGAAGTATCATATTATTGGGCCGAAAAAGCGGCCTCTGGGGTTCAAAGTGTTAAACGTTCTAAAACGTAAATTTAAGCTTAACCCTCACCTAACGTTCTTTTCGTGACATCAAATTCAAATGAAAGAGACTCTCCATGTGTGCTGTGTAGTTACGTTTATTGGTTTAAAATACTGCGGTAAAAATTGTTATTGCATTATATAACGTTACGTTGAAATCTTTTATGAATGTACAAGACTGAATAAATTTAACATATATCGTGACGGGACATTAATGCGACGTAAACGTTATTCTGGTTGTTGACAGTGGAATTGGTCTCGCTTTTCCTATATGGAATGTATACTCAACCTCGAGTGACACCCAAAAATTACTGCGTAATGCGCGTCATTTCTGGTGAGATGTCCTCTTATAAATTATATTTTCAAAGGTAAATTTCAAATTTAATTCTCCTTTTAGGTACTGCGTTTTCTCTCTATTTGGTACCACAGTACTAAATATTTTCTCATAGGCGACCATTATATCGGGCGGGCGGACGGGCGGGCGGGCTTCGGGCGGGCTGGCTTGCGGGTGGGTTTTCGGGCTTTCTGGCTTTTGGGCGGACTTTCGGGCGGGCATGTTTCCATTTTCGGGCGGGCGGGCGGGCGGGCGGGCGGGCGGGCGTACTGACTGACATACCATACAATGAAAAGTATACTGTGAAGAGCCAGGGAAAGGTTGTCAAACAGAAAAATAGTCAGTGGTTCATTATTGCTGCAGTCTCAAAGCAAACCACAAGAAACTGAGAGTGTATGCTATTAACTCCAGTCTCCAAAACATGCTGTACAGTCTTTCCAAATGGTTCTCATTAGCTGAGGGGGTTCAGTGTGTTTGGGAGGGGGACTTATTTCAAGGAGATAACAAATTTGTTACTGTAGTTTTGTGCAGTAACATGGGAACCCTGACAGCACTATTACTAGACTACCATATTGTTAGTTATGCACAAATCTCATTCATTCACATTTGTCAGCTAATTATGTACATTGTTTCCAATGGTCCCCAGTACTTTGAGGGGGAATCGTGGTTAAAAAAAGTGTTAATAGGGTAAAATTGGCTGTTATTTGGCATTTGCGAAAGGTCAGGAGCCTTTCTTAGCAAACTGATTGTCTAATGACAAACGTGTCGCCAGAGGTGCCACATGGTTCCGAATCAAAATCCGAAACCTTTATGCACATATAGAGACCCTATCTGAACATATGAACACATTTTCAACATTTCGAATTAAAACCTAGGAGCCTTTTGCCGCAAACCGATTGTCTAACGACAAAAGTGGCACAATGGGAGCCACATGGGGCGGATCAAAAATTCAAAACCTTTATGCAGATCTAGAGACCCTACCTGAACATATGAACACACTCTAAGCATTTCGATTTAAAACCCCTAGAAGTCTATTGCCGGAAAATGGTTCTTTAACGATAAATGTGGTGCTACGGGTACCACATGCGGACGAATAAAGGTTCTGAAAACTTTTTGCACATATTGACACCCTACCGGAACATATGAATGCCATTTCAACTTTTCGAATTTAAACCACTAGGAGCTTTCGCTTTCGCCGGGAACCGATTCTCTAACAAAAACAAAAAAGTGGCGCTACGGGCACCACATGGGCAGAATTAAAAATCAAAACTGGAAGGTCTGAACACACTTTCAATGTTTCAAATTAAAACCCCAAGGAGCCTCTTGCCGAAAACCGATTCTCTAACGACAAACCTGGCGCTACGGATGCCACACGGGGCCGAATTCAAAATCCGAAACCATTATGCACATCTAGAGACCCCACTGGAACATACGAACACACTTCCAACGTTTCAAATTAAAACCCCAAGGAGCCTTCCACCGGAAACTGATTTTCTAACAATAAAAGTGGTTCCACTGAAACCACTTGTGGTCAAATCAAAATACCGAAACCTTTATGCACATCTATAGATGCTACCTAAGCATAGTTTAAATGTTTCGAATTACATACTCTTGGTGATATGAAGTTCGGACGTACGGACGGGTTCGGATGGACGGAGACATACGAGACGAATTGGAAGGCCGGAGATCACCACAATATCCCCCTTTTTCAAAAATAAACGTCGCCATTAGAGTACATGTTGTTTTCTATCATGTATGTCTATAAACTGGGTATATTTTAGGTGCCTCTAGGTCCCACTGCATTTTTGGGTCTGCAATCTTATTTTAAGAACACATGCAACTTCGAAATACACAGTAAGCACCAATCCGGCAAATCTGTGCATCAAAGTAATTTTATATTTTATTTGGCGCACGTGCGCGCGTTATATTTGGAACGATTTTTGACACAGTTCACATGTATCACACCAATGAGGAAGATTGAATTGAGTTGATGAAAAATGGACCGCTGCAAAAATCTGAAACGAATATTTGTAATTCTCCTTTATTTGGTTTTGCTTTATTTTCATTTCCGTTCATTGTTTTTAAACTATACAAGCAACGGAATCCGTAATACATATATATACTTCCATGCTCTCCGTAAAGTGTTTTAGAAACACTGAAACGAAAAAAATCCGAGTAGAAAGTCCGACCCACTTTTTTTGCAGGTGACATTGAATATCCGGTCGTACTAAAATAAGACCGCAGGTAGAAAACAATGAGACCGGTCGTCTTAAAATAATACCGCAGGCAGAAAATAAGACCGCAAGTGGCAGCAGGCAGAGTACATGGGTTAGAGTCCCCAAATGAACACTATCTGGTTATATAGGGTATACCAAATATATATCCGAAGTTTAGTACCGATATTTTTAATCTTAACCCTAAATATTGTACTTTTTAATGTACGGGGCGATATCCGACTTATATAACTCACTTTTCCGCAACTAAGAACAGAGAGACCGCAAGTAAACTTCTGGTTCTCAAAACACCAAATGAACACTATCTGATGATTTGGGGTATATTTAATGTATATCCGAACTTTGATATTGGTATTTTAATTTTAACCCCCAATATTACACGTTTAAATGTATAGCGCGACTTCCGATTTACTGTCTCAATTTTCGCAAACAGGGATAATGAGAACGCAATTAAATTATTAGTCTTGGAAATATCAAATAAACGCGAAACTACACGCTATATTATATATAAAATCATACCAAATATGATGAGAATATCTTAGTTTTTAACCTCTTATTATTTTAGGTTTAAAGTCTGATAGTAAATCACATTTTCGGTCTCATTTCTACCAAGCAAAAAGACACAGATTAGGCGGAAACCCTTCTCTGAAATGAGCCACTTAAGAGATTGACTTAAAATATTTTGGTTATAATTTATCAAAACTTCTTATCTTTCACCTGGGCTAAAGATCGGCAGCTATAATACTTGGCGGATTTGGGTATTTTTCTACAGTGAATTTCGTTACTGTTTTTTTTTTTTCGTTTTTAAATTATCAACTCCCCTCAATCTTTACCCGGGCTTGGGACCGGCAATTATAAAACTTGGCAGGTCTATAGCTTTTTTTCTACAGTGAATTTCGCTACAGTTTATTTCTTTATTTATTTATTTTCCCTTTTTAATTTATCAACTCCCCACATCTTTTACCCAGACTTGGGACTAGCAAGTATAAAACCTGGCAAATTTAGGTGTTTTTTTTTTGGAGGGGGAATAGTGCATTTCGCTACTGTTTTTCATTTCTCGGTCTCTAAAGGTGGGCTTTTACAGTGCATTTCGCTACTGTGTTGTCTCAGCCGCTTTGGGCTTTTACTGCGCATTTCTTTTTTCTAGTTACGTTACTCGGATTGTCTGGTTTTATTGCTCCAAATCACGTGGAACTGAATTCCCATGTCGATTCAATTGAATTGGAAAACAATGAAAAACTGAACCGTATATATACTGGATCTACTTATATGCGGAATTCGTTACTTAACTGGGTTCACGGTATGCAATCTTAGCATCATTCGTATTGTGTTATGCCACCTCCAAACTTAGAAGTACTTTTTAAAACCATTTTTGTTTTGATACATCTACCCTCGATTATATCAGATGGGAGGTCTGCGTGAATATTTCCTCCCAAGTCGCGAAATGTCTGTAGCCTGCATTTAAGTATTCTGCTTTATTTATCTTATGTGGAAGGGGTGGGGTACTTTTTCTCAAGTTCTTTCGAATTGAGATATTTACCCCAAATTGTAGTCACCACCGTCCTTGTCCAATAAGCTTGAAATTCTTTAAAAATAATTTTCTAGAACTCCCACTGACAATACTTGGAGATGAGCCGGGGCAGTTCCTACCAAAATCACCTTCGTTTTGTCCCAAGTCGAGTTTCATAACGGGCTGATCCGTCCGAAAAAGCCGATCTTTGTGTGTGTGTGTGTGTGTGTGTGTGTGTGCGTTTGTCTTACCAACTTGACGAGGTAACTAGATAAAAGAGTTTGCGTGTTTCGCCTTACCGAGGTACAAAAGACAAAAGAAACCCTTTACCTCGGTTGTTTTCCCAGAACTGTACCGACAAAACGAGGTTGAAACCGTTAGTCCACACAAAGGACAGACAATGGGGTACCTCGGTATGTAGGGAAAACAAGACTGTGTGTGTGTGTGTGTGTGTGTGTGTGTGTGTGTGTGTGTGTGTGTGTGTGTGTGTGTGTGTGTGTGTGTGTGTGTGTGTGCGTGTGGGTGGGGTGCCTTTTCAAGTGTTTTCGAAGGAAGATATTAAACACCATAGCCTGGAACCCTGTCCAATATAATTGAACTTATTTTAAACTAATTCCTCGTGAATCACCAGTCACAATGCTTTGAGATGTGGTATTCACCAGTAGGTGATAATTGCGGATTCGGGACCACTTCGTACATGTACCATACACGTACACGTACACGGACGTTTACCAACGTGGGATTCAGTGGTTAAATCGCACGCTTGTTCACAAAAATGTCGGGTGGTCCAGAATCCGCTGTTTATTTGAGACTCCTAGATCGCACTTTTAACGTTCAAATACCCGTTGGCGAACGTCGAATGTGCACGTTTTTTTTAAAAAGTGAAAAATGTATGAAATTGTACATTTTTCACTTTTTTTTACTTAAAAATTTTTGTCGCGTTCCCATAGCGGATCAGACCATCGATCCATCGTTGGTGAACGCGAGCAAAAAACGGTTTGCGGATTCTGGACAGCATCAAAAAACGGTTTGCGGATTCTGGACCAAGGTGGTCACGTGACCTGCTAATTAACCAATCAGCTTACTTGATTCTCATAAACTTAATGATACAAAGTTATGTCCCTCGTCGTGGGTGTGAGGGGTCACACCCATCAGAAAAATCGAAGTTTCGAGAAGGTGGTCACGTGACCTCTCAAATTGAAGGTCGAGGAAATAAAAAAAGTGATTGATATATATAGGAGAGAAAAAAAATATATAAATAAAATAGTTATTTAAAAAAATAAATATATCAAATCGAATAGATAATAAAAAAATATGTAAATCATGTGCGCTTCCCAGACTATTAGAGTGAGGTTTCTTTTAAACATACATGCTGATGAGAGCATACGCAATCTGCGTGAACGAAGAACTACGTCCCATCTTGTTAGAACGATGCGTCGGATGTCGGGATCGCCTAGACTTTGATCACGAGAATCATTCGTGTCTGACAATGGAAAGGGAAGATATGGTGGTCAAGTATTTCGAACCGGCGTTCGAACGCATTAGATTCGACGATGTGATCACGCTTTGGAAGAGATTAGTCTTCTGTAAGGATCGAGACAAGCTCACAGTTTCGCAAGAACTGAAATTGGCACGTAGAAGTTTGACTTTAGAAGACAAGGGATGCATCATGAAATTATTGCTGAAGGAAGCATACGTCTAAGTTTTCTCGTTGATATAAAATAAGGGAGAATAGAAAATAAAAATAAATACACACATAAATTTTTTATCTACTATTAGAAAGAAAAAAAAAACACAAAAATGAGAACCAGAAATAAATTGTATCCGACGTTAGATGATGACGAGGATGAGAAGCCGAATGGCGTTTTGCCGACGGCACCGTCGCTAGAAGAAAAAGAAAGAGGAGAGAGGTATCGCATCGATCAAATCAGTAGAATCCAATCGTATCTAACTCGAGAGAGAGATTTTCGTCGTTCTCTCAAGAAGTATTCGCGTTTCGTGAAATTCGTCAACGCGATCGACACGACACTCATTACGATTTCCATGGGTTTACACGCGGCCGGCATCGGATTGTTGTCGACCACGGTCGGCATTCCGATCTTGTTGACCGTAGAAGGAGTGGCTCTCGCAGCCAGATTGTTTAACACGCTCGGAAACTTTTTGAGTAGGAAATTATATCTGAAGGCGAGGAAACACGACAAGATTCGCGTCTTGGCCGACTCCAAGATTGACACGATATCCAAAATGATCTCGATGGCGTTGAAAGACTGTAGGATATCGGACAGAGAATACTTCGCGATATTGGGCGAGAAAACGAAATACGAAGCCATGAAAGAAGCCGTGAGAATCAAGACTCGTCAGATCATCAAAGAAGAGATAAAGGATTCTCTCATGGAAAGGGGGAGGAAAGAGGCCAGGGAGGAATTCAGTAAGATCATAGAACTCAAGAGCAATGATTGAAAAAAAAAATTATATATATAATAAGAACAGATTTAAAAAAAAAATATTAAATTTATATATAAAATAAAAACGAAATTAATTTAAATAACTCTTAAAAATGTATTGCGTAAAGTGCAAGAGAGTTACCGAGACGAGTAATTCTCGAGAAGTACGAACTAAAAACGACAGACAGATGCTTCGCAGAATTTGCGACGTGTGTGGTTCTGTCAAGACTCGATTCGTCAAAAAAGGAACGCGAGCAAAGGTAAAGGCATCGTGAATAAAATGATCAATAGTCTACCTTTCGAAATGCATCTGCCTGGTCACAGTTTCACGGGACCTGGAACGAAATTGAACAAGAGACTCAACGCCGATCTGACTCCTAAATCTTGGAGCAAACCTGTGAATAGGGTGGACGTGGCCGCGTATGATCACGATCTGTGCTACGCCGGACATCCCGACACCAAGACTCGCAACGACGTCTGCGATAAAAACATGTTGGGGAAATTGAGAGGCATATCGAATCCGACCAGGAGAGAGAAGATAGAACGTTCACTGGTCGGCAATCTGATCGGTGCGAAACGTCGATTCGGATGGGGCGTTAAAAAAAAAAGCACATCTGAAAAGAAGACGAAACGATTAATGACGAGCGAATTGGCCGAGGAGTTACACAAACTCATCGTGCGTAAATTTCGAAAGAGAAGGGTGTTCGTGAAGGGTTTGGATGATATTTGGTCTGCCGACTTGGTCGACATGAGATCGTTTTCGAGGTGGAACGAGGGTGTCAAATATCTATTGACGGTCATCGACGTGTTTTCCAAATACGGTTGGATCAGAGCTTTGAGGAATAAATCGGGACCTTGCGTCGCCGAGGCTCTGAAGAGCGTGTTCGACTCATCTTCTCGAAAACCGAGTAAATTGTGGGTGGATAAGGGAAAGGAATTCTACAACAAGCACGTTCATCAATTGGTCGACCTCTACTCGATCGAAAACGAAGAGAAAGCCAGCGTGGTGGAACGTTGGAATCGAACGATGAAGGAAAAGATGCACAGATACTTCACGGCGAATTCGACCAAGAAATACATATACGCTCTGAACGGTCTGGTTAAAGATTACAACAACACACTACACAGATCGATCAAGATGACTCCCGTGGAAGCTAGCAATCCTCGAAATGAAAAACGGGTCTACGCGAATCTATATCCTGAAAGATCTAAGATTAGGAAGAGGTCTAGAACGCCGAAATTTGCGGTCGGTGATCGAGTGAGAATCTACGCTTATAAGAAGCACTTCGAAAAGGATTATACTCCTCGATGGACCTCGGAAATCTTTGTGATAATCAAAATATTTCACACCGATCCGGTGACTTACGAAATCGAAGCTTTGGATGGAGAAGAGATCATCGGAAAGTTTTACGAACAACAATTACAGAAGACAAAGTTTTGATAAAGAAAACAAATTTCTTTTATTTACACTTTTTAACATTTTCTTGTTTACACACATATATATATAGGAGAGAAAAATAATAATAAAAATAATTAAAACTATTTTTAGATAAAAAAAAGCAAGCTAATTAATAAACAAAAAAACAAAAATCCTCCAAAAATGACAAATATACTAGATATAGCACAAAGCATAGTGAAAGATGAAAGTATTCAAGAATATGAGGTTCACGAATACGAACCGGTAACCAGAACGAGTTTGAACAATGCGGGAGAGATAAGAATCAACGTCGAAACTCAAGATCTATTCATACATCCTAGCGAGAGTTACATAGTGGTGCAGGGACGTCTCACCAAGGAAGATGGGAGCGACTACGCCGACGACGACACGGTTACTCTAGCCAATAATGGCATCATGCATCTATTCAGTAATATAAAATACATGCTATCCGGACAAGAGATAGAATCTGTGTTTCATCCCGGTCAGGCCACCACGACGTTCGGACTCTTGACGTATCCTGATGATTTTTCGAAATCCAGAGGACTTAATCAGTTGTGGGTGAAAGACACCACAGGCCCTGCTAGCGCCGGCGCCGCCGCGATATTCGACTACGTCGTCAAGACGTCCAGACCTAAAGGAACGTTTTCGTTCAGGATACCTTTGAAACACATCTTCGGATTTGCGGACGATTACAACAAGATAATGTACGGATTCAAACACAATCTGACCTTGATTCGAAAAGGAAACGACGATGCAATAGTGAGACTCAATGCGACCGATGCGGGTAAGATAACTCTACACAAGATATCATGGTTCGTTCCGCACGTGGAGCCTTCGATCGTGGAAAAAATGCATCTCTACAAGATCATAGAATCCAAGAGTAAATTACCCGTGGGATTTAGAATGAGACAGTGCGACACGGCTATCATTCCTCTCTCCACGAATCACTTCAATTGGAGATTGACGGTGAAATCCGCTTCCGAGAGACTGTGTTTCATCGTGGTTGCATTTCAGACCGATAGGGACGGGTCTCAGGAAAAGAATGCGTCGCTGTTCGATCACTGCCATTTGAGAAACATGCAAGTGTTTCTGAACGCCACGAGATATCCAGCAATCGATAACAAT
This sequence comes from Pictodentalium vernedei, assembly GCA_031216915.1. Lineage (NCBI taxonomy): Eukaryota > Metazoa > Mollusca > Scaphopoda > Dentaliida > Dentaliidae > Pictodentalium > Pictodentalium vernedei. The sequence continues at coordinate 145,708,027 of CM062290.1, read as the reverse complement.
GCGTCGTTCGACAAGAACGATTTCTGCAGACTGTACGGCGATGCCGCTGATTTTAGAAAGAAGTATCACGGTCTAGACGAATTGATGAGCAACCCTAACATATCTCCCGGTGAATACAAGTCGATGTATCCCATGTTCGTAATTGACGTCAGTAAACAGAGTGAACGACTCAAGAGTAGCGTCTTAGATATTCAGATCAAGATGCAATTCAATAGGAACGTGCCGAGAAAAACCGAAGCCTTCACCCTGGTCCTGTCGGACAGAGAATTACAATTTGAATCGGATGGAAATAAGATGTCGATCATTCGATGAGAGACGTGTGTGAAAGAAATTAATAAACATTAAAAATGTGGATGTAAGATTAATTAAAAACCAAAATCTCGAAAAAAAAATGGATGTTTTTGACACAAAAACAATAAATCATCTGTTCACTTCAGATTACTATGACGTTAAAATAAAATGCTTGGAAAAATGGATTCAAATTGAATATGAAGAACATAACACAAAAAAGGATGGAATAGTTGTGATTTTAACGAATATCATTTAAAAGAAAAAGAAAAGTTTGATCTCATAAGATCTAACGAAGAAATTATAAAAAATACAATTTTAAAATGCCGCAAATGTAAGAAACGTCAAATAAAAATCGAATCTCAACAAACTAGATCTGGTGATGAACCAACAACCGTATTCGCAAAGTGTTTAAATTGTAATCATAAATGGATAGAAAATTAAAAAAGGGATGCAATTTTAATCATCATCATAAGTGACAAAATTCTTTTACTAAAGAAAAAAACATTTCAGATATCGTATAATAATATATAATAATAAAAAGTTATCAAAAAAAAGAAAAAAAAGAATAAAAGTAATGAGATCTAGAGAGATTGAACATCTTTCTAAATCTCATTACATTTTTTTTGTTTTTAATAATCACACATTATTTTTTTTAATTAATTATTTTCCATGCGTTCACTGTTTGTTCAAAGGATCTAGTTCGATCAGTATGCTCACCACGGAAGTTGCGGCTTCGAGATTATTGTTTTTTGTAACAAAATTAATCCTGTATCCCACGTTCACTTTGAGAGGCGTGCCGAACATGCTAACATTAGCGTGTTGATTCTCAGTCTTTTCGACGCTGTATCTCTTATCGCTCTCCACTCCATTCACCATGAGATTGACGACCACTCTGTTATTCAAATCCGAGGAAGCTAGACTCATTCGAATGATTTCACCTCCCAACGGCATGGGATATCCTACCTGACCATGTTTCGATCCACTACCTCCATTTCCGAAAGACCACTCAGCTTTTCCTTCATCTAAGGTGCCGGCCTCCTCGGCCCACACGGTGATCAATTGTCTAGCATATTTGACTTTCTCCACCACCAAAATCAAGGTGCAGGCATCCATCATATTCACGGGATCCGGTAGATTCGTGAGCGCGTGTCCACCCATGTCTAGTTTACCTTCCATGATGTCACCCTTTCTCCAGACCGAGTTGTCATCCATGTACTTCCTGCTGACCGCGCTGGAATCGAATTCGGGATCGTGATTGAGTCCGAATAAATTCTTACCGTTCATGTCGATACCACCCTCCATGGTTCCACCAGATTGTCTGTTCAGGTAGAGATCGTCCACTTGCGATTCTAGGTATTCTTGTGATCGTATCACGGCAGAATCTACGTAGCCCTTGTTGACCGCGGTTGAGTCCGCATCCGTGTCATTGACCTTCGCCAGATTAAATATCTTGTTGAATCCTGCATTCAGATCCGATTTCATTTCTCGTCTGTCAGACTTTCTCTGTTCCAGATCTACATAGTGTTTGGTCGCCACGTCCTTGGGATTCGTGGGAGTGGCCACGTTCGTTATCTTGTTAGAATTGGCATTCAATTCCGAGTGCATCGTTTTCTGAACATATCTATTTCTCAGGTGTTCGCTGAATCTCGCGTGAGAGTCGTCCACGTATTTCTTGGTCACGGCATCTGTGGGATCTATGGGATTTGCGACGTTCACCAAACATTTGGATTTCAGATCGAGATCGTCGGTCATGGTTTTATCCACGTAATTATCTAGCATGATTCGTTCAAAATCAGCGTTCCCCCTGTCGATGTATTTTTTAGTCGCAGCATCTGCGAGATCTATCGGCACGGGAAGATTGTAGAGCTTCTTATCATTCATGTTCAAAGGTTCCTCTCGAGGTTCGTATCTTTAAACGTAACGTTCGTCCAAGTTGACAACGTCGTAACCATCGTCGACTTCGAATGTCTTCCTCTTCTTTCTTAGGTTGACTTTTTCGTTGTCACTTCTACCAAATTTATCGACTGGCATGTTATTTTGTGATTTTTTGTTTTTAAAAAAATATATTTCAAAACACAGTTTATTAAAAAATGAATTATTCTATTTTTATTTTTCGTTTTTATTCGCTTAAAATTTTTTAAAATAATTTTTTATCTTTATATACTATAAAAAAAAATATCTCTCTCTAATGTAAATCATTGAGAATGTCTTGAAACCGATCTCCTTCAGACCATCTCTTGAGAACGTAAGGACAAAGGTGACCGCAAAACACTTGATCTGGTGATTGCACTTGTTCCGTGTTGTAACGAACCATCGATTTGTTGAAATAGTTCTTTATTTCTTTTGGCGGCGAGATTCCGTAGCTGTCAAAATAATAATTCTTCTTCCCGTTCTTGAACCACACCACCCAGTGAGTGCCTTTACCCGATAAATTGTCTAGATTTAAAATTCCGCATTCCGATTGTCGAGGTCTTCTCTTCGGCAAGGCATCTCTAGAAAACACGCCTAGAAAATCTTTGATTTTCAAATCCTTCACCGCATTCGACAGATCGATGTAGGATAGGGGTTCATTAGGTAAGACGACACCTTCTACAGATATTTCTATTTTCTTATTCATAAATGCGTATATATTTTTTATTTATTTATTTATTTTATTATAATTCACTAAAATGACGATATTTTTTTATATTTTTTCTTTTTCTTTTTAAACTAAGTCTCTCGATGTCTCTGTCAATTTCTATAATCTCGAATCCATCTAATTTCTCTTGATTTTCTGGAATCCTATCATCCTTACTCATATCTGGAATCCTATCATCCTTACTCATATCTGGAATCCAATCATCCACAATCATATCGTCTCTAATTAGATCTGAAATCCAATGTCCGAGTGTCAAAGTGCTTATTTTATCGTCTAACATGAATCTCTTATCGTCATCGGCCATCAGCGAAATCTTGTTGACTATTTCGGTATACAAGTCATGATTTTTGCTTCGAATCGATTTCATAGTCTTATACACCGGACCACTTCGTAACAGACAATCTTTATACTCTTGGAAAGAGATGTTTTTCTTCACCACACACGCTTTAACCCCTTTGCACTTCTTGATCTCTTCATCTTCTAGACGATAAGCATACAGTTTGGGTCTCAAGCCCACGAATTCGACGATTTGTTTACCGCCGCTCTCGTCCTTAAATTTACCCAACATCTTGTTGTCGTTCGATTGAATGTTGGACGGGTGATCGATGGGATAATTGCTCATGTCGAACCACGCGGCCACGTCCGGAGATATATCTCGGTAGACGTCTTTCGTCTCTATCTTGTAAACTAAACTGTCCATGTCGGTGAACAGTAGTTTGGCTTTATCACCAAATTTTCGTTTGACGTAATCGTAGTGAAACTCGTACATCAATCGCTTGCTGATATCTAAGATGATCGGTCCGAGATAATACGGTTTGTCGAACTTCAGGTGCATCTTTTGCATGTGAACGGCCACTAGATTTTCGTCGAATATGGTTCGGTGTTTGTAATTGGGTTTCGCCACTAATTTTTTAGCTCTTTTCTCAGACGTGATGAGTCGAACGTCGGTTCTCTTCCTGATGTTTTCCATCGATTTACTGTACACGCAATTGTTCATGAGTTTGAAGGAATCTTTTTCAAAATCGTTCTTGGCTCGAATTCTGAGATTCGTGTTGAGATCGATGTATTTTTTCATCCAAGGCTCTTCGTCGAATCGAACGATGCGATGTATGTTGACTAATTTCATCCCGTAATCGACGTATTGTTTCAAATTCTCACTGTAGATGACATAGTTACATTTGTTAAATAAATTGGGAATGTGCTTTTCCTCGTCTCCTTCGTTCAGTTCCATTCATTCGGGTGCCAGCGGATAATTGTTGTGTAGATCGTGTAATTCTTCCGGATAGTTCAAATCGACTTCTTAAATGCAAGGATAGTCTCTCCATTTTTGCATCTCTTCCTGTTCCGTCACCCATTCGAAATTTCCAATCGGTAAAGGATGACTCATAGCCCAACCGTGCAGATTATTAGCGTCCCAATACTGTATGTATTTATTCGATCGTTTCGAATCGAAACCTTCTTTCATGTAGGGATTGTTAGCTTCAGAATATCTCTGGGAGATCATCGAGATGCCACCTCTTGCAGCCCTTTCAAACATGAGCAACATGTTCACGTCGGATAATAATTCCAATTGGACTTCGGTGGTCTTCAACAGAGCATCCCACGCCAGACCGGGTGCAGTGAAATACCAAGCGGGATCCAGATCGTAATTTCGATGACAGACGTCTCGAAAATTTTTGAACACGTCTGCCAGGAGCAGAACGTCGGTCTTCAGATAGAGATCGTGATAATCTCTCATGGTTTTCATATCGAATGATTTCCACACGTTTTTGGCGTGTTCGTAATTCTCATCGGAAATGTCGGATTCGTATAATTTCGAATAAAAATCTTCTTTCGAAGGTAGTGCGGTGTCATCGAATCTCTTTAGATCGTTCATGTAATTGTAAGGATAGACTCCTTTCCTCAACATGACGTCTACTCGTTCTCCGAAATGTTCGCTCGTGATTTTAAATTTATCCTTGCTCATGTTATCGACTAATTTTTCCAGAGCGGTCGACATGAATTTAAAACTGTCGATGAAACGTATGCCTCTATGAATGAATTTCGTTTTTTCTTTCAATGTCTCTCCGTCGATTACTCTTTTCTTCTCCATGAGCTTCCATTTCGTGAATGAAATGTATCTTTCTTCGCTGTTCACGATGCAATTTAATTCTTCGTGGGAGGTGCCGAGATTTTTTACGAACAGATGACTGTCATAACCTGAGAGATTGTGAAATATCACCGGATAGAAAATGGCATCTCGATATTTTAAATTACACTTGCTGTGAGCCGGACCACGATACAGACCCGTGTAATGATCGTGGTCTCTAACCTTCTTATTTTCCTTCGAATTCTCATCGAACGATTGTCTGCATATGTGACATTCGGTGGCTCAGTTATTTTCGTCCTGCTGCTCTCGCTTGATGATCATTTTTGCTGGAGTTTTGAATTTGTCGTATAACATTTGAATTTTCGATTCTAACTCTTCCATGAACCTTTGAGCCATGTTGTCGTCTTCGCACTGTTTCGTGTAGGTGAAGGGACCCATGTCGTGTTGCGAGTCGAAAGCGCATTTCACATAAATGCAATAACCGAAGGCATGTGTTTTTGATATCTTTCGACGTAACTTTGAAGAGCGTCGGGTTGGCAGGAACTCATATTCATGGTGAAGCACTCGAAATCGGCATACACGATGAATGGTACTTTTAACCTTCTATTGCGATTTTCAAACTTCACGATGGTGTTGGGTTTGGGCATTTCAGTGGCAACACCTTGATTTTCATTGCAATATTCCTGATGTTTCGCTAACGATTTTTTGCTGTGAAATGCGTTTATGCAGTTGCAACATAAACATATCTTTCCTTTATGTTTATTATTTTGTCTCGACAGTAATTGGCTTGGATGTTTAACCCAACAATAATGACAATTGTCACCATTCGAAATTAATAATAAAATAATCGTCTTTTCTCTTTTGAGACACGAAGTCTTCTGAGAGGATAAATCATTCATTTTTCATCATCATATCCCAAGACATTCACTGCTACGGTGGGATTTTGAGCTTCGAAACGTTCGATGTGTTTTAACTGCATTGGAAAAGTCACTCCGGTCCAATTGAGATTTTTAGAAGTCTCCTCGTAATGAGAAACTCTATCGGTGTGCATTTTGACAGGGTATGAAGCGGAAGTGACTGCCCATTTAAAACACTGATCATCTTTATTTCTCACGTTGATCACAGCATTTTTTTTAGCTAAAAAATACGGTAATTCCACGTAGGAAGATCCTTTCAACGAATCGTTTTTAGTTATATGAATTTCGAGTTTCAACACCTCATCAAACGTCCAATTACTACCTTCATGTTGATAATTCGCGAGAGACATCAACATCTTGTCTTTCATCTTTTCGAAAGCGTCTGATAAATCTGAACCTCGAAATACGGGTTCGACTTTAGATCTGAAATATGCATTTTTCATGATGCTCTCGCCAGATTTCACGTTGATTTTATTCATCACGCAAAAGAGTATCATCTTAATTTTTTGTCCCACGTTCATGTGTTCATGAAACAAATCCAATACTTTTTTCTTCACCCATTCCATGAACAATTTCAGATCAATTTTCTTGAACGAGGGAACCACATCAAAAGTTTTAAAAACGCCCTTGCTCACACTCTCCCATTCTACAGGCTTCGATTGAAATAGTTCCATGAGGAGTCGTGCTATATATTCTTCTCCTTTCCCTTCATCGATTGCTCTTTGAATTTTGCTAGATATATCTCGTTTGTCTAGAATCTGAAGTGCATCACTCGTTTTCGTTTTAGTTTTTCTTTTCTTTTGAAACTTGAAGTTCTTCAACGGCTTTTCATTTAGTCGTCTTCTTATTTTTCACAATCGAAAAGTTTTTGGTTTTTTTCGACGTCGGCATTTTGATTCCTTTTACTATCTTTTTCTTCTTCTCATTTTTCACAACCGATGCATTTTTTGACGTCGTTGCTATCGACATTTCATTTGCCTTTCCATCATTTCGCAAATGTTCCTGTATGACTTCAATTTTTTTTTATTTAGTTCTATAATTTCTGAAATGTGGAATTTTTAATAGTTTACAAATCTCGTTTAACTGAGGTACGGTTTTCTCATTTAAATTTTCCATTTTTTTATTTGTTTGCTCCATTTGTAAGAATATTTTTTTTTTGAATTTTGTATTTAAATAATTTGTTAAAAAAAAGTTTTGTTTTTTTACTCTTTATATATAAAAAAAGATTTTTTTTTAATTTTAATTTTTTCTTTAATGTAAAAATTTTTTTTTTTTTTTGATGAAATTAATCAATTTTTTTTATGTTTCTTGAACGAGAGAACCACGTTGAAAGTTTTAAAAACGCCTTTGATTGCACTCTCCCGTTCTAAGGCTTCGATTGGAATAGTTCCATGACGAGTCGTGCTACATATTCTTCTCCTTTCCCTTCATCAATTGCTTGTCGAATTTCGCTCGATATATCTCGTTTGTCTAGAATCTGAAGTATAAATCCGAAAAATGTTCTTCCATTTTTTTTTATACAAAACAATTTACGATCGCTTTTATTTCTTGTTGGCAAAACGAACACGTTTTCTCGTCTCTAGAATAACATTCCTTACAATAACACAAATGTACACACGGTAGAAACAAAACATTTGCAGATTTATTTTCGCAAAGCAAACATGTCTTCATATCACCCGACTCCTTCTCGATAGATGATAATAACTCGTCTGCTTCTTTCATGAATCGAATCAAATGTTCTAAAGTCAAAAATTGAGAGAAGGTCTTATTTGCGTAATTTAATGTATTGTACAATTGTTCCTTCATATATCCGGATTGTAAAATACCCCTTAATAATCTCTCGTTTTTATTTCTTTCCCATTCTTCGTCTTCAATTTTAATCAATCCTAATGTCTGGATCTTCTTCAAATAATCATAACGACCTTTGGTATTATTTATGTGTTCTATCAAAGGTCTGTCATGAGGTTCCCAATTCATTAAATGTATGTTGCAACAAAAACATTTAACTCTGTCACTTTTACCCACATAAATGAAACCTGCAGCAGCTAAATCTTCGGGTTTTTGAGCAAGATGCGAAGGCCAATTTTTAAACGTTCGAAATCTTGCACGTTCTAAACTATAATTCGAATATTCGGATTTAATCATTGTTTTTTTACCTCAAAATTGGGTTTGTAAGAATATTTTTTTTCGAATTTTGTATTTAAATGATAATTTGTTAAAAAGTTTTAAAATTGTTTATATATATGTTTTAATTCCTTCAAAAAAAATTAATCAATTTTTTTATGTTCTTAACGTGAAAAAAAATGAATTAATATGAGAAAAAAGGATGTTAAATTTAACTTTTCATTTATATATATAAAGAGAAAAAAACTTTTACAAAAAAATTTTTTTTTTTCACATTAAAGAAAATTAAAATTAAAAAAAACTTTTTTTTATATATATATAAAGAGTAAAAAAAACAAAAAACTTTTAAACAAATTATTAAAATACAAAATTTAAAATATACATTATTTGCAAGAATTCATAAAATAAAAAAACAAATAATCGATCATGACAACAACACCTAAAAGATGCAAATTGAAACTGAAACGAGTGGAAATGTATAAGAAATTCGGTTCTAAAATCTATAGATTACAATGACACGATCCCATCAAATTGAGCGAGGTCAAGACGAAGGGCTTAGAGCACAAATACGACAAATATAGCATGCCTTTGAAATTGGATCAAGCCATGCTCGATTTGTTTTATGAGTATGAAAGCGATCTGCAGAATATCGTCATCGCCAAAGATAGAGAATTCGACAAGGACGATTTGTCGATGCCCTATGGAAGTTACATATTTCCAAACATCTCACTTGAACTTGTGAACAAATCGGGTGGTGAGAGCGCATTGACCGAAGTAAAAAAACTCAAAAAAGTAAAGATAAACATTCAACACATTTGCAAAAAAGGAGAAAACACAAGTGTCAACATGCTAATAACGGACTTGGAAATATAAACAATAGAGAGATTGATTTTTAGCGAAGAAGAAGAGAAAAAAAAGTAATGAGATCATCTTTAGATCTCATTACTTTTTTTTTGTTTTCCTTCTTCACTATTACCCATATATTATAATAACGTTTCCTTTTTTCTTAAATTTCAGCGTCGATTCTTCTTTTCTTTTTTTCTTTTTTTTGTGATATGCTACGTTTTTTTATAACAACACATTTGTTTATCCGAATCATAATTATGAACGAATGTTGTGCATCTCTCGGTAACACTCGCATCATTACCATTCTCTTCAGAAGATAGTGGTGACGGTGGAAAACGTCTCATTCTTTTAAATTTCAACCGCATATCCCGATCTTTATTTAAGTCTTTTATTATTCCTTTCCTAAGATATCCATCATTAGCGTATAATCGTTTTTCCACATCTTTTTTTTCGCACTCTATCTCGCGATATTCATCATTATCAGCTAATTGTTTTTCCACCTTTTTATCCATTTTATATATTATTTTATACTTTCTATGATTTATATTTTATATAATTATATAATTTTTTATATTGTAATAACATATTCAAAATCGGTATATTCTTAAATGGCGAATTCTCACCAAAGAACAAACCCTTGCCGAGTCGCTCAACATTCCGTCCACTCTTCAGATAGAGACCGTTTCCACTCAAAGAGTTGTCACCTCTAACGGGTTCTAGATACAATCCTTTACCACTGTTGTCTACGTGGACGCGACACACGGCTCCTCCCTTCTTCAAAAACAGTCCGCTGCCACCCATTAATTTCTCAACTCCCGAACTCCCGTGAGAGCTCCCATGCCGAGAGTCTTTCTGAGAAAGGGTAATACCTTTGCGGCGAAGGGTAATGCTTTTGCGGCGATTCTTGCCAATAGCGGTAGGAAACCGCCTTTCATTCTCAAATTGTATCTCAATTGAGCGGGACTCAATCTCACCATCAACCCTCTTCCTTCACGAATCGCTTTCTCCATCCTTTTGATTTGACTTCTGTCCAGGCGATCGAATCCTGACCGCCACTCATCAGATCTTCGTGAGTGAATTTGAATCTCACCGCCTCGCCTTGAGTTGTTAACGCTCTCTTAAGTTTCTTCCTCTGTCCTATGGATATGTTGACGTTTTTAATCACGTTTTGTGTCATAATTCTTTTTTTAAAAAATATATTTTCTTCAATTGTTTTTTGGTTTTAATGATAATTATATATATTAAATAATGTTTGTAAAATTAATATTGCGTTTATTTTATTTTTGTTACTTATATATATACACAATATTTTTTTTTTTTTGCTTTTATATTTCTCTTATGTGAAATCGTATCGTCACCCTCTCTCCGCGAAGATCTAACAGTTCACCATTTTGATCCGTCAACGTGGTTTTGAGACTATACAATGTGTCTAAAATCACTGGTAGATAAACTAAATTTTGAGGTCGCTCCACGATCTTATAACCCGGTGACACGTTTGGAAAGAAGGAATAGATCGTCGGTTAAGCGCTACCATTCATGTAGCTTCCAGCAATCACATCCACGTTCACCAGAATGCTATTGACTGCGAGAATGTCGACCGTATTTTCAGATGCCGCATGGTCTCGATACATCTTTCGATCGAATCCCAACATCTTGCCTATAGAATCATCTGTGTTAATCCACTCGAAAATTATCTTCCAAATCCAACATCGGCTGTAAGGTATTAGGATTGGGAGCGAGTCTGATCTTGTTGCTTCCCTTTTCATCCATCTTCATTCGCGTCTGAATGTAATTGTTCAAAGCGTATATGTCGTAACTTCCTTTGGGAATTCGAATCTCCAACCAATCCACTCCGTCGGAATACTTGAACGAGTTATTCTTTTCGGTGACGTTGGGAAAGGAATAATAAGTCTCCAGATTCACCAACGCCATCTCGTATCTTTTCTCTCTATTCAATTCGATAGAAGGTTCGAATTTCGTAGCGAATCGAGTCGAATCGCCACTCACCACGATTTGAATGGATTGTTTTGCAGCCGTATTCTCGGCTATCCTTTCTAACCATTCTCCTTGTTCGAACATTATATTTTAATTTTATTTTTATTTTTTCAAAACTAATTATTTGAAGATTTATTATTTTCTAATTTTTTTTTATTTTCACGCTCTATCTTATTATCATCAGAAACATTAAACTTGTCGAATCTGCACCGATATTTTCCGCGATTAAATTCGCTAGTCAAATCGATCACGACGAAATTGTAAAGTCCTCCATCCCAAACCCTCTTGCAGAATCTCCTGAATTCCGCCACGCTCATGTCGTTTGCGACGTGATCGCCGTAGATGTGATTGAGATTCTTGAGATCTTGGCGAAAGAGACATAGAAAATTAGCGTTCTCCCTTATCGTCTGTCTGGGCAATCGAAAATAATTCTGCGACAGGTAGAAACAGTCCACGTTGCTGTGTCGACCCCTAACGTAATACGATTCGCATCGGTTCTGTCTCTCCAAAAGCAGATCGTCGAAAATCATGAGATTCTTATCTTCCGATTTCAATTCTCTAGGATCCGGAACATCGCTAGCGTTCTCATAAAGTGACACTCGACGTTCGAAGATGCATTTCTCTTCATCAATTCCATCGCCGCACCGTCCAAAATGGTCGAAAGAGGAGCTTCACTTTTGTCGAATTCCTCCCTACTGTCAAAGATTCTGGCTATGACGCCCTTGGACAATCTACGATCCATGCACTCTCGAAGCAATCTGTATTCGGGTTGAAACAAGCTCTTGCCAAACACAAACAATCTGTCGTAATCCAACCAGTCGGGTCGGGACAACAGATTCATCAACAGATTGGTCTTTCCACAATTCGATTTTCCCACTATCAAGCCTCTTATGCTTTTGGGAAAGAACTCGTTATTCGACCTCTTGGTCGCGGCGTCGTTCCAAGACATATCTTTAATGTTCATCTTTGTTTTTTTTAATTTTTTTTGTTTGTTATTTTAGATTTTTTTCAAACACAATTTTTATGTTTTTTTTTAAACTCAGTTTTTTTTAATATTATTATTTATTTATATTACACCATCGCGAGTTCTCTTCAATCTGGATCCACTCGTCATTTTGACTAAATCTTGTATGGGTACCACAGCATCCTTAAAATCTTTCCAACTTTTCGGCGTTCGCTCTAACGCAGCTCGCTTCGCCGGTGGACTGATCACCTTGTCGATCAACGCTTCGGCTGCCCTCTTGCCAGCCACAGAAGCTATCCTACCACTGGCTTCGGAAGCGGCTTTCTTACCAGCATCCAAAGCCGTCTTCTTACCGACCTCAAACGCGGTCGATGCGAGTTTTCTACCCACATCGCTCGTGAACGCTCGCATTATAGAATCGACGATGCCAGAACCGCCTTGAACGTAAGTTCTGACGTATCCCCTGTTCTTTATCACCAACATATTTTTATTTTATAATATATTTTGTTTTTCACTGGTAAATCGTTTGTTGTTTAAATACTTTTATTATTCTAGTGTAAAAATTTACTGTTTTTATTATTTTATATATTTTTGTTTGTTTGTTTCTCTCTACTTATTATATACATCAATCCTTCAATTCGTTCATCAGCCTTTTATAATGGTTTTTATTCAAAACCTTCTGTCTTAACAATTCGTCACATATGCTAACTATCTCATTATGTAATCCTGTGTTACCAGCACGTCTGCTTGCCATCAACAAACTCAATCTCTGAGACAGAGCGTCAGAATCGCTCCTAAGAAAAGTGGTTTTCACCCCTTTACCAGTCACCGATTCGACGAACTTCTTATTCATATCCCATATGGGTTTCACCACTTTCGTCCACTTGTAACCTCTGTTGGCTTTGGGTCTCGTCTCTCTGGCATCGTTATTTCTCTTCATGGCGTGAGTCTGAACCAGAATGTCACCATAATTGTCGAAATCCTGTTCCGTGTAATCACTAGGCTTGTCGTAAAGGAGCAATTTGCGCAGTCCGGAAGTTAATTCGTACCTATTCGAGCCGACGGTTAATTCATCATCATCTATTTCCACTTCTGTGTCGCCAACAAAAGTTCTACCGTCCGAATCCTTATAAAATCCATACAACAGATCTCTCTTACCACCATCCTCGGACGACGCGACGCTATCAGTGGTGATAGTCGAAGCTGTATCGTCGTCTCGCTCACGTCGGTTTGAATCCCTGTGGGAAAGTAATCCGGTGTAGATTGAAAGGAATGCCGATTTCCAAAACTACCGGGCAACGAACCCATTCTCAAAGAACTCTCTTTTATGGGTCTCAATTCTTCAACTATCTCCTTCTTGCTTCGCTCTTAAACATCCGTCACGGGTTTAAATATTTTTGTGGTTTCGCGTCTGAGTTCCATATCTCCGAGACGTCTGCTTCTGTCACCCGATTGAATGCTCTTCTTGGCACGTTCATATTCGTTTAAAATATGATCTCGACGTTTAGCATCCATCTGTAAAAACATTTTTCGTTTTTAAATTATTAATGTTCCTTTGAGTATGCTAACACTTTACACCCATAACTACACTTTACACCCATTTCGCGCCATAGGTTATGAGAATCAAGCAATCTGATTGGTTAATTAGCGGAGAATCAAGCAATCTGATTGGTTAATTAGCAGGTCATGTGACCACCTTCAGAGCCACAAAAACCGTTTGCGGATTCTGGACCACTGGTCCAGAATCCGCAAACCGTTTTTTGATGCTGGTCCAGAATCCGCAAGGCGTTTTTTGCTCGCGTTCACCAACGATGGATCGATGGTCTGATCCGCGATGGGAACGTCGACAAAAATTTTGAAGTAAAAAAAAAAGTGAAAAATGTACAATTTCATACATTTTTCACTTTTTTTAAAAAACGTGTACATTCGACGTTCGCCAACGGGTATTTGAACGTTAAAAGTGCGATCTAGGAGTCTCAAAAAACAGCAGATTCTGGACCACCCGACATTTTTGTGAACAAGCGTGCGATTTAACACTGAATCCCACGTTGGTAAACGTCCGTGTACGTGTACGGTACATGTACGAAGTGGTCCCGAATCCGCAATTATCACCTACTTTCACCTCCTTATAGAGAGAGAGATTCAACTTTGTTCACAGAATGTTTCTTGTTTTTGTTCTAATACGGAGAGATTGCATAATGTATGAACAAAATAAGAGTGTTTCATGGGCATTCCCTTGCGCGCTTGTGCTTGCACAAAACGTTTTCTTATTATATTTTTGTTACAGGACTTTATTTTGACAGTAGACGCAAGTCTCGATATTGACCATTAAAAACGTCAAAAGCCATTGCTGACAACGGCCTTTGTTTCACCTTCGTTGTTATCAGAAAAATTTCCCGCCATGAACAATAAATGTACTTTATCAACAAGAACTGTACTTATTATAAAAACTAACTGGACATTTAAAAAAAATCCGTTATTGTTCTCATAAAACCAAGTTGCCAAAAAGAAACAATACCAATCTATAATTTGTATGGAGCGGATACAGAAAACCACAACGGATGAATAGACATCACAAATAATCAAACTGCCCCGATTGTTTACCTTCATTTTTTTCTCAAACACCACGTGCTGCTTTCTTCGATGTGTTTACCCGAACCATAACCCAACGATCAAACGGTTTACGTTTTAAACTTTAATTCATCAAAGTGATAAAATTGTATGCAGACTTCAGTTATTATTTTATCATCAATGCCCGTGTATATACCTCTTATAATAAGACAAATATGGGAAGAAATTATGCCTTAGACCGAAAGGGTTACATGTTCAAAGGGCTAATGTAAAATAGATTTTCAGTCAGATAATACACTTCACCGTCGACTAATATCTAACCGAATACCACAGGACCCTACTATTATCCTTTACAGAACCATTTTAGTTGTCTTATCAGGCAGGGTGACATAACTCGAATGTTGTGTGTTATTAACGAGTTCAGTTGTGCCATCTACTTTAAAAATGTCCATGAGTTATCTTTACTTGTTTGCAAAAGATACTTTTATGTGGCACACTTTTGTTAATGCATCTGTAACCTCATTTCAATTGTTCGATACATGACAGTGACCACTGGGAGAAAGACACTTCAGACTTTATTAATTGGTTGCACACATTAAAGCAGGACATAATCCACACACAGTTCATGTCGTTTAGAAAGAACTAAGCTGCCCAGGTAGGTGCACCCACAAACAGAGTGAACAGTGTACACACTTTTCTATATGGACCCATTGCCTGCCTAGATAATCCCCACTGCCACTGTCGTCATCCAACGCGGCATCGTTCAAAATATAAACTTACAAAGTTGCCATTCCTAATATTAGTCAACCGTTCGTAATCTCTCTTGACAACTAACAAGGAGTTTGCTTACCAGCCAATGACTCAACGTTTCTTTTCGACCAGTTGTCAGCAGGTGATTAGCATAGTTCTACGTCAATAGTTTAATCGGGTGGTGGGGTGGTATCGAGTGAACATAGGAGACTTGAAGGGTAAATGGTGGCGATACAGCCTACAATAGAAGGTTTTACTTCCAATTGTTTGCAATGCTGCGCGCATTGGTTTTACTGAAAAGTCCTTTCAAAAAACCCGAGAAGAAGAAGTTTTAGTAGAGCCAGCAAATTAGTCAATATTATTACAATAAAACGAATAGAACCAGACAGTGTTCATTACTTATATCGTTTAGTAATATATTCCTAATTGTTCAAGCTAATGGACTTCATTAAGCGTAAATTTTAAACGTATTTCGATTAATCTCCATTTCAATCAAATCTTCTGCACCCATCGCGGGGATGACCTTAAAATAGATTCCCCGATGATATGCCTACGTCCGCTTCACTGTGTAAAAACAGTAAGTCCATATAATAAAACGGAAACTAGTATAATTTTACAAAGAACACTTAGTATACATTTAAGTTTAACAGCACCCAGCAAAAGGTGTATGATTTTTGCTAAAACAGAAACATGTTTTTGTCGTGGGCTAAACTTAATTCTAAAAGTGGACATATGCACTTAGGTCCGCGTCATTAGTAAATGCTCAACAAAATAAACATCATATAAAACTTAAAACATGCAGCTTTCAATTTTTAGTCAAATTTTATTTTGTTACTTTGAAGTTTAGTGCTACGGAATTGGTTGAGAGAAACCGGTACGTCCCAAAGTAACTTGTCAAACAACCTTGATCGCAGTACTGTATGTAACCCTGGGTTTAGTTATGTGAAGTATGTTAGATTTTTGTGAGCCAACAATTACACCTAAAATGTTTCATTTTTGTGTCATGGGTGGAAATTTTTAATATCACTTGTAAAAATCCTATTGTATTATTTCAAATTGATCTGGCCTTTTGGGGCGCCATTCTACTATAGTTGCACACTTCGGCATTAAATATATCACACACGGAAGGGTTTTATAGTTGGCGCATAAATGCATACAGAATGCTTTAAAGTCTTTCTCACACTGTATTTTATTCTGTTTTGCAGAGTTCAATGGATAATCTACCTGAAAATTTCACGCCGATAGGGACTTCATATTTCTTTATACGTTTTCCCACACAGACTATAAATTTTGTAACAAATCAATGAGGTAAAGATTATATCTTCACTTGTAAAAATATGCTTGTAATTTTCAATGTGCATAAACCAGTTGTGTACTGTGACATGATAGTACAGTTAACCCCTCGTCCAAGGCAAACAACGGACATTTGTAAAAATAAAAAAAAATGGCTAACTGAAAATTTTCATTTTTTGCCTCGAAAACATACATTATGACCCTACTTTGAGACAGGGTTACCATCCTTTGATGAGAAAAAGTGAAAAAAAAAATAATAATGGAATCGGCTGTTGGCCGATATAGCCATTGCCTTATAGGGTTAACGATGTCTGTATCTTTTGGCATCCTTTATAATTGGAAATAGACAAAGCTGAAAATGGACAACTGACCGATAGATATAAAAAGAGACTGCAATGTTCAGGGGCGTCGCTAAATGGGATTTATGGGATATGTAACAACCGTCCACCCCAAACATTGCTCCAGTCGGGACTGTTTCATCTGGATTGGAGTCTTAGATATCGATACACTCCTGCTTATAATCATGTATTTTCTTACGAGACTAAATTTCGACCTCTGTCACACACAGTGTCACACAAATCAGGGCCTTTAGAACCCGATTAGAGCTGTTGGAGGCGCAGGATTACTACTTTTGAGGACAAGTGTTAATTAAGTAAGGTGTTGTGTCATGACCAATACATGTGTATTTTATTTATCCAATAAATACGTTTCAAATAAGTCAGGAGTGTTTTAACAAGAATCCCGACCGACTAATATTCCAACTACATCATCAAGCCATGCCTTCAACGAAGGCATGGCTTGATGATGTGGTTGGAATATTTGATCTGTCATTTGGACAATCACAATAGGGATGAATCAGGTTTGCACCCAACCTCCCCCATCCACAATCTCTCATTATCGCAACGCCCTCTGGTTTTCCAGTTTCTATGAAAAAGTGTAGATGATATTACACGGTCAACAAAATTATACGTCTACTCTGAAACGAATTGCTTTCGTGTAACTATGAACGATAATAGTGTTTTTGTAGTATTCCGCATTTTTAAATTCACGCCCAGGCTTTCTTCAGGAAATCTAAAAGAATAAGGTCGAACGCATGCAATAAAAAACTATTCACGATGTGATATCGAAACTACTCAACTCGTGGTGACGAAAGTGACATATGGCAACGCGTGACTTCGGCACACACTGAAATTCCATATGTTGTTCTCGCTTGTGAAATAATTTCCGTATCCACACAAATAGAGTAGACATTCCCAATATATCACTCTGTCCCCACTGTATAATCAGTAAATGATATTATGCATATTACTTAGAAAGTATAGGAATCATGCATATTACCTATTATATCAAACAATCAATTTATTACACACCCATTTAAAATTAAGGTTTGTTCAAGGCATTCTAGGATGTGTGATAAAAATAAACTTTTATCGTACACGTGTGGGATACACATTTTGTACTTTTTTAATGTAAGAATGGAACCAGTAATATTTCTGGGGATACATGGGCCCATTTCGATAAAATGGGTAATTTATTTTGATGCTGTAAAGTGGATGTTAGCGGTCTATAGTATCTGAGTTGCTATTGTTTCCGTAGAAACTCATGTCCAATACACCAAGCGATCATCAGAAGAAACTTTCTAATTTATTTTCTTAACGTAAACACTACTGAATATTGATAAAATAACCCGATGGGTTAAAGTATGACATGGCAATGACTGACATGCAGTTCAAACTAAAGAACAATGCAGACAGAATATGATAGCGTCTATGAGTGACGTCATTTCGAATGAATGGCGTTGCGAGAGCAAGTTTCTAGGTCACCAAAATCGAAATACAAAACAAAGTGCCTGTCGATGTTCGCTGGAATTCGTATGATTCTGCACCTCAGTTAAAGTCTATAACACGAACTTTAATAAATTTTGAGCAGGCATTGTGAACAATACGATCATTTCTGTTGGACAACAAGGATAAAAAATTCATTTACATGGAGTGAATCGACAATGACTACTGTAATCTTAACTAAAATCTTAACCTGCCAATCAGTCGAGTAACAACAGTCGCATATAACTTGGAAATCAGGTAAACATGTGAGTTATATTTATAATTTCTCATTGAAATATTTTCCGAATTTACACTTGTTGTTTTTTGTGAAACTACGGTAACTTTTTGGTGGGGGATCACATCAACTCGTGCTGTAAAATTGAGGCATAAAAACTTTAAAAGGCGGTAAATTGTATTTCAGATGAACAGTGTTTCATCGATCCAACAGGTGGTGACGCATTACAATTTGCAACTTGAAACTATGAATGAAAGTTCCATCAGCGTCCGAAATAGCAATAAGACTGGTATCCTGCTTATGAAGATTAATTTGGATTTTTGTCTTATTTTATTTCCTTTACGTCTACGAAGGATAGGTTAATTCTTACTTAGTATTACCGTAAACGACCTGTTTTAGAAATTTTCGAAGGTGTGTAATAAATATAGAACCACACAAGCGTTTGAATTCGTTAATGTTTATCGCACTCGTTTGGTTTGGCGCAGAATACCACTGGAGGCTTCGCTTCGCGTGGTATTCTTGCGCCCATCCAAACTCGGTCAATAAACATTAACCCATTCAAACGCTTGTGCGGTTCTGACTATATATATTCTGTGTAATACAGTGTGAAATAGGTGTGATAAGGATGTTATCCTGGATTACGTATCAGCTATCTCCTACCACACCCACCCCTATCCTTCGATACATTCATGATAGGCGCATGGACTAACCAGAAATGAACTATGCATGAAATAATAATAAGCAGCATGCTATCACAAACACATCTCAGAATAATTATTGATACTGACACTGATGATCAGAAAGTTGATGGGTGTACGTCCCCATCGTCGCCGAAAAATTCCCATCTTTGTTGATTGTTTCTGATACCTCATAAAAAATAGTTCCTTTTAAAAAAAATTCAAAAAGTTCACCCTCAACATTATCAAACCAAATCAGTTTGGCTAACTGTGTGATATATAAATTGCCACCTTTAGGTTTGCACCAGATTTTTAGTCATGTCTAACACCAATATCACGCACTCGTCGCCTGAAGAAAATCGTCGGCGATTCTGTTCTAAACAAGATCCTCTAATCTGTTAAAGCATTCGCCTAATGTTCATACTTCATATAAGAATAGAAATAAATACCTGTCGCTTTGTCGTAGTATTAATGTTGGACGGGCGAGATAAAGTATATAGTGCTTCATACAAAACGTGACATAAAAACTCACATTCATACTCTGATAGAGCGACAGGGTCAATTCTTCTCATTGAATTCAAAGTAGCTGCTTATAATCCGATGTGCCACGAGGAGGCAGAACTCTCCGCAATCGATACCTGGAAACATCAATCTATGATGTATATTACGAACTTTGAATCAGCCATATCAACTTTCCATCAAACAACAGTTTTATATTCTTCAAATATTTATTTATTGGGGCTTAACGACACTTTCAACAGCCAGGGTCACCTTGTGTCGGATTTATATTCTTCAGCATTGACAAAAACATGTAGTCTCCAATACCCGAGAGGAAAATTAGTGGGAACAACACACGTGTATACCAATTTGTGAATTCATTTATCTGTATTACAATGAATGTAGCCCTGCTAAATTTTACCATGATTCACTTTTCAATGGACAGTTGCGAATGATTCATTCCGGGTAGCAAATGAATGAATTACAATTCCCAGCCCAGCGACCCAATTACAGTTTAGTTGTGCCATTAGAAACGGCCACATTGTTTCCCACTGATGTGTTTGCAAAAGCAAAAACAGTCACGCGATGATAGGTAAAGCATCCGTTAAGTTATGAAAAACTCTAGTCGACCCATCATATTCAAGCAAAACGGGTATCACTAAAAAAAACAAAATTTTATAGGAACTAGAATAACGTATCTGTCACTCTATCGGAGCATGAATGTGGAGTGAGACGTGTTAAATTGTATGAAGTGTGTAGCTCTTCTCACACCACACTCAAACTCTGATATAGTGACATACTATTTATTTCAATTCTTATATTTCAGTTTACAGTTGCAGATTACTACAACAGTCAATTGATCGATGTTGTATTTTTTATTTCTTTAAGCTCGATCCCCACAAGTCTCAAACCGTCAGGTTTGACGTGTGAAGTGGTTCCGGGTTCGAACCACAGCTGACTTTAGAAAACTTGCATATTTTCAGGCCATTTTCGAAAAAGTACACACCTGGGACAATTGTTATAAATATTGAACGATTTGGAGTGGACTACGTAAAAAATAGTAGTTCTCGGGGAAGAAAACGTCACGCGCCAGATCCTAGTGGTCATCGAGGAAGAATAGTGCAGTAAGAATCTTGCAACTCATCAGGATTTCAAGGACCTTCCATGAGGCAGGCATTTTCATTCTCGAACTTGAAAATAACGAAACAAAATTCTGGAAAACAATTTCTCAAAAGGACGTGTTGTGTCCCATCAATCGTAAGTCCTAGAACATTCCACGAATATTTTTAGAAAACGTATAGTGTACTGTAATAGTGCACGATTATTTATAGAACCTTCCATGGGTAAAACTATCGGAAATAGTATAGTGCCTTTCAGACTAAACCTTCCTGTAAATACAGAAGATATTCCCCCCATCTTCCGTAAATGCATTCTACAGGTCTACTGTATTCAGCAACAGGCAATCGGAGATGTTAACACTTTCTCTAATACAACCACAAGAGGATACTTGCAAACAATGTTTTGAAATACTTAAAATTGTCACTGGATCCACCAAAACCTAAGTTATGATCTCTCATTGCAACGAGGTCAGTGGAAGGGAGCGAGGGTTCAAAGGGATAAATGCAGAAAAGATTCTCAATCTTCTGTGAATAATATTTGTATATATAGGGCTATATCACCGAATTATTACTAAACCTTACTGTAAATACAGAACAGATTCCTCCCATCTTCCATGAAAGCATTCTATAGGTCTACAACATTCGACAAGTGACATTTGAACAGGTTAATCCCTTCTCTAACATGAGTACAGGGCGATACATGCAAACAATGTGTTTGGATTACTAAAAATGTCACTTTTTCTACCAATGCACAACTTATGACCCCTCGTTGGAACGGAAAGAATGGAAGGAGGAACGGTCAAAAGGCGACGTTTTGGATGCGAACATTGAAAAGATAATACATCGTGGCCGTGTGTGGCCGTTTCGTAAAGAAACTGATTGAGGAAGAATGTTGAGCTGTTTTAAGATTTTGGGGTGGGGTTAGTTGCCAGGAATAAAGTTAAATTAAAATCAACACTTCAGGTGTTTACGAGTCGACCATTCAGACCGAAGCAACGGTAATTTGATTTCCTCTCAGTGTTTTTTTTTTATAAAAGGACAGGATATAAGTTAATGATACACTAACAAACCTAATACACAAAGATAACCTAATGTTTTATTTATTAAAACAGGCAACGGGATCACAAATAACAATATCGCTAAATTATTATAGAACGTACAGTATTTTAGTTTAGGATTTCTATAACTTTACTTTGTCACCCACGTTTTTTTCCAGGAAGCCATACAGCGTGGTATGAATAACCGCAAGCGTGGACAAACTTTCAACGAATGACATTCATTAGCAGAAGCTGAAGCCACATTGTCCAAAATCGAAACATCATTAGAGCCATACATACGATGCTTTCGGTATCATTAGTTTCTTAACAACTCCCTAAAATGAAATTATTGGCACCCGTAAGAGAAACTACAATTCTCCATCAGCTTCCTTCCGCCTAATTAACTGGTGAATTATATAAACGAACAATTCGCGACGTGTAAGATACATTCCGTTAACGTTCGCATTGAAGCACTTCTCAGATTTCTCAAGACCTTTCTCCTTGCAGTATCATGTTCCACAACATTGCATCTCTGCTGTTACTGGTTCTACTTCCGGTTTTCTTTGATGTCGGTGCATCTACAAGGAGTAACACCGAAAAAGATTTACTACAAGTGTCTGCAGAAATGACGGTGAGTAACAAAGTTTAACCCTTTATCCAACGCAACGACCAAAACTGCCAACGAAATTCACAAAATTCACCATTCAATTTCCATTATGTTTTCATTTTTTGTCTCAAAAACATAACTTATGAACCCTCATTGGAACGAACTCATTGAGCTCGTTCCTATGAGGGGGCCATAAGCCATGTTTTTGACGCAAAAAATGAAAAAAATAGTTATTTAAGAATTTTGTTTGTAAGTGTCGTCTGCATTTTGTGTTAGGTAAAGGGTTAAGCGAAGCATTGAGAGTCGCAAAGTTGCGTTTTCTATTACTGAAGTAACTCAGTTTGAAAAATTGCTCTTTTACTACACTATTTCTGTTTATTTGTTGACGTGTAACGCTACTTTGAACAGTCTGGGCCATATAGTGTTGGAAGATTTTAAGGTGGACGCAGCCCGAGTACCATGAGAAAACCACTGTACCCACCACCCCTCACACAATGATTGTTTTCACATTTGGGTATTTTCGTCTGGATTGGAGTCTTAGATATCGAGCCAGTAATTGTGTACTTTTCTTTTAAGACAAGATTTATTTATTTATTTATTTATTTTTTTATTGGTGTTTTAGGTCATATACTTATGAACAATGGCTAATCGTGACCGCGACAGTATTACGGGTGGGGGAAGCAGGAGTACCCGGACAGAACCACCGAGCATCGACGAGCAACTGTCAGCTCCTCAACATTCTATCTCTGTTCAAGCTCAACTCAAGCAGGGTTACAGCGGTTAAAGATATGTGCATCATCAACGTGCGGTACGTCCTTGTACATGGCGTCACCGCGCCCCCATGTAGGTAACCTGGATAAAGTTCGACGAGCTCGCCCAAGGACAAACAACGCGGGTCGTCCCGGAGCATAGAAATCCAACAGTCTACCACTGAGCCACGACGCTCCCCAAAACAAGATTTGATACTTGGACTAAACAAGCACACACACAGTCGGTCATTGAAATGGAGGTCTGTGGTACCTAATTTGGGCAGCATGAACTGATTAGAGTACGGTAGGTTTTAAATATAAAAGTAAATAAGAAGTGGCAACACGACAACTACATGCATATATTATTTATTCAGAATTAAATTTATGAAAAGTTTTGCGCTTGTAAACTATAATCTCGACTTACTAATATTCCTACTACATCATGATGGTATGCCTCGAACGAGGGCATGCGTTGATAATGTTGGAATTATTAGTCAGGACTTGAGCTATCACAGTTGAGACAAATTAGATTTACACGCCCCTCCCCAATCAGTCGACTTCGCGACGCCCATGTAAGCTGACTCACGTTTTAACCCTTTACCTAACATGAAAAGCAGACGACCCGAGCAAACAGAATTCTTGAATAATTAGTTTTTTTTCATTTTTTGTCTCAAAAACATAGGTTATGACCCCTCATTGGAACGAGCTCGACGAGCTGGTTCCAAAGAGGGGTCATAAGTTATGTTTTTGAGACAAAAAATGAAAATATAATGAAAATTAATTGACGATTTTTGAGAATAGCGCTGGCCGGTTTTGGACGTTACGTTGGGTAAAGGGTTAAAAAATGTAAGTTCTTGTGTTCACCAGAAACTACTGGTAACTTGAGTATGACATCTTCAGGCGCCAAAATAATCACTTGCAACTTATTCACGCACAAATGAAAAGACCTTCCGTATGGCCAGTGGCAAGCCTCGACATTTGACCACATATGACAGTTTGTCAATTGTGCAACATTTTCACTCTTACTATGTAAGATGAGCAGCATCCACAAACTTACAAATCAGAGTATTGTTCAACTTTTATCAAAATCTACAAATATCAATATAAATAACAGTAGGACAAGCTCTTTGGGCCTGGCCCACTGAAATCTATATTTGTAATTCTTAATACACCTATATAAATAATTAATACCATTGAGTATATAGGTTATTATCCAGATAAAATCGCCACTGTGCGATGGTTGGGCAGGATGAAAGTTTTACACTGTTTTGAAATATGGCTACAAGTATTTCACGCTGATTTTCAGTGCCGATTGAAATATAGAATCAGGCAATACTATCTAATGTTTGATGAATGCACGCAAACAAAGAAGCACATGCATGTAGGGCTTCCCTTTGATCTATTCTTAACAACTGACAAACAAATTAATTTTATTGTAAAAATATATGGATAATACGTGGATAAATGAAGGAAAATTCTGATTTTAGAGTACACGAAAACCACATTTATTGTTTGGGTTTCGGTAAAGCTATTGTCCCATTGAAGTCCATGGCTACCTTTGGATTATAGTGTGGCAGGAAAAAGTCGCATCCAATTCAAGGTACATCATTAACCAGGCAACAAAATACACAGAAAGGATACACCATTGGTAACATCGAGATATTTGGAAATCCAAGAAGGAAAATGAGAACAGTCATGGACCCAGTATCGGTTTTTGCCAAGCTCCGGGTCACTTGACACGTTACGCAATATATACTTGGAATATTTTTTTAAAATATCACAAATTATTCTGCTATTAATCTCAGCCCAGTTTCAGTCAAGGCGTGTTCTTTTTCAACGACTTTTAAAATACTTCGATATTTTTACGGTCTAAAATAAAATGACACGTGAACAATTTTTTTAGTGATGGTGGCAAATGAATACGGGGCAAGGCGGCTTGCGCAGGAAGGATTGTGCACATTTTTTCTCATCATTTTGCAGGTTTAACCCTTCAATTAACGGTTCTGCGGCATCCACTCGCGGAATGTAACAGTGAGCGTTCGAAGAAAATATTATTTAAAAAACAATTTTAACAAAACATATCATGTGAACCCCGTCATTGGAACGATGAGGGGTCATATGATATAGTTTTGTTGCTTTTCTGTAATTTGAAAAAATATATTTAAAATAAAATAACAAATTTTGAAATAGTGTGCGTTGTTTTAAAGGTTAACCGTTCTAACATTATGATCATGATTGAAACCATCGTATACAGTAATCTCTGTGACAAACTGATTCCGACACGAGACGATACTGGCTGTCGAAGGTGTCGTTAAACCCCAATAATAATAATACAGCAAACTGATAAATTTAGGGTTTGTACATTGTTGTCACAAATTGAGCATTCATTCTGTAATGTATTGCATAATAGATCTCGCGGAGCTCTAAAGAACAATATATTCCAGATTAAAAGCTAATGCTGGGAAAACAGAGATCAAAGATGTCTGTAAATCTTCACAAGCTATTAGAATATTTTTTCGAATGATCATCGCATTTTGTTTTAAATTAACATAGTGTTTTCTACAATCTCTGTGCTCAGTTCAATACGTTGGATATCTGAGACAGTTCTCCTTTTTGAACAAACTCCCTGATCATATCAAGGTGCCACAAAGCTTGGAGTCTTTTAAGACCTCCATTAAGCCTACCTTTCGTGAGAGTTTTTTTATACTGGTAATTTTACAGCTTTTTAATTGTTTTTTTCCCATTTATGTATTATTATTATTATTTTATTATTATTATTATTATTATTATTATTATTATTATTATTATTATTATTATTATTATTATTATTTGGGAACGCGATGGGGCAGCGTTTAACTTCTAACCGAAATGTCTACGGTTCGATCTTAACATGCGGTAAGTCTGCTGTGTCCTTGGGCAAAAGACGTGATCCCGATTGCCCATATGCCGCTGTGTAGAAAGTCGTACAAAACTTCGATTGTGCACGTGCCTTCAACCGCTGCTAACGTGTTTGTGCAGAGTTAGTACATACACAGAACGACACGCGCGTGTGGATGGATTAATCAATATGGCACGAATGTCAGCGAGGAAGGATAAAACGAGAGGTTGCAGGCCTCGAGTTTTATTCTTCCGCGATGGCACAAGTGCCATATCGTTTAACTCATTAACACGCGGGTGTCGTTCTGTGTTTATTACACGCCTTCGGGAATATAAAAAAATAATTATTAGCAGAACACTCAGCAATTCATTTGACAGCTATCAACACAAAGAACATATTCAATCGCCAACCAAATTTACGAGGGGAAACAACACTGTTACTATTTCGTCCCCTACTGGCACATAGAACACATTGGAGATCAGGGGACGATTTTTAGCTATCGCTACGGATTCAAATGGTAATTGCGGTGCAGGATTTGTAGAAAATTCCCGTGAAAATTCGCTTCTATTTAAAAATAGTCTGTCAACGATTTCCGTTCCACACATATGCGCAGAGCGGATTTTCATTTTCATGGTTTAGTGTTGCTGTAGATGGGGATTTTATAGAACAGGCATGTAATAAATTGGGGAGCCAGACAGTTGCTCGCCGTTGCTCGGTGGCTCTCTTCGGATACTCCGGCTTGCTCCACCCGTGGAACTACCCTAGACGATGTGACCCTGGACGTTGAAACTGTCGACAAACCCCAATAAATCCGAACAAAAGATTCGGGAAATTTAAATAGAAGACTGAACAAATTATGGCTCACGCGCTTTTCCAATTTCTTACACACAAAATTTCGGAAAATTCATTTTAGATTCTAGAGGGGCTGTTGCCGACTTCACGATATGCATATGATTTAG
The DNA here is from genome assembly GCA_031216915.1 of Pictodentalium vernedei. Taxonomy (NCBI): domain Eukaryota; kingdom Metazoa; phylum Mollusca; class Scaphopoda; order Dentaliida; family Dentaliidae; genus Pictodentalium; species Pictodentalium vernedei. The sequence goes on along the minus strand of CM062290.1, from coordinate 145,680,968 downwards.
CAATAATTTAGCAATGGGATGTAGCCAGGAAGTAGGAACTTAAACGAAAAGTGAAGTGATCGTGAACTGGCCTAATGACTGTAATAAAACCAAGGGAATGGTACAGTATTGATTGACCTTGTTTAAATCTAGGTTAGTAAGCAGAAAATGAAATGACTTTTGAATCCGTTCCCGAAAGAATTTGCAGAAGAAAGTTTACGATGTATGAACGAAATGAGAAAGAGCTGTTTCTATCATGCCCAAGGTTGGAAAATAATTCTTTTCAACAAGAATGTGAAAAATGAAAACGATAGTGGAGAATCGACGGTATTTTTCATTTTATGTACCATTTACCCCAAAACGCAATCGCAAATGTCAATATCAGCAGCGATAAAAATTCGGCGATAAACGATCTTGTATCGTTATTGCAGTGACAATACAGGTCACGTGATGTCGCTAGAAACGAAACCACGCGCGCCTGGCGACTATTTCATGTTACCAGTAAACAGAATGTCATTCTTTCAATCACTGATAACGCTCTAAGGAACCATGAGTCAAGGTTCGCTGAACACACATCCCATGTTAGTATATAAACAATTCACCTTTCGACCCTTCACACCTCACCCATAAAAACACGAACCGTAGTACATGGAAGTGACAGTGAAATGTAAAGTGACTTTCATTGTGATTTGCAATTTTTTACAGAGTGTGAAAGAAGTGACATCATGTGTATTATTCAATAGTTTTTCTCTGAAACCACCCACCTATCCCATGGATGACCTTATGGTCTGAATTGAATTTGGTTCAAAACATCATTGCCAGATGTAAAAGCATACTTGTACTGAGTTTGAATGATTTGTATCACCTTGTACACTTTCATTCATGTTGCAGCTGCATGTTGAAGACTTTCTCACGTGTCATTGGGTCGGAGAACTGCAAACGGAGTCCTATTGTTTTGCTCAGTTGAGTGTGGCTTTTTTGTTTGTCATCGACTATTTTCGAGACGTCATGGTATGGGTTTTGCTGACTAAATGGTAGATAAAAGTGCCATGTGATGATTGTACTTGTATACAATCCCCCCCCCCCCCCCCGAAAAGAAAGATTCTGTACCAGCACAATGTCCATATAACACATATTTACACCTCAACTATCAAGTGAACCGAAAGGAATTTTGAGGTCCGATCAGATGAAAAAGGCACTTGCTACTTTGAGAGTTTTTCCAAAGTTGTCTTTATGCTCTAGATATCGTAAATATTCACTTAAAGCTAAACAAAACTTACAAATCAGATTACAAATTTAATTAATTTTCCTTCCAAACCTCATCTTTTGATCCCTCATTGCAACGAGCTCTACGGGGACGGTCAATTGCACTATCTTTAGCTGTGTTTTGGAAGAAAACATGTCATATTCAAGTCGAGATCATTTGTTTGTTGTGCCGCCCTCAAATTGTGTCAGCTTAAGTGGTTAAATAGTCGAATCTTTAAATAGAAGAGATTATTAGACCTCGCTCAAGAGCAGTCATGGTGTACAACTTGAAGATATTTGTTTTGCACCAGTTGCCCTTCTACCCTTGACAGACAAAGGTACGATATTCCCCACCATGCTCCTTGTTATTACCGGAGAATCGGCAATCTACAAATGTGTATGCTATGATGAAAGGGAATTGGGAATTTTTAAGAAGGGATTCATTCGACCTCGAAAGGCAGACTTTTCAACAACGGTCGGGATGTTTTACTTTCAAATATTCATTCTCTGTTGGAACTGAGCATTAGCTCTCCCTCTGCCACTTCTGTTGGAAAGGAAGTGGTGCCTCTAGAAACACATATGATAGAGACTGACTCGGATCTGAACCCAAATTTCAATTAAAAGTTCCAGTACCACCCCCCCCCCCACCCTCCTCCACCAATTTATGTTATTATATCGAAATAAAACTTACGTATCCCCCTTGAAAAAGAAACCTAGAATAGCAAGTAGCAAATGTGAGCAGAAAAGTAAGGTTTGAGAAATGGACAAATAGGAAAAAACGACGTGTTTAGCGATTAAAAGTTAATGTTGTTTTTTTGGAGGTAATAAGGTTTTCTACTACAAATGTCACTAATTTACCAGAACTCACACACTAGGAATCATGAATTTTCCCTGGAACGAATCTCGAATCGAATCAGGAAAAAGATTCGAAACCGAATCGAATACACTTTCCAATTGTTACGATACTACGGCTGTCTTGCAGGTGTTGTCTGTCTCCTATGTGTACCCAATATCAACATCCGTACTGATTTCACTATTTCGTACCATCAGACCGCAAGCACAAGTAGATGGGCCTATTACTTATTTCTTAACCCTTTACCTAACACGAAAAGCAGATGACACTTGCAAACAAAATTCTTGAATAACTAATTGTTTCATTTTTTGTCTCAAAAATATGTTATGGCCCCCTTTGGAACGAGCTCGGTGAGCTCGTTCCAAAGAGGGGTCATAACCTATGTTTTTGAGACAATGAAAGTGTCAATGACACTGTAGCTCAACTTGTCAAGACAAAGACATGTACATGTATAGTGTGTGACACAGCAATGACAAACATCTAGGTAATGACCTGATAACAAAGGTACATATAACGTATTGTAACGGTCTGTACATAAATACTGACCGTTGCCTGTAACAAATGTATAGGTAAAGTATTGTAAAGGTGGGTGACAGTCAGATGCTAAACTAGAAAAGAAATCTTTGAGTCCCAGAGTGGGTCTGACTGAACCCCAAATATTTGTTCTCATAGCACAGTGATAACAAAGGCACCCCAAAACACAATCATTCCTGTCCCAAGGTGAAAACAAAGGTACCCAAGAAGTTTCATGAAGATCAGTTCACAAATATGAGCTGTGTAGAAGTTGTGACAAAAAACTGATTGGACCTAATTTCGGTACAAAATGGCCACTGGCAGCCATCTTGAATTTTGGACCGCACCCAGAAACACTCGTTCTCGTCCCAAGGTGATAACAAAGGTACCCAAGAAGTTTTGTGAAGATCGGTTCATAAATACAGCCTCTAGCCCGAGCCGTATTGACATGTGCACTTACAGTGTATAAGTAGCACTGAATAAATCAAAGTTCATCTAATTTGCATAATTTCTGCACGAGAAAAAAACTCGTACTATATGTGATGTATTCCATGTTACTAAACATTCATACAAAAATTTATCCAAATCAGAACTTTCATACAGAAGTTCTGTACACAAGACTGATTGCACTAATTTTGGTACAAAATGGCTGCTGGTGGCCATCTTGAATTTCGGACCACACCCAAAAACACTCGTTCTCATCCCACGGTGATAACAAAGGTACCCAAGAAGTTTCGTAAAGATCGGTTCATAAATACGGCCTCTAGCCTGAGCCGTATAGAAGTTGTGTACAAAAAACTGATTAGACCTAATTTCGGTACAAAATGGCCACTGGCAGCCATCTTGGATTTTGGACCGCACCCAGAAACACTCGTTCTCATCCCAAGGTGATAACAAAGGTACCCAATAGGTTTCGTGAAGATCGGTTCATAAATACAGACTCTAGCCCGAGCCGTATTGACATGTGTACTTACTGTGTGAAAGTATCACTGAAAAAATCAAAGTTCATCTAATTTGCATAATTTTTGCGCGAGAAAAAAACCCGTATTATATGTGATGCATCCCATGGTACTAAACATTCACACAAAAAATTATTCAAATCAGCGCTTTCATATGGAAGTTTTGTGCAAAAATCTGATTGCACCAAATTTTGTACAAAATGGCTGCCATCAGCCATCTTGAATTTCGGACCGGACCCAAAAACACTCGTTCTCGTCCCACGGTGATAACAAAGGTACCCAAGGAGTTTCGTAAAGATCGGTTTATAAATACGGCCTCTAGCCCGAGCCGTATTGGCATTTGCACTTACAGTGCTGAAAGTAACACCAAAAAACATCAAAGTTAGTCTAATTTGCATAATTTCCGCACGACAAAAAAAACCGTATTATATGTGATGTATCCCATGGTACTAAACATTCATACAAAAAATTATTCAAATCAGAGCTTTCATATGGAAGTTCTGTACAAAAAACAGATTTCTGCATCGTCGGTACAAAATGGCGGCTGGCAGCCATCTTGAATTTCGGACCGCACCCAAAAACACTCGTTCTCGTCATACAGTCATATCAAAGGTACCCGAGAAGTTTCGTAAAGATCGGTTCATAAATACGGCCTCTAGCCCGAGCCGTATCCAATTGTTGACGGACAGACGGCCAGACGGCCAGAAAAACAGACGGACGACGGACGACGGGCCATGGCATAAGCTCAAATTTGGCTTCGCCAAAGTTGAGCTAAAAATGAAAAAAATCAAGAAAATTATTTGGGGATTTTTGGGAATTGCGTTTTGGCAGTTACTTTAGGTAAAGGGTTAAAGATAGCTTATTTATTTTTATGGTAACCAAAGATACTCCGTGTAGACATTTCGGCATGGACCAGTGCATACACCCCATATGCAACGTACTGACGAACTGACATAAAAATTACTCGAAGCTACTGCTTTGAATGTACAACAACTCAATACAGTTTGGGAATTTTCTGTTTTTAATCTTCCAGTGGTGACAACTCACCAAACAGCTATCTTAGCAGCAGGAGTTGATTCAAACGAGACTTGATCCGGCATCATCCAATTAAACGAAGCAAAAGCATATATTGTCCCTTGAGTGGAACAAGGCACACGCAGCAATTTATTTATTTATTTATTGGGGTTGAACGTCATTTTAGGCAGCCAGGGTCACCTCGTGTCGGACAGTTTTACGGGTGGAGGAAGCTTCCCAACATACTAATTCCACACAAGAAGGGTTAGCATTGGTTGAGGACTAGTGCACTATCGACGTGCAGAACGCCTTAGTAGACAGCACCACCGTGCCCCCCCCCCCACTTCCCACGTGGGCAGTGCGGGGGGGGGGGGTGAAGTGTCTTGACCAAAGACACAGCGCGGCATAGCAGATGATGCCCTTTTCTACTCAAGGGGCGATTTATTGTGCGCAAAAGACGCAACGCGATCTCCGCTTTTGCTTTAAGTGAAAGTTTAACCCTTACCCAACGTAACGACCAAAACCGTCCAGCGCTATTCACAAAAATCATCATTCAATTTTCATTATTTTTTCATTTTTTGTCTCAAAAACATAGCCTATGACCCCTCATTGGAACGAGCTCATTGAGCTAGTTCAAATGAAGGGTCTGTTTTTGACGCAAAAAATAAAAAAAAACGTAGTCAAGAATTTTTTGTTTCCAAGTGTCGTCTGTCTTTCTTTTTAGGTAACGGGTTAAGGAATTTTCCGACTAAATTTGTGTTATCTAGTTAGGCTACGTCGTCGTTATAGAAAAACACCAGATGACAGGAAAACTCACTAAACGAGAAGTCAGTCAGATTCCTAAATTCTGTTAATAAAATGAGCATTTATTCAGATGTATAACTTCTTCAATAAAAAAATAATAGAACCACGGGGCATTGTTTGTAGTTTACCAGGCGATGCTCACGGTTGATTTAGTTGTTTAGCATTCCGAAAGTTTGAGTCATAAATTAAAATCTTAAAAACTTCAATGTATTATGAACTGTCTGGTTTGAGTAACTGAGAGGAATACAGCATTTCTAAAAGTCATTCTGTGTTCATTAGTCTTTTATGTTACTGTCAGCATCCCATTCTGCATTACAAGTCACAGTTAGCAAATGATTTGTATTTTGGCTAGTAATGAATTCTAATCAGGAATAAAAATTGGCGGGCGAAGCGATAGTTACGATTGGTTTTGTTACTGATTTATTTTCATATGCGCTAAGACCTATCATACAAGAACGACTCGGAATAGTGTGTGGAGAGGAGAGGGGATATCACGCAGGATGTAAATAAAGGGGTGTAGGGGGAGAGTTCTAATCCCCAAGTATTTTTTCAGTCGGGATATTTTTGTCTGTATTTGGGGTCATAGAAATCGATTTTACATTGCTGGTTATCGTGCACTTTCTTGCGAGACTAGATTTTTAATACTTGACCATATATGTCTTACACAGAATCGGTCATACAAATCGATGTGTCTGGTACCCAATTCGGACAATTGTAGGATAAGCATGACCAGTTTGGAGTACGGTACGTGCTAATTAAATATGAGGTTGGAAAGTCCATGCGTCTCAACTTCTGGGACCCTACATTTATTTATACAAAATATATTCCCAAGAAAAACTCTGGATTTTGAAATATTTATTTATTTATTGATGTTTAAGGTCACATATTTATGCACAATGGCTAATCATGGCCGTGACAGTTTTACGGGTGGAGGAAGCCGGAGTACCCGGAGAGAACCACTGAGCAACGACGAGCAGCTGCCAGCTCGCAACATCGTAACTCCACACTGCAGCACAGGCAGGGTTAGATTGGTTGAAGACATGCGTACCATCGACGTGCAGTAAGCCTTAGTACACGGCGTCATCGTGCCCCCAAATGGGCAATGGAGATGAAGTGTCTTGCCCAAGGACACAACGCGGTTGCCGCAGGTGGGATTCGAACCGAGGACCTCTCGGCTTGCAGCCTGCACCTCTACCCACTGAGCCACCGCGCTCCCCCGATTTTGAAAGATAATTCCGATTGACTAATATTCCAACTACATTATCAAGGCATGCCTACTGTGATGGCTCAACTCCCGACTGTTAAAGTACACCAACTGTATCATTATGGCATGCCTTCGACAAAGGCATATCATTAAGGCATACATTCAACAAGGGTATGCCTAGATGATGTAGCTGAAATGCTTAATCAGTCGGGCCTGAGCCATCGCAGTCTGGACAAATCAGGTTTACAACCTTCCAGTGGGTTATCTTCACCACGCCCCCTAGCAACGACGCGAGCATATGTCAAATTGAGGCTTCTCAAATGACCAAGCAGACAAATCAGCGGATGATTGAATTGTTATTGTGAGTACAATAAAGAATAAAAGGAGAACGATTTTCATGCATTACTGAAATATATGAACAAGTGATATGTTAATATGAAACACGTTATAACGATGTGGGAAGATCAAAGAGTTTCGCACAATTTGTACACATGAGACAGCTTTTATTGGATTCTGAAAACAAAATGATGACACAGAAATGAGAATAAAACAATATCCGGACAGTACATTTCGCACGCTGTAACCTTACTTTCTCGCATCGATGTCTGACGAAGGTTTATGAGAGACTATAAAAAAGCTCTCAACATATAAGAAGGAGAAGAATTTATCCATTAACAACTGTCATGGGAGACAATATCTTCTGTGCGGTTTGTATTATTATGGTAAGTAATTGTGTGGCCATTATGTACCAATTCTGAGGGTGGATTCTCTGAAAATGGGTCGGATACTCTTTATGGCAACTGAACGCCGATTGACCATGTAAGTGAACAATTTAACCCCTTTCCAACACAATACGATATCAAATTTATTATGTTTTCAACGGCTTAATTTGTAAGTTACGACAGCTGATGTCACCGTTTCGATAGGAAAAGGGTTAACCAATATCGCATTGCGTTTACTGTGCAAATTCTGAGTTTGTTCTGGATATTCAGTTTCCTCCTGATAGCAATTATCAACACGTCATTTCCAGGTAATATGAACGGAATTGGTTCAGATAACTCAATTACATAAAGATATATGAAAGATGAAAAACAGTAAAATGAGAGATGGAATTTATACAGGTGTAAACATTTCCTGTTACAGTTCGAAGAGGTAGAGCGTGATTTCGACTTGGCATGATGGAATTCACCTGTAGTGTTTTGCATTATAAAAAAAATGTTTTTCATGTTTATTTTCTTGTTTGATGCATCATATTAACAGGAACCATATGTCATATACAAGTGGGAGATTGATATAATCCATCATGACCTGAGTGAGATGGAAAATCGCGCCAGAGTGGGCGAGTTTTAGGGCCGGGCACGACGCTTGCCGAATGTCCAGCCCAAAACTCTGGCCCCGAGGATAAGAATTTTCCACCTCACACATCAGGCCATGATGGGTAATTTTTTCTCCCACCCACAGAGAGCTTCGTTTTCAGCCTTCAAGCAAGGCTATATACGACAATTTGTAGCTTCTAAACCGTCGTTCTGATCTAAAAAATAATGCGCTAATCCGTTTTTCGGGTGATGTTTCAGTATATAGTATGAGTATGTACCACAAAAACCCCAAATATGGCCCATACTCGTAGGGATAATGTGTTCATCGCTGTCGAAAAAGTTGACGTCTTTCACCAAGAGTGCAAAGGTGCAAGTACCCTGGAATATGCGCAGTGATTGTAACTACGTCAACATGTACGGTTGAAAACAGTTTTAGATGACCGACTGTTTCCTTCAAGTGTTTTTATTTTCATTTATCTTGATGAATTCAGTCATATCTGTAGACGCGAAATGAGAAGTGGTAGCCATTGTTTTTGTTTACAATTTCAGACGATTTTAAATAGTTCCGTAATCAAGTATGCAAATTCATCGGGGGCGCGGTGGCATTGCGGGTAACCGGTTCTCGTCAGATACCGAAGTTAAGCAACGTCGAGCCCGGTTAGTCCTTGGATGTGTGACCGTCTGAGCGATTGATTCGGAGTCCCGCGTTGTGTCCTTGGGCAAGGCACTTCACCCCGATTGTCCACATGGGGGCACGATGACGCCGTGTACTAATGCGCACTGCACGTCGATGGTGCGCATGCCTTCAACCAATCTAACCCTGCCTGTGCAGCAGTGCAGAGTTACGATATTGGGTAGCTGGCAGCTGCTCGTCGTTGCTCGGTGGTTCTCTCCGGGTACTCGAGTTTCCTCCCGCCGTAAAACTGTCACCGACACGATATGACCTTAGCTGTTAAATGTGTCGTTAAACCCTAATAAATAAATAAATAAATAAATAAATAAATGCAAATTCATCATGTGTGGTTTATAAGATAGTACTCACGCGGGCTATATGAAACGGAGAAACCTTTCATGACTTCTTTACATCGGCTGCGTGCACAAAGTGGAGTACGGTGGGTAAGAATAAAATATTGCATTCATTATGTCGGTCCTTTTAACAGATAAAGACACTCTTCCATAAATTAACAAAAGATTTTCACACAAACAAAATCATTTATCTTCAAAGAGAATATGGAGCACACCCACCGCATAAGAAACATTCTACTTGTGGTAACAGCTCTTTAGAATCAATCCCAAATGTTATCTTCCAGTAATCAACCAGTTTTCTCAGCACAAATTGCAGGCGACAATGTCAGTGTTTGTAACTTCTTCAAATTCAAATAATAATTTGGTTGAAACTTCTCCAAATCGTTATATTATTTCTTTTCCATTATATAGATCTGTTTATTGGGGCTTATTTATATTTATTTATTTATTGGTGTTTAAGGTCACATGTTTCTGCCCAATGGCTAATCATGACCACGAGAGTTTTATGGGTGGAGGAAGCCGTCCGGTACCCAGAGAGAACCACCGAGTAACGGCAAGCAGCTGTCTTCTTCCTAGCATACTAACTCCACACAAGCAGGGTAGCATTGATTGAAGACAGGTGCCCCACTGACATGCAGTACATCTTAGTACACAACGCCACCGTGCCCCCACGTGGGCAATGGGGGTGAAGTGTCTTGCCCAAGGACACAGCGCGGTTGCCGCAGGTGGGATTCGAACCGAGGACCGCTCGGCTTGCAGTCTGCACCTCTACCAACTGAGCCACCTCGCCCCCTTATTGGGGCTTAACACCCTGGGCCACCGTGTGTTGTGTAGTTTAACGGGTGGATAAAACAAGAGTACCCAGAGAGAACCTCCGAGTAATGGTGAGCAAGTCTCAGACTCCCCAACGTACTAATATCGCACAATCAGGGTTAGTATTGGTTGAAGGAAAGTTCTCCATCGGCGTGCAGTTCGCCTCCTGAGTACACAGCGACACTGTGCCATCACGTGGGCAATCGAGGTTAAGTACCTTTCCCTAGGAGGTGCTTCGCTATTGGAACAAGCCAGTGAATATATTTTTAAGAGAAGGTGTAAGCTATAGATTCAGATCACCGAAGTTAAGCAACGTCGAGCGCGGTTAGTAGTTGGATGGGTGACCATTTCAGCGACTGATTCGTGCTCCCGCGTTGTGTCCTTGGGCAAGGCACTTAACCCCGATTGCCTACATGGGGGCACGATGCCGCTGTGTACTAAGGCGTACTGCACGTCGATGGTGCGCATGTCTTCAACCAATCTAACCCTTCCTGTGCCGAGTTCAGAGTTACGGGTGTTGGAGAGCTGACAGCTGCTCGTCGTTGCTCGGTGGTTCTCTCCGGGTACTCCGGCTTCCTCCACCCGTAAAACTGTCACCGACATGATATGACCCTGGATGTTAATGTGTCGTTGAACCCTAATAAAAAAAAAAAAAAAAAAAAAAAGCTATAGATAGAAAACCATAAACAACTAATTCAATTGGTGTGTTCCCGGAACGTCTACTGGACTAAAACAACATCTTATCAAGTAGGTGGATTATGAGGTGCTGTGTGGGTGAAACTTTATCGCAATGCTCGTAACGTTTACATAAAGTAGTTTATTATTACATGCCTATTACTATTCCTCCAGTTCCGTATTTCCAAATCCGTACGGAACACATATTTCACAGTTATTTCCGTTGACGGACTATTTTTCCACCTGACGTCATGGATCCATCAAAAAGAACTAATCGGCCAATCGAAGCGTCGCATTCTGACTTTGATCAATTCGGGCACTGCAATCTAATGCCAACTCGAGAATATTTTTGTACAAATCCATCAACATTAACGAATTTAAATTTATTCTATAAATGAGGATTGGTTTTATAACACTCACGTTCTAACTTTGAAGCGAATATCGCTCAGATAACGGCAGCTAATTTCGTAAAAATACTAGTAAATAACCTATTATGGACACACTTTTCCCTTATATTTTTCTGTTCACGCATCGATCAGTCACACGTGTTCACCAGTTACACCCGCGAAAGGCTGCGTTTTGTTTTTGTTTTCATTTCAAACAGACGTCAGAACTCTCCAATTCTACAAATAAGACTGAATTTTTAAATTATTGGATTCTATATCATAGAGGCGTGCAATAAAGACAGAATGCCACGATGCGCTCTCGTGCCATATTGACGATCGCATTCATACTTCGTGACGTTCTGTGCATGTATGTAATGGCATTGAAACATGTGTAAATGAGTTCCGAACGAGTCAGCTAACCAGGGTCAGTTCTCTTCTCTAACACTATTTGTTTTGACGGAACAAAATGAATCTATTATATTGATCTGTCCTAGAGAATATTCTTTGTTATCTCCTTAATAAGATCACATGGTCAATGCCATTCTCTAAGAGAAATATAGAAGTTTCAGACGAAAATTGAATACTCTTTACATTTATTAGCTTCAAACAATTTTCGGTGTTTGAAACACTTTTTAAATAATTGCCTCTAATTATTATATTACTACTACATCATTTTATCAAATCTTCAAATCGTGTTCAACAAAAGACGAAGGGTACTTTCATAAAGGGTTTGTCTAATGTAATAAGGACGTTTTTTATTCATGGTGTAGCAACTACTTGTATCATATACAAAGTACTCTGATCTGTAAAAGGGCGATGAATACCATTGGCCTGAGATTAACAACAGTTTCTCCAGTAGCTTTCTCTTGTAGGATCCCAGACCATCTCATTTCCAATACAATTAGCGATTGTGACTATAAATTATCCAACAGAAATTAGGATTGCTAATATCTGCCGGGTAGTCTTTAGTCACATTCCCCTCATATTAATTTATAAACATTCGTAAGAAATGTGTTTAAAGGGCGCAATCTTAATGGTTGTAATTACAAATTAGGACTTCAAAATTATCATATGCATAAAAAACTCCGCTACATTTTAGTTGCAAACAAAAGCGTTGGCAATCCCATCCCTTTCTTCATCTGCGCTACAAGGGACAAAATGAAACCGATAGTAAGTAAAATACATTCGGGGCTATTTTCAACATGATAATTATTCCGATATCCCAAATGGAGTTTGTGACGACTGTTCGGATTGCATGTGTTCAGGTGACTGTTACACGTGTTCGTTGTTGTTATGTCTGTGAGCTGATAATTTTAAGAACACGGTAAGGGGCGGACATTTCAGGTTTAAATCCGTATTCCACATTAGTCAAGTGCGTTAAGCCCTGACCTGAATGTTGGCCGATTCTAAGTCATAACACTCTCAAATGTATGATCAATTGCATCGCCTATGATCAATGGTTTTGTCATATATTGATTGGAAACATCCTTCTTGGGCAATATTTTGTCATAAATATTGTCTTTTGAAAATTTTAGTAGAACCTGTGAGTTCATTTATATTTTCGGTCTGTAACGAAAAAATGCGATGCATCAATCCAAATTCCTCTTATTTCCATAGTCCGTTTTAGACATATACAAACATTACTATTCATAAGAAAGGTGATTTGTTTTCTTTTTGATTCCAGTAGGATTCAAGACAATCGTTGCATGTGTTATTTCAGTCTTGTTATAGCATTTAGGTCCATATTTTGTATAGAATATTTTTTTTCTGTTTTCGTTTGGTTATTCATACGTTCTGTGACAAGACATAAATACAAGTCCTGAATACCGAATGCGTCTATCATATCGTGTATTTGTAGACGCACTTTCAGAGGCGGCGGTGCCAGGGGGCACAGAGGGCACGTGTCCCTCCACTTTTTTCTACATATGTTTCGCAGTTACACAATGAGTTTATAATGGGCGCATGGAAACGTGTCAATATACAGGCATTCCTGTAACATTTACAAATCCAAACAATATGCAACCAAGGAATCCCATTTTCGGTCGCTGCGGTCCGTTTCTTCTACTTCAACTATCTTCCAACCCGAAGGCTGCCTTTGGATTGGAAGATGGTTGAAGTAGACGAAACAGACAGGTCAGTGGCCACACATCAGCATATTCATCTAAACGAGAGGGAATAGCGAGTCGTGATACATTTACTGATGTACGATTGAAACCTTTCTCACTCTAGGTCGAACCATGGTAGCATTATAAATGTGTGCCCCTCCACTTTTATCGGGTTTCCGCCGCCCCTGCTCATGCTAATCGTAACAAATAGAAACATTCTTGGACAGGTATGTACAATATCTTTAAAATTGATTTTGTTTCATAGCTTCTCACATTCTATTATTTCGGGTGGAAAAACGAAATATTTTATACCGCAAGCACCAGTAAAAACACATCATATGATTTTCGGTCACATGCATGCAATGACTTATTTTAAATCGAATAGAACCGCAAGACCATGTGTGTTCGTTAGCCGATTTACGTCCGCATGTTTGCTTGTTTGTTTATTGCGGTGTAAGGACACTTTCAACTGTCTGAGTCACATCCTGGCTGGCATTTTTGTTTTTTTAAACATTATTTTATTTCAATCCTTTGAAATCGGGTTTGGGGAACAGGCTAAACCTATCTTAACGCCGTACCTTACATAGCAAAGTAACATTGTATCGTACTTGTGCAGTTGTGCAAAAGTGACAGAATATCAGGTACCAAAGCATAATTCTAAATTAATGGAAAACTTAATTTCTGGACCATATAAGGCACAGTAAATTTCAAAGCATTTAATCGAGACACCCATCAGTCCGTCATGACATGTACATGTCCAACATTGCGAATACTCAACGTGGTCAATTGTGCCTGCGAAAACATACTCAACCACCTGGCTGCACTAACCTCTTCATTATAAATAGTTTCAAAAAGCAATGGTGTTGAGAAGCTGATATATCGTTGCTCTTAACTCGCCACGCAATAGTGGAAAGACCAGATGCTATGTTGCTCTGCAACACGCCACTGGAAAGTGTTCTCTGGGCTATTTCCAGTAGTGAGTTGCACAACAACATAGCATATTAAACTCCTTTTTTACAGTAAAGGTATGGCTTGTCAGCTACAGAGATTATTCTGTAAAGCTGTCACGCATAATGATTATATAATCATGTATAGAATGTAGTATGAGTAAGAAAGACTTTGTACACGTCATGATGGCGAAGACTCAGCTATAAATAAAATGTAATATTTGACAGGTGGGTCACTTCTTGTCAACCCCAGGGTACTCCCAAATCTGCCAACCAATAACCATTTACCTATATTAGGTTTTCAAACCTTCACGTTTGGATAGTGTATTCTTGAACAGTATTGAATATAAAAATGTTGTGCGAGTAAGATTTACACGAATTTCCATGGAGTAGGACCTCGGTAGTTTCGTCGTCATTTTCCGATTTTGTCAAACATTATTTGGCGTTCATGTGCGTATAAAGGACATGGAAGTATTTTTTGCGGGCGAAGTGCTCAGAGAGAACCACCGAGCAACTGCAAGACTCTCTAGCTGATCTAATCCTAATCAGGATGCTTTGCACAAGCAGATGTAGCAGCGGTTCAAGGCAAAGGCACCACTAACGTGGGGATCCCACTCATTCGGGAGTAAGTATATTGCCTAGGGACACAACGCAGTTACCGCTGATGGTGATCGAACAATGGGCCTTTCGGTTTATAGTTCAAAGTTCTAACCACTTAGTCAACGTGCTCCCTTGCATTCATGTAACGCAAGTCGATTGAGTCCACATGTGGGCCTGCGAACATAACCGGCTTGTAATCTTTGGTGACCCAAAATAGAAGGGGTCGATGTCATCAATAAAATAATTTAATGCTCAATACATCAAGCTTTCGGCAAATAGCCTTCGTCAGGATAACAGAAGATTTCGCTGCTACATTCCAATGACAGGAATTGAAAGAGTCCATATTCATTATTTGGAGTAGACCAATTAATATTTTCAACGTACAGCCATAGGGCTTCACGTTTAACGTTCCTGCGAAGAAGTAATAGCGAAATCTTCAGTTACCGTGACGAGGCCGAAAGCTTGATGTATTGAGCATTAGCTTATTTTATTGATAATCGGCTAGCATTGTACGGGCGTAATCGGCATGTGCACACAATCGTCCTGGGTTTTGTGCTTGTAAACTGTCCGAGCTCAGTCTACGAATACAATTGGCTTGTTTGCGAACACAACTGGTTCATGTTTTGCGGACACATGCGGCATTTCGAACCCATTAGGTTGCAACAGACACATTTGTAATGTGGACGCGATAGTTTGTTTTGCAAAACATTTCGACTGAAACCGCGATATATTTTCACTACTGCATTATGTGATAAAAATGATATTAATTTTGTTGCTTCTTATACGAACTTCACGAATCGCGTCCACTAAATACGGTTCGATTGTTCAAAAACCTGGGCTCGAATGGCTCATCTGTATGTTTGCTTGTTTGTTTATTGGGATTTATCGAAACTTTCAATAGTAGGGTTACATCATCTCGGGCAGTTTTCCGGGTGGATTAAGCTGGATTACGCGGAGAGAATCACCGTTCAGCGGTGAGCAAATGTCAGATTCTCGAACTTACTAACTCTCGTTACTCTGCACAGGCAGATATAGCAGGGCTTCAGTACAAGTGCACCATCGACGCGCAGTACACAGAGCAAGTGTGCCGCCACGTGGACAATCGGGATTAAGTGTCTTAACCCCTTACCTAACAAATCGCCCGCATCCGCCCGCGTAATATGCAAACTGAGCAGTTGAAAAATATTATTTTTCGAAAAATATCAACAAAACCATATCATGTGAGCCCTCGTTGGAACGAGCTCGTCGAGCTCGTTCCAACGAGGGTTTACATGATATGGTTTTGTTGAAATTTTTTGAAAAAATGATATTTAAAATAATAAATTTTGATATCGTCTGCGTTGGGTAAGGGGTTAACCAAGGTCACACAGTAGTTACGGCCTGTGGGGATAGAACCGTCGATTTTTCGGTTTAAAGTCCAATGTTCTAACCACTGAGCCACCACGTTCTCTTATGTTCCTAAACACGAGCCGATTGTGTCCGCAGGAGGGCCTGTGAACACATTCTGCTTGCATTGTGTGGACGTAATCGGCTTATTGAAACAATTGTCCTGTGTTTTGCGGACGTAATCGACCACCGTAGTTCTGCCTGTGGTTACACTCGATTCGTTTGCCAACACAATTGGTCCGTGTTTTCCCAATACATTGCGGACCTATTAGGTTGAAACAGACATTATTTAAATAAGCGCGCGATTCCTTGTTTTGCCAAACGCTCTCACTGAGAGCGTGATATATTTTCTACACTGCTTGATGTGATAAACAGGATGTCGACTTTATTGCTTCTGAAATGAAATTCGTGAATCTCATCCACTAAATATGATTCCAGTGTCCAAAACCGTGGCTCGAATGGAATTTACTAAACTAGAATCTTAACCCTTTTACTGCCACGCCCACTTTACCCACATATGGATGACCTCTATGTACGCCTGTATGCGAGGAAGTTTAATAAAATTTATGACATACCTGAAACTCTATCATTTGATTAATTGTTGGAAAGGGCTCTCTGATCACATGGTATGTTTGATCTGCGTATGCCACACCGTACAGATAAACACCATAAAACAGGTGTCAATAGTCGCTTTCGGCAGCGAAAGTGTTGGAAGTTCATCAACATCGCAAATTATTACACGCGATACAATCTGGTATTGTCTCCTGAAATCGTCGTAAGTAATGAAATTAACGATAGTTACGAACTGTCAAAACATAAACGGCTCGTTTCCCTCCCCTAACGTGCACCGATAGCAATTGAATCTTTTGATGCCTTGTCGATGCCCACACATGAAATTAATACACATACCTAAGTGCATTTTCACTATTGTGCCTCGACTAAAGTATGAAGATCAAGACTTTCATAAGAGGATACAGGTTACAAAATAATAAATGAGTCGGAGATAAAATGACATTAAAGGTGCTAGATTAACAAAAAAGGGAGGAGAGGCCTACGTGGCACGCCAATAGTTTAATTTGCTGATAGCCACATTATGAACTTTACAATCGTTTGGGCAGTGTGGAGTTTTTTGAAACTAACAATTCGGCCCCGAGAAGTTGCTTATGTATTCCAAATTGACAGAGAAACCCCAACGGTTCCATGCAAATTCAAACTCCACAATCATTTTTGAATTCCAATCCAACATGTGTGTGTACGTCAGACCCATTCATTCGTTTTAATAGTGAATAACGACTACTCTGGAAAGCCATACTTGCAAAAGTGTTTTAAAAGATAGTCGTCCACATCCGACTGAGAATATTTCGTTTTTAAGTAGCTATGGGTACCAAAATTCTATTTTCCGACTTTACATGGTACAGTCATGTTTAGTTTGACCCCGCAGTCGTGTGGCTGCAGGGTCGAAATATTAGTTGATCTGTTCTATACATATTGAGCTCCCTGATAAAGAATCAGAACTCACCTTCTACAGTTTTCCCAGATCGAGAGGTGTCGTCACGAAAGAGGTTTTTATTCAGTCGTATTTAAAATGACATGTGATTCATCGCACGTATGTTGGATGATTTTAACCCTTTGCCCCCCGCCCCCCCCCCCCCCCCCCCCCCCTGATAGTATATTCCATGCCAATTCAAAGCCATCACCCGGGGCCATTACGTGGGGGAAGACCAATCAAGATTTTCAATGTGCAGCCTCAGGGCTGCACGTCGGAAATCGTTATTGGGCTACCACACAAATTCACTCAGCAACTATCTACTTTATGAATTCAAGGCGTATCACGATCCTCGAATGGAAAAGCGCTCTTTCGGGTCCAAAGGGTTAATATTACTATGTCGGTACTATCGTACATCAAATGTGACGTTAAACCGAACACCACGCAAAATTGTGTATTTATTAGCACGATAGAGCACTACAGAATATTTATTTATTGGTGTTTAATGTCATTGTTGGTATACGAGGCTATATTACATAACCGAAACACAAGTATAAAGTCGAGTTTGGTCAATTGCGTGAACCTCTGCTTCCCACAGTGAGTACAGCAGATTAAACTTGCTATTGATGTCTTACGTTTATAATTGCGAACAGTGGAAATAGGATCGGACGTTTTTGTGTTTAAGCAACTTATTTCGGCTATGACTGTAAGCGACATGTGAGTAATTATCGATAAAGACGCATAGTGAAGTCTAATCTTTACAAAAGAATTGTTTTGAATTTTCACACAGTTTTATTGATCTTTATTGGACAAACGAAGAGCTATTGGCGTCATTGGGACAATATCTTAAAGTTAAAAAAAACTAGACTCCAAGAAGCAATTTATTTATTGGGGCTCAACACCTCAGGGAGGAATACCTCTCATGCTGTAAAAGGTATGAACTACGGATAGAAGAATAAAGGCACATCAAACAAAATTGGAATATGATCCGCTGAGAGACGAATGACTGGTTGCATGCACGTCGCGCGATTAACCATTTGCACACTGATATCGAAATATCAAAAGTTCAGCCTGTATATTTTCCCTTAACCCTTTGAACCCTGGTGGTATCTTCCGTGTCAGTCCAATGACAGGAATTGAAAGAGTCCATATTCATTATTTATTTGGAGTAGACCAATTAATATTTTCAACGTACAGCCATAGGGCTTCACGTTGAAAATATTAATTGGTCTACCCCACACATTCACTCAGCAGCCATCCTACTTTATGAAATTATGACGTATCATGTTTCGTGTCGTAAAAGCGGCCTTTCAGGTTCACAGGGTGAATGCAGCTAGGAATTTAACTAATATAGCGAGGTGCGTCAAACAAGACTCGATTGATTAAATTCCTAGTTGCAATATGTGAACAGTTTTCTGCTTGAAATGCCGTTATTTTAACAACTGTGTGCAGATGGTTAAGTCTCGCCTTGGCTCTGCAGATGTGCGCAATACATGTAATAGACACAACACTTTGTTGAAGCTGGGAAGACAAAGCGGTAGTTCTTACTTCATTGCCCAATTCAAGGGATCTGCATAAAGAACATTCAATTTCGGAAGAACTCAACTGAAAACAATTCCAATTGATAATATATACACCAACTATTCTCTAAATAGTAAAACATCAAATGACCGATCTTATCTATATGGAAGTGAATCTCCAGTCCAACAATTCATCAGAAATGTTTGAAAATAGACAATCTAGAATCCTTCCGATGCGCAGCAGGAGGCAATTTCCTGATAATAACATGCGACTTTCGAAATCATATTTGCCGATAGAGTACATTAATCATTTTATTGGAAAAAAGAATTTTATGTGCGCGTTAAACTAGCCCACCTTTATTGGAAACTACTGTATTTTATCTTCTCATGCATACAAAGTGGCATTTATTTTGTGACACTCAAAGCTTCTCCACGCAACCTCTAATTTCTTTTATATGCTGTATAACCCAAAGGCGATACCATCTGCAAATGTTCTTTGTTTTGTTTCTCTCCCCCCTCCCTCTTCGCATGAAGGCTCAAATACAAATACCACGAATGGAAACCTATTATACAGAATATTACTTAATACGCAAAGCGAAGTTTGCCCCGGATAGAATCCCATGGTCCACTAAAAAGCATAAAAATAGTAATGAAACAAAATTCCAAACAATAGACCTACCGGTTCAACCAGCAGTCTATTGGCCGATACGTTTCTCGTGTTTCTCAAACTTGTTTGTGGTATTTGTGTGTTACTGACCGGTTATCCATTCCACTTTGCGGGTGTTTTAGAAAGTGTACTAACCACATCCTCACCGCGTGTCATGGATAGTGTTTCACAAACGACGATTGGTTCATAGAGTTTTTCTTAGTCAGAAGTACTCGTTTGTAGATAGACTTTCTTTTGCCTAGGTATGTAGAGAAACGAGAATTGAATGATGACACAGGAGAGGCAAACTAAGCTATTCCAAACTGAAGTCCTACTTTTCGAGCAGTGAATAGGGATGGCAGTATTAGGTTCTCTTCTTTCCTTTTTCCTTTCCTGTGCCCTTGTGGTAGCGCGGATATAGACGTCATGAGAGATATGCTACTTGACATGCGTTTGAACCGTTTCAATAAAATCAGCTCGTCCTCAGCAAACCTAACTGAATGTAAGGGCGAACTATACTGACCACTCTTCGTCCATCGTCCGTCGTCCGTCATGCATCGCGTAAAGACCGCTACGCCGATTCCAGTAATATGAATGTGGCGAGATGAACAATTTCAGTTTTGTTGAAATAAAAGAGCTGCCCTGTCAGGGCAAACCCAGTCCAGACGGGAGGAGGCTCCCTCCCCGACTTTCAAGTTCAGATATATGTATATATTTTTTCTCTCTGTGTTGTAAGCACACATGTTTTAATTAGATAATTAGCATTAGGCGATTCACAGTGGGATACTTCTCTGGTATATTACTTCTCAGAATAAAATGTCTCCATCTTATCGTCAGTCAATTATTCTAGCAGTGACTAGCAGTTATAAAGTAATTCCAATCATCACGGCTACCAAGTATATTATTTCTCGAGATACGCTTGATAGCATATGCATTGGGGGCACGCCGATTTTATCTTCAGAAATGCCACGTGCCATGTTTGGACATCCAAAGACAAGATATAAGTGTGGAGAACAAGCTAGGGCAGAGAGACTTGGGTTTCGGCCGTTTAGAAGACGCCATAATAGGGTCTCGTACCAGTAGAATTGCTGGGCAATCTACGGCACTCGGGTGTACGCCATTATGCTCAGATTACGTGGACGTAGGAAAGCTACAGGCCCGAATTCATAGAATGTACATTACGAACCCAAATAAAGGCTTAGTTCCGATGTCGTTAGCGAGGATCGACTTGCACCTGTGTAGGGTATTGTATTGTGGTATTAACCCTTAGGAAAGCAGAGACTGATCACGTAGTAGCCTGTTTTAGTATGAGAGTGTTGTGAATATCTACTCAAAGTCGACTAGTGACAATTCGCGCAAGCGCGGAAGCGTATTCTGATGTTGTGATTTATGTCACGAACTGTGCGAATTCCAAAAGGACAGGAACATTCGAGGAAAGTTCTATCAAAGGACACATGTATAAGGTATATGACGTGGACTTGCTAAACTAGCCGACCGAGTGGATGAACCGAATCCGAATTATGTTGCCACAAGGTAATTAACGTTGCTAGTCGTTATCCCCGACAGTCAGGCTTGCAGACACGCACAGACGTGCAGGTTAATACTCAAGTGTGTACAGCTCCTATTACGAGTCCGCGACAGTGACATTTGCAAAGTGTACTACAGCGCCATTACATGGCTACAGAAATTGACGCAAAACCACTTAACCCATGTGATAAATCTTCTGCCTTGTTGATGAAATTGTTGAATGTGTTAAATTTGGAAATTAGTTTATTTTAAATGTAAATAAACGAATCGTTATTACTTTAACCTTGTTTCCTTTACGCAGCCTGAAGTGATTAGAAATCACACCAAAAGAGGAACGAACCTATTTCGAGTTCACTTGGCAGGGAAGAAAATCATAGTGCGGTCCCAACTCAGCTCTGCGAGCCGAGTTTGGCTCGTGCCCGGATTCCGACTCTACTTGTTGGCTCATCCCCCAATATTTTGAATGGCGAGGCTAAACAATCCATGTCATCACTCCCACGCGGATAAAGGTGATGACATGCCCCAAAAGGGAGAGGGTGGAGAAAATTACTCCAAATATTAAGAATCTCATGATCGGATGAATAGAATCAGTAGGTATTTAATATTTAGCTTCCTTTTGAGTGTATACTAAATTGTGTTCAAGAAACGGTTAAGGGATAATATTTTCTGTTGTTCTGGGAGGGCTAAGATTTTTGGTCCGGCCCGAAATTTCTTTTTCCAGAGCCTATGGGTCAATTTGAACCAACTATAGTATGCGTATTATTCGATCACAAATACTTGATTCGTGCACAAAAAATCCCGAATCCCCGTTTAAACTACAAGAGCCAAATATATAGAGGATATCTAATGTTTTTGGGTGGACACCGAAAATTATCTCATGAGTGACCGAGACAAATGCTTATTTTTCGCGAGCGCTTGTCAAAACCACTAGATTTTCTTTTTATTATTCGCTTTTTATAAGAATCTGATTACTCCTATCGGTAATTCAATTCGTTTTAACTTTGAACTGATGCATGAAGGTAAACAGCTGATGCGTATTGATACGCGGAAGTGATTTGATCGATACTCGGAACAGGTAGCGTGCTGCGATCTGATTCAGCTAGCGGGTTTCATGCATCAATTCAATGTGAATACGTGTTGAATTATGGCTAGAAATGATAGGTATCCACCCCAAAACAATATATTTTCTTTTCATTATACGTTTTTAGAAAACAATTGATCATTTCCAGTGATAATTTGAATGACTCGTATTCACCTTGAAGTGATGCTTTGAAAGCCGACATTATGATTGATACCCTGAAAGTGAAAATTTCTATATCTTCACAGTGGGGATACGATTTCTATCTTTCCGCAATTTTTTCAATAATATATTGTTCAGCGTATAATAAAAATAGTTTCCAAACTCCCATATTTTTATAGCCCCAAGGAACTGAAATTATTATTTGGACTGAAGCTTCCCTGGGTCCAGTAGAATTGAATGGGCCAACCCAATGGCAATCAGTTGAGTCTCGGGATACCATATGAGGCACCCATTTTAACTAGGTCATGGGAAGACGTTTCGTATGAACCACTGACTCAGTCTTTTTAGAACTACTGGGCCAAATCTAATCTAAGGTGACTAATATCATGTTTTGGTTGTATACTCTTTCCATTTTTTTTGCATAAAAAGTTGCTACTCCTTTTCGGGTGGGGTAATGTTCAAAATGCCAAACAAATGTTTAAAAATCTTCTCATGAAACATCAATATGAATGCTGTGATATTTGGTATGTGAGTTGTTTTGGTGGCGATGATTTAAATTTGTTCAAAGAAACCTGCTAAGTCTACATTTGGGATCGCTATATAGGGCTCTCAATTTTAGGCCTGACCCATGTTTTTTTACTTTCTGAACCAATGGATCGATTTGAACCAGATATGGTATGTAGTATTATTGATCCATGTGTACCAGATTCATGCCCCAAAACTAAAAGTAACTAAAAATTGAAAAATTTCCCTACAGGCTCATATTTGCAAAATTGCGTAGAACAAAGAATTGTTATTTTCTAAGAAGCTTTCTCAGAACGAATAGAACGGATGGGTTCAAATATTTTCTATCGGATGTATTAGGGCTACTGCGTGCCTGGGATGACAACAACGATCTTCATGTCCGTGGAACGTCTATGTTAGTCAGAAACGACATTACTCACAGTCCTGTTTATTTACAAACAAATTTACAGGCTGTAGCGATACGCCTAACATTAGACAAGACATTTACATTATGTTCTATTTGCATTTCACCAAATAAGGCCCTTCTGCTGAATGACCTTGAACAACTGGTTCACCAACATCCAACTCCATACATTTTGTTGGGAGATTTTAATGCACACACCCCTCTTTGCCTCTTTGCAGCAAAGAAGACCTCAAAGCCAAAACATTAGAAAAGTTTATTTTAAAATATGATTTGCGCCTGTTCAATGACGGTTCAGACATCCATTTGCACCCGGCATCTGGTTTTTACACTTCAACTGATCTTACAGTTGCATGTCCGTCATTCTTCCTCGATTTTTCTTGGAACTGTGAAGACGGCTCGCACGGGAGTGGTCACTTTCCGGTTGTGTTGGAAAGTGTGGTTCCGGTGGATGATGAGAGAGTGCCCGAATGGATCTGTAAAAAGGTCAACTGGGACACTTTCACGTCGCTTTGTTCTGAACGACTCACAAAGGGGGAATTTGCAGACAATGCTGAGTCAGCAGACCAGTCTACTAAAGAGTTGCTTGACATTGCGAGCACTGCCATTCCAAAAACCTCGGATACCCTAAACGTTTCACAAAACTATAGGAAAAGGGAGGCGGTTGGGAAAGCAGGGGTAACCAAGGCCTTCTCGCCCGAGAACCGCGACAAATCAGCGGCCGACCAAAGTGTTATTATTATTATGGTTCGATAAAGATTGCAAACAGGCTATAAAGGAACGCAAGAAAACTGAACGGGCATTT
This sequence comes from Pictodentalium vernedei, assembly GCA_031216915.1. Taxonomy (NCBI): domain Eukaryota; kingdom Metazoa; phylum Mollusca; class Scaphopoda; order Dentaliida; family Dentaliidae; genus Pictodentalium; species Pictodentalium vernedei. The sequence goes on along the minus strand of CM062290.1, from coordinate 145,656,994 downwards.
AACAGGTCAATAGCAATAGTTAATTTAGACAAACTACGTATCAATCGGGCGAAGACAAGACGACTTCTAAAACAAAAAAAAAATGCAAACTTATGTTTTGTTTTTTAACTTAACCAACACACTCCCATCAATAAAATTAGGAAAATGGTTACACAAATTAAAGGAAATGCAACAAAATCAAACGTACTACCTCTGGAAGATAACAACACACTGGTTACTTAAAAAAAGAAATATCAACCAAATTGGCTACTACATTTTCAAAACATTCGTGGTCTAAAAATTGTAATCCAGCATTCATAAAAAATTAAAAAAAAGACAACAGAAAAAACAAAAGATCAAATTTTGAGGATTACAATGACCCTTTCCCTATGGAAGAGTTACGTAACTCTTTGCATATAGCAAAAAATACTGCCACCGGTCTCGATGAAATACACTATCAGCTTTTTGAAACATCTGCATCAAACTTCACTCGATCTTTTACTACCCATCTTCAGTGACATATGGGTGGCTGGCCAGTTTCCACCTTCCTGGCGAAAAGAAACAATTAATTCCTATTCCAAAGCCCCATAAAGACCACTGTAAGCCAAGTAATGACAGGCTTATTGCATTGACAAGTTGTCTGTGTAAAACCATGGAACGGATGATCGAAGATCTGACTGGTTTCTGGAATCGAACAATCTACTTACCAATGTTCAATGTGACTTTAGTAGCCAAAGAAGCACTATGAATCATTTAATTAGAATTGAAACGTTCACGAGAAATGCCTTTGTGATATCATATCCCTCACCCTTTAACTTGCCATTCAAGACCTTTCGAAGAGAAAGTGAACTGTGTCCAGGCCTATGTATTCTCTGAGTCGAGACCCTATTACGTACTTGGCTGCCTGCTTCAACAACTTACATTTCAGTTGTAAATAGTGTAAATCCCTATTCATTTGTGAACCAATCTCTTTATCTTGTAGCCGCATCTATGTATTGTTTTTCTGTTGTATTTATGGAGAGGAGTTAACATAAGTTGTATAACTTGTACTCGAATCCTTTTTGAAAATTTATGGCAAATAAGATATGTTTAAACTAATGCCTTTGTGAGAAAAGAACATTTGGTCGCCATATTCTTTGACCCGGAGATGGCATATGGAACATAGTGGAAGTAAAAGATTTTAAAAAAAACCTTTAATATGGGGTTGCGATGGCGATCTTTTTACAGAATTGTTTTTAAAGGATCATTAATTTCATGCTCGTGTTTGGTCTACATTATCTGATCCACACGGGCAAACATTGATTGTTCCTCGGTGTAGTATTCTATCTGTTGTCCTATTTTCGGTGAATATCAATAGCATCACTGGCACAATTGAGAATATGGTAGACATTGTATGTCGATGACTTTTTTGATTTGCCATAGCAGTAAAAACATGAATGTCATTCAATTTCAGTTGAGTTTAAACTGAATTTAGAAATGGGTTACTGAAAACGGTTACCAAAACGAATTATGTTCATTTCTGCATGCTCCGGAAGCACAACCTTGATCCGGAATTGAAAATAGATGGCAGTACCGATAAGGTTGTTAGGGAAGTATATTTCCCTTTCTGATTTTTACCTTACATAACCGTTTATCTCCACGATATAGCCTCATCTGCTGATGTGGCGTTAAGCACCAATAAATAAATAACAATTCATATTCATCGAACTCTACCAATCTTCTCAGATCCCGGAAGCACCACCACTTTCAAAAGGACTGAAACTTATAGATCACCGGCATATGATACATAGGTCAAGCTCAGTCTGTGCAAACATCTTGCCGATTTTGGGGAATTGGAGCGAACACTGAGGCTCAGGGCGTATTTGCATGGTAGATACAAACAAAAGAACGTGGCGGACAATACGGATCTGCATGAGAAGTTCCAGGCCAAGAAAACAGGTCACTTCATACCGAATAGTGATATAGATTCATTGTTTGACTTGTATATAGAACTTGTGAATTCTGACATTGTTAATAATTTGAAGAAAGATAACAAACTCACCATCAGCAAAGATGGGGCCCCAGCATTTTGTTCTCTACTTAATAACAGTGACATCGCCATTCGCCCTGTAGACAAAGGTTCGGAAATTGTGGTTGTTATAAAATTCGACTGTATGGAAAAACTTAGAAGTAAAATGATATTTAATGCCAAGTCTTATGAATACGCAGAGAAATCTCCAACCTACATTAAGGATACTACAGGTTTCCTTGTCCAATTGAGGTATACAAACTCAGCCCTTCCTAAGGATAGTATCCTCATCTGCTTTGATGTTTCTACAATACATCCGTAAGGACCCAGGAAAGAGGGAAAAGAAGCTTGTCGGTGATCTAGCCCATTTATAAAAACCGAATATGGCATACATATGATTGTGATAGTACTAGACAAAAGTACATTCATTGTATCTGATAAACATTAACAAAAAGTTGATTGAATATCTATAGGATCTAAGCTTGCTCGGAACTTTGTGTGACCAATTATGCGGAATCGGGACTATGACCTGTTACAGTTCAAGAGGAAACCTTATTTTTATTAGAGATATTTCGATGATGGTTTCGTAATATGGGATGAAGACTTGGATTCTCTTTTAGAATTTAGTAAGAAAGCGAACAGTATACATGGCAATATTTAGATGGAGCTTCGGTGGAGCAAGAACAAGACAGAATTCCCAGATACTATGGTAAAAATAAAGGAAGACCAGATATATACCGATGTTTTCAGGAAACCGATTGATAAACAACTGTACTTGAAAAAAAACATCTTGTCATCCAGCACACACCAAACGTCCTTGCCGTATGGTTTGGGTCTCAGACTAAACGAAATTTGCAACATGGACGCAACATGGAAGCAGACTATCTTAGAAATAAAGATGTATTGAAGAAGCAAGGATGTAGAAGAGAATACAGTTGTAAGGAGATAGAAAACCAGATGCGAAAGATGGACTGTTTAGATGGAGAAGAATTATTAAAATACAGAAATCGGAAACAACTTGCAGATAGGGTATTACAGGTCATCACGTATTTTAAGCTTCTACCAGACATCGGGTTAATCCCATTTATAGACGAGAGCACATTATATCACACCGTATGCAAGAAGTGTCTCTCGTACCACCATAACCTGTCACATAAGGGATAGGTACCTTTGTTACAGCCTAGTGTACCCCACGACCAAGTGAGTAATCTAGAATAGAGATGTGAATGTAGTGAAGGAAAAGGCTTCCTGCTGCTGTGCGAGGAATATTGGATAAGATGTTTAAGGACCGGACGGATGTAAGGTCCAAATTAATGTTTAGTTGATACCTTTTCGCTTCCACTTTATATTTCGCTGTCACACACATAGCATAGTCCTTCATTAGGTCCGGAGTTCTGCAAATTGTATTTTATTTAATGGAGCTCTTTGAACTGTGGCGGACAAAATACTATGCGTAGAAAATAAAGATTTTTTTTCTTGCGGAAGGGAGTGTTTTTAAACTCAGCTACAAAATAAAGGTACCTTCCACGGGCTGTGATGTAGTAGATTAACCTTATCTCAGTCATTTATTGCAAAGTTTACCTGCAGCTTATTTTATTTGTTTCCTTTTTCAGCCAATCCCCCCCACCCTGATTCCCTCTGTTTTCGTGAGTCTCATGACTCGTCGAGATTTCGTTCTAGCAACCACTTCAGTCCTCGGATCATTTCTACGATATTCACTACAGTATAACGTGTGCACAACTGCAGAGGAATTAGTAGTGTTTCTACATGATTGATGGCTTCCTTACAAACATTCATCGTTGATGTCAAACATTTTCAAGATACATGCAGCCTACCGGTTCATATGAAAGAATAAATTTGGAGTATCCTCCCTATTTTTGGAGGGGGGGGGGGGGGGGGCGTGATGTCAGTTTGTGGTTGTATGAGTACCTAAGGGTTAAGGTGAAACTTTTAGTGGCACTTACATTCATCTCTTTGATTCGTATTGTATAGTGCTTTTTGCCATCTCCCATTCTGCTCCCGCTCCCATTGCACCTCCGCGCAAATATAATTTTATAAAATTATCTATTTATTTAATGCTTAATTAATTTTTTGGGGTGGGGTGTGGATAATGGGAAGGGAGCTGATTTGTTTATCCTTACAGTTTTATATCTAGTTTTGCCTTCCTCGGTATTTGTTCACTCAGTGTCATGACTCCCGACTCTTGTTTTTGTAGATTACGTTACGTTATGCCCCCGCTGAGTCCAACGTCTTAGTTTATTTCCGAAACAGTTTCAAGTTTAAAGTATACAGTGTCATGAGGGATTTTACATTGTAGTAAGCATTAAAACTTTCTTCCAGTTGAAAGAGGCCATGGGGGCGAAAATTTGTGGATTCCAATTGAGTGACTCTGTTCTGAATGGAAAAAAATGAATGGCGATTGTTTGTGAATAGTTATGACAGGATAATTCGTTACGTGAGATCAAGGGATAAAAATGGGAAAGTTACAAAATCATGCATTATGTAATTTCTCAAGAATACATGACAATCAACTCAAGATAGTTGGTTGTCTACAGGAAAGCACTTTTATGGCTCTACTGAAATGTGCTAAACGCCGCATGGATGGCATAACACTACATTGGTTGCATGGTAAATCAACTATGAAAAACAATTTTAACACTGAACTAGTTAAACTAAGTTATTAGTTAAAGAAGTCATGTTCAAGACGTTATCTCAACCTGTTGTTAAATACTTGTTGATTAACCATGTACTTAACGAAAAGGCTAACGGAAAACATATTTTAAAAAATCGCAACAAATCAAGACAATGTAACCCCTTCAATGGAACGAGCTCGTCGAGCTCGTTCCATTGAAAAGGTCACATGATAGGGTTTTTGTTGACATTTTTTGAAAATGTATTCGAGAAGAGCAAGGCCACGAAGTTGCCGCTACGAAAGTCATTCCACACACCTGCGCCATTGGGACAAGGGGAAGCGTTAATATAAGCTGCATAACTTGTTCGCCAATCATTGTAAAACAAATGAGTTTAAACATTTTTTTTGAAAAGGGAAAATAAAATAATTAAAATAGCAAATGTTGATATTATGTGCATTTGGTAAAGGTTTAACAGTGTTCTCAGACACGAATTCGTTCAATGAGGGCCTTGTGATTACATATTTCTGAACAAAAGGGTCAATGCACAGGAAGCTACGACCGTCGTAAGCGTTTGATCACGAACAGAAAACAGACTGATTACAGTAAACTCTGTTTCTCTTGTTTCTCATGCTTTTCAAAAAGTCCGAAGTGTTTCCTCTTCTCCTACTCCTAGTTCAGCTATTCGAACGTTTCGGTTTCCCCGCTGGGTAAGCCGCAACGCTCGGATAGCTAAACAACCTCTTATCCCACGCCGACGAATCTCCGCTTACGACTCTGAATTTTAGTTTGCGATGAATTTTCTGTACAACTCTCTTTATTTTTCTCTCCATCCACCTAATCCTTACTTACTATCATCATTAATTCGTCACCAAAGAAAACAACTCCATTGGCCTGGTAACGACAGTGTTACTAAGTGGTTGCTTTCGACAATAGCGGTGGACAATTTCGCTGTACAGAGAATGGCTGTATCAAGTAAAGCATCAAGGGGGACAACTATATTTTGTTTCATATCGACCGGGATCAACATCATATCAGCCGAGCTCTGTAATGGGCAATTCAAGGAAAGAAAACCATATCTAATAAATCAAACACATTAATTAGCTGATGTGGACTTTTGGAGTTAACCCAGAGGTCCATTGACTGAAACTTAGCTTATGCTGTTCATACCATTCCGAGAGATTTGTGGGTCACTTGCGGGGGATATTCCTTTCGGCGGTCGTTTAGTCCTTATTCATTCACCACGCACTATACGTGTAATAAGGAGAGTGTGAAACTCCAGATTTTGGATTTTATCACGGCACTTCGCAGCGTGTCGCACTGGCATAGGAATCGATATTTCGCTACATTGAACAGAACAGATAAAAGACTAAAGTTCATTGGCTATTAAATGCTACGAATGCAACACACATGAATAGGACAATTTAACATAACAAATTAACTGGAGCTATTAGAGTTGCTTTCTGCTTGGAATGGAAACTGACACATCAAATAGACAGACAATACCCTGGTGTACAAAAATATCATACTTCTAAAAGCACTTGTCATTTTATCAAACACGACTGACATATCTCTGGAATATCCGTCGCCTTTTTGATTGTAAAGTAATTTAATTATAAAGCAGCTTTTCATCTCCTACACACGCTTGGAACACAATCTTTGAGCGAACATTTAACACAGTTAGTATATGCGAAGCTTAAGTGAGGTGATTTGCTCTTCGACAATCTAGTTTAGGAGGTGTGTCTCAAATTGTTAAACAGCCTCTCGATCTCTACCCAGCACTGAGTGCAGGCAAATTGGTAAACTTTTCACTACACAACGTATCTCGAGGAACTCGCTCAATGAGTGTCATGAGATAGGTTTCGGTGAGAAGACTAACAAAATAACGAACTTTGAACTGCAATGTTTCTGTATGGGGCTGGTTTGCATACCATTTGAACAATTCTTCGGGTCTGGGGTTAGCTTTGAAAATAACATTTGACAATAAATATTCCATCTGAGAATTATGAATATTTGAAATAAGACTGCACCCTGTTGATCGACGTTTTCCTGGAAGGAAAATGCAAGCCCTAATAGAATTTGGGACCACGCATGAATCTAAATGCAAAATCTGTCGTACAGATTCTGGGAGAGAAAGTGTCAAATCTTCCTGTGTGTCAACCTTAATATTTACAAAGGTTTACCATTGTGTATTTTGACGTATGGGAGCACGTGCAAACTTTGAGAAAACCTTACTTCTACATTTATAACGGGAAAGCTTTCTCATCAGATGTCTGTGAACAGACGGTTTCTTCATCGTTTACGGACACTAACGAATGATAACGAAGCTGACGAATTGTATTGCTCATGAAAAAGGAAACAAATACAAAACAGTTGTGAAGAAGGGAAAGTCCATGTAGCCGAATTAAAGTATGTCTAAGAGTAAACACACCACTTAGCACGTTTCCACCGAGAAAACCTGTTATTAACCGTGTTTGAGAATTCATTAGTGGTTTAAAAATTTCTACTCATTTCTTACGCACCACCTTGAAGTGGATATAACAATACATCGATTGAGTTTTGCCAAGACTGAAACTTGCTCACGTTATCTTTGTTTTTTATTTGTGTTTTTTTTCTGTTTTTTTTTATTGCGTCGTCATAAATTATTCTATTGTAGATTCCCGGTACAAAGGGAGAAATTCGAATGATGTATTTAAAAAATTATTTAGTAGGAAAATATTTCTATTTCATTTGATCCTCTTAGAATCCTTCATAAATGATTCAAAAATTTGACTGGCAGAGTTACTTGGCTTTGTGAATCTTCCCGTTTTCGCATCCATTGGCTCCAAGTAGCAGACAGACAGAAGAAAAACAAATATTCCCTCAAGCTCACAAACAAGTGTAAGAATTTACCTTGACGGATATATTTTGTTACATTTAAAGTGTTCATTACTCGGGGTTTTGCAGGAGATCGTAATGTTGTTTGGTGACTCAGTCAGCAAATCTAAAAGCATTTGTTTCAAAAGTGTCGATAAGGTGTACTGCCCCTATAACAGGACAAACAAATAAATATAACATTCTCAAACATATTTTGAACGGAGAGTGATACACCCATTGCAAGCACATGTTATAATCATCCAACAAAGAGCAAAATATTCTGAAGGCATTCCGGGGCTTGAGTTCCTTCAAATCATCAAAGTTCTCTTACTAGAGTTCAGTAATTTAGGGAAAAAATAAGAAAATGCTTCAATAATAAAAAAGATATACATTCTTCCATGTCACTTATATTTTGTAATGTCTCACACGAACATCAGTTCTCCACAGTATAACTCATATTCACATATATAGAAACATGATCCCTATAACCACCACTCCACTACAAGTGATGCACGATGACAGACAAATAGATGAAAGCCAATTCGTTTTGGGGTGGAATATACATTCTTGGGTTATCTTTGGAAGGGTTCACAGCCCTACACGGGAGAGAGTTATTCTCGAGTGAGACGTGGAAGACTTGTCTCGTGGTAGAAAGTGTAAGCAATCCACGAATACCACGGTTGAACAGCAGCCGTACTGAAACGAAACCTCTCAACGTTTAAATTTACTTCTCCGGCAACCCGAAATGGAAAATATGGAGTTTATCAGTACCAAATGGTTCTGAAACGAGCAGCGGTTATAATTTTAACTCTTTCAACCTGAGAGGGTTTATGCTATAAAATATTATTTACAGAAAAATAGATGAATATATTTTGAAATTGTGTAATAGTTTAATTCTACAGACATATAGAGCTATAAAATTTAACAATCTCTAAACCTTTTTAGCATGTATTATTTGTCTTGTTTTATTACCGAAAGACATTTTTTTGTTACTCCAAAGTGAAAGAGGTAAACCCGTTACACATGACATGCTAGTAACATAGAACGCTGCTATTTATTCGCTGTGAATGACGCGTAACAATGTCGCAAACAAAATAACAGGACTTCATTAGCTATCCATACAAATTTTCAGGTTTCATAACAACGAATGATATACACAGTTTTCTCTTTAATTCTCCAACGTCTTTCTGATGCATTGACATTAAATCAATACAAGAGTGAGTATTGTATGTATTTATGTACAAAGGCCGCAATCTCGAAAATATATCTGCGACGAGAAAACTGAAATAGTTTTCCTGTTGCGGGCAATATTCGCGAAGCAGATGTGAACCTTTTCTCGAACTACTTATAAAAAACAGGAAAAACCGAGGAATAGTGACGGTGTTTTTAGCATGCATGCTATTCTTCACAAATACACACGACCGATCAAAAGAGTAGAGGCTCTTGACTGATTAGAATTATTCGTTGTGACCGGAAATACAATATACTCGTATCTCTTGTTTTTGTTTTCACTAATCATACTAATCCCCTACACTAATTCCTGTTGAATGTGCTTGGGGAGTTCTACAAGAATCAATATCTGGTGTCATCAAAGAAGAAAAACAACACTGCGACATTTCTGTCGATTGCCGCCCCTCCCCAACTGTTTGTCGACGATAAAATAGATTCATGTAGATTTAGAGTATTATGTTAGTATAGCAAATTGTCGTTTGGTTTCCGGTGTTATAGATGATCGTGAGTGAGCTCTCTCCATCATAGCTGACCAAGAATCAAGGTCAAATGTTTGTATTATCTATGGCTGAAAAAACCCAAGAACAAATTGTCCCGCAAGAGGATGAAAAGATGTCTTTACCTGTCAAGCAACGAAAATTTCTTGCAAATCTTCTGCAATACAACTGCTAAAGCATTGCAATTTGGCACCTTTTTCCGTCAAGGGACGATAATTTTGAGCAAATCTCCTACAACACAATTGGACTGCGGCCCTATCGACGCGCTTCTTCTCTCCTCCCAACACCCAAAAACGAACTGAACGGGGTATCACCGAACAGTTCGCTACCAGGTGTTGGGAGGAGAGCAAATGCGTGGGAATAGGGCAGCATTGGGGGTCACAGGGGTAAACGAGGCCTCCTCACCTGCGAACTGCGACAAAATTAGCGGCGGGCCAAGGTATTATTATTATTATTCTTATTATTATTACTATTATTATAATTATTAATGTGGTTGTAGGTGGGCTATAATTTGATGTAAAGAGATTACATAATCAGATATAATGGATAGGACCCAAGATTAGTAGAAGCTCCAATTGTCCATGTGGTGCTACGTACTAAGGCCTCCTGCTTATCGACGGTACACTTGCGTTCAACCAATGCTAACCCTTCTTGTGCGGAGTCAGTGCGTTGGGGAGTCTGACAGTTGATCGCAGCTGCTCGGTAGCTGTCTCTCTCTCTCCGGGTACTCCGTCATCCTCCGCCCGTAAAACTGATCGACACAAGATGACTCGGGCTGTCGATAGTGTCGTTAAACTCTCATAATAAAATAAATTAATTAGTAGAAGCTCTATATCTGTCACTTTTATTTTTCTAATGAATCGAAATGTGACCAATTTCTATACAACTTTTGCGTTTTTTTCTTCACAGCCAAAACTGCAGGACAGAGAAATTGCGGAACGATTACTGCACAGATTGCTGTTGGTGGCATCTGAAGTTTATAAAGACCTTGGTGCTTCTGATGAAGTTTTGGAGAAGGCAAAGCAGAAGAGAAATATGATAACAACCTGTTATTTCCATGCTGTTTCCTGTTATTAGACAACAAACACGCCAGTTATAACAGTGGGTCAGTAAAGAGTAAAGCAAAGATACAAATCAATGTCATATCGTTGTACCAGATGATTATAAGGACTTGTTAACATAGCGGACGACTTCCTTCTTTTACAACTTAGGCCGCAAAAGAAGATAATTGTACCAGACCATAGCCCATTTTCAAGTGTCTGGTTAAGAATATATATAATTTTAACTTACACTTGATCATAATACTTTGTTCTTTTCGCTACTCTGTTATCAACCTTACCGCCGAATAATAAAAATAAGAACTAAAACAGAACAACAAATTTTTTTATTAACTAATCCATTAATTACTTTCATTCCCTCAGGGCATATTTTTAGATCGCGGGCTAGATGGAGATTATATCTTGTGAACTCTGGAGAGTAATTGTGTAGAGCGATTGTCATCTGTCGTCAATGAGCAGATTCCTGTGGCTGATGTCCACAGTTTTCCGTCCTTATCTGAAATCATTTGTCAATGCGTGACATTTACTTTCTACCTTGAGACTTGATTTGGATTAACTCTTTACCAGCGGATTTATATATATATAAAAAATAATATATATCTCAACTTGAAATAGACTTGAAGAGCAAACAAAATGTTCAGGTCAATATATTCATGTTTTATAGCATTTTTCGTCTATACATCTATAAAGCAAAGATGTGGCTATGTTTGTATGTATGTTTGTATGAATGTGGGTATGCCCGGAATAAACTCGAGATGTGTTCACCCGTTGGTCTTCAAATTTGGCACAAGTATTTAACTGCTATAAGCGGTCGTTATTGTTGGCTAAAATTCTTATTTTTCAATGTCATGTTTTTTCTGTCTTTCTTATATTTTACGACATTCATCGATGTCCAGTCCTCTTCCATTTTCCAGTTAACTGTCATTATCACGTTGCATATATTCTCATTGCCATCGTCATCAAATTTCGAATCCCCAAACCACCAACCGAACACATCCACCCAATACACAAAACTACGCTCTATTCACTAGATTTGTTGAGAGAAGCGGCGTACTCGATTCTCAACAAATGAAGGGTTGATCGGGGGAAGGGTATGGAAGAAGGTATTAACCTCCAGTTGGTGGTGTTCGGGGACGCTGAAAATGAATGAGCATCTCTTGTGGCGTGTGTAGAGCTTGCACTATATTGAGGCCCCTGTTATGTGATTTGGGCTAAAGTTTAGGGGAAGCTCAAAGTTTAGGGGAGATCTTCTCCGGTTGATGGGGATTCGGGGATCGTTCCCCGAGAATATTCTAAACAGTTAAACACATGGCACTCTCTACTTTCAACAGACGCAGGACTGGAAGGGGGGGGGAAGGTCTGGTTATTAAACACGCCCGACGAGACCGTCTCAACAAACGAAGGTCTGAATGGGGTAGGTTACGGAGGGTACCTGCCTCCGACTGGTGGGCTTCAAGAATGCGGCATTTGTAGCGTATGTAGGATCTCGATTGTATGAGACCTGCGTTGGGCTACATTTTGAGGTAGGGGCGAAAAGTTTCCTAGAGGTTTGCCGACAGTTAATGTGAATTTTCATTCAATTGTGTTACTTTAATTTTCATTTTGGGAACCCTACCCCGTGTCTTAACAGACCCACCGAGAATATTCCCAGCCAGCAGTTAAACACATGACACACTCCATTCTTAAAAGAAGTATGGCTTAGTGAGAGGATCTGGTAATTAACACGACCCACTCGACCGTCTCACTCAACGGAGTGCTGTGTGCGGGCAGGTTACGGGAAGAGAACACCTACCTTCGGTTGGAGGGCTTCAGGGATACGGCATTTGCGACGTGCGTAGGTCTTGCACTACATGGAGGCTCTCTGTTGTAAGAAACCTGTTTTAGGCTAAAAGTTTCCGAGAGGTTTGCTTGCAGTTATTTGGAGTTCGGGAGTCCTCCCTTGAAAATATACCAAACAGTTAAGCACTACACACCATACACTCGACTCTCAACAGACGGAGGTGGGCAGGTGTGAACTGCATTTGATGGATATTCAGGGCCTCTCCAGGAATATTTTTGAAGTAAAGTTTGTTCTGAGAATTCATCTGAGTCCGTTATTGCATTTTTAGATCTATATTTGAGATCATATCGAGAATCTATTTTATTTGGTAGGAGCGCGAATATTTGGAGTGCCAGACCCCCTATGGCTCCGTATCTGAACTATTAAATGCGACCACTGGACTCTAACCAAATTATGGCATAATCGTATATCCTTTCAAAACTGGTGTAAATATTCTTTGTTCAAAATTATGAAAACTAAAAATAGTGAGCACTGAAACGATAAAACGAAATTCATATTCAATGCATACTATTTTTTGAGATGAAAAGTAATACTGTAACACGCGGACCGGGTGCCTCAGCTGGTATTTTATAATCCTGACGGCGCAGCAGTAGATAAGACACATAAACAAACGTTTAGCCCCCCAAAAAACCATATTGGATATGATTTGGGCGCATAGAAATACGGTAATACAAATGTGAAAAGAATTGTCTCCAACGGAAATCGCCCCTAAACTTTACCACCCCCCCCCCCCCCTTCAATTCTTTTTTTAGCTCAATATAGTGCAATGTCTACACCCGCTACGGAGGCCGCTCATTCGTTCTCAGCGTCCACGCCACTTCACTAACTGGACGGGGATACGTTCTTCCATACCCTCATACCACTTAGCCCTTCAAATGTCGACTTATCGCCTGGTCACATCAATCTGTGATTACAGAAAGGTGCAAAATGAGTAAAAAAAATACTAAGAAATTTCCAAGTCTTTAATTTCATAAATGTCCAATATATATACAAAAATTAAGGTTATGATGTACAGAACGCGAAAACTAGACGTGTTCAGCTCACAACGTTGACAGCATGCATCATTGGTTCCTGAAATTCTGCTTCCGTATTTCTACCAGAATTGATAACAAAATAATACTTCACGAGAACAACTCGTTGCCAAATATGCTTTAGATATCCAAGAACAAAGCTAGGCATTCGAAATACTTCATAATAATGCGGCAACGGGGCTGCGTTGGTGGAAATTCCAAAACTGTCGGCTGACTTTTGGGAAGAACTCTATGCGCGTTGTTTACGTGCAGATTAATGCCAGCAAGGGCAAAGAAGCACCGATATTCACTGCCTTCTCAAACGACATTATGAGACCGATCGCCTGCACATTACAGAACCATCAGAAAATTGCGCAGTTGGAGTATTACTTCAAAGGTATCAAAACACTTGCCTGAATTTCATAGAATTACGAATTGGCTTCCGTTAAAATTGAGTAGTACCCCGAGTGTCACGTGACAATAACAAACTAATTGGAATAGCATACTTCTTCTTCTTCAAAAAAAAAAACCCGCAGTATTGGCATTTTCACTCACGTATCCCTGTCGCCGCATTGTGAAGTATTTTGAATTCCCAGCTTTGTTCATGGATACCTCTGAGGTTTATTTGTCCACGAACTGTTCTCATCAAGTATTATTTTATTATCAGTTCTGGTACGGCGGCAGAATTTCAGGAAGCGTAGATGCCTGCTTTCAACTCTGTGAGCTGCACACATATATGTTTCGTGTTCTATCCAACACAGCCTTCACTTTGATGTGTAATTTGTGTATATTTATGGAATTTATAGAATTTCAGACATGGGAATTTCAAAGTTTTGTACACTGTTTCCATTACTTATATAGAACCTTGAGCCGACTCTACGTATGATTCATTGAAGTTGTTCGACCAGACAATGTAACACTAGGTTGACCCCACAATGAAGAAATCTGCGACGCGATTGTTAACAGTATACAATTAAATGCGCATAAAATTGGAAGCATCTAATTATAAAACTCGGCAAATGGCCAATGTGCTGTTGCAGCAAATCGCCATATACTCCACGTCGGCAGTTAAGGTACTTCAAGGGCCATGTTTACGGACCTTACCGTTCATGAAATGTGTGTTGATAGTTTGTCAAATACGAATGAAGCCCGACTTAGATAGCAAGCAGAACATATTCTCCTCTAATAATTTCGGCGTCGCTCATAGTTCAACATTCAACGGATGACTAGATTCCATTCTCTATCAAACTCAAGCCAATAAGTTATTTCCAAACACACCACTGAGTGATTATTCATTTGACACAATAAATATCGGGGTATCTTCATCGAATCATTAAGCCGGCCTTATTTTACGTAAATATTTTGAACATGTTCGGTACTCATTTACGCGGCAGAAGAGGTGTTCGTTGTGAATCGTCTTTGTGCAACAACAGCCCCAAAGTGCATTTACCACCTTTCTGAGAACGGCAGGCAATTGGTCGAACGGGGGTCCCAGGCACCTTGATTTTCGTTCCATGGCAATTATGATAACGAGATAGACCTGATGGGGTTATTAACGGGCCATTTCTGTAAACTTTCGTAAAATACCGAATGCTTGTACAAGAGAAGTCAGTTATAGAAGACATTTCCTTTCTGTGGAAAAAAGAATACAGAAGTTCTGCTAAATTAAAATAAAAACAGAATTCCAGAGCAGCTCTGATTAAATTAAATAACCCCAAGAGAATTTGATAAATGCTATTGTTCGTTTGGTGCGGAATCCTCAAAACTTGGTATTTTATTACCAAATAGGGATTCAAGACGAGAGAACAGCCATTGATTTCTATCACTTAACGACTGAGATATTCACTCCCAGAACTGGGAAGTGCAGGAAGACACTTTCTGCGAGAGTCGGAACGATGTTAAAGAAAGAGAAAATGTCTTGGGAAAAATGTGCGCATTTAAGGGATAATTTGCCAAGCGATTTTTCAAGTATGTTCGGTGTGAACAACTATTATCTGCCGCTCTCTATTGTCTGAGCTATTTCTATGAGAAGTAAACCATATCGCACAGAATAAAAGAGAGTTTGAAAGGATGGGCTGTTCCAGATTCATTCATGAGTAATCAAGGCCCACAAGACATCGCTCTTTTAATCTGTCCACCGTGAACTGCAATATACAGTCTCAACAAAAACAGTTATTGTATATTCTTCTTGAATACAAACCAATAATATTCCAGCATTATTTATTTATTTATTATGTTTAAGGTCCCTTTCAGCATGTTTGGCTATATCATGACCGCAATGTAGATGTGGAGTCTTAATTATTTATTGTGTACAAGGTCACTTTCAGCATATTTGGTTATATCATGACCGCGGTGTAGGTGTGGAGTCAAGTTTAGCAAATCGTTTACAGAAATGCTGCACACTTTAGAGGACTTCCCTCACAGGTTTTGTTCCCGATCCTATCTTACTTGTAAAGCTAAACTTGTTTATCACAGTAAACAAGCGCTGATCCCGCAGGGGATTCCCGCATTATATTAATAAAAATATTTGAGTACAAAAGTACATGGGAAGTGCAGGAAGACAGTTTCCAAATGTGAAGATTCGGTCTCGGAGTTTTGTTTTTGCTTCTTTGTGGAAAAGAACCCAAACGCCTGCAACATATTTCTCTGACAATGAAAATAGTTACCCAACACTGGGAGCACAAAGCATTAGGAAAAACATTATTGTAAGCTGACATTAAATACTAAGCCAGAAGACAACCAGAGTGGAGTACTGGGGTTTGGAATAAACGACCTGAGTTGGAGCTTTTCATGTATTTCACATGCGTCGTAGATTCCTGTCCCTGTACCCTACCAGAGTTGTGTTCTGTATTATACTTCAATTCAGCTTGAATCAAGTGAACGAGGATGGCATATTAAAAGAAAAAATGTCACCTTCGGCGGTCTTTTAACGAACTGCGAGCACTGTGGGTCCTATGGTCCTACCCTGTAACACTATTCTTTCTGCGGACGGCTTCCACTGCAGCTGAGAACCGATAAAATCTCGTCAGTCGAAAGGCAAACCACCACGAGAGGCTACCGCTTGAACGACTCGTCCCGGAAATCGCTGTATCATCGGACATAGATGTTAGAGATCGGTGGATCTTGATCGGAGGACTACATTCAGAGATGACTCCTACTGCTTTTGCTTAACTTCGGAAAATGAAATCTGGTGGCAGCAATTACGACATACACAGGTTTCTACCCCACCACTTTTCCTGTCCACCACCACCACTGCTAATACTACTACTGGTTTCTGTATTTATCATTACTACTTTCTTCCACCAGTCTCACTGCACTAATAACTGAGTACTATGGCCCGGGACTTCAACATTATCAGTCATGTGTTTGTCTTCCATTGCCGCTGAGAACAAGGAAGAGCCAGAGTCCTAGCTTAAACCTGTACCGCAAATGTAACCGTCGGGCTTCAAACCTCTGTCGGGAGAGTTTCCTTCGCCACTAACCTCCAAGCTAAACTATCTGAACCAGGTACAACACTCGGCCACAGATCCAGTACTTCCATTAGAACATTTATCCCCTTAAAACGTAGAACACGTTTTAAAATGCTTATCTCAAATATAATAGACGTAGACAACAGATGTGTAGCCGATATTTGAATACACTCATTCATTTGTCCATACAAAATCACACCTGTCTCGAAATATCGAGTTTTTCGTCTTAAACGATAGTAGTATAGCATGTAGCCGATCGGGCCTTATTGGGTGGACCCCGCAGGGGACCCCAGAAGTGACGTCATGTTGCGTGACCCGGTGGCGCCATGTTGTGTTGTCATGGTAACCCGCGTGAGTGACCATCTTGCGACGTCATCCCCACAGTGATACGTGGTCCTACTGCGCATGCGCAGCGCGTGTTGTTAAGGTGATACGTCTTTCCGTCTTCCATTTTGTATACTGGAGGCCGCCATCTTGGTTTCTATGGTAGCACGTGGTTGCTATGTTACCCAATGGCCTACAACAAGACGGGAGTATATTCGGAGGGTATGTTCTTTTGAACAAGAGTAATTTTCCGACTCGTAGAATTACAACAAACAACCCGACAACCTCTCCAAGTCACCAAAAACTACTTTATTTGATACGAGTACTATGTCATGTACCCGGACACCTCTAGGTTGCAGGACCCCGGTGCAGGACCCCGGAAATGACGTCATGTCACGTGACCTAGTGGCGCCATGTTGTGTTGTCATGGTAACCCGCGTGAGCGGCCATGTTGTGACGTCATCTCCATAGTGATACGTGGTCCTAGTGCGCATGCGCAGCGCGTGTTGTTAGGGTGATACGTGTTTCCGTCGTCCATTTTGTATACTGGAGGCCGCCATCTTGGTTTCTATGGTAGCACGTGATTGCTATGTTACCCAATTTTTCTGCAATAAGACGGGGTATGTTCGGATGGTATGTTCGATTCCGAAGAGTAAACCTAATTACCACAAACAACCCGACAAGTCCCAATCACCAAAATTCACCCAACTTTTACTATTTCGAATTCTTTCAGATTTCTCTGCTTCTATCTATATATCCAATAGTTTTCGTCTATCTGGCCATGTTCCTTTGTTCTGGAGTATACTCCAGTAGCGTAAAAGAGCCTATCAGCTGGAACAGTTTAACTTATTATTACTATATTTAGCTATTCTGGTCGATTCTTGTTAGTTCTGACGCCATTCCAAGTACTCTTGTTGTTTCATTTATATAACTAACCAATCAGATTGCTTGATTTCCCATAATCTGTATGCAGAGTTATCTGCCCTGTGTAAAATAAAAGCCTATATCCAATAGCCATATCCCATGGAATCCCATTTTTGGGAAACACCCGTGGCTATGGAATCCCTTTTTGTCGTATGAGGCCATGAGGGCTATGTAAAAGCCCTCAATGAGTCCTCATTTATTATCCCCCATAGCCTCATTGAATTTTGAGGTTATGAGGACCATTGAAAATCCCTCAATGAGGTATAATTTACTACGACTCTTAGCCTCATTTCAGTATTTAACAGGTATATCCTATGGAATCCCATTTTGGAAAACACCCGTGTCTATGGAATCCCTTTTTTGTCGTATGAGGCCATGAGGGCTATGTAAAAGCCCTCAATGAGTCCTCATTTATTATCCCTCATAGCCTCATTGAATTCTGAGGTTATGAGGACCATTAAAAATCCCTCAATGAGGTATAATTTACTACGACTCTTTGCCTCATTTCAGTATTTAACAGGAATATCCTATGGAATCCCATTTTGGAAAACACCCGTGGCTATGGAATCCCTTTTTTGTCGTATGAGGCCATGAGGGCTATGTAAAGGCCTTCAATGAGTCCTCATTTATTATCCCTCATAGCCTCATTGAATTTTGAGGTTATGAGGACCATTAAAAATCCCTCAATGAGGTATAATTTACTACGACTCTTAGCCTCATTTCAGTATTTGAGGATACCTATGGCCTGGTATTGTATTATTCGAGGAACGGAACGAACAGAACCAAGATTGTATTTGATCAGATCTGTTCAGTCTGTCCAACTAGTTCGATCAATCCGACTAGTTTGACCTTCTTTCAATTTGTTATGTTCACTTCAATCTTGGTTCTGTTCGTTCTGTACCTTTGTTGTTTTGTAGTGGTTCGTTATCTCTGCTCAGGTTCTTGTAGACATTGTTGAATTAGGCGGTATTAATCCTTTTCCATACCCTCGAGTGTTGATGTTAAAACACGGAATCCAAATTTTACGGACTCGGCTAGGAATCTCAATTACGGAATGCTTTATATGTGTACAGGGAAAATCTGATTCAACCTTGATCAATGCTATAGTCGAGACTGAGTTAGGTATAGCTAGGAAGTAGTGATACAAGTCAATATTAATAGATGGTAGTTTAGTCAATAGTACTGGTACAAGGCCGCAATGAAACAAGACTGTTGTAGAAGCTAATGGTAGGACAGATAAACCATAGACCAGTAGTGGTCTTGGAGCTTTGGCGACAAGATGGAAGCGGTTGGTAAGACTACATTAGACCTCATTGAGGGCTTTTACATAGCCTTAAGCGACAAAAAAAAGGAATCTCCAAACGGTATCCTCGATAGGTATCCTCAATAGGTATCCTCAAATAATACAATACCAGGCCATAGGTATCCTCAAATACTGAAATGAGGCTAAGAGTTGTAGTAAATTATACCTCATTGAGGGATTTTTAATGGTCCTCATAACCTCAAAATTCAATGAGGCTATGAGGGATAATAAATGAGGACTCATTGAGGGCTTTTACATAGCCCTCATGGCCTCATACGACAAAAAAGGGACCATAGCCACGGGTGTTTCCCAAAAATGGGATTCCATGGGATATGGCCATTGGATATAGGCTTTTATTTTACACAGGGGAGATAACTCTGCATACAGATTATGGGAAATCAAGCAATCTGATTGGTTAGTTATATAAATGAAACAACAAGAGTACTTGGAATAGGGACAGAACTAACAAGAATAGACCAGAATAGCTAAATATAGTAATAATAAGGTAAACTGTTCCAACTGATAGGCTCTTCTACGCTACTGGAGTATACTCCAGAACAAAGGAACATGGCCAGATAGACGAAAACTATTGCATATATAGATAGAAGCAGAGAATTCTGAAAGAATTCGAAATAGTAAAAGTTGGGTGGATTTTGGTGATTTGGAGGGACTTGTCGGGTTGTTTGTGGTAATTAGGTTTACTCTTCTACAATCGAACGTATCCTCCGAACATACCCCGTCTTATTGCAGAAAAATTGGGTAACATAGCAATCACGTGCCACCATAGAAACCAAGATGGCGGCCTCCAGTATACAAAATGGACGACGGAAACACGTATCACCCTAACAACACGCGCTGCGCATGCGCACTCACACCACGTATCACTATGGAGATGACGTCACAGCATGGCCGCTCACGCGGGTTACCATGACAACACAACATGGCGCCACTAGGTCACGTGACATGACGTCACTTCCGGGGTCCTGCACCGGAATCCTGCAACCTAGAGGTGTGCGGGTACATGACATATTACTGATACGAATTCCCCATTTTATCGGCTTAGTAGGTAGTGTATCATACTGAGGGACTCGGGATGAGTTTGATTGAATTAGAGTAGTTTTTCTGGTTCGGATTTCCCCCAGAATCCTTTTTAGGACCGCCATACCATGGTATCGAGAGACCCCCAGGTACCGAGAGGATCCCCAGGGGTAAGTTCGATTGAATTAGAGTAGTTTTTTTTCTGGTTCGGATTTACCCAAAATCCCCATTTTTTCTGCCTATTACAGATGCTACTCTAACCCTATACGTTCATATAGTCCACATTATCCATTATCTCTGGTTCCCTCATCCAAGTCTTATAATCATAAGTGCTTGATGTTCCGTAACCTGTGTGCATAGTTATCTCCCTTGTGTATAATGAAAGCCTGTGTGATTCCTAAAGCCAAGAATCTATCGAGTAGTTACTGACACGTCATTGCTCGAACGACTCGAACCCAATCGAGCAATTGCTCGTTCGAATGACTCACACATACGACTCTTAGCCTCTTTCCAGTATTTGAGAATACCTGGGGGCGCGGTGGCTCAGTTGGTAGAGGTGCAGGCTGCAAGCCGAGAGGTCCTTGGTTCGAATCCCACCTGCGGCAACCGCGTTGTGTCCTTGGGCAAGACACTTCACCCCAATTGCCTTCATGGGGGCACGATGACGCTGTGTACTGAGGCGTACTGCACGTCGATGGTGCGCATGTCTTCAACCAATCTAACCCTGCCTGTGCTGCGGTGCAGAGTTCAGAGTTACGATGTTGGAGAGCTGACAGCTGCTCGTCGTTGCTCGGTGGTTCTCTCCGGGTACTCCGGCTTCCTCCACCCGTAAAACTGTCACGGTCACGATTAGCCATTGTGCATAAGTATGTGACCTTAAACACCAATAAATAAATAATAAATATTGAGAATACCTATGACCTAGTATTGTATTATTTGAGGATACCTTTCGAGAATACCTTCTGGAGAATCCCTTTTTGTCGCATGAGGCCATGAGGGCCATGCGAAAAGCCCTCAGTGAGGTCTAATTTACTATCCCTCTTAGCCCCATTTCGTTTGAGGCCATGAGGGCCATGAAAAAATCCCTCAGTGAGGTCTAATTTACTATCCCTCTTAGCCTCATCTCGGTATTTAACAACCATATCCCGTGGCACACCCTTTTTAGGAAAACGTCTGTCCTTCGGCACCCCTTTTCAGACGTATGAGGCCATGGGGGCTATGAGAAAAGCCCTCAATGAGGTCGAATTTACTATCCCTCTTAACCTCATTTCGTTTGAGGCCATGTGGGCCATGAGAAAAGTCCTCAATGAGGTATAATTTACTATCCTTCTTAGCCCTATTTCGTTTGAGGCCACGGGGGCCATGAAAAAATCCCTCAGCGAGGTCTTATTTACTATCCCTCTTAGCCTCATCTCGGTATTTAACAACCATATCCCGTGGCACCCCCTTTTGGGGAAAACGTCTGTCCTTCGGCACCACTTTTTAGTCGTATGAGGCCATGGGGCTATGAGAAAAGCCCTCAATGAGGTCGAATTTACTATCCCTCTTAACCTCATTTCGTTTGAGGCCATGTGGGCCATGTGGGCCATGAGAAAAGTCCTCAATGAGGTAGGTCTAATTTACTATCCCTCTTAGCCTCATTTCGTTTGAGGCCATGAGGGTCATGAGAAAAGCCCTCAGTGAGGTCGAATTTACTATCCCTCTTAACTTCATTTCGTTTGAGGCCATGTGGGCCATGAGAAAAGCCCTCAATGAGGTCTAATGTACTATCCCTCTTAGCCTAATTTCGTTTGAGGTCAGGGGGGGCCATGAAAAATCCCTCAATGAGGTTTAAGTTACTATCCCTTTTAGCCTCATCTCGGTATTTAACAACAATATCCCTGCCACCTCCTTTTTGGAAAACGTCTGACCTTCGGAACCTCTATGAGGCCATGAGGGCTATGAGAAAAGCCATCAATGAGGTCTAATTTACTATTCCTCTTAGCCTCATTTCGATTGAGGCCATGAGAGCCGTGAGAGCTATAAAAAATTCCTCATTGAGGTCTAATTTACTGTCCCTCTTATCCTCATCTCGGTATTTAACAGCCACCCCGTGGCACCCCAATTTCAGCACCCCTTTTTGGAAAACGTCTGTCCTTCGGCGCCCTTTTGTAGTCGTATAAGGCCATGATGGCTATGAGAAAAGCCTTCAATGAGGTCTACTTTACTATCCCTCTTAGCCTCATTTCTTTTGAGGCCATGAGGGCCATGAAAAAATCTCTCATTGAGGTCTATTCTACTATCCCTCTTAGCCTCAGTCCGGTATTTAAGGATACCTATGACACAGCTCCTATACAGCAGCTCCTGTACAGGTAGTCTTGCCAACGGCTTCCATCTTATCCCCAAAGCTCCAAGGTCACTACTTGTCTATTGTCTATCTGTCCTATCATTAGCTTCTACAGCAGTCTTGTACCATTGCGGCATTATACCAGTACTATTGGCTACTTGTTATTCTGCCCCATGTCTAAACCCTTACTACTGACTTGTAACACTACTTCCTAGCTATACCTTCGCTCTGGCCGTCAAATTGTTCAATCATATTGCTTCCTTTCCCCTGTATACACAGAGACACGCTATATAAGGTATTCCGTAATTGGGATTCCTCGCCGATTCCGTAAAATTTGGATCCCGTGTTTTAACACTCGAGGGTGTGGAATGGGGTTGATAACACCCAATTATTATTGCAAGAACCCAACTGAACAAACTGAATGAACAAAGATGAACTGGTTGGACAGATCCAAGACAACTGAGGTTGAACTGTTCGAATGAAGTCGAAGTGAACGAAGATTCAACAAAACCAAGATCGAAGGGAACATAACATAACAAAGTGAACGAAGATCCAACATAACCAAGATCGAAGTGAAAAGAATACAGCAAAGATCGAACTAGTGGGACAGATCTGAAAAAAAAGAAAACAACTAACGTTAAAAATACGTTACCCCAATGAAGTTGGCGAAGTGAACTGTTACGACCCGTAATGTAATAAATGCCCATAATGTAATACCTACCCATAATGTAATACAAAAACGACCCATAATGTAATACGAACCCATAATGTAATAAAAAACGACCCATAATGTAATAAATGTAATAACGTGTAATAAATGTTAGGTACCCATAATGTAATAAAATTTTTAAAAAATTAGATACAAATTACACTTTTCCAGGCCCATAATGTAATAAAATTCTAAGTTTGATTTTTGTTTTTTCTCTTTACTCCAGCAGTGCGTTCGGCTACTTATGACACATCCTACGCCTTCATCAACGCTGCCAATGGCCCCTATGCCGTACACAGCCAACATGTGTGGGTGTGTTGGGATTATGATGGAGAGTATTCCGGGACCTGGGGCGGGTATACTCTGCTCTGAGTGGCAGGCATTATCCCTCTTCTATTTGTACCACCCGCGCAAACGTCTTCCTCAATAGCCTCTACTGCCCTGCCACAACCATATAGGTCTACCTTACCAGACATTCAGTAATTTTGATTCCAGGATGGTCATTTTATAACTGCAATCATCATATTCGACCGGCTGTTCACTTGCACAAAAGCAATGTGGGTAGCAGGTTCCTACTGTTAATAAATGCAAGTAACTCTGGCCAAAGTTGCTGGGTTGCTGGGGCAAAGGGTGGAGTGGGTGCCGTGGGATTTGGGTGCACCAAGACTGGATAGTGGCGGGGGGGGGGGGGGGGGTAGTGTGGGATACAAGGAAAAGATGGAACAGAAGCAAGACGTTGAGTCAAGCGGCGCAGAGGAATATCGGGAGGCGATATGGTAGGTGTACTGGTATTGGGATAGGGGATATCCTATAGCTCGATGGGATTTGGATTAGGCTACTTTCCTCCAAATTAAGCGTACTATCTATCCTCTGTCTCTCCAGTTTTCACTACCTGAACAAATTAGTCATTTCTCTGTACTGTACTACTATAAGTTTATGTCACACCCATTGCACCTGGAAACCAATGAGCCCGATCCCAGGATGACACTTAATAACGACCACATCATATTCCCGATCCTGTGATAACATGTGTCAAGTAATATTATTAATCCACCACACGGCCTTCCACTTAAACTACCTACAGTCATGGCAGTTCCTGGCGGTTGGCAGGGACTTCCTGCCAACCGCCTACTCTATCACATCGACTATTCGCGTGTTCATCTCCGCTATTGTGCCATCTTCTCCTAAGTTACACTCAAACAACATACATAGCTAGACACGAGGAGTAACATGGGCGTATCCGTTTGACCGGGTGTGTGACCTTGACCATCAAACCGGAAACCTTGAACCTGTGTATCGGCTCCTGCTGGGCGATTTTCCTGAAACTTGGTGTGTGGTTCGGGCGCCCAACAATTTCGCCACACCCGATGCCCGTCATGTGTGACCTTGATATTCAAACCGTTGACCTTGAACCTGTATCTTGGTTCATGCCGGGCCGATTTTCGTGAAACTTGGTATGTGGGAGTAGTTCAGGGCGCTCAATATATATATATATATATATATATATATATATATATATATATATATATATATATATATATATAGAGAGAGAGAGAGAGAGAGAGAGAGAGAGAGAGGGGGGGGAGAGAGACCCCCGAACTACCCCCACATACCAAGTTTCACGCAAATCGACCCAACATGAGCCGAGATATAGGTTCAAGGTCAACGGTGTGAATATCAATCAAGGTCACACATGACGGGCATCGGGTGTGGCAAAATTGTCACCGGATTGATGGTCAAGGTCACACCTCACGGTCAAACGGATATGCCCATGTTACACCTGGTGTTTAGCTACGTATGCTGTTTGAGTGTAGCCTAGGAGAAGATGGCACAATAGCGGGGATGAACACGCGAATAGTCGATGTGATAGAGTATGCGGTTGGCAGGAAGTTCCTGCCAACCGCCAGGAACTATCAGGAAATGTAGGTGGTTTAAGTGGTAGTCCCCACAGCTCAGAAAATGCTGTGGAATGCTTTTCCAATCAACATAATCTCAAGAACCACCAAAACTACTCTATATTATAGATCTGCATTCGTCCTGTGCACACTATGAGTGATGCCACACCACTGGTGAAATTTATTTGAGAATGTAATCCCCTGAGCTCAATACAAAGAGGCTGCTTAATTTGGAGCAAAGTAGTCTAATCCAAATCCCACCAAGCTATAGGATATCCCCCATTCCAATACCAGTACACTCACCATATCGCCTCCCGATATTCCTCTGTGCCGGTTGACTCAACGTCTTGTTTCTGTTCTATCTTTTCCTTGTATCCCACACTATACGCCCCACCCCCCCCCTATCCGGTTATTGTGCACCCAAACCCCACTGCACCCCACTACACCCTCTGCCTCAGCAACTTTGGCCAGAATTGCTTGCACTTATTAACAGTATAGGAACCTGCTACCCGCATTGCTTTTATGCAAGTGAACAGCCGGTCGAATTTGATGATTGCAGTTATAAATGACCATCCTGGATTCAAAATTATTGAATGTCTTGTAAGGTAGACCTATATGATTGTGGCAGGGCAGTAGAGGCTATCGAGGAAGTTGTTTGCGTGGGTGGTACAAATGGAAGAGGGATAATGCCTGTCACTCATAGCAGAGTATACCCGCCCCAGGTCCCGGAATACTCTCTATCGTAATCCCAACACACCCACACATGTTGGCTGTGTACGGCATAGGGGCCATTGGCAGCATTGATGAAGGCGCAGGATGTGTCATAAGTAGCCGAACGCACTGCTGGAGTAAAGAGAAAAAACAAAAATCAAGCTTAGAATTTTATTACATTACGGGCCTGGAAAAGTGTAATTTGTATCTAATTTTTTAAAATTTTTATTACATTATGGGTACCTAACATTTATTACACGTTATTACATTTATTACATTATGGGTCGTTTTTTATTACATTATGGGTTCGTATTACATTATGGGTCGTTTTTGTATTACATTATGGGTAGGTATTACATTATGGGCATTTATTACATTACGGGTCGTAACAGTGAACAGAACACAACAAAGTGAACGAATATCGAACCCAACAAAGTTTTGAACTATAACCCCTAAATATAATCCACTGTTAACCCTTTGAAGTCAATAAAATTTTCACCTGAATGAACTATAATCCTAATGAGAATATAACATGCAAGAATCCAAATGAACAGACGAAACATGAACGAAAAATGAACTGGTTGGACAGACTGAATAGACCCAACACAACTTCGGTTGAAGTGTTCGAATGAAGTCGAAGTGAACGCAACATGACAAAGTGAACGAAGATCGAACTGATCTAATCGAACACAACCAAGATCAAAGTCACCAGAACAAAGTGAACAACGTTTTGAATGAACTCTATATAATATATATATAATTAACACCCTTTGACTATTTGAGTAATCTCTGTATAACTTAATATTAACTGTAAAACCCTTTAAACTGAATGAACTCTGTTTTTTAACTATAACCATAATGAAAATATATCAGAGGTGATCTGAATGAATTTTAACTGAATTAAAGTTTTGAACTATAACCCCAATAAAGGTATTAACACCCTTTGAACTTAATTCTTACAATAGGGAAGGGTAATACCCCCGAGTATAAAAACACGGAATCCAAATTTTACGGAATGACTAGGAATCCCAATTACGGAATGCCTTATATAGCCTGTCTCTATGTATACAGGGGAAAGGAAGCAATATGATTGAACATTTTGAAGGCTTGGGCGAAGGTATAGCTAGGAAGTAGTGTTACAATTCAGTAGTAATGGGTTAGACAGGGGCAGAATACCAGTAGCCAATAGTATTGGAATAAGGCCGCAATGGTGCTGTAGAAGCTAATGATAGGACGGATAGACCATAGACATGTAGTAGCCTTGGAGCTTGGAGAAAAGATTGAAGCCGTTGGAAAGTCTACCTGTATAGGAGCTTGGTCATAGGTATCCTTAAATACCGAAATGAAGCTAAGCGGGATAGTAGATTAGACCTCACTGAGGGATTTTTTCATGGCACTCATGGCCTCAATCGAAGTGAGGCTAAGAGGGATAGTAAATCAGACCTCATTGAGGGCTTTTCTCATAGCCCTCATGGCCTCATATGACTAAAAAGGGGTGCCGAAGGCCAGACGTTTTCCAAAAAGGGGTGCTGAAATCGGGGGTGCCACGGGGTATGGCTGTTAAATACCGAGATTAGGCTAAGCGGGATAGTATATTAGACCTCATTGAGTGATTTTTTCATGGCCCTCATGGCATCAATTGAAATGAGGCTAAGAGGGATAGTATATTAGACCCGATTGAGGGCTTTTCTCATAGCCCTCATGGTCTCATACGACTAAAAAGGGGCGCAGAAGGCCAGACGTTTTCCAAAAAGGGGTGCTGAAATTACGGTGCCACGGGGTATGGCTGTTAAATACCGAGATGAGGCTAAGAGGGATTGTATATTAGACCTCATTGGGGGATTTCTTCAAGGCCCTCATGGCCTAAAACGAAATGAGGCTAAGAGGGATAGTATATTAGACCTCACTGAAGGCTTCTCTCATAGCCTTCATGGCCTCATACGACTAAAAAGGGGTGCCGAAGGTCAGACGTTTTTCAAAAAGGGGTGGCACGGGATATGGTTGTTAAATACCGAGATGAGACTAAGAGGGATAGTAAATTAGACCTCATTAAGGGATTTTTTCATGGCCCTCATGGCCTCAAACGAAATGAGGCTAAGAGGGATAGTAAATTAGACCTCATTAGGGCTTTTCTCAAGATCCTCATGGCCTCAAAGGAAATGAGGCCAAGAGGGGTAGTAAATTAGACCCCATTGAGGGCTTTTCTCATGGCCATCATGACCTCAAACGAAATGAGGCTAAGAGGTATAGTAGATTAGACCTCATTGAGGGCTTTTCTCATGGCCTCACGTGACAAAAATGGATTCTTCATGATGGGTATCCTCAAATAATACAATACCAAGTCACAGGTATCCTCAGATACTGAAAGGAGGCTAAGAGTCGTATGTGCGAGTCACTCGAACGAGCAATTGCTCGATAGCTTATTTGCTTGATGGGGTTCGAGTCGTTCGAGCAATGACTTATCAGTAACTGCTCGATAGATTCTTGGCTTTAGGAATCACATAGGCTTTCATTATACACAAGAGAGATAACTATGCATACAGGTTACGGAACATCAAGCACTGATGATTATAAGACTTGGACGAGGGAACTAGTGACAGTGTGGACTATATGAACTTCTAGGGTTAGAGCAGCATCTGTAATAGGCAGAACAAATGGGGATTCTGGGGAAATCCGAACCAGAAAAAACTACTCTAGTTCAATCGAACTTACCCCTGAGAGGGGGGGGGGGTGGGGGGGGGGGTCTTCTCGGTACCTGGGACCCTCTCGGTACCATGGTAAAAAGGGCTCTGGGGGAAATCCGAACCAGAAAAACTACTCTAATTCAATCGAACCCACCCCGGGGTCCCTCGGTATCACAGCACTACGTATTAGGACGATAAAAGGGGGAATCCGTATCAAATAAAGTCGTTTTTGGAGGGAATATGGGGTTGTTTGTGGCAATTCTACGAAGTATCCAAGACAGAAACATTACTCCAATTCAATTGAACTCACCCCGGAGCCCCTCGGTATTAGAAAACTACGTGCTAAGCCGATAAAATGGGGAATCCGTATCAAATGAAGTAGTTTTTGGTGACTTGGAGAGGTTGTCGGGTTGTTTGTGGTAATTTTACGACGGACAGGGAAATTACTCTTGTACAAAGGAACATATCCTCCGAACATACCCCCGTCTTGTTGTAGGCAATTGGGTAACATAGCAACCACGTGCTACCATAAAAACCAAGGTGGCGGCCTCCAGTATATAAAATGGCCGACGGAAACACGTATCACCATAACAACACGCGCTGCGCATGCGCACTAGGACCACATATCACTATGGGGGTGACGTCACAAGATGGCCGCTCCCGCGGGTTACCATGGCAACACAACATGACGCCACTGGGTCACGTGACATGACGTCCCCCAATAAGGCCCGATCGGGCACATGCTATACTACTAACGATGGCGGAAAGATCATGCGGGCAGAGGCGAGAGACAGGTAGTGATGGGGAATATGGAGACCCCCCTCCCACCCCTCCCCCCGGAGATTCAATGCACGATATTAGTTTGGTTTCATTAGTATAATATTAAAAACATACGTTGGAGGAATAGAAGAAAATCCATCCTACTCTCAAGCTCTGCCCCGGTTGATCAATTCAAACAAATTCCACGTATACACTTATAAAGCGGCCGAGGATGAGTTAGCAGGAGAAGAACGCATTCATCACTAGCTCTTTTCCTTAAAACGAAATACAGGTAGCAGAAATATATGTCATTTTAAATTTGAATCTCAAATGGTGTAGAAGACAGCAGTGGGATGTCAACGACCCTGAATCCTACACCGCTTCTGGATGAATCGAAAATTTGAAAATGGACAACCACATGAGCAGACACACATACCATATTTTGAGTAGTTGGGCTGTCTCCAGGTCAGCTAAATTAGTATCAATTCATGAAGTGCCAAGAGGATGACATGTAGTAATCTTCCTTTTTCCTGAATACCCGAATGTGTAGGGAATTTCGATAAACACGTTTAAAAAATGTATGGGTTGCAATAACGAGGTTTTGGACTTAAACTATGGTAGACCAAGAACTCTGTAAAAGGAAGCATATCATAACCAGTCTTCTTTTTATAAACATCTTCCCAAACCTTATGCATGTATATCCAGGATGGTTCGTTGAGAAAAAAGCCGAAAGCTTTTTCTCAACGAATCATCCTGTCTATATATACATAAGGTTTGGGAAGATGTTTATTATTTTTCCCAACGCAACGGTGAGGAAAAACTAAAAACTTCTCAAATGTTGAATGAGAAATTTAGTACGGTCAGAGAGAGTGTTCAA
Organism: Pictodentalium vernedei; assembly: GCA_031216915.1. NCBI lineage: Eukaryota > Metazoa > Mollusca > Scaphopoda > Dentaliida > Dentaliidae > Pictodentalium > Pictodentalium vernedei. The sequence continues at coordinate 145,626,866 of CM062290.1, read as the reverse complement.
CAAAATCCAGATTTTACAAAACCAAAAAATGTGCGAAGGTAAGCCTTTACAACTCGAGCTGATCACAAAAGAAAAATTAAGTTTAAACCATTTTTTTTACTGAACTGTCTTAGACAAAAATTTCTAAGAATTAATTTGATATTTATTCTCAATGAAGGAATCTACTGTTCTATTTTTAGTCTTTTTATCATAAAGCCAGGATCTATGTGTTAGTGTTCAGTTAGGCATATCGGTGCAGTAATGTAACAAATAGGAATTTACGGCTACCGAATGAAAAGGTTACCTTAACTTTTTTTTAGCTTTTAGACGACCTTTGTCTCAGGTGACTTTTCCAGAAATCGGTTAACCCTTTCCCTAACGTAACGGCCGAAACCGGCCAGCGCTCTTCACTAAACGCACCATTCAATTTTCATTATTTTTTAATTTTTTGTCTCAAAACCATAGCTTATTATCCCTCCTTGGAACAAGCTCGTTGAACGCGTTCCAGTGAGGAGTCATAAGCTTGTTTTTGTCGCAAAAACAAATACATGTCGTTATTGAAGAGTTTTATTTGCAAGTGTCGTCTGCCTTTTGTGTCAGGTAATAGGTTAAGTAAGAACATGGCGAATTATACATATTTACCCGTGTGGTGTTAGTGCAAAGGCTGATATGAAGGATCCAGAAAATTGCTGCTAATTTTGTCACTTCTTGTCGTCGAGCTCATGATGTACTATTTAAAAAATATTACACGGCTTAAACTGATTATTACCAAACCAGTGGTCTTCGGGGACGTTTAGTTTTATTCCACGCTCCTGTGGCGAATAGAGTATTTTCTCCCGACTCCACAATGTTGTCATTGTCAACGACATGCCGTGCAATAATTATTATATGATATCGAAACAATTGTGGAAAAAATGTTACTACCCATCAGGATTCCAATCCTAACTCACTGCTTATTTGAAATGACCCTGCCCCGACAAACATTTTGATTCTTGAAAAAAATGGAAATGTCGAAATAGAATTCCAGAAAAAAATATAAAAGAGTGCACTGTGTTCCGTCAGTCGAATGTCCTAGTCAACTCCGCTGTTATTTTCAGAAAGTGCGTATAGCATGGGAATAATTAGATGCACCGATAGGTAAAATTATCGGCAATAGGCAAAATTCAGCCTCAGTCAACCAAAGAAAGGAAAAGTCACGTGAGATATGATGTATCATGAGTAGTATGTCAGGGGCTTTTGAGGTATAGGTTGCAGGGCCTCGGTGAAGGACCTCGGAAGTGACGTCATGTCACGTGACTCAGTGGCGCAATGTTGTGTTGTTAGTGTAACCCGCGTGAGCGGCCATCTTGTGACGTCATCCCCATAGTGATACGTGGTGTTAGTGCGCATGCGCAGCGAGTGTTGTAGGGTGATACGTGTTTCCGTCGTCCATTTTGTATACTGGAATCCGCCATCGATGGAAGCAAGTGGTTGCTGTGTGACCTCAAACCATTCTTATAGGACAGGGGTATGTTCGGAGGGTGCGTTCGATTGAATAGGAGTAAATCTAATTACCACAAACAACCCGACAATCTCTCCAAATCACAAAAATCCACTTTTATTTGATATGAACTCCTTTTTAGGACCGCCACACCGTAGATTTTAATAGTAGCACGTGGTGCTATAGTACCGAGAGGAACCGGGGGTAAGTTCAATTGAACAGGAGTCTTTTTTTCTGGAACGAATTCCCCCAGAATCCTCGTTTGATACACAGAATTACCCAAAAAACCTGATACTTCCTCCAAATCACTGAAATTCACTTTATCCCCCCCCCCTCCCTAGAATCCCCTTTTCGGACCGTCATACCATGGTACCGAGAGGCCACTAGGTACCGAGAAGGCCCCCAGGGTTAAGTTCGATTGATCTAGAGTAGTTTTTCTGGTTCGGATTCTCCGCCAGAATCCCTTTTTAGGACCGCCATACCATGGCTTATAATAGTAGCACGTAGTGCTATAGTACTGAGGGACCCCTTTGAATTATAGCCAACGGATAGACAACCTCCATGAAAGCCTATATCATTCCTAATGCCAAGAATCTATCGAGTAGTTACTGATGAGTCATTGCTCGAACGACTCGAATCCCATCGAGCAAATGTGCTATAGAGCAATTGCTCGATCGAGTGACTTCACATACTGCTCGAACGACTCGAATCCCGTCGAGCAAATGTGCTATCGAGCAATTGCTCGTTCGAGTGACTCGCACATACGACTCTTAGCCTCATTTGGGTATTTGAGGATACCTATGACCTGGTATTGTCTTATTTGAGGATGCCTTCTGGAGAATCCCTTTTTGTCATATGTGCTTATGTGAAAAGGCACAAAGTGACTCATTGTGCACTGGCACATAGGCACATGCTGGATGTGCCGCTATGTGCTTATGTAAAAAGGCACAATGTGACACATCGTGCACTAGCACATAGGCATATACGGGTATTTGTGGATACCTGTGACCTGGTATTGAATTATTTAAGGATACCTTCTGGAGAATGCCTTTTTTGCCATTTGTGCTTATGTGAAATGTGACACATTGTGCACTAGCACATAGACACATGTTGGATGTGCTGATATGTCCTTATGTGAAAATGCACAGTGTGACACATTGCGCACTACCACATAGGCACATACTGGTATTTGAGGATACCTATGTCCTGGTATTGTATTATTTAAGGATACCTTCTGGAGAATCCCTTTTTTGCCATATGTGCTTATGTGAAAAGGCACAATGTGACACATTGTGCACTAGCACATAGGCACATGCTGGATATGCAGACATGTTCTTATGTGAAAATGCACAATGTGACACATTGTGCACTAGCACATAGGTACATAGGGGTATTTGAGGATACCTATGATCCAGCTCCTATACAGCTCCTATATGGCTCGTATCTCCTACATGGCTCCTATGCAGGTAGTCTTACCAACGGCTTCCAGATTACCTCCAAAGCTCCAAACCCACGACTTGTCTATGGTCTATCTGTCCTATCATTAGCTTCTACAGCAGTCTTGTGCCATTGCGGTCTTGTGTCAGTACTATTGGCTATAGTCTCATCCATTAATTATGACTTGTAACACTACTTCCTAGATATACCTTCGCTCAGGCCTTCAAAATGTTCAATCAGATTGCTTCATTTCCTCTGTATACATATAGACAGGCTATATAAGAGATTCCGTAAATGGGATTCTTATCCGACTCCGTAAAATTTGGACCTGTATAGGAGCTGTATAGGAGCCATATAGGAGCTACGAGCCATATAGGAGCTGTCTAGGAGCTGGATCATAGGTATCCTCAAATACCCGAATGTGCCTATGTGCTAGTACACATTTTCACATAAGCACATATCGGCACATCCAGCATGTGCCTATGTGCTAGTGCACAATGTGTCACTTTGTTTCTTTTCACATAAGCACATAAGGCGAAAAAGGGATTCTCCAAAAGGTATCCTTAAAGAATAAAATACCAGGTCATAGGTATCCTCAAATACCCGTATCTGCCTATGTGCTAGTGCACAGTGTGTCACATTGTGCATTTTAACATAAGCACATATCGACACATCCACCATGTGCCTATGTGCTAGTGCACAATGTGTCACATTGTGCCTTTTCACATAAGCACATATGACAAAAATAGGCCGATTAAATCGTCAGATGTGTACCCATACGCGCAACTACTAGAAAGCTGTTATTATCTCAGGACCAATTTTTGGAGGAATTTTCAATTTGAAGGATAAAGGGTTAATATATCAGGATCAAATTATCAGATTTACACCAAAAACTATACAGCGCGGCACATCAGTAACCTGAAGATATATATAAAGTAACATGACAGTTGGATTGATACTGTTTGAGTTATCTCATGTCAAAGAGATTGGATGAATTCTCAATTTGAAGGATAAAGGATTAATATCTCAGGATCAAATGAACAGATTTACACCAAAAACTATACAGCTCGGCACATCAGTAACCTGAACACAAATAAAAAGTAAAATGACAATCGAAGCAATATGTTTTAAGTTATCGAATGCCAAAGAAATGGATACGGACGCCGGACGGACAGACAGACAGATGGACAGACAGACAACGGATGGACGAGCGACGGAGGGCCACCCCGTTTGCCGATATTAATTATGTGTACCATACATGGCATGGGAACACATAAAAAAGGGATTCTCCAGAAGATATCCTCAAATAATACAATATCAGGTCATAGGTATCATCAAATACCGAAATAAGGTTAAGAGTCGTATGTGCGAGTCACTCGACGAGCAAATGCTCGATAGCACATTTGCTCGATGGGATTCGAGTCGTTCGAGCAGTATGTGGAGTCAGTCGATCGAGCAATTGCTCTATAGCACATTTGCCCGATGGAATTCGAGTCGTTCGAGCAATGACTTATCAGTAACCACTCGATAGATTTTTGGCATTGGGAATGAAATAGGCTTCCACGGAGGTTGTCTATCAGTTGGCTATAATCCAAAGGGATCACTCAGTACTAAAGCACTACGTGCTACTATTATAAGCCATTGTATGGCTGTCCTAAAAAGGGATTCTGGCGGGGAATCCGAAGTAGAAAAACTACTCTAGTTCAATCGAACTTACCCCTGGGAGCCTTCTCGGTACCTAGCGGCCTCTCGGTACCATGATATGGCGGTCCTAAAAGAGGATTTTGCGGGAAGGGGGGGGGGGGGGGTGGTAATAAAGTCAATTTCGGTGATTTGGAGGGATTATCGGGTTTATTTGGGTAATTCTATGAATTAAACGAGGATTCTGGGGGAATCCGTTCCAGAAAAAATACTCATATTCAGTCGAACTTACCCCCGGTTCCCCTCGGTACTATAACACTGCGTGCTACTATTAAAATCTACGGTATGGCGGTCCTAAAAAGGAGTTCATATCAAATAAAAGTGGATTGTGGTGATTTGAAGGGATTGTCGGGTTGTCTGTGGTAATTAGATATACTCCTATTCAATCGGACACACCCTCCGAACATACCCTGTCCTATAAGAATGTTTTAGGTCACCTAGCAACCACGTGCTACCATAGAAACCAAGATGGGGCCTTCAGTATACAAAATGGACAACGGAAATACGTATCACCCTAACAACACGCGCTGCGCATGCGCACTAACACCACGTATCAGTATGGGGATGACGTCACAAGATGGCCGCTTACGCGGGTTACCATGACAACACAACATGGCACCACTGAGTCACGTGACATGACGTCACGTCCGAGGCCCTGCACCGAGGTCCTGCAACCTATACTTCAAAAGCCCCTGACATACTACTATCATGACATTCCATCGCCAGAGTAATGTAATGCAAATTCTGTTGTTAAACAAATATAAAACGCATAACTGATTCTAGAACAGATGATATACCAATAGCAATGGTCTATTGTGTATACATGCTTGCTATTTGTTTGAGGATTAAGAATTTGACAAACAAAAGACGGACCCCACCAAAGAAGGCCTTTGATCAAGTGAATAAGTGTGAAAAAGCAACAGGAAAAATAAGAATCAAAAGTGATCCGAGCTAATTCGGTACAACTTTCGCGGCTTTCGTCGCATGCGCAACACATCAATTATACCCCCAGTGTGAAGATATGTGATTAGCGTGGAGGATGGGCAAAAATGATCTATCCCCAAACTCAACACAGATAGGCTTCAAATAAACAATCTTGGTAAGTATGTAAGAAGCAAAGTTGACTTTAAAATTCATATTTCTTACGCACCTACTCCCAATTGTTTACTTTTGACTGAATGAACAAACAAAAGGAGGTAGGAATAACATGAGTCGCTCAACAAATTCCACGAAACTTAACCCACAGGAGGCTTAACCAGGCAGAGTTAGCGAAAAACAGGAAATGGAAGCCAACCTCCAGAAAGAATCCTAAAACCACTATATCGGCAAGATATAATAAGTGGCAGAAAGAGCACAACACAGCATAAAAGTGAAAACAGTAAAGGTACAACAATTGGAAGTAACAACCAAACTGAATCTCCAACTGTGAAATTACAACCACATGCAAAGCAGACTACTGTAAACAAATAATAACGACAAAGCCAAATGAACGTTTGTACAGCTTGCAGACAGAAAATATCTAACGACCAGGAAAAATAGCAGACTGAACAGAGGTTAAAGGTCGCAAGTCTGCTCCTACAAATGTCGAAGGTTAAAGTTTGAGAAATTATACTGACGGAAAAGAAAATGCATGTTCAGTTTTGGTAACATATTTTTTTTATCCGTAGACCAAATGTAGTAAAATTTGACACACAGCTACCTCAGTGTACTGACTAAAGAGTATTTGGTTAAAAATCAGTCAACCATGACCACGTGAGACGTTGCATGCTCTCAATAGATTTTTCGACAAAGCGTGCATCCGCGGCACGCGTGCTATGGGTTTGAACACCATACCAAACCGAAGTTTTGAACAATACACATCGATTGCACAACATTTCATTTCAACTCGATTGAAAAACGTAATGCAGCGAATGTCCGAAGTTGATAGGGGTAGGGATATTGCTCTAATTATGCAGGGCCAATCGCAACGTCTCGTCGCCCAGCAATCTGGGGTCCCTAAGTCAACGGTAGCTCTTTTAGTTGGGCGTCTCATAGCCACAGGACGATTAGCTGACCGTCTCAGGAGCGGACGTCCGCGCGTTACCTCGTCACGTCGAGATAGAGGCATAGTCTCTCACACCTCCGTAACCGATTTTCATTTCTCGGCGGGACGGCGAGTCAGGTTGCAGGCACTCATGATCGCCGAATGTGTCAAAGAACAGTTAAGAATCGGTTGTGGGCATTAAATTTAAGGCCACGACGTCCTTTTTGTTGGTCACTTGAACTGCAGAGAGTTTGTCTCACGTCTTTTTGAGGAAGTAAGGTACAAAGTTATAAGTTTCCTTAGATGCCAAGGAGAAATATGTTGTTCAGGGTGTTCTTTTATCGAATCAGATTCAAATGTGGTGGACTCCATATGGGGTATAATTCTAATTCAATGGAAGAATATGTTTCTGGTGTCTGTTAAAACTTTCAATATTTTCAGAGTCTGAGACACAATTATAAGCAGGGTTTGGTTGATTGATTAGCCAACAGTTTAGAAATATATTGAAGTAACAGTTTAATTCTGCGCTTCTCAAGAGAAATCTTCCCAGCCTCAATGAGCATCGAATCAACTAGTGAAGTTCTAAAAGCACCAAGACTAATTCTCATACTACAATAATGAATTGCATCAAGTGGTTTTAGGTACGACTTTCTCGCCGAACCGTAAACCACACAACCGTAATCTAATTTTGATTTAACAAGTGATCTGTACAGATGGAGTAGTGTTTTTTTAGTCAGCACCCCGATCAGTGCTACCAACGACCGTCAGGAGGTTAATGTGCCTTTTTAAATCTTTCTCTTAGTTGTTTGATAGGAGAGGTGAAATTCGGTTTATTGTCAAACAATAAACAAAAGAATTTCACTTCCTGAACAACTTTAATGGGTCTGTCATCTATTTGTAATTCACATCAAGTTGGTGCTTCCGGAGCTTTCAGAAATGTACACAATTCGTTTTGGTCTTCAAAAACTCAAAACTGTTTTCTGCAGCCCATTGCTGAATTCTGTTTAAACACAACTGAAATTTGCGCTCAGTGGTGTTCGTCTATAGCAAATCAAAACAACATCGACATACAACAAGGAATCTACCATATTCTCAATTGCGCCATTGATTTTAACAGAAAACAGGGTAACAAATAGGATACAAAAAATGTTTTTCGTGTGGATCAAATAACGAAGACACAACACCAACTTGAAATTGACGATCCTTTAAAAAAGTTCCTATAAAAAGAGGCACACGCCTTCTCAACCCCATGTTAAAAAGATCTTTTAAACTCCCATACTTCCACTTGCCTTCTCTAGTTCAAAAAGATGGCAACTACACGTTCTTCCCTGGCACAGACGTTTCTTATAATCGTTTCAAGTGAAACCAAATGATCCCCATTACTTCTTTGGCTCCTAAAATCAAACTGAACATTCGCAAGTTGATTGTTTGATTCTAGAAATCAGACGATTCTATCATTGATCACCCTAGCCATGGTTTTTCACCGACAATTTGTAAGTGCAATGCGTCTGAAGTTGCTTGGATTGCAATGGTCTTTATCGGGCTTTGGAATGGGAATCATTGTTGGTTGACGCCAAGAAGGCGGACACTGGCCAGTCACCCACATTTCGTTCAAAATGGATAATAAAACTTCAAGTAATGATTGTGGCAGATGTTTTAAAATTCGGAAGTGTATTTCATCGGCTGCAGTGGCAGTCTCTTTTGCTCTATGCAAATAGTTACTTAACTCATCCATTGGGTCCAAGGTTCATTGTAATCCTCTGTATTGGCAGAAGCAAATTTGATCTTTTGTTTTTCCAGTTGTTTTTTTAATTTTAACGAATTCTGAATTACAATTTCCAGACGATGAATGTTTAGAAAATGCTGAGGCCAATTTGTTTGATATTTCATGTTTTTGATATAGTTAGTGTTTGGTACCCTCCAGGTACTGTACAGTTGATTATGTTTCTTTACCGTTATTGTTTTAATCATTTTCCAAATTTGGTTGATGAGTGTGTGTTGGTTACGTTTAGAAAGATAAGTTTCCCAAAAGCTTTTCTTTTTTGTTTCATAAATCGTCTGGCCTTAGCTCGATTAATACATAATTTGTTTAAGTTATTGGTTGTAGGTGATGTATTACCTTCCCGTTCTGTTTTCTTGAGTTCTTCAATAGCCAGCTTGCAATCTTTGTCAAACCATGGTTTTGTGAAACGTTTTGGATTTGCCGACGTTTTAGGAATTTCTGTGTTTGCAATGCCAAGCATTTCTGCTGGGAAATGTTCCAGTTGCTCAGTGCTTTCTTGAAAATTCAACAGTGTGAGTCGTTCAGAACAAAGCGATGAGAAAGTGTCCCAGTTTGCTTTTTCAGAATTCCACTGAAGCACCCTCTCATTGTCCAACCGAACCACACTTCCCAGCGCAATTGGAAAGTGGTCACTGTCACATAAGTCATCTTCAACCTTCTAAGAAAGATCAAGGAATATAGAAGGACATGTTATTGTGAGATCAATGGAAGTGTACAAACCACATTCGGGAGGAAGATAAGTATCTGACCCATCATTGAACAAACACAAGTAATATTTTTAAACAAGCTCTTCAACTGTTTTGCCTTTTATATCTTCTTTGCAGCAGGAATCTCCCCAAAGAGGGCTATGTGCGTTGCAATCATCCAAAACAATGTATGGAGTTGGGAGCTGGTGAATCAGTTGTTCAAGATCATTCGACTGAAGTGTATTATTTGGTGAAACATAGATCGAACATATTGTAAACGTCTTGTTCAAACCAAGGCGTACTAGTCCAAGCAATCTGATACTTAACCCACAAGAAATTGCTATCCAAAAGATTTTGCCCTTGAACGAAACATATATGTCTAAATAACAACATACAAAAAATCCCCAAACATACCACAAAGGGAAATTATGTTTTTGATGACTTACTTCTTCGCGAGAAAATAAATATAGTCAAATTATGCCAAAAACCTCCATGAAATTGCTATACAAATGTTCGTATTGTTTTGGGGGCAGGAATTAGTATGCAAAATAACATATGAAAAATCCCCATTAATCCCATCACCGGAAAATGGTTATTTTAGGGTGAAAGCATTAAAAAATTTAATAAAATCAGCGAAAATTGGAATTTGTGCCTTACTCATTAAAAAAATGTAAACAACAATAATTTCTGTGGTACTTAGCTCAAAATAACCGTGTACAATATTATACTTGAACTCCTAATTACTGAACGCAAGAAAATGTGTAAGTGCTGGGTGAAAGTGTGAAAAAGTAAATAAAATGTACGAAAATTGGAATTTCACCGCTACTCGTTCAAATAGTTTGAAGCACAAACACTGTCATCCTATTATACACTAAATCGGTAAATACCTCTCTTAAACTCCAAATAAATGGTAGCAAGATGAATGTGTCAATGACACTGCAGCTCAACTTGTCCAAGAAGGGACTAAACTAAATAGAAAGTTCCAGTAATGCCAACTCATTTAATCAGGTTTCTATAGAAAAACATATTACACCAAAGCTACATATGAAATCTGAAAAAAGATCGGGTGAGGGATGCGACCTGTAGTGTGCACTAATGGAATTGTAGACAATTTATATGCCAAATACAAGATGGCTGCTGTCGGTCATGTTTTTCAACTAATACGGAAAAATTCGATAGCTCCAGTTTAGACATCACACCAAAGCCACTTATGACATTTGAGAAAGATCGGGTGAGAGATGTTGCCCGTAGAGTGTGCCAATGGAATTGTTGATAATTTATATTTCAAAGCTAAAATGGCTGCTGGCGGCCATGTTTATCACCGAAATTCGAAAAATTCAACAGCTCCCATCTAGATATTGCCCGAAAGCCACAAATGAAATTTGGAACTCATCGGGTGAGAGATGCGGCCTGTAGGGTGTGCCAATGGATTGCTGAAAATTTATGCGCCAAATCCAATGTGCCTGCTAACGGCAATGTTTTTTTTAACGAATTTCAGAAAAATTTGATAGTTCTCATCTAGACATCACACCAAAGCTACGTATGAAATTTGAAAAAGATCGGATGAGGGATGTATCCCCTAGTGTGTGCCAATAAATAGAATTGTTGACAATTGATATGCCAAATCTAAGATGGCCGTTGTCAGCCACGTTTTTCAACAAAATTCGGGAAAAATGTGATAGCCCTCATCTATACATTGCCCTAAGGCCACGTATGGCATTTGGAACTGATCGTCTGAGAGCTGCGGCCTGTGGGATGTGCTAACGGAATTGTGGACGGGAAAAGAAACGTACGGATCGACGACGAATCGCAACCTATTTCAATAGCGAATACTAGACGTTGTCAAGTTGAGCTAAAAAATGTGATTCGTGGGTAAAAAATGTTTTAAAAATTACCGTTATATATCAATGTCATATATAAATAATAAATATAAAATAATAACTGATGCAATGTCAATGCAGATAATCTGGAGGTCTGATAAATGGTTCTGCTGCTATGCGAAATGAGATTTCCAGGTTATCTGCATTGACAATGCAACAGTTATTATTTTCCTGGCATTTTGCATACGCATTTGAACAGGTGAGTCTGGGGTTTTTTTGCAACTACACTACGCAACAAGAGGTCCTCGGTTCGACTCCCACCTGCTGCAACCACGTTGTGTCCTTGGGCAAGACACTTAATCCTAAATGCCCGTGTGGGGGCACGGTGGCGTTGTGTACTTAGGCGTATTGCACGTCGAGGGTGCACGTGTCTTCAACCAATGCTAATCCTGCTTGTGTGGTGTTAGTACGTTGGGGAGTCTGACAGTTGCTTGCCATTGCTCTGTGGTTCTCTCTGGGTACTTTGGCTTCCTCCATCAGTAAGCCTGCCAGACAGGACGTGACCCTGGCTGCCGCAGGTGTCGTTGAAACCCAATAAATAAATAAATAAATTACTGCCCCAAAGCAATACAAACATTTATATAGCAATGTCTTGGGGGTTTGGGTATAATTTGACTTGAATGACTGGACTGTACCGCGACAGATTGTCAATATGTTTGCTATGGTAGAGCACTGTGGTGTTCAATGTCGTTTGTAACTGAGACGGGTGATTCACGATCGTGGAGGCTATTTTCATCTGTCCAAGCGTGATAGGAAGTATACTCAGTCAAAAAAGAAAGAATAATAGAAACAAATGTGAAAAAATAGCATAAACGATGAAATATAATAGTTCTAATGTTGCATGTTTGTGGACAAGAAGTCGTGCAAACAGTTTAATGTCATGTTGTTGTTGTCCACCCAACCATATACAATTTTGGTTCGGATTTCAAAATAGCACTTGCTACCCGAGAATATCAAATTGAATGGGTGACCGACGATTTTCTTTGTGTTTTGTTGTGCTAGTGAGCCTAGGTTATTGAGAAAACACGCTAGTTTTTCTCTTCCGACATTTTAAAAAATGCCCAGGTTAATCGAAAATCAAAGGTTGAGGGGCATTGGTATGCATGAGGCTGGGATACCTTCAGATGAGCTCGCTGCTGAGTTCGGAGTCAATGTGGCCACTATTTACCATCGCATTGGAAGGTATAGAACCACTGGATCAACTTCCGACCGACCGCGTTCAGGTCGACCAAGAGTAATGAGCCCTGCACAAGACCGACACATCAGGACGTCTCACTTGCGGGAACGCTTCCTTCCGGCGACGAGTACAGCAGCAACTCCTGGTAGAACTAACAATAGAATCAGTGCACAAACTGTCCATCCGAAGTAAGCGTCCATACCACGGACCAATCCTTACCGAACCTTATCGTACCGCCAGAAAGGAATGGGTACGTCAGCGTGTTCGCTGGGCTCAGCAGCGCTAGAGGACAGTTCTTTTCAGTGAAGAATCACGATTTTGTCTACGGCGCGCTGATGGTAGGGCAAGAGTGTATCGCCAACGAGGAGAACGGTTGTCTTATGCTGATGCTTGCGTGCGGAATGCGACCGTTTCGGTGGGGGTAGTGTAATGGTTTAGGCAGCAATTTCCTTGCACAACCGAAGGCAGTTGATCTTCATCGATGGTAATCTGAATGGACAACGATATAGGGACGACATTCTTAACGCTGCTGTTGTCACGTTGTTTAACGCTAACGTCGGATTACAGTTATTCCAGCAAGACAATGCTCGATGTCACGTAGCGCGTATCTGTCGTAACTTTCTTGAGGAGCAGAGCATCGAACTTTTTCCCTGGCCCCCACTTTCGGCAAATCTGTCGCCAATCGAGCATCTTTTGGATCAATTGGACCGTTGGGTACGACTTCATGATCTTCAGACGTTAGGCGATTTACGTAATGTCCTAAGGCAGGCGTGGAACGCAATACCACAGGGTGGCATCCAGAGACTTGTGAGGTCCATACACCGTCGATGTCTTGCCATCCAAGAGGCAAACGGTGGACATATACGCTATTGACTGCATGTGTGAACTTTTCATTTCACCCCATGTCTGAATTGCCAAGAACATGAAATTATGCAAATTTATACACCAAGACTCGAAATATGAATTTACAATTTGTTTGGGATTAAAGTCGATAATACTAAAGAAATTACTCCTCAAAGTTTATTATACTTTCTTTTTTGACTTTCATGTTTCTTTGAAAGCGTTTCCTGCCGACAAATAGCAGCAATTTGTGTATATTTAATTTGAATTTTGGGAATATCAGAGGTGGAAATTTGAAAGTAAACAAATTTCCCTTACTTATATAGCACCTTAAGTGGTTCTGTTAATCGTAGTTTCATCTCATTGTTTATAGGCCTGAAGTGTTTGTGGATTAGAACTGAACATAGCAAGCTTGTTTTAGAAAAGAACTGCCTTCGGTGTGGTTGTTGTGTATCAAGTGAAAAACAGTGTTTGACGAGTACATAGTCGAAATGCTTGGGAAATGATTTCTGTGCAAAATACATGAACCAGGACATCGAAGCGGGCATGTGATGTAAATAAAAAAGATGAAGCCTGTGAAAGCATATCTAGAAGAAAATATTTTTTAAGAAGCGAGTGCGAAATATAATTTTTGTGATGCCTGAAATGAGATATGTTCAGCAGTTACTGTCAAAACATATTTGATCATTACCTATGTTGTGCCGTGCACGAGTGTGATTGCGAGCACTGGGCGCGGAGAACAAAACCAGGTTGTTTGAAAGAATTGTACCGTTTTTAGGTTCGTAATGGGATATGTGTAATGGGTTTTATCAGTTAATATGGACCAGTGGTTTGGTTTACCATGGACTGCACTGTGTGATATTAGATTTCTGTTATCATACTAAGTACAGTATTATTATTTGAGGAGTATTTGGATTCTTTTTAATTAGTATGTTTCAGCCACTTCTAGCACGCTTTTCTTGTTTAGGTTGCAGGGAAACTTCCTATAAAAGTTGCTTGTCACTGATCGTAGGCCCCTACTTTTGCGACGATGAAGTTTTAGTTAACTGTGCTGCGCTATTTTCCCAGGCCTACAGCAGGTTGGTAAATTAGATGGTCCCCTGAAAAAGGGCACCGGAAACATCGTCCGCTATTAGTTTGACCCGTCGGGGGCTGAAGATATGAAGTGTTTATATCTATTTTAGGGCTAGCGAAATTACTATTCCCGAAGATAGTAGTACTGGGGTAACATTCCTCGCCATTTACGTGCCTTTGAATCTCGTCCCCTAATGGTGTCCCTATAGTTATGATGTTATGGTGAAGCTTTAGGGTGGACTAATAAAAGGGGCCGTGGTTTCATCTAATTTTATTGTTTTGACTTCTCGAAATGTTCATATGTACATTTTGCTTTGGTTTTGATTTTATTTGAATTTGTTTGTTTATTTTGTTCGCATTTCATTGGAATATACCACGTTAAACGTTTTCCTGTGTTCATACCTTTTGGGGTTTTTTTGCAACTAGAACCCCAGATCTAATTGAATTCAACATTTACTGGAATTGATTAGGCTTTCCTGTTACATATGTTTAGCAGTAACTGGCCCAACATATTTGATGTCCACACGTGAAATCCCAAGGCAATTCAATGCTTATGAGAGTTTGCATTCTTTATAGACAAACGCGACGATAGGTTCCAATGTATACGTGCTTATGCTTGTTACATATCATTATAGCACTGTCCATAAAATGCACTAAATAACCTTTGCTATACACCAACATTATATCTTTTTTAACGAAACTCAACTGGCCAGCATCCAACAGAGGTTATTTATATTCGCAACGAGCCCTAACAGGGATAAAGCAAAGTCCGTTAATCAATGTTTAGAAATGTGATCTCACTAGGGAATGCCCTAAAACACATTGACAGCACGACAGAGAAGATGAACTCAGTTCTTTAAAAATGATGCAAAACGTATAAATATTGAATTGAACCGTTGATAAATGTAAAACACTACTTTTCAATGTAAGGGAAATGTGTTGTATGTCTTTTTCACCTAATTCTGATATTACGATTGTAAAAATAGTAGTCCTCGATGAAGAATAGTCCACGCCCATCCGGTGCTTGGACTATTCTTCCACAAGAACTAATATTTATCATAGTAAATCCCGAGCCGTACCCTATTTATTTCACATTGGTGTTAAACAAGTTACATTCACAAAGTTGAGTTCGATTATCACCAAGAGTACAGTGGAATGGGGTAGTTTGAGGTGGGGCGGTGCGACCATAGCCCCTCAGAACCCTGGAATAGAATCCGACTTAATCGTTAACTTTGCCAGTCCAATCAACCCACAAGGACAATTGTTCGTCTTTATTGCCCCCTATGGTGCGACTGATCTTTTATTTGACATCCGACAACTCGGCTTGGCACCGAACGATCAAAAGATAATAAAGCCCACCACCCTCTCCCTTTCCTGGATACTCTAATCACATTGGAAGAGAAAGTACTTCTAACAGACATATACCACAAACCAACATACATAAAACAATACCTGCTCTTCAGATCCCGTCACTCCGGTCATACAAAAAGAAATATTCCTTATAATCTAGCTCGGAGAGTTTGCACAATAGTTACAAACCCGGAACCTAGAACTAAAAATTCGTTGAAAGGAATTAAAAAACTCTTTCGAAAAACGTGGATATCCAACCAACCTGATAAGGAATGGTATTGACAGAGCAAACTCCCTAAACCTCGCGGAACTGAGAACATCAAGCCCAATTTATATCAAGGCTAAAAGGAATTGTTCTGTCAGCTACAAAAACGTCCACAGCCACCCACCACCATACCATGGAAGTACACTTCCCTGAAATTACGCAACGTGACTGCAGCATTTTACAGGGTTATCACGACATTAGTAACACTGTGACACCCTGATAATGTCGCAACTACGCAGTGTACTTTCTGGGTTAATTATGCATGTTAACTACATATACTGGTATACTCAGGCCTATCGCAAGATACATTGCGGATTATCTTGTGCCGGTCCAGTCCTTCTTACGCGTAAAAGGCCACTAATCTAAATTAGAATTCATTTGTTTGGGAGGAGGACCCCGAGTATGTGTGTCTGTGAGGGGGGGGGGGGGGGGTAGGGGTAGACACGCCATTCCCACCATAAGCCTCTTTCTGAAGTTACCTTGTATATATTTGGTGTCGAAGCTAGGGTTGGTTCAACTTCTTCATCGTTGCCTCATGATGTCATTCAGAAGTTACGGACGGAAGATGACTTGCTGTCAGTTCTGTCTCAACAACCTGAACCAACGATTCAACTGTCGGAAGCAACGACTGAACAACCAGAAACAATAACTCAACCAGAGCCAACAACTCAACCAGAACCGACGACTCAACCAGAACTGACAATTCTACCAGAACCGGCGACTCGACAAGAAATGACTACACAACCAGAACATAGCATAGCCGAAAAAAGAAAACTAGCAATGGCGTCACAGCAGGAACAGACCGAGCGGGTTGTAAAGCAAAGCCGAGTGATTCTCAAGGTTGGTACTGTTGGTGATAATGTATACGTACCCATTCCATCTGTTGACAGGCGACGTGGAGATCCCAGAAACATTCCAGGTGTCATATTAGCTGTGGAAAATGAACAATACACTATTGGTTGCCCTTCTGTTATTCTGAAAGGGAAATATAGTCGACACCAGTTTGACTTATGTCCCAGCAGCTTCTGAGTGAATCGGACATTAACAATGATAGTAAAGTGTCGCTTCATCAAGCCAACAAAACTGAGTCTCCACATGGTGGTCAGGGTTTTGTGAAGCGTAACTGTGATGGACCTGAGAAGTGTTAGAGTAAGAGATGTGCCTGTTTTAAGAATAATGTTTTATGTAATAGTAGGTGTCACAACAGTGTAAATTGTACAAATAAATGAATTATGTATTGTGTATTACATATGTTATATTATATTTTATGTGTTTCTAGTATTTGATTAACTAAGCATTTTTTATATTATATCTTGTTTGACAGAGCTCTTGAAGTCTTGTCAAACACGATATAATACATTAAATGCCTTTATTTGGTTATTGACTCCAAATGCTTTAAATTATGTGTTGCATGTATTTAATTTTTTTATGTATTGTGTCTTACATATGCACATTATAGTATATATTTTTCTTTTCTGTTATACTAAACATAAAAAAGATGACACATCGTTTTGTTATTTGCAAAGCCACAGTTAATACTCAATAGGCATTTGGCCAAATGCCTGGTGGTCCATTTCAGTCATTTGGCCAAATGACTAGCTAATTTAGGCATTTGACTAAATGACTGACGGTAACAGGCATTTGACCAAATGCCTGACAGTTTTAGTCATTTGGCCAAATGACTGACCTGACACATTGACTGTAACATACACACAATTCCCACCTGACCATTGCTGTTTTTGGAGTTAGGTGTCAATCTGGGACTGTCTGGACAGGATTTCTTCACTCTGTTGAGGGCTGAATTTCTGTTTTTTTCGGTCCCTGTCGACCGTCTGGGTTCTGTCATGTACCCACCGGTTTTTTCTGCCACCTTCTCTCGTAGTTGAGGGTGTTCTTCTACTTTCTGTTTAAGTTGAGTTCACCTTTTTCTTCTACTGCTCTCACCTCTGTTATTTCCAGTTCGATTCCTTTAGGGCAATTCCTTTTGCCCTCGCCTTGGTGCGTTCTCGTGGCCGTTTCTTCCGCCCCCGCGGGTGGTGTGGAATGCTGTCGTTTCGGGAGCCTCCCGACTCGACCACGTCTGGTGAGAGTTATTCCCCTTCCATGGGGAATGTGCAGTTTTTTACCGTGCTGGATACTGCGGGAGCTGTTGGGTTTCTGGTGAAGAGATGCCTGGTTCCGAGACTATGCGCCCTCTCCAGTCGACATCCGAGGCTGTCACTAGGGCTGTGACTCCTCCTTTGGAGGCCGAGCTTGGTGGCTCTCTCCGCTTTTCCGCCAGTTCCAACAGCTCCCGTCGTATCTGCTGCTACTGCTGTTCCGTCTACAACGTCATTGGGCACCGTTTTTAGCCGTCCTCGGCTTATCCCTGCAAGGGTCTGCAGGGATGTCTGTAGTGTGGTAATGGGGTATCGGCCTCAGCCTTCCCCGACTTCCACTCGGCGAAGTCGGATGGAGCTGCCGACTGAACCCCCTACTGTGTCCTCTCAGCCGTTGAGCACAGTAGTTTTATACCTGCAGTGGTCTGCTGCGGTGTCTGGTTGTGTAGACTAGTAGATAGTTTTCCTTCCGAAGAGATGAATACATCGAAATATATCGAGCGAAATTATCTTTGACGACTATTTTGTGTTATGTGTATTTTTACTCCGACGTTTGATCATAGGAATTACCACAAGGGGAACAAACATGACGAAACTTGCAATTGTGGCACCTCCCTTCATTGAACAGGAACAAACCTTACCAAACCTGTAGCCCGAGGTGGAAGGCTGGGGTGTAGAGCTCCGCTGAAAGTTGCCCAAACTGAATGTTGCAGGCGAAAAGTAGAAACTGGTCCAGAAATTGGCCGAATGCCATCATTAGTTATTTGGAAAGTGGGAGTGGCTGCAAAAGTGGTCTGGATTTTTCATATTTGGACTTCAGAAGCAAAGCCAAATCAATAAACTCGCCTCTCCAAATGTTTTCCTTCAATACGAGGGGCACATGTGCACTGACCGGGTCACCTATTTGGGAGACATGGCAAAACAGCCGTTAGATTGTTCCATGTCAGTACTGTTGACAGTGTTGCTTTGCATAATCAGAATGTCACCTCCAGTGGTTTGTGGAACGCTGGGCGGGACACTTGCCGTCGAAGATCCGCTAACAGTTGAAAGGAATTTGTTGGGATAATAGGGTCCTTGACCTTTCCTTGGACAACGTCCTTTGTATTTATAATGACAATTTATATATGACAATGTGTTGGGAAGAATTATTACCTTTCGTCTCACTTCTCAATGTACTGGAAGAGTTCAACGTAGAGGAAACACTTCAAAGTTCGGTAAGGACCGGTTGTTCCTGCAACGACGCATCTTTACTAACATCAATGGCAGAGTTTTTGTTTGCTCTGGTATTGGGATGCATTTTGGAAAGCCGAGCTGGCGCTTTTCCTTTCGTTTTTTCACGTACTGAATGTGAATTTGAAGTGTCCTGTCTTCTCAGCTTCCCTGAGCCTACTACTGAACTAGTTGCGGCCTTACACTTCGGTGGCATTCTGAATTATCGAACAATTGAATTATAACGGTTTTCAGAACGCAAAGTTCATCACAAGAATCAACATTGCGATGTTTACATTTTCATGCTCCAACCATCACTTTCTGAAAGTTCATTGTCTGCAGTGTAACCAATGAAAACCGAGAACAGAGAATATTACCCACAGTTCTCCCATCTCATTAATATTCATTTACAGCTTTTTATTTAACAAGTCTAAGAGAAATAACTCCTCATTAATCGACTGCAAAAATGTTTCCACCGATAAAAGCACTTAGAAATGAATTATAAATGCGCATAAATTGCCTGTTCGGTTCCATACCACCCCCCACCCCACCCCGCCACCACACAGAGGCTGACCAAGCGTGTGCAAGCAGCTACCGATGCCCAAGAAGGGCATACTGGCTATTGGGGAAACATCAAGAGAACAACCAAAGTGAAGACCCCCCCCCCCCCCCCCCTGTGAGTTGGTTACCATGTTTACATAGGCATGTACTGACATTGCGAAATAGAATGTTCCAACGTAATTTCTTAATAAATACACTTTTCTGCAATGATCAAATTGTTGCATCGTAATTTGTTATGGCATGAATTTAACCCGTGTTGCGTTTCTTTTTATGTTTAGTATATAACAATGGTGGTCCATGTGTCTTAGTGGCACGGAATGAATACAATACCCAAACTTATGTTTTACATTGGCGCACTTCTACATTGGGGAAAAAGACACATTTTTGCCCCACATTTAACAAATTATAATGTTGGAGTAATTTGTAAAATATGTCGCCAGAAAAGAACATTTTTGTCGACTTTAAAAACTCGGCAACATGTAAATCATACCAGTGAACCTTCAGTCTCATCCTCACAATAAAGAGTATTTGCACCCGGCTCCACCCTCTTTTCCGCTAACTACCAATAAGATAGCAGTGACAGCACGGCAAACGAGAAATACATACATGTGAGTGAATACGAGTTGTAAGAGACGCCACCTGTGATTCTGATGTATAGTGTAAAAATATGCTGATGGTAATGTTAGCCTCAGAGATATTTTAAGACATACCCCTCTCCCCTCTCTGCACACGATTCACTCCCCTCTTCCTCCTCTTCCCCATCACTCCACCTCCGTGTATCTTTCTCTCTCACTCTCTCTCTCTCTCCTCTCTCTCTCTCTCGCTCCCTCCATTCCTCCCTCTCCACTCCACATCCGCGCCTCTCTTACTCTAACTCTCCCACACTCTCTCTTCCTCCCCCACTCCTTCCCCACTCTCTATCTTACTCCCAGCCCTCCCTCGCCCCTCTTTCTCCTGCCTGCTTGCCTGCCTGCCCTGCCCTGCCCTGCCCTGCCCTGCGCTGCCCTGCCCTGCCCTGCCCTGCCTTGCTCCATCTTCGAGTCTCTCTCACTCTCTCACTTTCTCTCTATCTCACTCTAACTCCCTCACTCCCTCCACGACCCATCCTCATCTCTCTCCCTCTCTCACTCCCATCCTTTCCTCTCCCTCCCTCCCCACTCCACCTCCCTGCCTCTCCCACTCTCATGCTCTCTAACTCTCTTACTCCCTCTCCCACTCCATCCCCCTCCCTCCAACTCTCCCCTCCCTCCCTCCTCAATCTCTCTTTCTATCGCCCAATTCCTCCCCTTTCTCTCTCCATCTCTTTCTCTCTTCCGTTTCCATCTCTCCCTTCCCACTCCGCCTCCGCGTCTCTCTCAGTCACACACACACACTCTCTCTCACTCTCTCCAACCCTCACTCTTACCGTCCTCCCTCCCTCCCTCCCTCCCTCCCTCCCTCACCCCATCTCTCTTTCTCGTCCACTCCTTCCCCACTCCCCCTTCTCACTATCGCTTTCTCCATCTCTCTCTCTCACTGTATAGGAACAGCATGTACCTCCTGTGCCCTCCCCTTGTTCAACAGGTTACTGTTCTGGACTTAACACAGCATTGAATTTCGATTGTTCGTAATCCATGAGGTTATTGAAACCAAGAAAAGCTATCACCTCACGACTTCGAAACAATCATTTCCTTCTTTAGGTGCTGTATAAGTAACCACAAACAAATAACAAACCAATAACAAACCAATTTCCTCTGAAAAACCCAGATCTTATTTATTTTTTTATTTTTATTGATGTTTGAGGTCACATATTTCTACACAATTCTTTACCGTGAGCGCTACATGGATATAAAGTAAAGCCCAGCCAATTGTTTATACCCATGTTGCCCATTTTAGAGGACTTTCACTCCAGCACTGGTGACTGCGTCCTATTGTACCAGAAAAACAGAATTTGTTTACCACAGTAAACAAGCACTGATTCATTTCCCAGGCTGGTTCCTAGTGGGAAGCCAAGTCTTAAAATTCCAAAAAATTAAATAATTGTGCATAAATGATACACCAAGATGACAGTTATGGTATACTGAAAACGAAAAAACATATGCTTTTAACTCCCATAAGTGATGGCAGGCATGAGCGGTTCCTCAGAGTCTACTGACGTATTCGTACCAGAACTAGTAATAAAATAATATTCATGAGAAATGTGGCCAAAGCTGCTACGTGCAGAAAGGAGGCAGAATTTTAGAAACCATTCATGCATGCCATTAACTATGCGAGTCGAAAGCATGTAAAGTTTCTTGTTCTATGCACTAAAACCTTCATTTTAGTGTATCATTTGTGTATATTTATTTGAATTTCCATGGAATTGCAGACTTCGTATTTTCATAGTACATTCGTTCATCGTTACTTATATAGCACCTTACGTATAAGAAAGAACAAGCGTGAGTACGTGGGAAGCCGCAATCGTCATGGTGTCACACTAATATAGTCAATGAATGGAAACATAATTATAATGAAATCGCCCATTTACTGTCGCAGCGCAGACAAACACTTGAAGAGTCATAACTTTGGTGAGGACAGTACACAATGAACTTTCGTGCACGAACTCACAAACTAAAAATACGAACTACCTGTGTTGCAGACCGTTCCGTTGTAGCTTAGTTTTTCAGATGGTTATTTCAAATAACATGTGTTATAAATTTACCCACGTTTGATTCTTCACACAATCTATCACTCACAAAGTGAATAGCAAGAACACGAGTCCTTGTGCAAATATTTGGAATAAACTTACCTTAAAATTCTATCGCCTCTCCCACTTCCATATATTAGTTTTACTTCTCTCAGAATGAGCAAACATTTAGTCCACTCGAGTTTATTCAGACGAACACATAATTCACCCGACAGGAGAAAGTGAGAGCTAAACTCGAATTTTTGTCCTTCAAATATTGTTCAACAGACCTGCAACCGTTACTTTTTCGATAACCTAGCGATTTGAAGCCATTACGAATTAGGCCTTGCCATCGAACGCGTATAGAAATTAATAAACGTGAGTTCAATGTCCAAAGAGAAGAATACAAACATTGATTGTACATTGAATTAAGGAGCTATATAAGTAAGAGAATTTTGTTTATTTTGAAATCCCCCCCCCCCCGATATTCCTTAAATTCAGATTAAATATACACAAATTATATAGCAAAATGAAGGTTCGGATGTATAGAACACGAAACACATATCGTCCCCTGAGTTCCAATGTGTTCTATGTGCCTACCATTGGAACTCAGGGGACGATATGTAACCAGAACTGATAATACAATAATATTTCGCAAGAACAACCCGTGGCCGCATGTGCTTCAGATATTCAATAACAAATCTAGGCATTCAAAACACTTTCGAGTGCAGCGATAGGACTGCATTTTGGAAAAGGACAACACTGTCTGCATTTCTTTATTGAAGATGGTTTCCATGCTCGGCAGACATGCGCAAATCACTCGATACCACGAATTTCTACCGAAAAACAAACTCGTAATTCTAAGAAATTTCAACAGGTATCATGATACCTTGCATTCGTGTTCTATACATCTCCACCTTCATTTTGATGTATAATTTGTGTATATTTAATTTGAACTGAAGGAATATCAGAGGTGAGAATTTTCAAAATAAATAAAATTTCATTACCTATATGGCCCCTTAAATATGTTTTTGTTTTATTTCAGCATATTTACAGACGTCACATTTTCAATATCTTAAACACATGAGAAAACTGGTAAATGCACGTTTATTGGATCTTATATATATTTGAATCGCATCTTTCCAATCGTGTACAGTGTTCAACAGCTTTTGGAATAACACAATGAACTGGGAGCGCGGTGGCTCAGTAGGTAGAGGTGCAGGCTACAAACCGAGAGGTCCTCGGTCCGAATGTACTAAGGCGTACTGCACGTCGATGGTACGCATATCTTCAAGCAATCTAATCCTGCCTGTGCTGCAGTGCAGAGTTACAATGTTGGGGAGCGGGCAGCTGCTCGACGTTGCTCGGTAGTTCTCTCCGGGTACTCCGGCTTCCTCCACCCGTTCCTCCACCCGTAAAACTGTCACGGTCATGATTAGCCATCGTGCATAAATATGTGACCTTAAACATCAATAAATAAATAAATAACACAATGAACTCGATTTTATTTTCGATGTCTGAGTTTTCCGACATTAGTGTTAAGGGCCTATATAAGTAATGGAATTTTGTTTATTTTGAAATTCTCACCTCTCATATTCCTTAAATTCAGATTAAATATACACAAATTATACATCAAAATGAAGGCTGGGATGTATAGAATACGAAACACATGTGTAATCAACTCATAGAGACGACTGTAGGCACCACTGGTTCCTGGAAGTCTGCTACCGTATTCGCACCAGAACTGATAATAAAATAATATTTCATCAGAACAACTTGTGGCCAAATGTGCTTCATATATCCAAGAACAAAGCTAGGCATTCAAAACACTTTCGAATACAGCGACAGGTCTGCATTTCGGAAAAAGGACAACACTGTCTGCATTTTTTACTGAAGATGGTTTCCATCCTCGACAGACATGCGCAAATCACTCGTTACCACGAATTTCCATCAAAAAACAATGTCGTAATTCTAAGAAATTTCAACAGGTATCATGGTACCTTGCCCTGAATATGGCAACTGTGCAATCTCTATCTAACAACAGTATACTGCATGAAGGCGATCTTTTTCACTATTTGATTTTAGACGGCGTTGTTTTTACATGCTTTTTTCTGTCCGAGGACGTCGACCGGAAATCGAAAGTATACTCATACGTAAACAAAAGCAAAGGCTTTGGAATTTTCCCCAATGCAGCTCTGTCGTCGTGTTTTGAAGAATTTTTATCCCCTAGCTTTGTTCTTGGATATGTAAAGCACATTTGGCCACAAGTTGTTTGCGTGAAATATTATTAAATTATCAGTTCTGGTGCGAATACGGTAGCAGACTTCCATGAAACAGTGGTGCCTACAGTCGACTCTATGAGTTGATTGCACATGTGTTTCGTGTTCTATACATCCCAAGCTTCATTTTGATGCACATTTTGTGTATATTTAATTTGAATTGAAGGAATATCAGAGGTGAGAAATTTCAAAACAAACAACATTTCATTACTTATATAGGCCTTTAAATAGCACGAGAACGTCAGTTACTGTCAAGGTCTGAAGTTACACTGCATTCTAGCATCCCATTCTGCAAACTTTTCATGACTGACCTACTGACTCATCAAGACATCCTGGTTCATATTCAAAACCAGTGCAATTAAGGTCACTTCAGAATGATGTGACCGTTTCAAACAACTTGAGGCCCCATTTACACAACGTTTTCAGAACGAACGTTATGTTTTTAAGGGCCTATATAAGTAATGAAATTTTGTTTATTTTGAAATTCTCACCTCTCATATTCCTTAAATTCAGATTAAATATACACAAATTATACATCAAAATGAAGGTTGGGATGTATAGAACACGAAACACATGTGTAGTCAACTCATAGAATTGACAACAGGCACCACTGGTTCCCGGAAGTCCGCTACCGTATTCGCACCAGAACTGATAATAAAATAATATTTCATCAGAACAACTTGTGGCCAAATGTGCTTCATATATCCAAGAACAAAGCTAGGCATTCAAAACACTTTCGAATACAGCGATAGGTCTGCATTTTGCAAAAGGACAACACTGTCTGCACTTTTTATTGAAGATGGTTTCCGTGCTCGACAGACATGCGCAAATCACTCGTTACCACGAATTTCCATCAAAAAACAAAATCGTAATTCTAAGAAATTTCAGCAGGTATCATGATACCTTGCATTGAATATGGCAGCTGTGCAATCTCTATCTAATAATAGTATACTGTATGAATGCGATCTTTTCCATTATTTGATTTTAGATGGCGTTGTTTTTACATGTTTTTTTCAGTCCGATGACGTCGACCGGAAATCGAAAGTATACTCATACGTAAACAAAAGCAAAGGCTTTGAAATTTTCCCCAATGCAGCTCTGTCGCCGTGTTTTGAGGAATTTTCATCCCCTAGCTTTCTTGGATATGTAAAGCACATTTGGCCACAAGTTGTTTTCGTGAATTATCATTAAATTATCAGTTCTGGTGCGAATACGGCAGCAGACTTCCAGGAACCAGTGGTGCATACAGTCGACTCTATGAGTTGATTACACATGTGTTTCGTGTTCTATACATCCCAACCTTTATTTTGATGTACATTTGGTGTATATTTAATTTGAACTGAAGGAATATCAGAGGTGAGAATTTTCAAAATAAACAAAATTGCATTACTTATATAGGCCCTTAAAGCGATGCGTTCTCCGGTGTCTGCACGGCAAAGTTTTTACAAATTGTATCCGTTCACTCGACATCGATAAGGTTTATAGTTTGATCAAAGAAGGCACGTTATCTGAGATATTTGAGAAAAGTACTACTTCAGTTGACTTTGCGTGATTATGTATTTGGTATTAATTATTCAAATTTCAAATTAAGTCACAAGTAATGTAATATTAATTCGGATAACGAGTAAATTGACGTAACTCTCTAACTCGCACGAATAGCGGATGACACTTTCCAAAGCAATACTTGCATTCTTGAATAAATGAAAATTATCGTTTTTGGCGCAGAAGAATAGCATTAAAAAGTGATGAATCACGATGTTGTCTACGGCGCGCTGATGGTAGGGCAGGAGTGTGTCGCCAACGAGGAGAACGGTTTTCTGATGCTGATGCTTGCGTGCGGAATGCGACCGTTTCGGCGGGGGTAGTGTAATGGTTTAGGCAGCAATTTCCTTGCACCATCGAAGGCAGTTGATCTTCATCGATGGTAATCTGAATGGACAGCGTTATAGGGACGACATTCTTAACGCTGTTGTTGTCCCGTTGTTGAACGCTAACGTCGGATTATAGTTATTCCAGCAAGACAATGCTCGATGTCACGTGGCGCGTATCTGTCGTAACTTTCTTGAGGAGCAGAGCATTGAACTTCTTCCCTGGCCCCCACTTTCGCCAAATTTGTCGCCAATCGAGCAGCTTGTGGATCAATTGGACCGTCGGGTAAGACTTCATGATCTTCAGACGTTAGGCGATTTACGTAATGTTCTAAGGCAGGCGTGGAACGCAATACCACAGGGTGACATCCAGAGACTTGTGAGGTCCATACACCGTCGATGTCTTGCCATCCAAGAGGCAAACGGTGGACATACACGCTATTGACTGCATGTGTGAACTTTTCATTTCACCCCATGTCTGAATTGCCAAGAACATGAAATTTCCAAATTTTTACACCAAGATTAGAAATATGAATTTACAATAATTTGTTTGGGATTAAAGTCGATAATACTAAAGAAATTGCTCCTCAAAGTTTATTATACTTTCTTTTTAGACTTTCAGGTTTCTTTGAAAGCGTTTCCTGCCGACAAATAGCAGCAATTTGTGTATATTTAATTTGAATTTTGGGAATATCAGAGGTGGGAATTTGAAAGTAAACAAATTTCCCTTACTTATATAGCACCTTAAGTGGTTCTGTTAATCGTAGTTTCATCTCATTGTTTATAGGCCTGAAGTGTTTGTGGATTAGAACTGAACATAGCAAGCTTGTTTTAGAAAAGAACTGCCTTCGGTATGGTTGTTGTGTATCAAGTGAAAAACAGTGTTTGACGAGGACATAGTCGAAATGCTTGGGAAATGATTTTTGTGCAAAATACATGAACCAGGACATCGAAGCGGGCATGTGATGTAAATAAAAAAGATGAAGCCTGTGAAAGCATATCTAGAAGATAATATTTTTTAAGAAGCGAGTGCAAAATATCATTTTTATGATGCCTGAAATGAGATATGTTCAGCAGTTACTGTCAAAACATATTTGATCATTACCTATGTTGTGCCGTGCACGAGTGTGATTGAGCGCACTGGGCGCGGAGAACAAAACCAGGTTGTTCGAAAGAATTGTACTGTTTTTAGGTTCGTAATGGGATATGTGTAATGAGTTTTATCAGTTAATGTGGACCAGTTGTTTGATTTATCATGGACTGCACTGTTTGATATTAGATGTCTGTTATCATACTAAGTACAGGTATTATTACTTGATGAGTATTTGGATTCTTTTTAACTAGGATGTTTCAGCCACTTCTAGCACGCTTTTCTTGTTTAGGTTGCAGGGAAACGTCCTATCAAAGTTGCTTGTCACTGATCATAGGCCCCTACTTTTGCGACGCTGAAGTTTTAGTTAACTGTGCTGCGCTATTTTCCCAGGCCTACAGCAGGTTGGTAAATTAGATGGTCCCCTGAAAAAGGGTACCGGAGACATCGTCCGATATTAGTTTGACCCGTCGGGGGCTGAAGATATGAAGTGTTTATATCTATTTTAGGGCTAGCGAAATTACGATTCCCGAATATATTAGTACTGGGGTAACATTTCTCACCTTTTACGTGCCTCTGAATCTCGTCCCCTAATGGTGACCCTATAGTTATGATGTTATGGTGAAGCTTTAGGGTGGACTAATAAAAGGGGCCGTGGTTTCATCTAATTTTATTGTTTTGACTTCTCGAAATGTTCATATGTACATTTTGTTTTGGTTTTGATTTTATTTGAATTGGTTTGTTTATTTTGTTCGCATTTCATTGGAATATACCACGTTATACGTTTTCCTGTGTTTATATCTTTTGGGGTTTTTTTGCAACTAGAACCCCAGATCTAATTGAATTCAACATTCACTGGAATTGATTAGGCTTTCCTGTTACATATGTTTAGCAGTAACTGGCCCAACATATTTGATGTCCACACGTGAAATCCCAAGGTAATTCAATGCTTATGAGAGTTTGCATTCCTTATAGACAAACGCGACGATAGGTTCCAATGTATACGCGCTTATGCTTGTTACATATCATTATAGCACTGTCCATAAAATGCACTAAATAACCTTTGCTATACACCAACATTATATCTTTTTTAACGAAACTAAACTGGCCAGCATCCAACAGAGGTTATTTATATTCGCAACGAGCCCTAACAGGGATAACGCAAAGTCCATTAATCAATGTTTAGAAATTTGATCTCACTAGAAAATGCCCTAAAACACATTAACAGCACGACAGAGATGAACTCAGTTCTTTAAAAATGATGCAAAACGTATAAATATTGAATTGAATTGTTGATAAATGTAAAACACTACTTTTCAATGTAAGGGAAATGTGTTGTATGTCTTTTTCACCTAATTCTGATATTACGATTGTAAAAATAGTAGTCCTCGATGAAGAATAGTCCACGCCCATCCGGTGCTTGGACTATTCTTCCACAAGAACTCATATTTATCATAGTAAATCCCGAGCTGTACACTATTTATTTCACATTGGTGTTAAACAAGTTACAGTCACAAAGTTGAGTTCGATTATCACCAAGAGTACAGTGGAATGGGGTTGTTTGAGGTGGGGCGGTACGACCATAGCCCCTCAGTACCCTGGGTATAGAATCCGACTTAATCGTTAACTTTGCCAGTCCAATCAACCCACAAGGACAATTGTTCGTCTTTTTGCCCCCTATGGTGCGACTGATCTTTTATTTGACATCCGACAACTCGGCTTGGCACCGAACGATCAAAAGATAATAAAGCCCACCACCCTCTCCCTTTCCTGGATACTCTAATCACATTGGAAGAGAAAGTACTTCTAACAGACATATACCACAAACCAACATACATAAAACAATACCTGCTCTTCAGATCCCGTCACTCCGGTCATACAAAAAGAAATATTCCTTATAATCTAGCTCGGAGAATTTGCACAATAGTTACAAACCCGGAACCTAGAACTAAAAATTCGTGGAAAGGAATTAAAAAACTCTTTCGAAAAACGTGGATATCCAACCAACCTGATAAGGAATGGTATTGACAGAGCAAGCTCCCTAAACCTCGCGGAACTGAGAACATCAAGCCCAATTTATATCAAGGCTAAAAGGAATTGCTCTGTAAGCTACAAAAACGCCCACAACCACTCACCACCATACCATGGAAGTACACTTCCCTGAAAGTACGCAACGTGACTGCAGCATTTTACAGGCTTATCACGACATTAGTAACACTGTGACACCCTGATAATGTCGCAACTACGCAGTGTACGTTCTGGGTTAATTATGCATGTCAACTACATATACTGGTATACTCAGGCCTATCGCAAGATACATTGCGGATTATCTTGTGCCTGTCCAGTCCTTCTTACGCGTAAAAGGCCACTAATCTAAATTAGAATTCATTTGTTTGGGAGGAGGACCCCGAGTATGCGTGTCTGTGAGGGGGGGGGGGGGGTAGGGGTAGACACGCCATTCCCACCATAAGCCTCTTTCTGAAGTTACCTTGTATATATTTGGTGTCGAAGCTAGGGTTGGTTTAACTTCTTCATCGTTGCCTCATGATGTCATTCAGAAGTTACGGACGGAAGATGACTTGCTATCAGTTCTATCTCAACGACCTGGACCAACTATTCAACAGTCAGAAGCAACGACTGCACAACCAGAAACAATAACTCAACCAGAACCAACCACTCTACCAGAACCGACAACTCAACCAGAACTTACAATTCTACCAGAACCGGCTACTCGGCAAGAAATGACTACTCAACCAGAACATAGCATAGCCGAAAAAAGAAAACTAGTAATGACGTCACAGCAGGAACAGAGCGGGTTGTAAAGCGAAGCCGAGTGATTCTCAAGGTTGGAACTGTTGGTGATAATGTATCCGTACCCATTCCATTTGTTGCCAGGTGATGTGGAGATCCCAGAAACATTCCAGGTGTCATATTAGCTGTGGAAAATGAACAATACACTATTGGTTGCCCTTCTAGTATTCTGAAAGGGAAATATACTCGACACCAGTTTGACTTATGTCCCAGCAGCTTCTGAGTGAATCGGACATTAACAATGATAGTAGTGTGTCGCTTCATCAAGCCAACAAAACTGAGTCTCCACATGGTGGTCAGGTTTTTGTCAAGCGTAACTGTGATGGACCTGAGAAGTGTTAGAGTAAGAGATGTGCCTGTTTTAAGAATAATGTTTTATGTAATAGTAGGTGTCACAGCAGTGTAATTTGTACAAATAAATGAATTATGTATTGTGTATTACATATGTTATATTATATTTTATGTGTTGCTAGTATTTGATTAACTAAGCATTTTTTTATATTATATCTTGTTTGACAGAGCTCTTGAAGTCTTGTCAAACACGATATAATACATTAAATGCCTTTATTTGGTTATTGACTCCAAATGCTTTAAATTATGTGTTGCATGTATTTAATTTTTTTTTATGTATTGTGTCTTACATATGCATATTATATATAGTATATATTTTTCTTTTCTGTTATACTTAACATAAAAAAGATGACACATAGTTTTGTTATTTGCAAACCCACAGTTAATACTCAATAGGCATTTGGCCAAATGCCTGGTGGTCCATTTCAGTCATTTGGCCAAATGACTGGCTAATTTAGGCATTTGACTAAATGATTGACGGTGACAGGCATTTGACCAAATGCCTGAAAGTTTTAGTCATTTTGCCAAATGACTGACCTGACACATTGACTGTAACATACACACAATTCCCACCTGACCATTGCCTAATCAATACCTTAACACCTCTTGGGTTTCTCCCTGCTAGCAACCCTAATCATGAAAACGGTGTTTATACACACTACACTTGAAAGCAGACACATGTTTATTTTAGAGATTATATACTATTATTCAAGTTTGAATGGATTAGAAAGTCACACCTCTCTCAAAATTTAATGTCACCAGAAGAATGGCCAGTAGATATCTTTCATCCAACCCTTTATTCGGCAAATGTATAAAAGAAGTATCACTAGTAGATAGTTTTCCTTCCGAAGTGATGAATACATCGAAATATATCAAGCGAAATTATCTTTGACGACTATTTTGTGTTATGTGTATTTTTTACTCCGACGTTTGATCATAGGAATTACCACAAGAGGAACAAACATGACGAAACTTGCAATTGTGGCACCTCCCTTCACTGAACTGGAAACAAACCTTACCAAACCTGTAGCCCGAGGTGGAAGGCTGGGGTGTAGAGCTCCGCTGAAAGTTGCCCAAACTGAATGTTTCTGGCGGTGACATTTCAGTGGTAGGGGTCATAGACCACGGGAAAATATCTGTATTGATCACCACCAAGAAAGGTTTGGGCTCCTTGACATGCGGAGACGAAACTGCTCGTCATAGAGCCTCCAGCATTCGCCCCAAAGCGACCAGCTGCAGAGCGCATACAGGTCGTGTGTTGTAACAATTCTTTGGCCCTACCCGGGTGCTTTTCGATAAACACATCGAGAAAAATAAAAAATGCCGAAGTCCACTGTTCGATATTCTCGATCTTCTTAATGACTTTACCAAAAGTAGAAACTGGTCCAGAAATTGGCCGAATGCCATCATTAGTTATTTGGAAAGTGGGAGTGGCTGCAAAAGTGGCCTGGATTTTTCATAGTTGAACTTCAGCAGCAAAGCCAAATCAATAAACTCCCCTCTCCCAAATGTTTTCCTTCAGTACGAGGGGCACATGTGCACTGACCGGGTCACCTATTTGGGAGACGGTGGCAAAACTGCCGTTAGATTGTTCCATGTCAGTATTGTTGACAGTGTTGCTTTGCATAATCAGAATGTCACCTCCAGTGGTTTGTGGAACGCTGGGCGGGACACTTGCAGTCGAAGATCCGCTAACAGTTGAAAGAAATTTGTTGGGATAATAGGGTCCTTGACCTTTCCTTGGACAACGTCCGTTGTATTTATAATGGTGTCAGTGCCGAATTGTAGGTCACCCGACGGTATGACAATGTGTTGGGAAGAATTATTACCTGTCGTCTCACTTCTCAATGTACTGGAAGAGTTCAACGTAGAGGAAACACCTCAAAGTTCGGTAACGACCGGTTGTTCCTGCATCGACGCATCTTTACTAACATCAATGGCAGAGTTTTTGTTTGCTCTGGTATTGGGATGCATTTTGGAAAGCCGAGCTGGCGCTTTTCCTTTCGTTTTTGCACGTACTGAATGTGAATTTGAAGTGTCCTGTCTTCTCAGCTTCCCTGAGCCTATTGCTGAACTAGTTGCGGACTTGCGCTTCGGTGGCATTCTGAATTATCGAACAATTGAATTATAACGGTTTTCAGAACGCAAAGTTCATCACAAGAATCAACATTTCGATGTTTACATTTTCATGCTCCAACCATCACTTTCTAAAAGTTCATTGTCTGCTGTGTAACCAATGAAAACCGAGAACCGAGAATATTACCCACAGTTCTCCCATCTCATTAATATTCATTTTCAGCTTTTTCTTTAACAGGTCTAAGGGAAATAACACCTCATTAATCGACTGCAAAAATGTTTCCATCGATAAAAGCATTTAGAAATGAATTCTAAATGCGCATAAATTACCTGTTCGGTTTCATACCACCCCCCCCCCCCCCCCTCCCTCCACACCAGGCTGACCAAGCGTGTGCAAGCAGCTACCGATGCCAAGAAGGGCATACTGGCTATTGGGGAAACATCAAGGGAACAACCAAAGTGAAGACACCCCCCCCCCCCCCTGTGAGTTGGTTACCATGTTTGCATAGGCATGTACTGACAGTGTGAAATAGAACG
Source organism: Pictodentalium vernedei (assembly GCA_031216915.1). Classification (NCBI taxonomy): domain Eukaryota; kingdom Metazoa; phylum Mollusca; class Scaphopoda; order Dentaliida; family Dentaliidae; genus Pictodentalium; species Pictodentalium vernedei. The sequence continues at coordinate 145,593,666 of CM062290.1, read as the reverse complement.
TTCCAACGTAATTTCTTAATAAATACACTTTTCTGCAATGATCAAATTGTTGCATCATATTTGCTAGTAATTTGTTATGGCATGAATTTAAACCGTGTTGCGTTTCTTTTTATGTTTAGTTTATAACAATGGTGGTCCATGTGTCTTAGTGGCATGGAATGAATACAATACCCAAACTTATGTTTTACATTGGCGCACTTCTACATTGGGGAAAAAGACATATTTTTGCCCCACATTTAACAAATTATAATGTTGGAGTAATTTGTAAAATATGTCGCCAGAAATGAACATTTTTGTCGACTTTAAAAACTCGGCAACATGTAAATCATACCAGTGAACCTTCAGTCTCATCCTCACAATAAAGAGTATTTGCACCCGGCTCCACCCTCCTTTCCGCTAACTACCAATGTGTGACAGCACGGCAAACGAGAAATGCATACATGTGAGTGAATACGAGTTGTAAGAGACGCCACCTGTGATTCTGATGTATAGTGTAAAAATATGCTGATGGTAATGTTAGCCTCAAAGATATTTTAAGACATACCCCTCTCCCCTCTCTGCACACGATTCACTCCCCTCTTCCTCCTCTTCCCCATCACACCACCTCCGTGTATCTTTCTCTCTCACTCTCTCTCTCCTCTCCTCTCTCTCTCTCTGTATCTCTGTATCTCCCTCCCTTCCTCCCCCTCCTTCTCTCCCTCTCCACTCCAAATCCGCGCCTCTCTCACTCTAACTCTCTCACACTCTCTCTTCCTCCCCCACTCCTTCCCCACTCTCTACCTCACTCCCATCCCTTCCTCACCCCTCTTTCTCCTGACCGCCCACCCGCCCGCCCGCCCGCCCGCCCTGCCTTGCTCCATCTTCGAGTCTCTCTCACTCTCTCACTTTCTCTCTATCTCACTCTAACTCCCTCACTCCCTCTCCCCACTCCATCCACGACCCATCCTCATCTCTCTCCCTCTCTCACCACCCATCGATCCTTTCCTCTCCTTCCCTCCCACTCCACTTCCCCACCTCTCCCACTATCATGCTCTCTAACTCTCTTACTCCCTCTCCCACTCCATCCCCCTCCCTCCCTCCCCCTCTCCCTCACTCACTCACTCCCCTCCCCCCTCCCTCCTCAATCTCTCTTTCTATCTCTCAATTCCTCCCCTTTCTCTCTCTATCTCTTTCTCTCTTCCGTTTCCATCTCTCCATTCCCAATCCGCCTCCGCGCCTCTCTCAGTCACACACACACACACACTCTCTCTCACTGTCTCCAACCCTCACTCTTACCGTCCTCCCTCCCTCCCTCACTTCATCTCTCTTTCTAATCCACTCCTTCCCCACTCCCCCTTCTCACTATCGCTTTCTCCATCTCTCTCTCTCTCTCTCTCTCACTGTATAGGAACAGCATGTACCTCCTGTGCCCTCCTCTTGTTCAACAGGTTACTGTTCTGGACTTAACACAGCATTGAATTTCGATTGTTCGAAATCCATGAGGTTATTGAAACCAAGAAAATCTATCACCTCACGAGTTCGAAACAATCATTTCCTTCTTTAGGTATTGTATAAGTAACCACAAACAAATAATAAACCAATAACAAACCAATTTCCTCTGAAAAACCCAGATCTTATTTATTTTTTTATTTTTATTGATGTTTGAGGTCACATATTTCTACACAATTCTTAACCGTGACCGCTACATGGATATAAAGTAAAGCCCAGCCAATTGTTTATACCCATGTTGCCCATAGAGGACTTTCACTCCAGCACTGGTGACTGCGTCCTATTGTACCAGAAAAACAGATTTTGTTTACCACAGTAAACAAGCACTGATTCATTTCCCAGGCGGGTTCCTACTGGGAAGCCAAGTCTTAAATTTCCAAAAAAATTAAATAACTGTGCATAAATGATACACCAAGATGACGGTTATGGTATACTGAAAACGAAAAAATATATGCTTTTAACTCACATAAGTGATGGCAGGCATGAGCGGTTCCTCAGAGTCTACTAACGTATTCGTACCAGAACTAGTAATAAAATAATATTTCATGAGAAATGTGGCCAAAGTTGCTACGTGCAGAAAGGAGGCAGAATTTTAGGATCCATTCATGCATGCATTAACTATGCGAGTCGAAAGCATGTAAAGTTCTTGTTCTATGCATTAAAACCTTCATTTTAGTGTATCATTTGTGTATATTTATTTGAATTTCCATGGAATTGCAGACTTCGTATTTTCATAGTACATTCGTTCATCGTTACTTATATAGCACCTTACGTATAAGAAAGAACAAGCGTGAGTGCGTGGGAAGCCGCAATCGTCATGGCGTCACACTAATATAGTCAATGAATGGAAACATAATTATAATGAAATCGCCCATTTATTGTCGCAGCGCAGACAAACACTTGAAGAGGCATAACTTAAGTGAGGACAGTACACAATGAACTTTCGTGCACGAACTCACAAACTAAAAATACGAACTACCTGTGTTGCAGACCGTTCCGTTGTAGCTTAGTTTTTCAGATGGTTATTTCAAATAACATGTGTTATAAATTTACCCGCGTTTGATTCTTCACACAATCTATCACTCACAAAGTGAATAGCAAGAACACGAGTCCTTGTGCAAATATTTGGAATAAACTTACCTTAAAATTCTATCGCCTCTCCCACTTCCATATATTAGTTTTACTTCTCTCAGAGAGAGCAAACATTTAGTCCACTCGAGTTTATTCAGACGAACACATAATTCACCCGACAGGAGAAAGTGAGAGCTAAACTCGAATTTTTGTCCTTCAAATATTGTTCAACAGACCTGCAACCGTTACTTTTTCGATAACCTAGCGATTTGAAGCCATTACGAATTAGGCCTTGCCATCGAACGCGTATAGAAATTAATAAACGTGACTTCAATGTCCAAAGAGAAGCATACAAACATTGATTGTACATTGTATTAAGGAGCTGTATAAGTGAGAGAAGAGAATTTTGTTTATTTTGAAATCCCCCCCCCCCCCTCTGATATTCCTTAAATTCAGATTAAATATACACAAATTATATAGCAAAATGAAGGTTCGGATGTATAGAACACGAAACAGATATCGTCCCCTGAGTTCCAATGTGTTCTATGTGCCAGTAGGCACATAGGACACATTGAAACTCAGGGGACGATATGCAACCAGAACTGATAATACAATAATATTTCGCAAGAACAACCCGTGGCCGCATGAGCTTCAGATATTCAATAACAAATCTAGGCATTCAAAACACTTTCGAGTGCAGCGATAGGACTGCATTTTGGAAAAAGGACAACACTGTCTGCATTTTTATTGAAGATGGTTTCCATGCTCGACAGACATGCGCAAATCACTCGATACCACGAATTTCCACCGATAAACAAACTCGTAATTCTAAGAAATTTCAACAGGTATCATGATACCTTGCATTGAATATGGCAACTGTGCAGTCTCTATCTGATAACAGTATACTGTATTAAGGCGATCTTTCTCATTATTTGATTTTAGACGGCGTTGTATATAAATGCTTTTTCCGTCCGATGACGTCCACCGGAAATCGAAAGTAAATTCATATGTAAACAAAAGCCACGGTTTGGAAATTTACCCCCATGCAGCTCTGTCGCTGTGTTTTGAAGAATTTTGATACCCTAGCTTTGTTCTTGGATATGTAAAGTACATTTGGCCACAAGTTGTTCTCGTGAAATATTATTAAATTATCAGTTCTGGTACGAATACGGTAGCAGACTTCTAGGAACCAGTGGTGCCTACGGTCGACTCTATGAGTTGATAACACATGTGTTTCGTGTTCTATACATCTCCACCTTCATTTTGATGTATAATTTGTGTATATTTAATTTGAATTGAAGGAATATCAGAGGTGAGAATTTTCAAAATAAATAAAATTCCATTACCTATATGGCCCCTTAAATATGTTTTTGTTTTATTTCTGCATATTTACAGACGTCACATTTTCATTATCTTAAACATATGAGAAAACTGGTAAATGCACGTTTATTGGATCTTGTATATATTTGAATCGCATCTTTCCAATCGTGTACAGTGTTCAACAGCTTTTAGAATAACACAATGAACTGGGAGCGCGGTGGCTCAGTAAGTAGAGGTGCAGGCTGCAAGCCGAGAAATCCTCGGTTCGAATCCCACCTGCGGCAACCGCGTTGTGTCCTTGAGCAAGACACTTCATCTCCATTGCCCGCGTGGGGGCACGATGACGCCGTGTACTAAGGCGTACTGCACGTCGATGGTACGCATGTTTTCAACCAATCTAACCCTGCCTGTGCTCCAGTGCGGAGTTACGATGTTGGGGAGCTGGCAGCTGCACGACGTTGCTCGGTGGTTCTCTCCGGGAACTCCGGCTTCCTCCACCCGTAAAACTGTCACGGTCATGATTAGCCATTGTGCATAAATATGTGACCTTAAACATCAATAAATAAATAAATAAATAACACAATGGACTCGTATTTTATTTTCGATGTCTGAGTTTTCCGACATTAGTGATAAATAGCACGAGAACGTCAGTTACTGTCAAGGTCTGAAGTTACACTGCTTTCTAGTATCCCATTCTGCAAACTTTTCATGACTGACCTACTGACTCATCAAGACATCCTGGTTCATATTCAAAACCAGCGCAATTAAGGTCACTTCAGAATGATGTGACCATTTCAAACAACTTGAGGCCCCATTTACACAACGTTTTCAGAACGAACGTTATGTTTTTAAAGCGATGCGTTCTCCGGTGTCTGCACGGCAACGTTTTTACAAATTGTATCCGTTCACTCGACATCGATAAGGTTTATAGTTTGATCAAAGAAAGCACGTTATCTGAGATATTTGAGAACAAAATTACTACTTCAGTTGATTTCGCGTGATTATGTATTTGGTATTAATTATTCAAATTTCAAATTAAGTCACAAGTAGTGTAATATTAATTCGGATAACGCGTAAATTGACGTAACTCTCTAACTCGCACGAATAGCGGATGACACTTTCCAAAACAATTCTTGCATTCTTGAATAAATGAAAATTATCGTTTTTGCCGCAGAAGAAGAAGATTTATGCCTAGCACATAAATCTCTTTATTTCATGATGCGTCAGCGTCTTTCTGAGACTTCACATGCAGTTCTCTCCCTTTGATAGGTTTCGCTGTATCACGCGTCTATTTATAGTACACACGTCAGTGGCATCAATCGCGCACTGAATTGCGCAGCATCGTGGTCAGTTCAGAAGCGTTGCCTGTTATGTAAAGACGAGCATCATTTTATAAGCACTCTGTTAAAATAAAATATGCCTCCACGGAGAAAACAATCTGGAGCGAATTTGCAGAAGCGTAAGAACTCTGTGCGTCGATGGTCTGGCAGGCCATCCACGAGCCGTTATTCGCCCTATCAACGTTCTCGGAATGCTACTGGTGCACAGAAAGAAGCATCTTCCAGTTCAACCAAGTCAGCCATCGTGGGAGTACCGGGAAGTGAGAGACACCTAATGTCAGGTTCTGCATCGATGTCTACTCGAACTGAAACAGATTTACAGACTCCTGCATCGATGTCTGCTCGAGCTGGAACAGATTCACAGATTCCTCCAGTTGCTGAGAGAGAACAATTAACAGTCACTTCTCCGGGTGAGCAGCTGCTTTCTGTTGATAGCCCTAATGTTGATATTTTCCGCGTTTGGGGGGCTGAAAACGCAACAGCTGATTCAAATTTTCAATCTCCACCCCCAATCGCGTCTGTAATCAATCTAAATGCCGAGAGTGCACCAAACTTTATTCAGCTCCCGGATGATGACATGGCAGTACATGTCCCTGTTGCAATTCGGCAAAAAATTTGGTCAACTCACTATATAAATTTAGTCAGCCTTCTAAAAAGTTCCCCCGAGTTGAATGATTTGAGTTCGGGTAGCACAATTTTCCTTACTGAGCACGGACCTTTGGAAACAAAGTCCAAACAGGTCAAGGACAAGGCGTCCTCAATTGACCAGTGGACTGACGCCTTCCTCATTTATTTGTATATATATATCCAAAAACACCCCTCCAAGATATTTGAAATGCTGCAATACATGCACATCATTAGGGACGCTTCAGCTAGATACAATACTATGGCATGGCGAGCTTATGATGAGCAGTTTCGGCTCAGGCAAGCAATACATACCCAGTCGTGGGCTTCGATTAATTCTAATCTTTGGCTTCGATTTATGACTTCCCGGGCCAGCAACCCTTCACCAGTTCCGGCCACAAAGCGCCAAGGTGTTTGTTTTGCGTACAACAAGGGTGTATGCAAGAGAAACAATTGTCGTTTCTCCCACATTCGTCAAAAGTGCGGTGGTGATCACCAGCAAAACCAGTGCCGCAATTTTCGTGAGGGACCAGCAGCCAAGCCGGATCGAAGGGGTAGCAGCGTCCAGCAAATTCCTGCTGGGAAAATCACCCATTAATCTAAAAAATTTAATTGAAGCCTTGTTTGATTATTCAGAAAAAGATTTTGCTCAATATTTAGGTCACGGTTTTCAGTTTGGGTTTTCCCTCGAGTACAATGGCCCGCGTCGACCCACGGAGTCACAAAACCTAACATCAGTGTCTATGAATAAGGATATGGTGGTTCAAAAAATATTTAAGGAGGTGCAGGAGGGCCGGGTTGCGGGTCCGTTCAAAGATCGTCCAATATCGACTCTTCGTGTGTCACCACTGGGTTTAATTCCAAAAAAATCGCCTGGGGAGTTTAGGTTAAATCATCACTTATCTTATCCGGCCGAATCCTCCGTCAACGCAAATATCGACCCTCAACTCTGTTCGGTTTCGTACACCCGCTTCGACGCGGCTGTTCGCATGGTTCAAACTCTGGGTAAAGGGTCTTTGCTGGCGAAAGCAGATATCAAAAACGCTTTTAGGTTGCTCCCAATTTCACCAGGGGATTTTGATCAACTTGGGTTTAAATTTGGGGGTTTTATTTCTTTGACAAATGTCTCCCAATGGGATGTTCAATCGCCAGCGCCATCTTCGAAAAATTTTCTTCTTTCCTAGAATGGCATGTCCGAAAGTCATCGACTATTACCGGTGATCTATTACATTATCTTGATGATTTCTTATTTGGGGGTCGTGCCGCATCTGATGAGTGCCAAGTAATGCTGGATGTTTTCTTGCGAGAATCTAATCGTCTTGGAATTCCCCTCGCACTGGAAAAAACGGAAGGCCCGTGCACCTGCATTGAATTTTTGGGTTTGGAAATAGACACGGTCGCATGGGAGGTGCGCGTTCCCCCGGACAAAATTACAGACCTTAGTAAAAAGATCATTTCAGTAATTACCAAACGAACCACTACACTCAAAGAGCTGCAATCCTTACTGGGAAGTTTAAATTTTCTTTGTCGGGCTATTGCACCGGGTCGCCCCTTTACTAGGCGTCTAATCCACGCCACAATTGGTTTAACTCAGCCTTATCATCATGCGAGGGTCAGCAAGGGAATGAAAGATGCTTTGAGGATGTGGCTTTCCTTTCTCTCGGACTTTAACGGAGTCTCCGTTTTTTCCAATCAATTTTGGGAGAATAATTATCAGTTGCACTTATTTACCGATAGCGCCGGTGGTATTGGTAGGGGGTTCGGCATTTATTTCAATGGCAAATGGTCTTACGGAACATGGCCTGGACATTGGCACAGAACGGGTTTAGTTGATAATATTCAATTTCTCGAGTTGTTCCCCATCTTTGTTGCGGTGAATATTTGGGGTGAATCGCTTCGGAATAAAAAAACTTTTATTCAGAACAGATAACCAGGCGGCTGTAGGCATTGTCAATAACTTGTCATCAAAATCTGACGATATTATTAAATTAGTGCGGCCTTTCACATTGCAATGCTTGTACATCAATCTTACTTTTAAAGCGGAGCATATTCCAGGTATACATAATGTTTTAACCGATAGTCTTTCCCGTTTACAGCTTGCCAAATTCCGTTCTCTAGCACCAGATGCAGAACCCGATCCCACTCCAGTGCCGGCGATGCTGTTCAACATTTACAACAAGTAGCACAGCAGTTATTACGCGCAAGTCTTGCGCCAAGCACACAGAGATCATATAAGTTAGGTTTAAATTCTTTTTTGCATTTTCGGACTTTATGTGAGCGTCAGAATATTTGGCCCGTTTCTATTTCAGAGCTCACTCTGTACATTGCCTTTCTTTTCAATAGGGGTGTTTCTGCCTCTTCCGTGCAGGTTTACGTTGCGGGTCTGAGCTTTATTCACAAAATAAATCAGTGGGACGATCCCACTGGTTCCTTTTTAAATAACAAATTGATTCTTGGTTGCAGACGAACTAGACCAACTAAAGACGCGCGGTTACCTATTACTTTTGACATTTTACTGCGTCTACCCACCGCATTACTCGCTGTGTGTTCATCGCACTATGAGTTTACTCTGTTCTGTTCAGCATATTTACTGGCATTTTTCGGATTATTTCGAGTTGGAGAAATTGCATTTACATCAGCCGATTATTCACACCGTCCATTGCAGATGTCTGATGTTACATTGTCGTGTAGCGGAGGAAAACTACTCATCAAGATAATTTTGAGATCATCCAAAACCAACAATACAGGCCGTCCCGACACTGTTTGGGTACCAAGTTATCCCGACCCTCTCGTCTGCCCCGTGCAGGCGTTGAACCGTTACTCATTGCTTCGACCTTTTAATTTTCCTCAACTCTTTTGTCATGCCAATGGCAAACCATTAACAAAATACCAGTTTACTGCGGTTCTTTCCAAATGCATCGCCCGCTTGGGGATACCAGTGGCTGGATTTAAGTCTCACTCTTTTCGTATTGGCGGGGCAACTCATTTGGCAATGCAACAAGTCCCAGAATGGACAATCAAGCGAATGGGCCGTTGGAAATCGGATGCGTATTTGCGTTACGTGAGAATTTAAACATTTCTCCTGCTTCATCATTGGACCTATGATCTTGTTTCAGATATTTGGTTTGTTGGTTCCTCTATCATATACTCGGCTTCTCGACGCGCGATTCAGAGATCGCGCCCTAATTTAAAATTAGAGCATATCGGAGTGAACTTAAAGTGGTTTGGCCAGAGAGGGATGAGGTGGAGTCAACTGGTACCAAAAATAGAGAGTTTGAAGTCAATTCATGGCATTCCTTGCTTTCTGGTTGTCCATGTGGCAGGTAATGACATTTCCCACATAGACACAAAAATCTTATTACACAGATGCGCGTAAACATCGCAAAGCTCCACCAATCTTTGCCCAAATGTACCCCAGTTTGGTCCGATATCCTACCTCGTCTTAATTGGGCTTCCAGCGTAAGCGTTACAGCACTAGAACGGAAACGCAAGCGTGTTAACCGCTGTGGCCGCCGCTTTTTTATCGAAAATCAGGGCAGAGTTATTAAGCACGAAGATATTTCTTATGATACTAGTGATTTGTTTCGAGCCGATGGGGTCCATCTTTCGGATATAGGCAACGACATTTTTCTGAACACTTTGCAAGGAGCCATCGAGACATTTCTAAATGCCCCTGATGTCTTCTTCCAGTAAGACAGTTGCGTCAGTGCCGAGTTACTTAGGTCTTGGGTAATTACCTCCAGTTTGTAAAGTTTTAAAAAAAAAACAAAAAAAAAAAAACGCTCACCGCTAGGGCTCAACTACCAGGCATTGTGCGCACTCAATCTCACCCGTCATGTTGGGCGTCAGCATTGCATAGACAACACTGAGTGGCCCAAATTGAGTGCTGCGGAGTGGTAACGTTGGAAGTGCATGTACATTTGGTTCATAGATATTACTCGTTCACTCAGTGGTATACTGTTGTGCTCTGCTATGGATTTATCCTAGGGAGCACTCGTTCAGTTTTTCTGGCTTTTGTTATCTTGGAGTTAACCTCGTAAACCGTTGTTACTTGTATCTCTTCCACGGTTTGTCATCCTGGGGAGATAGTGTGTTCGATTTACTTATAAACCTTGCTTCATTGCGTTTCCATCTCCGGAGTAGTCATGGGGCAACTTGGCTAGAAACTTATATTGTTGTATTGCTGTGGCCATAATAAATCCAAAAAACATAGTATTGTTTTATTTCGTTGATGCATCTATTGAAATAATAACATTAACAAGCTTGGTCCAATGCCTTGTTCAATTACACATGTCGGGAGCCGCAGCACCACCTCCACCCCTCTCCCCCGATTAGACATATCGTCGGCTGATTGCTAGAATGTTCTATGTCCCATAGGGGACATAGAACATTCTAGCACTCAGGCGACGATATGATGCTCTGTCCACGTTGACAATGGGAAAACTAAATTTGGTAGTTAACCTGGCAGAAAACCACGTGCATACTAATTTCATATTCACCAAATGGTTTTTTGAACCTTACAATTTACATTATATTTAGACAGCTTTTGTTTGGTGACAGCTTCCGAATGTCACGATTTGTAAACTTTTACACATTTATAATATCCTTTTGCAATGAGTTGAAGAGAATTAATTGACTGCACCGTCTGCACGAGAGAGTACTTCAGACTAAAAGATGTTTCGGTCTCTCCATCAACCTGCACGTAAAACGTTTTTTAATCATTTGTAGGAAATCCACCAGTTACAAAATTATGCCACTATGCTATGATCTTTCCAGATTTGAGCAAATTGCGCTTTTGATCGTGTTTTTGTTACCCGCTTCATCATTCTCCAACTTGCAGAATGCATTATCGGGGTGGTTTTCATGTAAAAGGCAGGAATTGTAAATGATTATATATAAACATGATGTAAATTAGTTAAGTTTTATAATTGTTTTTTCGGATGTCTGGGTTGTTTATTTAATGACAACATCATTTTATCATGTAGACTGCATGCCTGCATAGATCATAAATGTGCACACAAATTGAGAAAATCGATGTATGCCTGGGTTACTCGAGAAGCTGTCCTACTTCTAAAGGTTATTAATAAGCGATGCGATAAGAACATAATTAACGATATTCTTGTGTCCAGCGATTTCAACTTGCATGCAGGTGAGAAAAAATACAATCACCGAACCCCCACACACAACACTATGATGATTGCAAGAGATACTGCGGAGCGGTATTCTAACAGAAGAGAAATGAAAAGTCCGCATTGTAGCTGCATGCGGGTTACAAGATAATCTCTCCCGCCTACATGAAGGAAAGAGGGATGAAAAAGTGTTCCTCAGTTATTTAGGAGGCGAATGCTGAAAGTTTCCAGTTGAAAGAGAGAAGGTAAAAACACAAGCAGAATTGGGGAGATTGGAGGGTGAGACTAAAAGCGAAAGAGTGGGGTTGAGAAATAGGAGATTGTGGAGGATGGGGGTGGGGGGTGGGGTGGTTGTTGTTACTGTGTCTTTTCATGTTCTGACGAACATGTTTAATTCTTGTCGAGTGTTTGTTTGAAGTATGCCATGTCTTCCAGGAAATTTATTTCACTGAAGCTTTCCATATAGCTTTGTTTTATTCCAGCAAGATTGTTTCAGTCCTTTTTCATTGCTTGCTCTCCGCATGTATCGAGGTATCATTTCCCCCTTCATCTGCTCCTTGTCCCATCGTGGTGGCCGAATATTTCTTCTTGGTTGCTTTGGGGAAAATGTATGAAAACAGACTGTGAGGGAGAGAGTACAGACCGAGATAGTAGGAGTGTAAAGATGAGCACTGAAGAAAAATTATTAAAGTGCGTATAGCCATGCAGCAGCCTGGGGGCTCTACCCCCTCCTTGATTGACAGGGGCGTAGTATCTATCGTCCCAGTCTTACTTTCATTGCATCGTTCTGAACTATGTGATAATTGGCGGGTGGCTATGTTAGTAAGTGTATGATGAAGTCAAATATGTGTGGGAAGGATGTGGTATGACGGGTGCAGGCCCGTCGGAACCGGGGGGGGGGGGGGGGGGGGGGGGGGCTCGGGGGGCTGCAGCCCCCCCCCCAATAATTTGCTCATATTTCGTCGTTAGTTTATCCATGATGGGAGCAACCGATGTAACCTGAATAAAGCTGGACATTACATTATTGAACTCAGATTAGAACAGTGGCGTAGGAACCGGTTGGGGGGGGGGGGGGGGGGGGGGTTAAGGGAGATATTTCCCCCACCCCCACAAATTTGTCAAAAGTAGGCTTTACTGGGCTTGGTTGGTGGTTTCTCCACACGGGATGCCCACTGGTTACCATATTCCGACATTACTGTTAATGATTACTGGATTGAGTGGGTTCCATGTGGGCTTTCTTCCACCAATAAAACTGACAGTCATGTTTTCGCCTAATTGTGGAAAGCGATGTTAAACCCCAACCAACCACAGGGTAATTCATTGCATGTTCACTATTCCTGTCATTCTGCTCGGAAATCACGCTGAATTGATCAGAGAGCTGACGTATTTCCTTATTGACGATGTATTTGCTCAGAATCACTCAGAATGCATATTTGTACATCTTAAATTAAAAAAAAATTCCCGGGGGAGGCCCCCCGGACACCCACCAACGAGACGGGGAGGTACCCCCTCTCGTGCTCACACCCACTCGCCTTTTCGCGGTTCGGATGACGCTTCACGTCATAGGAATATACGATTTATTTGCTCAGAATCAACCAGAATGCACGTTTTTACATCTTAAATTCGAAAAGTCGACCCCCCACCGACGATACGGAGGATATCTCCTCTCGTGTTCACCCCCACTCGCCGCTCGGATGACGCGTCGCGTCATGGGACTATAGGTCCTACCCCTCCCCCCCCCAATAAAATTAGCTTACTACGCCCCTGGATTAGAATTATGAACGTATCACTGAATGTATAACATGCACCTGCATATGTTGATGTGCAGACGTTTTGAGCAATTCCTTTGGCAGCTCAGGAGGCCACGACAACCGTTGGCGTAATGATAAAACTAATGAATCCACCATAAGGCCTGACTGTTTTTTAGCATGACGGAATACGGACACGGCCTGCAGGTGAGCCCGGTGTGAGAACCGTCCCCAAATGTTATGGGGTTCTATTGGAAACATTGGAAACATTTTGTTAAAAAAAACAACTTTTGCCGTTTAAAAAAATCAAGAGGTTTTTGCTTCAAAAGCTACCAGAATGCTTCCTTTGATTGCCGTTTTCAAAAAATTTTCTGGGGGAGTAACCCCCCTCCCCTCCCTCCCCCCTCAAAAAGCTCGTGCCTTCAGCACTCGCACCAGATGCCTTCGGCATCTGGATACCCCATACCCATTTAGTATCAGCCAGTTCACCCAAATTAGCAATATCAGCCCCCCCCCCCCCAATATAAATTTCGTTCCGACGGGCCTGGGGTGTTGGCAGATGTTTATATATGTTTTTCACCATATCACCGAGGGATTTGTTTTCAGACGAATGCGGTTTCCCAGACTACGTGGTTAAGAGAGTCTTTCGCTGCCGGCAGCATCACATTGTTGACAGAGGGAGGGATTTGTCTTGAGTACCCAGGGATAAATTGAGCGCATATTGTCCCATAGCCTCAAGATAGGTAGAATAGTTCCAGCCCTGTGGGGTTGACCCTGGGTGCTATGGAAGAGGTCGCGGGGTGGGTCCCAACGTTGTGTACTTTTTTGATTTAGGAACCGACTCCCAATGTGGTCGTCTAGTGGTTAATTTCGATTTTCCAGGTTCTGTTGTTTAGTCTTGGACGGATAGGGTTAACGGATACCTGTGAAATAATAAATAAGCTTCAACACAGTTATACAGTGACCAATAGATATTTATTTAATCAAGTGTGAGATATGAATGATATGCCATTAACCAGATTTTTATTTGAGGTACTGCCTAACAGCTCTCAATAGGAGCTGAAGTTCTTATCCCAAGTTAAAACTCATGAGTTAACTTGATCAATCCAACTACATGAAATTCCTTAGTCCTAATTATTTACCAGCACTTACCAAGAACTCAAAACTCTCTACAAAGAGTCAAAGCTCTTAAAGTTTAACCAAAGAGAGTACTGAATAGATTAAATAAACATAATAGCCCAAAATCGGTTAGCTCCACCGAACTATGTGATTTTAGACCATTTGTAAAAACTAAAACCCACCTCATACATTTTTCAAACATAAGCTCTAAGAGTTTATTTTAAAAGTTGTTAATTTCGCCAAGCTATGAGAGTCAGTCTCACCGGACTATTAGAAGGTCAGTTCTGCCGAACTGTGATGAGAACAAGTTCTGATTTTACAGTGACAGTGGACTGCTTAAATACAAATCAGAGGCAGCAAAGCGTCAATGAGAGAGAGACTCTTATTCATGGTTCTGCTGCCAAGTCTAGTATTACATCAGCCAACTGCTTTAACACATTGCACTTAGTAAATAAATGTGGAGACCAAAGATAATTTACATAGTAAAATTTACTAACTTAAACTCCAGCACATAGACAGTTAAAGAGAATTAGTAGTCCACCTAACATACCCATCTCTGATAATGAAACTGGAGTGATGATGGTTGTTTGACAATTTAGGCTAGTTTTAATAAACAATTTATGATGGGAACTTAGTACATTGTATAGTAACAGTAGAAGTGACCGATTGTGATGGAATATCTCATTATAACTACAGATAAATACTAATTATGCTTACCAGTTAAATTCCATCTGCCATCTGCCAAGAGCTTCTGACAAAAGAGCTGACCAAACTCATTGAGCTTACTTCGTCACAATATGATTTTGGAGAATTTGGAGTTTGATGGAGACGATGGGTCAGTTTTTTAATGTTTTCATGACGGATAATTAGTTGTGATTACTGGGTTGAGAGCAATGCCACGCGCACCATTTGATGTCTCCGTTAAAGGATTTATGATTGCTATGTATGGTCAATATTCCAAGACTGTATTAAAATGTGTTTTCTTGCTTTAAAGGTATTTCGTTAAAATAGATGAGGAAGAAGAGGAGTCAGGGTGTTCTGAGGTGAGCTCTTCGAATTCTGAAGGAGAGGTCGCTGAGGAAGCAGAACATGATGTACACCTGGTTTGTGGATAGGTTGTAGTCGGCCGCTTCATTCTTCCTCTCTAATGCAAGGCAACATTGAATGTATGTTTTTGAAATTGAGAGGGATCGGGGCCTTGGCGTCATTTGTCTCAAGTTTATGCGAGATCCTGTTTGAAGGTATCGAATTTGTTCCTGTACAAATATTGCCATTTGGTAAACAGAAGTGTGTAATAAATATTATGGTCATTGCGTGTTCAAACTTTTGGGAAGACGAGTGGACGGTGGGTGAGTATTTGTTTTTAGGTTTCATATCTTTATCGCGTTTCCGGAGCAGAATTGTGCATATGCTTGTTTCGGACATATTGCGCAGGTGCTAAGCGACAGTCTCAGGGTGTGAAGAAAATTTCGTCTTGCCAAGGAATGGACGAAGAAAGATCAGCATTTGCTCAGGATTTGTGTGATGTCTTCAGTGAAGAGGTGTTCGTAATGAAGCTGTAGAGTTTGGAACAAAGGTTAGGAAACTGTTATAACAAAGAGTTACTGTTTAAGCTGCAAAAAATGCATCTCTATTCAGAATCATCTATCCTGTGACATTGATACATTAGTGCTGTCTCCCACCGTATGGCATGAGTGTCCTCCACACAGAGCACTGGTGAAGAATCTACGTTTGACTGTTACCTCCCATAGTGCGCTTTCGATGGTACATGGAAAAGAGTATTAAGGGAGGTAACTCTGACACAAGTATTTAAAATATGTACAAGTTTTTGTTCGGTACATCATTATTTTAAATATTTTGTATTGTATATTTTCATTTAACGTAAATGACCTGAAAGAATTAAATTCATCTTTAATTCATATACGTAGTTTAGAGTTCTTTATGATTAAACGGATTTCAAGAATTCCCTCAGGGTTACGTAAAATAATAATACAAGCCCATGGTAATATGAAATATACAAATAAAGTTATTTATCGCATTTCGATTACTTCAATATGGGTTTTCAACTTCTAGACCAACCGCTGAAAGTTTTATAGAACAAAATCAAATTCTCTATTTTGTCAACAAGGTGACTTCAAAGTCACATTGATAAACATTAAAGTCAAAAACCTTATGTATGCCATCAACAAATGTGTCGTAGTCTGATGTCAATGCCACATGGCTTGTTACTGGTGTTTTATATTCAGTTCATTTGTGATTATATGGATGACCTGTTGATGGCTACCAGACACGCCTTGACTCATGCAAATCTAGCTAGCCCCTAGAGGTTGTAGATGGCTTAAACAGCAAGCGAGCAAGAATACCACTTACTGCAGAATGAAGAAATTGTGCCAAGCCAGCGAAGTTGTAGTCAGATTGTTTGAAAGAAGACGCGCGTTGATTTGTTGAGATACAAATATTCAGTTCCTCGGAACATTGTAAGGGGCGGTTTCACTGTCGAATCGAAGCCGCCCAATTTTTTATTGACAATAATAATGTCAGCTAGGGAGCGCGGTGGTTCAGTGGTTACGGCATTGAATGGCATTACGGCATTGAACTTCAAGCCGTGAGGCCCACGGTTCGATCCCCGCCAAGGGTAAGTGCGTTGTGTTCTTAGGCAAGACACTTAATCCCGACTGCCCACGAGGGGGCAGGATGGCGCTCTGTACTAAGGCGTAATATACGTCCATGGTGTACCTGTCTTCAACCAATGCTAGCTAATCCTGCTGGTACAGAGTTAGTTCGTTCGGGAGTCTGAAAGTTGCTCGACGTTGCTCGGTGGTTCTCTCCGTGTACGCCGGCTTCCCCCACTCGTAAACTGTCCGACACGAGGTGAACCTGGCTGTCGAACGTGTCGTTAAACTCCAATAAATAAATAAATAAATAAATAAATAAATAAATAAATAAATAAATAATGCCAGCTTTTAGTACCCCCCTCCCCCCAAGACAGACTTCCCCATACCACGATTTAACCATTTGGTAGTATCTTCCACGTCAAGTCAATGAAAGAGACTGAAAGAGTCCATATTTATTATCTGGGGAGTAGACCAATTAATGATTTCAACATGCGGGCATGACGTATTATGTACCAGGGCCAGAAAAAGGAGCCTCTTCCAGGTTCAAAGGGTTAACCTCGGGCCAATCGCGCAACCTTGCTGAAAGACATCCCCATACCAAGATGTTATCACTTACCAATTGCACAGTCTACTTGTTATAGAAGCAGCAGCACAGGTAACTATGCGTGCACTAAATCTTGTCATGTCAGTCAGATTTGTCAGAACAAATCGGGTGACAGTGAATATTTCAACATTGCTGCATTCATTTTTGGAGTTGTGTGCACTAATTTCAAAATTTCAACGCTGTTGTCGAAGGTCGGAGGTTCCTCATACATGTTGCATCACGAATGCTGCATTGACGTAAACGTCGTTATACTACAGACGGACTGCGTATTTACAGTGACACTTCTCGTCTCCCGTGGTAAGATACGTTTTGAAATGTTTACGAAGGTTCCGATTCGCAGTTCCCAAGACATTCTGAAAACTGACAAATCATAATGTAGTCTATTTAAAGGGGAAGTATGCGAGTCTTATTTTCCCAACACAAGAAATGTATAAAATTTGTAAATCCACCAATTAATTACCTTATTCTGCTGAAGCATTGCGCTTAATTCAAATATGAAACTGTCTAACCCATGACATGTATAATGATTTGTAAAGCAATCCGCCAAAGTAGTATGCACAGTCTGGTAAAGTATTATAAAACATATGTATATGGGACGCCTTAGTCACTTTCAAACACTAGGCTTCAACCTAAAGGTTAGCACATTTTAAGCCACAAAGAGCCAAAATTCATCAGGCTCCAATCCACAAAGCACAACTAAGAAATCTGTTTTCCAGTATAGATCACAAAGTATAATACAAACCTACACACATACACTCGGCACTAAAATAGGAAAATAACAGGATGTTGGGCCTAAGACATGCCCTCAGTTGAAAATGTTATACTTGCGCTGCAGTATAAACTATTAGGGGTATTTAAGGCCCCTAGTGCACGACATTTGTCTGTGAAACTTGGCGTTTTCAAACTAAGACGATCTCAATATTCACCCACAACGTTGCTACACGACAATGACGACACGAGATACCGTTGATATTATGGAAACTCTCACAAAGTCAGCCATTCTCAAAAAGCAATTTACGTACACGGAACGCTGTTAGAAACATAACAGGAAATGACATAGTTAATCAATATATGATTCAAGAGTCGACCCTCCATCTAACGAATCAGCCGCACCCACCCGCATAATATACAAAATGATCGGTTGAAAAAACATATTATTTTAAAAAGAAACCCATATCCTGTGATCTCTTATAGGAACTGGCTCGTTAAACTCGTTCCAATAAAGGAGGGGCCACATGATATGGTCTTGTTGAAATGCTTTGGAAAATTTGAAAAAGTAATATTTAAAATAATAACTTTTGATGTCATGTGCGTTAAGTAAAGGGTTAACGACACACGCAAAGTGAAAACAGGCGCGTTTTTGTCGATTTTCTTTGTGTTGTCTGTTCCACTACTCAAGTTATGTAAACATTTTTACGATCAGTAGTTTTTACTCGTAATAATACCTTTTACAACATATGTGGCGAAATAAATCGGGAGTTTCGTAACAACATTGCATTGCTTTTAACGATTTTTCAGGATACTGATAATAGAACTGTCGGTATGAAACATTCTGTCCTCTCCGCTTGATCATAGTATAGCATGAAAGATGCAGCATACTGGAAAGCTAAGAGATGATGCAAAAAAAATTTCCATGGAGGCAATAGCTTTCCATGTGACTGGAACCATCACTGGCCTCTCGGCACAAAATAGCATATGCCTTTCAGATGGTAGAGATGTTAACAGTAAGTAACGGACCCACAACTGTCTTCAGTAAGAAGTGACGGCATAAAAATGAAATTAATCCGATGATAGACCTACCACAAGACAGTAAGTGTCCACTTATTAGAGTTTTTTAATCGACTCCTCGGGTAAATATGGTTCTAGCGTAATCGTACCGCAAAACACGCAAACAAATAATAAACTATTTTTATTACTCCCAATCAGAATGGGATAAATACGAACATTTTGCGGATGAAGGCACTATGTCCCTTTAAGGGTGGTGTTGACCAATAGGCTGCTGTATTCCAGGTAATGCTTTCTTCGGGTTTGCTATTTTCCATCGTTCTGGTGCCAAAAGTAGAAACAAAACAGGCAATCGAAAAAAAACAAATATTTTATACCATAGAGGAAATTTCAAATTTGTTCACTCAAATTACACGCGGTGTTTTAGTTGTGACTACGCTATCCCAATATGTATTCTTTGCAAACCGATCTAAACTGTACACACGCACTGTCCAGAAGAAGCTAAATGTTATGGTAATAACTATTACTACTTAATCTTCTTTCCTATGATGTCAAACTTTAGAAATTCCAAGCAGCACATTTTCCCCATAATGCATCAAATGATTCAGCTCTGTCGAACAAGATTGAATTGTTTTAATTTCTAACATGTCTTGTTTTGTTGGATTTAAGCGCCGCTTTTGACACCATAGACCATAAAATACTTACTAAAAGGCTGTAAGTGAGAATAGGCCTTACTGACCGAGCACTTAAATTGGTTTTCGTCGTACCTTAATGGTCGCACACAGTGTGTCCTCATTGGCAGTGAGTCGTCCGACAAGGTTACACTACGTTTTGGCGTCCCTCAAGGATCGGTGTTGGGTCCCCTACTGTACACTGTCTATGTCTTACCTCTCGGTGACATTATCCGAAGCCACGACCTTGATTTTCATTTTTACGCAGATGACACACAGCTGTATATTAGTTTTACTCACGCCTCTGAGCCTGAAGCATGCAGTAAGATTGAATTTTGTATTTCAGACATCAAGGCATGGATGACTAAAAACTTTCTTAAATTGAACGATGACAAGACAGAAGTAATATATATAGGTCTAGCTCATCTCATCAACTTTCAAAAATATCCAAACTGTCCCTCAATATTGGAGGTTCTACGATAAAACACAGTAGCAGTGTTAGAAACTTTGGTTATTTCATGGATGAAAATTTGGCCGCTGATGAACATATAAAACATGTCTCTCGCAGAGCATTTTTTCATCTTAGAAATATTAGCTAAATTCGACCTTTTATTGATACGCAGACGTCACAACTGCTTGTTCACGCCTTTGTTACCAGTCGCCTTGACTACGGAAACTCTCTTCTGATTGGCTCTAAAACATCTATTCTTAAAAAGCTACAACACATCCAAGATTATGTTGCGCGGGCCATAACCAGAACTCAAAAGTACTACCATATAACACCAGTACTCTCTGAGTTACACTGGCTACCCGTTAAGCAAAGAATTCAATTTAAAATTGTCTTTTTGGTTTTTAAGTGTATCTCGGGATCTGCACCATCCTACCTGTCCGATTTGCTTACCATCCACAAACCACCGAGGTCTCTTCGGTCATCAGGTCAACTCAATCTGGTTCAGTCCGCATCTAAATTTACTAGTGCTGGTGATAGGGCCTTTGCGGTTGCTGGCCCAAGGCTTTGGAATTCTCTTCCAATCGACATAAAAAATAGTAAATCACTTGAATCATTCAAGTCTGGTACTAAAACCTACCTTTTTCGTAAGGCAGTTCCTTCAGTGGCCTTTTAATTTTGGTCATAAACTGACAATACCAGGTGCGTGAGTGTGACTGAGTCAGTGAGGATTGCCTCGTTACTCGTCAAGTTACACTCACATACTTGTTTTGGTTAAGTCGTAGTTTGTTTTTGTTTTGCTTTAATTCAATACCCTTTTTCTTATAGTTTCTGTCGCGTTTATCGCCACGATATAGCCCTGGTCGCTGATGTGGCGATGGGCACCAATAAATGATAATATTGATCCATGTATCAATGTATCTGTGAGAGAATATACGTGTATGTGTGCATATGTATGTATGCAATTATTGTACAGCCACTGAGTACCGTGTGTGGATTCTAGGCTTTAAAATTTCTTTAGAATTATTATTATTATTATTATAGTTATTTTGTGGGGAAATTTGCATAATGAAAGTTTTGTATACTATACGGAGTCAAAAAAGAAAGTATAATACAAACAAATGTGAAAAAATAGCATAAAGGATGAAATTTAATAGTTCTAATGTTGCATGTTTGTGGACAAGAAGTCCTGTAAAAGGTTTAATGACATGTTGTTGTTGTCCACCCAACCGTATACAATTTTGCGACGGATTTCAAAATAGCACGTGCTACCCGAGAATGTCAAATTGAATGGATGACCGACGATTTTCTTTGTGTTATGTTGTTCTAGAGAGCCTGGGTTATTGAGAAAACACGCCAGTTTTTGTCTTCCGACATTTGCGGTTGCGTGCCATTGGTATGCATGAGGCTGGGATACCTCCAGATGAGCTCGCTGCTGAGTTCGGAGCCACTGTGGCCACTATTTACCGTCTCATTGGAAGGTATAGAGCCACTGGATCTACTGCCGAGTGAACGTGTTCAGATCGAACAGGAGTTACTTCCCCTGCACAAGACCGACACATCAGGACGTCTCACTTGCGGGATCGCTTCCTTCCGGCGACGAGGACAGCAGCAATTACTCCTGGTAGAACTAACAATAGAATCAGTGCAAAAGCTGTCCGCAATAGACTCGCTGAACACTGCACCCGACGTAGGCGTCCATACCACGGACCAATCCTTACCCAACGTCATCGTACCGTCAGAATGGAATGGGTACGTCAGTGTGTTCGTTAGAGCACAGTTCTTTTTAGTGATGAATCACGATTTTGTCTACGGCGCGCTGATGGTAGGGCAAAGAGTGTATCGCCGACGACGAGAGAGGTTTTCTGATGCTTGCGTGCGGGAATGCGATCGTTTCGGCGGGGGGTAGTGTAATGGTTTGGGCAGGAATTTCCTTACACAATCGAACGCAGTTGCTCTTCATCGATGGTAATCTGAATGGATGGCGATATAGGGACGAAGTTCTTAACGGTGTTGTTGTCCCGTTGTTCAACGCTAACGTCAGATTGAAAGTTATTCCAACAAGACAATGCCCGATGTCACATGGCGCGTATCTGTCGTGACCTTTCCAGACAACCAGGATTACTGAAAACCGATATCGCTAGATCCAAATTACTTGAAAGCCTTCCATCATATAATCTCCCAAAATTATGGAACTCCTTAGAGAACAACATCAGGTACATACCTAATAGGAAACAGTTCAAGAAAGCTGTAGTAACCCAGACAATCATGGACTACTCATCACCAGTAACGTGTACGAATCCATGTTTTCCAGATTGTTCTGTATGATTGGAAATATTACAAACATGAACTCCCATTTTAACAAACTTATACCGTCATCCTGACTCTCATCGAATTTCCCTGTTTTATATTTTTTGTCTTAACTGAATGCAATAATGTATCACAATGAAAGACCGTTGCCCTAAAGAAAATTCCGAAAACAAATAAGAAATCAAGTATGTAAATATAATACTGGTTCCATGTATGAATATACATGTATGTATGTGTGTCTGTGCATTATATATGTGTATAGACATATACGTATATGTATGTGTATGTATGCGTGGTTTCAGTATATTTTGAATACTGTTGCAATCTACCAGAATTATAATGACAATCCTAGAGGGGGTGATTACAAAACAGCCAGACTGGCTATATCGCCTCCTTGCACTTGTTTTCCCCATACTTATTACATGGTGCCTTTTATGTACAATCACTTATTATATGCTTAATTCATGTATCGTTTTTGTAACAATAATACTGCAGAAATAAACTATCTATCTTTCTTCAGGAGCAGAGCATCAGACTTCTTCCCTGGCTCCCACTTTCGCAAGGTTTGTCGCCAATCGAGCATCTTTGGGATCAATTGGACCGTCGGCTACGATTGTATGATCTTCAGACGTTAGGCGATTTACGCAATGTTCTAAGACAGGAGCTGAACGCATTATCACAGGGTGACATCCAGATATCAGGTCCATGCGCCGTCGATGTTTTGCCATCCAAGGGACAAACGGTGGACATACACGCTATTGACTGCATGTGTGAACTTTTCATTTCACCCCTTCTCAGAATTGCGACGTCCTGACGTGGCGCTGGCAACAGTAAGAACAATGAAATTATGCAAATGTATACAGCTAGACTCGAAATATGAATTTACAATAATGTTTGGGATTAAAGGCGATAATACTAAAAAAATTGCTCCTCAAAGTTTATTATACTTTCTTTTTTGACTCAGTATATTCAAAAAAATAGGGCATATTAAACTGATGTTGATATTTTCGGAAAATGGTATTGGATACGCGTGATCGGACACATCAATATGTTACAAGTTTAGTGTGGATCATGAATGTCACCGGCCCACGAAACTTCGTGCAGGTGATAATGACTATGGGGTACGTTTTGAAATTTGCATTTGTACCGAACGGGCTTTTTCGGAGGTCTCATCGCTCTTTTCTTGGTATAAACTCGTTCATCAATAGTTTCTGGTCGAAACGTAACTTTTGAGGTATGCGAAGACTGACACGTGACGAACGTTTACGTGCCGTTGGCATGTTGGAAGCTGGCAACAGACAGAGACAGCATTGGCTCAAATTCTCAACGTTTTTCAATCGGTGATTAGCAGGTTGTGGTCACGCTACTGTCAGAAAGGCAATGTTGATGACAGACGTCGGTCTGATCGTCCAAGGGCGGCAACTGCAAACCTGGATCGTTTCATCCGAACCACATCATTACGTAACCGCCATCAAAGTGCCTCAGAAATTGGACAGCAGCTGCACGAGCGACAGGTGTGCGAGTCAGTGGTCAGACTATCCGAAATCACCAACACAGCTGGAATTTGTACGCTCGATGACCTCGAATAATTCCACGTTTGCCTGAACGGTACATCGCAGCAAGGCGTATTGGTGTGGAGCACGACAGCGCTGGGACAATCGTCGGTGGAGCAACGTCATATTTTCCGATGAATCGAGCTTCACTCTCGCCTTCCACAACAGGCGAAACAAAGTGTGGCGGCGACGGGGGCGGAACGAACGATACCATGACGTAACCATTAGGCAGCACGATCGTTTTGGTGGTGGATCGGTAATGGTGTGGGTAGGAATAACCTCGAGAAGCATTACATGTCATCCAAGGGCGTGTCACAGGACAGTATTACCGTGACAACATGTTAGCAGCTCATATGGTGCCATTTGCGCGACGTCACGCATGTCGATTCATTTTCCAAGATGACAATGCAAGAGCACACAGGGCCCGTGTCGCTACAGAGTTCCTCCAGGAGCAGAACATCACTACACTGCCTTGGCCAGCACTAAGTTCAGACCTTTCACCAATCGATCACATCTGGGATGTGCTTGGCAGGCGCCTACAACAGCGCCAATAGCCCCTACCAATGTCCAGGAACTCGCCGCTGCACTACATGAAGAATGGAATAACATCAGTCAAACTGATATTGGACGTTTGGTGAGGAGTATGCCACGTCGGATCCGCGCTAGTCTCGCGAACCGAGGAGGATTTATAAGGTATTAAGGTCTTGTACTGAATGTGATAAATTCTCTTACTGACCGTTCATGTCTTCCACAGCACAGTGCGTGGAGTGTGTGCTTGTCAGATAGATACCCATCTATCGCTGAATCACTCACCAGATGTTACAGTGCAATGCCTCAAATGTCTTTTTGCTGAAAATATAAATATATTGCAAACGTTTTCAGAACGAATGAATTTAACCCTCTATTTGCTGTTTTTGCAAAGAAAAGCCATAGTTCTGGTCGCTTAAAAATATACATTGGTTGAACGAATGATTTGTATAGAGTTTTTTTTTTTTAATTTTTTTTAATTTGAACATCAACAACATTAAATTAAAAGAAACCGTATACAAATCCTCAGTTCAGTATTTTTATATCCTAAAGTATTTAAACAATAACACCACCACCAAAGTCGACGCCACCACCACCGCCGCCGCAATCACCACCACCATAGAATCGGGGGGGGGGGGGAGGGGGGGGGGGGGGGGCTCACAAATCAAGTGCAGTTACCTGAAGCCTGCATTTCTCTTCTCGGTTTCCGTCACTGCAATCTTATTGGAAATTAGGTACGGTTTCTGAAGCCGTAGAAATTGCACATTTTGAAATGTATATATATGCGGCGATAGGGAAACTTTTAGTTTTGAGCCACAAATGCTCCAATTTCCCGAATTTAGAGGCTCGTTAGTCCCATTCGTAATTTTGTGCATTGCATTCCAACCCGCCCACCCAGGCACATGAGCTAATAGAAATAAGTGTGTGGGTGCCCTTCTATGATCGTACCAACTCACCACTTGAAATATCTACATCGCTACGTGTAAAGACACACATCCGGATAATGTGGATAACAACTAAAACATCGTGGCTGAAGTTTCCAACAAGAAGCAACAACGAACGTCTACGAATAGTTTATCAGATGAACGTCTGGTAATCTTTCATATGCTTTCACAAGAAATTTCGGAATATTCAAAAGGGGTCGTAACCAGCAACCCCTGCCTCCACCTCTTCGGTATTTGGGGAGATATTCACCTCATGTCGTACAGAAGACTGAAAATGTACGGTAACTGAATGCTCTTTTGACAAATGTTTCCTTTTACTACGAAATAATATGGAGATGTCACGCTAAATAATACTATTTTAAGTTCCTCGATGGAATTAATTCATTCGGCCGCTAGACCTGTTCATTGTCCTGCTCATTAAAATGAGCAATTACCTGCATAACATTATTAGACTGCAAATCATTTTTGTAAAACTTGCATCTCCCAAACGGGGCTTAGTAGTTTGGAGAACTTAACCTTTCATCATTTCAAATGGAGACTGTGCAAACAGCGTGGAGACAAAATGCTGGCGGTTAATCATCAGTAGGAACGCAGATGTGTTATAACACTCCTATCAAATTAATTAATGAAAGAACATTTAATCGCCCGTAGCAACAAACATATTTTTAGGTTGGTTTCAGCGAAGTTAACGTCACAACAAAAGCAACACATTTGTGAAGTGATGGCACATTCAGCACGATCTGAACCCACGTATTCACCACGTATGCGACTCTTTTCACTTCTAGTGGACAAATGCAATGGATCCCAACCATCATCGGCCGATAACGTAGCAGGGCATTAATTACCAAAAGGTGAACTGCTTCTTCATTATTAGAGCAGTCTACGATGTACGATGCGTGTAATTCACGTTTATTTAAATTTTAAATGTATGTGTAACAATTTATGCGATCTCGATATGGATATACTTAAAATTGATGACCCTATAGATGATGTTATATATATACTATTAAAAAATGGGGGATATTTGATAAAAGTGAGATATATGAAGAAATGTATTTATATTTTCATCAAAAAGACAGTTGAGGCATTGCACTGTGGCATATGGTGAACGATTTCAGCGATAGTTGGGTGTCTGACAAGCACACATTCCACGCACTGAGCTCTAGACAACTTGGACGGTCAGTCAGAGAATTTACCACATTCCGTCCAAGACCTCAATACCTTGTAAATCCTTCTCGGTTCGCGAGACTAGCGCGGATCCAACGTGGCATATTCCTCACCAAATGTCCAATATCAGCTTTACTGATGTTATTCCATTCTTTCTGCAGTGCAGCGTCGAGTTTCTAGACATTGACAGGGGGCTGTTGGCGTTGTCGTAGACGCCAGCCAAGCATATCCCAGACGTGCTCGATTGGTGAACGGTCTGGACTTCGTGCTGGCCAAGGCAGTGTAGTGATGTTCTGCTCCTAGAGGAAATCTGTAGCGATACGGGCCCTGTGTGCTTTTGCATTGTCATCTTGGAAAATGATTCGACGGCCGTGCTGTCGCGCAAATGACTCCACATGAGCTTCTAACATGTTGTCACGGTAGTACTGCCCTGTGACACGCCCTTGGATGACATATAATGCTGTTCTGCTTGTCATGGTTATGCCTCTCCACACCATAACCGATCCACCACCAAAACTACCGTGCTGCCTAACGGTTATGTCATGGTATCGTTCGTTCCGCCGCCGCCGCCGCTGCCACCACACTCTGTTTCGCCTGTCGTGGAAGTGGAGAGTGAAGATCGATTCATCGTAAAACATGACGTTGCTCAACTGACGATTGTCCCAGCGCTGTTGTGCTCCACACCAATTACGCATTGCTGCGATGTGACGTTCAGGCAAACGTGGAATTATTCGAGGTCGTCTAGCGTACAAATTCCAGCTGTGTAGGTGATTTCGGATAGTCTGACCACTGACTCGCACACCTGTGGATCGGTGCAACTGCTGCCCAGTGCCCGAGGCACTTTGCTGGTGGTAACGTAATGCTGTGGTTCGGATGAAACGATCCTGGTTAGCAGTGGTGGCCATTGGACGACCTGGCCGGCGTCTGTCATCAGTATTTCCTGTCTGACTGTAGCCTGACTACAACCTGTTAATCACCGATTGAGGAACGGTGCGAATTTGAGCCACTGCAGTCTGTCTGTTGCCAGCTTCCAACATGCCAACGGCACGTAAACGTTCGTCATGTGTCAGTCTTCGCACTCCTCAAAAGTAACGTTTCGATTAGTAACTGTTAATGAACGAGTTTATACCAAGAAAAGAACGATGACACCTCCGAAAAAGCCCGTCCAGTACAAATGAAAATTTTAAAACGTACCCTACAGACATTAACTCGGCGCTCGTGCAAACAACCTGTACGAAGTTTTCGTAGGCCGGTGACATTCATGATCCAAATTAAACTTGGTAACATATTCATGTGTCCAATCACGCGTATCCAATACCATTTTCCGAAAATATCAATATCAGTTTGGGTATCCCCTACTTTTTTTGAATAGTATATATCAATTGAAGAAGAAAACCTCTAGAAAGGTAACACGAGCTCTTGCTAAACACAATTCATACCTTCGATGTAGTGCTGGACCCAAGACAGAATTTTGTTCTACCTTTGAACGGAAGCTTAACGCGATTAGCAAACACTAAACAGTAATAACGACTTTGACAAACTTGGATCGTCATGTTGTAGGGAAAATACCTACCACATTTGTTAAACCTTAACTCACTTTTTACAAAAGAAATAAATTGTGTAATTTTCACCAAAAATTGTTCCTTTGGGAGCCAAAAATAGGGCACGGCACGCTTACTTGAAGCACTAACATTTGGTGTTGTGTGCATAACGAAGTCACATCAAAAGAAGCAAAAAAAAAATAAAAAATAGCCCCAAAATAATATTTTTTGGTTTTTGGTACCTTTTGGGCTCCAAACACGAACACACAACATGGCCGCATACACTTGATTTGAACAAACTCCAATATATATGAGTACAACATATTACTTACCAAAAATCAACAATTTCTAAATGATTATAAATTGCATGAATTTCTCAAAAAAATTACAAGTTTTGTATCAATTTCACAAACATTTTTTTAAGTCAACTCCCCTTGGGGCCACGAAATCAGACATGGCACACATGTTTGTTGCAGTGAAATATGCTGCAGTGTAAATAGTCAAGTCACATCAAAACAAAAGAATGTAATTGCCAAAAATTACAGCTTTTGAATATTGTGAGTGTAAAGGCCACTTTTAGGCTTTCATACAAGCACAGATGTGGGTACAGAAAGACAGATAGCAAAGTTTCAAGTAGAGAGTGAAATATTCTGCTTGCCAAAAATCAACACTTTCTGTGTAGTGGTTCTGAAAAAAAGAAAATTACAATATTATAGTTGGAAGCCGAAAGGCAACTTTGAGCTCCCAAATGAGCCCACCTATCGACGCAGCAGCTTGGCTTGAATAACTTGAATATATATGAGGGAACGATGCTGCTTGCCAATACTTATTCGCCCTGTTCATTATTACAACAATATCCTCCCAAAATCCAGACCAGGCTCTACAAATGTTGGTTGTATTTTTTTGTTTTCTTTGTGTGCCATTAATTGGAAACCAGCAGGACTCAAGGGTGACAACCTCCTGATAAACTAACTGACTAGTACATCACACACTACCATTCGATTGTTATGTAATGAGAAACGCTTTGTGAGAACTGTTGCTTTCTATTTAGTGCGCATTCCAGTAAAAATCAATATATCATGAATCAACAACGGGTCTCCAATTGTTTGAAATCAAATGGCAACATCTCGCGTATCACGTTTTATGGTCGTACTAATTTTCGAGAAACCCTTCTTTCGCCATATTGTTTTTGTCTACACCAATGCGAAATGTACTACCTCATGACATAGTAGTGTATATAGTTTTCGTATTCGGGCCCAACATACGAAAAGGAGGTTGGGCAGTTTTAATGATTTCACCTAGTGTCATCCCAGGGTGAAAGGCCAGTCCACAGAGCGGTTTGTAATCTTCGTGAAGGTAGGTAATACACACAGAACGACACACGCGTGTGAATGGGTTAATCGATATGGCACGCGCTGACACTCGTGCCATATCGATTAACACATACGCACGCGTGTGTCGTTCTGTGTATTAGCTTAACACGAAGAGTGGTGATAGCATCTTCCTTTAATGTCGTTAAGTTTCATGGTTTTCCTTCAGAAACAGCTTTGGAGCCCCCTCATTTGAGACACGCTCGAGCAGCTCATTCCAATGATGACTGTTACAACCAGTGGTATAGTAATCAACCAGTAGTGTAATATTAATAAGTTGTGTGATAAAAATTATCCTGTAGTGTAATACTCAACCGATAATGTAATAGAAATCAACTGGTAGTGTAATTTAACCAGTAATGTAATGAACCTACACAAGTGGTGTGATAAAATTCCTGACGAGTCAACAAATTTAAAAACCAAAAACTCAGAAAGTTTTTTTTTTTTGGGGGGGGGGGGGGGAGGACAAAAATTAGAGTTTTTGATTTTTAAACATTCGATTGTAAGTCTGTGGAAGTTTTCCTGCTCAAATATAATGTTTGTTCAATATGTCGAAGGAAGTATTTTCGTGGTAATTATGTGCGTATAAACTGGTGTTTAAGGTCACTATCAGCATATGTGGCGGCATCGGTTCAGCTAGATTAGTATCAATTTGAAGTTAGCTATTTGTTTATGGTAATGCCGTGCTTTTTTAGGCTTTCCCAAACCCTGTTTGGGAAAGACTATTGTTATTCTTCTTTTTCAAAATTTTTCTTCTCTATTTTTTTTTCCTCCCTGAATTTTGTCTGTTGAACTGCTCGAAAAAAAGCTGTACGATTTTGACCAAATTTGGCTGACGTATGTAATGTCATAAAATCTAGTGAAATGCGGTATCGTCATATCCGTGAAAACGCGTATTTTCAAAATATTCTGCCAAAACCTTCAAAATTTCACCATTTTTCGAATGTTTCAAAATTGTTTACAGTTGTTTAGCTCAAAATTTCTACATATTTAGAGCATAATATGATACACCACAATCACCACTGGCCAAAAATGACATGAATATAGAATTTTTCTTCAAAATTGACCAACTTCAAGGGCAAATTTCTGTAATTACAGGGTTGTAGTAACAATTATTTTGGTTTGGATAGATGCAACAATGATTGCGGAAGAAAGTTACTGTTTACTTTTTAATCTCAGATTTAACCCTCAAGCACAATGAGGGTGAGAATAAGAGTACCGTTTGAAAATGCCAAAATTAGCCAACTTTGGTTGCTTTTTCCATCATTTTGGAAAAGGGTTAATTTCAAACACTTTTCGTGTACGTATTCACAATTGACTACCGAGCATATTTGCTGTTGTAAGTTTGGTTGTAAAGTTTAACCCTATCCCATTATGGTTGCATAAAAGTAGGTACCGTCTAAAAAAACTCCATTTTTTTCAGAATTTGGAAAGTTTAGGTAACGACTTACTCCAGTTTTAATTGCTTGAGTTCTGAATGTTTTCTATAGCTGCTTGCAGCAGTGAGAGTATGACAAATTTTGTTCTATATGTTATTATTAAAAGTTTAACTCTTGGTAGATTTGAGACTTCCCATAAGGGTACTGTCGGAATATTTGTTATTTTCGCCAACTTCAAGAGCAAATTTTTCTAATTACAAGGTAGTTGTAATAATTATTTCGATATGGATAGATCCAACAATGATTGTGGAAGAAAGTTACTGTTTACTTCTTAATCTCAGATTTAACCCTCTAGCACAATGAGGGCGAAAATAAGAGTACTGTTTGAAAATGCCAAAATTAGCCATTTTGGTTGCCTTTTCCATCATTTTGGAATGGGTTAATTTCAAACATTTTTCATGTACGTATTCACAATTGACTATCGAGCATATTTGCTGTTGTTAGTTTGGTTGTAAATCAAATCCCATTCTGTTTGCATAAAAGTAGGTACCGTCCTAACAATTTCCATTTTTTTCAGAATTTGGTAAATTTAGGTGGCGATTTGCTCCATTTTTAATTGCTTGAGCACAGAATGTTTTCTATAGCTGCTTGCAGCAGCCAAAGTATGACAAATTTTGTTCTATATGTTATTATTAAAAGTTTAACCCTTGGCAGATTTGAGACTTCCCATAAGGGTACTGTCAGATTAATTGTTATTTTCGCCAACGTTTACATGCATTTTCTCAGCACTGGAGCCATATTGTCTCAAAACCTTTTCCATGAGAGGATTGGGCCTTCATCCAAGAACAATTTTGCTGTTATATATTTTATTCAAAGTTTTAACCTTCACCCAGTTTTCGGGCCTTGAATTTGAGTGCCCTAAAATTCTTCATAAAATTGGCTAATTTGGAGCTCACTTTTTTTCCATTTTCGAAAGGAATATCGAAAAATGATTTACATGTTCGTATTTACAATTGCCTAGAGAGCATATTTGCTGTTGTAAATTTGGTTGTAAAGTTTAACCCTATGCTCGTTCTGTTTGCATAAAGATAGGTGCAGTCCAAAAAAAACTCTCGTTTTCAGAATTTGGTAAGTTTAAGTGACGATTTACTCAATTCCTAATTGATTGACCGCTGAACGTTTTCTATGGCTGTATGCAGCAGTCATAGTATGACAACTTTTGTTTTATATGTCATTATTAAAAGTTTAACCGTTGGCAGATTCGAGACTGCCCATATGGGTATGGTCGGAATAATTTTAATTTTCATAAAATCACTGAATATTGATAAGCGTACAGTGGTAGTTTGGAATAGAATATCCGAAAATGCTTTCGAAATTCGGATTCACAGTTCAATTCCAAGAATATTTTCTGTTATAAGATTGCTGTAATGTTTAACGCAATCCCTATCTCAGATGCATAATGGTAGATGCCGTCGAAAAAAACTCATTTTTTCAGAATTCCGAAGGTTTAAGTGACAATTTATTCCATTCCTAATTCATTGAGCGCTGAATGTTTTCTATGCCTGCATGCAGCAAGCATAGCAAGACAACTTCTGTTTTATACGTTATTATCAAAAGTTTAACCCTTGACATATTTTGGAGTTCCCATGTGGGTATAGTCGTAATAATTGTTATTTTCGTAAAATCAATCCCTGAATATATTGGTAACCGTGCAGTGGCCTTTCAGTGGTGCTACATGAAACCGCAAATAGTTAAGGTTGAAAAGTTCATCAAATAGACAAATATAATACCTAACTCAGCCGGTGACAGGTAAATAATGAATGGAAAAGTCATTGAGTTGAGAATAAAGTAGGGACGAATCGTGCCCTCGGTTTCCACCTGATCCACGGTATTTCCACGCGGTTTTGGCACTTAACAAAGATACTAAACTGTCGGGCAGGGACAGTAGGAAACATTCTGAGAATTTCAAGTTGCTGCCTTGCATGATCGGGACATAATTGGAATATATCCGACATTGTATCTGTCGGATATATTCTAATTATGTCCCGATCACTTCACCCCGACTGTCCGCATGGGGGCACCATAACGCCGTGTACTAAGGCATACTGCACGTCGATGGTGCGCTTGTCTTCAACCAATCTAATCCTGCCTGTGCTACAGTGCGGAGGCACTGTGTTGGGGAGCTGGCAGCTGCTCGTCATTGCTCGGTGGTTCTCTCTGGGTACTCCGGCTTCCAACACGCATACAACTGTCACCGACATAATATGACCTTGGCTGTTAATGTGTCGTTAAAACCTAATAAATAAATAAATAAATCCAGTACCAGTTTTGCTCGTACAAATATTAGTACCGTCAGACAAAATTCATTTTCTGAATAATTTCGTACTTTTCTGTACTCACCTTCCCTAAGTAAGATTGGTATACCTTTTCAATCTCAGATTTAACCTTCAAGCACAATGAGAGTGAGAATAAGAATACCATTTGGAAATACCCAAATTATCCAACTTTGGTTACTCTCTACTATCATTTTGGAATGGGTTTTGAGACACTTTGCTCTGCTATTTGCAGAGATGTTTAATCAATAAATCCGGCTTAGTTATAGTTCTGGGACTTAATGAAACATGTGCTTTGGCCACTTAAAAATAGCACTGTATGCAAAAAATGACTTTGAGTGAACGCTCACTTGTCCAAAAACAAAAAGGAAAGAGCTCTTTGAGCTTTTCATAACTGCTTTCAAAAATCAATGGGGAACAAATTTTGTGTTATATGTTTTGGTGTTCCGTGTTATCCAACACCAGTTTGGCCGTACAAATATGAATACCGCTAGGGAAGAAAGCACATTTTCTCAGTGGTAGACTGTTTGACTTCTATGATAGAGGTCCCGAGTTTGATCCCTATCTGGGACGATCCACGAAATGTCCTTGGGCAAGGCACTTTATCCCGGTTGCCAACATGGGGGCACGATGATGCCATGTACTAAGGCGTACTGCATGTCAGTGGTGCACATGTCTTCAACCGCTGGTACCCTGCTTCAGCGGAGCTTAAACATAATTAGAATGTTGAGCTGACAGTTGCTCGTCGATGCTCGGTGGTTCTCTCTGGGTCCTCCGACTTCCCCCACCCGTAAAACTGTCACGGTCACAATTAACCATCGTGGATAAGTATGTGACCGTAAACACCAATAAATAAATACCGTCAGGGAAACCCTCTGTGAAATCCTTCTGTCAATAAATAGCAAAGTAGTAAAGTAATGCAAGAAATATTAACAAGCTGTTCAACATCCCTTTAATCAACTCATTTTGACTTGAACTGTACCCGTCACTGTGTAAACTAGCTATCTAGATGGTTTAAACCATATCAAATAAACAACTAATTTGTGCATGACAGTAACTCATATTACATGTATTTATTGTATCTGAAACAGATATGTTGGGAAAATTGTGAAATCATGGAGTAGGAAGCTTACCCTCGTTTGTTGACAAATCCCACACATTCACAAACAGACAAAATGATAGAGAATAAATTAATTATTGATATTTAAGGTCACATTCAGCATCTACAGCTATATCATGACCATAATATAGGTATTTATTCAAGTCCAGGTATTCATTGCATAGGGGTACAAGGCTATTTTTCGGGGGGGGGGGGGGGGGATGAAACCTTTTAGTCCGAAAAAGTTGAATCTCAGGAGGGAATGCCAAATGTGAGTATGGGAGGGAGGGGGGATCTCCCTCCCATTGATTACCTGGATAGAACCACCGAGCAATGGCAAGCGACTCAGACTCCCCAGCATACTAACTCCGCAAAAGCAGGGTTAGCATTGGTTGAAGACAAGTGCACCCTCAAAGTACCCTTAGTACACATCGCCATCATGCCCCCCCCCCCCCCCTTCTCCACGTGCGAAATTAAATTGGGATGAAGTGTCTTGCTCAATGACACAATGTGGTTGCCAGAGGCGGGATTCGAACCGACGACTTCTTGGATTGCAACAATCATCTCTACCTTCTGAGCCACCGTGCTCCCATAATATGCAGTAATAGAACTCTTTATGTGCACTTGTGTGATTATAAACGAATAATATTAACGTGGATACGGTTCCACTGGATCAACTTGTACAGTATAATGGTCAGTTTACTCGCAACTTCTAAGTGATGAGACAGGAAAACAACATTTTGTGTGGAAAACCAAAATGTTTTGTGGTCATTTCTGGCAACTAAATTGTCCGAAATTTTCTGGCATATTGGCCGAAAAATTGGCTCTTTCCTGACTCAGGGGTGGGTTGGGGCACAGTCCTTCATGAAACCCCGGCCCGTACTCCCATAATTTAGATGTACTAATTTTTTCCAAAGCACAAAGGACATCACTTGTTTTGCTTTCTATGAAAATATTCTGTAATTATTGAAGAGCAAATTTTGTGTTAAATGTTTTGGTGTCCTTCTGTATCTCAAATATCTGTTTTGGCTGCATAAAAACTAGTAGCATCACAAAAACTTTGATTTCCACTAAATGTTCTGTTTTCAAAACTGATCGATAGTTTTGTGTACAATACAGTTTGCCTTTTCACATTAAAAAGTTGGGAAAGCCCGTAATTTGTCCAACAAATTACAATTCTCCAGTTAAAGAATATTTTCGCAAAACCTGTCGGGTCCTATGATACCACAGGTTTTCATGGTAGCCCACAGGAGATAAAGTATAGTTTCCAGGCTTTTTTCAGACCAGTTAGCAGCCTGAAAGATATTCTAAAAGACCAAAATTATCAGGGTACCCCGTATGTGATAAAGTATAGTCTTCGGGGTTTTTTCGGTCCAGTTGGTCACTTATAAAGATATTCTAAAGACCGTGTTCTTCCGTGAGTGGTGCCCATGTTCTTAAAGGGAAGGCAACCAGGTTTT
This sequence comes from Pictodentalium vernedei, assembly GCA_031216915.1. Taxonomy (NCBI): domain Eukaryota; kingdom Metazoa; phylum Mollusca; class Scaphopoda; order Dentaliida; family Dentaliidae; genus Pictodentalium; species Pictodentalium vernedei. The sequence continues at coordinate 145,558,080 of CM062290.1, read as the reverse complement.
ACAGCACGGGTTAGGGAACCCAAATTCTTCTGTTTCCGTTCGGTTGGAGGAAGACACGATCCCACCTTTAATAAGAGGGTAGAGTGTATCCGAGGTGGGGTGAGTAAGATGGATACTAGGAATTGACTATTTTATTTTTTTATGACATGTGGTCAATTATTTCAAGGTCTAGGGTCATGTGCTTATTTTCGACGATTAACAGAAAGTGAACTTTGAGTCGTAAACAGCTATTCGGATCTTACATGCTCCCAGAGGCTTCCTTTCTAAATTAGAATATATTCATGGTGCAGGGAATATTGTTTTAGAAGTAACTATCCAGGAGATTAACAGCATTATATATCCTCCAGACTAAGTTGGTGTTGGTAAGAGAGACGGTGGATTCCAACTTGGCGTTAAGAAGATATTAAAGTGATTAATATGGATGGATTGTGAGTCGACCTTGGGGTGTGTACTTTAATTCATATATTTGAACCAAAAATACCTCATTAAGTACTTCTGGAAAACCATTCACAAACAAATTAACAAGAGTTGTGGGTGCTGCATGAGAATGCCTTTTCGGTTCCCATCTACTGCTAAACACGTATGTGTGCACTGGAATGCGTTGAAGAGCACAACTTTTCGGTAAAAAGGTTTTGTGCCTTCTGGAAAGAACTAAATGTGTCCGGAATACATCCCCTCCCACTGCTTAAATGGATGAAAAGAACTTTTTATGAAAATATCCAAGGCGGAATACCCGTATTGTAATAACTAACAGGTAATGTAGTATTATCCAGAAATGTAAAAAGTATTAACCACTCGTGTAATAATCATAAAGTAATAAACTCAACCACTAGTGCAATAGCCAGTCATGAATCGCTGATTTCGCAAATAAATTTGAATTTATATTACCCCTACTACAGCGATAAAACCAGCACAGGTGATGAAGGGACCTTAAATACCAGAATAAACTCACTTGAATACAACGAAGACACCCCCTTCAACGTATTGGACAAAACAAATGATATTTGACCTGAGAAACGCCTTTAGACTTATGAACAAATAATTAAAAATGGATAAGATGTACCAAAACTATAAGTTATGCCTCCCCAATGTTTATTTTTTTATTTATTTATTTATGTTGAAGATCATTTTCAGGATCTTTGGCTATCTCATGACCGCAACATTCTGATGAAGTCACGTTTGAGCCTATCGATTATACCCAAGCTTCCCACTTAAGAGGACTCTCACCCCGGTCGTTGGTTCCGGGTCCTATTTTACCAGTGAAGCAGAACTTGTTTACCAAGTAAACAATATAACTTCGTAAAATTTCGTTGAGAAAATGTTGGATTTCTTTTCATGGAATTTGATTACACTATTGGTTTAAGTTTATTGCATTACCGCTTAGTATTGCACGACTGGCTGTTATAAAGGTTCAAAAGCGCGATGTTGAGGTGACCAAAATTGGAAAAATAATAAAATATGAAAAGTACTGGGAGGATATGAACGTTATAATATCAAAGACATAGTCTACAGACAAAAATGAGAAATACATCTAACGCCACTTTCAACAGTTTTAATAAGTAAACAATAAATACTACAAATTAAACAACAGATTTATCACAATCACAGGCTGTTTTGTATATATATTTATACATTTTAACACACAAAGTGTTTGTTCTCTTCATTTCATCAAGAAACTATTCCAAAGACCAGATCTCAACATATACTACTCAAAGTTTGCTAAGCACCAAATAATTGACACATCACTGTTAAATTTGCTTGTGACATATTTGCGATATGTTTGGTGGATATGATTGGGGAATGTATTGAGATGGTCCCCAGTGTTTACATTAGCTCTCTTGACAGGCAGACTTTTCGTGACAGTCATGGAAAGCATGTACCCCTTGTTTTTCATGATGTTATCGTGTACTGTCTACATGACATGTGTAGGATATTCAGTCTTTATTTCAACACAAACCCTTGTGATTTAATGATTGAATATGGCAAATGCAAATGTAAGAAGACATTTGTCTGAAGCAGACATGTGGCGGGCTGTAGGGATGGTGGAGCAAGGGGCTACCCATCGTCAGGTTGGTGAAGCCCTTGGTGTTCCACATGCGGTGATCACCAGATCCTGGGCAAGATTTCAGCAGCATGGCACACCAGTAAGATGGCATGGTGGTGGCAGAGACAGGGCAACATCTGCATCTGAAGACCGGTTTTTGATATTTCAGGCCCGTAGGAACCGCTTTGCAACAGCAACCCAGCTTCGCAGTGACCTTCAGAATACATCCTGGGTAAATGTTTCGATGCAGACTATCCGGGCAAGGCTGCACGAAGGTGGTCTCCGATCGAGAAGACCATGTATTCGCATTCCGCTGTCCCAGAACTACCACCAGGCACGATATGAATGGGCCATGGACCATGTTGGATGGACCAGAGAAGATTGGCGACCTGTCCCTTTTACAGATGAGTCAAGGTACTGCCTAGACCACACCGAAAGGCGTTCTAGGGTATGGAAAATACCAGGAGAGCGATTCCAAGCAGCCAACATTGCTGAGCATGACCACTATGGTGGAGGGTCAATCATGGTCTGGGGCTGCATCAGTAGGGATGGAGGTACAGAGCTCTGTGTCCTTGAACGTGGTACATTGACTGCACAGCGGTATATTGATGACATCTTGGATGTCCACGTCAGATTGTATGCAGGTGCAGTGGGTGATAGATTCATTCTGATGAACGATAATGCCCGTCCTCATGTTACCCATGCTGTCGGGGAGTACCGACAGAGGGAGGGGATTGAGCGTATGGACTGGCCAGCAAGATCCCCTGACCTCAATAAAATCGAACATGTCTGGAATGAGTTGCAGCTTGTAATTTCAGCCCGTCCACTCCAGCCAAGAAGTGTCCAGGAGCTTGGTGCCATGTTGGTCCAAGAGTGGAACATCTCACAAATGACCATTGGGAGCATGAGAAGGCGTTGTCAAGCTGTAATTAACAGTAATAGGTCTCATACTCGATATTGAACCCATACCAGTTCGCTCCGTCAACTTTTTGGCAAATTGAAAAATTTCTTCTTTTACCAATAATATCCATTTCCCATGGTTATCGTATTCAAAAGCTAAAAAATAATGTCAAACACAAATAAAATCTTAATTTCTGTACTTAAATCATTAAAGATATAATTAAATAAAAAATATATACACTTTTCATTACAATATTTCAACTAAAACGTAAAACAAGTAGTTGCATATACTTGGTGCTTAGCAAACTTTGAGTAGTATATGTTCAAATGCAAAAAGAGAGGCACACGAAGCATGAGTCGTCAGCTTGTTTAAAGTTTCAAACTGATAATGTTATTTTTTTTGCTGATGACTTTCAATTTCAAGTGCAATATCAACTTTTTCAACTGTCGTTATTATATTGGGTAAAATAATGGTTTTGTTTTATTTTTATGTTGCGCACATTTATAAAACGACAGAATTGTTCCTACCATCTGCAAAACATTCAACCGGTTTGCAAAACTTTCAGATCGGAGAAAAATTCTACATTGTTATTTTTTTTATTTCAGTCTCGAAGTTTGTTCTAGTGTTGAACCGCTTCATGGTGAACATGACAAGTCCAGACAGTTGAAAAAAAATGTCCATGTCTCATTTGTGAGAGGAAACAGCTGCGGACGGGAAGTTATGTGATATGTGACATTGGGGAAATTGTTAAAGAACACCACATACAGTATATTGACAAAACGCCCATAGAGTGCACTAAGACGCCATCTGCAGTGCTGTTACATTGCAGCTGGTGCTCTGTTACATTCAATGGACGAAAGAATGTAGTTCTAGCGAAGTTGTACCATTTATCAAATTGCAACGACACTCCGCGACATGGCTTGTGTGGCGTGATAGGTAATATTAACACTTGTTGACAGGTGGGTATTGTGTTTTGTCGAGCCTCTCTTGGGGAGCGTATTGTACATTTGTAATATATATATCTCATGTGATATGTGCTTCACCAATCAATGATCATTATTCATTACGATTTCCGTGGAATGTGCAGTAAAACTATATAAACCAAGTATACAATCAAAGTCTTGCAATATCAGACATCAGCTGGGAATCGAAGTTTACATATAAGGATGGCAGAAGTTTTTCTATTTGTCAGAAGAAGAATAAATGTACGTTAAATGAAATAATGTTTTGCTTTCAAAGACTCTTTGCAAACTGTTACGTACTCGAGGGGCTTTAAGGATACTTCTCTGTCATTGACTCATCTGTGTGGTAAAGAAAACATGTGTTACACACTGGAGTGAACGTGGGATGTGCGCTCTTATCTTGCCGATTACCTTTTCTTATTCTATTTTATTCTTTGTTCTCTCAATACAATGTTCTGTACAAAATGCATGAGGACATATTAGGGATATTAACATTTGTTTCTTTCAGTCAAGGTCATTCGTTATTAACTCCTTCAATACTGATGCCCTACGTTGAATCATGCCCCACTATTTTAGTCTTGTATCGGGGATTGTTCAAAAAGTTTAAGGTGGTGATCCAGGTGTACTCTCTCTCTTTCTCTCTAGCTCTCTCTCTCTCTTTCTCTCTTTTTGTCTCTTTCTTTCTCATCCCCTGCCTGTCTCTCCCTCCCTCCACACTCTCTGTATGTCTCTTTCTCATCCCCTGCCTCTCTCTCCCCTGCCGCTTTCTCTCCTTCTCTATCTCATTCTCTCTTTCTTTTCCATCCACTCTCTCTCTCACTCTCTCGCTCTCCTCCCCCCCTCTCTCTCTCTCTCTCTCTCTCTCTCTGATCCACTTCTCCACAAGAAGGACCATAAATTTAGGTGTTTGTTTCATTTTCTCGAATTTCAACTCCCAGTCGGAATAAGCTGAAAAAAACGTTTTTTTAATATTTTAATTGCAAACTCAATTTTAAGCGCATCCTTTTAAAAATAGAGTATCTGTTAAGAACCATTTCTAACTCGACCACTACCAAATTTATCAAAGAAAGAGGCTGAACTGGACTGTGGCGTTATAGAGGGTCATGAGAAATAGTTTTATAGCCGATTCAGCATGCTGTAGCGCTAAAAATATTTGGAATTAACTTTTAGTCATTTTTAGCGCTATTTTGATGTTTCTATATCAATTGAAATTATAGTCAATTTTCTCGACTTTTGAACCACAAAATGCCAAATTTATGGCAGACATCGACCAATGGTTATAATATTTTGTGGGTGTCGTCATAATTTTGACATTATGGCGTAAAATCCTTTATTTTTGGACATTTTAAACTTTTTATGAGTACAAAAAAACTTACGATTCTGATCTTTTGAAATTATAATCCTCTATATCCAAAAAAGCAGTCAGTTGTTAGCCGAAGGAAAAATCGTCTTTGACGCCGTTCAGGAGACTTTATGACACCAACAGCGAAAAAAATGAAGTTTGTCCAATTTGAATAAAATTTCAGTCTGTTATAGAGCTAGAAAAATAAAAAGTCTCGTACTTTTTTACCTTGGTTATTTAACCTTATTTTTTACGTTTCTGCATCCGTTTTTGTAATTTGGCCAATTTTGTGACTCACAGAATTTCAGAACTACAAAGGATACCTCTACAATATTTCACAGATAGCTCAATCAATATTTGGTGCACAATGTAGTTTGGGCCTCGACTGACGTAACACCAGTGACGCTATGACATTAAATGCAACCTGAGTTGCAAAATGTCCAAAATTAAATCTCACTGCATGCAGGTGAAATCAAATTACGTTCAACTTCAGTTTGGTTCAGATTATATTTTAGTACTCACTATTCTACATAGAAAGCTAAAACAATTTAAAAAGCGCTCTACAACTACCAGAAATATGATGTAAGTACAGAAATGTAGGGACGTATAGGGCTTTTTCATTAAAACGCCAATTTTTGAAATCATACTGTTTATATTGATGATACGCAAGGCTATGAAATTATACACAGTACTTGCTACTTGTGAATTCTTGCAAATGATTATAATTGGTTATTAGGAACCTCATAATTTTGACGTTTGGACGTAGAAACGTTATTTTTAAACAATTTCGATTTCTTACATATTGCTAAAAAGGTCTTTGCTTCTGAAATTTTGGAAATATAATTCCCATTAAAACCATAACAAAAAAATAATATTTACATCATTTCAAATTCCGACGTTTTGAAATATCAACCATTTTGTGACCAGCAGAACTCCGAAACTACACTGCAATATTTCACAGACTGCTTAATTAATACTTGATTTGGTGCACAATGCAGGTTTGATCTAGATTGGCATAATTCATTTGACGCTATAGCGTTAAAGGCGACAGTGATCGCAAAACATCTAAAATCAAATTTCACTGGATGAAGGTGGCATCAAGGGGCAATACTTTTTCCGTTGGTTGATGTGCGAATTAAACGGAATCAATTTTCTCCATGCTGAAGAAACTGATTTTCACCGATTGTCCACTGGTTAGGGTATCAGGGGCGATAACTGGATGCTCATATGGGTACTAGGAGGACGTGAGCTTCATCTTGGGGCTTCATCTTGAGGCGATACGACAACGACAAGACTATGATTTTCACTTTCCGATACTAAGATATTTTCATTTCCCTATTGTGTTTATAACATTTGTTTCTCTATATTTTCAGATTTGGTAGAGGTTTGATGAATAGACCTATTGTCGTATTTGATGGATTTGATATTAACATCTCCGATAAGGAAGACTTATCTGAAGGAAACTGAATGACCAGTTTTCAGGTTGAGGAGTCTTGATAATACGAGTTTCTGCGGTGTTGGTGTAATTATTTGCAAAATTCAATACTTTGTTGTATCGCCGGGTAACCTAATTTGTGTGTTGTTGTCACTTGTGTGGTATGGTATAATCGATGTGGTGGTTGGGGTTGTGGAGATTTTTAGCTTATTTCAGTTCATGTGACATTTTAGTACATATGATTCCAAATAGAAAGCTGAAAAAATGAAAATCGGACTTCAATTACCGGAGATATGACGAAAATACTGACATTTTAGAGACGTTTTGTACATTTTTCTTTAAACTCCAATTTTCAAACACGGAGAGTCCCGTATTGATGAGACACACAACTATGAAATTTTACAAACCACCTGCTAGGTTCCATTTTAGCAAACCATTATAATTTAGTTGTCAATGTGACGTTTTGATGTAAAAACGTCATTTCTCGATTCCTCATGCATATAAATTGTCTTACCTTCCGGAACTGGGAACTGTAATACAATTTATATCCAAAAATGTAATCAGTTTTCATTCGACCGGACGAAAAAGTACACGAGAGGAGAAATTTTCAAGTTATGACGACTACGTCGAAAAGATTAAAGTTCATCCGATTTCAATGAAATTTTAGTATGTTATAGAGTTCAAAATATTTATTTATTTATTTATTTATTTATAGGTGTTTTTAAGGTCACATATTTATGTACAATGACTAATCATGACCATGACAGTTTTACGGGTGGAGGAAGCCGGAGTATACAGAGAGAACCACCGAGCAACGGCGAGCAGCTGTCAGCTCCCCAACATACCAACTCCACATAAGCAGTGTTAGCATTGGTGGAAGACAGGGGCACCATCGACGTGCAGTATGCCTCAGTACACAACGCCACCGTGCCCCCACGTGGGCACTGGGGATGTAGTGTCTTGTCCAAGAACACAACGCGGTCGCCGTAGGTGGGATTCGAACCGAGGACCTCTCGGCTTCCAGTCTGCACCTCTACCAACTGAGCCATCGCGCACCGAGCTCAAAATATCAAAAAACTCTGTAATTTGTATTTTTCAATTTACCGTCATTTTCAACTTTTTTATGTCTATTTCAGTTTATTGACATTGATGGTCGATGACGCGCCTGTTGATCTCTAGTTAACCCTTTACCCAACGTAACGGCCAAAACCGACCAATGCTATTCATAAAAAACTGCCATTCAATATTCATTATTTTTTTTCATTTTGTGTCTCAAACCATAGCTTATGCCTACCTTATTAAAACTCGTTCCAATGAAGGGTCATAAGTTATGTTTTTGACCCATGAAATCTAAATAATCAGTTATTCGATCATTTTGTTTGCAAATGTCGTCTACTTTTTATGTTGGGTAAAGGGTTAAGCCATACAACGAAGTCGTTAGCCTTTTTTCTTTCTTTTTCGTCCGACCAAATGTTCGGATACTTTCCCTTAACCTACACTGACGAAATGTTTAGAACAATCTGACGCATTTTGAATTTTGACTATATGACGCTCTATGATGTCACCTCAGCGTTCAGGAGACTTTATTCAGAAATCGGAAAATCTCGCCCGGACAACCCTTTGTTTTAAGAAATCCTGCCCGCCCGCGATGAGAGGGATGCGAGTTTGAAATGTTTGGAGTATTTTTTTTATATATCAACGCCTGTACCAAGCCCCATCTTTCAACCTTTGCATACACTATCTCCGATAAAAGCCAGGACTAAAAATGTCTTCTGTCCTGGGAAATTCTTAATCCCTCGTGTGTCGTTATGGTGGTCCTAAGTCAGAAAAGTTCAATTTTGTCCGATTTCCATGAAATTTTAGTATGTTGTAGACTACCAACAGATAGGAGACACTTGTTTTTGGTATTTCGCCATTTTGACGTTTTACTTCACTTCAAATTTTAGCATTATCTTATTAAAAACCCTGATATTATGACACGTATAGCTCCATAGTTCTGAAAGTTACACCTTTCAAACTTTGTACATCTATTTCTGGTTACCTGAAATTGGTCCATCATTTTTCAGTTTGCAGAATTTCGTTGGAGGAAGCCGCATTCTAATTTTTTTTTTAAAGATTTCAATTTACACCCAATTTTTAATTCTATCTTTCCGAAATTTTTTAAATATAATCTCTGCAAAAACATATCTAAAAATATGTTGCTTTCCTAGGACATTCTCAACCATTATAGTCGAACGCTGAGATGACATCATATGGTCAAAATTCAAAATGCGTCAGATTGTTCTAAACATTAGGTATGTTGTTGATCCCCCAAAATTAGGAGATAGCTGTTTTTTTTGTTTTTCAATGAAACATCATTTTGACGTTTTAACGCCACATTGAATGTTAGCTCATTTTCTCTATTCTTAACCCTTCTTAGCCGCTTTTCCGGCGCATGTACATGATTTGCCATAATTTCATTAAAGAGGATGGCTGATACGTGAATATGTGGTATAGACCAATCAATATTTTCAAGCTCCAAAGCTGCACGTTGAAAATATTAATTGGTCTTTCCCCTAACAATGAATATGGACTCTTCAACTCCTGCTATTGAACTGATATGGAAGATACCACCAGCGTTTAAAGGGTTAATTAAAAGCCTTACATTCCTGAGTCAAATTGCGCTCTATTAACACAGGGTACATTTCACACTCACCAGACCTATTTGTGATCAAATCAAGTTGTTAACACTATTTTTTTCATTTTATTTTGACACACCCATTGCCAGAAATGCCAGTTACACTTTTTTCTATACTTTTTATTTTCAACCTCCTTTTGAGCTAAGCTTAGCTTTTCGATTTTTCGGAAATATAACCTCCACCAATATTTATTTATTTAATGATGTTTAAGGTCACACATTTTTGCACAATGGCTAATCATGACTACAACATGAGTATCAACTCAAGACCAGGGGTGAGTGTTAATAAGCCATGTTTCCCATTTTAGAGAAGGTTTGCACCTCCCAAGCATTGGTAACTGGGTCCTATTTTACGAGTAAAACATAGCCTGTTATCCTCCACCAAAAAAACATATCTAAAAATGTAGTGCCGTCAAAGCAAATTCTCAACCGTTATACCCGAATAATGAGGTGACGTCATCGAGGGTCATATGGTCAAAAATTAAAATGCGTCAGATTTGTCTGAAATTTTAGTATGTTGTAGAACTAAAAAAAAAATTAGGAATAACTCGTTTTCGGTTTTTTTTCGATTTCACGCCATTTTGACGTTTTTACGTCACTTTGGTGTTTTGCCTATTTTCTCAATTCTTCAATAAAGCCATAAATACTTGATTCCATTTGCGCCCTATTAATACAGGGTACTCTTATTAAACTTACCACAGCTAACTGCGATCATATAAAGTTGTTAGCTCTATTTTCTTCTTTTTAATTTGACATATACGAAGCCAGCGATGCCAATTTTATGGATTTTTATACCTTTCATTTTCAGCCTCATTTTGAGATTTCTGGAATACTCGGAAATGGAATCTCCGCTATCTGAACATTTGGCGCCGTTCTAAGACATTCTCAACCGTTATATCCGAACGCTGAGATGACGTCATAGAGGGTCATATGGTCAAAAAGTAAAATGCGTCACATTTTCTGAAAATTTAATATGTAATAGATATATCACTATTTTGTGTACTATATGGGTAAATAATTGTACAGTTGTGCAGGTGTCCGGAGATATTTTGGACGAGGCGAAGCCGAGTCCAAATATTGGAGGGCACCTGCACAACTGTACAATTATTTACCCATATAGTACACAAAATAGTGATATACGTGATTTAATCCACAGCCCCTCAATGTTAACAAAAGTCAAAAAATTGATATTTTAGAAAGTTTGACACGAGTAAAACCACATTTTAAAACCCTTTTTCTTGCTCTACCCCCGAAAAACAAAATGGGCATAACCCATTGTTTGCTTGCTAGAAAGTCTATTGAAGTCATGACACGCATCAGGAGTTCGGATATTGTGAACAGATCTGTGGCTTCGAAGTGAACTCACATCATGACGTAATTTGTTCTCCCGCTAATATAATGTCTCAGCTCAAGGGTGGAACACTTATTCAATCCCTCACCGAAAGTGCGGCAGATAAATTTAATAATCGTTCATTTTTAAAGCATTTGGAAGAATAATTCTTTTTTATCTGATGAAGAGGTTCGCTTTCCCTCAGGGGTGGCGGGTGGTGGTGCCTGATTGCCGTATTAATATTTGAAAAAGGGCGTTTTTTAGGTTATTTATTTATTTACTGGTGTTTAAGGTCACTTTTCTGCAGCTATGGCTACTTGTGACCGCAAAAAAGGTGTAAAGTCAAGTTTAGCCAATCGTTTACACCCATGCTACCCATTTTAGGGGACTTCTACCCCGGGCAGTGGTGACCAGGTCCTATTTTACCAGTAAAACTGAACTTGTTTACCACAGCAAACAAGCACTGCTTCACTTCCGAGGTTTCCACAGGAGTCCTTTTTAGGTTACCAGGGCTGTTGGTTATTAAAAGCAAAAAAAAAAATTAAAAAGTACATCATAATTTGGACACGATGCACACTTAATTCAGCAGCTCTGTCGAGAAAAGCTTGTCGATAATTCATGTGTTAGAAAGTTTTTCACACCTCCTTTACAGCATCTTTACTTTTGAATGGTTATGATTACAGTACCGTGACAATCGTACAAATATCTAGTTATTGGGATTGTTTCAAAACCGTCCCAATATCCAGATATTGGTACTGTTTTACTGAGCTGTTCTCATCAAAACCGTACTTGGTGTGATTTTATAGGGCTTGTTTTCATGACAGAGAACAAAAGAAATATTAGGTAGCTGTGGATTAAGTTGCAGAAGTAAAAAGTAAGAGATATTTTTTTTTTCTTTTTCGATTTGCTTCCATTTTGTCGTTTTTACGTCACTTCCAAGTGTAGGCTATTTTTGACATACCTCATTAAAAATGAGCGACGGGTACACTTTATTGAGCAGCTTAGTACGCAAAAGGGCGACAGACACCTTCCCTTCATTGCTGGGAGCTTGGGATTTGGTCGGGCTTCGTTGGATGACTTCTGGAAATTCGTTTTGTAATTTCAAAACCATCTAGTTTATTATGCATTCCTACAATTTTCGGGATATGGAGCTATTTATTTATTTGGGTTTAACGACACATTAACAGCCAAGGTCACATCGTGTCGGTGACAGTTTCATGGATGGAAGAAGCCGGAGTACCCGGAGAGAACCACCGAGCAACGACGAGCAGCTGCCAGCTCCCAACATCGTAACTCCGCACTGCAGTACAGGCAGGGTTAGATTGGTTGAAGACATGCGCATCATCGACGTGCAGTACGCATTAGTACACGGCGCCATCGTGCCCCCATGTGGACAATTGGGGTGAAGTGCCTTGCCCAAGGACACAACGCGGGAGTCAGAATCGATCGCTCAGATGGTCACCCATCCGAGGACTAACCGGGGTCGACGTTGCTTAACTTCGGTGATCTGACGAGAACCTGTTACCGCAACGCCACCGCGCCTCCTGGATATGGCGCTATAATTGGGCATTTCTGTTTTATGTTAACATGGGGTGGTTTCATCTCCAATTATGGTTCGTGGGGTTCAGCGCTGTTTTTGGGCGTTTTCGTCCTTCGGGTATTCTCACTGATACGGACATTTTCGAGCACCACAAATTTACATACTGCCAGTTCCCACTAGTAGTTCCAGTCCCAAGTAAACTAAACCAAAAGTACCTTCACAATCTTACGGTTACTGACTGAGTTCAGCACATCCTTAACGCCAGCTATGTCGGATGGGTTAGATGGAATTGTTATAAACTTGGTGGATTCCATCGGCTCAAAAATATGATGACTCTAAAACATCGCATGCGACAAATCACATGCAACGCTGGTATTGATCCAAGTCTGTTACAGCTTTGACCTTTTGATGAACAGAAATTTGATAGACAAAACATAAAATTTAAGACGTGCGGTTTGAACACATATAATTGTCGGAGGTGGAAATCGTTTCAAAAAGGGTTAAGAATCAATCCTTTTTTACATGTCTTTATAGAGAGATGAAAAATAAATGCTCGTGACAAATACTACATATGTTCAATTTCTATTTGAATAAATGCAAATTTGCAGTTCAAGTGCCACTTGGTGGATAAAAACGAACGAAAAGAAAAAAAAATCGACACCGTAAGAGCTGATTTAAAATACAATTCCACACAATATATGTCAATTGATTTTCATGTAAATGTTGAACAAAAGGCTTTATTCGTACACTTTCTGTCGAGTCTTACTAACAGAACGGGGCACATGTCAATAAGTATGTTGCTTTGTTCAACGCAAATTTATTTTACTGTCAATAAAAGCAAGCTACATTTAAATGACCACTCACTTGGTTGAATTTAACCTGATCAAAACTACAATGTTAAGTACAACGATTCGTATTTTTAGTTGCCATTGAGCTCTCGCCTACGTTGCTCTGCTGCTTCGACGGCATGATTGTAAAAAAAAATTTCAGCGTTTGCTTAGCTTGTTAAATAAACTAGAAAACAAATATCACAATCCAACGGTAGCACCCTATGTCCAAGAGTTATAACCAAGTCGGAGAACTATTAACAACTCAATAGGAGTGACCCGTTGGTTAGTGCGGCGAATCTAACCAGAGGCATTTGTGCAGTGTCCTTCGGTAAGTCCCCGACCATATATGCTTGAGAAGGAACACGGAGGTGAGGTGTGCAAATTCATATGACCCGTTGATGATACAGCTGTCCTCAGCCAAGACGGATCGAGATCAAACTTCATTGTGATTGGATAGTGACTTGTAAAATCTGAATGTTACTTTCCCCTGCTTTGTAGTCCTCCTTCAGACTCCGGGTTTCGACGATTATAAAATATACCGATAAAACAGGAATGCCCCTCTATTGTTGAAGTTGTTGAAAACAGAAACACAACCAAAGATCAAATGTATATACACATGTTTCAACATCGCGATTTTGGCTACTATTTATTTATTTATTTATTTATTTATTTATTTATTTATTTATTTATTTATTTATTTATTTATTTATTTGGTTTAACGACACTTTCAACGGCCACGGTCAGGTAACACCACTAAAGATCAAAGGTAGGTGTAAATATTTCTTCATCGCCATTATTTTTATTTTTCGACGACTATAAAATTTACCGATAAAAAAGAAATGACCCTCTATTGTTGAAATTGTTGACCCCCCCCCCGCCCCCAAGATCAAATGTATATACACATGTTTCTAAATCGCGATTTTGGCTACTATTTATTTATTTATTTATTTATTTATTTATTTATTTATTTATTTATTTATTTATTGGAGTTTAACGACACATTCAACAGGCAGTGTCATGTATCAGAATTATAGATATTATAAATATTTAATGCGCACTACATTCAGGCGAAATTTGACACAGGGAAACAGAATGATTGTATCAGTACTGGAAGCAACAATATTATCGTGACTTCAGATTTTTTACCTCCGTATTATAGTTATTCAAAATTAAATGACCGTTTGCTGTATGGATTTGTTTCGTTGGAATTTTTTGCAAAAACTTTTCATCTTATACACAGAAAAATGACTTCTATGAAGGACAATCGACTAAGTTGCAGAGAATTATACCGATAGTTTGGTACTTTTAATAATAACTTTATGCTTTCAATAGTTGTTGAGGATTAATACATCGTTGTGACGGTTAACTCTCTGCACACTGATGTTAACATGGCAAAGTTTTCAGCAAGAAGTATTTTCATAATGCAGTTTGATATTTAACCAAATATACCTTGTTGACAGAGCTCAGTTCAACAAAATATAATCGGTTGAATTCAAAGTTAAACGAGAAAAACAGAGTGATTGAAGAAAATTATGTTGCACCGCCGGAGTGCTGAGGGTAAACTGTATGCAGAGTTCATTCACATTGAACATGGCAGTTCAAAATGAAGTGTCTTAGAAAACAAATATTTCAAAACATCTTAACTACGAGGCGACTAAACCGACATTATCTTAAAAAATTACCTTGTCGAACTGTGATCGCAATATCAGACACCCATCTGTCCGCCCTTCCGCAGCAACATAAAATCTCACCTGCGATAAATGAAATGTACCGAGGTACTATTTTCATTTCCTTCACTTGATTCGGTATTGACTTCGCCTGATTTAATTTTCGAAATCTCGATCCACTAATGTGTAGCCTGATTTAATTTCCGAAATCTCGATCCACTACAGTGTAGCGATGGAATCGAGTTTGATTGCGAAAACGGCCAGTTTTGAGTTCGCAGTGCTACAGTACGTGGAGAGTGGATTGTAACTAAATCACCCGCGGAGTGGAGTTATCATCCAAGCTATAACTTTCAAATTTTGTATATATCGACAACCAGCACCAGCAATGTTTCAGCCAATGGACCTCCGGGTTTAACCCGGAGGTCCATTGGCTGAAACTTTGCTGGTGCCGGTTGTGCTTTGCAACAAATTTGCAATTATTGCTCGGGTGGAATCTACACTCTGCGGGTGATTTAGTGATAATACACGCTCCACGTACTGTATATACGTGTATGCTGCAAAACTGGCTCACTTCAAACAAAGTGTAATTGGCAGAAACTGCACGCCACCAGCCCCAACTAAATGTCACAGAAGAACTCAACATAAATCAAACATACACGAATGATATTTATGTCTAGTGATTCATAAGTAGATATCTTAAATATTCACCATTAAACACATTTCTGAAAAACTGGCTCAACGTCAGTGGCTACACTCTAAAATTAGTTGGGTTAAAAATCAACCCAAATCAACTGGACTGAGTGAATATAACCGAAATCATCTGGGTTGAGTGAATATGAACCCAGTTGGGTTCGTATTCACACAACCTAGATGACTTCGGTTGATTTTTAATTCAACTGACTTTAGTGTGTACGTTTGTTTGTTTACAGTTTTGAATACTGAATACGTATTTCAACTTATCTTGAAAATACATTCATGTGGTAACGTTGTCATGTCCTAAAAAGGACCCGTATTTTTATACTTTTTTGAAGGAGAATGATATTCTGGAAAATAATTAGGATTCAGGGGCGTTGTGAAGATAAACGATTGGAGGTGGAGGGGAGGGCGTGATTTGCCTGATAAAATGCTCCATCTACATTATCAAGCATGTCTTCTTCGAAGGAGTGCCTTCATGATGAAGCTGAAATATTAGCCAGTCGTCATTTTAGTTAAATCACAATTATTGAATGTAAAAATGTATTTGTGGAACTTCTTATTTAATTAGCAAGTACCCTATCTGTACTCAAAATATGTCATGCCTGGTCCCAATAGACCGAATTGGGTAATACAGACCCCCGAGGTGTATGACAGACTCTGTGTGTGACATTAGTCCAAGTATCGAATCTTGCGTCAAAAGAAAGCGTATGATTAAAAGCACGAGCGAATCTATATCTGAAACTCCAATCCAGATGAAAATGTCTGGATTGGAAAATTTTATTCACACCCCGACCCCCATTAGCGACGCTTCTATTAGGGTTGATTATACCATATCTCTGTAGAAAATCGAGTGTTTCAAAACCGTATAGCCGAATTGGAGTCATCTTAATTGGCATTCCGTGCACCTTTCTCAGTATTGTTGGTGCCCAGTCCGAATTAAACATTCACGCTCCCCATTCCATCCTCACTTGTACGTCTTCGGAAAGGACTGGGGTTCCCATGTAAGGTACCTTCCTGAAATCAGTGTTTTTCATCTAAATTCACTTTAATCGCAAAACTCTGCACAGCGTGAAATTTCAAACTATCGCTTATTTATAAATAACTGGTACTTGTTAAAATGAAGGGAAGCCCTCTTCTTCAAGAGCCTGAGAAGAAATTCCCGGATTCTGGAATTTGCCATATTTATCATACCTCGTGAGATTACAGGTTTTTGTCTCAATACATTTTGTACATTTAGTTCGTTCTACCGTGTTTACAGTGACGGAAAATTATGTTCCACCACAGGCAAACGCCGCAAAAATGTACTATATGTATTCACTGACGCACCGGTTGCATTAAATGCGTATCGCACAACTATTTCGTTCGTGAATTACAGTGCATGACAAAGGGAGACATAGCTTGGACCTGTTTTGTAATTCCTTCTTGTAATACAATCATGTGATAAGTAACAGTTTATTCCTTTCAACTTACAATTTCGACACTTCTCAAATAAATATCAGCTTCACCAAAAGAATAGATGCGAAATGAAATACGAAAAGTCACTGATTTTAATTTTGACCCAACAAATAGTTATGTCTAAATTATATTCAATGATAACTTTGACACAAATCGTTACTTCAAAATTATATTCAATGATTTTTTGTTTCACTTTGGACAGTGTTCCCAGTTAAACCATGAGGGGAAACATTTTTGGATAATCTTCTGCGGAAACAAAATAGTCACATTCGTTGACAAGCTGACGCAAAACGCAACAAAACTGAAAAGAGGATCAGAATTGAGGAATGGAGGTCAAAGTATTATTGGACCTTCCTTTGAATACAAAATAGATTACCCAGTTTTAACCCTTTGAACCCTGATGGTATCTTCCATGTCAGTTCAATTGCAGCAACTGGACGAGTCCACATTCCTTTTGTTGGGAATAGACCAATTAATATTTTCAACGTGCATATTAATATTAATTGGTCTACCCCACACATTCACTCAGCAGTCATCCGACTTAATGAACTTATGACGTATCATGCTTCCGGGCCGAAAAAATGGCCACTCGGGTTTAAAGGTTAAACCAAATACTTTCTCCACAAAGGTACCAATTCAGTCAGGAAATAAGTGTTTAAAGAGTTAATTACTTGATGGTGCGTCGTGAAAATGGCCGATGGGGGGGGGGGGGGCGGTGGGGTGGGAGTTATGTAAGCCTGATTTGTCCGAACTGTAATGACTGAAATCCCGACTGATACTGATAAAATATTCCAGCTATTTTTTCTTATTTGGTTAACAAATACCCCACTACAAACTGGCCGTGCTGTGCCCCCAACAATCGGAATCGGATACAGACCTCCAATGTGAACCGACTCCATGTACTGACATTAGTCCAAGTATAAAATCTAGTTCGGAAAGAAAATCCATGGTTACAAGCAAGAGCCGAATCAATATTTAGGACCCCAATCCGGGCGAAAATGCCCCGTTTGAAAAAGTTATTGGGGAGTGTCAAACCCCCTTAGCGACACCCCTGATTACTTGGAATGTTTTGTTTGACAATAAGGCTCACACTAGATGCATCACACATGGTCGAAACATCCGAATGAAAACGGATATAGTTAACACGTAGTTTATCGTAACGCTATATGTCGAAATTCAAAACTCGCATCACGTGTACGCAAAGCTCGCACCATGTCTCACGCGTAAAGCCATAGGGTCTTGAATTTCTCAATCTTCTTGCAACAAATTGTCTGTTTCGAATTCCGATAAGATGCTATTATGTGCCTGCAGAGCCCTTTGTTACAGTTTACCACAATGTACATCAGAAGTTTAAAAAGTGAAACCCAAAAAATGAACTGAGTCTGCTTTGATAACAACTGTAACGGCCACTATCTGATAATTTTCCCAACAGAAACAATATGACGTCTGAAAATGTCTAGTGCTGACGGCAATTTTTCAATAAGTCGCATTCGGGATTTTACAATACATAACAATAACGACATGGTTGACGGAAAGTTACCACAATATTTAGCACAGTTTGGAAAATCATGTACCCAACTACGTCCTCAGAAGTGTTAAGATTCGCTCATGTTCCCACCAAAAGATATTATTGCACCTATTCCCCGTTTGTTTCAGTTTTGTTTCCATTTTCTGAGCCATGTCTTTGTGGTTGCTGATGGTGAACCGTTTCTTCCAATTTAGCCAAGGATGAGACACTGCCTATACTAGCTTCTCCCGTGTATTCAACAATTTCACCATATTCACCGGCAGGTTTTCCCTCCTTACTGTGGCGTAACCCATAGGCAAAATATAGAATTAGTCCTGTAAATAAAAATAATGAAGTCTCAAATAATGTTAAACCTGCTCCGTGTTAGCTTAAAATTGTTGTCAATTAGCGCGCGGGATATTACTTCTAAAATGCACCAAAAAATATACCAAAATCAAATGCAACGAATTTATCGAAAAGATTTAGTAGTATCATTAGAGGTTCACAAGGACGTGAAAACTGCATAACAAGCCCCCAATCCACATTATGGTCGATAAGCGATAACTTAATTGCTGGTTCGAGGATCTTTATGATGCGCGATTTCCGGGGCAAATTAACTTGGAGATAACAAAGCTGATTTTAAACATTCATACAAAATCGTCCAATGAGAGCAAAAGGTGTTGAGCAATTGAATTTGGTACCTTTATGCTTTCGATGGATGAAATGAAGCCATTCACATTATCACTACTGGCGCAAGATTCAAGGAACTCAAATGCTTGCATGGCTTTGGGCTTATCAGTATACAAATTTGAATACAGTTGACGGTACTGAAATCAATATTGCGTCATTCCCGTATATTGTCAAACAGTACAGCCTGAAAGCAAACTATTACAAAATACCTTTTCTACTCCAACTGACGTTCGCAATATATATAGTTTTCTTACATTTATCGGTATCGCTATCGAGTCGATATCCGCTTTTCTGATAACACCTGTTTCGGCCCATCACTATTTCATAATGCTCTCAAGCCAGCAGTCTAATTATGTAAGTAATTCGAAGTTGTTACGGCCTGGAACCCGTTTGGCTCTTGAATAGTCCATTGCCTGTGCTCACTCGTTTGGAATACTACAGTGGATGGAAAAGCGAACCAGCGATTCGCTTTTCCGACGAACTAATATATTCCACACTACTGAATCTGAAATATACCATAAACCTTTATTTTCTTTGGATGAACGATGAACGCCAGAAATGATGTTCAATCGAGAATTGATTTCGCCGACTTTTTGCGACATTACCATTATAAATGAATACTCGCCACAGTCGTAGATTTATGATTACACCGCGTTGTTCCAATAATGGTGATAATATCTTAAAGGATTAAAGGTGAATTAAATACTCATTGACTGGAATATCTATAACTGGAGTACGAAGATATCTGTGTTTCTTTGTATATAAAGGGACATCACATCACATCAAGAGTAGTCGGCTCGTAAACTCCACGAAAAGTGGATAAACAAACAGCTCATAACAGCGTCGAATTCCTTCCTGAATTAGACTGGTGACCTGATAGCTTGCATTTTACACTGAATATCAAATTAACGTCTTGGTCTCGAGAAGAGTTTTACAAGAAATGTTCCTCTTAATAATAATAATTATTCATCTACGTTCAAATAGGGTTATCTTAAGAATCTAAGGGCTTAATTGTTATTAAACAATTCTTTATCCCGTTTCCTAGAGAATTCTGCATGCCTAATATCTAATTATTTTTAGTATTATATCCATGGAGGTATACTACTTTCTGAAGTTACCTCGTCAGTACGAAGTTGAAAGCTAGACTCCGACAGTGAACCGAAGTGATTTGAGATGAATAATTTTGAATCTAGCACCGTTCAGAAAGTTTCATAATAAACATCAAAATATTCTGTCCAGAGAGAGCTGAGAAGAATATTTATCAAGAAAGTTATCACTGTATAGAGAATTATACGTAAACCACATTATACGTATAACTGCGGGATCTTATTAAATGTCTAAATACATGTATAAAACCGATGAACAAAATTTAATGTCAAAATAATCAGTAAACTGAGTCTTGAGAACAAGTTTTCCTAACACTGAACTAAGTTGGCATGTTGGCCTCCACAGAGAACAACATAATCCCAGGAGCTCGATTCGAACATACAGGAATCCAGTTCCGCCCAACATGCAGCAAGATAAAATTTATCAACCGGTTTCGTGCATTGGTTCGTGATGAAGTAGTGACGAGATGACCACACACCACATAGCTGGTATTCAGATTCACAAAAATGAGCCTAAATATGGGCTTAGGGACCAAATAGCATGGCATTGGAACCACCAGATATTGAGATGATTGTATACCAATGTTTCATGAATGGGATTAAGCAAAAATTACCCTTCTGCACACTGATGTCAACATAGCGAAATTTCAAGTAGAAAATTTGTCTATAATGCAATTAATGTAACCAATTCAGACTTGTACGACAGAGCTCGACGAGGTCAGACAACCAAGAGTTGATTGGCTAAATTCCTTGTTGAAATATGGGGAAACCATTGCAGCTTGATGTTTTGATATTTACACATCATCGTGCAGAGAATTAAGAACCCAGAAGCTTTAATTGGATAAGCCCGAATCTCATCACACAAGAATTCTGTACAACAAGAGTCAAATTATTTGCGAATCATTTCTACAGAAGAAAATTTTCCAAGAAGAGTAGCAATATCGACACAGGAACTTTAAAAAATTCTTAATGTATCGCCCCAAAGTATACTGCTTTCCTAATGTCATAAGATTATGTTTTCTAGTTCTCTTTTATGTTCCGTGCGTGTTCATAATGAATCGAACAGGTATACTCAATATGATGTATGATCTTCACGTTGGGAAATATGTCTAACATTTTTCACATGCTTTGATACATGCTTAAACCCGAATAGGAGTTGCATTCGAGCACCAACCCTTCCGGCGACATGTTGGTTGATCTTTTACATAGGACAGGATACAAGCTGCACAGTGCCAGAATGCTTCCATGAACAATTTATTTCTTTTTGTCCATGAAACTAGCGTATGGACCTCGTTGGAACGGGGTTGTTGGACTCGCGCCCATGATGGGCATCGCCTTTGGTTTAGAAACAAATGGATTGGGTTTTTTAAGGACTGTGTTTGGCCAGTTTGTTAGGTGAAGGGTGAAAGAATTATTCAATGGTGGAAATGATTTGTTCACTGAATATTCGACGAATAATAAAAACTCAAAATTTGAATATTTGAGCACTAGCGGTAATGTTAATGATCGAATGTATCCTTTTAAGCAATGAGAGGTATACGCAGCTTGGTCGTTATAAGTAATGGGGCTTTCAGGGGGCGGATATGGTGTGATATAAGGCGAAGTGAGATCAATATTAGGCGAAGGCCTCGCCTAATATTGATCTCACTTCCCCTTATATCACACCATATCCGCCCCCTGAAAGCCCCATAACGTATTTATTATGCCAGTCCTTTGAAAGAGACACAACCATAAGTGTAATTTATGTTCGACATCGATAAACCTTCAAGTTCAATCATTCAAATCAAAACAAAACAGACGATAAAATTTACAGTCCAGGGGGAGTAACTCGAAAATATTTGCATGAACTGAGAAGGGCAGATTATTCGGGTAAGGATTCTCTGAGTTCGTCTCAGACAGTGCCAGTTGGCTTCTATACATGTCGTTTTAGTGGTTTATTTATTTATTTACATTTGTTTATTAAAATTTCTCAAAGACTGGAAGAAACGTATTATAGTTGTATGTTGCTCAACAGACACACTCGCGAAATTATTTGTTGTTCGTTGAACACGCGAAATTAGGAAAAACATCGAAGCGAGCGTTTGGATGTCAAACACAAAATGTCGGAACTGACCGTTTATAAGCTCTATATACGGTCAGCTCGATGAATCACAGTCTCATATACTGTCACTAGATATTGAAGCTGATTGGTCAATAACAATTGCTGGCATAATAAAATTATGTTCAGTACTGTAATCACAAAAATGTACGCAGAATTTCGACCGGATCAAGACTAGTTTTTTGATTGCATTCATCCCCGCAACACGTTAAATCTCACCTGTCGGAACAGAAAATTGAATTGACTTATTGGGATATTAAGTCTGGTTTTTTTTGTTCACCACACTACAGCCGCACATGACCAAATTTGGCAGAGGAGGACTGACCGTATGGTCCAAGGGGAAAATTCCCGGTGGGCCCCCATATGGTTTCTCATTGGGGCCCCGAAAATGGATGCAACACAACACCTGTTGGTATGTGAAATTTCGTGAAATGACCAAAAGGCGCAATTGATCTGACTGCAAAGACTGCCGATATATCGAAATGTTGTCGATGAAATGGCAGTCCACATGGAGGACATTTCGATATACCAGCAGCCTATTCGGCCATTTAGAGCTCAGATGGAACGAAACAGCGTTCTTTCAATTTCAAAAATCAAAATTTTCTCCGATGGGTGGTCGAACTATGGTCGAACTATGGTCTTCCCGATGCCTCCCCACTTCCCGGTGAAACCATTTTTGTAGAATGATCGATAAAGATGATACAAATATACCATTCAAATGTCCTTATGTGGACTGCCTTTGATCGTTCATACAAAAGGAAGTCTCGTTCGTTCAGTTCGCAAAAACAAACTTTTCTGCGGGTCTGGGACCCCTTTGGTGCATTCCCCGGTAACGTTTCTTGGCCCTGTCTACCCCTGAAATTTGGTACACATATTAATAATGATTTCTCGTTATACAATCAGGCATTAGTTATCTGATATACGACCATTATCCAAAATAATGTCACCTTTAACGTTTTTCTTTTAACCCTTTGACCACGAGTGGCCATTTTCCTGCCCCAAAACATGATGTGTCATAATTGCATTACGTTTGACTGCTGCTAAGTGAAGGTGTGGAGAAGACCAATAAATATTTTCAACGTGCAGCCCTCGGGCTGCAAGCTCAAAATATTAATTGGTCTATCCTCAAATAATCAATATTTATTTATTTATTGGTGTTTAAGGTCACATACTTATGCACAATGGCTAATCGTAACCGTGGCAGTTTTACGGGTGGATGAAGCCGGGGTACCCGGAGAGATTCACCGAGCATCTGCGAGCAACTGTCAGCTCCTCAACATTCTAACTCTGTTCAAGTTCCGCTCATGCAGGGTTACAGCGGTTGAAGACATGTGCACCATCGACGTGCAGTACGCCTTCGTACACGGCATCATCGTGTCCCCATGTAGGCAACCGGGATAAAATGCCTTGCCCAAGGACACAACGCGGGTTGTCCCGGACGAGGATCGAACTCGGGACCTCTTGCATAGAAGTCCGACAGTCTACCACTGAGCCTTCCCAAATAACCAATATGGACTCTCCCGATTGTTGTCATTGAAAGGACATGGAGATGCCGTCAGTGTTGAACGGGTTAATATCCGCTCCTGTATCAAACCTATCTCTTTCATATTTTGGATATATCATTTCCAACAAAATCATATCAAAAAAAGTAGTACCGTCCTGGCAAATTATCGACGGTAAAAGTCGAATTTTCGGGTGACGTCAACACGTCAAAGATATTAAATGTGAGCCGATTTTCATGAATTTGTATTATGTTGTAGAGCTCATAAAAATATAAAAATATGAGGTAGGTGTTTTTTCATTTTTTGATTTATCGCCATTTTGAGGTTTTAACCTCGCCTCCAGTTTTTACGCTGTGTTTTTGTGATTCCATTATCTCCGTACTGCGTACATAAAAATTAAACAGCTATGAAACTTCACACACCCTTTTATGGGCATTTCAAATTGTGCATGCCCATTTGTGGAATTAAAATGTCGCCGTCGAAGGCAGCGATGCCAAGTTTACGTCATTCTCTTGACCTTTCAGTTTCAACCTCATTTTGAGCATCAGTCTGTATATAATAGAAATCATGCATACAAATCTGGTAAGATCCTTTAAAATTCCAACCGTTATGACCGAACTTTGAGGTGACGTCATAAAGGGGGTCATACGGTCAAAAATTAAAATGCGTTCGATTTGGGGAAAATTTTAGTATGTTGTAAAGCTAAAAAATAGGAGATCGCTTTTTTGTGTTTCGATTTATCGCCATTGTGACGTTTGTACGCCACTTCAAGGTTTAGGCGATATTTGGCATATTCCATTAAAAGCGTCAATTTCGTGATTCCATTTTCTCTGCATATATAAATATTACAGGTATGAAACTTTACACGCCGTTTTTAGGCACCTAAAAATGTGCACACCCATGTTTGAAATTAAAATGTCGGCCCGATGCCAGCGTTGCAAATTTTACGTCATTTTCTTGATCTATTAGTTTCAACCTCATTTTGAACATCAGTCTTTTAAAAATTTGGGAATATAATTTCCAATACAATTCATATCTAAAAATCGATCCTAGGAAATTCCAACTGCTATGACTGAACTCTGTGGTGATGCCGTGTGGGGTGGGGAGGTGGGGAGGTCAAATGTAAAAAATTAAAATCTGTCCCATTTTTAAAAAAAAAATGATATGTTATTGCCGTAAAAGAAATAGAAGATAGCTGCTTTTTTCGATTTACGTCATTTCAAAGTTTAGGCTATTTTTATCATATTTCATTAACACTTTACCTAACATGAAAAGAAGACGACGCTTACAAAAAAAATTCTTGAATAACTAATTTTTTCATTTTTTGTAACAAAAACATAGGTTATGACCCCTTCATTGGAACGTGTGCGACGAGCTCGTTCCCATGAGGGATTATAGCCTATGTTTTTGAGACAAAAAATGAAAAAATAATGAAAATTAATTGTCGATTTTTGAGAATAGCGCTGATCGGTTTTGACCGTTAAGTTGGGTAAAGGGTTAAAAGCGCAACGGAGCACGGTGATTCAGTGGTTACGGCATTGAACTTCAAACCGGGAAGTCCACGGTTCAAGGAGTAACTGCGTTGTATCCTTAGACAAGGTACTTAATCCTGATTGTCCACGTGGGGCATGGTGGCGCTGTGTTCTAAGGCGGAATGCACGTCGATGGTGCACCTGTCTTCAACCAATGCTAACCCTGCTTGTCTGGAGTTAGTACGTTGGGGAAACCGTTGCTCGGTGGTTCTCTCCGTGTACTCCGGCTTCCTCCACCCGTAAAACTGTCCGACACGAGGTGATCCTGGCTGTAAAAAGTATCGTTAAACTCGAATAAAGAAAGAAAGAATTAAAATCGCTACTTTCGTGATTCCATTATCTCCGTATATAATTTTTTACAGCTATGAAACTATACAGGCCGTTTACTAGGTACCTGGAAATGAGCACACCCATTTTTGGAATTAAATTATCGGCCCGATGCCAGCGATTCATATTTTACTTCATTTTCTTTACCTTTAAGTTTCAACTTCATTTTGAGCCTCTGTCTTTTTTAAAATTTTGGGATTACAATTTCCAACAAAAGCCATATCTAAACATCTGGAAAGATCCTAGGAAATTTCAATCGTTATGTCCGAACTATGAGGTGACATCATGGGGGGTTGTGAGGACAAAAAATAGATGCGTCCGATTTTTTAAAAAAAATAATATGTTATAAAGTTAAAAAAAATAGGAGATAACTGTTTTTTGTTTTTCGATTTATCGCCATTTTGACGTTTTTACGTCACTTCAAAGTTTGGGCTATTTTTGTCATATTTCATTGACAGCACTACTTCCTCCCAAAATGATCCATAGCAGTCACGATTAATGGTTTGGACAGACCTGTAATATCATATGATACCATATCTGATAGATGTATATAGAACAGTGATGTCAAAGAAATGTGCATGTCTCTGCCTTGATTCGAAAAGCTGAATGAATATGTACGCATTTCCACTGAAAATATGCTAACACTAACACAGCATGAATAAAATACACTATTTGTGAAATCGTACCTTGCACATACAGCTAAAAAGCCTTACCTACAGCTAGCCATATGGCTAGACGTATCCATGTCAAGTATGATAATTTCAGCATCAGAGCTATATTGACAAACATGCTCAATGAAGGTAACAGTGGAACGAACGGCATCTAAAATGACATAAAAAACAAAACAATTATTTAAATAAGGTTCTGCCCATTTGTAAACATCAGTGCTGGCGAATAATTTTTGTTATTGATTATAAAGATCTGCAAGTGTCTTCTGCAAGTAGAGTTAGATGTTATTATTAGTTATTTGGTGTTTAATGTCAATTTCAGCATCTCTAGCTACAGATATACCACAACAGAAATATAAAGTCAAGATTAGTAGATGTTTTTTTTTGTCTGTAATATCCACTCCAGGAATTGATTAGTGGACCCTATCTTACCCATCAGGATTGAAAACCGAGCCTGTTTACCACAGTAAACAAGCAGTGTTCTACTTCCCAGAGTGTTCACATAGGAAACTGTGTTAGGTGAAGGTAATCTAACAATGTACCGATGTGTAACACAAGTTTGGAAAAAGTTCACCAATCCCTTTGTTTCATCAGCAAATTAAAAGATATTAACTCTTATTACCCTTTTAATTCTGATGAGCTCAGTAAATGAATACAAAGGCGCACCCAGTAAATTTGCATACTATTCGACTAAAGTCTAGAATTGTATGCAGACATAATAAAGGTAGCCTTTTATCTTTTGTGGCAAACGAGGGAAAGACGCCCTATCATCTAACTATAACACTGCAAGGAGCGTTTAGATTTGCCTCACTTGGCCACAAATGACGGTTTTTTTTCTTTTTGTGTTCTGAAAACTTATTTGACAAAACTGGCATTGCTGAAATATAACAAAATTTAAGTCCTTCACTCCCCCAGTCGGTGTTTTGCGCTGCCGAAAAGGCTGGCAGACATCAGAATTATAGTAAAAATGAAAAAGAAAAGACGATGAGTCTTAAGGCTCGTCCGATCCACCTCCATATCTAATTCATGATTACTCTGGCAATGAACTCCAGCGAATGAGTGCTAAGTTTTCAGCGCCGTTGTTGCACGAGAACAGATAATAATAAAACTCCCTACTGCCACAGAAAAAGTTATCGGGTTATTCCATTTATTTACTATTGGCCAAATCGATTATATTGCAAGACATTAAGCTATAAATCATAGTTAGTGGCACTTAGAAAATATTATTTTCATTCCCAGAATTGCCCATTATCAAGCAAGGCCAATGTGATCCAAACTAGGCTGATATGATCTTTGCTGATATGAACCATGTCAGAGTTGTCTCCCTTGATGCGTTGTTACTTGGCGCTGAAGCAATGAATCGTTGCGGCAATATTATAATTACTGATTTTTGTTATTTTTTCACATTGGTGTCATTCTAAATTTTAATCAATATTTGTATTTATCTAACAGCGACGGTCAGATAACAGACATTATACCGCGTCAAAATTTCAAGAAGAGAAGAATTAGTTAACAATATCAGCATACACATAACGCTCAAAACGCGTCTAGTGGTACATTTCGTGGCACATTATCCGTGACTGTGATAAAGCTCAAAGCGCGTCTAGTAGTACATTTCGTAGCACCTTATCCGTGCCAATGATAACGCTCAAAACGCTTCTAGTGGTACATTTTTGTGGCACTTTATCCGTGCCTGTGATCTTTTCTAACAGACATTTAGTGAACGTGTCACCGCATTTTATAGATTTTTCAACTGGAGTCAATATTTTGTTCCTTGTTATTAATTTATTGGAGTTTAACAACACTTTCGACACTTCGTGTCGGACATTTTTACAGATGGAGGAAGCCGGAGTACCTGGAGAGAACCACCGACCAACGACGAGCAACTGTCAGATTTCCCAACATTCTAACTCCACACACGCAGGGTTAGCATTGATTGAAGGCAGGGGGCGCGGTGGCTCAGTTGGTAGAGGTGCAGGCTGCAAGACGAGAGGTCCTCGGTTCGAATCCCACCTGCGGCAATCGCGTTGTGTCCTTGGGCAAGACACTTCACCCCCATTGCCCACGTGGGGGCACGGTGACGCTGTGTGCTAAGGCGTACTGCACGTCGATGGTGCACCTGTCTTCAACCAATGCTAACCCTGCTTGTGTGGAGTTGGTATGTTGGGGAGCTGACAGTTGCTCTCCGTTGCTCGGTGGTTCTCTCCGGGTACTCCGGCTTCCTCCACCCGTAAAACTGTCGTGGTCATGTGCAGAAATATGTGACCTTAAACACCAATAAATAAATAAATAGATTGAAGGCAGGTGCACCATCGACGTGCAGTACACAGTGCCACAGTGTCCCCTCGTGGGCAATCGGGATTAAGTGCCTTTCCCAAGGACACAGCGCAGTTACCCCTGACGGGAATCGAACCATAAACCTCTCAGTTTGAAGTTCAATGCCTTAACCAGTGAGCCACCACGCTCCCATTTTGTCCCTTGAGTGCAACAAGCCGTCACTTGCGATACCAAAGCATTGCAGATGGCACCTTGTAACACTCAAGATGCTATTTCTAACTCTTGAACACAAAGGTAATGTATTTCGAACACGGAAGGAGTGGGAGCATTCGGATTTTTTCAGCAGCTGGAAATTCACAGGCATCAGTTGGAAAATTCTCACTCATGTGTGGGGAGACAGTTGGAAATTCAGAAGGGCACTCCCTCCAAACCAAAACCCATGGGTGCATTCGGATTTCTTCTGTAGTTGGAATAATAAGGTAGTAGTTATAAAATTATCACTCAAGCTGATGTGGTGGTACAGTTGGGCATTCAGGGGTGAGCCACTCTCCTTCAACTTTCGAAGTTGCGCAACTGTCCATAATTTTAGAAAATAAAGTGACCGCGACACGAAAATAAGTTTAACGCTTACATTGCCAAAAGCGACTATTGTCACCTATTTTATGATGATTATCTGTACGTTCTGGTATGAGCAAATCAAACCTACCATCTGATTAATTGTTGGAATAGAAAGCCCTTTCCGACAATTAATCAGATGATATAGTTTCAAGTATGTCATAAATTTTATTAAACTTCCTCGCATACAGGCGTACATAGAGGTTCTACATATATGGCTAAATTGGGCTAGGCAGTAAAAGAGTTAACCCTTTACCCAACACAGACGATATCAAAATTTATTATTTTAAATATCATTTTTTTAAATTTTTCAAAAAATTTCAACAAAACCATATCATGTGACCCCTCGTTGGAACGAGCTCGACGAGCTCGTTCCAACGAGGGGTCACATGATATGGTTTTGTTGACATTTTTTGAAAAATAATATTTTTTCAACTGCTGAATTTGCATATTACGCGGGCGGATGCGGGCGATTCGTTGGGTAAAGGGTTAAACTCTTCAAGGATGAAAAAATTACCTTATCACCTGTCTGCACATTTAGCGATACCTCCAACACATTCATGGCCGTGACAATATGCACACAGCTTTGTGATTGGTATATATACAAACAGAAAAGAATCATTAATATAACAGCAGAAGAATTGTGAGGTGAGTGCACGCTGGTTTATTGGTTAGCGCATTGGACTTCATATCGAAATGTCAACGACTCGACTGTGGATGGCGCCATCTGTGTTGTGTCTTTGGGCAAGACACTTAATCTCGATTGTATACACTGGGGCGCAGTGGCATCGTATACTAAAGCCTTCAGCATGTCGAGCACAAGTGCCTTCATCTGATACCCACCCTGCTTGTGTCAGACTAGTTAGTTAGGAGTCTGACAGTTAGTCGCCTCTACTATGTGGTTCTTTCCGGGTACTTCGGCCTCCCCCACCTGTAAAACTGCCCGACACGATATGAACATGACTGTTGAAAGTATAGTTAAACCCAATAAACAAACACACAAGAAGAAGATTTCCATTTGTCTTGGGTTACTGTCATTGGGAAGAATGTATCTTTATAAATCTGGCGCTAAAAAGAGTCAAACAACCAACTCACCTTGAAATTGTAACAAATTGGATTTTGTTTTATCTGTTGACTAAAGTGAATTTTTTGATTTGATTGGTTGATAGATACGTGGTATGAGACCATATTCATTGAAACCCACGATACGTCCGCCCAGCCACTGACAAATTTCCCATACCCAGTGGAAGCCTCGTTCCGAAATCTACAAATTGTCCATACCCCGTAGAAGACGCTTTCATCGAAATCAATTTATTATATTTATACAGAAACCTGTATGGCTCAACAATGGAAGATAAAAGATCTCATGCTGTGTGTGTTCACACATGAAATAGATTGTACTTCTAAAACGGAAAGTCAATAGATAAATTCGTTACCCCGTGTATGATCACGTGGTATGGGTTTTTACCTACCCGAAGCCAGCCGTATCCCATGAGGCCTTCGGCCTCATGGGATACGGCTGGCTTCGGATAGGTAAAAACCCGTACCACGTGATCAGACACGGGGTAACTAATAATCTTTCGACTCTCCCATTTGGAACTGGAATAGCATATCTTTTTGAAATATTTACGAACCAGCGGTAGCTTACGGGGGATAAAATAATATTCTAACAACAAAATATTTATTTGTAAATGATAGTCACCTGAAATGTCAAAAATGCGTCGTTCTGTTCATGTGCTATTATGACGAGGTAGAAGGCTATGATGACTAAAGAGAAGATTATTACTAGGAGTATAATCCACCAGCTGCCGTTCTGTAGATGATGAATCCCGAACTCAACTGTAGCACAAAAGCAAATCATAGCTATCACCATAAAAATCACTGCCCAGCTCACAGCATCACCAGGAGAGAGTTTATGTAACAGTGAAATTGATTTCAAACTTTCTCTTAGCTTTCCAAAATCATCGTAACTTTTGGATTTTTTAATAATTTCAGATTCTTCTGATAGGGAGGTCTGGTCGACTTCGGAATTCTTTTCTGGTTTCAATTTGAACTGGCACTTGTCGACAGGTGAATACCGCAGTATAATCACACAACCAGCTACAATGGTGTACGCCACTAGTGTACCGATTGACATAAATTCAACCAAGGTTGTTATTTCAAATAGAAAAGCCAACACAGCAGACAAAAATCCAAACACTGCAATAGCGTATATAGGTGTTTGGGTTTTTGGATGTACACGCGATAAAAATTCGAACAACAGTCCATCTGATGACATGGCGTAGATCGCTCTTGGCAGTCCAAACGAAGATCCCATTAGCGAAGAAGAGATCGCAACAAGAGTACCAGCAGCTACGATAAATTTTATCCAATGTAATCCTAGTCGTTCAAATGCAATAGGAAACGCGGCTTTTTCGTCAACTTGGTAATAGGGAACCATCAAACCTAGCGCTAAAGTAACGATGACGTAGATGAATGTAACAATGGACATTGATATTAAAATGGACAATGGTATGGATTTTTCTGGTTTCTTGGATTCTTCTCCTGACACGGCTATACATTCAAATCCGATGTACGCGAAGAATGATGTAGCTGCACCACTCAAAACTCCACCAAACCCATAAGGTAGAAATCCTCCATGATTTGAATTCTTGAAATTGTCGACGTCTGCAAAACTAAAGCAGGCAATGATGAGAAAGCAGATTATAAATATATTAATAACAGTGAACACATTGTTGAAACGTGTTGTTGCCTTTACACCTATAGCCGCAACAGCAAACACAATGCAACAAATTGCAAATGCAATAAAATCTGGATATTCAGACACCCATTCACTTCCATTACCTAAGCGGCCTATATGTTTTATTGTACCGTTCTTAATTGCTCCACCAAATAGAGCATCAAGCGAACCACTGAATGCTCTAGCGAGAGATGATGCTCCGATCATGCCTTCTAATACTATATTCCACCCGATGATGAAGCCCCACAGTTCTCCAATTGTAAGATATGCGTAGACATATGCAGAACCAGCTTTTGGGACTCGAGCACCAAACTCGGCATAGCACAGCGCAGAAAGCATCGCTGCAAGTCCCGCAAATAGGAAAGAGATGAAAGTTGCAGGCCCAGACAAGTCCCTCATCACAGTTCCAGTTAGCACAAAAATACCAGCACCCACCATCTGTCCAATTCCAAGAAGAGTCATGTCCAGTGTCGTTAAACATCGTCTCAAAGGAGTTTCGTTGAAATCCTCTGTAACGGTCTTCTTTCGGTTAAAAGCATCCCATAAGGGTCTTAGTCGTTCCATTTTTACTGTCTGCAAAATATGAAAGAAAAATAAATTAAACAATGACGATAACCTATAACTAAAAGTGATTTTATATTGTGGTTTAACGACACTTTCGACAGCCAGGGCCACCTCGCGTCGGACAGTTTAAAGGGTGGAGGAAGCCGGTGTACCGGAGAGAACCACCGAGAAGCGGCGAGCAACTGTCAGACTTCCCAACGTACTTAACTGTTAACTAAGCACGTGGACCATAAACATGCAGTTCGCCTCATTACACAATGCCTCCATGCCACCTCCCCCCACAATGGATTATCAGGATTAAATAAATGCCTTGCCAAAGGACACAATGCAGTTAGCCTTTGCGGGGTTCGTCACATGCACCTTTCGGTTTGAAGGCCAATCCCGTTGCAACTGAGCCACCACGTTTCCAACACATGTGTAAGATCGAGTAGTAGGTCGGATATTTTGAGGCAATTTTTTACCATTTGGGGTAAGGTTACACTGCATTTCTTATGCCCTGAAACAATGAGGATTAGAAAATCGTTATGAAATCACAGGACGCTCCCAACATATTAAAAGAAAATCAAAATCATAGTGTCGGCAAAGAAGTTTAGTAAAAAAAAATCTACAGAAAGCTAATAATGGACATTGGCGCACGTAGTCTTGTGCAGGCGTTGCGAAGTCACATTTGACTTTCTGGAGTGAAAGTTTCTCGGCAAAAATGTTATAATCGTTTACGAACTCAAGCAGAACCAAAACAAAAGGTCAGTGAATGGGAAAAAATTAAATCTCACAACGCCAGCGACACAAGAGAACAATGACCTTTGGATTGGAAATAGGTACATACTGGCTACTGCACTCGCACCACTATAATGGTTTCGAATTACGCAAACGTTCGGTTGTGAAACGTCATTAGCCGGCATTCATCACTGATTAGCAGCCTACAAAGTTTTGTGGTCCCCGGCATCGACGCGGGGAGCTAATCACAACAGGGCTGGTTATCACTAATATCGATCAGATAATGAAGTGCAATACCAGTCTGGACTTCAGCTTCACCGCGCCCTTAAAGAGTTGGTTGG
Organism: Pictodentalium vernedei; assembly: GCA_031216915.1. NCBI lineage: Eukaryota > Metazoa > Mollusca > Scaphopoda > Dentaliida > Dentaliidae > Pictodentalium > Pictodentalium vernedei. Next base: position 145,524,517 of record CM062290.1, on the reverse strand, counting down.
GGCGATGTTAACACCGCGTCTCGGAAAATTCATTTCCAGACCAATGAACAATGGGCATCAGCGCATGATATACACACAACGGAAAACACATGTATGAAACTCCATTAAGGGTATTTTAATCCTTTGAAAACCAGAGGCCTTTTTATCGACCCAGGGACATGCCATGTCACACTTTCATTAAGTATGATGCGTGCTAAGTTAAGGGTGGGATAGACCAATCAACATTTTCAACGAGCAGCCCTAAGGCTGCACGTTGAAAATATTGATTGGTCTACCCCGCTAATAATAAATATGGACTCTTCCAATTTCTCTCCTTGAACTGACATGAGAGATACCACCAAGGTTGAAAGGGTTAAGAATGTAACATCCTTACATGACCCAATAAGACTAAAATCATCGTCTTTGATCGCATTAGGGCTCGCGTAGTTTTTTCTATGTTTACGGCTTCAGTAGTATATGTTGCTTCTACCATGCGAATTATGTGTAATTACGTTGCCTGTTTCGCAATCATTTCATCAACAGAGTGACTTCCAAACCGCTTCATATTTTCCGAATGAAGTATTGATGAAATTGCAAATCAGTATACGATTTGAAGTAAGATGAAGTGACATCGACCGTTATCTGTTTCATTGATTATTTGCCCAGTGACGTCGAGGAGAACATGAGAGGTTTATTCACTTAACTAGTTATCGTTAAAAGTTGCTTTCTTCATATCACAATGTGGGTTTTAGGCAATGTATTAGGCCTTATTGGAACATTGCGAGGTATTATTTGTCGCAAGGTCATAAATAGAGAAAAAGACCACTTTTCAAAGTTAAATGGAAGCAGTAAAACAATAACATATCGAAAATATGTTTATAGAATAAAGAAAATAAATTTTTGCTTTAATCAAATCTATGTCCGTCTAAATTATCTTATAAGGATTTAGTACATGTTTGGGATTTTGAAGTTACCCTCCTCAGTCTTTTCTAACAAATTAATAAGGCGATGTACTGGGATAAAAAGTGAAACATTTAAACTAAAATGGAACCATTAAAAAGTAATTTCAACAAAACGTATTTGATACCATTTTAAAAAGTATGTTATAAAATATTTGATCATATGTCCATCCATTATGTAAAAAAATCAAATTTGTTGCAAATGAAAGTTTTTCATTTTTCTCCCATAGATCGCTATAGTAATTTTGATTGTGATCTTTACCACTGTTTACATGCATGCGCAATCAGGGGAGTAAATATAGTTCAACATGGTTGAACTTAGCTCCGAGCCGCAAATCTCAGGCTATTCTACTATTATTTATTTATTTATTGTTGTTTAAGGTCACATATTTATGCACAATGGCTAATCATGACCGTGACAGTATTACGAGTGGAGGAAGCCGGAGTACCCGGAGAGAACCACCGAGCAACGACGAGCAGCTGCCAGCTCCCCAACATCGTAACTCCGCACTGCAGCACAGGCAGGGTTAGATTGGTTGAAGACATGCGCACCATCGACGTGCAGTACGCCTTAGTACACGGCGTCATCGTGCCCCCACGCGGGCAATGGAGATGAAGTGTCTTGCAGGCTATTCTACTTAATCACAATAACTTTAATGATGGTGAAACCTTTGGACACACTTCCCAGTTCTAAAAATAGGAAAAGGTATGAATAAGGTATAATACTGTTACTACAAAAGCGCACAGAAAATCGATCGATTTTTTCTGTCCGTCCCACACCCACCTCCAGCACTTTATAATCTCAAAATTTAAATAATAAACGCATAAAATCTATGATACTGCATCTGTTCGTTTTTCACGATTCAGTCGTGAATTCGCAATATTTTGTTTCTGAAATCTCGACCCACCAAAGTTAGTATGTCACAAACAAGTTCGTGATGATCTGAAAAGAACTAGATCCGTTTGTACACTTAATGTAGTCCTTATTTATTTATTTATTTATTTATTTATTTATTTATTTATTTATTTATTTATGTATTTATTCATTTATTTATTTATTTATTTATTGGGTTTTGAAGACATTTTCGACAGCCAGGGTCTTCTCGTGTCGGTCGGTTTTACTGTTGGAGGGAGCGGGATTACCCGGAGAGAACCACCGAGCAGCGGCGAGCAACTGTCAGACTCCCAAACGTTCTAACGTTACCCAAGCAGGGTTAGCATTTGTTGCAGACAGGTGCACCATCGACGTGACAAAATTATTTCTGCTAGGTATCTCTCACGGAACACAAAAAGACGTGTGTCGCCACTCGTATTAACTCTTTATCCAACATAACGGCAAAAACCGCCCAGCGCTATTCTCAAAAATCGCCAATTAATTTTCATTATTATTTTCATTTTTTGTCTCAAAAACATAGGCTATTACCGCTCGTTGGAACGAGCTCGAAGCTTCGAGCTCGTTCTAACGAGGTGTCATAACCTATGTTTTTGGGACAAAAAATAAAAAAAAATAGTTATTCAAGAATTTGTTTTGCAAGTGTCGTCTTCTTTTCATGTTAGGTAAAGGGTTAACTTTATCAAACACATCCATCATAAACCAGATACAGATGGCAGAGCTTCCAAACGATGTTTGTGAAAGAATAAACGCCTCGATAATCCATACAACGTGTATTTCACTTTCATAATTTTTGCAAATATACTTTTTATACAATTTCACAAGACAAAGTTAATTTTAACATTTTCTATTTACTGCAAACCAGTTTGTTAGAAGACCATCTATTACTAACTTGGCCCAGGAAATGTGGGTTCATTGGTTAGCGCATTATTTGTTTGTTCTTTACTGGGGCTTAAAGACACTTCCAACAGTCATGGTCACATGGTATCTCATAGCTTAGCTGCTGGAGGAGGGTTTAGTACCCGGAGAGAACCACTGATCAGCGGCGAGCAACTGTCAGACTCTTCAACTTACTAATTCTGCACAAGTGTAGTTAGCAGCGCTTGAAGGCAAGTGCGCCTTTGACGTGCAGTGAGCCTTATTACACATCCCCACCGTGCCCCTACACAGGGAATCGGGATTAGGTGTCCTGCTCAAGGACACAACGCAGTCAACGGTGATCATGATCAAGCCGCCGACCTTTTGGTTTAAAGTCCAATGCCCTAACAACGGTGCCACTGCACCCCCAGTCAGCGCATTGGAATTCGGAAGAAAGATCATCGAAATTTTCTAGGTTCGATCCTGTACCGCGTAATTTCCACACTGTCCTTTGAGTCGGGGTATCACATTTGCCTTAGTGAGAACACGATAGCTAAGTGTGCTGAGGCTTGAAGCACAGCGTGCTGAGGTTTGCAACACACTGATAGCACACTTGACTTCAGCCGGCGATAACCATGCCTGTATCGAGTTAGAATGTTGGAATGTCCGACAGTTGTTCGTTGCTGATTGGTGGTTCCATTAAAACCAAAACAACCAAACAACAACAGACGTGTGATACTGGGGAACTAAAATGCATTTTCCCTTTTTTATCCATAGATCAGATGTGTAACTTGGGCATGGTGGAGACCCTGGAACACTTCCTTCTAGAATGCCCAAAGTATCAGTCTAAAAGAATGAGATTCACTGGGAGTATAATGGGAAAGTGGGATGGGAGAATGAAGGACATGTGGTTAGGGGGGCTCAAAGGAGAGGGTTAATGTGCTAATCGGAGAGATTGGGAAGGATGTCATCAAGCAGTTCGTCTCCGAATGTTGGGAGGAGAGGAGAAGCGTGGGAACAGGGAGGCAGTTGGGAGTTCAGGGGTAACCAAGGCCTTCTCGTCCGAGAACCGCGACAAATCAGCGGCTGGCCAAAGTGTTATTATTATTATTATAATACCAGACTTAAAATTGAATCTTGGAAAGATCTCACAGGCAACTTAATTCTGGATTAAATATTATGCTTGGCATCATCAACGAAGAGAAAGAGAGAAATATACTTTAAAAAATAACATATTTGAAATGGTTATCGTGGCAGTAAAAGGTCCCCACATGTTAAAAAACTGCAATCATACAAATCTGAAGATTATTCTTCTCGACAATCTATTCCATTTCTCCGTGTGAAGTTTCTGTCTCTACTTTTGGCACACCTGGTCGAAGCTCAAGGGGAGCTTAAGCGATCACTTTCCGCCCGTTTTCCGCCGTCCGTCCGTCGTCCAATGTGAACTTTACATTATCGACTTTTGATAAACTACTGGGCCGCTGTCAAGGGGATGGCTCAAATTTACGATTTTGTTTTCTAGACGTATATATATTTTTGATAATTTTTCGCACGCGGACCAAAGGCATAAGAATGTGTCTGTATGATGAGCTCCGAAAACTATATGTCAGTAGTATGCCATGAACGTTTCACCTCATATTTGGATGATCTTATGGATGATCTCATGTGACGTCATAGTCACGTACCTCAGTGGCGGCATGTTTGATTGTCATGGTAGCCCACGTGAGCGGCCATGTTGTGACATTATCCCCATAGTGATACGTGGTGTTAGTGCGCATACGCAGGGTGTGTTGTTCGGGTGATACGTGTTTCTGTCGTCCATTTTGTATACTGGATGCCGCCATCTTGGTTTTTATGGTAGCACGTGGTTGCTATGTTATTCAAAGGTTTACATCAAGACAGGGGTATGTTCGTAGGGTATGTTAGATTGAACTAGAGTAAATCTAATTACCACAAACAACCCGATAATCCATCCAAATCACCAAAATCCACTTTTATTTACTACGGATTCTACAAGAAGCCTATTTAGGTCTGCCATACCTTACATTTTAATAGTAGCATGTTGTGTTATAGTACTGAGGGGGCCCCTGGAGGTAAGTTCGATTGAACTAGAGTATATCTAATTACCCAAATAGACCCGACAACTCTTACAAATCACCAAAATCTACACCAAACCACCAAAACGGATCTGTAAGCCCCATTTTGGGCATATAAAAATAACACGTACTGCTATATGACCGAGATATCTCCTGGTGGGATTTTCTGTTTAATAGGGGTACTGGACCTGATTTTCCCAGAATCCCATTTTTAATGCCTATTGCATATGCTACTCTAACACTAAAAGTCTATTCAGTCCAAACTATCTCTGGTTTTCTCGTCCAAGTCTTATAATCACCAGTGCTTGATTTCCCATAATATGTGTGCAGAGTTATCTCCTCTGTGTACAACAAAAGCCTATATCATTCCCAAAGCCAATAAGCTATCGAGCAGTTACTGGTAAGTCATTGCTCGAACGACTCGAAGCAGATCGAGCAAATGAGCTTTAGAGCAATTGCTCGATCGAGTGACTCCACATATTGTTCGATCGACTCGAATCCCGTCGAGCAAATGAGCTATCGAGCAATTGCTCGTTCGGGTGACTCGCACATACGACTCTTAGCCTCATTTCGGAAAAAGGGGTGCCGAAGGCCATATGTTTTTGAAAAAGGGATTCCACAAATGGGATTCCACAAAAGGGATTCCATAAGTGGGATTCCGTCTTACCTCGAGTGACTCGCACATACTGCTCGAATGACTCGAATCCCATTGAGCTAATGAGCTATCGAGCAATTGCTCGTTCGAGTGAATCGCACATACGACTCTTAGCCTCATTTCGGAAAAAGGGGTGTCGAAGGCTATATGTTTTCGAAAAAGGGATTCCACAAATGGGATTCTACAAAAGGGCTTCCATAAGTGGGATTCCGTCTTACCTCGAGTGACTCGCACATACTGCTCGAATGACTCGAAACCCATCGAGCAAATGGGCTTTCGAGCAATTGCTAGTTCGAGTGACTCGCACATACGGCTCTTCGACTCATTTCAGAAAAAAAGGATTCCATAGCCACAGGCGTTTTCCATAAAGGGATTCTTAAAAACGGATTCCGTAAGTGGGATTCTTATCCGATTACGTAAAATTATGTTCCATGTTTTGACATAAACACTCGAGTGTATGGAAAGGGACCAATAACGTCCAATTCAACAACTACTACACGAACCTGAACAGATATAACTGACAACCAACCACTACAAAACAATAAAGGTACAAAAGTGAACAAAGATCCAACACAACCAAGATCGAAGTGAACAGAACATAAGGAAGTGAAAAAGATCGAACTGATCTGAACGAACACAACCAAGCTCGAAGTGAACAGAACATTACAAGTGAACAAAGTTTTGAACTACAACCCCTAAATATAACTCAGTGTTAACCCATTTGATTTCAACATAGTTTTGAACTCTAATTTTTAACTATAACCCTAATGAAGGTATATAAAATTAACATCCCCTTTGAACTATTTGAATAAACTGTGTATAACATAATATTAACTGTAAAACCCTTTAAACTGAATGAACTCTATTTTTTAACTATAGCCCTAATGAAAATATAACACAGTGTGAACCCCTTTGAATTGTTTGAATGAACTCTATATAATATATATATAATTAACACCCTTGAACTGAACAAAGTTTAACTGAATGAATTTTTTTAACTACAGCCTTAATAAAAATATAACGAAGGTGATCTGAATGACATTTTTGAACTATAACCCCAATGAAGGTATTAACTCCATTTCAACTTAATTAGGGAAGGGGAATACACTCGAATATTTATGCCAAAACACGGAACATAATTTTACGTAATCGGATAAGACTCCCACTTACGGAATCCATTTTTAAGAATCCCTTTTTGGAAAACGCCTGTGGCAATGAAATCCCTTTTTCAGAAATGAGTCGAAGAGTCGTATGTGTGAGTCACCCGAATGAGCAATTGCTCAATGGCTCATTTGCTCGATGGGATTCGAGTCATTCGAGCAGTATGTGCGAGTCACTCGAAGTAAGACGGAATCCCACTTATGGAATCCCTTTTGTGGAATCCCATTTGTGGAATCCCTTTTTCGAAAACATATGGCTTTCGGCACCGCTTTTTCCGAAATGAGGCTAAGAGTCGTATGTGCGAGTCAGTCGAAATGGCAATTGCTCGATAGCTCATTTGCTCGATGGGATTCGAGTCATTCGAGCAGTATGTGCGAGTCACTCGAGGTAAGACGGAATCCCACTTATGGAATCCCTTTTGTGGAATCCCATTTGTGGAATCCCTTTTTCAAAAACATATGGCCTTCGGCACCCCTTTTTACGAAATGAGGCTAAGAGTCGTATGTGCGAGTCACTCGAACGAGCAATTGCTCGATAGCTGATTTGCTCGATGGGATTCGTGTCGTTCGAACAATAAGTTGAGTCACTCGATCGAGCAATTGCTCTACAGCTCATTTGCTCGATCTGCTTCGAGTCGTTCGAGCAATAACTTACCAGTAACTGCTCGATAGCTTATTAGCGCTGGGAATGATATAGGCTTTTGTTGTACACAACGGAGATAACTCTGCATACAGATTATGGGAAATCAAGCACTGGTGATTATACGACTTGGACGAGAGAACCAGAGATCGTTTGGACTGGACAGACTGTTAGTGTTAGAGTAGCATTTGCAATAGGCATTAAAAATGGGATTCTGGGAAAATCAGGTCCAGTACCCTTATTAAATAGAACATACCCCCAGGAGATATCTCGGTCATATAGCGTTGCGTGTTATTTTTATATGCCCAAAATGGGGTTTCACAAGTCCGTTTTGGTGGTTTGGTGTAGATTTTGGTGATTTGTAAGGGTTGTCGGGCTCTATTTGGGTAATTAGATATAATCTAGTTCAATCGGACTTACCCCTATCGTCCCCCTCAGTACTATAACACTACGTGCTCCTATTAAAATCTACGGTATGGCAGTCCTAAATAGGCTTCTAGAAGAATCCATAGTAAATGAAAGTGGATTTTGGTGATTTGGAGGGATTATCGGGATGTTTGTGGTAATTAGATTTACTCTAGTTCAACCGAAGACACCCTCCGAACATACCCCGGTCTTGTTGTAGGCCTTTGGGTAACATAGCAACCACGTGCTACCATAAAAACCAAGATGGCGGCCTCCAGTATACAAAATGGACCCACGTATCACTATGGGGATAACGTCCCAACATGGCCGCTCACGCGGGCTACCATGACAACCAAACATGTCGCCACTGGGTCACGTGACTATGACGTCACATGAGATCATCCATAAGATCATCCAAATATGAGGTGAAACGTGCCTGACATACCACTTATGTCACTTAAACAAACCAGCACAAATAATTCATGCGCTGCTAAGTAAGCATGGAATTTTATGGCCATAACTGCGCGTCTGCTGAACGCCGTAACGAGCTGCCTGATAGAAGATTAAAGGAAGTGAAGACCCGTGATCTCGGGCAGTCATTATCTATGTAATTATGTACAGTTAATAGGTAATTATCGTAAAAACAGTACATCACACATGTGCTGGACACAAACCCATATTGCGCATCTGGACTGTCACCGAATGTCAACATATACCGAAAATACCGAGACTTCCAAAGATATAGGTTATAGAAGATGCTGCACCGATGCGAAACTATATGCACGTTGTAATGTAAGGGGAGACACGGAGCTCATGTTCAGAGTAGGAACAGTCGCGTGCCAAGTCGATTGCCATATATGAGTGTAGTATGGGAATAAGGAGTACGAGCTCCGCGAGCTCACGAATATTGGCATTCGGTAGACGGAATTACCTGTTATAGGAGGCAAGCCATACAGGGTAGGCTTTGCCTGTATGAACATTAGTCTTAGGTAACTAGAGGAAAGCAGTTAACCCTCGAAGTACGGCTGTTAGAGTAAAGGCGTCCGGTAAAGTGACAATACGTTAGTGGCGGTGCGGCGGCTGTGATAGAGTGACATTCCAGTTGTATGTTCGTGAAAAGGCGACCAGAGTCCAGAGACACTACATTGAGCCGAGAAGATTAGACACCAGCGACCGGGAAATAAAAAACAGCAACAACAGAGAACGTGGGCCCGCAACGTGACTCAAAAACTGTGTGGGTGGGGTGTGATTGACGTTTATGTTTTATTCAGTGGATTTCTTGTAAGTCACAAGTTAATATATTTTTCTATATGTATTAAAATTGTCATTTTCAGTGAAGCCCTGTTGTTTTTGCTTTTTGGTGAAAAGTCACTGACTCTTTCAGGATAAGAACCACCCCAACAAAAACGAAACAGGCTGGTTCGATACGGGGAGACATACGTCCACGCGCGGATTCAGGCGACACTCCTCGATTCTAGTAGGCTGAACAGGCGGCGTAAAACTATTTCTCCCTGCGACAACCACGCACGGTTTCCGACAACGGAATTAAACCAACTTTGATGTTCATGTTCCTTATATGTTCCTTATATGTCAGTGAGGAGAATGAACTATAAAATCGCTTAATTTAATTTTGCCGACACGAATCGTTAGGTCAAAATTACGTTTGTTGATTATATATTGCATACCTGATGTTAATGTAGGTTCATGTGATTATTGTTTTATCGAAACGCTTAGAATGCTTGGATCGCTTGTAGTATGAAAGGTGCTTTATTGATAATTTATTTACAACGTAATGAAGCTTAAGGTGCTGTGTAAGTAATGGAATTTCGTTTATCTTGAAAATTCTCACTTCTGATATTCCTTCAATTCAAATTAAATATACACAAAATGTACATCAAAATGAAGATTGAGATGTATAGAACACGAAACACATGTGTAATCAACCCATCGAGTCGACCGTAGGAACCACTGGTTCCTGGAAGTCTGCTACCGTATTCGTACCAGAACTGATAATTTAATAATATTTCACGAGAACAACTTGTGGCCAAATGTGCTTTACATATCCAAGAACAAAGCTAGGGTATCAAAATTCTTCAAAACACAGCGACAGAGCTGCATGGGGGTAAATTCCAAAACCTTCGCTTTTGTTTACATATGTATCTACATTCAATTTCCGGTCGACGTCATCGAACGGAAAAAGCATTTATATACAACGCCGTCTAAAATAAAATAATGAGAAAGATCGCCTCAATACAGTATACTATTATTAGATAGAGACTGCACAATTGCCATATTCAGTGCAAGGTATCATGATACCTGTTGAAATTTCTTAGAATGACGATTTTGTTTCTCGATGGAAATTGGTGGTATCGAGTGATTTGCGCATGTCTGTCGAGCATGGAAACCATCTTCAATAAAACTGCAGACAGTGTTGTCCTTTTCAAAATGCAGTCCTATCGCTGCACTCGAAAGTGTTTGAATGCCTAGCTTTGTTATTGAATATCTGAAGCACATTCGGCCACGAGTTGTCTCGCGAAATATTTTTTATTATCAGTTCTGGTACGAATACGACAGCAGACTTCCAGGAACCAGTGGTGCCTGCTGTCAACTCAATGAGTTGATTACATATGTGTTGCGTGTTCTATACATCCAAATCGTCATTTTGATGTATAATTTGTGTATATTTAATCTGAATTTAAGGAATACCAGAGGTGAGAATTTCAAAATATATAGCACCTTAATATGTTGAATTTTCGTTTTGTTGATAAGAAAAAAGGAGATCTCACTTTTAATACGTTATTTGGCTCTTCCATTCTTAGATATCTTAAACAAAAATGGCCAGGAGTTGTTCTCGTGAAATATTTTTTAATTCTCAGTTCTGGTATTAATACGGTAGCAGGCTTCCAGGAACAACTTGTGCCTGCTGTCAGCTCTGTGGGTTAAATGCATTATATCTATCGTGTTTTATACATTACAATTTTTTATAGAATATCAGACTTGAGAATTTTAATGTTAACTAATTGTCCTTACCAACACAGAACCTTAAACCATACCTTATTGTGATTGGACACTGACTCCCTAAACTCCCGTCCAACACAATACACCTCTTGGTACCGAAAATGTCATGAAATCCAAAATGAACAGAACACCGGAATTAGGTTCCCTATTTTTCGTCACATCTACCAGTGCACCATGTCGATACGTGTATCAATGAAAAGGCATGTAATCATTGTCATTACCAGGCCACTGAAGAATTATCGATCGCACAATTTTTCCGATACTGAATCAGCTAAAGTATGATCAGTCACTGTTCAACTGTAGTCCAAGTACAAATAAACACAACTTTTTTCACGTAAATTGTAAACATAAGCCAACTAGCTTGTCAAACATCAGATTTTCTTATTCAGATCAAATTGATTCTGAATCCGCAACGGAAGTTGTTGGATACTTTCACTCGGTGTATTTCACAGGGCTATTGACATTTTCCACTTCAATGAATGCCTCGTCAAACTATCGACATACATGTGTAAAAGTGCCGTTAAATGGAACACAAAATACATGCATAGTTTATCGTTCGCTGTGAAAAAAGCAATCTCATACACATGATTTGCTATTTCTCCTCCGGCCTAATTTTGTTAAGGTTTATTAACTGCTGATATTAACAACAGTATAAGTCAATCACCAAATAACGACATTTCACCAGCTCCGGTAAATACATGTTTGGGTAATTTCGTGATATGCACTCAAGTTTGAGGACGATGATGCACTCCTTTGAAAATTTCCGAACAGACAAAAAATATATTCGTTTTTGAACACGGCATATCTTCATCAGCGCCAAGACCAATACGAACGGCCCAGGAATCCAGTCGTGTAAAAAGTTAAGGTGCAAAGGTAGGGAGGCCCCCTTCTTTTGTAAGGGGTTTGTCAGACGCGATCCGTAATGTTAGATTGTTTCACCTTCGCTGACAATAATTACTAGTGGTATGTCAGCGTCTGGGAAATCACCTCTTTTTGGCATGCATTATCTGAATATTTTTCAAGTTTCGACTGGGGACAAAATGAGCATGCGGTCTGGATCACGAAATTTCTCACAGTGACAGTGGCACGCTGCGATGCTTTGCGTCTCCAGCTTTTTTGGAAATAGAACTGTAAAGGCCCATAGCCTATGCAGAAAAGCCTATCAATGCCACCGATGAGACTAAATCTCAACCATAAAGTCTCTTTCAGTAAATTGAAAATACACTATCATGTGATCTGGAGGGAAATGTCTAGACTACAAATTTTCTCCAATCTGTCACATAACATCAGTTCACTGGCGAAGGCAAGGGTACACAATAATGTTTCCCATTAACATAAAAGAGATCAGTAATATTTTTTGTTTGTCCATTGGGGTTTGATGATAGTTTCAACAACCAGGAATCAGTGGTAAAATGTTATATTAAATTTGGTAGTTATTTTTGCTGTAATTTTATGGGGAGTTCCTGTGAACCCATTCTCACAAACCCTGTTAGCCTCTTTACCCAACACAGAAAGCACGGAAAAAATATTCGTTCTGGAATGATTAAAAAAGACTGGAGGTTTGAGAATGTCTTGGATAAGGCTGGATCATTCTTAATAAGCGTCCAGTGTTTTCGAAGTAAGATTGGAAAGATCTGGGTAAATATTGTGACGAAAGGTATGCACGCGTCCTGCGCTGGTGGGCGATATATGGTGGGCGATATAGTAACTGATCGTCCCGTGGTAGTGCATCAGCTTTACTGATGACACTGTGAACCCGTTCTCGCTGGTAGTTACGGCTTAAAAGATGAGACCGAAGAGCTTCCTTGTCAGCGGGCACAGAACAGATTCCCTTGATTCTGATAGCGAGACTGTACTGCATGGAATGTTTTTGACAATGTGCCTAGGATGGCAACTAGATGGAAGCACATATTGGTGTGAGTCTGTAGGTTTGCAATATAAGCGTATAACAATGAGGTTATTGTCAATGTGTGAGGTGGTATCAAGAAAGGTGATGCTATCCGAAGAGATTTCTGCAGTGAATTTAATGGAATATTGACGTGTGTTGCAGACGAAGAAAAACTCCAAAAGATCAGATTTAGTTCCACTCCACTTTAAATCATTATCATCAATGAACCTGAGCCAAGACGTGGGCGAGGAAAATGGTGAGGAAAAGAGAATAACCTTCTCAAGAGGACCCAAACAAACGTCGGCAAAAGAAGGAGCCACGCGCGCGGCCATGGCCGTATCACTGATCTGAAGATAGTTAACGCCATTGAATTGAAAATTGTTTAACTTCAGAACAAGTGTGATGAGAGCTGCGATGTGCTCTGTAGGGGGGGGGGGGGGGTAAGCATGATCATGTATCCAGCGCCTCCCTACAGGCTTCAATCCCTTCATCATGGGGTATGTTTGTGTACAGAGAAACTACACAACATAGTGTCATCTGGAAGCTCACCCAGGTCGTCCATTTTTCTGAGGTAGTGAGTGGTAGCTCGCAAATGGGACGATAATTTTTCAACGAGAGGTCGCAGATGGAAGTCAACAAACTGAGAATTTTTTTCAGTGGGGTGGTTGTTACCAGAAATAATCGGGCGACCTGGATTCCCTGCTTTGTGAATTTTTGGTAGGAGGTATAATCTACCAGCACAGTAAATCGAATACCGTGGAAGTGTCCGTTATGAAAGTGTTAACTGAAACAAATCACTTTAGAGGACGAATAACGAATGACGTTTGTTAAGTTGTTGGAGCACGTGATTTACCACTAAAAGACACTCCGATAAGTTACATTTCCGTTGAAGATAATGAGATATGGTAATTTCAGCGAGATCGAGAAACAACATATTCAGCGTGATAATCGTTATAAACGTCTATTCAAACTCCTGGGGATAATATAGCAGTTTATTATGTGACTTCAATCTCGTACTTATAAACTTTCCAAGGGTGTATTCATTAACTCGAGTTTCACCCGCCAAAGATCGGATTATGTTTCTATCTATTTAGTTATCTTCTTGAAAAGGACGAAGGCATAACATAAACTAATCTAGAGATAAATATCTCTGAAAATCGACGTCGTGGAACTGTACAACATGTGAAAACTCATTTCAATTAACATATTGTGATACTCATATCCGAAGTCCTCCCTTTGTCATTATGTTATTTTATTACACGCCTTTTACTTTTCCTCCAGTTCCATATTTACAAATCCGAACGAAACAAGTGTTCCATACAGATTTCTATTGACGGACTATTTTTCAACCTGACGTCATGAATTTATCTAAAGAACTAAACTCCGTCCATTTTCGTAATCGGTCTATCGAAACATCGCATTCTAACCCAGATCCTGCGGTGACAGTCGATACATTGAACGATTCGGTGAATAAATAATAAAGAGTTTAAAATAGGAAGTTTTCTGTATGTCATGTTTGAATTTTTAAATTTATGGATTCTAAATCATAGATAATAAACACAGAAAGCCACGATCTGTGAATGCGTTCGTCACTACGGCACTGATGCCATCGCGAAAGTGTAGAACTCGAGGTTGCGTCTCTCGTCCAATCCGCCCGCGCTGGCACTCGTGCGATATGGACGAACGCATTCCCACATTGTGATTCTGTGTATATGTTACTAGCACTTCAATACAGCCGTAGTCTGCTCATCAATTCTGAATCACTGGAAAACGAGTCTCTACGTTTCCAACGCCACATCATGCCAGTCTAAAAAGAGGTTCAAGTGACGTCACTGACATGCATAGATTTCGAGGCGACAAGTTCACAAAGAAAAATAAAGTCTTTTTGCGATAAACACTCTGAACAAACATTTCATAATTTACGTTTGTTTACTTTTCAGGTGTCGTGGTCAGTTATCCAGTGTTGTATAAAAACTCAATTGTTTCAAGCCAATCAATCCAGATTGCCATATTTCGTTTTGTTGACGATACTAGACCAGCTGGATAGAACACGACGCATACGGCGTCTTTTTGGTTGAGTTCGCATGGCCATGTCAACGAGAAGACAGCCCAGAGATCAATTGGTTGTTGTGATAATCTGTATGAATCAGTTGTGGCACAAGATCTAAATTGCTTTGGGGAATTTACGCACTGAGCAAAGCAATTCAAAAATATGGTTTATCCCTTTCTACATGTACAGAGAGGTTTGTATATCTTTGAAAAATGTACCAGGACTCTGACACAATTGCATGCAATTTGTCAAGGCTGATTGAGGGAATATACAGCCCTAGTCCTCTAAAGGTAAATATAACTCAGCATGCCTAACAATCCAACAGCGGCATCCTCGTTGCAAAAGATAGTGCTTAAAAGGACGTACCACTCAAGCAAACACGGGTGAATAAATTAAATTCCAGCTAGGACCATATTATGCAAGTCTGCATGAACTGGTCTGACGATCGTTGGGCCTCCTATCACTGACCTAAGAAGAAAGTTAGTGATGTTTCGTTCACCTACGTGTTAGACCTTAGACACGAAATTTTACTCGAATTGTCTTTGATGTTCATCTGGTAATGTCTACAGTACTCGATCGATTTTATAATGGCAATAACAAGTATAACAACTAAATCCTGCGATATTATACACTGTTGGAAAGGGCTTTCTCTGTCCTTTTCAACACTCTATTACACAGTTTATGTCATAAGCCTAATTACAAAATATACCTGAGACGTAAAGGACGTAAGCTGCAATGTTCTAGGCAGTTCATCTCACCTCTAGCACTAACACTGATAAACATAATAGTTTACATTTCTTTTCTTGCTTGAAAACTTCTGAATTAAGATTACCTGATATTTGGCGGCAACAGATAAGATCAGATAGACCCGAATTCTAAAACGTGCAGGTCTGTTTTAGAATAATCTCAAAATCCAACTGAAAGTTAGGATCTGTGATGTAAGGAACGGTAATAGGACAAACTTTGGATTCCTTCAGTATATCACTGCAGAGATGAATCTAGTCGACCCCGAATCCTTCAGAATATTCCACGACACTTCCTTCGGTAAGCTGATAATATGGCGGTACCGTGCGTCGGGGTAGATTATGACTAAACACCAATGGAGTGGAATTACTTCTTTTGCAAGAAATTTTGTTCATCAAATAGTACAAGTATTTGCACATTAAAACATCTTCAATAGGTTTTCGAATCTGTACTCAACAAAGAGTCCTAAATACCAGTAATCACCAGAATGGATAACCTTCTCATTTATATTTAAATGGGGCAATAATGTCTCTTCTGTATTGTTTTAGAACATGTGGAGTGGATGCGATATCGAATAATATTTTTCAGAGACGAAATGAGCAGTTTATGTTCCTATTGAACTTAGCTCTGTTTGCATGTATTTTTTAAAAACATAAGGACCAAAGCTTATTCGCAATAATGTGTCAAGTACGTCTTCGGTATCTAGTATGATAGTCTCCAAACTTTAGTTACCGGATAAAGGATTTCAATGTTTGGTGCTTTGTCCACCATAGCGTGTGTCATTCTGATGTCGTGTGTGAAATTTCGCATTGAGACAGTGTTCCAAATACGCGTCAAGTAATGGGTTAACCATTTGCCATGACCCTTTTGAAAACTTTAGTGCTAAAAGCATCCTGTCGTCAATGATATCAATCATTATAAGAGGGGAATTAAGTAGTATCATTGCCTGCTTCGCTAAAACTGCATGTTGCGTTGTTTTGTAAAGCGAATGTTGTTCATGTACCTAGTCCCTTCTCCATTTAACCCTTTGAACCCTTTTATTAAATAGGATGGATGCTAAGTGCATATGTGTGGTAGACCAATCAATATTTTCGACGTGCAGCCCCCAAGGCTGTACGTTGAAATTATTAATTGGTCTACCCTTAAATAAAGAAGATGAACTCTTCCAGTTGCTGTCATTTAACTGATATGGAAGATATCACCATGGTTCAAGGGGCTAAACAATGGTCCCAAATAGGGCAAGTGTTGTAACATTTGGGGAATGCTGCCCTTTGTAGGTGAATTTATTGAGTAGAAACACTAACTGCGAAGCAACCACAAACGATGCTGACTAGATGAGTATCAGTGGTTGTGTCGATTCCGATATGCAAACGTTTGAAATAATCCGAGTTTTCCTCTGGAATAGAGGTGCTTGCGACAGAATTTCAAAATCCATTTCTATACTCGGTCTCGGTTCGTTGTTTTTAGCCTCCAGAAAATTGTTAATAATAACCACTCACCGCTACAAAACACATAGCAGAAACTAGAGAATTGTAATTTGTTTGACAAATTACGGGTTTTCCGAACTGTCCAATGTGAAAATACAGGCTACATATAGCAAAGCAAAGTGTTTGAAATTAACCATTTCCAAACTGATAGACAAAAAGCATCCAAAGTTGGCTAATTTTGGCATTCTCTCATGGTTCTCTTATTCACGCCCTCATTTTGCTTGGGGGGTTAAATCTTGAGATTAAAAAGTAAACAGTAACGTTCTTCTACGATCATTGTTGCATCTATTCATACCAAAATAATTGCTACAACAACCTTGCAATTAAAGGAAATGAGTACAGATGTTTGCAAAATTCACTGAAAATCAATTTTTTTTCTGACAGTACTATTCTTTACATGGCCAAAGCTTATGTTGTGTTAAGCCCCAAAGCATAACTTACAGCAGAGGATTTGTTCATTAGGTATCTCTACCTATTGCAAACCAAAGTGTTTAGAGTTAACCCTTTCCAAAATGACAGGAAGATGCAACACAGTTAGCTAATTTGGGCATTTTCGGATGGTACTCTTACCCTCATTTGCCTGAGGGTTAAAGACGAGATTAAAAACTAACAGTAACTGTCTTTTGCAAGCATTGTTGCATCTATGCATACAAAAATAATTGTTACAACAACCTCGCAATTAAGAGAAATTTGCCCTTGAAGTTGGTAAATCTTGAAGATAAAATGATATATTCATATCATTTGTGGCCATTAGAGGTTAATTTTGAAATATTTGTGTGGTGATTTTAGTGTATCATATTATGCTCTTAATGAATGTGTGAACATCAATCACAGAATGAGTGTTTGAAAAGAGACATGGACTAATCTTGAAGCTTAATATTTGAATGAACATGTACAAGTTGAGGGTACTCCAATTAAAGGCCTGACAACTGGGTGAGGGTTAAAACTTGGAATAAAACATATAACAGCAAGATTGTTCTTGGGTGAATGTCCCATCTTCTCATGGGAAATGTTTTGAGACAATATGGCTCCAGTGATGAGAAATTACATGTAAAAGCTGGCGAAAATAACAATTATTCCGACAGTGTCTCAAATCTGCCAAGGGTTGAACTTTTAATAATAACATATAAAACAAAATATGTCATACTTTGACTGTTGCATGTAGGTACAGAAAACATTCAGAGCTCAATCAATTAAAAATGGAGTAAATGGTCACCTAAACTTACCAAATTCTGAAAAAATTGCAGTTTTTTGGATGGTACCTACTTTTATGCAACCAGAATGGGATTGGGTTAAACGTTACAACCAAACTTACAACAGCAAATATGCACGGTAGTCAAATGTGAATACGTACATGAAAAGTGTTTGAAACTAAGCCTTTCCAATATGATAGAAAATGCAACCAAAGTTGGCCAATTTCGACATTTTCAAACGGTACTCTTATTCTCGACCTCATTGTGCTTGAGGGTTAAATCTGAGATTAAAAAGTAAACAGTAACTTTGTTCCATAATTATTGTTGCATCTATCCATACCAAAATAATGATGATGATGATGATGATGATGATGGTATTTTATTCAACAATTCACCTTACTCACAAACATCGTACGGGATATTATTACATCACGTAAACAGTCAAAGAAAAAGAAAATATACAGATAGTATTGGAACATTACATACATGAGATCATATACATTATGAATGTGACAGGCGCATTGTTTGGAGACGCCATAGCCAGATTAGCTGTCTTCCTGGCATCTCCATGTTTCTATGTTGGATACTATCACCTGGAGCAGACTTTTTGCTGCAGGCACAATCCTTGTTTCAACTATCGTGTTGGAGAGTTGGGACCCAAGTTTGTGTCAGGGCAAGTGCAATAATTTCATGTTGGGTCATGGTGGATGAGATATCGGAGTTTAAATACATTTTTGCTATCACAGACAAACCACGATCTGCCAAACACACACATAATCTGTGGTTTAATAATCAAGAATTATGGAACAATTAGTCTGCAATATACCTTTTAGATTGTTTATGGATTTGAACTGCTTGGTCTGCAGTCCGGGCACAGTGTGTTAACACATGTTGCAGTAAGGGAGTAGTTTGCAATAAAGTTTTTGGTAAGTATACTTTTGAACAGGGAATCTGGGGGTTAATGTTTTGAGGCTGCTTTCTAATTCATTCCAAATTTTAGGGAAGTTATGTTTGGGTAGATTTGCCGAAAACTGTGTTCTGGCCTTATACTCTCTAATTTGTCCAGCTGGTCTTGTATGCGTGCCAATAGGGGTGTGTATACTAAACATGTTATCAAAGGATCTGGGTAGGTTCTTATTTTGCCAGTCGTACATAAATAATAAGACATTCAGTTTATACATGTCCTGAAATTTCAATATTCCATTCTTTTTAAATAAGGGGTCTGTGTGGCTATTGTATTTCTTGAGGTTAATCGTGCGCAAGGCAAGCTTCTGTAGAAGGGCTAATTTTCCAGTCGCGAATGCATTGCCCCAGATTTGAATGGCGTATGATAGATGACTGTGGACAAGTGCGTAATATAATGATTTTAGCGCGTCTATCGGGAGAATGTTTTTTACCTTGTTAGTGCAATATATTGCACCAGAAATCTTTGAGCATACATTCGATATGTGGGTTTTAAATTTCAAGTTTTCATCAAGATGTATCCCTAAGAATTTAATCGTTTTTTCTAACATAGTATTCCCAACTACTGGCATTTCGTTATTGTTAAGATACAGTTTGAGTTGAATGGTTTGAACGTATTATTTTGTGGGTGTAGTAGAATAATCTTATATTTTTTAATGTTTATCTGTAGCTTATTACAACAACACCAATCAGATACTTTTTCCAGTTCCTCATTTACTTTAGTTTGTAGCAGTTGCATATCGTGGTCAGACGTATACGTCGAGGTGTCATCCGCAAAGGATTGTAGATTTAATGTGGTACTGTTACAAATGTCATTCACATAAATTGGGAATAAAATAGGACCATAGGACCAAGTACTGATCCTTGTGGTACTCCACAGCTGATACTTAATTGGTGAGACCGATATTGGACATATTGACTTCTTTTAGGCAGGTAACTACGAAACCAATTGTTACAGGTTCCCCGGATCCCATAGAATTCCATTTTCTTAAGTAGAGTTTCATGGTTGATTGTATCAAAAGCTTTTGAGAGATCAATAAACATGGCCAAGGTAGAATCTTTTGAAGGTTTGTCATTGCTTTCTACTACACAGTTAAGAAGTTGTATAATTCGGTGAATAGTTGAATGTTTTTTTCGGAATCCATACTGATGTTTATAGAAGACATTAAATTCAGTTAGGAAGCTTGTTAACCTCGTACACATGGTACGTTCGAGTAGCCTGGAGAAGACAGGTAAAATACTTATTGGTCTATAATTTCCTAATTCTTGAGCATTAGCTCCCTTAAAGATAGGGACAAACTTAGCTATTTTCAGGTTATCTGGAACAATTCCATTCATGAATGATTGGTTGAATATATGGCATAGGGGTTGTGCGACTTCAGATATAGTTTCCTTCATAACTTGGCTAGAAATGTTGTTGAGGTCAGCGGTGGTTTTCCCCACAATTTTATTAGTTACAAGAATAATTTCTTGCTCTGTAGTTGGAGCAACAAAGAAGTTATTAGGATAATTTCCTTTTAGGAATTCTGTGAAGTCAGTGTCAGTGTGTGGTACACCTTCGCCGACGTTTTTACCAATACTTGCGAAATAAATGTTAAATCTTGATGCTATCAGTTCGGGATCCGTTATCTCTACTCCGTCCTAAAAAAAATGTCCGTGGTAAGGATTGTGAATTTTGGGACTTATTTATTACATTACGTAAAATTTGCCAAGTCTTCTTCAAGACTTGTTGATTTTCCTGCAAGATATCATTATAGTACAGTGCCTTACTTTGTCGTTTAACTTTATTGAAGATCGCATTGAACGCTTTATAATCTTGAATATTTTTTTCTGTGGGCATTTTTAACTTTTTTATGTAAAGGTTGTTTTGTTAAGAGATGACTGCAAAAGCCCAGATGTCATCCAAAGGTTGCGTTTGATAAATTTTTTGTGTTTATTTATAACTCTTTTCAGTGGAAATGCTTCATCAAAGACATGTCGGTAAATATTCAAGAAGTGTTCATATGCTGTATGTGGGCAAGGTGTTTGGAAGACCACGTCGAAATTGCAGTTTTGTAGCAATTTCTTAAATTTCAGAACGTTTTGTCGACTAAATGATCTTCTAAAGGTAGGATTACTTACTTTAGGGACATCTGACTCCTTTCCAACTTCTATATAAAATGTTGCAAAATGATCGGAGACGTCTGTGATAATAATTCCAGCTTGGTAGTTTGGCGGAACCTTATTGGAATAAATATGATCAATTATCGTTGCAGAGTGTTCAGTAATTCTTGTTGGTCGAGTTATGACCGGCATGTACCCGTCACCGAACATATTATCGATAAAGAAGTTAGTTTTGCTGTGACGTTCTATGTTCAATAAGTCAATATTGAAGTCCCCTGTTAGCAGCGCTTTTTTGTGTTCTGCATTTATTTTTATTAATATATCACTTAGGGAAGACGTGAAAACGTCGATGTTTGCCAAAGGTGCTGAGTTGGGTCTGTAGATGCAGCCCACTATATACGAATTTCTTTTCCTAGGGTTGACCTCGATAAATATAGTTTCGATCACGTGGGGAATAAAGATCGCCGGGTCAGGCCTCAATTTAAATGGAATGTTGTCAGATACAAAAATACCAGTTCCACCCCTCCCATCATCCGATTCTGGACGGGTGTTATATACAAATGGATGATACCCTTCAAGGTTGTAGCTAACTTGAGCGTGTCAAATCTGTTCTCGTCCTTTTGGATATCACTCAAAAAGTCGCAGAAGGAGTCCCAATGTGCATTAAGACTTCGGCAATTGAGGCCAAGCAGAGACACATTCCTGTTCTGAACGGGAATATTCTCTCGAAATTGCGAAGGTGAATAATAGTTACAGGAGTGTCTATGCAGGGAGAAGGGTGTTTCAGATGCTTCTTCGGAATTATTATTTATATAAGCATCATACTTAGATGCAAAGTTGTGACTCTCCCCATCAAATATCTCATCCACCGAAATTACTTCATTGCCCGCCATGACTTGGGTGCATAAATGGTGATTGATTTTGAAACAAGGACTGTGGAAGCCTGCAGTGTGTAGTCTTTTCAGTAAGCAACATTATGTTGAGAAAAGTAAGAACAACAGAGAGTGTTCGGAGTGACAAAAAGACAAATATAATTCACTATTTGAGATCTAGCAGTGATCACGGTAAACTTTCTAAGGAAGTGGATATGGTTAATTGTCGGGCGGAGAAGGAGGAAGTTCGGGGTGGGGGCGGTTTTGAATAAGATGTGCCTCTGTCAGCTATACTATGTGAAGCCGGGGGAAAAACGTCGATTTAGTTCGTCCGTTCGCGCCTTAGTCACAAACATCCACACACGCACGAACACACCTCACTTTTCTTCACCCCCATCATGCACACATCCCATCCCGCACATACCCATGCCTTCATAGTTAGGTATGCAAGTGATTGATTTGTCTTGACATTGTAGGAAATCAGATTTTGAAATATTTTCTCTCTTCCGTCTTCCCCTTCCGTATATATAGCAATCCTTTACATAAAGGTGATTTTAAAATTGGGCAAGAAATAACGCTCCTGGTGTCCTCTCAATCTCATAAGTCATCAGTGCCCACCCCCGAGCCATACCTCCACCACCTGCATGGCACCCCAAAAACGTCTGTTGAAGCGTATTCAAACACTGTATCGGGTGTTTTCCCTTCTTGATTGGGCATAATTTACGTTCTCGTTATCGCTTTGTCTTCCTCTGGTTTTGCGACGAGTGCTTTGTCACAAAGAAACTGATCACGGTATGATGAACATCAGTAATGTGTTTTCTGACAGTACAGTTTGGTGCGAGTGGAAATTACATTTTTACCCGATTTATTATTACAAAATTACAGACTTTTTCTGTCGTTTGAGGACAGTCCCACATCAAGTGCTAACTATATAGAATAATAAGAACTGTCGAATATAAGTAATAAATTCACATGAGGGATATTTAACAAATTGAGAGCTCAGGTTCATGAAGACGCCCATATAATTTACACGCGCTTGCCCTCTGATCTGATGTGGCGAATAGATATTCAGTAATTCATAAGGTAGGTTGTAACCTCAATGCGATGTGGGATTCACAGTTGGGCAATGTACAGTTGTATCCAGCGTTCCCCGTGACCTTCACATAGCAGGATGTAAAATGCCGACACTATACCTTATGTTATTGATGGATGTACACATACAATGATATGCTTTATTCACAAACAGCCTCAACACCACAGAGTAAACTGTGAATGAGCAATACTCTCCAAAAGACATACAGTTGTGATCGAAACTAGCAACCAGTTCTCTCATTTATATGGCTCGGCAGTTTCTTGTCTCAATTCAGCCTAGGCTCCACGCAGTAAATTGCAAAAGAAGAATATTGTTACATAAATGACTTAATTATATACTGGGGTACTTGTGCTTTACAGTACACAATGTGGGACTCAGGCTGAACAGCTCAGCCTCAGCTCCACACAGTAAATTGTAAAAAAACAATACTCTCCCAAAAAAATAACTTCATAACATACAGGTGTAATCGAAACTAATAACCAGTGTTCTCATTTATGTGACATTACAGGATTAGCTGTATTTTTGGGGAACTGATTTATATAACAGACTTGTTTCTGTGTATATTGCCGACTGGGGTAATTGTACTTTACAGTACACAATGCGGGACTCAGGCTGAACCGCTCAGCCTCACCTCCACAGAATAAACTGTAAAACAACAATGCTGTCCCAATTCAGCCTTGGCTCCACGCAGTAAATTGCAAAACAAGAATACTGTACAGAAATGACTTAATTATATACTGGGGTAATTGTGCTTTGCATGACACAATGTGGGACTCAGGCTGAACCGCCCGGCCTCATCTCCACACAGTAAATTGTAGAACAACAATACTCTCCAGAAAATAACTTAATTACATACAGTTGTGATCGAAACTAATAACCAGTTTTCTCATTTATATGGCAGGGCAGTTTTTTTTGTTTCAGTTCAGCCAAGGCTCCACGCAGTAAGTTGCAAAACAGGAATAATGTACACAAATGACTTAATTATGTACAGTTGTGATCGACTCTAATAACCAGACTTATCATTCGTGTGACCAGACAGTTTTTTATGACTGATTTATGAATGGTTGTGTACCTAACTTACTCTTGAGCCAAATAATTTCTGCAGATACTATTAAATGAATATCTGACATTACAGAATTAGCTGTATTGTTGGGAAACTGATTTATATTACAGACTTGTTTCTGTGTATATTGCCAACTGGGGTAATTGTGCTTTACATGACACAATGCGAGACTCAGACTGAATCGCTCAGCCTCAGGTCCACACAGTAAACTGTAAAAACAACAATACTCTCCAAAAATAACTTAATTACATACAGTTGTGATCGAAACTAATAACCAGTTTTCTCGTTTATCTGACATTACAGGATTAGCAGTATTGTTGGTGAACTGATTTATATAACAGGCTTGTTTATGTGTATATTGCCAACTGGGGTAATTGTGCTTTACCGGACACAGTGTGGGACCCAGGCTGAACACCTCAGCCTCACCTCCACACAGTAAATTGTAAAACATCAATACTCTCCAAAAAATAGCTTGATTACATACGGCTGTGATCGAAACTAATTGCCAGTTTTCTCATTTATATGACTGGGCAGTTTCTTGTTTCAGTTCAGCCTAGGCTCCACACAGTAAACTGTAAAGCAGGAATACTGTACACAAATGACTTCATTGCATATAGCTGTGATCGACACGAATAGCCAGTCCTATCATTCATGTTACCAGACAGTTTTTTTATGAATGGGTTGAATGGTTGTGTAGCTAACTTATTCTTGAGCCAAATAATTTCTGCGGATATTATTAAATGAATATCTGACATTACAGGTTTAGTTGTATTGTTGGGGAACTGAATTATATAACAGGCTTGCTTCTGTGTATACTGCCAACTCGGTTAATTGTGCTTGACAAGACACAACGTGGGACTCAGCCTGAACAGCTCATCCCCAGCTCCACATAATAAATTGTAAAAACAACAACACTCTCCAAAAATAACTTCATAACATACAGTTGTGATCGAAACTAATAACCAGTGTTCTCATTTATCTGACATTACAGGATTAACTGTATTGTTGGGGAACTGATTTATAATAACAGGCCTGTTTCTGTGTATATTGCCAACTGAGGTAATTGTGTTATACAGGACACAATGTGAGACTCAGGCTGAACCGCTGAGTCCCAGCTCCACACAGTAAGTTGTAAAACAATAATACTCTCCAAAAAATAACTCAATTACATACAGTTGTGAACGAAACTAGCAACCAGTTTTCTCATTTATATGACTGGGTCGTTTCTTGCTTCAATTCAGCCTAGGCTCCATACAGTAAATTGTAAAACAACAATACTTTACACAATGACTTAATTATATACAGTTGTGATCGACTCTAATAACCAGTCTTATCATTCAGATGACCAGACAGTTTTTTATGACAGAATTTTGAATGGTTGTGTTAACTAACTTACTATTAAGCCAAGTAATTTCTGCAGATACTATTAAATGAATATATGAAATTACAGGATTAGCTGTATTGTTGGGAAACTGATTTATATAACAGACTAGTTTCTGTGTATATTGCCAATTGGGGTAATTGTGCTTTACAGTACACAATGTGGGATTCAGGCTGAACCGCTCAGCCTCAACTCCACAGAGTAAACTGTGAAACAACAATACTCTCCAAAAAATATACAGTTGTGATCGAAACTAGCAACAAGTTTTCTCATTTATATGGCTCGGCAGTTTCTTGTCTCAATTCAGCCTAGGCTCCACGCAGTAAATTGCAGAACAGGAATATTTTACACAAATGACTTATATACAGTTGTGATCGACTCTACCAACCAGTCTTATCATTCAGGTGACCAGATAGTTTTTTATGACAGAATTATGAATGGTTGTGTTAACTAACTTACCATTGAGTCAAATAATTTCTGCAGATATTATTAAATGAATATATGAAATTACAGGATTAGCTGTATTGTTGGGGAACTGATTTATATAACATGCTTGTTTCTGTGTATATTGCCAACTGGGGTAATTGTGCTTTACAGTACACAATGTGGGACTCAGACTGAACAGCTCGGCCTCAGCTCCACACAGTACATTGTAAAACAACAATACTTTCCAAAAATAACTTAATTACATACAGTTGCGATCGAAACTAATAACCAGTTTTCGCATTTATCTGACATTACAGGATTAGCTGTATTCTTCGGGAACTGATTTTTATAACAGGCTTGTTTCTGTGTATATTGCCAATTGGGGTAATTGTGCTTTACAGCACACAATGTGGGACTCAGGCTGAATAGCTCAGCCTCAGCTCCACACAGTAAACTTTAAAACAACAATACTCTCCAAAAAATAACTTAATTATATACAGTTGTGATCGAAACTAATAACCAGTTTTCTAATTTATATTTATTTCAATTCAGCATAAGCTCCACACAGTAAATTGAAAAACCGGAATACTGTACACAAATGACTTCATTATATACCTGTTATGTACCTGTATACCACAGAGTAAACTGTAAAACAACAGTACTCTCAAAAATACCTTAATTACCTACAGTTGTGATCGAAACAAGCAACCAGTTTTCTCATTTATATGGCTCGGCAGTTTCTTGTCTCAATTCAGCCTACGTTCCACGCAGTAAATTGCAAAACAAGAATACTGTACACAAATGACTTAATTATATCCTGGGGTAATTGTGCTTTGCATGACACAATGTGGGACTCAGGCTGAACCGCTCAGCCTCAGCTCCACACAGTAAATTGTAGAACAACAATACTCTCCAGAAAATAACTTAATCACATACAGTTGTGATCGAAACTAATAACCAGTTTTCTCATTTATATGGCTGGGCAGTTTTTTGTTTAAATTCAGCCAATCGTCCACGCAGTAAATTGCAAAACAGGAATACTGCACACAAATGACTTAATTATGTACAGTTGTGATCGACTCTAATAACCAGACTTATCATTCGTGTGACCGGACAGTTTTTTATGACTGAATTATGAATGGTTGTGTACCTAACTTACTCTTGAGGCAAATAATTTCTGCAAAAGAATTGTTACAACAACCTTATAATTAGAGAAATTTGCCCTTGAAGTTGGTCAATTTTGAAGAAAAAAGCTATATTAATGTCATTTTTGGCCAGATGGGGTTAATATTGAAAGATTTGAGTGGTGATTGTGGTGTATCATATTATGCTCTAAATGTGTGGAAAGTTTGAGCTAAATAACTGTAAACAGTTCTGAGACTTTCGAAAAATGTTAAAATTTTGAAAGTTTTGGCAGAATATTTTGAAAATATGCTTTTTCACAGACATGACGATACCGCATTTCACCAGATTTTATAACATTACATACGTTTGCCAAATTTGGTTAAAATCGTACAGCTTGTTTTTGAGCAGTTCAACAGAAAAAATTCACGGAGGAAAAAAAAAAAAAAAATAAAAATAAAACAAAAATAGAGAAGAACAATTTTGAAAAAGAAGAATAACAAGAGTCTTTCCCAAACTGGGTTTGGGAAAGCCTAAATATCAAATAATTATGTCCAATGTGTTGCGAAACTGTATTATTTCAATGACACTTCAGAATAATTAGGTCACACTTCGATGATTGGTAACATCCAACAAAACCGCCATTGCAATTACTGAGTAATCACAGCAAATGTAATTTCGTCTGCCCTGACATAGCATTAACGCGTCCTCATTACATTTTCCATTAGAACACGCTTACAAAAAGTCAATAAACAGTATGCATATGATCACTTTCCACGTGGACTATTTCTCCATGACCATAGTTTTCCGCATCATCGTTTATTCACAATGCGATTTGGGAATACACAAATTAAATCTTTACGAAAAACATCTCTGCGAGCTCTGTCAAGAAGGTTTAAACTTTCGTTTGTTTTGTCTCATGTGAACACAATGCCATATTAAAGAAATATCAGGCTATCGGAGTGCTAATTTGAAGCTTTTCTCTGTACTTCCATAAAATCATCCGCAGTGACTCATCGAGGATTCTAAGATCGGGGTGGATTTCAATGATACGAAGCGTTACGGGCACGCGTAGCGGCGAGTTGAAGGCGAACACGAGTGGGGAGCGTCTCAATCTAGTCGGCGCGGTCTGCTCAAGTAAAATTTTGGAAAAAAGAAGGTCAGTGAGATCCTCCGGGGGCTTATTCTCCGGAGCTATAGCTGTATTCATTGGGCTCGATAGTGGTTGTCTATGTATTAACGCGGATAACACCATGTCTACTGGTGTCGGTGCTTGTGAACATTTGAGTCACAAAACGTTGGTGCCTGCCCCCGATCCGCCCATGATCTAGAACTCATTTACCTCAACAGTTTTGTGTAGGTTTCGATATTATAATTAGTGAAAGAAAAATCGACAATTGCTTTTGTAGTGTTCTGCAATAACACTAAAATTTAAGTTTATATTGTAGAAAGAAACAACAACACAGATTGAAGACTAAAGTATAGATTCGTAGAATACGATGGCGTCCCTTTTTTACAGTATACTCGTAAAGGATGTATGTTTCATGTTAAAAAAATAATTATCCCCCAGATACTCAGTGAAGATCGTTGGAGAAACATGGGAGAAACAGTTCCTAGAAAAATGGAACAGGTCGCATAAAGTTTCACATTTTTCTTTTCACTGGCAAACGTCGAGGTCGACACGTCTTTATCTAGAATTGCATCTATTAATCATAAAGAGACATTTATGTGAACCAGCAAAGGATGAAAGCGGAAATCATGTACACTTGTACACAGGAGATTTTCAATTAGCTGTCCGTACTAGCATAATTTTTTTTTATATTGATCAATCTATGTTGTGTCACGTGATGGTTTACGGTTTTTTTCTACAAAATAACTAAGACATTTCTATTCATTAAATAACGATATTATTATTGTCCAAGCAATCAAAATCTGACTGAAGTCGAAAAACAAATCTCAACATATTAGCAATAACACAGTATATGTACTGTTGGAGAATGTGTGAACTCCACTTCGGTGAAGTGCAAGGGATTAATGTGCAAAATATTTTACATCTGGATTAGCAGTTTCAAAGAAAAATATTGATGCAAGGACCCATATTGACGGCTAATTTCGAAGCCAAGAAGATGTATACATTTACACCAGCCCCTTGTTATTGTCGAGAATTTTACGAGCCTTCCATTAACTAATTTATTATCAGGTTCAAGAATTATGTACCCATAAAGTTAGGATGGATGGTGATATCCACCAGAATATTCATCATTTACATCAGACAAGGACTGACAAAATTGTAAAGACAAAGACCATTGCACAGAAACTAAAGAGAAATTATCAGGCATGCACGAAGTGAGGTTGAACCAAGCATCCTGGATGAATTAGAGTGACACTACAACGGACAAGTATTGAAACAACCTTGCCTGGATAGTACAAAGTCAAAAGCAATGACGTAGACAATTTATTTATTTATTCATTGGCGAAGGCAAAGGCAAAGGCAAATTCGGAGGCAAAGGCAAACTTGCAGAAACTCCATTTTCTCACTCCATCTTCCACGTTAGTTCCGTCTTTTCTTGTCACTTTTACAGTGCATCCCGCACACTTCCAGCTCTCCATCACTGCCTATAGTTGTTTTACTCAACTTCTTCGTTTATCCAAAATAACTGTTATGGCAGTTGCTACAACCATATCACCAACCTGGTGGCGAGAGTATTGGTCACCATTCACCATACTGTGAACTCAATATTTATTTCCTCCTGTGTGTGTTTTTTCTTCACCAACTCCCCCCCCCCCCTTCCTTACCGTTATACAGCTTGCAGACACAGCACAGTTGAGGGTTAGTGTTTTTTCCCCCGATTTTAACTTGCTTCTTTTTGCATTTGGGTCAACTGCTGATAATAGAAAGGTCGATGAAAGATTACACTCGCTTAAGAAGGTAAGAAGACAAATCTCGAAGTTGCAAACAGTACTTGTCGGACGAATCCACACAAAAGTAGACATTACTGCTTCCTGGTAAAAGTTTCGTTGGCGTGGCACAGCGCCGGAATTGTGTTTTTGAAAAACACGCTGCAGAATAGACTTGAAAGAAAATTAAATTCTATATCATTCCACTGAGTGTGTGTGTGTGTGTGGGTGTGGGGGGGGGGGGGGTCTCTTCTGTCAATTATGGCAAAGTTATCTTACTTTCTATTAACCCTTTCAATGGGTTATTCATTCGTATCGTGTGGATCGCAAATTCGCATTTTATGATTAAACTACATCATGATCAATAAGTCGACGTGCAGGATTAGTGATAATATAATCATACAACCTATACGGTCAGTGAAATTAAATCCTTAATGAACATTCCTACAAATGCAAAACGGACTTGCCAATTTTATACAAACGGAATTGTTTTCTACGATCTCATTCAGATATACGGTGCTAAGAAGACGAAGACAGGAGTGTAGAAGACGCGACTTGTGTGGAATCTATGACCATTGAAAATGCTGAGAACATTTTTGTCAAGAGATAGCTAAAGCATGTACTGGTTTTCCATCTTTGCTGGGCTGTAGAAAAACAATTGGTCAAACTACAATCACTCAGTGTGGTAAAATGCAAGAGTTATTTTTTCCAAATCCCGCCTTTATAATAAACCAAGCAAATGCGAGATTTGTAATATTATCAACGACTACAGTAATATATGGAATAACCTGTGTATGCAAATGTCACGACAGCCTTCGTGCTGTGGGTCTGTCCCTCACGTGACAACTATAATATAAAGTTTGAGATTTGACGCAGATCACATCGACAAAATCTCCGCCAAAACAGCAATTTGAAGGTGCCATCACGGTCTGTTTGACCTCTGGAATTCCACTCATACACCATATGTAGAATGATGAAGACTGTTAGATTCATCAAAGTCTACATACCAAAAAGATGAACCCAATAACTAACACAGTATTATGGTTGTAAGAGCCTGTGGGCGACTTCGCGTAATTAATACATAGTACTGTTAAAAACGTTTTTCCTGTAATTTTCTTTAATAAATTCAATGTTTCGTGGTCTCTTATTGACTGTATTTGAGTTGATACGGTGTACGTAGATTTAACCGGCATGAGGGGCGGGAGAAATCTGCTGAACACATATTGTAACGTATATAACCCACGCCTAACGCTTGACTGCTTAAAGGGACTTGGACAACTGACATTAAAGAAAATCACAGAAAGGACAAGATGGTTTTGAAATCGCAATGCGAATTACCAGACGTCATTCAACAAAACACGACCAACGGTGAAGCGCTCAACAGTGAGGGAAATGTGTATGGACGATTGGACATTGCGTATTGAAATATCGCCTAATTCCAAATGTATGCAGTGAAATGTAATTTTGACTTTTTCCTTCATACTGAACGCCGTGGCGTGTGGGGTTTGGGGAAAATGAAGCAAAACAGGACTGTGCACGACTTCCATCAGTAGTCTATTTGTATGCATGATTTCATAAAAATATCTCCTACAATTTGGTGTGTCACCAGCACAGAAGGGTATTTTTGTCCCTTTTTCTTTATTTTTGTTGTTGCTCCAAACATATTAGTTCAATCGCAACGAACTTGGCAATGCAGGACAAATGTTAACGTTGAGTCGACGTGCGAAGTATGGTCTCTGTAAGTGCTACGGTTATGGCTGTAGCAGTGTCACAAGCTGAACTGAAGGGGTGTTTTTTCTCTCTCTTTTACCTTATTCGCATTGTACCTCCACATTTTTTTGCGACAATCGCCGCGAAACTTCGTGATCCACCGGAAATATTAATGCCGCGCCGACTTGCGAAATTCGGTCTCTCTAAATGCTATGGCTATAGTCATAGGCATGGCACTAACATTTTAGGGGCGCCAAAACGTCAGTTGACCAAAAAAGCACCGAAAATGATGTTAAATCAAAAAATTCAAAAACAGCTCTCCTTTTATTTTTATAGCTCCGCAATAAATACTAAAACGTCGTAAAAATCGGACGAACTTTAATTTCTGCAACGTTGACGTTTTACAGCCCGGGTGAATTTTTTATCGAGTAAAGGCTATGGCTTTATTGGAAACAATATTTCCAAAATTGTGAGAAGCAGAGGTCAATAACGTAGTCGGTCTTAAACGTTCATGACAAAGGCTTAACTTTGACGTTGCTTGGTAGAGTTTCAAATGCGAAACTATAATAGCTGTGTTTAATAGAGACTTCATCAACATTATAGTGTGTTAAATTTCGTAGCTGTACGTATTATTACTAGAGAGCTGTACGTGTTAGGAAATCGGCGTTTTCAATAAAGACGTCCATAAACACCCCAAAATTTGACGTGACGTTAAAACCTAAAAAATGTCGAAAAATCGAAAAACTAAAAACAGATGAATCCTAATTTTCTTCACTCTACAGCACAAAAAATTCATGGAAATCGAACAAACTGGAATATTTTGGGGAGGTTGACGAGAATAACGTCACCCAAAAACCGGCCATAACCGTTGAGAATTTCCCAAGTCGGTACCATACTTTTAGATATGATTTTGTTGGAGAATACATTTTCAAAATTTTGAGAACGAAAGTTTAATACTGGAGTTGAAATTAAAAGATTAAGAAAAACGTTTAAATTGTGCGCTGTTTTGGATAAAATCGCGAGATCAAAAATCGCAGTTTTATATGAGAAGTAGATACAAAGGTCAACAATTTATTTACTGATGCTTAGCGCCAAATCAGTAACCAAGGGTATATCGCGGCGATAAAAATCATGTAGTGATAAACAATTTCTTCATAAAGTAAAATATATGCGAAAATATATGCGAAAATATGAAAAATGTACAGGATCGTGACATTGAAATAAATAGGGAGGACAGTAGAGAATGATGATACAAAAAGCCGAGCGAATACCGTGTAAATCAACCAGATGATAGGCAAACCGTTCGAAAAATGGGATTAGAGAAAAATTAAAAACAATTAAAAGTTATCAAAAAGATTGATTTCTTTGTGAAACGAGAGAATCTGGTGAGAAGTAATTGTGTAAAATAGTTCTCTCAGAGGCGGTACACTATAAAATCGCAGTCTGATATCATTTATTTATTTATTTATTTATTTATTTATTTATTTATTGGGGTTTAACGACACCTTTCGACAGCCAGGATCACCTCGTGTCTGACAGTTTTATGGGTGGAGGAAGCAGGAGTACCCGGAGAAAACCACCGAGCAACGGGGAGCAACGGCGAGAAACTGTCATACTCCCCAACGCGCTAACTCCACACAACCAGGGTTAGCATTGGTTGAAGACAAGTGCACCATCCACGTGCTGTACGCCTAAGTCCACAACGCCAATGTACCCCCCACATGGGCAATTGATAATAGGCGTCTTGGCCAAGGACACAACGTGGTTATCGCAGAGGGGATTCGACTGAGGATATCTCGGCTTGCAGCCTATATCTCTACCTACTGAGCCAACGCGCCCCCGTCTGATGCCAATAAAATCAGTACAGTCTTCTAGAATGTGCTCAATTGTCAACAGACATTGACGAGGAACACATGCTGGTCGCATATTACTCTCTAATACAAAATAATGTGTAAGTCTTGTATGACCAATATGACATCGTGTCAGAATGGTAGTTCATATAATGTAATGGAGCTTGTTATTTGTCGCTCCATCCCATTCCGCCTGCC
This sequence comes from Pictodentalium vernedei, assembly GCA_031216915.1. Taxonomy (NCBI): domain Eukaryota; kingdom Metazoa; phylum Mollusca; class Scaphopoda; order Dentaliida; family Dentaliidae; genus Pictodentalium; species Pictodentalium vernedei. Next base: position 145,490,814 of record CM062290.1, on the reverse strand, counting down.
ACACAGATTTGATGTACGTATTGATATGTGGTTCAAAATCACTGAAAGGAATTTTAAAACATGTGACGGCCTTGTTCAAAGCCTGTTTTGCAGCACTGTCTTTATTGGTGTTATCGGAGATACCAACTGTGTCCAGGTAACCAGGAAAACACGGTATCATGTTGGTCAGAGTATTCAACTTCTCACGAAGTTCCGAAATGCGTTCGTGCGCTTTGTGTTAAGCTTTGACCTCAGCCATGAAAATATTTTGAAAAAAAATTGATATTCTGATTGAAGTAACGTGATCACCAGTAACAAAAGCTGATGATACTGATGATGCCACGATCTTTAGACTCATTCGTATAGATCCGTTTATATGCACTATACTTGGAGGTTATTTCGGCATATTTTCTGTTTGAACTACAGAACGTTTGTCTTAGATTGTTTGGAGGATGCAAGGTCCAAAATAACGGAAGTTTTCCTGAGATGCAAAGGCGGAATATGTGGTTCGCGGTTCTCTTTTATCGAATCAGATTCAAACGTGGTGAACTCTACATAAGGTGTAATGCTAATTCCCAATGGCGGAATATGTTTGTGGTATCTGTTAACAAATCAACATTTTGAGGGTTTGAGGCACCATTATAAGCAGGGCTTGATGGATACGTCAACAGTTTAGAAACATACTGAAGTTTAATTCTGCGCTTCTTAAAAGCATCGAATTTATTGATGATGTTCCAATCCAATTACCACCATTGTGAATTGCATTAAATGTTTGAGGTACGACTTTCTCGCAGAATCGTAAACCACATAAGCGTACTTTGATTTTAATTTTGATCTAACAAGCGATCTGTACAGATGGAGTAGTGGTTTTTGGTCAGCACCCACCCCCCACCCCCAATCAGTGCTACCAACTGCCTTGAGGAGGTTTATACTCCCTTTTTATATCTCACTCTTAGTTGTTTGATACGAAAAGTCCAACAATAAACCCAAGAATTTCACTTTCTTAACAACTTTAATCGTGCTGCCATCTGTTTACAATTCCTGATCATGGTGGTCCTTCCGGGGCTTGCAGAACAATTCGTTTTGGTCTTCAAAGACTTAAAACTGTTTTCTGTAGGCCATTTCAGAATTCGGTTTAAACACAACTGACGGTGCGCTTAATGGCATTCATGTTTTTGCTGCTACAGCAAATAAAAAGTCATCGACATACAATGAAGAATCTACCATATTCTCAATTACGTCAATGATGCCATTGATTTTCACAGAAAACCAGGTAAAGGATAGAAAACTACCCAGAGGAACACCCAGTACTTACTCCTGTGGATCAGATAATGTAGACCCAACACGAATCTAAAATTGACGATCCATCAAAAAAAATAAGTCTATAAAAAAGAGGCATACGGCCTCTCAACCCCATGTTAAAACGATCTTTTAAAACCCCATTCTTCAATGCTGTATCATATGCCTTCTTCAGATCAAAGAAGATGGCGACCACGTGTTCTTTTCTCGCAAGGGCAGTTCTTATGAACATCTCAAGTCTACACAAATGATCTACAGTGCTTCTCGGGCTTCTGAAACCGCAATGAACATTAGCAAGTAGATTGTTCTGTTCCCGAAACAACAAGTGTGAAATTTGGTAACGGTAGCTTCATGAAAGTATTCTAAAGCATGGCTGAAAGGAGAAAAGGCTACTGATCACTATAAGTCAATTCAACTTCACCGAATGACTTAATGACAAATAAATGGAAGAACTAATTGTCGAAATAAATCCTTGGGAGCAATGGTGTCACGAATTTATCTGTTGATATCTATAGCAAAATGTCCAAATCCATCGAGACATTTTCGATGTTGGATGAAGTGTTTGATTAATTCGATGGTTTTTGGTCTTCATATACTTCGTCAAGTATTACCTGTAATTAGGCTTTTCCCTCTGGAAAAGACTATTGTTTTTCTACGGATTATTTTTTTTTTTTAAGCTTTTCCCTCTGGAAAAGACTATTGTTTTTTGTTTTTCTACGGATTATTATTATTATTTTTTTTTTTTTTCCACACATTTTGTCCGTACGATTCAGAAGCCATTTTCGAACCGATTTTCACGAAATTTTGCACACGCATATAGGGGTACAAAATCTAAAAATGTATCCATTTAACCCTTATTTCATCACAATTGGCAAAAACTGCCAAAATTGGGGTTTATCGGCACTTTCTCGAAACACGTCTTGTAGATTTTTTTATACATTCGTCATTGCTAGACCTGTCTGTGACACACCCTATGATACACACGACATATCAGGCGATGCATATGGTAACCCTCTACAGGCTGCCAAACATCAAAATTTTGATGAAATAGGCCGGTTTCAGGCCCCCACTGCACCCAAACGATACACGAGAGATAAACATAACTTCCTTTATTGGGAGTAGGCTTCACCGAGGATCATTTTTGTCAGTAATAAGGGTGTTAAGGAAACCAAGCGTTAACCCATTTTGAGCTGGTTAAACAGCAATACCCCCATAAAGCTAAAAAATTCGTGTTTTCCGTGGATTTCTCTAAACGAGTCTTGTAGATTTTCAAGAAAAAAATGTCACTCCCAGGCCTTGGTGTGACAATAGAAGTTGCGTGGACAAAATACTGCGATGAGCATTTGTTAACCCTCCGAGGACTGCTAAAAGTCAAAACTGTGATAAAATGGGCTGTTTTTGGACGCCAACAGCATCCAAAGGGTACGCCACAAAGAAACGTACCTTCTTTTGTCGAGCGCACAATCTATACGCAAACATTTTTGTAAGTAGTAAGGGTATTCAAAAGTCGAAGTCTTAACCCATTTTGGACAGGCTAAAGAGAGAGACCCCTTAAAATCTTAAAATTCCCATTTTCTGTGGATTTCTCTAAAACATCCTGTAGGTTTTCAAGAGAAATTGACTACTCGCAGGTCTTTGTGTGATAATACAAGTTGCATGGACAAAATATTCCGGTGAGCGTTTATTAACCCTCTACAGACTGCCAAGCATCGTAATTTTGTTGAAATGGGCTGTTTTCGGACACGCACAGCACCCAATGTGTACCTGAGAAATAAACATAATCTCCTTTGTTGGAAGTGGAATTCACCAAGGGCCATTTTTGTAAGTAATAAGGGTATTCAAAAAACCAAGCGTTAACCCCTTTTGTGGTTCTCAATAGTAATACCCATCAAAAGCTTAAAAATTTATGTTTCCCTGGATTTCTTTACAAACATCTGGTAGAGTTTTCAAGAGAAAATGGCCACTGATAGGTCTTGGTGTCACATTACCAGTTGATTGGATAAATTATTCTGGGAAGCATTTGTTAACCCTCCATGGGCAGCTAAATGTGAAAATTTTGAAAAAATAGTCTGTTTTTGGACACCAACAACATCAAATGGGAATGCAACAGAGATGCATAACTTCTTTTACCGGATGCAAAACTGACAGGGACACATTTTTGTAAGTAGTAAGTGAATTCAAAAATTGAGGTCTTAACCCATTTTTGACTAGTTCAAGAGATATACCCCTTAAAAGCTTAAAATTCCAGTTTTCTATGGATTTCTCAAAACAAAATTTCAAGAAAAATTGACCTTTCGCAGGTCTTGGAGTGACAGTTCAAGTTGAATGGACAAAATATTTCGGTAAGCATTTGTTAACCCTCCAGAGAATGCCAAGCATAGACATTTGGAGAAAATGGGCTGTTCTTGGGCAACCATAACACCAAATGTGTACCTGCGAGATAAACATAACCCCCTTCATTGGAAGTGGAATTCACCGATGATCATTTTTGTATCGAATGAAGGTATTCGCAAAACCAAGCATTAATCCGTTTAGGGCTGATTACAGAAAGATACCCCTCAAAAGGTTAAAAATTCATGTTATCCGAGGATTTCTCTAAAAACATCTCGTAGATTTTCAAGAAAAATGGCCATTCTCAGATCTTAGTGTGACATTACAAATTGCATGTACAAAATATTCCTGGAAGCATTTGTTAACCCTACGAAGGTTTTCAAACATCAAAATGTTGATAAAATGGGCTGTGTTTGCATACCCACAGCACCCGAATTTGAGAGGAGAGATCAAAATAAGTGGAAGTAGAATTCACTGAGAATTATTTTTGGAAGTAATAAGAGTATTAAAAAAACAACACTTAGCCCGTTTTGGGCTGGATAAACAATCATACCCATCAAAAGCTTAAAATTCATGTTCTCCCTGAATTTCTCTGAAAACATCTTGTAGATTTTAAAGAAAAAATGGCCATTCGCAGATCTTGGTGTGACATTACAAGTTGCATGAATGAATATTCCTGTTAGCACTTGTTAACCCCCTAAAGCTGCCAGACATCAATATTTTGGATACATTTGAGATAAAATGGACCCTTTTCAAATAGCCACAGCACTCAGTGGGTATGTGTCAAACAAACATAACTCCTTTTGTCGGTCATTAACTTGTTGGATGACGATATTGACATTAACCCACTCCACCGTTAATGATGGTTTTTACCTAAACAATTTTTTATCAAACTCTGTCATTTGAGACTACTATACTCATCTTTCTCATAACATCAATGAAGGAACTTCAGTGAGACAGGTAAAAACAATTCATCAGACACGGTGGGGTCATGAAAAATCATGGAATCTCATCGGGAAAAGCCATGATTCTCCAGAATCATGAAGTCTAGTTTTTTTTTTGTTTTTTTTTTCCCACACATTTTGTCCGTACGATTCAGAAGCCATTTTTGAACCGATTTTCAGGCAATTTTCCACAAACATAGAGGGGCACAAAATCTAAAAATGTACCGAAGTGGAATTTTCGATTTAACCCTTATTTCGTCAGAATTGGCAAAAAACTGCCAAAATTGGGGTTTATCGGCACTTTCTCGAAACACGTCTTGTAGATTTTTTTTATACATTCGTCATTGCTAGCCCTGTCTGTGACACGCCCGTTGATACACACGACATATCAGGCGATGCATATGGTAACCCTCCACAGGCTGCCAAACATCGAAAGTTTCATGAAATAGGCCGGTTTCAGGCCCCCACTGCAACCAAACGATACACGAGAGATAAACATAACTTCCTTTATTGTGAGTGGAATTCACAGTGGATCATTTTGTCAGTAATAAGGGTGTTCACAAAACCAAGCGTTAACCCATTTTGGGCTGGTTAAACCGCAATACCCCCATAAAGCTCAAAAATTCGTATTTTCCGTGGATTTCTCTAAACGAGTCTTGTAGATTTTCAAGAAAATTTGTCACTCCCAGGCCTTGGTGTGACAATAGAAGTTGTATGGACAAAATACTGCGGTGAGCATTTGTTAACCCTCCACGGGCTGCTAAAAGTCAAAATTCTGATAAAATGGGCTGCTTTTGGACGTCAACAACACCCACTTGGTGTACCACCGAGAAAGGTTCCTTCTTTTATCGGACGCAAAATTGATGGGGAAACATTTTTGATAGTGGTTAAGGGTATTCAAAAGTCGAAGTCTTAACCCATTTTGGACTGGTTAAAGAGAGATACCCCTTAAAAGCTTAAAATTCCCATTTTCTGTGGATTTCTCTAAAAGCAACTTGTAGGTTTTCCGGAAAAATTGACTATTCGCAGGTCTTTGTGTGACATTACAAGTTGCATGGACAAAATATTCCGGTGAGCATTTATTAACCCTCTACAGGCTGCGAAGCATAGTAATTTTGTTGAAATAGGCTGTTTTCAGACGCGAACAGCACCCAATGCATACCCGAGAGATAAACATAATCTACTTTGTTGGAAGTCGAATTCACCGAGGACCAAATTTGTTAGTAATAAGGGTGTTAAAAAAACCAAGCATTAACCCCTTTTTGGATGGTTAATAGCAATACCCACCAAAAGCTTAAAAAATCATGTTTTCCATGAATTTCTTTACAAACGTCTCGTAGGGTTTCAAGAGAAAATGGCCGTTGATAGGTCTTAGAGTCACATTACCAGTTGCATGGATAAAATATTCAGATAAGCATTTATTAACCCTCCATGGGCTGCTAAATGTCAAAATTTCGAAAAACATAGTCAGTTTTTGGACACCAACAACATCAAATGGGAATTCTGCAGAGAAACATAACTTCTTTTACAGGACGCAAAACTGATAGGGAAATTTTTTAGTAAGTAGTAAGGGTATTCAAAAATTGAGGCCTTAACCCATTTCCGCCCGGTTAAGGAGATGAACCCCTGAAAGCTTAAAATTCCCATTTTCTGTGGATTTCTCCAAAAAATCTATTAAGTATTCAAGAGAGATTGACCATTTGCAGGTCTTGGAGTGACATTACAAGTTACATGAACAAAAGATTCCGGTAAGCGTTTGTTAACCCTCCAAAGGCAGCAAATTTTGAGAAAATGGGCTGTACTTGGCCGCCCATTACACCCAATATGTACCTGTGAGATGAGCATAACCACCTTCATTGGAAGTGGGATTCACCGAGGATCATTTTTGTAAGTAATGAACGTATTCATAAAACCAAGCATTAACCCGTTTAGAGCTAGTTACAGGGTGATATCCCTCAAAAGGTTAAAAATTCATGTTATCCGAGGATTTCTCTAAAAACATCACACAGATTTACAAGAAAAAATGGCCATTCTCAGATCTTAGTGTGAATTACAAGTTGCATGTACAAAATATTCCAGTAAGCATTTGTTAACCCTATGCTGGTTCTCAAACATCAAAATGTTGAAAAAGTGGGCTGTGTTTGCATACGCGCAGCACCCAAAGTTAAGAGGAGAAATCAACATAAGTGGAAGTAGAATTCATTGACAATTATTTTTATAAGTAATAAGCGTATTAAAAAAACAACCCTTAACCCGATTTGGGCTAGATAAACAATTATACCCATCAACAGCTTAAAATTCATGTTCTCCCTGGATTTCTCTGAAAACATCTCGTAGATTTTTAAGGAAAAATGGCCATTCACAGATTTTGGTGTGAAATTACAAGTTGCATGAATAAATATTCCAGTTAGCACTTGTTAACCCTTGAAAAAGCTGCCAGACATCAACATTTTGGATATTTGAGATAAAACGGACCATTTTCAAATAGATACAGCACTCAGTGGGTAAGTGTCAAAGAAGCATAACTCCTTTTGTCGGTCATTAACTTGTTGGACGACGATATTGATATTAACCCTCTCCACCGTTCATGATGGTTTTTACCTAAACAATTTTTTTTATCAAACTGAGTCATTTGAGACTTCTATACTCACCTTTTTCATGACATCGATGAAGGAACTTCAGTGAGACAGTCAAAAGCAATTCATCATACACCGTGGGGTCATGACAAATCATGGAATCTCATCGGGAAAAGCCATGATTCTCCAGAATCATAAAGTCTAGTTGCAACTGAGATTCGGTAAACTGTTTGATATTCGAGAATATTGTGTACAAATTCCTGTTGAGGCGTCCTTTGCACACTAGATATAGACAGAACGGTAATCGCGTTCGAACTGTCATTTTTTACCGTACGAGATCGAAATTGGCAGAGGGATAATGTTGAACTAGAAGCCGAAGGTTTCGTGTTCAATATTATCCCTCAGCCAAAATCGATCGAGTGCGGTGAAAAATTACAACTCGAAGGCGTATGTTGTTCTGTGTTTATTGCACGCCTACAGTTTACTAAAAAATTATTAATCGATTTTGGCGGAGGGATAATATTGAACACGAAGCCATCGGCTTCTTGTTCAATATTATCCCTCCGCCGAAATCGATCGAGTGCGGTAAAAATGACAGTTCGAAAGCGTATGCTGTTCTGTATTCATTGCACGCCTACAGTCTACTAACAAAATATTAAAAACACAAATCATTGCCAAAAATAACTCAAAGCTAAAAAACGAAATAGTTAAATAGTCCGCGCACGTGATCCGTATTGTTCAAAGACAATAAAAAATAGTTATTGTTCGCTTCGGTTTTTGCAGAAAAACCGTGTATTTTATGAAAATAAAATAATTTGCATGCAATAAAATTAAATTCCAAGTTTTCATTGTTTAACTTGTTCAAGGTTTATTTTTTCCTCTTTATAATGCTCTTTTGATATTGAATAAATTGTTGACTGAATGTGGCGTGCTCTGGATTTCAGCCAATTTATGTCTTGATACACGAAATAAAATATAAATCAACGGGAGAGAAAAATACTTACTCAAAGCACCATTACGGCAGACGATCATTTCTATTCATTAATGGATGGATTTTTGACGAAATTCATGATGTAAAGATGTCATAAGAGTTGACAAAGTACCCGTCGAACCCATTTCAGAAATGTCAATATAAAATATTTTGGTGAACTGGCAATTGATGATTCCCGGAATATATGTAATAAATAATATATCAAACGCTTTAATGCTTGAATGAGAGAAATATGAAGTCTGATGGACTGTTTAAAAACAATACCGTGGGCTGTGGCCACTCGGCTTTCTCAGCCAGCCCGCCACATTTGACAAAATATTTTGTGCATCCAAACAAACATTCCCTTCCAGTATACCATGAACTTTGCCAAAACTGCAAAAGCTGCTACTTAAATTCTGTAAAGTGGGAGAGTTTCAATTTTCAGTTTGTAAAACTTTTTCATCTGGTGACTGCAAATTAAACGCCTTAATCAGTAAAATCAGTAAAGTTCAAACAAGACACCTGAGCTACAAATCAACTAGTCCTGTAATTTAGAAGACGAATTACTGAAACGTTTTACGAACTTTCTTTATAAACAGGGGCAACTACATGTAACGTGCTTAGGGTCGCTTCTTCTTAAAAGTTTACTCGATGTAATTTTAAATTCTCGCTGTTACTAGTTTAAACGACAGAACTATTTTGCTTCCGTGAAGAATATCGACATTCTTTTTTCTCAAGCTTCACTACCAATACAGCTGTAACTGCTTGTTCTAGTTTGTGTTTTTCGAAGACTAGCCCCACTTTTACCGACGTTTGATTGATAGAGCAACGGGCATTTCTTCACTTCACCAAAACAAAGTTCAGTTTGAATTCATTCGAATTTAAAAAGGCGCGAAAAGGTTTTCTTTCCAAGATGCCTCTTGAGGAGTTATTTTAGAATAAACAGAAAAGTAAAAAAACGTACTTCATAGTTTTTACATCTAAAAGGGACAATTTGCACGCTCAGTAAATGGTCATTTTGTTTGTACAAATATTACCGTATTTGGTTAAAATATATTAACAGTGAGTACTGTTGACAGCATTGAATACATCCTCACTGGGTCACTTCAAGAGGTTATTGACAAGTTTGCGCCTAAGCAAACACGAACTTTTAGCGTACGCCCTTGCTCACAGTGGTTCAGTAATGAGATTAGGCGCGCAAAAAGATTTACGACACAAACTAAAGCTTCAGTGGCGGCAAACGAAACTATGTGTTCACAGAAAGATGTTTACCAACCAGCGAAATGTTGTTAACAAACTGGTCAAATCCGCGAACAGAAATACTTTTCGGACTTATTGTCGGCTAATGTTAATTCCCCTAATGCGCTGTCTGTCGTTCTTGAGAAGCTTCTGTATCGTCAAAAGACAACCGTATTCTCAGAGCATTCGTCATCCAAAGACCTTGCGAATAGATTTTCTTCTTTCTTTTCTGAAAAAAATGAGACTATCAGAGCTTCGCTTGATACAAGTTCACAATCCGATCTTCGACAGATGGCCGACATGCCATGCACCTGTGTTAAATCTGTTGCACAGTTGTCCCAATTCAAACCTTTGCCTACAACAGATATCCAGAGGTTAATATCCAAGGCATCATCTAAGCAATGCATGCTAGATACCATTCCAACTTGGTTGTTAAAAGCATCTCTTTCGGAGTAAACTACACCGATCTTGAAACTGGTCAATGCCTCCCTCCACTCTGGCGTCTTTCCGACAAGCATGAAACACGCTTTAGTAAAACCTCTTCTCAAAAAGCCAACACTTGATCCAGAGGTTCTGAAAAGCTACCGACCGGTCTCCAATCTTCCATTCCTATCAAAGAGTATTGAGCGTGCGGTGGCTTCTCGGCTGAATTCTCATTTGGCAGCCCACGGCCTAGCCGAAGTTAACCAATCTGCATACAGATTTAATTGCAGTACAGAAACGGCGTTTCTAAGGGTCCAAAATGATATCCTCCTATCCACGGACAGACGCAACCTAACATGTCTTGTTTTGTTAGATTTAAGAGCCGCTTTTGACACCATAGATCACAACATACTTATTGAAAGACTGGCAGTGTGAAAAGGCCTTACTGACCGAGCACTTAATTGGTTTCCGTCGTACCTTAATGGTCGCACACAGAGTATCCTTATTGGCAGTGAGTCGTCAGACAAGGTCACACTACGTTTTGGCGTCCCCCAAGGATCGGTGTTGGGTCCCCTACTGTACACTGTCTATGTCTTACCTCTCGGTGACATTATCCGAAGCCATGACCTTGATTTTCATTTTTACGCAGATGACACACAGCTGTATATTAGTTTTACTCACGCCTCTGAGCCTGAAGCATGCAGTAAGATTGAACTTTGTATTTCAGACACCAAGGCATGGATGACTAAAAACTTTCTTAAATTGAACGATGACAAGACAGAAGTAATATATATAGGTCTACCTTATCATCTTTCAAAAATATCCAAACTGTCCCTCAATATTGGAGGTTCTGCGATAAAACCCAGTGGCTGTGTTCGAAACTTAGGTTATTTCATGGATGAAAATTTGGCCGCTGATGAACATATCAAACATGTCTCTCGCAGTGCATTTTTTTATCTTAGAAATATTAGCAAAATTCGATCCTTTATTGATACGCAGACGTCACAACAACTTGTTCACGCCTTTGTTACCAGTCGCCTCGACTACTGAAAGTCTCTTCTGATTGGCTCTAAAACATCTATTCTGGAAAAGCTACAACACATTGAAAATTGTGCTGCACGGGTCATAACCAGAACTCAAAAGTACTGCCATATAACACAAGTACTCTCTGAGTTATACTGTCTACCCGTTAAGCAAAGAATTCAATTTAAAATTGTCCTTTTGGTGTTTAAGTGTATCTCGGGATCTGCACCATCCTACCTGTCCGATCTGTTTACCATCCACAAACCACCGAGGTCTCTTAGGTCATCAGGTCGACTCAATCTGGTTCAGCCCGTATCTAAATTTACTAGTGCTGGTAATAGGGCCTTTGCGGTTGCTGGCCCAAGGCTTTGGAATTCTCTTCCAATCGTCATAAAAAATAGTAAATCACGTGAATCATTCAAGTCTGGTACTAAAACCTACCTTTTTCGAAAGGCATTTCCTTCAGTGGTCTTTTAATTTTGATCATAAACTGACATTACCAGGTGCGTGGGTTTGACTGAGTCTGTGAGGATTGCATCGTTACTCGTCAAGTTAAACACACATACCTGTTTTGGTAAAGTTGTAGTTTTTTTTTATTTTAATTCAATACCCTTTTTCTTTTAGGTTCTGTCGCTTATCGCCACGATATAACCTCGGTTGCTTTTGTGGCGTTGGGCACCAATAAATGATAATAGTGATCCATGTATCAATGTATCTGTGAGAGAATGTATGTGTATGTGTGTATATGTATGCATGCAATTATTGTACAGCCATTGAGCACCGGGTGTGGATTCTAGGCTTTAAAATTATTATTATTATTATTATTACTCGATCACTAATAATTTCCGACTAAAAGAAAAACACAACGCCCCCGATCAACTACGATATTCCATATTTTGGTAGCTGAACGAGATTTTAATTCTCAGTGCCGCAGAACCAATCACAGAATTGTAGTCCTGCTCACGCAGTTTTGTTCACCGATACACTGCTATACTAGGTAATAAGGTTATATTCAAAGGACATTTAATTGCAGCACAGACAATGGCTATTTAATTGCATTGTGGAATGACTGGGGTAATGCCGGAAATAATGCTCTTTATGAAATAATGAAAGCAACAGTTTGTCCTGTTCTCATGGGAGTAGTGTTGCGATCACGGTATAAACCGGCGTGTGATTTCAGATTTCTAAGTTACGTGATAACTCGGTCTGTTTGTTCAATCCTAGACTCCTGAACTTCTGTCGTGATCTCCTTCACTTTTTTTGGTAGAACAACACTTTGCCGGTGTATATCAATAGTGACATTGTATTGTTGGATAAACTACAACAGTTCGGCTTCAGATTGTAACTGATGTTGATCATTTTATTCAAGCGAGTACGGTACTGTGATCTCAAAACCGGACAGAGAATTTCGACCGGATCGCGACTGGGTCGAAATTTTCTCTACCCGCCCCCCCCCCCCCCCCCCCCCCCCACCACACTGTAGACTCTCATCTGTTGAAAATGAAATATAATAACATTGAATTTAAGAATTCGAGATGTTACTTTTGTTCATATTTTCGTCATTGGAAGAGGTTTATGTGAAAGTTAATTTCCTAAACCCGTCAGTAAGTTTAACTCTAAGAGTATGGGAGTTTCATATAAAGATTGAAATTTTAACGACTATGTATTATTAATGTGCGCATCATTTCACAAACATCAGGCATTTTCCTGTAGAGAAGTATAAAAACAGGCTTTTTACAATTTTCTTCTCAATCAGTTTGAATGTTTGACCACTATTCTCTGTTGGAACTCTTTATAAAATTTAAAAAAAAACGGCGTTTTCACCATAATTTGATGTTCTTTAACTTTTGCCTTTTTCATTAATATAAAATCCATGGAGTGAGATTTGCTATTTTTTGTCCTCGGAAGAATAAAAATTTAGACATTACTGCAAAAACACCCCGTGTTGGGAACTGTGACACCGATAGATATTCTTAATGGAGGAGTATCTGTGAACTAGTTGCTTCCAATTAACTTGTCATAAAAAGCCAGGTTTTAGTTTGTTACTTTTAATAAACGAAAACAACAGTAACAAAGTACATTTAGCTTTATTTTCTACTGATGTAAAGTACATATTTGTTTTCACAACAGTTACTTGCTTCTTAATTTGACCTTCCTCTTGCGGCTAATAATTTCAAGGGAGATAACTTTATCGAAAGTCGATTTTCATGACGATATAAGTCAGGAATGTTCTTGGTTTCGCGTCAGTTTATTTAGGAATCTCGATCCACTGTGTGTAAATGTATCGCCATTAAATCTCGATCTGATCGCGGTTGAAGCCGCTTTTAAGATCACACAGAGGTAAATTTATGCCCGAGTCGGAAGTTAGTGGGGCTTATTCTCTTTCAAACCAATCATCCAATAACGTGCAACTGATTCGACGCGTCGCAACATGTTGATCCAAAGCCGATTATTGTTTTTCTTTAAAAAATTGTGTAAAATTATTTTCATGAAATCGGCTTCGTTGATTTGATGCCTGAATATAAACTTCGGAATCCCCCTCCCCCCCCCCCCCCCCAAAAAAAAAAAAAATGTATGCATTTAGTGAATCAATATCATTCCGAGCAAAACAGTTTGAGAAATAACAAATGTCTCATGATATTTGCTAAATCAAGTTAGCTGTCATAATAATTATGACTACAGTTTTTGTAATTTATACAAGCTTTATCAAATTAGATATTCAGACAATTGATATTTTTAGACTCCCTGCAAATATTTCTCAAAATTTTTAAATACTATGACTTAATTTCAAACATTTTGTGGGGAATTAACCCTTCCAGGGGAAAGAATCTTCAAATGTTTTCTCCATTACTCCCCCCCCCCCCCCAACACACACACATAGTGTTAAAACGTGGGGCCCAATAACTCCCGAACATATGATCACATGGACTTAATTTGAGCAGACATCCTTCCAAAGATGTTAAGTGTCAAATATGAAAGCTTTCGGTGACGTGCGCTTGGAGAAGAAAGATGGTTTTAATGGTTTCCTATTACCGACAGTGTTAAAATGAGGATACTCATATGGAGCCCCATAATAAAATCCCTCAGGATTGTTTTAACTGTTCTGATTATACTCCTCCTAAGGATGCTTCGTAAGAAACATCATTTACTTATGTTACTTAGTTTTGTACAAAAAGCGGTTTTAATCTTCGTTCCATTTTAGTCTGTCAGAGTTCCCACGGGAACGTGGCTATTTTTTTTTACTTTTGCAGTACACGTCATCCATTTAACTTTAGTTGTTTCAAATATCATTCAAATCGACGTGGGCATTCGAAAAACTGAAAGTTTGGGCGAAGCCGAAAATCTTGCTCTTCTCAGGACACAGGAGAAAAAATGCCCCATGAACTTCGTGGGAACAAACTTTAATCTTAACCTCGAAGCGAAGTTGAATACCAAATAGCAAGTCATTGCATCCTGCGATTCATGAGATCAATCATTGCATCCATCGGTTCATTAGGAGATTGTTTTGTGGGGTGGGGGTGGCATGGCCCCTTCCTTACCATGGGGGATGGCTTGATTTTAACAATATAGCAATGCCCTACCCCAGTCGTCACTCACATTAAATCTGACTTGAATGGGTCCAACACTTTGAGAGAAGAATCAGATGCCACCTTCCCGACGGTCGACAGGCGACATGCGACGATGCAGGAAGAGTGAACACAAGTGTCCATCATTTAGGTGAGCTAGTGAGTTACTTTGGCCTTCAAAACAAAGTGTATGGATTATCATAAAACGAGTTCGGGTAACTCCGCAAGTGAGAGTTCATTTGGGGAGCAAATGTGAAGGAATAACAAAAGCAGATTGGCGATTTTTTCGTATAGTGTTAAAATTTATTTCGATTTCCACGGGATAGGGTTAACATAGCGTGTGGTTCAAACAGTGAATGATTGCCTTAGCTTTAGAACGCTCGTTATACAAATAAATCAATAGTCACTGTTTTCGCACAGAATAAAATCTGTCCATAAATGACAAGAAAGCATTCACATATATTGGAAAAGTAAGAGGCGCAATGCCAGAAGGTTAGTCTAGATCGTCACGGAGAATATATTACTCACGCTAAAACCTGGCATTGAAGGATAAAAAACGCATATTAGCATTTTGATCAGCAATTCTCCCTAATCATACCTAGAAAATTGAATGTAAAGATTTTCTTTGTGACTGAGTGAATAGCAAGACATGATTAGCAGGTCTGCTGAACTCCGCGATTTCACGAAAATTGTCCGACTTTAATTCTACTAATTAATCTTATAGCAAGACGTGATTCGCATCTGTTGTTCGAAGATGCTCACGTTTGAGTTCTACTAATTATTCCATTCAATGGATCCGATAGCTTCGTTCCTAACAGGACATTTTTATTTTTAGGAGTTGATTACATTAACGTAAGACAATCGGCATTGGAAGTCATTCTTAGTTCCGGTCTATCAGTTGGCAGAAGAATACGATGTAAATAAGACTGCGCCACGTACTTAACAAAATAGCGTTTGAGAGAAGTTGTATCATTCACCATGTTTGTCCAGTTTGCTTCATGTTTTGAAAACCAAAATCAAAATATGTGAGGAAAATGAGGATTCAGTTAAGTGCAGCCCCCACACGTGATTGCTTGTCATAATAGTCAATTTAAAAAATATAATGAGGACCGAAAAACAATTTTTTTAAAACCTCTAAATCTCCCCAACTTGAGAATGGTCTGATGAGTAGAATGTAAATACATATGAACAAATAATTAGTGGGCGATTAAAGATTTGGTGCTGGTGGGGTATTTTGTATCTATTTTTCTACGAGAATTACAACAGAATATTAACAGGAAACATAATTTACTTGTCTCCATATTCTATTTACTCAGGCTCGTCGTCCAAGGTAATGCTAATTGTCATATAGAGACTCAAGCTCCCAGGCCACCAGTGTAATTCTGTAAGGAATTTGACACCATTATTAGCTCTTTGTTTACCTACTTTTCGCGGAGTTTGCGGGCAGACTTTTGTGACGTTTCTTCACTCACAGAGGTATACTGATATTCTCTCGTGCCACAGTTAGAGACATTGCAATGAGTAAGTATTTAATTCATTTGAAAACATCCAAATATTAACTCAATTAGATAAACTACGTGACATAATCATAGAGCCACGACTATGGTGAATCTTAATTTGGTTAAATCAAGACTCGTTTGAACAACATTTCATACGCTGATTCACAGGAAATGAATGTTTGTGGATTATTTAGGTTCTATCGTCTGAAATATATCAGTTTGTCAGAATATTGAGCCGTGAGTTCGCTTTCCGACCAATTGAAATATTCCCGAAAAGCAGTGTTATTGTATTCGCATTCGTATTCGGTATTCAGTTGTATTCAATACATTTTTTCAAGTATTCGGATGTATTCAGTATTTATGTAATTTTAAAGTATTCGTATTCGTACTTGTATTCGAATACAGTCAAATTTGAGGTGTATTCATGAATACGTTTGAAAACCTTTTGACTACTTTTCTTATTTTTAATATATAGAGTATTTTGTAAAAATAATTGTGATTATCAATATCAGAGAATAGTCAAGAATTAAACTAGTACATTTGAAGTACCTGGTTTTTGAATATATTAAAATAAAATTTGAAAACATTATGGTTAGCTAAAAGATTAATTGATTATAGATGGTTTGTGTTGACCTTCAAAGAAATATTGTGTTGTTTCAACCACACAATTTATCTGGGCACTAAGCATATATAAGTTTACTCAAATTGAATTTTTCACTCTCTCTTGATTTACTCATTTGGAAAGTCTAAGATGTCATCTAGAAACAAATCATTAGTTTTCAGCCATTTCAAAATGCCAGATAATCCATCTGGTACTATAAAAGTGGAATGTAAACACTGTACATCATACATATCAGGTCCATATTCTTGTATTGTAATTGTACAGATTATTGTTAGGACAAAGGATATCTGGGATTCCTCAAGTGAGCATAGTTTTGGAAGATATAATTAAATTTTCTCCCTGAAAACTCAATAGATTTTTTTACCAATGATTTCTTGAGTTACATTTAGATGAATTTTTCATGAAATCTAATCATGGCTGCTTAACAGCAGCCATGACTAGATTTGATGAAAAACATCTTGAAAATACTCAGCGGGTTAAGAGTTAATTTACTATCATCCATTTAGAAGAAACAATTTGAAAAGTGTTCAAGTATTGATATTCGTATTCATAAATACATTGTAAAGTATTTGTATTCGTATTCAAATACATTTGGAATTTATGTATTTGTATTCGTATTCATAAAATTTCAAAGTATTCGTCTTCGAATTCAATACATTTGCAATGTATTCACCCCAATCCTGCTGACAAGTGAATCTAAACATTTGCGATGGTCTATTTAAGCACTTGACTGGTTCCAGGCCATAACAACGTCGAATTCCTAACAGAATTAGACAGGTTGTCTTAGAGCTTGATGGAGACTATTACACAACGTTCCTGTCAATTTCGTTTCCAAAATAGAAACGAAAATATAGTTTTGTACGAGTTCACCATTGTTTACAACAATATAGCTGTCGGCCACCCGGATTTGAACATAACGAAGCTTCAACTCAGTGGAAAAATGGAACCCCATACGTGAATAAGGTTATCACAGATTCACTACCACGCCTCAAGCATGTCCATAAATTAGGCACTAAAAGAAGTAAATTAACCTGTGAGTGAAATGTTTAAAACAACTGTCTACTACCGTTTCTACTAACGTAGCAACGGCTGTACACATTTGGTTTAAACATTACAGTTATATGTTACTTCATGTGAACGATTTAAAAAAAAACGCGAACCCTAGACTCAGCCTCTCTTTTTTCAAAGTCATCCCGCCGTCCATGCTGCGCCTTATCAGACGATACTGTGGAGGAAACTGATCCAGTGGGAGAGGCCCAGAACAGAATACTAGAATACTAATTTCAAACAAAGCTTTATTCAAACCTTTATTCGGGCCATTTGGTCTCTCATTGCAATAACGCTTGTCCCCAAGAGAGGTCAAACGTTTTGCGGATGAGGAGAAAATCATCAGTTAAAAATGTAGCTTTTGATTAAAATGTTACTGCGGTTTGCTGACCGAGTTGATGGGTGGGGGGGGGGGGAGTAAAGTGGTGCCGCTAATACAAAACATCGGTCGAGATAGTTCTGCTGTTCGGGAAACAGGAAAACTTAAATTACATGGAACGGTGTCGTGATTCAATTAATGCTGAAGAAGCAATAAAACGTTTCTCATTGTCAAGTGATGCACTGCACAGGAAATGATTTAAGGTAACAAAAAACTGACTAAAATACGAACCATATGGTGGCACAAGTCAGCAATCTGTATACCGCATTACATCCAACTCTAGAATATGATGATGAAATCGATATTAATTCACTGGAAAATACAGTGGTTGTGTCTTTCACACAGAGAGATTTTCTCAATTCAACTACCAGTGAATAAAATAACGAATTAATAAGAAAAGTGCATATATATTTACCTCTGGTCGGTTCTTTGATTCTCTCTGATTAACCGTAGGGTAACCAGGGTAGAGAAGACAACACACTACTGATGCAGTTACAGCATTACATTCACCACAGTCCTGTTGCTATGGATTCCAAGAATCGATTAGATTGACGATAATTCTATTTTCGATGTAGGCGGGTTGTACAACGGCGATATAATGTCATATTAAATGAGAATAGTTTAAAATGTCGTATGCCGGCTGGAGATGACAGTAAATCGTATTCCTAAACGCACGTTGCGAAGCGTAAATCCGATCTTATAGTATTTCTTTTTGAAACATAATTATCGTCTCTTAGAAAGATCGATTCAGATATACACGAGCGGAAGAGATGGCAGTACAAGAAGTGATTGATTTTCTTATGGCCATTATTAATGTCCCTCGCAGCTGAATTTCTGATAACGCGTTTATAGTTTCGCACAGCGAAAATCTCAGTTTATTATTTTGACATAACCTGCGATTCTTCATAATATTTCTGTTGTTGTCAGGATTTTTCCAAGGCTGGAGGAAATTACTTTAACTCTTAACCATTTGAAGACGAAAGGCTGTTTTTCTGGGCCAGGATGGTGATACGATCTGAATTCATAAAGTATATAGTTACTCAATGAATTTGTGTGTTAGACCAATCAAGATTTTAAACGTACAGCACCAAGGCTACACGTTGAAAATATTGATTCATCTTCCCCTAAGTAATAAATATACCACCAGGACTCATAGGGTTAACCTTTTTTCTTATATCTCATACTTATTTATGAAGTCAAGTCACGGCTGCTGTACAGTACATTATGGTATTATTCTATTTGTAATATACCCCCCCCCCCCCCCCCACCCAGTAGCTCACATGGCATTTGGCATTTTCCCAGTGAAATAGCCAAATTCATTCACTTGTGCAAAATTAAATTCACTTTGGTTTCGATTTTCCAGAAATCAAAGTATTATCGTTTGTTTGACGCAAATTAGTCGATCTTTTGAGAATAGGCTGCACCAAGTAAAAATAGTGCAATCATATTTCTGACAGTATTTTTCTCTGATGACCCCCCCCCCCCCCCAAATGGAATGAGCCCCGTACTCATCAGTGAAAAGATTTGGCAACTACATGCGGAGTAAAGTCTGTGTGCGTTTTGAGTTCTTCAGGATATTAAATCAACGTTGGCATCTATATTGATAACAAAGAGTTCAATACAGTTCTGGCGTGGATCGGCGGTTGTCGTGTGATGGCGATGGGAGGAGTGTATAATTCATTATTCCAAGACACTTTCAGACGTTCTTTATGAGCTAAAAATATTCAGATTAACCCTTTATTTTTGTAGTCGATTTCCTCCGAATAGGGTTAGTTACATAACTCGCCATTTCAATTCTAATTATTTGTCATATTGTGCCTGTAAAACATATTTTCTTCCCAATTACGGGGCACAGGGTATGTTTTTCAGGCAAAAAATAAAAATGTTTTATTTTTAAAAAATCTGTTTTTGTATGTTTCATCTGCTGGTCGCGCTACTAAAGATATATTTCAACGCGTAGTCAGCTGCGAGGGTAGGGTGGTTAGCTTGAGACCTGGCATCGCGATATTTCACTTTAAGTACAAAAATTCTAACGAACGTGCATTCTCGAAAAGAGAGAACCAAACGTTTTTTCCAGGTACAAAATCTTCACTGTGCAAACCTTCATTATTTGCACGAATATATGTTAAGACAAAAATCTCATCTAAAAAATTAAATATTAGAATATTGCATGCGCACAGGCGACCCGACAAACTTACATTTCGAATTCGTAAACGTGGAGGACTTAAACAGCCTTTGCAACTGCAAACGCACTCGTACCACACGAAATGACGTAATCGTTGTTATTCATGTAAGTTTATTGGTTCCATTCACCGGGAGACAAGTCTGATGTAGATGTTAAACCTGGGAATTTCATTATTAGCGTCCCCGTGATAAAGCTGCCTATATATCATACCATTCCGTATGTTAACGTCGCTTTTGCAAAACGTCTATTCCAGTGCAAATGTAACCGTTTTTCCTCATGAAACATTGAGTTGCTATACTGTCGGGATCTGTGGTTTACCCTCATCTTTCATCGATATATCGTGCAAACAGGAAGAAAAGTACGTCATGTTTTGAAGTTTGTGCGATTTTCAGAAAAGAAAACTCATAATATTTTGGTAATAAAATGATTCCTGATGAAGAGGAATCGGAGGCAGGTATTTGAAGTTTAGCCGTACTCAGTCCCCCCAAAAGCACGAAATTAACAGAAGGAAAGAAAATACCGACGAAAATTAGTTTATTTTACGATAATGAAAAAGAGCAAGGTTTGCCAAATTTGCTTGTGACTTTAACGCTCCTTTTGTGTGAGATTTAGAAAGAAGACAACAAATCAGGTACTGTTTTCATTTAACAAATCTTAACTGTTTTCAGATGTGGAAGGGCCCGTGCTGGTTTGAATTCTTTTGCAATAAGCTACACTACTCACAAACTCGTGTTATTGTCCAACACACCACAGTATTGTTCATTTATGGTATTGTGAAACGTTTTGTTGTTCCGCGTGTAAATGCTAAGGCTAGGCACTAAAATAGTTGGCTGACGTTCTTTCTGATGAACTTACTTTAAATCGAAATTGAATTTTAAATCCTTATATGAGTTTGTGATACATCTTCCATCATTATACTTCTGTTGATCTAACCTAAGTTTTTAAATATGTTGAGAAATGTTTGGAGCAGACCGAACTGAAAAATGGTGTTAAACCTCCTAAAGATATGATTGGAAATCGGAGCCGTATGTCGCGTTACGTTCAAGACAAATGGATCTCCATATCTTGAAAAAATCCATAACCGTCGGAGAGAAAGAGAATGTTTCGTATGATAGTGCATAGATTGAAAACGGAGGACGAATTATACCACCCTCTCCCCGAAAACAAAAAAAAAAGAGATAAGGAAATACAACACAAAAAGGAAAAGGCCCCAAACGTCTCAACATAACTGTTATATTTCAGTGTAAAGACAAAAACCGTAGTCTGTAAGTATTTTCATATCCGGCTCCAAGTTACACATTTGCATCTGTTTATTTCAGTTGTCATCATAGATGAATTTCATCACAAAAAGCTACAAGAACATGTTATGTTGGTTTGATAGATCTTTTGATCCATAAAAAAGTATAGTCAAAATAAATCCTCGTTTTGCGATGAGTTTCATTGGTTAGCGCACTGGAACCTTGATCGGTAAGTGGCATTTTTAAATTTAGAAAATCACTTTCGTTGTGTCAAATGGTCCTCGTGATCAGCCATTGTTCGTGATCGATCAATAAGTCAAAAAGCTTGATAGTTGCCACTGTTCGATGGTTCTCTCCAAATACTTCGATTTCCTATACCCATAAAACTATCTTCCACAATATCAAGCGTCTCTAGAACTCCAATTAAAAGCATAAATCAGCGAGAAAGAAGCTAGTATGATCTTTGCAACATGGGGAAAACTCATTTCATAAATTTGTAAACAATAAAACACAATGTGAAGACTTTTCTGTAGACAAATCAATATTTTAATGGAGGAAATGACGTGTCTGGATTTTTAAAGTGTTATTTAAATATCTTTGTTTAATTAAAAATAGAAAACTTCCTCTTGCTGTCTCTATGCAGAGAAAAACAAAGATGATGGATCTGTAAATTTATCATCTTATATCTTTACCTAACATCCCACATTGGGATGTCCTTCATCCCACATTGGGAGGACCGGCCCGGACCCCAAATGTGACACTCTAGTCACGTGACCAGTAACGTCATGTGGGATTGTCATGGTGGCCATTCTGAGACGTCATTACCGTAGTGATACGTGGTGTATGTGCGCATGCGAAGAGCGTGTGGTTCTGGTGACACGCCTTTCCATCGTCCAGTTTGTATACTGGTGGCAAATGGTTGCTAACTGACCCCAAACCCTCTAATATGGTCGGGGCGTTCGAAGGTTGTGTTCAAATTAACAGGAGTATATCTAATCACAAAAAAACGATCAATTGTTTATTTGGTACTAATTCTACCAGAATCCTCGTTTGTAACTTTTCAAGCCGCCTTCTTTGATGGCACGTAGTTGCCATGAGCCTGAAAGGCGTTTAATAGAAACGGGTGTTCGGGGGTCAGTTCCATTCAAGTGAGGTATGACAAATAATCTAAGCAGATCCGACACCTGCTGAAAAACGACCGAAAACAACCGAAACGGACTTCATTTAGCTTGGTTTTACAGTGCTAAGAGAGAAGTTGTTTCTGATATTCTAGGTATTGTCCATATTATTTAACCACAGTACATGGAGCGTGGATTATCACCAAACACTCGCGGAGTGGGGCTTTCACGGAGACAATAACTTACATTTTGAGTTGAAGTATGAGCTTCCAAGCAAGCTCTCAGCCCAAAGTCATAAAGATTCTCCCTGAGGTCCGTTAGGTGGACATTCGCTTGGAGTTTTTTTTGTTTTTCTGAGGAATTTGAGACATGTTATCGGAATGTAAATTCCATTCGGTAGGTGATATTAGTGGTAATCCACTATTCACGTTCGTTTCTCAATGTTTCCTATTTTTGCACTGTTTGGAAATGATCCTTTGAACCCGAATGACCACATTTACGGTTCAGGAGCATGATACTTTATATTTCTGTTTGGTAGAAAGGCTGCTCGGTGCATGTGTGGAATAAACCAATCAATAAAGTCAACGTGAAGACACAATGCTGCACGTTGAAAACATTAATTGGTTTACCCCAAGTAAGGAACATGGACTCTTCCAGTTGATGTCGTTGAACTGACATGACAGATCGGGGCTCAATGGATTCATTGCGTCTGTTCATTTGTTAGATTATAAGCTCAGAATATCTATAAATTTCTGAAACCACCCCCTTTCTGTCTCGACAGTCACTATCAACCCTTTGAGACTTCAATTCTGATGTTCAAACGTCACTGGGCATTCAGTTTCTTCAACGTTTTTCTAAATGCGACGTCAAACTTCGGAAAGTGCAAATAAGATATTTTTCACATTAGTGATTATCTGGTTGAGGGCTAGATTATTTTTGGTGGTCTGAATTTATTATTCAAAACTTGTTTTATTACAAATTATTGGAGAGTGCCCCAGGCACTCTCCAATAATTTGTAATAAAACAAATGTATATAAACAAAATATTATTTGTGTTTGACTGAATGTGAAATATAATCAAGGGAAGTTTTTGTTCTGGCATCCTCATTTTTTGAAAGCTCTGATAGTGGCTTCTTGCACTTAACCAGTTAAGAAGTCTTGACAGCAGGATTATATTAGTATTTTAAGCTGCGATAACATTTAGCTCAACGGTTGTCACTGAGCATTATTCGAGAGAAAATAAGGACTGAGGTTAAAAAATCGAAAGATAATAAAACAAATGACCACAAAGTATCAAGGCGCTGTTTGATTTCGTACGTCATAAGACGTACAAAAGTACCAACGCGCTGTTTGATTTCGTACGTCATAAGACGTACAACAATATCAACGCGCTGTTTGATTTCGTACGTCATAAGACGTACAAAAGTATCAAAGCGCTGTTTGATTTCGTACGTCATAAGATGTACAAAAGTATCAAAGGGTTAAGCTATTTTAATCGACTCAGCAGTCGATATTTGTTTGTTGATAGCGTGTCTCTTCAACTGTTTAACAGCATGAAAATTAAACTGGAAGTTTAAATCAATCATTTACACAGTCCAGGCGATGCTTCTTCATAAATTCAAACTCTGACATTCGTGCCCTTTATGACAGTTTCAATAAAAATTGAATGTCACAAAAATGTTACGTTGAAGATAGATTTGTTCCATTCGCACGATCAGCATGCTTAATCTGATAATATATCTTCTTCTGCTCCCACAGATGGAAGCGGGCTGGCTAAAGTTACGCAAAGTGCAGGGTTAAATCACAATATTTCACACTTGGAACATTATGCAATGGGACTGATCTTGTAATCCTCAGAAACGAAATACGTTTTCCTTTGTTTTAGTTAGTTTCTCCTTTTGTGTTTTCCTAAACAAACACCATTGTTAGTAGACTTTGTATTAATCGCTATAAGCCTCTCTGTTAAGTTAATCTCCTCATTTTCAGCTCCTAAATTGGTACTTTGATCTATCTGATAATAATATTGGTTATTAATATTTAACTTTTAAGAAAACGTGTTGTGCATCCGAAGCGTTTTCTTTTGACTATGTTTATACGACGTCGTTACTGAAGAAGTCGTTTTTAACGGGCTGTGCTATTCTCTGTATTTTCATTGACAATATAGGCTGAAGGGTGCATGGAATATAAGTTGTGCTTGGAACCATTGGTGTCTTATTTAACGGTAATATTGCTTGCATTAATTTGATGTTTTTCCTACCACTTAGAAAAGGTGTTTTGAATTTGAAAAGTAACGGTCTTTCTTTGACAAAAAGCATTTAAAATCTCAAAGACTAGCTCTATTTCTTTATAAATCCCTTTGTCACTTCTTCCCAAAGGGACGTTATTTCAACAATATATTTATTTCAGTCTAATTGGATTGTTTTAGGGCGTGACTAAATGTGGAATGTCAATTTAGTGTTCGTTATATCAGAAAAATGGCTGTATTTGGGAATATTTCGATCAAATCTAATCAGTTCTGCAGAAGTCTCACCAACAATAAACTCAACTTGAAAGAGATGGTTTCAGTAACAATGCAACGTGGCTGTTTCTCATGTCGAGTATTTTAAAATCAATTTTGTATTCTATTTGAAGAACGTGGTGAATAATAAACATATCGACCAGAAATCACCCTTTTACTTCAACTGTTATATCACGGTGTGTCATCAACAGTACAGCATATATGAAATGAATTCAACGACCAACCCATCATAACAAGGCTAGAAGTTACATTTTAATATCAAAGTGCTATTAACCATCACATAAAGAAGAATATTTTCGTCACACAGTTATGGTAACACTCACGCCCTAGTAATATTTGGAAATGATATTACATGGGTGGTTAATATTAAGATCATTTTACGACTGCAGATAAACCTACGTCCAAAATGAATCATGAAAGCAGTTAATATGGTGGATACATTGACCGACTCAAGATAGTAATCTGTTTTTTTAAATATGACATCCATTTCACATAGTGGGCCGAACTTTCGTAATTGATGGTAATATTTGACGAGTTATATGAAACCCTGACTATCGTATACTAGCGCATAAAGTTTTTTTTCTGTGGTAAACATTTCTTATGGATGATTATTTCATTGTTTGGATTTTGATGTTATTTCTTCATTACTGAGTAAATTTTGACGAGTTTTGTTGTCTTAACACAGACGGCGTTTGCATGGATAACGTTCAAACGTGGATATCCAAAGCCATTTCCTGATCAAAATCAATAGCAGGTGTGCCCACCCCAGGCTTCAGCCGCTGCTCTAACTCTCCTCCCCATTGACCCCATCAGGTTGTTTATGGTCCTTTGTGGGATGTTATTCCACTCCTGAAGAAGGGCCTGCGTGAGCTGAGTGACGTTGTTTGGGACGTTGACGAGCTTCATGACTCTCCTGTCCATAGCAACGCTGTCGTCCATCTGACTTGTAAACCGTTAACCGAGACTCGTAAATGACTAACACATGGCTCCATTGGGCCAAGTGAAGCCGATTTGGTGCCTGTGCCCGCAGCCATTGCAGACGACATGTACAATCGATGTGTACTGTTCAAAACTTCGATTTGATATGGTTTTCAAGCCCATAGAACGCGAGAGTGCCCCAGATGCACGTTTTGTTGAAATATCTGTTGAAAGCATGCAGCGTCGCACGTGGTCATGGTTGACTGCATTTTAACCAAAAAATTCTTTAGACAGTACACTGAGGTAGCTATATGTCACATTTTACTACATTTGGTATACGGATAAAAAGATTATATTACCAAAACTGAACTTGCGTTTCTTTTTTCCGACATTATAGTTTAATCAAACATTTACACAAAACATTGAACGTGATGAGGTTATTTTGAAAAATCGTTCATGCAATGCGTCGACCTTTGACGTTTAGAGTATTTTGTGTTTGTGCTCCCTATCTCTCTCTCTCTCTCTCTCTCTCTCTCTCTCTCTCTGGAAAGAGAGACAGAGAAAGAGAGACAGAGACAGAGAAAGAGAGAGAGATAGGGTTAAAACAATTGAATGTGTTTGCTCTAAATTCCACTTCTCGTTCAATCAATGGCTGAACCATGGAAAGAGAAGATATGAATCTGCGGTTGAAACCCTTACGCACACGATTTTGCCAAGTTATTAATGAGTAAAGATTTGGCAACGTTGCAATGTCAGGAGACTCATCAGGCTGAAATGATCAGACAAACCCCATTTCGTATATAAACATGTGATCGCATTAACAATGTTACTTTCATAAAACTATGATTTAAGTACACTGTTCGCTTCCTGGACAGGTTTCAATTCAGATAGGAATTAGCACATCATATATAACTTGATATGTCCACCTCTCATTCACACAACGAAAAAACGACATATAATTCATTTCAATTTAGAGTGTTTGATTGTACTACACAGTATCCGTAGATAATCAAATGGAAGTATCAAACCACGAGATATATTTTATCATTACATTTTTATAGTATTCAACGTAGGCTTGTAAACACAGTCCCAAAAGCTAAAGAGGAAATAAATTTATACAACACACGTGAATATTAAATCGTAAACTAATTTATCTGTGTAAAAATAAATGTAACCCTGTGCAGTTTCCAGTCTGTCCAACGTTTCAGTGGACAATTACGAATTATTATTTTTTTTTTTTTGGTGGGGGGGGGGGGGGGGCAGCAAGAAAATGGAATTCAATGACTTCTCAGCCCACCTGGCGCAATTACAACTTAATTGCAGTATAGGAGACGCCCACAAATAGTTCTACAGATGGGCTAGAGAAAAGCAAGAGCATTCATATGACAGAGAAAGCAATCATTGTGATATTGAATCATATGCAAGCAAATCTGATATCATTGGAGGAAATTAATTTATATATAATAACAGAATAACACAGATACTGTGCGAAGGTGTATAAATACATGGAACGACACATGCGTGCGAATGGGTTATTCGATATGGCACAAGTGTCAGAGCGGAAGGATAAAACGAGAGGCCGCAGGCCTCAAGTTTTATCCTTCCGCGATGGCACAAGTGCCATGTCGATTAACCCATTTACAAGCATGTGTCGTTCTGTGTTTATTACAAGCGTTCACGTCTATAAAAAACAATTATTAGAAGGACACTCAACAATTGATTTGGCAACTTGTCTCCTGAGTTCCAATGTGTTCTATGCGTCAATAGGCACATATAACACATTGGAACTCAGGGACGAAGTGCCAACAAAAAAACGCATTTTATCGCAACCACATTTGCGTGTGGAACCCGTGCTACTATTTTTAGCTATCGATATTTATTATTTATTGGTGGTTAAGGTCACGTACTTATGCACAATGGCTAATCATGACCGTTAGCTATCGCTAGCGATTCAAATTGAACAAAAGAGCCCTAGTGTAAAGGTTATGCCCCGTTATGCGTTTCGTCTCCGATCACAGCGGTCCAGGTCCTCGCTCTTGTATCCAAATATTCTCTGACAAGACCATACCAAATGCATGTAATAAAAAGGAAACCTACACTATCTGAGTGCACACTTACCTTATTTCACTCGTGATGGGCTCTACGTATGTAAATTACTTATGTAAATTCCACAGTTTAACAGTGGAAACCTCGTGATGTATTCCGTTGTTTTGTATGAGTGTGTGTGTGTGTGTGTGGGGGGGGGGGGGGTGCACCTGCTCTAATTTTAGATTTCTGATTTCAGAGTTTACTTTTGTAGATATGACCGTGTAACAGAATTGTATAAACATTGATAAAAAATGAAAATACAAATCAGTACATCGCAAAGAGATAACACAGACCGGCTGTCTACCTACCATCTCCTATGATAAGAGTTTTTCTTTAACACTGCGAGTCTACTGAGGATTATATGCTACACAGCTTCATCTCTGACAACCACCAGATTAAAATTTTAAGCTCTGCGTTCTGCTGATCTGGTGGCTTATTACAAAAGATAGAAGGGGACGAGATACCCAAAGGAAGTCCATAGCTGAGAGACAGTGAGAGAGATGAAGATAATGGTTGAAATGCTACAAATGGGCTACATTTTGAGGAAAGTCTTGAATTTCTGGAGGACCGTGTACAATCATAATTTAGTTTGTACAAGGTGCAACTCACGCGTTAGAATAAAGGCGACATGGATCGTTACATTGGACTTTATGTGCATATGCTGGCATAGGTAACTTATATAACGACCTCGTTCGCGTTTTGTTTTACCCGCATTGCCCAGTTTTTCTGGTATTCATACATATTTGCTAATGTAGGATACTAAAGTAGTTTTTTGAAAGCTGAGGTGTATTATTGTTCCTGGTCAAGCGTGAAAAGGCAGGCCTGGGGCACACACAGGTCATTCACGTAAAGAATCTTATCCTTCAGGAAGAAGGGGTGCATGTATATTTGTGAATTATATTTTTTATCCTTTATAATTCCTATTGAGCTTTTCTGTACTTTGAAGAGATTTTTTGCTGCTCTTTGAGTGTCCCATGTATGGATATAATATACAAGATTACAGTGAACTAATAAATGATATAAAGTTTCAGAAGCATCGTTTGGTAACACTTTCTTTACTTTATTTAAGGCATAATTCGCCCATCTTATTTAGAGCAGATTTTAGACATGTGAGCTTGGTAAGATAGATTTTCATCAATGTTTAGGCCCCCAAAATTTCAAACACCGTTCTTTCTCGAGAAGTCCCATTCTATCGATTTTCGCAATCTTTTTAAGAAATATTAGGAGTTTCGCTAGTCCCTTTGTAGCGAGTTGGATTTATCAGTATATACTTTCTGTTGTTTCCATTTAAAAGTAACTGGTGGGACGAGCACCACTCAAATAGTTTATTGAAATCATTGTTAGACGTTCAGTTAAAAGCTGGGTATTTCAATCCAACTTGTACATAGAAATATCATCTCCAGATGATAAAAAATTAACGATGTTGCGGAGCTTATGTTGTTCTTTTACAGCAAAAATAATATAGGGCCAAAATGTGATCCTTGAACGCCACATGTCTAAATCAGATTCTGTTCAACAAATTGGACGCACTGATTCCTTTTGGATAAGTTGCCCATACACCAGTTATTACTTATTCTTCTAAATCCATATTGTTTTCAATCTGCAAAACAAAATGTTGTGATTTATTATATCAAAAGCCTCGATCTAGAAATACCACTATTAAAAGTATTCTTTTTACTATCCTTATTGTTTCCGATTCTATATGTTTGAGAAGTTGCGTCACTTACACGTGATGTATTGTGGAACGAGACTTTCTGTATTTACATCCATGATGGTAAAGAATCTGAAATGTATCCAAATATTTAGTAACTGTCTTGCTCATTTTTTCTAATACTTGAGAAAAACGCTGGGAAGATACCGATTGACCTGTAAGTACTGAACTT
Organism: Pictodentalium vernedei; assembly: GCA_031216915.1. NCBI lineage: Eukaryota > Metazoa > Mollusca > Scaphopoda > Dentaliida > Dentaliidae > Pictodentalium > Pictodentalium vernedei. The sequence continues at coordinate 145,460,970 of CM062290.1, read as the reverse complement.
ATGTCCGTCGCCTGTTTTGAAAATAGGGATTACCTTAGCTATCTTAATTTTATTCGGGACTATGCCACGAGTAAACGAATTGTGAATTATGTGGGCCAAGGTTTCTGCTGTTTTATCAAATATATGTTTAAATAGTTGTGTGGTTATACCATCACATCAGTCGCAGTTTTTAGATTTCAGTGAATTTGTAACATTTATTATTTCTGTGATGTTGTGTGAATTATAAAAAAAAAGTTATATGGATAATTATTGTTCATGTAATCCAAAAAGAATTTTATTTATTTATTATCCTCTTCAACAAGAATGCTGACATGGAGGAAACACGTTTGGTCCTTTTTTTGGTTTCATTTGGAATTTGCCATGTTTTACGTAAAGTGTTGTTGTCTTCCATGAGCATTCAATTGTAGTGCACTGCGTTTCATTGTTTTGACCCTAACTGAATATCCGTGCAGTAATTTTGTAATTTTTAGTTTTGTGTTCTGTTGGACATTTTAGTTTTTAATTATAAAATCTTCATTATGACATGATGAAATTAGGAGTCCCTTTAGTCTGGCCGTTGAAAAGTTTGACCCAGAAAAATTAATTATAAGCTAATTGTTGGTGCCATTCGAATCGGAATCACCCCAGAAATAACATATCTAAATCCCCCTTTTTCTAGCGCTTTGAATTTGGATGGCGTGTGACGTATGTAGTATAGTAACAAGCTATTTTGGGTACCATTCGAAGCAGAATGACCCGGAAACAACAAACGAAAAAAGTCCGCCTTTTTCTCTAGTGCTTTGAATTGTGGTGGTTGTGCGACGTATGTGGTCCCGTTCCCACACTTCAACCCAATTATGGGGATCCCGTGAGGGTTCTCGTGTGAGTTCATGTTGCGGTGAATTGTGGGAGTCACATGTGTTGTCATGGCAAGCCAGAGGAACAAACATGTTGTTACGTCATGATGATACGTAATGTCAGTGTGCTTGCACATACTGTGTTGTTAGGGTAATACATGTTTTTGTCGCCCATTTTGTGCGATGAAGGCTGCCATCTTCGTTTTTATGGAGATATAAGGCTAGTATGGACCCGGAGAGAGTAGAATGAAGAAGGGGTGTGTTAAGATGGTACATGTATGTTCGAATGGATCTGAGTATATCTAATTGCCATAAATTATCCATATGAACTTTCCGAGCCTGCCATCTTGAGTAGAACGTAGTGCTATGGGGTCGATTACCAACTTGTGTAAGACAAAGGGTCGGTTTGCTTGGACCTCAGTGTACTCTGGTAGAGAAGAACCCTAACTTGGACTATAATTTTTATATATGTACTCACTACAAATAATTCCTTATATTTTTTCTCGTTACGTCGCTGCACTGTCCGATGGATACCGAATATTTTTTTGTACAAAAAATTCAAAAGATAAAAACGGAAAAACAAATAAGTTTCGAAGAGGCCAGAGAAATCGTATACGCCAAATACATGGCTTAAAGGCACAAGACCATACATGCTGCAAGCCTTTACCATAGACCCAAACAATAAAACAAAACCAACGTCAACCTAAACGAGGACAACTGCTCCAAAATCAACACAGGACGACAGACAACAGAAACAGGAAAGAGCAGAAACAGAATAAATAAGAAACAAATAACTATATATCAAACCAGAAACATCAACAACACAGATCACAGCACCAAAATCTGATTCAGATAAGGAAACAAGAAAGAGACAACAAGAAACAGTAAGGGAAAAACAAAACAGTTATCAGACAGAACACTCAAAGCACTTCATGAAATTGTTACCCGCAACAGATTGGAAGGCTTTCAACAGATGGTAGTCGGTGAATGCATCGACGAAACGTTCGGGCAACTGAGCCAGAACTCATCTCAGAGTAGGTCCTTGAGAAATAAATCACCCATACGTCCACCATCTAAATCTCCAAGTGAACATGGATTACACATACAAAACCAGTATAATACAATGGAAGTGTCGAGGTTTGAGAGCATATTTTAAGAACTCGGCCTTCTAAGCCACAAATATAAACCTTCGGGTTTTTGCTTGCGAGAAACACTCCCGAAGAAACCCTATACTCAAGATCGTTCCACTTTTGAACAATAATCTCCATGTTCGTGGAATGTCTGTCTTAGTTCAAAATGTCAACATACATAGTACTCTACCTTTGCAAACAAATATGCAGGCAGCTGCGGTGCGCCTAACTTTGGACAAGACTTTATACAAGACTGTTACATTTTATTAAATTTACGATTCACCAAATATAAGTCTTCGCCTGAATTATCTTGGTTAACTGATTCATCAACTCCCAACTCCATATATTTAGTTGGGCGATATCAACGCACAGAGCACACTTTGGGGTGATTCGTGCTGCACAAAAGAATTCTAAGATAAAACAGTAGAAGAGTTTATTACAAAATATGATTTGTATTTGTTCAATGATGAATTCGAAACTTACCTGCACCCTGCATCTGGTTCGTAGACATCAACTGATCTTACAATCTCATGCGCTTCTGTCTTCCTTAATTTTTCTCGGAAGGTCAAAGATGACCTAGGCGGGAGTGACCACTTTTCAATTGTGTTGGAAAGCGTGGTTCCGGCAGATGATGAGGATGTGCCCCAGTGGAACTTTAAAAAGGAAAACTGAATACATTTTTATTTTTTCATCGCTCTGTTCTGAACGACTCACATATGAGAAATTTGAAGAAAGTGCTGACCAGGGAGAACATTTCACTATGGAATTGCTTGACATTGCTAACAATGCAATTCCAAAAAAGCTCCATAAACCCGAAACGTTTCATTAAATCATCGTTTCTAATGATTGAAAATAGGCTATAAAGAAGCGCAAGGAAACTGAACGGGAATTTAATAAGTCACCAACAACAAATAATTTGGACAAATTGCGTATAAATCGGGCATAAACAGGACGACTTATAAAACAAAAACCAAAAGTTCTCGAGAAACTTATATTTCTAAACTTAGCCAAACACACAGCCATCAACAAAATTTGGAAAATGAAAAAAAAATAAAGGTAAAGAAACAATTTCAAATGTGCAACACTCGAAAGATTACAAGACACTGATTACATCAGAAAAAATATGAAACAAATTGGCCGCAACATTTTCTGAACATTCGTCGTCCGAATATTGTAATCCTGAATTGCCAACAATGCAATTCCAAAAACCTCCATAAACCCGAAACGTTTCATCAAATCATCGTTTCATAATGATTGAAAACAGGCTATAAAGGATCGCAAGGAAACTGAACCGGAATTTAATAAGTCACCAACAACAAATAATTTGGACAAATTGCGTATAAATCGGGCATACACAGGACGACTTATAAACAAAAACCAAAAGTTCTCGAGAAACTTATATTTCTAAACTTAGCCAAACAGACACACCCTAGTCCGGCCGCCAAACGCCATTTTTTCACCAAACCATGTTTTGTTGTATTAAGTTGTTTTCTCAACGGTTTTTATTAGTTCAGACACCCCTCTTACTAATTTTTCTTACTGGACAGCTGACAGCATTGAGCACAAAACACTTGATGTAATTGTGTTTCGATATAGTAAATCTATCCGCATTGGGTATTTGGTAGAAATTGAACGAATATCACACCGCCATTCATATCTATCAACGCTATTTATATCTAACAACGCTCTTTATATATGAACGCGATTGGAGATTACGTCATATAACTGTTCTTTCTCTTTGATTTCTCAGAGCGAGGACGCATTATTGCAACTGCGTAGTTGTGTCTCACTGCACACCTCACACACTTACAATTTTGTCTCGCCTTTTATCACTAGCGTTTCTATTTCTTCAACTTCACTCGATATAGCATCAGGTTCGGGCGACCTTTGCTTTGAAACGACATAGACTAACTCCGTCATGTCAGATGCTTGTTTTTTCTCAACCACGTTCGGTTGTGCTGAATCGAGGAGCAAAGATCCTCTAATGAACGTGAAAGCAAAGCGAATTGAGAATATACTCAGGTGTAGTAGGATTTATAACGATGACTTATAGCTTTGCAACATGGGTACGATGCAAACCCAGATTTGACTCTGAGTTGCCATAAATACTGTGTTGAGAAGTATTTGCACCCGGAGAATGTGAAGCAAGCAAGCATTGTTCATAGCACATCCCTAGATTCTGATGCTTCGTCCGAAAGACGACCCAAACGTCCACATGACGAATTTACTTTCAGGCGTCATTGCCTATTTTGTGGTGATGACTACATAGTTGACCGGGATACGAAGAATCCTTCAAGGTGGAGGCCCGCCTACCTGTTTCGCCAAATAGGCACACATACACCGAATATTTCTGTTAGTGATGAAATAATTGGCATTTGTTGTCGTAGGAACGATAAATGGTCCGAAGAAGTAAAGCTTAGAGTGTGTGGTGCTGTTAGCGACTTACATGCTGCCGATGCTCGGTACCATGTTGAATGTAGGTCGAAATTTACGAATCCAAATCTGCAAAACAGAAAATTGATCTTTCTTCACCACATAGTCAGGCCATACAATCTGTCATATCTTACATGAAAAATGACACATACCCCACATGGAGTTCTGTCGAATTATTTGATCTTTATCTGCAATCTGGTGGGGGCGCGGTGACTCAGTTGGTAGAGGTGCAGGCTGCAAGCCGAGAGGTCCTCGGTTCGAATCCCACCTGCGACAACCGCGTTGTGTCCTTGGGCAAGACACTTCACCCCGATTGCCTACATGGGGGCACTATGACGCTGTGTACTGAGGCGTACTGCACGTCGATGGTGCGCATGTCTTCAACCAATCTAACCCAGCCTGTGCTGCGGTGCAGAGTTCAGAGTTACGATGTTGGAGAGCTGACAGCTGTTCGTCGTTGCTCGGTGGTTCTCTCCGGGTACTCCGGCTTCCTCCACCCGTAAAACTGTCACGGTCACGATTAGCCATTGTGCATAAGTATGTGACCTTAAACACCAATAAATAAATAAATAAATAAATAAATAAATAAATAAATAAATAAATAAATAAATAATCTGCAACCTTGTGGGACTTACAATTCCCGTCGATCATTTGTGTCTGATCTTGTCGATAACTGCGGAGATGACATTTTGGTGTTGTCTTCCCCGGAAATCGCCACCGTTTTAGCAGACAAATCCAGATCTGGCACCTTACTTAGGCACGTTAAAGACTCGGATGATGACAATATTGACAGTTCCATAAAGATTCTCAGTAAAGCAACTGGCAAAGAAATCAAAGATATGGATCGTGACAAAGATAACTACGCCACTGATGTTAACAGCGAGAGCGTATCCTCGTGTATAAGTGTTACACTTCTCACATTAACTAAGTCGTTTAGCTCCACAGCTGGACCACACATTACCTGCTCTGATGATAGGAAACATAGTGACATCGGCGTTGTGTGGAAAATACACACCGCTTCAAATTCCGTTGGCAACGCTGTTAAGAGATTCTAAAGAGTTGGTAAAAATCATACATGAGTTTGGTGTTACATGCTCATATGACGAGCTATTGAGATTCAAAAAATCTGCGACAGCTCTGGCTGCAAAGAATGCAAATGATACACCGATTTCGGATGCCAACAATGGCCTCATACAAGTGGCTGCTGACAACTTTGATGCTGAAATTGCTTCTCAAAATGGGAAGCTAAGCACCCATTCCTTGGCAATCGTGATGGCTCAAAAGGACAATAATGATTCCGTTGAGTCTCAGACGATCCCAAGATTGAAAAAGTCAGATATGACAAAACCAACAGAGTACGAATATCTCCCTCTAATAGACATGGCACCTGTTGGTCCAGACACTATCATGACAGCTATGGAAAAGCCAGTTCAACTATCGTCAGATGCAGGACAGCCGTTCACTATAATTACTGCCGATCAGCAGTTATACAAGATAGCAGTTCAGGTGTTATGGTCTTATCCAGACAAATTCGCGGCATTTGTTCCTCGATTGGGTGGTATGCATTTGCTCATGAGTTCCACTGGTTCAGTTGGAACGCTCATGGCCAGTACTGGACTTTCAGATATACTTGAGTTAGTATTCGGTGGGGTTGAAAAGATGCTGACTGGGAAAAGGTTTCCAATGAATATGAGAGCCATGCGTTTGTTATCAGAAGAACTTTTGCGAACAGCTTTCGAGAATAATGATTTGCAATGTGCAGAAGATTTATTTGCATATGTTAGAAGAGAACGCGTGCAAAAGTCGCACGACAAAAATGTGGGATGATGCTTTTTTGAAACCATGCTTCCCCATGATGTTGTACGTACGAGCGGAGAGAGAAGGTGACTGGCTTTTGCACATCGAAGCTGTGAAAAGCATGCTTCCTTATTTCTTTGCTTCTGGTCATGCAAATTACGCAAGATATGGGCTTTACTATCTGCGGCAGATGCAAAATATGCCGGATATTTTATCTCATTTCTTGAAGGGTGAACATGTGATGAGACACATACCTGGTCTATGGAATGGCATATGGGGCGATATGTATATCGAAACTACCTTCATGCGATATGGCCATGGCAAATCCGGTATAATAGGGATCACATTAAAGCCAGAAAAACTAAAAACCTGGGCATTGAGTTTGCATGCATGTGGGAAGTTAGCTACCGGTATATCACATTTGCGAGAAGATCGAGATAGTAACAAATTACAGATCGCACATAAGGAAGAGGCCAAGTCTAGAATTGCAAGTGATTCTGTCGACCGTATGGGTCTGAGAACTAAACTAGGAATGTGTATCGACCCATTGGATCCACACGGACACCCCCGAGACCATAACTAACATCGCAACTGGTAGGATAGGTCCAACGTCTGTCAATTTCGATAAGATTGTCAGCCTCGGAGTTCAGAAAATGACGGAATTTGAAGAGGCCTTCCCGAGTGGATTTTATGAGTCAATTTCGAAACCAGTACAAACTATGGCAATCTTGAAAAAGTCGCTGAAGGTTGGGGAGGTCAAAATATATGACACTAAACTCATTTATTCCAGAGTTATCGGACTTTTATGTAGTTCACATGAATTAGATATCACGCATATCCTTTCCTTTGAACTGTCACCACTACCAACCGCCATATTTGATGAATCCGGGGATATGCGCGTGTGCATATCAAAATCAGTATTGCAAAATAAAACAGTTGTTGAGAAACCAAAAAGAATGTCTGGTGTGGATAAGAAATCTGCAATTGTTATCGATAGCTGTGCACTGCTCTTGATACCTCATTGGCCCGTGTCTACCATAACCAGACCGGCAACTGTTCTAGACTTCATTGCAGCGTTTAAAGACAACATCAAACAGAAGTTGCGATCGAGTGATGTGTATTTGGTATTTGACAGTTATGTTGACTACAGCACCAAGTGCGCGACAAGGGCACACAGAAAGGCCGATAGCTGCCGGGTATTTCAACTTGTACCCACCCCCCTGCTACCACCACAAAAACATGTGCTGACCGTAGTGGAGAACAAAAAGCAACTGATCTCCATTATATGTGATCAACTCACCACGGACAAAAGCTTTGTGAGCAAAACACACGAACTCACAAACTTGTAATTACTGGCCAACATGATGTTCCGGTTGAGGTTAGTTGTGGATCGGTGACAGATAGAGTAGATATGGAAACTAGTCACGAGGAAGCTGACAACATTATCGTTCAACAGGCAATATTGTTTGCTGCAGCTGAATGTAATAACGTTGTGGTTGTTGCTGACGACACTGACGTCTTTTTGTTGTTGCTGCATCACTACCTTGAACAACACTTGACGGTTGCAATGACTATGGAGTTACCAATCCATGGACGGGTGGTGATAGATATACCTGCCGCAGTTGATACACACAAGAAAATTGTTCCTCAATTGCTCGCTGCTCACGCACTTTCCGGGTGCGATACTGTAGGGGGAAACTTTGGTATCGCCAAAGGGCGTGTACTGAAGGTTCGGCAAACTGTTGGGACACTGGAATCACTTGGTGAGAATAACGTGGAGATATCAGGTGTTCTAGAACAAGCTACCAAGTTCATAGCATTATGCTATAGATGTCCTAAATCAACATCAATGTCCGATGCGCGTTTGTGCATATGGAGAACACGAACTGGGAATCCGACTGCAACATCTGCTCCTAAATTGTGCAGCCTACCACCCACAACAGAGGCTTTTGCTGAGAATGTCAAACGGGCCCACTTGCAAACTTCTATATGTAAGCATGCCCGTCAACCTAACCCACCGCAGATGGACCCAACTGTATTTGGATTCGAGAAAGACGTGAATACAAAATCTGTGAACCCTGTGACAGTCGCGTCCAACGTCAAGCTAGCACCTGATGAAATACTGAAGATGATTAGGTGCACATGTTCGAGTAAAATGCCATGCAAATATTCGAGGTGTAAGTGTAATGCAGCAAACATGGCGTGTACCATTTTCTGTGCGTGCAGTGTTTCAGAGGACTGCTGCAATGAACAGACATCGCTGGCAGCAATGCGTCGATCTAAGGAACTACACAGTCATTCAACTTGATATTCACTGCATCTTGTGTGGTCCTTATAAAGTACTTCACCAATGATATTTGCCAACATCTCTCTTGTTACAATTTCTCGTACATTTCAGTTCCCACCTCCGTTTTGGAGTCTTTAACACTACTGCTGAAAATAGCAAAATGTTACTAATTTTGGTAGCCATTTTGATTTTTTCTGGAAAATCTGGGGATAAACTGACCCGCTTTGTGACCAACACAATCAGTTGGAAATGGCGTGCTGTCCTGAATTATTTGGTAAAGATTTTTGACTTTCAATTTCCATATTTTCAGTGGTATAGGCGGAAACTTGAATTTGGGGCCATCTTAGGTTCTGGCGGTTATAAGGAAATTGATCAACCCTAGCAGCTGCCCAGTAAAGGGAATCGCACGAGGAGACCATATAGTTATACGATATAATGATACGATAATACACCGAGAAAAAACCAGGTTAAGTGTACTGGCGACTGGACTATGGGCAGATGAGTGTAGACTGTAATTGCTTTGTTACTTTTCCAATTTTGGGGGCATTTTGGACGCCATATTGGGTTTCTCAAACAATTCCTTTGATCATATATAACAAAAGATCATCACCCCATATGACTAATTCATATCGGTAATCATGGTTGGACATTTCAAAATAATAGCGCCTAATAGCCGCCTATATTTGTAAGAAATGATGATTTTTTGACATATTTGCGGGCATTTTGGACGCCATCTTGGGTTTTGAGAGAATATATTTCATATGACACATGAGAGTAACAGTAGGTTCATGAAAATGTGCCGATATGTGTATATACCTTACATTGTTTATACATATAATATCGGTTAATTCCGACGGACATAACATAATTCGCAACTTTTTTCGGATTGACTAGGTTATACTGGCGTTTATAAATAACGTGATACAGTGAGCAACAATTCACTTCTGGTGGATATTAGAGTACCAGTGTATGCAGAAATGGCCCCTCTGGTAAATAGAATTATATAAGCATGCATATTTGTCAAATCTTGGCAACAATATGAAGGATACGTGGTGAAATCTCAAAAAAATGAGAAAAGTGTGACACATTGGCGGCCATCTTTTGGTAATCTTATTTTGGCTAATAAGTAACAATTATATATGTGTACGATGAATCAACAAGAAAAATGTTCAAACTTCCATATTATCTTACCAAAAATTCCGATCCAAGTTATATGGTGATATTGTATTTTTTCATAGCGGCCACCTTGGTGGCCATCTTGGATTTTGTTGAATAAAAAAAATGCTCAACACTGTCAGCTGTCCAGTAAGAAAAATCTCATCAAGGAGACCCTATAGAATAATAATCCGCCGAGAAAAAAATTTAATACAACAAAACCAGGTTCAGTGCCTCGGCGGCCGGGCTACCCATCAACAAAATTTGGAAAATAAAAAAAATAAAAGGTAAAGAAACAATTTCAAATGAACAACACTCGAAAGATTACAAGACACTGATTACATCAGAAAAAATATCAAACAAATTGGCCGCAACATTTTCTGAACATTCGTCGTCCGAAAATTGCAATCCAGAATTCGTTAAAATTAAAATACAACAGGAAAAGCAAAAGCTTAAATTTACCTGTGACAATTTAAAGGACTACAAGCTATCGAAGTGCAAAACAAATTGTGTTTATTTTTGAAAACTCCAGAAACATCACCTCGATCCGGAATCGACAATAAATTACTATAAAAGTTGTTAAGAAGGTGAAATTCCTGGGTTTATTGTTTTACAATGAACAGAATTTCACTTCTCATATAAGAGTGAGATATAAAAGCGCATTTGACTTCCTAAAGGTAGTTGGTAGAAATGATTGAGGTGCTGACAGAAAAACATTATTCTATCACATGTGAGATAAAAATTAGATTACCGTAGTGTGGTTTACGGTTCTGCTAGATAATCGTACCTCAAACCACTTGTTGCAATTTATAATGGTGGTATTAAAATTAGCCTGGACACTGTTAGAACATCGCCAATAGATTCAATCTCCTTAAAGCAGAGGAACCTTCTCTCGAGAAGCGCAGAATTAAACTGTCATTCCAATATGCGTCTAAACTATTAGCTAATCCACCACACCCCGCATATAATAGTGTCACCTATCCAATCCTAAAAATGTTGATTTTTGTACAGAAACCAGAAACATATTCTTCCTTTGGGAATTAGAATTAACCAATGACAAATAAAGTCAACGTATAGTGAATATAGACGGATCTATATAGATGGGTCTAAAAATGGCGACATCATTGGCCGACGTTACATGCGATCACATCATCTCTATCGGTATACCAAATAAAAGCTCTATTTTCACGGCAGAAATTAAAGTGTTGCAACAACGCTTGAACACGTTGAGATTGTACAGGAACGGAAGTCTTTCCTTCTTGTTGGCCTTACTCAACCCTAGGTTGAAAAATCCTCTAATTTTGGAATTTCTTGAGAAGTTGAATACTCTCATGTCTGACTCGTATGATATCCTGTTTTGCTGGTTACCTGTGTATGTTGGTATCTTCGGCAACACCAGAGCAAACAGTATTGCGAAACAGGCTTTAGACAAACCTATCCCTGATTTTAAAATTCCGTTCAGTGATTTCAAACCACATATCGGCAATTATATCAAATCTATGTGGAAGGCGAAGTAGAATGCGGCAACAAATATCAGGCTCCATCGCGTCCAAACAAATATCAATGACAAATATGCTCCCAGTAACCTCTTGTAGAATAGACCTTGAATTTTGACACAATGTCATATTGGGCATACAAAACTTACACGTTCCTTTTTGTTAGGAGATAATATGGGACCAGATTATAAATCGTGCCAACAGGTGTTACCGGTGGCACACATTCATTTACACTACACCGATTTCAATTATGTCAGAGGGCAACGCGTCACCGTCGGATCTCATAGAGATCTAGTTTGTCATACGAAAATTCTGTCATTTCTTAAACAAATCAATTTTTTAAATAAAATTTGTTTTACTCTTTTAAACTAGACTGTTCAGGTCTGAAATCAACAGGTTCATTTATACAGTATGTACTTCATTACTTGCATCATCGTTCCTTAATGTCCAAGTTACTCCTGTCTTCGCCATATTACAGTAATTTATTCCTGTTTTTAATCAACCATTTTAATTTATAACTGATAATGCCATGTTTTACGGTCTTACGGGTTTCTCGCCACGATATAGCCTTAGATACTGCTGTGGCGTTAAACACCAATAAATAACCCGATAAACCCCATGTAATTCTAATAATAACCATTAGAGAGTGCCAACCGACTGGAATTGAATGTCTGTCTTCGCCACTAATATTTATGACATTGAATGTGGGTTGCGTTCCTTCGTTTATTTTTACCAATTACTTGAAATCCATCAACTATAATGTTGGGCGGCCATAACTCTAATCTCTAAAGTGTTACAACAATATAATAATAATATCTTTATTTTGCAGTATACAATTACATAATGTATATATATATGCTTGTGGTATTTTCTACAAAGATAAAATGTACACTGCATGGAAATGGCAGAGCTATGAAGGCTGTCTTCCTGCCATTCCCATATGAAACAGTAAATGGTCTGACATCAAGGACAGTGGCAAGCTGCTCTAAAGTCTTTGTAAAGAATTCGGCATTATCAAAAATTAGCACGTTTTCATTAGTACAAGGAGGTATTATCTGTGTTGTGGATGTTGGGTATATTGAGATCCAGAGGTGACAGGGGTACAATCGGGGCACCCTGGGTTATTACAAGACATATCTGTAGTGTATGAATTTAGAACCTTGTCCATTATCGCTTTCTTAAAAAGATGCCTACTCAGATTCTAAATTTCTGGATCAAGTTCATTCCAGACCCGTGGGAAAGTATGGAACGGAAGTTCAGCTGAAAAGCGTGTTCTTGGTTTATATGTGTATATTTTCCCAGATTGTCTAATGTTCATGCCCGAGGGGTTCCTGTAAATGCTGAATGTGTTAGAGAAGGACACGGGTAGTTTATTGTTGAACCAATCATGCATGAACAGAAGCGAGTGCAGTGTATAAAGGTCTTTGAATTTTAGGATACCGCATCTTTTGAAAAGGGGATCAGTATGTGACTTATAGGACATCTCTGTTATAATGCTAATGGCTTTCTTTTGCATGTTAACAATTCTATTTGAGTGTCCCCAAACTAGTATCCCATAAGTCATATGGCTGTGGATAAGTGAGAAGTACAAGGCTCTTAGGGCTTTTTGGGGAAGAAATTTCTTTGCCCTATTTATAGCAAAAATCGCCCTATTTATTTTTGAACCAACAACTGAAACATGTTGTTTGAATTTCAGATTTTCGTCCATGTGGATTCCGAGAAATTTAAATGATGTCTCTTCTTGGTTATTGCCTATTAGTGAGACATTTATATCGTTTAGTGATATTTTCTTGTCCCATGCGCTATATGCATCAAGTTGGGGGTGAAATAGCATAAATTTGGATTTTGAAGCATTTAGGGCTAATTTATTCGCAGAACTCCATTCGTTTATTTTAGATAATTCAGAATTTGCATTTTCTATTAGCGTGTCCACGTTGTTACTGGACCCGTATGCTGTTGTATCGTCTGCAAACGACAGTACCCTAAGTAGTGTTGCTTCACTTATGTCATTGACATAAAGCAGGAAAAAATTGGGCCGAGAACGGAACTTTGGGGTACCCCTGAAGTTATTTGTTGTGCATCGGATGTTTCATTCTTAAATGAAACAGACTGGGTTCTTTCGGTCAAATAGTCTTTAAACCAACAGTTGGCCAATCCTCTAATACCGTAATGTTCCAGTTTCTTCAACAAAATAACGTGGTCGATGCTATCAAAAGCTTTCGAAAAGTCTAGAAAAAGTGACATCGTGCAATCTTTTGAGGGTTTATCATTTTGCTCAGCAACACTGTTAATCAAGTGTAAAACAGGATGAACTGTTGAATGTTTTTTTTCCTGAAGCCAAACTGGTACTGGTACAGGATCTTTTGTTCCTCTAGAAAAGCCATTAAGCGTATATTCATTAATTTTTCTAGTATTTTGGAAAATGCGGGCAAAATACTACTGGGTCGATAGTTATTGAATAATTGTGGGTCACCGGACTTAAATATGGGTATAATTCTCGCTGTCTTCATTTTGTTTGGTACTCTACCAGTCGAAAACGAAAGTCCAAGTTTTGATTGAGTTAGGTTTGACACAGCAGGTGTAGGAATTGGCATGACCGTTTGCAGTCATAATTATGTAGACATTATACTGAATGTTTATAAATTACTATTGTTCCAACCACACATTGTTAAACAGGTATATGGTGAGGATGTTGCCGTGTTAACTGTTTTAGTGTTTTTGTACATACAGAATTGTTTTCATTTTGCTGGTGAAATATTATTTACAAGCTTTTGCAAAAGAGAAACACAATTCAGCATATCAGCATTTTAATGACAGGAACACAATGTCTTAGATTCGACCCTAACGCGCGTCATCCGGGTTGTGTCCACGTGCAAGACATTTTATCCCAATTTCTCATATAAGAGCACTGTGGTGAAATGTGCTAAAGCGTGTAGTACATTGACGGTTCACATGTGCTCAGCCAATGCGCATTCTATTTGTGCGGGGTTAATAAAGTGAATACTCCGTCACTGCTCGGATGTTGCCACCGGATTCTCCGGGCTCCTACACCCAGGAAGATGACGACACGATGTGACATTGGCTGTTGAAAGCGGCACCAATAAACGAACAACTCAAGTATGACGTGTATATTTCTTGTCAATCAGATGCAGTACGTAGAGAGTGGGGTGCGGCTAAAACACTCGCCTGCGAGTGTTCCAGTAATACTCCCCTCTCCTCTTTAATGTATTTATTTATTTATTTATTTATTGATGTTTAAGGTCACATATTTATGCAAAATGGCTAATCATGACCGTGACAGTTTTACGGGTGGAGGAAACCGGAGTACCCGGAGAGAACCACCGAGCAACGACGAGCAGCTGCCAGCTCCCCAACATCGTAACTCCGCACTGCAGCACAGGCAGGGTTAGATTGGTTGACGACATGCGTACCATCGACGTGCAGTACGCCTTAGTACACGGCGTCATCGTGCCCCCACGCGGGCAATGGAGATGAAGTGTCTTGCCCAAGGACACAACGCCGTTGCCGCAGGTGGGATTCGAACCGAGGACCTCTCGGCTTGCAGCCTGCACCTCTACCTACTGAGCCACCGCGCTCCCCCTCTTTAATGTAACCACTTGTAGTAAAACAAGATAGTTATACACAAAAATGCACATTATTTCATTTGACGAGCTGTTGTTTCTCTAATAAGTGGCATACCGCTGCAATCTGTGAGACGTCTGCAGTCAGAAGAAGGTTGTTATCTTTGAAATGTTTTGCTTAATATTCTATCTATCAACAGATCAACACACAACATCTATGCAACATCACTGCTACTTTGGAAGTCATGCTAACCTTTTCAAAACTAGGTTAGACAGGTGATTGTTTTTATTTTTCTTTCTATTTGTTAGCCTGTGTATCCAGAGCACGAATAGAGGTAATTTGTTGTGCATCTATGTAAAAACAAAACGGATTAACTATTTAACTTGAAGTCGAAGCCTATTACTTTTGCCGACGAAATTGTGCTATCTAATCGATGACGGAAACGACCCCCTGAGTCGTTTCGCACTATGTATCACATAACAACATGTTACCATTTTCATGGGGTTAGTACGATGATGAGCTGAAATTTTCTGTATTCATGAGGGCGCGTCTCCTCATTTCAGTAATATCGTCGCTGTGACTATCAGACTCACATACAACAATGCGAACTTGCCTGCGATGTATACAACAGGAACATGACACGGCCTGATTAGCTGTCCTATTGCCTTTCCCCAGATGTGCATCTTGTACTCAGATTGTCTTGAATGCGGTTTCGAATTTGCCATTCTGATTGATAAAACCGTATGAGTTCTGTTGAACAGGTGACAGACTCGGCCACAGAAGTACTCTGACTTTTCTCAAGAAACCATCCATTAATTTATAATGTTTACTAGGCGGATTCCACTGTGAAAGCTAATGATCCAAATCAGGAGGAACCAAACTCTAGACCACCGGAAGGGGTACTCTTACAACAGATCTGTTAAAATAGCAATGATTCCCTTACACCAAATATCATGCCACATTGACCTGGAATGACACTTTATTAACTGAAATATACCAATATGTTCATTAAATTGATATCGGGCACTAGTTGGTGCGAACGTTATTCCTTGAACGATTTGTGATTTCTTTCTTTCTAACTCTTCGATCTGCTTCACATTGTGTACTGTGCGATAATTGATTTGGGATGCCATTTAGAGATGGAGTTTATCCATAGTACTTAACATTTTAACATTGAAATTGCCTGGAAATCAATTAATGGTCTTTCCATTTCCCTGAGCTGTTCAATCAACATCTAGATTCAGTTTTCATAAGAAGCTGCATTAGTTGTTTTATTCTGATGCATAAACAGCGAAGATGAATGATTATTCTCTCGAGCAAGTTGTTCGACTTAAGGCCCATGGCGTTGACCATAGATTGCCTCCAGAGACATTCGTTAAAGGATTTACGTCTTCGTGGTGTCATTTTCCGTTCAATAGTTCTCAGATGGAGGCATTTTAATATATCTCGGAAGACACCACTGCTGTCTCATTCGATCTTAAATTCGATCTTAAATTACATTCAAAATTTCGTTTTTGTTAAGCTAATGTAATATGTTTGCACGGCGAAACGATTGCCGAGACAGAATTAAAAGACATTACAAACCTCTTACACCACTAAATGATTTCCGACAGGTTACAAAAGCTCGGAAGCACATTTCCAGTTTAAATAACTTTTAAGATTAGCTATCACTGGAACAGTATAAACAGTGGAGGAGTGGATTGCCACTGACACACTCGCTGTGTGGAATTCTCGACCAGACTGAATCAAATTTCCAGGTCATTGTCATTGAACCCTCTCCATGCAGAGAAACTTGGCCAAATGGCTTCAAACTGGCGGAAATTTTGTTTGTACTTCTCATTTTGTTTCATGGTATTCGTAAGATATTGTTCGGCAACAAACCCGACTCTACGTGTGTGTTAGTAGAAATATACTTTTCGTGTTGTTAATCACTCTTCTCAACTACACTTGCAGTGTGGTTTAGCAGCTAACAAAAATGACCTGAAACTATTGTTCGAGGACATCAATACGTTATAAAAGCCCCAATGGTGTTTAAAAATCATGTTTGCGCGTACTTCGCAGATCAATGAATTTGCTTTTGTCTCACCCGTGCACTTGCTGTAATTCTTTTTGCAAGAAAAAACACTTCAACGAGTAAATACTGCTATTGGTCTTTCGTCCGAATGTAATAGAATTCGATACCTAAAGTTTTATGACCATTTCGGATATAATCCAAGGAATAGACTGGAGAGCTGATGTTTGGAAATTTTTCTTCGAATCGATTCTCGAATAGAATCGGGCAACAGATTCGCGAATCCGTTCTTTTTTTCGAATCGAATCGGCCAAAACTTGCAGTGGATGTAATGCCACGTTCAACGTTCAGAAATGGACCAGTTTGCAGCGGTTTTCTCGTGGAATACTTCACTCTCTCTCTCTCTCTCTCTCTCTCTCTCTCTCTCTCTCTCTCTCTCATTCTCGGCGCTTTATAGGGAAAAGTGCATGTCGTCCCTTGTGTACAACAAGGCGCCATTTGCAATGCCTAAGTATTGCAGATGGAACCTTTTTTACACTCAAGGGGCGATATATTCTTTTAGAAGACATCGAACGGGTCGCGATGAAACTAGAATTGAGGGGAGCGCGTTGGCTCAGTGATTATGCCATTTGACTTCAAACCAAAAGGTCCACGGTTCGATCCCCACCATGGGCAACTGTGTTGTGTCCTTGGGTAAGGCACTTAATCCCAATTGCCCACAGTGGGGCAAGACAGAGCTGTGTACTAAGGCAGTCGATAGCGCGTTTGTCCTCACCCAGTGCTAACCCTACATGTGCGGAGTTAGTACGTTGGGCAGTTCGACAGCTGTTCGTCGCTGCCCGGCGGTTCTCGCCGGGTACCCCTGCTTCTTCTATCCGTAAAACTGTCCGACACAAGTGACTCTGCCTGTCAAAAGAGCCGCTAACCTCCAATTAAAAACCATAGCTTTCATATCCTGCCTCGCAACCATGCTTGCATTATGCACACGAAAACATCTTGGATATTCAGTATTTCAACTTTATGTAATGCTTAATATACTGTAAAGATAACGGTGTCGTGACTTTTGTGGTAATTCTGTGAAAAGTGAGAAAATTAGACGGAGATGGACCATTCTGTGATCGTTTTCATGTCGTGTTCGTATTCGAACACCATGTGTGATGGAGATGTGCCGTTCACTCCGCCCCCCCCCCCCCCCCCCGAAAAAAAATCCAGTGAGTGGGGTGGAACTATTCTCATCTTCTCGATAATAAATAAGTGCAAGTTGGATCATATTGTATGTGGAATATTTCCGCTTGTTTCCCCGACTTTCTCGATTTGCCAGACTTGAAACCCCTGACACGGTCGTTGCTTAATCTTGTGGGAAGGGCTCCTAAAGCACCTTTAAACATTATTTTACATACTGGTATTTTAGCCTATGTGTCTGCCTAGCTTCAGTTATCAATTTAGATTAGCTTAGGATCCCACATCTTAACTTCCATGCCAGTGTTCCAGGTACGGACCAATACACATACAATATTGATGTAGCAAATTGATGAATATATTTTACATTTTTATTACACGCCTGTTCTATGAAATCCCCATCTACAGCAACACTAAATCATGCAGAAAATAAAAATTTGTGCGTAACGCAAATCGTTGACGAACTATTGTTTATAAAGAAGCGACATTTCACTAAAATGTCCTACAAATCGTATACCGCAACTGCAATTTGATAGCTAACAATCGTCCCATGAGTTCCAATGTGGTCTATGTGCCAGTAGGCACATAAAACACATTGGAACTCAGGGGACGATATAGTAACACGGGCTCCCCTCGCAAATTTGGTTGGCGATAAATGTGATCTTTTTGTTGATAGTTGTCAAATGAATTGTTGAGTGTCCTTCTAATAATTGCTTTTAGAGAATTGAAGGCGTGTAATAAACACAGAACGACACGCGCGTGTAAATGGGTTAATCGATATGGCACATGTGCCATCGCGGAAGGATAAAATTCGAGCTCTCGTTCTATCCTTCCGCGCTGCAACTCTCGTTCTATCCTTCCGCGCTGGCACTCGTGCCATATCGATTAACCCATTCACACGCGTATGTCGTTCCGTGTATTTACATTTGTAGAGAGGTTCAGTAATTCAGTCATTCAACGCATTTTCGGGTGACGTTATTGACGTTGACATCATCAAAAATTAAATGTCAATCGATTTTCACGAAATTTTAGTATGTGGCACAGCTAAGAAAATAGGAGATAACCGTTTTTCAGTGTTTTGATTTATCGCCATTTTTAAACTTTTCACTTGAAATGTAGGGGTTACTTTGCAAATTTCTCATTGAAAACGTTGATTTTCAATAACGCACAGCTCCGTAAAAATAATAAACATTGGTACGAAATTCCACATACTTTTTCTTTCATTATGGCTCTATTAAATACATTTCTTGTAATTTCAAATGTAAACCTGTATCCAAAATATTGTTAATTTGCCGTTTTGTGATGAACATTTAATATCTGCCCACTTGTTGAACGCTCACTCTCGAAATTTTGGAAAGAAAATTTCCACTGAAAACCATATCTAAAAATGCTATCAACTTTCAGACGTGGAACAATTCCTCAGGGCTGCCGTTGGAGTGGCGGTTAGACGGCAACATCGGAAAAATAAAAGTTTGTCTGATTTACTTGAAAATTTAGTATGTTGTAGAGCTCGAAAATTAAATATACATGTTTTGGAACTTTTCGATTAAAAGTAATTTTCGACGTTTTTACGCCAGTCTATGTTTTTACACCTCCTCCAGTTTTGTATCACCTCCACATCAACAACAGCAAAGGTTACCCTGTAAAAACTAAACACACAGCGCAAGGATAGTGGAATGGTGTTTATCATGCCACCTACTTAATTTGACCAATCAACGTGCTCTAATTGCATCGGTGGACTATGCGATATTAGGTTATTCAATGGGGAACCGGCTATCGGATTGAGTCCATACGCTGCCAGTGACCGTGTTTGAGTCCATACACCCCCTCTGCTGGGCGCCATTTTGTTTCCGAATTAATTTTCCCACCTCAAGTTTTTACCCATTTCCGATCAAATAAAAGACAGTTTCCTGATAAATATTCAAAAAATGAAACGATTCGGATCTTTTAATTTATTATTTAATTCGCTTGGTGGCATGATAAATACGTTACAGAACGTTTACTTGCCAGGTATGGCGTCATGTGAGGCTCAGCTCGATCAATATTACGTTCGACCTACGACCTCGCCCAATATTAATATCACTTCGCCTCACATCATGTGACGCCATACCTGGCAAGTAAACCTTCTATACCTTATAATATGCATATTTGTATGCTCACTGACGCAACCAACTGAACGATATTACGTCAAATGTGACGGAGATGCAAAAACAGTAAAAATTAAAATCGTCTTTCTGAAGGTTTGACCACGTGACATTTTAGCATCTACAACCCTAAACACAAAGTTGAAAACATTTCGAAAATTTAAAGTCAGATACGGGAAACATCGATTGGGTAGCATTGGTATAAACAATTGGCTGGACTTGATCCCATACCTACTATGCTGCGTCATGTTTTAGCTAAAGATGCTGAAATTGATCTTAAACACCAATAAATATATATTTAAAGTAAAAGGGTGACCCGTTGACATAAAGTATCGTGTAATAGCACAGTCACGCTCCATTTTTTGAATGACCGGTGGTTATTTACACGTATGTGAAACAGGGTACAGGTTTCGCCGACATACTGGATTTGTATATATATATATATATATATATATATGTGTGTAGCTGGTCAGTATGTGTCATGCAGCTCATTAAATATACAGGTATTCTTATTTGCCTGACTCAAAGACTAAAGACAGAAGAAGGTTTCATAACCTCATAAACTGTGTGTAGGATTTGTATACAACGTGTTACATAGTGATAAATCGAAATTCCTTGTCTTTTCTACAAGTTCTTTTTCACATAATTATTTTTGAATTCCCGTTATCCTCCGAAATCGATAACAGCAGTTGTGGAATTACAGTGTATCAGCTGTCAGCGTACATGTCACTGAAGTCTGACCAGAACATTTATTTACCTACAGTAAATACATTATCAGTAGTGTCTTCGTGATCAACAAATATGTATTTAGTATGTCCACTGGATCTGGTATCGCTTCATTGCGGAAGGCATCCCTACACTGTCATCTCAGCGGACAGAATAGTCCATTTAACTGCTGTATGTTAACTCTTCAATCCAAAGAGAATTAAAATACTTATGAGTTGCTTCATATGTATACCACGCCTAGATTATAGTAAACATACGGGTAACTTTCACTCTAGAAAAAAATGCGAATCCACGAAGAGACACTTTGAGCCAAACGTGTATATACAGAAATAACAATGTTGCCCTTGTATATCATTTTCTTCTTCTGGTTTTTTCCGTCATTCTGTAGTTTTCTCTTTTCTGTCAGAGGGAAAGGCGGGAAGCCAGCCAATCTGGCTATGCCTTTCCCTACCGGTACACAAAAATTTGTTATATCCAATTATCTATGTGTATCTGAAATAATATTACTATATACGTGAATACTGTTATGATGTAACCACTACGTATATATTTATCATCTTGTATTTTTGTATACTGCTAAATAAACATATCATATCATATCATATTTCCTCTGACAGAATTCGGATATTAACCAGTGCAGGCATTCACTATGAGTACGCCGTTTTGTTAAATTTCAGTGTTAATCGCACTCTTGCGAAATACTATTTTACCATATCTACAAATAAAATGCATAGATCTGTTAACACTATATCGATAACCTATTAAGCGAGCGTCTACCATTTACTTTTGTCAATAGATCATTTTCTAATGGAAATTATAGCGCTGCGTTACTAAGGTAGGTTTGACACAGTAAGTCCAGAGTTACTGTTTGTTGGTTTCTGAAAGATTAACATTGTAATTGGCCACAAACAGGTACGCCCACAGAGGTTCCTCCTCGGTTCCCATGAAATTAACACTTAAAGTGACCAATTTTCTTTATTTATTGACCAATTTAAAGTAATAATTTCTTTTTTTCAATATTTTGTATCATATTTTTAATATATTTAGAGAAATAAAAATAAATTTAAGCCCTTTCTGTCATTTTTGTGTGACCCATTTCGGAGCTTTGTGACAATGGAAAACAATTTTCCTGTAGATATATTCTGCGTGTATTATAGAGCGCCACCTGCTGCTGAAAAAAATATAAAACCGCTGCTAATCCATACCCTTACTGTACTGACCCTAAACCATTAGGGGTGTCTCGCACTTAGAACATTTCAAGATAGAGATTCTGTTTCTCTGTATGTTAGGTTTACAGAACAAAAATGGTTAAAATAACTTCTAAATATAATATTGTTGAACTAGAATCAGTTGATATTTTCTGGGAGCATGATATTGAACGGAAATAAACTTAGCAAAATTGAGACCGGGTATTTTAGGAATTGATGAAGACATACACCTTGATCCTACATTTGACTTTATCTCAAAATTTAACAGTACAGTTTCGGGTGACGAAATGTTAAACTCCCCTCTGACTCTTGATGAATGTGGCAATAAATATTACTCTGTCCTATGAAGACGTTAAAGCCTCGATACCAAATAACAATATTGAATTTTATGTTTAATCTGAAATGTCGAGTCTAAACACTAACTCTGGGAAAATCTTAAGAATCTGCTCTGTAACTTGCAGACGGACTCAAATCTCTTCGCCGTCTTTGGCATAACTAAAACTTTCAGCAACAGAGGCAACCTGTCTTATCCAGTAGGAAGTTTTCACCCGTTAATTACGAAGGAACGCCCTGAAGAGGATGCATCGCTGGACCCTTTCTGAACCAACCTGTCTCAAGTTCTCGACAAAATTAAAAATGAAAATAAAAAGGACGGGAGATGGGAGATTTCAACATTGATATGCTGAGTTTCAGTACACTTCATAAAACTAACGTGTTCGTTGATTCACTGTTAGTGCTGGTTTTATTACATGTCCTACTCGGGTCACGGCATTCTCGACAACCCTACTCGATCATATATTTAGCAACAATAACGTTGATAAGAATAATTATATATCAAGAATTGTCATTTCATCCATCAGCGACCATTTTGCTACTTTCTGCATTGAACAAATAAATAAAATAAACACTCATGTTGAGCAGTCCCTGCTAGGTCATTCAAAAGAGAAAACATAATACTTATATTCAAGCACCTACTAACTAAAGATGATTTTTCCAATGTGTTGAGCTCACCTTGTCCGACATAAGCATACGATAACATTCTTGGTATTTTTCGTGAAGCTTTCGATAAAGCATTCCCTTCGACAAGAAGGACGCCTCCAAAACATATTTCAAATGTGAGCCTTGGATGTCATCTGGTCTACTGCAATCGTCCCTAAATAAAAACTAAACTTCACCAAAGGAAATTAAAATCACCATCCCCGCAAAATACTGCTTGCTACAAGACGTATTGCACAATCTTTAACCAGTTCAAACGAAAATGCAAATCAAACTATTATAACGGGATACTGCTTGAGAACAAAGTCAATATTAAAAGAACGTGAGAAATCTTGAGAATAACATTAAATCGTAAAAAATAGCACCCAAGATTCATCTAGTTTTAAAGATGGAAATTGTGGCTAACAAATCCAAAAGAAATAGCCAATAGATTCAATAATTTCTTCGTTAACATAGGTAAAGGACACAGTACCCGAAACTACTGAACATTTTTCTAACCATGTTGATAGAAGTAATCATGATTCATTTTTCATTTCTCCTACCAATGTCCAAGAAATAATTCTCTGTATAAATAGCATTTCTCCAAAAACAAGCCAGGACCACAACCACATCTCAATGAAACTTTTAAAAGACATAATAACAGAAGTAGCGACGTCCCAGAGACGCATTATTGACCTTTCTTTCTTAATGGGTCAAGTGCCAGACAAAATGAAAATTGCAAAAGTTATCCCAATTCTCAAAAGCGGAGATCAACAATTATTCACACATTTCTGACTAATTAGTATCCTACCCGTATTTCCAAAAGTACTACAAAAGATAATGTATTCACACCTCTCCAGTTTTTCCAAAAAGCATAACATATGTACAAGTACCAGTTCGGCTTCAGGAAACGCCATTCCACTTCTCACCCAATACTGCATCTTCTGAATAATATGTCGCGGAAATTAGTGAAAAAACCACGACAGACTGTACTCTAGCAATGTTCTTGGACTTCTCAAAAGCCTTTGATACGATCGATCACGGTATTTTGATAAAGAAACTGGAACTGTATGGCAGCAGAGGTCTCACCAATTCTTAGTTCAAGAACTATTTGATTGGAAGAACCCAGTTTGTGTAGTTCAAAAATACGGAGTCGAATCTCGAGGCTATAGGTTATATACACAGGTGTTCTGCATGGATTCATTCTTGATTCACACTATATATACATTATATCAACGAATCAAAGTTGTTCAATGTCCTATCCATTTCGGGTGATACAACAACCCATACATCCGGTAACAATTTGAATTGTTTAATCGGTAAGGGCAACCAGGAACTGAGCAAAATTGGCAATTGGTTCTTGACAAACAAAGTGGCTCTCAATGCCAATAAAACAAAATTTATTTTAATGCATCCAAGTAACAATTTATATAACATTGGGAAGAGGAAAATAAGTTTGAACAACAAAGATCAACCTGGTTGGAAATAGCAATACGGAAACATTTGATAAATGTCTAGGAATAAACTTGGATGGAATCTTAACCTTCAAAACTCATATTGAGGTAACCTGCACAAAAATGGCTAGGGCTATTTATGAACTTAACGAAGCTAAAAAAAAGTACTGCCTCGCTGTGCTCTAAAACTAAAATCTTTGTACTTTCCAATAGTACATACTCAATTGTTGTATTATATTATCGTCTGAGGTCATGCTTCCTCCAAAAGTAGGATTTTCAACATATAGAAAAGGACCATCCGTATTATAGCCAATGAAAAATATAACGTTCATACGGATCCACCATTCAAAAGCTTCCATATATTGAAGTTTGATGATCTTTACACTCTGCAGGTTCTTCAGTTTACGCATAACTGGTTTCACATAAAATTATCCCTAAACATTGACAATTATTTCTAGATTTCACGAACCCTTCCGGAGGAGAACCCAGACAAACCGGAAGCCTATGCACCCCCAAACCCAGAACCACGTTTACCCCAATCTCCCCGTTCATTCTTTCTTTCCCAAGAATGTGGAATAAAATTGACCACAAGGCACAACAGTTACCGAGGCCACAATTCAAAAATAAATCCTCACTGAGAAATTCATATCTTGTTACTACTCAATCTACTCCTGTCTTAGACATTTTATTGTAATTATTTCCAAATTTTAAGCCTAGTTTACTTCGTAATTGACAATGGCATGTTTTTCTTACCACCGTTATCTCGCAACGATAGCCTTAGTTGCTGATGTAACGTTAAGCAATAATAAATAAATAAACTAGATGGTGCCATTTGTGTGCGAAGCACACTATAGTATATCCCCGCATTTGCACTTTCCTTTTTGGTTAGTGCAGGATACAGACTTGGATAAAAAGGCTTCACGCATGTGTGTGATTTAAAATGATAAAACAGTATTTAATTTCCTTCTGAAGACTCACATGTGAAACTACTTCAATATTTCAAACAAGATACTTCACCCAACATGATGTATAAAGGGTAGTGTTCTGATCACATCATTGTCACATGATTGAAAAACCACTTGGACCCAAATCAAAATTCCGAAACCTTCATGCACATCTACAGATGCTATCTGAACATGTTAACATGGTTTAAACGTTTTGAATTCAATACCCTAAGAACCTTTGAGCGGACAAAGATTTTCTAAGGATAAAAGTGGTTCCACTGGAACCACCTGGAACCAAATCAAAATTCCGAAACCTTCATGCACATCTACAGATGCTCTCTGAACATGTTAGCATGGTTTAAACGTTTCGAATTCAATACCCTAAGAGCCTTTGAGCGGACAAAGACTTTCTAAGGATAAAAGTGGTTCCACTGGAACCACTTGGACCCAAATCAAAATTCCAAAACCTTCATGCACATCTACAGATGCTATCTGAACATGTTAACATGGTTTAAACGTTTCAAATTCAATACCCTACGAGCCTTTGTGTGGACAAAGATTTTCTAAGGATAAAAGTGGTTCCACTGGAACCACCTGGAACAAAATCAAAATTCCGAAACCTTCATGCACATCTACAGATGCTATCTGAACATGTTAACATGGTTTAAATGTTTCGAATTCAATACCCTAAGAGCCTTTGAGCGGACAAAGATTTTCTGAGGATAAAAGTGGTTCCACTGGAACCACTTGGACCCAAATCAAAATTCCGAAACCTTCATGCACATCTACAGATGCTATCTGAACATGTTAACATGGTTTAAACGTTTCGAATTCAATACCCTAAGAACCTTTGAGCGGACAAAGATTTTCTAAGGATAAAAGTGGTTCCACTGGAACCACCTGGAACAAAATCAAAATTCCGAAACCTTCATGCACATCTACAGATGCTATCTGAACATGTTAACATGGTTTAAATGTTTCGAATTCAATACCCTAAGAGCCTTTGAGCGGACAAAGATTTTCTGTGGGTAAAAGTAGTTCCACTGGAACCACTTGGACCCAAATCAAAATTCCGAAACCTTCATGCACATCTACAGATGCTATCCGAACATGTTAACATGGTTTAAAAGTTTCGAATTCAATACCCTAAGAGCCTTTGAGCGGACAAAGATTTTCTAAGGATAAAAGTGGTTCCACTGGAACCACTTGGACCCAAATCAAAATTCCGAAACCTTCATGCACATCTACAGATGCTATCTGAACATGTTAACATGGTTTAAACGTTTTGAATTCAATACCCTAAGAACCTTTGAGCGGACAAAGATTTTCTAAGGATAAAAGTGGTTCCACTGGAACCACCTGGAACCAAATCAAAATTCCGAAACCTTCATGCACATCTACAGATGCTCTCTGAACATGTTAGCATGGTTTAAACGTTTCGAATTCAATACCCTAAGAGCCTTTGAGCGGACAAAGAATTCTAAGGATAAAAGTGGTTCCACTGGAACCACTTGGACCCAAATCAAAATTCCAAAACCTTCATGCACATCTACAGATGCTATCTGAACATGTTAACATGGTTTAAACGTTTCAAATTCAATACCCTACGAGCCTTTGTGTGGACAAAGATTTTCTAAGGATAAAAGTGGTTCCACTGGAACCACCTGGAACAAAATCAAAATTCCGAAACCTTCATGCACATCTACAGAAGCTATCTGAACATGTTAACATGGTTTAAATGTTTCGAATTCAATACCCTAAGAGCCTTTGAGCGGACAAAGATTTTCTAAGGATAAAAGTGGTTCCACTGGAACCACTTGGACCCAAATCAAAATTCCGAAACCTTCATGCACATCTACAGATGCTATCTGAACATGTTAACATGGTTTAAAAGTATCGAATTCAATACACTAAGAACCTTTGAGCGGAAAAGATTTTCTAAGGATAAAAATGGTTCCACTGGAACCACTTGGAACCAAATCAAAATCCCGAAACCTTCATGCACATGTACTGGTGATACCTGAACACATTAGCATAGTTTAAACATTAATGCAAGTGAATGTAACACCGGACGGACGTATGGACAGACGGACGGACGGACGGACGTACGTACGTACGGACGGACGGAGATAACGACAATATCCCCGACAATACCCTAAGATGCTATCTGAACATGTTAACATGGTTTAAATGTTTCAAATTGAATACCCTACGAGCCTTTTAGCGGACAAAGATTTTCTGAGGGTAAAAGTGTTTCCACTGGAACCACTTGGACCCAAATCAAAATTCCAAAACCTTCATGCACATCTACAGATGCTATCTGAACATGTTAACATGGTTTATTTAAATGTTTCAAATTCAATACCCTACGAGCCTTTGAGTCGACAAAGATTTTCTAAGGATAAAAGTGGTTCCACTGGAACCACCTGGAACCAAATCAAAATTCTGAAACCTTCATGCACATCTACAGATGCTATCTGAACATGTTAACATGGTTAAAACGTTTCGAATTCAATACCCTAAGAGCCTTTGAGCAGACAAAGATTTTCTGAGGGTAAAAGTGGTTCCACTGGAACCACTTGGACCCAAATCACAATTGTGAAACCCTCATGCACATCTACAGATGCTATCTGAACATGTTAACATGGTTTAAACGTTTCGAATTTAATACCCTAAGAGCCTTTGAGCGGACAAAGATTTTCTAAGGATAAAAGTGGTTCCACTGGAACCACTTGGACCCAAATCAAAATTCCGAAACCTTCATGCACATCTACAGATGCTATCTGAACATGTTAACATGGTTTAAACGTTTCGAATTCAATACCCTAAGAGCCTTTGAGCGGACAAAGATTTTCTAAGGATAAAAGTGGTTCCACTGGAACCACCTGGAACCAAATCAAAATTCCGAAACCTTCATGCACATCTACAGATGCTCTCTAAACATGTTAACATGGTTTAAACGTTTCGAATTCAATACCCTAAGAGCCTTAGAGCGGACAAAGACTTTCTAAGGATAAAAGTGGTTCCACTGGAACCACTTGGACCCAAATCAAAATTCCAAAACCTTCATGCACATCTACAGATGCTATCTGAACATGTTAACATGGTTTAATCGTTTCAAATTCAATACCCTACGAGCCTTTGTGTGGACAAAGATTTTCTAAGGATAAAAGTGGTTCCACTGGAACCACCTGGAACCAAATAAAAATTCCGAAACCTTCATGCACATCTACAGATGCTATCTGAACATGTTAACATGGTTTAAACGTTTCGAATTCAATACCCTAAGAGCCTTTGAGCGGACAAAGATTTTCTGAGGGTAAAAGTGGTTCCACTGGAACCACTTGGACCCAAATGAAAATTCCAAAACCTTCATGCACATCTACAGATGCTATCTGAACATGTTAACATGGTTTAAACATTTCGAATTCAATACCCTAAGAGCCTTTGAGCGGACAAAGATTTTGTAAGGATAAAAGTGGTTCCACTGGAACCACTTGGACCCAAATCAAAATTCCGAAACCTTCATGCACATCTACAGATGCTATCTGAACATGTTAACATGGTTTAAACGTTTCGAATTCAATACCCTAAGAACCTTTGAGCGGACAAAGATTTTCTAAGGATAAAAGTGGTTCCACTGGAACCACCTGGAACAAAATCAAAATTCCGAAACCTTCATGCACATCTACAGATGCTATCTGAACATGTTAACATGGTTTAAATGTTTCGAATTCAATACCCTAAGAGCCTTTGAGCGGACAAAGATTTTCTGAGGGTAAAAGTGGTTCCACTGGAACCACTTGGACCCAAATCAAAATTCCGAAACCTTCATGCACATCTACAGATGCTATCTGAACATGTTAACATGGTTTAAATGTTTCGAATTCAATACCCTAAGAGCCTTTGAGCGGACAAAGATTTTCTGAGGGTAAAAGTGGTTCCACTGGAACCACTTGGACCCAAATCAAAATTCCGAAACCTTCATGCACATCTACAGATGCTATCTGAACATGTTAACATGGTTTAAAAGTTTCGAATTCAATACCCTAAGAGCCTTTGAGCGGACAAAGATTTTCTAATTTTCGGACGTACGGACGGGCGGACGGACGGAGATAACGACAATATCCCCGACGAAAGCGGGGATAATAAAAAATTATAAACAACACTGATGTATTTGTGGACGTTGTGCATGATCAAGTAGCTACTGCAGTTATCTCGCAAATATGTTTCTGCGTCGGTGGTGTTGGAGGTCGCTTTGGATATCATGTACCACTTTGAACGAGATCAAGGCCACTCCTGAATATAATTTTAGTAATCTACTAAATAACAATTTACCGAAGCCAACGCCTTTTCCTTTACACTTAATAATACTGAAAACAAATACTTTATTCTCAGTGAGCTGGGAACTGAGCTCAGTGGTGTACGTGCAAAACTTCTCCGCATTCCACATTAACCCTTCACCTAACGAATCGGAAACACCCGCCTACATAATTTACAAATTCAGCAGTTGTAAAAAAGATTATTCTTCAAAAACTTTCAACAAAAACATATGTCACCCCTCACTGGAACGAGCTCATCAGCATCGTTTCAATGAGGGGTCACATGATGTGGTTTTCTTGACATATTTTGAAAAATGTAGAAAATACGTTGGGAAAAGAGATAAGTGGATAGGCCTGAATGCCACTGGGACCCTTTTCATCATTTGTTCTCAGACCTAACTGATGCAGAGAACACATTCGATGTTATCGGTCGAACACAAGTCTTTCAAATCCCTCCCAATATGTCTTATACTCTAGAAGAATACACCATCCCTTATTTAAAGAAGAACACGAGATGTGGTGCGGACGATGAGCGCGGAAGTGTTGGTCTGTTCATAAAAATTATATTACGGTCAGCGTTCGTCAAGATCTCTTTATCTTCATAGTACGTTTTTGTGAATCTGTATTTGTTGAATTAAAGTTCAAACAATCCTCGAAACTCATTGGCGTAATCTGCACACCAAATACTGCACCGAAAGTAGATATAGATCTTTTTCAGTCCAAAATCATGTACTCAACTGATATACTCAACAAGGAAATTAAAACCACCTTGATTATGGGAGATTTCAATAGTGACCGTTTAAACGTAGAATCTCATTCCAACGCAGACTTATTTATTGACTTGATGTTTGGGGATGGGGGGGGGGTGCGGGGGGGGGGGGGGGTCGTACGTATTATTACCAAACCATCCACAGTAACAGGTTGATTCGCTACTCCCAGAAATCACATCTTCTCCAACCATATTTGTGAGCCCTTTTTTCTCCTTTTCATGGAGGCATCAGAAACAACAACATTGTCTCGTTTAGAGTGTATCTCCGCCCCTACCGACTTGGTATTGTTGCAGTTTATACCATCACCCAAGGAAGCTGACAATCCGGAGGACAGGGAGCGCAACCTTTCATTTCCATCGAAAGGATCGTACAAGTCAAACCACTCTAGTATTTTCATCATGTCGGTGTTGTCTCGTTTACGACGAGAAGTGCCCATGTCTACATGTTGTTCACTGGTACTGAATTTCATATCAGTCAGCGTTGTCACAGCTTCGTGTATTTCAGCGCATTTATGCATGGTGTAAATCCACTCCTGACGCACTGATTCGGTTACCCCACGACCTCGCGTTAGTCCACCTCGACTTTTAATCCTTTACCAAACATGAAAAGCAGACGACACTTGCAAAAAAAATTCTTGAATAATTAATTTTTTTCATTTTTTGTCTCAGAAACATAGGTTATGACCCCTCGTTGGAACGTTCCAACAAGGGGTCATAACCTATGTTTTTGAGACAAAAAATGAAAAAATAATGAAAAATTAATTGGCGATTTTTGAGAACAGCGCTAGCCGGTTTGACCGTTACGTTGGGTAAAGGGTTAATTGAGCGCATGAGGACTTGTTCAATCACAAGGTTTGCCCAAACCCCGGCGTATAGCATGGAAATCATCAAAGAAGAACCTATCATACAACCACGGATGTTTCTTCTCGGGGAGCTCAAGCAGTATTTGCAGATACAACCTGCAGCTCTTAGGGTAGTGTACATGTCTCGTGGCAGCGAAGAGGTTCAACATGTTACTGACAGAAATAAGGTGGAGATTTCAATCATCAAGGCGTTCACCTATGATGAACATTTTCAGTGTCTAGACATATTCAAGATATTGTATCCATTGCTTAGCAGTGCGCGATTGTTCAGCCAGTTTGGCTTTGTACTCGTTGTGGCAAGTGTTTACTCTTAAAAGAGCTGCTGAGTTTGCAACATCGGAAAGAGCTATCGAGCTATCCAGCACATTATCATACAACTCCTTGATACTATCTAAATCTTCCCTGTTGATAGATTTCTGTCCACTCCCGACGCCACATGAACTCCTCGGTGCGGCATCAGGTTCAGCCATTTCTGAACTAGTAAGGGCATTCAACAGCTTGTTCGTTAGCGCAGCTTCGACCAGCAAATGTCCCCGCATTGCCCTAGACACTGCTTTGCCGGTTAACATCGAACTCACTGCGAGGGGACCATAGACTTCCTGTAAGACCTCCTCCAGGCCAGATCCAGCCATCATTGACCCGATACTTCCGAGAAAACTCATGATTGTGTGGAGACCACCTAACCGACAAACGATGTTCATCGATTGAGCAGTTATTATCTCAGTGGCCTGCAACCATAACGGCTGGTCAAATGTGACACACGGAGAAGGGATGTTTATGCGTCCAGCTTGGTCCGAGATGAAATTCAGTGTAGAGAAAATGCATGTGCTATCTGATGGAGTAGGATCAATTATAGGGAGGAAGAGTACCTCTGATTTCGTTGGGTTCCGTGAACCCTCCATTGAATGAGCAAGTTGCATGAAGCCGAACCAGTTAGTTCAGTGTTATCTTCTGCATTTGAAAGCCACCCACAATGCCATAGAATGTCAGTATTCAAGCTCGGTGGGAGGATATTGGGGGATTGCAGTTGGACTAACGGTTTGTACCTCAAACCAATGAGGTCTTTCCTCTGCGACTCCAAGTAATCAACTAATGGTATCCCTTTATTCTCCAGCATTTTCTCAACACCGACTTGAGCTCTCCGTTTTATCGCAATGGGCGATATTGGGGTCATTCGGTCGTGCTTTGGAGTGGATACTGCAATTATACCCATACCATGTAGTGAACCTTAATCATCGATCGTCGCAACGTTATGGCCGACGTTATCTGCAACCCATTGTGTGAATTCACCGGAAAAATAATTAGAGGTGTAGCTGTCGACCGAATCTACCTCCATAACACCTTGCTTATAACGTTTGACTTCGTCGTAAGTGATAGAAAACCCAAGCCTTGAGAGTTCATTCACAAACCATCTTGAACCGAATGAATGATCCATCTCTATCCCAATCCCGAATAGGGTAGGCGTTATGACTGATCTTGGCCTTGCCGACTGGACTATAGAATGGCCCATGCTGTTACGTTTGACATCAGATGGAATCAAACAATGGAGAAATGACTGTAGGTAAGAGGGGATCCAGGTTCTGCCACGCGGAATGTCCTTGATATAGCCGGTTGTCGGGTAAGATTCTGTATTAAACTCCATCACTCTCAGCTGCTCTTTGATCAACTTTGCGGCAGTTACAATGATTCTTTTGGCTTCGTCGCTCATACTCTCTTTCTTATCGGCGTACCATTTGTCATTGATCATATATTCCGCCAGGTTGCGGAAACATACGACATTGTCGCGACCCTGTACTATAGCGAAGAAGATAAAATCTCCATACCGCTCTTCTAGTTTCTGCTTCAGCCTTTTTTCTGGTGTATACACCTGATTCACCGGCGATTTCTTCCATTCTAGAATACAACTCAGACAAAGTGTACAAATCCGATTCTAGTAGGTCGCACATGCACTCAAACCAATACTCCATGTCATGATCAGATGTCCGCCCAGCTGGTATGTTCTCCGGTGCCAACTCCCTATTGTCAAGAAATCTTGAATGGCAACGAGCATGATAGACAGCTTCGGCGGCCACCAGATCAATGCAACTCGACAAACGAGCTCTAACTTCTGATGCTAAACTGTTCCCTCTCAGTTCGCAATGCTCAAGGAGTTTATCCCACATAGGAAGTGTTTCGACAGTTCTGACAACTCTAGACCTGTCAGGGTGGCGTAGAACAATTACCGCCGATTGGCCACAGAAGAGGCAGTCACTGTTGAAGTCAAATGCCCGCAAAATAGATCTCACTTTATTGGCCAACGGAGGCTCAGTTTTGGGAGTGCTTGTAACAGCGGGTCGTTTTCTGTCAGTGAAATCTCTGCGACAATCTGCATGAACCAAAACTATCCCCACAGGCTCCTGTTGTAACTTGTCCGTAAGGTATGTCTCCAGGTCTGGCCTCGCCCTCATATTGCAGAATTTGAGCAGGGTGTGGATACTCTTTTTGGAGACTTTCACTGGTTTCACTTCATCAAAACCAATCTGGAATATAACACAGGAGTCCTCTCGGAAACAATTAACTCCAACACCAATGGAATGCCCAGAAGAAGCCATTTCAAATCACAACATGGGTTAAGTTATGTGGACAAAGAAATATATACTTCAGTAACAAAAACCAAACGAATTATATGAGAACAACAAAGCTTGAATCACAGGGCGAATATACCGAATTGAAAAGAAATACAAGAGGACAGAGAAATAGAAAACAAGCAAACCAACAAGTAAATGTCACAAACGATTGCCTCCTGTGCATGTTAACACAGGTAGGTTTCAACAGGAGACATAGCAAAAATGACAAGCATATCGAAAACAATAATTCAGGAGCGTGTGGCCATTAGCGAATAGCTTTGTGTGCCGAGTGATCGCACTATCTCGTGATATATCAGATAAATAGGCAGAAACAGAGTTTGGCAGTGAGAATTCAATGATTTTTCAAAATTCTATAAAACAATGCTCTTTATTCGTAATGTGCACCGGTGTTATGGACTGTGATGATACACTCTGTATACCCTGTGTATTAGTGAGTAGAAAAACACTGGATTCACACAAATCCATGTCCTCACGTTCGCAAACGTTGGAATGCTGGTTTCGGAAAATTGATCGAAATTCGCTCTTACACCACCATCAGCATAGATGCTATAAAACATTTTTCCCAAAGCGGATTTTTGCGTAATTTTGGGTATGTTCTTCGGGACACATTCCTCTTCAAAATGACATAAAAATCAGCTTGTCCCAAATTTTTTCCGGGTACGCCCACTTTACTTGGTTCAATGCCTGTACTAATGGACAAAATGAAAAATCTGTTTAATATTTTGGCATGCATATTGATGAAAATTTAGCTCACAATGCATACATTTCTTAATTCAGGTCGCCAGTTGCTCTTGCCAATCGCAATAGAATGAAAGACATTCCCGCACATAAGGTAACGGAAACCTTATATTTCGCTTCGAAGCAGAATCATTCCATCTGCGGAATTCCAATATGGGGTGCCTCAACATGCTGTAATCGGCTTTCTACACTACAGAGAAACAGTCAATTCGAACATTAATAATAAGAAACATAATGCTCATGCCGACCCACTGTTTATCAAAGAGGGTCTTCTGAAAATAAAAGATCTGTACAACTTGCTTGCTGACTTGTTCTTGTTTGATGAGAATATTTCAGTATCCTTTGCAAACTTTTTCTATAGTCAATAGTCCAACTACTAAAATCACACGCCCAGCCTGTTTCTTGCACAGTTATAGAAATAGGACAAAAAAATCTTTGAATATCCGCCCGTCTTTGCACTTCCTAAATTTTGAAACAAACTAGTGGACATCAAGGCAATTATCAAAAGGACAGAGTTGAAGAAAAGGTTAATTGCAAATTCCTTTCAGCGTATGGTAATAATATCTATTGATCAAATCCTTACTGCCCGGATTGTGTTGTCTAGCATTCTTTCATTCCAAAGCATCCGGTATATGCATTCGGTACTTTTTATTTTGAAATAATCTTGTTCTTTAGAATTGTATACTTTGAAACAATTTTGTTCTTTAGAAATGTTTACTTTGCAGAATGCTTATATCGTAAAATAAAGTATCAATCCTGAGATCTGTAGTCCGTCTTCAAGTCGTGTCGGCTGTAAAAATTAGGACCAGTATTATATTGCAAGATTGATTAATTGATAAGGTATGCTGATAGAGTACTTATTTCCAAGGTAATTTTGTCGGGTTTTCTCGTTCCTGCTGGCCTACAGGTTCGGTCTTTAACCTTGAGTTTGGTACATTTGCAGTATATGATCAGTCCAGCTCATGCTCTGACACCTTAAGGTATTAAATGCAATGGTTAGGCCTGAACCAAGGCAATTTAGTTGGAACAGGTTTCGACCCCCACACACACCATTCCCAAATGCCACTGTCGATCCATATTAAAGACGATAATGGGATTTCACGATATTGCACTATTATTTTTTTCCGTTTTTTTTGTATTTTTTTTCATCTGCTTATTTTCATCTGCATACATATACCTGCTCCTGTTTTAGGCCTTTACTAAGGAAAGGAAAGAAAACAGCCTATTCGGATTTCACTTGCCCTGCCGATATACATAAGTTAATTAGTAGATTTTTCACAAAATAGTCATATGAGCAAGGTGTTAATAATAAAACTTGTAATCGAGACTTTACAACCAAAAGCATGATGTGTCTTCCATGTAGCTAACCTCTACATATCACTTAGGCTACTGACACGGTTACTCCACTTAGGTGCAAAAGTCTGTTGAAAGTGTCCTTAACCCCCCCCCCCCCCCCCCATCCCCCCCCCCCGAAATATAAACAACCCACCAGTCGGATATAATAGAGGAACAACATCTGATAATAAAAGCTTTGAAAAATAATTGTTTGCGGAAGTTAGTTAAGACCGTCCCCACGGTTAACGTTCACCATCAAATTAGAACTTCATTCAATGTATTATGTAGTTTAAAGTCGTCCGAGGGTTGCACTTTAGATAAAAATGGACAACGTATCCAACACCAGCCGTTATGTTATAGCCGTTATAGTCATAATGTAATGTTGGATCAATCGGGAGCCTCAAAATTTAACACCAAGTCGGAGCATAGAGTAGTTGCATAACCTCCATCTCGTTTCTATCATTGTACTTTTTATAAATAATAATAATAAATAATTTCCTATCACTTTTCCTCCACTGTCTGGTGGAGACCAACTATTTTGTACAATACTCTTCTTTGTTTGATGTGGCCAGAGTATCGACTACTCTATGGTGGCGTGGCTGCACTGGTCAGTCCTCCAGCGACATGCATTAGCATCAGCTCTGGTCGAGTATACTGTCTTTATGTACTTCCGGCGACGCTCGATGGCAAACAAGCCCCGACATATCCCTAATGTTGGGCTCAGAGTAGGGGTGGAAGGCAAAGACGGATGGACAACTATATACTACAAAATGGCTACAGGAACTCCAGAATTTTATAGACGGTACGATTCAGCGGAATTAGACTCTGATTTAGATTCTGACATAAAACAAACACATACTTAGCCAAACTTTATCAACATTTTCTCAGTAGATGATAGTAATCCAATCAGTAAGGTAAATCATCTTATATGGCAGAAATCAATACAAGGTGTTGCCAGCTCAGTGAAAGATATTAAAAATGAGATGAGAATATGGAGTATATTAATAGAATGTGTCCATGAGAAACAATCAGTGGCCTTATTAAAAACAACGAGAATTCATGATATAGACGTGCATGCATGCCTTCACAAGACCCTTAATAATAGCAAAGATGTTGTCCCAACGCGTGAGCTGGCTGACATTGATAAGCTTGAAATTGTGAATGAAATGGCATCTCAGGGAGTAAAAACAGTTAAAAGAATTGAAAATAAAAGAGAAGGAAATATCATTAAA
Organism: Pictodentalium vernedei; assembly: GCA_031216915.1. NCBI lineage: Eukaryota > Metazoa > Mollusca > Scaphopoda > Dentaliida > Dentaliidae > Pictodentalium > Pictodentalium vernedei. Next base: position 145,423,727 of record CM062290.1, on the reverse strand, counting down.
ACAAATACTTATATTTTTCCCTTCAATTCAGCCCAACCACCCAAAACCAGTGGATTTATGAATGTCAAAGTGGGTTTGTTCATTCCATTTCAGGTGTCAGAAATTCGGTCACACTGAAGACTCTGCCGAGATCAAGCTATGCCACATACGGTCTAAACATGACGAACCATGTACTAGTGTATATATCAAATCCGCAAACTGTCAGGGCAACCACATGTCATCTTTTAAAGATTGCCCTGTCTGGAAAAATTCAAAGACAATTCAAAAGATCAAATGCGAAAAACAAATAAGCTTTAAAGGGGCCAGAGATATTGTGTCAGAGATATTTTAGGCCTAAAAAGAACAATGGACCGTAAACACATTGATCAGACAAGAACAATCTGCCAAGCACACTTTATCCTAAACCGCAGCAGAACCGCAGCAGACACGACCGACGATCAGAGCAATAAAGTCTGAGTCAGAATAAAATAAGGAAAGTAGAAAAGGTCAAGAAGAAAAAAGAAAACGACCACCAAACACTTAATTCGAAGAGAACACTTAAATATATGAAAAATGTTGTCACGAGCAACATCTTTGGGGGATTGAGGACATGTCAGTCGATGATTGCATCGATGCCACGTTCTCGACTAAACTAAGTCCCCACGTACAAATTCACCAAAGAAAAATACGGTCGTAATTTCTCCTATACGTCCGCCATCTAAGTCAGCAACCAAATATGGATCACAGCACTTAACAATATAATACAATGTAATTGCTGAGCTTTTATCGCGAATGTTAATGAACTGGGCATTCTTAGCCAAAGCTATAAACCTGCTGCTTTTTGCCTGCAGGAGACACTACTAAAGAAACACTTGATAATCAAGATCATCCTATTTTCAAGCATTATACTTCGTATAATGCTTGGACAGATGAAAATGATCTACTTGCTTCGTGGACAAAGCAATTGAAAATATAATAGTTTCTTCCTTATATGTTGATGGTTTTGTAATCTACTACAGCAGCCAGAACATGAATGCCATCGAGTCCAAACTTCGGCTGTGCTTAAACAGAATTCAACAATGGGAAACAGAAAATAGTTTCAAGCTCCCGAAGACCAAAACGATGAACATTCACATCTGCAAGCTCTGGAAGCACCATCTTGATCCGTAATTGAAATTAGACGGGAGTATCATTACATATGTTAAGGAAGTGAAATGTTTAGGTTTGTTGTTTGACAGCAAACTAAGTTTCACTTCACATATAAAACAAACAAGAGTGAGATATAAAAGAGCACTGAACGTTCTGAATGTTGTTGGCAGCACTAATTTGGGTGCTGACCAAAACACGTTACTCCATCTTTATAGATTATTTATTAGATCAAAATTAGATTATGGCTGTGTGGTTTACGGTTCTGCAAGAAAGTCGTACCTCAAACCACTTGATATTTATAATAGTGGTATTCGAATTAGCCTCGGCGCATTCAGAACATCGCCCATAGATTCAATGCTCGTTGAAGCAGGAGAGGCTTCTCTTGGGAAGCGCAGAATTAAAATGTCACCCCAATAAGTTTCCAAGTTATTTGCTAATCCATTAAACTCTTCTTATAACTGTGTCTCAGACCATGAAAATGCTAAATTTTTTAACAGACATCAGAAACGTATGCCTCCACTGGGAATTAGAATTCAACTCCACATGGAGTCCGCCACACTTGAATCTGATATGATAAAGATAACCGGGAACATCATATTTCTACTTGCCATCTTGCACAGACTACAGTTATCTTGGACCTTATACCAAAACGTTTGAAACAAATATTTTGCAGTTTAAGCAGAAGTATGCAAAAATAATGTCCAGGTATAGTGCATATAAAGGGATTTATACGGATGGATCTAAAGATGATGACAGAAAACCAAATAAAAGTTATATTTTCATAGCTGAAGTTAAAGCTTTACAACTAGCGCTCGGATACACTGAGATTGCACAGCACAGGAACAAAGTCGATTATTTTTCCGACTCTCTTTCCTCCTTGCCAGCTTTAGGCAACGTGAAGCTGAAGTCTCATTTTGGAACTTCGTGGGAAGTTGAATACTCTCGTGTCTGACGGATATGATATCGGGTTTTGTTTGCTGATTACCTGGACATGGTGGTATCTCCGGCAACACCAGCGTAGGCGGTGAAGCAAAACAGGCTTTATTCACTGATTTTAAAATTCCTTTCATCGATTGTAAACCACATGTCGGCAATTATATCAAATCCATGTGGCAGGCGGCGTGGAATGGGGCGACAAATAACAAGCCCCGCCGTTTCCGACCTAATATCAATGATAAATGTGCGTCTATTAACCATCGCAAAAAATACCATGTATTACTGACACGATGTCATAATGGTCATACACAACTTATACATTCCTTTTTGTTAGAGGGTAATATGCGATCAGAATGTGTTCCCTGCCAATGTCCGTTGACAGTCGAGCACATTCTATTAGATTGTTCTGATTCCAATGGCATCAGATAGCAACAGTGACGAGAGAACTATTTTACAATATGACTTGTCACCAGATTCTCTAGTTTCTCAATGAAATCAACTTTTTAAACAAGTTTTAGTTGTTTTTATCCTTTTAACTGCATGTCATATACAAAATCATTGGCATCTCGTTGATTTACGCAGTATTTATTCAAATATTGGTATCATTATTCACTACTGTCATTGCAGTTTATTTCACTGTCCCGCTAATGTTCATGTTTCATGATTTTAAACAAAACATTCATTTTTCTGATGAAATCTTTGTGTCCCACATTACCGTTTGTCGCCACGATATAGCATCCGCTGCTAGTGTAGAGTTAAGCACCAATAAATAAATAAATGAAGATGGCCAAGTGCCTTGTTCTGGACGGGAACGGTGGCCAAGGGATGAACAATTATCAACAGCTACGATGTTACTTTATGGATTATCTAACGTGATTTCCGGGATATTTTAACTTTTTTTCTGGAAGTTAGCAGGTGGACAGCCTTCCTTGCAATATATCACTAACCTTTGTGAATTCACTACAGAGTTCATATTGCTTACATCTGTCTGCAATGATGTATTTATGATAAGTGTTCTTATCCGTCTCATTTGCGCTGTGCCCTTGGGCGAGACACTTCATTCCAAGTTGGAGCACGGTGGCACTGCATACTAAAGCGTGGGGCTGTGGCGACCAGTAGGGTGATACATGTAATCAGCCAGTAGTGTAATATTAACTGGCAATGTAATGGAAAATAACCAGTAAGGATAATCAACCAGTAAGATAATAGAAATCAACAAGTAGTGTAATAACCCGTAATTCAATAAACTTAACCAGCAGTATAATACAATCCAGTAAAATCAATGGGGGCGCGGTGGCTCAGTAGGTAGAGGTGCAGGCTGCAAGCCGAGAGGTCCTCGGTTCGAATCTCACCTGCGACATCCGCCTTGTGTCCTTGGGCAAGACACTTCACCCCCATTGCCCCACGTGGGGATACGGTGACGGTGTGTGCTAAGGCGTACTGCACGTCGATGGTGCACCTGTCTTCAACCAATGCTAACCCTGCTTGTGTGGAGTTAGTATGTTGGGGAGCTGACAGTTGCTCGCCGTTGCTCGGTGGTTCTCTGCGGGCACTCCGGCTTCCTCCACCCGTAAAACTGTCGCGGCCATGATTAGTCATTGTGTAGAAATATGTGACCTTAAACACCAATAAATAAATAATCAAACTCAATAATGTTTCAATGAAATTTCAATTTCGATTTCTGATCATTTGATTATATAGTCTGGCCGTTGGAGGGTTGGACCCGGAAGAAATTGTTTTGTTACTATTTTGTGCGGAAAAATCCTAGTAATAACATATCAAAAATCCGCTAAAATCCACCTTGGGGAAAATTTCTTAGACAAGATGGCGTCCAAAATGGCGCCGAAAATCAAGGAACTCCATGTCTGTTCACATAAATACATATGCCATGTATTTGTTCTGTATCTGTATGTATAGTTCGTATAAACTGAGGAGCTAAGATAACATACGAAGACAACTGGAGCAAAAAAGGTCGACTTTTACCAAGATGGACGGAAATATAGCCGCAAAAGTATATAAATTTATAACTTCTGAAATATTCAGCTTTAGATGTTTTATGTCACCAAACGCGGGATGTTTTGTGTGTTGCTTTTAAAACATATTATCTGTACTTTCTTCGGAATGTTTGCAGCCTTCACCGCGGCAATCTCCTCCAGTAACAGCACACTTGAGTCCATTGTTCGGTAAACACAAAGGTTGCTCCCACAAGGATTCCTAGTCGAACTCTTGCATTCCCATTGAACAAATTTTAAAAGCTCTTCCGGAGCTGTATCTCGATCTGACATTATTGGAAGGAGTCCATTGTCGCGGACATTCCATCCCATAACATGGAGTTTAAACAATAATTGTTTCTCCCAAATCAAGACCTGGAGGTGGACTCTGGGGCTATAATAATATGCCGCCCTTTCCATTGGCAAGCGTATTGTGGCTCAATAACTGATTTTGAAGATGCTACGATTTCCATAAACTTTGCAAAAGCGTAGGGACTCAAGAGAGTCACCAGCCTTACCACCATACATGATCTGGAAAATCTTCACACCGGCCCCACCTACATATTCCTGTTATGCATTGGGGTTACCGATTGTCGATGAAAGATTTTGAAGTTCTTCCATGTTTACTATCTCTTCCAAGATGTTTTTTTTTCTCTTGACCGAAGATGGTAGATGTGGTGTCAGAGCCATACCAAGCATGAATAAAATTATGTGTGAAGTGACAATGGGTCCAACCTTATCCATGATATCACCGATTCGCCACAAAGTGAACTGATTTCAGGGCTTCTGAAATCGCCACAAAGAGAACTGATGTCAGGGCTTCTGTAAATAAATATCTACCATGTTTGCCTTCCAGTGATGAACATGAATAATTAACAGATCTGTATCATCCGCAATAACTCTCACTGTATCATCACATGATGCAATGCTTAAAGCAGTCGACACTATCAATGTATCTGTATCTCCGGTTCTGTTATGGACAGTGTGCCCGTCAGCTATCAAACATTCGCCAGCAACTGGATGAATTGGTTTTTTCTCTCGTTCGATAGGAACAATTGCTGATTACTGTGAGCAATTATCGTTCCATCGACCTTTGTATTGTCACAGGTTTTTCCAACTCTCCGGCGATGGAGGTGATCTTTTATTGTTTGACCACAGCCATAGCCATCAAATACAATGTGACACTTTCCATTCTTTGCACTGATAAACGCGAGTTACTGATTGGCTACTTGATTCTATAAAGAAGAGTACCGCCATCCATAACAATTACTCATCGATGTATGCTACCTATTTCAATTATGTCAGTCAGAGCGTTTGCCAATTGTGCCTAAACAGGTTTTCTCATCAACTGGTCTTTGAAAAGTGAGGCTGGCTCAGCTGTTAGCTCACAAGCAAAGAATTTTGACATGTTCTCTTTGCGTTGAACAATGGCGATCAGAAAACAACAAAGTAGGGTCAAATGTTATCCGCTCATTGTCAACTTGTTCTCCGGGATGTAAATAATTCAGAGACTTTATTTGATTATGGATGCATGTGGAACGTTTACGGCCGTAAGCTTCTGGTGAAAGACCTGCCCTACTTGTGTCGGCTGTGTTCAAACCGTCCCCATCAGTGTCAGTCAAACCAGATGATAACGATCGCAATTTTACCTCATTCAGGTCAAATGGGTCACAAGGATCAAATCACGTCTGTACCTTAATCAAATCGTCGTAATCGCGCCTACTTCTAGATACACCCATCTCAATGTGTTGCTCGGATGTTTGGTGTCGTGCCTTGGTCAGATCAGTCATCGCATCATGAATATCAACACATCTGTGCATGGCATGTGACCACTGCAAACGAACTGTTTCGGTTATGCCGCGACCACGTGTCAAGCCAGTTCGACTTTTGATTGACCCCATAAGAACTTTCTCGATTACCAAGTCAGTTGGCACGCCTGCCCCAAATCGGTTACTTCTGCGAGTAATATGGGCTCCATATTTTATGAAGCATTCGTGCAACCAAAGATTTGTATTCGGTACTTCCAACATCATTTGTAAGTGTAGCCGACAATTCTTTGCATAATTGAAGTGTCCAGTTGCTGCGAAAAGATTGAGTATTTTCTGGACTGTTATGAGATAGAGATTCCAATCTCCCGTCCGTTCAGACCGCATGGAAGTCTTTAATATTTCTGTATAGTCCACATACTGGCTCCATAGCTTCGCTGTCGGTGATTTTGAGATTTGTTCAGATGTGAATGCATTGATACATTGCTCGAACTTTATCAACCCGGGCCACCCAGAAACGGCTAAGAGAGGGACCAAGCCTGTCTCAACACCTCCATACAACTCTCTTTTATTTTGTTCAGCTCATTTGATGTCATTTCAGAAGTTTCTTCGCCAGAATCGGGTCGAGGAACATTTCGAGGTGGGTCTGATTCATCAGATATTAATATCATTTGCTTGCTTGTTCTTCTGAAGACCCTGTTGAGTCGCTGGAGACCGCAGTGCGCAACTTGTTGAACAGATAGTGACCTCGTAAGGCTCGTGACACTGCCTTGCCAGAAGTCATGTGGCCCAATACATACGTCTATTCAACCGGCTGTCAAAACCTTTCCTCAAAACGGATTTTATCGAATTCTAGATATGTTATAGAGGAAGCTTTTCCGCATAAAATGACACCAAACTTTGCTTTATAACAATTTCTTCCAGTTTCAAACTAAAAATGGGCACCCACTACCAGACTAATGAGTCAAAAAGATGTTTTTCAGGTCAAATATCGTTTGTTTGGTTCAATACTCCGGCGCAAGGTATTTTATTGTTTTTATGTGCGTATAACCTAGTGTTTAAGGTAAATTTCAGCACCAGTGGCTATATCGACTCCGCAAGATTGGTATACATTCACAGTTAGTCAATTATTTTGTTATATCGGCAGTAGACTTTTGATTTCTCTGTTTGAAAGTTGGGCAGTGTGAGAAGCATGACGATTGTGTTTTTTTAGATTGTCTTAACATATCGATGTTTCTTCTGTCATTAGATGTACTTAATTTGGTTCAGCCCACATCCAAATTTAGTACTGCTGGTGATGGGTCATTTACGGCCACTGGCCCAAACTCTGGAATTTCCTTTATCTCCTCCACCTAATATAATAATAATAATAGACAATAAACTGTTCCAGAGTGGCATCTCGGTTATGTTCAGACTTGTGTTTCCGTTCTTCAAATACTACATATAATTTCGTCAAATCTACCGTTATACTCGGGAAGTTAATCCTTTCAGAGCAGCTTTCATTGTTGAGAAATATCAATTTCGTTCGAGAGTCGTACCAAGACAGGTGATGAAGCGTCGTTTCGCCATTTTGAATCTTATCACAATATTTCTGTCAGAACAGCAAATTGTTAGAACAAGCGCTTCTATCTATTTAACACCTCGTTACATCGCAATTGCCAGTTTACGGATAGACAATATTCATTACTATTTACGCTACTAGTATGCCATCTACCCGGACACCTCTAGGTTGCAGGACCCCAGAAGTGACGTCATATCACTTGACCTAGTGGATCAATGTTGTGCTTTCATGATAACTCGCGAGAGTGGCCATCTTGTGACGTCATCTCCATAGTGATACGTGGTCTTAGAGCGCATGCGCAGCGCGTGTTGTTAGGGTGATACGTGTTTCCGTCGTCCAATTTGTATACTGGAGGCCGTCATTTTGGTTTCTACGGTAGCACGTGGTTGTTATGTTACCCAAAGGCCTACAATAAGATAGGGGTATGTTCGAAGGGTATGTTCGATTGAATAGGAGTAGATCTAATTACCACAGACAACCCGACAATCCCTCCAAATCACCATAAACGACTTTATTTGATACGGATTATTCAAGAATCCTACTAAAAAGGAGTGGAACGTGTTGCTATAGTACCGAGGGGTGGGGTGGGTGGAAGGGGGTACCGGGGGTATGTTCGATTGAAGTAGAGTTGTTTTCAGGTTCGGATTCCTACAGAATCCTCGTTTACTTCATAGAATTACCACAAACAACCTGATAATTGTTTACTTGGCTCTGATTGTCCATTAAATTATCCGTTTTTACCTCTGTATCTACAAGCTCTGTTATGACTTTCCCCATCTCCTTATAAAGTATTCTGACTTCCCTAAACATGTTTATGTCACGCGTACACTTTACAGGTAGCACATCGATACATGCTGGATGTACCGATATGTGCTTATATGAATATGTGAATATGCACAATGTTGCGCATTGTGCACTAGCACATAGGCACATGCTGGATGTGCCGATATGTGCTTATGTGAAATTGTACAATGTGACACATTGTGCACTAGCACATAGAGTCATACGGGTACTTGAGGATACCAATAACCGGGTTCCTATTCAGCTCATATATGGCTCCTACCTCCTATATGGCTCCTATATGTCTGCTAGCTCCTATACAGGTAGTATTACCAACTTATTTCCAACTATCTGTCCTATGATTTGGCTCTGTTACTATATAGTCTTCTAACGTCCTTGCAGTCTTGTGCCATTACTACCTTTGTTCCATAAGTATTTCGACGACCTTAGACGTGTTTATGTTCTATTGTACACATTACAGGTAGCACATTGGCACATGCTGGTTGTGCCGATATGTGCTTATGTGAACATGCACAATGTGACACAATGTGCACTAGCACATAGGCACATACGGGTATTTGAGGATACCTATGACCCAGCTCCTATACAACTCCTATATGGTTCCTAGCTTCTATATGGCTCATATACAGCTCATATACAGCATCTAGACCACCCATCATCTCCAAAGCTCCAAGCCCACTACTTGCCTATGGTCTACCTGTCCTATTATTAGCTTCTACAGCAGTCTTGTGTCATTGCGGCCTTGTACCATTACTATTGGCTACCGTTATTCTGCCCCATATCCCCTATTCTGCCCCATGCCTAACTCGCTGAAACAAATACAAAAGTCCACCTAATCCAGTAATGGACAAAATCAGAAAAACGCCTACTCCTGGGCTCATTCAGTCCAAGTGTTCAAGGACAGCAGGGTCAAACACCATCCGACTGACCATGAGAAATGCAACATCCCTACGATGTTCCAAGTGACTTACATGGGACAAAGTGGATGAGTAAATACAAATTATAGTTGTCGGTTAGCAAAGCAGTGTATACACAAGCCTATCTTGTCATAAATACATGACAACGATAAGAGAGTTTGAAATCTTTTACAGACGCCATCCATTGTTTTCCATTGGAAAATAGTTTGACTATCCCAACAACATATTGCCCCTGTCGTCTGTAAACCATATAACGAAAAGGGTGGAATACCGTATACTAGTATTTGAGATATATATATATATATATATATGTATATAAGACATTATAGCTGAACTTAAAAACTTTTTAACCCATGATATTGTGGCAGGTTGGGTGTGTTGATGTTACAGGTCAGTCGGCTATTCACTTTTGCAGCTTGGATGTCATCTCTCAGCTCACTGAAGAAAATAAACTCTAGATACGGGCCAGGAGCTTCGTGGGAGATGGCCCGCGACGGTACTTATTGGTATCTAGCCGAATGGTACACATAAAAGATGAAAAAAGCATTAAAGCAATGCAGGGAAGATGCACTACTTTGTTACTTTCATATCAAGGGAAGTAACCACAATTCTAGTTTCTAATGCGGGTGTGATCTCCCGTGATGAGCATTTACTCTCGATATATTGGGTTTTATTTGACTCTTTTGGGTATTAGTAAAACGACACGAAACATATGCGTTTGAACAATAACTATGATCGCTCACTTACATATAGAAATGCAAATAATGTTGACAGGTAGAGTTCTTCACACCCACCACACACAGACACGGACAGACCGGCATAGTTTATCAGCTTTCTTCTGTATAAACTGAATTTTCACCCTGCCAAGACTTTTTGTTATTCCACTAACGAAAGCGAATTCTCACTTCTATGTGTTACATCGTCACCCTTCAAACAAACTACTAGTACAATGTTGTGATCGAGGATTAATTTTTATTTAACCATTTGAACCCCGAAGGTCGATTTCTGGTCCCAAAAACATGATACGTCATAATGTCACCAAGTACAGTTACTCCTTATCGAATGTTTGAGGTAACCAATCAATATTTTCAACGTGCAGGCCTCGAGCCGCACGTTGAGAATATTGAATGGTCTACCCCGAGTAAAGAATATGGACTCTTACAATAGCTGTTATTGAACTGACTTGGAAGACACCATCAACGTTCAAAGGTTTAAAAGTGATCTTCGTCAGTCTGATCGGTATATCTTTGTTCGCTCTCTCTACGAAACGAAAACAAAATAACGACACGATACCTATTTCTGAAACATTTGCCTAATTTCATTTCTGCTTTCAAAACTTGGCGTATGATCTAACATTCAAACGGGCCAGTGAGCTCATTCCAAAGATGGATCATAAATCTTTTGACGAAAACGATGAAAGCTAATTTTTATTGCACCGTAAGGCGCTGTGGGTTTATCTGACTTATTGCTGTTATGGAAATATTTATCATCAATTAACACGACAACAATTCCGAACAAAAGTGCCCCTTTCATTCGTGTGCTTTTGCAATAGTATCGCGCCAAGATACAATCTGCTGAAAATCACTTCTGCATTTGTATGAAGAGTGAGAAATGATGTTTGAGACTAGCGGATTGAATTGTTACTGATCACCCCGTTGGGTAGGCAGAGCAGTAGCTCAGTGGCTAAGGCATTGGACATCAAACTGAAAGTCCACGGTTCGATACACACATTGAGTAATTGCGTTGTTTCCTTAGGAAAGGCACTAAACCCCGATTGCCCACGTGGTAGCACGGTGGCACTGTGTACTAGGACGTATTCAACGTCAATTGTGCACGTGTCGTCAACTAGTGCTAGCCCTGCTTGTGTGGAGTTAGTATGCTAGAGAGTCGGACAGCTGATCGCCGCTGCTTGGTGATACTCCGCCTTCCTCCGACCATTAAACTGTCCGACACGAGGTGATCCTGGTTGTCTAAAGTGTTGTTAAACGCCAATAAATAAATAAATCCTCCCGTTGGGTTTGTTTTTCATTACGCGGGAATATATTCCTTCTGTTTGAAAGGGTTTACAGATATGTGCAGTGCTGTCATTGTCTTACAAAGTAAGCACGATGGCGATGGCATGGCGATATACACGACAATTTATTAAACATATTGAGGCTATTCGTCGATATATAAACGCTGTCAAAATTGGCGCGGTTCATCCGATGTGTAATTAAAGTAAAGTAAGAGAAGTTCCTGATTAAAACTGTCAGAGGCTTGCCAAAAATAACTCCAGCTCATTTTAAAGAACAACTGTTATTCGTGCACCAGTTACAGATATTTCAACCAATACAATTTCAATCAGATATTTCTCTGCTCATGGATCGAAAAGTGGATTCAGAGATTCTACTGTTGTATTTGTTAAAGTTTTTCCCGATTAAATATACTCAAGTGGTGTCTTCTATGAAAGTATACCGTTGTGGTTAACCTTTATAGCGATTTGTTAAATTTGTGATCCACGGAAGTAGAAAACAGTGTGTGTGTGGGTTGGGGAGGGGGTGGGGTTGGCACATGTCCCCCGCCCCAATATTTTCCCAAAATAATAAAGATATATTTTTACAAATGCCATGACCAGCGAATCAGGGTCTGGGATTCTCACGACTCAAATGCAGCCACCTGAAACTTGTATTTCCTTTTTTCCCAATACTAGGAATTAGAAGGGGTAGCATGGTCTGATTTTGCTCTTAACCCTTTACCCAACGTAACGGCCAAAACCGGCCAGCGCTATTCTCAAAAATCGCCAATTAATTTTCAAAATATTTTCATTTTTTGTCTCAAAAACATAGGTGATGACCCCTCGTTGGAACGAGCTCGTCGAGCTCGTTCCAACGAGGGGTCATAACCTATGTTTTTGAGACAAAAAATGAAAAAAAATAGTTATTCAAGAATTTTTTTTGCAAGTGTCGTCTGCTTTTCATGTTAGGTAAAGGGTTAACTCTCTGCACTGTGATGTCAGAGTGCCAAAGTTTTCAGCAGCAATTTTATCCCACAATGCAACAGAGAATTTAATAAATTATATCTTGTTTGACAGAGTTCATAGAGCTCTGTCGAACAAGATATATTTTGTTAAATTTTTCATTCTATGTGGACAGAGTCTGTACTCTTGAGACGTGCACAAAGATTCCCTCGTATGATCGGTCACTTTTGCGACCATTAAAATTGTAATTTATATAACAAATATTTCGGCCCGGTTGGAAAATTTGTGAAATGCGGATCACAAAATGAATGTGCACTTTTCTTAGCTGTAGAGGTGCATTATTCTAAATCACAGCTTTGCACTTCTACCATGCCTATAAGGTGGATGGGCGACCACTGAGAAAAATCATTGTATATGGGTCACTTCCTAAGTTTGTAAATCATTGTATATGGGTCCCTTCCTAAGTTCGTAATGCTTCTTGCGACCATGTGGTGATCCAAACTTGTTCAGCAACTGCTTTGCTGTAATATATACTATTCACAAAATGTAGGGGATATCTAAACTGATGTTAATATTTTGGGAAAATGGTATTCGATACGCGTGATTGGACACATCAATATGTTACCAAGTTTAGTGTGGATCATGAATGTCACCGGCCCACGAAAACTTTGTGCAGGTTTTTCGCACGAGCGTCGCGTTAATGTCTGTGGGGTACGTTTTTAAATTTTTATTTGTACTGGACGAGTTTTTCGGAGGGCTCATTGTTCTTTTCTTGGTATAAACTCGTTCATCAATATTTTCTGGTCGAAACGTACCTTTTGAGGTACGCGAAGACTGGCACGTAACGAACGTTTACGTGCCGTTGGCATGATGGAAGATGGCAAGAGACAGAAAAATTCTCAACGTTACTCAATCGGTGATTAGCAGGTTGTGGCCACGCTATCGTCAGACGGGAAATGTTGAAGACAGACGTCAGTCAGGTCGTCCAATGGCGACAACTGCTAACCAGGATCGTTTCATCCGAACCACAGCATTATGTAACCGCAATCAAAGTGCCTCAGAAATTGGACAGTAGCTGCATCGAGCGACAGATGTGCGAGTCAGTGGTCAGACTATCCGAAATCGTCTACACAGCTGGAATCTGTACGCTCGATGACCTCTAATAATTCCACGTTTGACTGAACGTCACATCGCAGCAAGGCGTAATTGGTGTGGAGCACGACAGCGCCGGGACAATCGTCGGTGGAGCAACGTCATGTTTTCCGATGAATCGAGGTTTACTCTCGACTTCCACGACAGGCGAAACAGGGTGTGGCGGCGGCGGAACGAACGATACTAAGACGTAACCGTTAGGCAGCACGATCATTTTGGTGGTGTGTCTGTTATGGTGTGGGGAGGCATAACCATGACAAGCAGAACAGCATTACATGTCATCAATGGGCGTGTCACAGGGCAGTACTACCGTGACAACATGTCGGCAGCTCATGTGGTGCCATTTGCGCGACTTCACGGCTGTCGATTCATTTTCCAAGATGGCAATGCAAGAGCACACAGGGCCCGTGTCACTACAGAGTTCCCCCAGGAGCAGAACATCACTACACTACCTTGGCCAGCACTAAGTCCAGACCTTTCACCAATCGACTTCGTCTGGGATATGCTTGGCAGTCTCCTACGACAACGCCAACAGCCCCTATCAATGTCCAGGAACTCGCCGCTGCACGGCAGGAAGAATGGAATAACATCAGTCAAGTTGATATTGGACATTTGGTGAGCGGTATGCCAGGTCGGATTCGCGCTTGTCTCGCGAACCGAGGAGGATTTACAAGGTATTCAGGTCTTGGACTGAATGTGGTAAATCCTCAGACTGACCGTCCAAGTCTTCTACAACTCAGTGCGTAGGATGTGTGCTTGTCAGACATCCAACTATCGCTGAAATCATTCACCAGATGTCACCGTGCAATGCCTCAACTGTCTTTTTGATGAAAATATAAATATATTTCTTCATATATCTCACTTTTATCAAATATCCCCTACTTTTTTGAATAGTATACTAGAACGTTTATGCAGGCACCCCTAAGAATAATGAAACCAAATACACCTATATCAACAAAAGCTCGTATACTGATTAAGAAGGGGGAACATGAAGTGGATGTTACCATCAAGGCGATGAATTAACCCTCAATAACAGAATTTGTTTGTAAGCAATTGCATCGCAGCATTCTAATGGACATAACAAAAATATCTGTTTTGTTTCAGTAGAGGTGATTGTACATTCCCCGGCACAATAAACCCAGAAGCCTCTTATAGCTTTTATCGATATTCGGGTTTTGTTACTTGTTAGTATTTTTGTTGGAACTAATTAACCAAGTCTGTGTGTTTCTGAGTCTGTGTCGTTGTGTGTGGGCGAATATGTCGACACAAGTAAGTTTGTCCGATACCTCATCTGCAAAGCAAGATCACTTTACTTTTATATTTTGCTCATTGTGAGCTGGATACTTGGATTACAATGTGGTTATTCAAACATGCCAGTTTGGATGCACTCGATGCCGTTATATAATGAAAGGATTAAAATTGTTGAACTGGAGATGGCAACGCCATTGTGTATAATTCATTTCATATATGTCCCAGTACATCTATTCAGAACTTTTTTGTTGTGATTTTGATGGACGCTCTCAAGCCACCAATCTAATTCTGTAAGAAACTGGACCCTGTTTTGGCTTGCAACCAGTCTAGCTCTCACATAGATCATCGCCTATGTTTAGCTTCACTCCTATGAAATATTTTAGTGGGTTTCCAAATTCTTTTAAGATTTTTTATCTGTGACTCAAAGCTAGAAGTTGTTGCTTGATCGAGACTTGATTTGATCATGTTGACATGTTGATAGCATTACAATCAGAAATGATGACTCACCATAGACGCAGTTTTAGTTTTAGTTCCACAAATTAAGTTAATATCTTGATATTGTCGATGGGAATTAAATCATTATTAATTGGAATATCCATAACCGTGACAGGAAAGAATACCTGTATATCTTTATAAGTGAAGACACATCATGTTTATATCAACGATTGTCTGCTCGTTCCACAAACGCTGGGTTAACAAACAAAACAGCACAGAGCAGCGTCGAATTCCGAAAGAAATTAGACCGGTGACCCGAGAGTTTCGTTTAGACGCTACATGTGGCGTTCTGTAACTTTTTTTTTTTTGGGGGGGGGGGGACGATGTGCTAGAGAACAAAGGTCTAGCCTTCAATGTACGCAAAGATAATGACGAACCACTAGATATATAACTTCTGTATGACATAATGAAGCGGGAGATTGTCTGAGACACAGATAGAGCATAATTGTGTGGATTGGCTGATTTAATTTTGAATTTTTTTAAATGTAATTTTTTGTTTTTGCCCTCTCTAAAATGGAAAACCGACTTACTCAGAGACATCTTGACCATCTACCTTCGAATTTTAAATTACTTTCAGAGAGAACTTGTACAGGGATACCTTTGTACAAACCTTTGGAGTTTATTTGTGTCACCGTCCTCTCTTTTCGTAGAGCTGTCAGTGTCATGAAAGAATGGCCATACACATACCTGCGTTTGTCTGCGAGTGAACGTGCACAATAACCAAAAGAGCCTTATTGTAATCATCGGCCTATTTTTTTAACCACGACCACATGGTTCAACCTGTTCTCACAAAATTTGGCTCAAATGTTAACGGTTATCTGGCCTTGAATGTAGTGAAGCCCGATGTTTGATTTTCCCCCTACCTTTATTCAAAAAGTACACAAGTTACGCGTTTTCTTGATCTTTTAATATCAACTTCAGTATGAAGCATCTCTCTTTCAAATTTTGAAAATATCATCTCCAACAAAAAACATCTAAAAATGTGGTACTGAAGTGAGAAATTCCAAGGGACTCTGGGCGCTTAAGGTTAATGACTTCGACGTCACCTGAGATTAAATCTCGCCCATTATCATGAAATTTTACTTTGTTGTAGAGCTCAAATCAGGAGATAGCTGCAATTTTTATTCTAATTTTATTTTTGATTTATTGTCATATCTCACATTTAGGAGTCATAGTGTCAAAAATGAAAATGTGTCCGAAGTTGTTTTCTAAATTTTAGTATGTTAGTGAACTCAAAAAATTAGGAGATAGCTCTGGTTTGTTGGTTTTTTTTTCTATTTATCGCCAGTTTGTCGTTTTAAGTTTAGGCTATTTTGGTCATATCTTATTAAAAAATCCACCTTAGTAAATTCAGTTGCTCGCATTTCTCAATTACACATCTATGAAACTTCACACGCCGTTTTCTAGTCATTTGAAATTGTTAAACTCCATTTTGGAATTAAAAGTTTGACCCCTGATGCCAGCAGAGCAAATTTGTGTTTTTTGTGTTTACCATCTTCTTTCAACCTTATCTTTAACATTTCCTTTTCGAAAGTTTGCAAATATAATAAAGTTGACCGCGTTGCGTTGACTGACTTCTGGAAATCCGTTTTGCGATCTCAAAACCATCTAGTCCAATTTAACTTCGTTGAATGACTTCATGGTTCAATAGACAGATCTTGTTCATACTTAACCCTTTACCCAACGCAGACGATATCAAAATTTATTATTTTAAAATTCATTTTTCAAAATTTTTCAAAAGATTTCAACAAAACCATATCATGTGACCCCTCGTTGGAACGAGCTCGACAAGATCGTTCCAACGAGGGGTCACATGATATGGTTTTGTTGAAATGTTTTGAAAAATAATATTTTTTCAACTGCTGAATTTGCATATTTACGTGGGTAAAGGGTTAACAGACTGCTTGTCGATTACTCTACGGTGTGTTTGATGTGTCATGACCTTGACTCAATGGCATTACATCAAGGCCAAGAGCATTGACCATACGTCTGTTTTAACATTGTTCGGTCTTGGTTGAAGGGACAGATCTTGTTCATACTTCACCCTATGCTTGCGTATGACTCACGTGTGTTATGGCCTTGACCTGAGATCACGTCTTGAGGGCCATGGACCATTAATCTACCAAGAAATACACCGAACCAAAAAAGTATGTGTATGCTTGTTTTGACAACTGCACTTGTGTGGTCCATTGTATTACAAACTATTGCTGTCATACGTTCTCTTTAGACTCATTTTGGAGAGGATCCATCAGCTCTGCTAACATATTCTTGTTTGAATAGCGGTGGTCGTTTTTTTTCCGTTACGTAGGGTAAAGGGTTAAGAGGGGGGATGGCTGCGGAAGTATAAGTGTTCTTATCCTACTAAACAGTTTTGACTCGACGAGGGTTTTCCTAGAAGAAAAACAAGTCCACTTTTGTATCGACATTTATAGGAAACAGGAAAGCGAATTATTCCCGTTCGTGGTGATTATTCTGATATATTACTCTTATACCTTAGAGCATTTCCTTAATTTGTGTGAGTCTCGAAAAAAATAGACGTTCACTTTTATTGCTTCTTTTGCCACGGGGCTTGAATAAGTGGATGTTGCGCGTGACATATACAATGGCTGTCACATTGGTCTGATATCACTTGAGCCTTTTAACATGAACTCAATGAAAAGACGATGCATAGAAGCAATCATATGTTGTCAAATGTCATTTAACCCCCCTTAAACAGTTCGTTCGTGAGTTACAGAAAATATAATCAATTTCTGTTTGGAATTATTAACTGGTATTTAAGGGCACATTCAACAATTATGGCTACATTATGACTGCAATACAAATATGAGGTCAGGTTTTGACAGTCTTACAGTCTTTTATACATATGCTGCCCACTTTCGAGGATTTCCACCACAGGCGTTTGTTGAGGACAAACGGGGGCCCCGGTTAGGGCAATGTCCATGTTGGAGATACCTGTCCAAGATTTCCACTAAAAGATAACCTATTTGCCATCGTAAATAAGGTTGGTATGGATTGGAAAATAAATTTATTTATCATGTTGGGTGAATCATCTCATTGCGTTCAGCCTCAGTCTAACGCTGCAAATTGTAAATCGTGAATGTCTCTCTATAAATTTAGTTTACATTATGAAATATATATATATATACATATTACGTAACTATAATATCAGGTCAGAACTTTTCACAGAGATCGCCATTCAGATTTTAATAGTTTTTCATTGTTTTGCATCCAGACCATAGCTTATGACGCCTCATAGGGGTGAAATCATCGAACACATTCCACTAAGGGGTCCTTAACAATGTTTTTTGGGGATTGGGGGGAGGGGGAGGCAAAAATACAGAAAGTTTAGTATACTCAACAAAATAATTTTTGACGGGTGTCTTCTTCTGGTCATGTTAGATCCAACATAACTAATTCCCTATTTCTTGAGATATTGATTTGAAACTTGGTAAACAGGAACAACATCAAGGGCACATGTTCGTTACATAAATTTTATGTCGCTCGTTGCTGAGTTATGGCCCCCTGTTAAAGTCAGTTGATAAACCATGTGGTTACAAAGTACTTCCACGTTTGTTAAGATGTTGTTTCGAAACTCCGCAGGTACGATCAAACTCCAGTGTACATGTGTGATACATAATTTTGCCGAGGTTTGAATTAAGGGTTATAGGGTTTTTGCCCTTGAACGTAGTCAAAATCGGTCAGTAAATCTTGCGGAGTAACCTGCTCGTACATTTCGTCAGATGTTGGTTTAAAATTCTGCAGACATAATTAATACCAGATGCAGATGCGTGTCCATTTGAAACACTACATATTTATTGCACTGGAACTTAACCAAAGAATCAAATCGGTCTGTAAATCTTGTTGAAGGAACTGTTTTACATTTCTTGAGATATTGATCTGAAACTTGGTATACACAAGCAATACATTAAGTCATATATGTGGGATATGCGATATAAATTTATCCTTGCCCGATTGAATTTTTGATGAAACAACACAATTTTAAGTGTTACATACATACAAAAACCTGGCAATTTCTTAACAAGGCTTTAAAAAGAAGCAAAAGCAAGGGCAATCTGCCCTTATTTTTTAATCTGGGTGACAAAAAGATCCATTCCCCGTGCGAAATCGTACACGAATTCAATAACTTCTTTGCAAACATAGGAAATGAGACATCTAAATTAATTACAAATCCGCGTAAATCTTTTGATGAGTACATGAAATCTCAATTTCCTGATAATATGAATATACTACCAACGTCACCTGAAATTATCAAAATCGTGGCCACACTGAAGTCTAAGCCTTTACCCAACGTAGCGGCCAAAACCGGGCAGCGCTATTCACAAAACTCGCCAATTAAATTTCATCGAACTCGTTCCAATGAGGGGTCATAACCTATGTTTTTGAGACAAAAAATGAAAAAATATTTATTCAAGAATTTTGTTTGCAAGTGTCGTCTTCTTTTCATGTTAGATAAAGGGTTAAAGTAAGTCAGGACTGAGAATATTACATCCAGCATCCTTAAACATTCGATAGACTTGGTTGCTGGACCACTCGCTCATATTATGAACATCTCATTCAGCCAAACAGTAGTCCCTGACAGAATAAAAATTGCAAAAGTAATTCCAATCTTTAAATGAGGCGATGAAAATGACTACACAAATTACAGTCCAATCAGTATTCTCCTTGTCTTTTCAAAAATCTGAGAAAGACTCATGTTTGTCAGACTGATAAGGTTTTTGAATAAATTTGATATTCTCTATCACGGATATGGTTTTAGGAAGCGCCATGGTACATTACATCCAGCAATGCAGTTGCTAAAACATGTAGCCAAGAACAAGAACAAAGGACACTACCTTACCCATCTTTATTGGTCTTTCTAAAACGCTATACGTTGGTTCAAGAGCTACCACATGAACAGGAATCAGTATGTCTCCTTCGGTCCTTGGGGTTTGACCGTCCCATACTAGGCATGTCCTCAGGTGGCGGACGGAGGACGGTCTGCTCAATTGGGCAGGTTTGCTGGTTTGAAATTAGCAGGTTTGTTCAATTGATCTGGTTTGCTGCGGAATATTCAAATACGCAGCCCCGGACCAAAATGGTTCTATCCTGCTACAAAATACTGCAGACACCTTGCTCTCCCGTGAGGTGCGTTCTGAAGGCCCCGGAGAAAGAAGTCCTGGCAGTTGAGGACAAACGGAGCCCCGGTTAGGGTAATGTTCATGTTGGAGATACCTGTCCAATACACTACTTTGGCCCTAACTTCAGACGCAGACGGATTGTTAGATGGATCCGGTTTGGCCAATGGGGAAGCCCCGAAAGGGTGTCACTTCGGGAGGCAGTGGGTGGTCATTCAGTCAGTTATTTCTTGTAACACCATTTTGCCATTGTCATCGTATACTGACTTTTAACGAATGTATTATTGAACATCTCCCTTTATTGCACTGGTTGAGTTAGTTGTGAGTGGCACTTACATTTCACTATCGCTAAATAACTGGTTGAATAACCAACCTGTGAAGACTTGACACTACCCACTCCCCGCGGGTTAATCGGTCAGTGGTATGCGTGCCCTGGCTGAATATGCTTCCCGTGTAGTTCTGGTGCTGTTTACTGGATATCCGCAACGTAATCCCCAAAGTTGGGCTCGGAGTAAGGGCGAGAGTCATAGAATGATGAAACAAAAAACTACACAAACATGGCTAACAAAAAATACAAAAATAAAAAGACGGCTTGAAATGGCAATTTAGATATGGACACAAATACAAGTAATGACTAGGTTTTCCGATTTCAAGAAATCTCCAGATTCACCTATTCCGCTTGTTTTTTTGGCAGCGGCGAAATAAGATTGCATAGAGAGCTGGTAGGCTTTTTGGCTATATTGAGTGCATAACCGATAGAAAACTCTCTGTAGTGTCTAACAATTCTTTCGGCAATACTCTTTCACATTGGCGTGAATGCTGTATGGTTAATGTCCAAGTTAGGGGTAAATAGCAAACCTGCTGAACAGATCGTACCCGTCCACCCCCTCCCTCTAGATTTCTCGATTTCAAGAAATCGAGAGATTCACCTATTCCGCTTGTTTTTAGGCAGCGGCGAAATAAGATTGCATAGAGAGCTGGGAGGTTTTTAGGCTATATTAAGTGCATAGCCGATAGAAAACTCTCTGCAGTGTCTGACAATTCTTTTGGCAATACTCTTTAACATTGGCGTGAATGCTGTATAGTTAATGTCCATGTTAGAGGTAAATAGCAAACCTGTTGAACAGATCATACCCGTCCACCCCCCTCCCTCTAGATTTTTCGATTTCAAGAAATCGTGAGATTCACCTATTCCGCTTGTTCTTTTAGGCAGCGTCGAAATAAGATTGCATATAGAGCTGGTAGTTTTTTAGGCTGTATTAAGTGCATAGACGATAGAAAACTCTCTACAGTGTCTAACAATTCTTTCGGCAATACTCTTTCACATTGGCGTGAATGCTGTATGGTTAATGTCCAAGTTAGGAGTAAATAGCAAACCTGTTGAACATATCATGTATACTTAATAATAACAACATGTGCGCATGTGGCATCATAGATTGTGGCGAATGTTTTCGTAGCAGCGATTCCAAACTTTCAGTGTTTGTTCTAGTTCGCCCAAACTCGATCATATTATTAGAAAGTCCCAAAACCAAGCATGGGCCTCGTGGGAACCGTCCCCCATCCTGAACATGCACGTATGCTCTCCTGACATTCAATATGATATAATGCGAAATTGGTGCTCCTCTCTGCGTGAAACGATGCGATAACTATTTGTGAAGAATGAATGAAAATTTCATGGAAATCGGCCAAGAATTGTCTGAGATACAGCCTTTTGTTGAGTAGAGGTAATTGTTTGAATTTGGTCCCTTTTAGCCGGTGCGTCCTGGCGCTGGGTGTATGTCTGGGGTTGTGGCGGTGCTCCCCCTCTGAGGTAATTCCGTTTGAAACTTTTGATTCACAGTTGCTGGTGGCGAGATGCTGGTAACTGAAAGATGCATCTTGTACACTGGAGGCAATTGGGCCCCGACAAGTTGGTAACAGTTAGATAATTGCCAAAAATGAAAAGGGGACAGAAATCGCGCATCGGTTAATGCCGAAAATGCGGTAATTTGGCTAATGTGACATAAAAACAGACCGCAGTGTCGCTCACAGTCCCACTGTGTCCAGACCACCGAAGGCAGCGACACGAAATCTTCAGAAGTTGTTCTACTATCCCTGCTCGACAGGTTACTATCTTTGTCGAGTGGCGTGATCGCGTGGGAACAAAGTGGATCACGTGGAAACCGAGGGGATGAATCGTCCCTATTCTAATCCCAATGCATTGACGTTTCCACTCACTATTTACCTGTCACTGGTCGAGTTTGGCATTATTTCTGTCTATTTAATGAACTGTTCAGCTTTAAATATTCGCACATTTATGTGGGACAGAAAGTTTGTATGGTTAATGCCGAATTCAAGGCAGGCGGTCGGTCGAGTGGGTGGACGTTAGGGCATGCATGCAAATAGGCAGGCAGGCCTGTCTAACAACTCTTCCGACCGTACTATTTTACTCTGGCATGACTGGTGTATAGTTAAAATCGAAGTATGGGCGGGCTTGCTCTCAGGCAGTTTGGTAGGCAGAAAGACAGAAGGCATTCCGTATTCCATTCAAAATTGCTGGAAATCCATATCTACTTCTCATAATTGCTGGAAATCCGTATCTACTTCTTTGAAACCACGCGCGTACAGGGTTAAGTTAGAAATCAACAATGCCAGCACAAATTTATGAATTCAGTTTCAATAAAAATCAGTAAATGAAGGTTAAAGAATATTTTGAAAATTACAGTTTTTCATACAGTACTCTCAAATAGCTTTGATTACGAAAGGGTTACACAAGTCACAGTGATATTCAAATCATTTGTATAAGTGATAAAATGAAAACAGTTGTCTGGAGAATGAATACTGGTCAGCTATAAAGGATAGCATAAATAAATAAAGCATTTCAGTTTTCAAAGACCTGTCATCAATCACAGCTTGACAGAGTCTCTAGTGCATAGAAAACATTCAGCGCTGAATCAATTAGGATATGGAGTAAATTGTCCCTTGAAATGTAAATGATTTTTTTTTGGGTGGCACCTATCTTTATGACGCTAGAATGGGCATAGGGTTAAACTTTACAACCAAACTTACAACAGCAAATATACTCAGTAGGCAATTGTGAATACGGACATGCAAATCATTTTCGATATTCCATTCCAAAGTGGAAGAAAAGTGAATGCAGGCAGGCAGGCAGGCAGGCGGGCAGACATTTCTAACAACTCTTCCAACTGTACTCTTTCACACAGGCATGGCAGGTGAATGGTTAAAATCGAAGTCAGGGCGGGCTTGCTGTCAGGCAGGTAGGTAGACTGACAGACTGCATTTCATAATATTCCAGCCATAATTGCTGAAAATCCATATCTAATTCTCTGAAACCACGTGTACAGGGTTAAGTTACAAATCAACAGCATCATAGCAATACTGCTTAGGAAATAGTGTCACCACACATTTATCTATTCTGTTGCAAAATAATATCAGTAAAAAACGAGGGTTAACAGACTGTTCTCTTTCACACTGGCATGACTGTTGTATGGTTAATGTCGAAGTCAGGGCAGGCAGGCATTTCTGACAACTCTTTCGACTCTACCCTTTCACACAGACATGACTGGTGAATGGTTAAAATCGAAGTCAGGGCATGCTTGCTGTTAGGTAGGTAGGTAGGCATACACACCAATAGACTGTATTTCATATTATTCCAGCCATAATTGCTGGAAATCCATATCTACTTCTCTTTAACCGCGCGTGCGGGGTTAACTTAGAAATCAACAGCATTATAGCAATATTGCTTTTGCACACATTTATGAATTCTGTTATAATAAAAACCATAAAAGAGGGTTAATGGATATTTTGAAAAGTGCAGTTTTACAGGCAGTACTCTCTATCAAATAGGAAAAACAGCATCTGGAGAATGCTGGTCAGCTACTAATGATATTATACAAATAAATAAAACCAAACACCTGTCTCAATCACAGCTTGACAGTTACTGATAACAAGCTGGAGCAATTTTAACTGGCATCAGCAAAGTGAACCACTTTTATAAAGAATTTGAGGGTAGTCCAATTCAAGGCCCGAAAACTGGGTGAAGAGTAAAACTTTGAAGAAAACATATTACAGCAAAATTGTTCTAGGATGTACGCTCTGTCCTCTCATGGGAAAAAACTTTGAGAAAATAGGAGTCCAGTGCTGAGATATCGCACGTGAAAGTTGGCGAAAACAACAATTATTCCGCCAGTACCTTTATGGGAACTCCCAAATTTTGCAAGGGTTAAATTTTTAATAATAACATATAAAACAAAAGTTGTCATATTTTGACTGCTGATTAGAAATGGAGTAAATTGACACTTAAACTTACCAAATTCTAAAAAAATGGAGTTTTCTTGGACGGTACCTACTTTTCTGCAACCAGAATGGGCATAGGGTTAAACATTACAACCAAACTTACAACAGCAGATATGCTCGGTAGGCAATTGTGAATATGGAAATGCAAATCATTTTTCGATATTCCATTCCAAAGTTGAAGAAAACTGAACTAAAAATGAGCGAATTTTAGGTAGACTTTTAGGGTACTCTGATTTAAGGCCCGAAAACTGGGTGAAGGCTAAAACTTTGAATAAAACATATAACAGCAAAATTGTTTCTGGATAAATGCCCAATCTTCTCATTGGACCTGATTTGAGAAAATGTGGTTGCAGTGCTGAGAAATCGCATGTGAATGTTGGCAATTTTCGCCAAAAATGCATTTTCGGGTGAAGTTTGTGGCAAAATAGCGTCAACGTGGGTAATACCGCCTTTGCAGACAGCTGCAGGTGGACATGCTTCAAATACTAGGAACGTTTTAGCGCAATCGCCCAGAGCATTTTTGAGAATTGGGGCAAAACGTGCCATTTTGACTACATTTTTCACGGCTTTGGCAGAAAACGAAAGACTTCAGAAATGCCATGACCCAGGTGAGAAACTTCGAATGAAGCTCTACAGATATGCCGAATTTCAGCAAAATCGAACATGGCTTTTTCGCGAAATCCATCAGACAGGAATCATTGAAATAAAAAAAAGAAATAATAATAAAAAAAGAAAAATAAGAATAACCGAGAGATTTACCTATTAGAAAATAGGTGAACCTAATTAACCCAGATTCTTCAATATCTTTTCAGCAGATCCTGAAAAACCCATAAATACACTCAACCCTTCTGTCATTCAAAAATCATTAAGAGTTTTGCTGGTAGAGTGAAGGATAAAACAAAATTAAGAACAGGTGGGCTTCTAATCGAAATTGACAGGGAAGTTTAATCCTTGACCCAGCGAAGAACAAAATTGTATGACATAGAAGTGAATACACGTGCTCACAAGACTCCCCGTCAAAGCAGAGGTGTTATTCGAACCCGCGATTATCACAGATCGATGAACTCGAAATCCAAAAAGAAATGGAATCACAGGGTGTTTTATGTTTAAGATGCATGACAATTAAAAGAAGACAAGATGGTACCGATCCAATATATACATTTTCACATTCAGTTCTGCTACGCCACCAGCATCGATAAAATTGGTTACCTAAACATTAAAGTGGATTTGTTTATACCAAATCCACTTCGATGTTTTAAGTGTCAAAAGTTTGGACACAGTAAAGATGCATGCCGAGCCAAGAGTTCTATCACAGATGCGGTCAGCAACATGGAGAGCAATGTTCCAGCAATACTGTTAAATGTTCCAACTGCCAGGGCAATCACATGTCATCGTCACGAGAGTGCCTTGTATGAAAAAAAGAAAGGACAGCACAAAAAATAAAATGTGAAAGAAAAATCAGTTTTAAAGAGGCCAGAGGTACTGTGTCCTCAACGTTTGGCATGATAACATCAGTTCCATCATATGTTCGAAATTATCACAAAAGTTATCAACAAAGTCGTTGGAGTGCCAGACACAATACACATGTCTCAAAGGCATAATATCATTCTTACTACAGAGCTTCAGAGTCAGAGAAGGAATTAGGAAAAACAAGAACAATAGAAAAAACAAAGCAGTTATCAGACGAACACCTCAAGCCCTTCAAGACCCTGTTACTCGCAACAGGGTTGAAGCCTTTGAAGATGATGCAGTTGATGAATTCATCTACGAAACGTTCGGACAAAGACGTCCGGACTCATCTCAACATAGGTCCCGAGAAATAAATCACCCAAAAAATCTACCGGGCTATTTTTCCCATACGTCCGCCCACTATATACCCAACCAAATATGGATAGTACAACCAAACACAATATCATACAAAGGAATTGTCGAGGTTATCGAGCGAATTTTAATGAACTACGCCTTCTGGGCCAAAAATATACACCTGCTGCTTTTACTCTGCAGGAAAAGCTCTTAAAGAAACCTGACCCTCAAGATCATTCAGCATTTAAGCATTATACGTCGTATGATGCCTGGGTTGACGAAACTGCGTCTGTCGTAGTGAGAAACGACATTATTCACAGTCCTGTTTTTTTACAAACAAGCTTACATGCTGCAGCGGTATGACTAACTTTGGACAAGACAGTTATATTATGTTCTATTTACATTTCACCAAATAAGACCCTTTGGCTGAATGACCTTGAGCAACTGATTCACCAACTTCCAACCCCATAGATTTTGTTGGGAGACTTTAATGCACATAGCCTTCTTTGGGGTGACTCATGCTGCAAAGACGACCTCATTAAAAATTGTGACTTGTGCATATTCAATGACGGATTAGACACTTATTTACACCCCGCAACTGGTTCCTACACTTCAATCGATCTTACAATTGCATGTCCTTTAGTCTCCCTTGATTTTTTTTGGAATGTTGAAGATGACTTATGCGGGAATGGCCACTTTCCAATTGTTTTGGAAACCGTGGTTCCGGCGGACGATGTGAGCGTGTCCCAGAGAAATTTTAAAAAAAGCAAACTGGGACACTTTCTCAGCGCTTTGTTTCCATCGGGTCACACAGGAAACACTTCAGGACCAACGAGAACATTTTACTGAGGTATTGCTTGATATTGCCCAGACGACTATTCCGAAAACCTCAACAAACCCAAACCGCTTGAGCAGACCATGGTTTGATGATGATTGCAAACAGGCTATAAAAGATCGCAAGAAAACTGAACGGGAATTTACTAAGTTACGAACTACAAATAATTTGGACAAACTACGGATAAATCGGGCAAAAACAAGACGACTCATGAAACAAAAAAAAGAAATGTTCTTGGGAAACTTATGTTTCCAAACTTAACTAACGCACACACATCAATAAAATTTGGGAAAATGATTAAAAACAAGTAAAGATAGAGAACCAAAATCCAATGTACAACACCTCAACGACAACATCACTCTAATTACATCGAGAAATAAAATATCAAGCAAATTGTCCTCAACATTTTTTAAACATTCGTCATCTGAAAATTGTAATCCAGAATTCGTTATTTTTAAAATACAACAGGAAAAGCAAAAGATCAAATTTACCTCCGACAATTGGGAAGATTACAATGAACCTTTCTCTATGGACAAGTTCAGTAACTTTTTTGCAAAGGATACTTCCGCTGGGCCCGACGAAATACATTACCAAATTTTAAAACATCTGCCACATTCATCACTTGAACTTTTATTATCAATTTTTAATGAAATATGGGTCACTGGCCAGTTTCCGCTCTCTCGGAGGAAAGCTGTAATAATTGCCTTTCCAAAGCCTGATAAATATCACACCAACCCAAGTAATTACAGACTTATTACATTGACAAGTTGCATGTGTAAAACTATGGGAAGGATGATCAATGATCGCTTTCTCTGGTTTCTGGAATCGAACAATCTACTTGCGAATTTTCAGTGCGGTTTCAGGAGCCAGAGGAGCACTGTGGATCATTTGGTTAGTCTTGAAACGTTTATAAGAAATGCTTTCGCCAGAAGAGAACATGTGGTAGCGATATTTTTTGATCTGGAGAAGGCATATGATACAACGTGGAAGTATGGGATTTTAAAAGATCTTTTTAGCGTGGGGATGTGAGGGCGTATGCCTCTTTTTATAGATTTTTTTTTGAAGGATCGCCAGTTGCAGATTCGTGTCGGATCTACTTTATCTGACCCCCATGATCAGGAATTGGGGGTTCCTCAGGGTAGTATTTTATCTGTTCCCCTTTTCTCGGTAAAAGTAAATAGCAACATTGACGCGATTGAGAATATGATAGACTCTTCATTGTATGTTGATGACTTTTTAATCTGCTATAGCAGTAAAAATATGAATTCCATCGTCTGAAACTTCAGCTGTGTTTGAACAGAATTCAAATATGGCTTACAGAAAACGGGTTCAAATTTTCGAAGAATTGTGTCCATTTCTATAAGCTCCTGAATCACCACCTTGATCCGGAGTTGAAAATAGATGTAAGTACCATTAACGTTTTTAAGGAAGTGAAATTCTTAGGTTTATTGTTTGACAATAAACTGAACTTCACTTCTCATATCAAACAACTGAGAGTGAGATGCAAAAAGGCACTTAACCTCCTGAGGGTAGTTGGTTGCACTGATTGGGGTGCTGACCAAAAAACTCTACTCCATCTGATCACTTGTTAGATCAAAATTAGACTACGGTTGTGTGGTTTACGATTCTGCGAGAGAGTCGAACCTCAAACCACCTGATGCAATTCATAAGTGGCATTAGAATTAGCATTGCGGCTTTTAGAACATCATCAGTAAATTCGATGCTCGTTGAGGTAGAGTAGCCTTCTCTTGAAGTCACTCCAATATGTTTCAAAACTACTGGCTAATCCATCAAACCCCGCTTATTGTGTGTCAGATCCTCAAAATGTAGAATTCTATAACCGACACCAGAAACATATTCCTCCATTTGGGAATTAGAATTAAACCTCATATGGAGTCTAGCACGCTTGATTCTGATTCTATAAAACAGCACCACCAACTACACATTCCCCCTGGGCAGCTAAGGAAACCAACTGTCATTTTGGACCTAGCTTTCTCAAAAAAATTCTGAGACAAACTTTCTGGAATTTAAACAAAAATATACCGAAATAAAGCCTAAATGTAGCGCATATGAATTGATCTGTACGGACGGATCTAAAGAAAGTGACAAAGTATCAGCCGTTGTTGCTGGTGACCAGATCACCTCCATCTGAATACCAAACAAAAGTTCTATTTTCACAGCTGAAGTAAAAGGTTTACAACTTGCACTTGAACACATCGAGAATGCATACGAAAGGAAATCGATTATTTTTCCGTCTCACTCCCCTCTTTGCTAGCTTCACTCAACCCCAAGTTGAAGAACCCTCTCATTTTGAAACTTCGTGAAACGTTGACTACTGTCATGTCTGACCGATATGATATCGTATTTTGCTGGTTACCTAGATAGGTTGATTTTTCCGGTAACACCAGGGCAGGCAGTGCAGCAAGGCGGGCCTTAACAAAGCCTCTCAGTGATTTTAAAATTCCTCTCAGTGATTTTAGACCACATATCAGTAAGTACATCAAATCTGTGTGGTAGGCGGAATGGGGTGGAACGACAAATAACACGCACCATCGCTTCTGAACTACTATTACTGATTTGTAGGAAAGATCACGTCATTCTGACACGATGTCATATTGGTTACACAAGACTCACACATTCCTTTTTGTTAGAAGGTATTAAGCGACCAGAGTGTATTGCTTGCCAGCATGTGTTGTCAGTAGAGCACATTCTCTTACATTGTACTGATTCTAATCGTATAAGAGGGCAGTACTTCACTGTGGGATCTTTAAGAGATCTGTTTTATCATACGAGCCCGTACAAAAAGTCTATCTTTACTGAAAGTAATCAACCTTTTTAATGAATTTTAAAATTCGCTTTATTCTTTCAATCTAGACTCTTCAAATATCAAATCATTAGGTTGATTTATAAGTTATTCAACTCTCTTGTCTGATTATTCATTACTGATTCAAATCACTCCTGTCTGTGACATTCCCATTGTAATCATTTTCTATTTTTTTAAATATCTTTACTTCATACTTGTCATGACATGTTTTACTTTGCATCGTTTTTTCTCCACGATATGGCCCTAACTGCTGATGTGGCGTTAAACACCAATAAATAAATAAATAAATAAATAAATAAATAAATAAATAAATAAATAAATAAATAAATAAATGGCGTTCCACAAGGTTCAATATTGGGTCCCATCTTATTTCTTATATACATAAATGGCATAAGTAATTCAACCTCGTTAAATCTCCTGTCATTTGCGGATGACACTAGAGCTTACAAATCTGGAGCGGAGATAAACCCCAGTCACAGATTTCAATGAGGAACTTCTAAATATATCTGGATGGTGCGCCGCTAATCACTTAGTTCTGGACGCAAATAAAACGAAATCCATCCTACTAAATCCACGTCACAGAGAAATGAAGGTCACTCATCAAAATATTTGTATAAACAATCTAGTTATCTGTAAAATTGGCAATGGGGGA
The DNA here is from genome assembly GCA_031216915.1 of Pictodentalium vernedei. Classification (NCBI taxonomy): domain Eukaryota; kingdom Metazoa; phylum Mollusca; class Scaphopoda; order Dentaliida; family Dentaliidae; genus Pictodentalium; species Pictodentalium vernedei. The sequence goes on along the minus strand of CM062290.1, from coordinate 145,393,228 downwards.
AGCGAGAAGTCATTAAAATTTCTCAGTATAACTCTTGATGAAAATTTATCTTACAACGCACACATATCACAAATTTGTAAGAATGTTGGACTCGCCAGTCTTGGTCTCAATAGAGTTAAAAAGTTACTCCCTCATAAAGTTATGAAAACGTTATATTTCGCACTGATACAGAGTCACTTCATCTGTGGAATTCCTTTATGGGGCGCGTCAAAGGCTTTTGATTGTCTTTATAAAGTACAGAAACGAGCCTTACGAATAATAAATAATAATAAATACAATGTCCACACTGACCCTATATTTATCAAAGACAGGTTGCTGAAGATAAAAGACTTAGACTAATTACATGCCTTATTATTCCTGTTTGATTGGCATAATGGAAGCCTTCCGGATTCATTTGCTAACTTCTTCCCAATCTTAAATAATCAAAGCAATGTGAATACCCGACAGACAGGTCTCTTTCGCGGACACAAGACTAGAACTAAAATAAGATAAATTGCCCGTCGTTGCACTCACAAAACTATGGAATGAGTTAGAAGCGGACGTCGGAAAAACAAACAAAAGGAAAGAATTCAAAAAAAGTTAACAGTCATTTTTTTCTCCTCTTATTCCGAAAATATTTTCTGTTCGAATCCCTATTGCCCCTTTTGTCTCACCTCACAAAGAGACAAAAAGAAAAAAAAGTTAGTTATTTGAGAATATTCCTGCAAATGTCGTCTTTTATCTGCTTTGCGTAGGTAAAGGGTCAACTATATAATCACATGTTATCTCTGGGAGTTGTCTGGTATTCTCGTCCAAGTCGACCCTACGTATCCAGCTACGACCAATCATTTCGTAGGTTTACTTATTGCTTTATTACCTCCTAAATAACTGGAGGAATGGAGTGGAGTCCAGGGAGCGACATTGTATCATGTCCTGACCATCAGCGATACTATAGTCGCATGCGGTGAGACCACTTTAAAAAAGAGGAATTGGATTCCACAACGTTGAGGTAATCCATCTCTTTTCTTCATTCTTGTTGATCTTTCCTTCCTTTTTCCCCCCTTTTCTTCCCACAATTTCTCCCAGGGAAAGGTAGGAAGACAGCCAATCTGGCTATGCTTTCCCTTGCCAGATTACATCATTTTAATTATGCATAGTTTATTATATTCTTGTATACTGGCAAATAAAATACCATATCATACCCCAACCCCTCCTTAAGTGTATGCCAAGAGTATTTATCACCAAACACCGATACTTCTACTTATTATACCCATAAAAATTCGGGAGGATGATTACAAGCCGTGGCCCTGTCCGTCCGTCTGATTGTCAGGCCGCCCGTCCGTCTCTCCGTTTGTCCGTCTGTAGACGGAGTTGGCTTCTGCTCTCTAATTTAAGTTCTTACGGACTCATGGAAACCAAGAGGTACAACCATATTTATTTTGGGGTCTATGTGCCAGAGATCAAGGTCACAGTGAACTCGAAAATTTCCGGGCGATTGTTTCCACTTTCTAATTAAATATCCGCTAGGCCGATCGAAAGTCAGTCGAAATCAAACTTGATATGTGAGTTTGATTTGGTGACAGGAAGAGCTGCTCTATTTTCTTTTGGTTTATTGTAACAGATATAATGGTCTTAATGACCTTTAACTTACAAATTGCCCTGGTTTACGATCACTAATTAAAGTGACGCTTGGATGATCGGAATCAAACTGGATATATGGGTTGGGTATGATGAGAAGAATAACCCTTTTTGTTTTAGGGTTATTGTGCCAAAGGTCAAGGTCACAGTGACACTTAGCTTACAAGTTATCCCGGTTTCGGTTCTGTAATTAAAGTTCTCCAGTGCGATCGAAACTGAACTTGATCTGTGGATTAGGTATGATAAGAGGACGATCCGAATTTATTTTCGGATCACTGTGACAAAAGTCACGATCACAGTGATCTTTAACTTCCAAATTTCCCTGGTGTCCGCTCTCTAATTATAGTCCTGCTTGACCGATCGAAATCAGACTTGTCAGGTGGATAGAGTATAATGAGAGGAAGAACCATACTGTTTGAGTTCAGTGTGCCAAAGCGCAAGGTCACAGTGAGCATTAACGTACAAATGTTCTTTCATTCGACCCTCTGCTTAAAGCACCGCATTGCTGACCTAACTTGGCATGTGGACTGGATATGACAAGAGGAAGAACGCCATTTATGTTGTGGTCATTGTTCCAAAGGCGAAGATCACCGCGACCTTTACCTTACAATTTTTCCTGATTTCATCTCTCGCTGCAGTATCAGGGTGTTCTGTCTGGGGGTAAGTCCCCACTGAAGGTCAACACAAGTTTAAAATCTGTTTGAAAACGCTTCAACTATGCTGTTTGTTCATCAGCTAAAAAGTTATTTATGCCTTATATTACCTGTCTCAAGCAGACGAAAATGCACTGAATGTATTTTAAGCAAAATCCCCAAAGTCTTTCTTTCAATGAGTGCTTAGGGATCAGGGCACTCTCTCGAGTACTGAAGTCAATAATCCTGTAACCGTCACTAAAACAGAAATGTAATGAAGATTCGCTTATTTTTAGTAATTTTGTTATCATCAATACAAAAACACACTCGTGACTTTTACTGTAGTTAATTCCGATCTTCTTACTAGTACTCGAATAAAAATGCCTCCGTTTGGGATGCACTCTTAGTGCACTTACATTCTGTATCATAAATAAGATATTCCGCGACCTTCAGAAAGAAATTCCGCACGACAATTTTCGCCAAATTGTTTCTGTTTACGGTCTCCTCAAGAAGTAGTTTCAGGAGGCCAAAAATATTAAGCGGTTTATTAATTAGTTCAGCAACAGTACCGCTTTCTTCTTTTTATCACTTTACAGAAGTGTCAGTTTATGAATAATATTGTTTTCATATTTCAAGGCAGTGACAATAGTATCTCTTAAAGACTAGAAATGTTCCAATCTTTCCTGACAGGTTGTTATTTGTATCGCGTTACTTTATTCCCCAACTGCCGAAGAAAAAGTGTATTTGACAAGAATTGATGCACGCAATCTACCGCGCTTCCCTGCTTAATTTGTGTAATGCAGTTCGTCTTCTCGGCGGATCTATTTCTGTGAGAAGACTTGCTGGAGTATAAGAACGGCTCCTTTTGCAGGTTGGAGAAATGAAGACACACTGTTTAGAAAATGTACTAAAGAAATGTACTATATCAATTGAATATATATAGCGAAACTGGACCAGCGCCATAGACCACTCGACTACCGACAAGCCAATGCGTCCGATTTGATAAGAAATGTCTGAACAGAGACCACTAAGTTCGACTTGAACCGAGGTTTAAAGAGACTCAATTCGATTTTACATGAACGAGGTTCAGAAATTTCATGTCAAATCGTGACGAATTTAACCCTTTACCTAACCTGAAAAGCAGACGACACTTGCAAAAATAATTCTTGAATAACTAATTTTTTTCATTTTTTATCTCAAAAATATAGGTTATGACCCCTCGTTGGAACGAGCTCGACGAGCTCGTTCCAACGAGGGGTCATAGCCTATGTTTTTGAGACACAAAATGAAAAAAATAATCAAAATTAATTGGCGATTTTTGAGAATAGCGCTGGCCGGTTTTAGCCGTTACTTTAGGTAAAGGGTTAAAATTCTGCTTTTTATCATATATTAAGTAATTTAACCCTTCACGTAATGTAAGGGCTACAACAAGGCCAGCGCTGTTCACAAAAATCGTCAACCAAGTTTTATTATTTTTTTCAATTTTTGCCTTATAGCTCATGGCTCCTCAATAGAACGCGAGCTCGCCGACTTCGTTCCAATGAGGGGTCATAATCTATGTTTTAGAGGCAAAAAAAAGAGAAGAAAATTTGGCTAAACAGTTAGTGAAATGTAAGATAAGATTAATTCAATTCTACTTCAGAAAACACATAATGTTACCACATCGGCGTTGCCTTTTGACGTGCAGTGAGCGATATTTCAATAATGAACTATATATTTGATGGTGATTATGTGATCAAATATTTTTCAAGGACAAATTCTAAAGCCTTTCACTTCAGGGACATAGAATAACATGCAGCAGACAAAAGTTACTTTCCACCATTATAAAACTCTGATGAGGAATTAATTTTGTCTCTTTCAAGCTACAGATGGGCGAGGCGGGGTTCCCTTTATTTCTGTTACAGGTACACATTTATGTTATCAACATTTGTCTTGACAAATGTTGTTTTCGACGAAAAGTAATAGGCTTAACTTGAAGAGTGATTTTGTGGGGTTGGGTTTGGTGGTGATTATCGGATATGTTACGTAGATCCACGCTAATCTAATCTCATGCTACTTTCAAACCAAGTCCCGGCTGTTAGTGGTGGGTGAGACTTGTCTTGAAAGCGAACAATAGAAACACTATACAGGAAGATATGTGTTAATGCGAACTTCCTATTATAACCAAAAGGAACATGCATTGCGTGGGGAGTGGGTTGTCGCTGGGTCGCCCGCGGAGTGGCGATTCCACCTGATTAATAATTGAAAATTTGTTGCAAAGCATAACAATCACAGGCAACGTTCCAGCCAATGGACCTCCTGGTTAAAATCGGGGTTCCATTGGCTGAAACATTGCTTGTGGGGTGGGGTGGGGTTGTCCATAAATACAGAATTAGAATGTGATAGGTCCACTCCGCGAGTGATGTAGTGGCGGTCCGCTCTCGCGTACTGTACATCCCAATGAAACTGAATGAAGTATGTGTTGATACCGCATATATGCTTGTAACAAAGTAGTTATGCATATAACATCACGTACGTAGTATATAATATGATTGAATAAATACTGTCTATTGTCCATTGTCGTAGAACTTTAACATACCAGCGGGGAGAAAGGTGGCTCAGTGGTAGACTGTTGGACTTCTATGCTAGAGGCCTAGAGTTCGATCCCAGTCCGGGCTGACCCGCGTTGTGTTATTGGGCAAGGCACTTTATCTCGGCTGCCTACATGGTGGCACGATGACGCCGTGTAATAATGCGTACTGCACGTCGATGGTGCGGTATGTCTTCAACCGCTGTAACCCTGCTTGAACGGAGCTTGAGCAAAGTTAGAATGTTGAGGAGCTGACAGTTGCTCATCAATGCTCGGTGGTTCTCTCCGGGTACCCCGGCTTCCGCCACCCATAAAACTGTCACGGTCACGATTAGCCATCGTGCATAAGTATGTGACCGTAAACACCAATAAATAAATAAATTAATTAATTAACATACCAGCGGAAAGTGTAAGGTAATTTAAAATGCCCTGCCATATGAAACTCTTAAAGACATTTAAAATACATTCTTCGTATAAGCTGTTGTCCCAGTTTCCTCTTTGCAGCGTGATGGGTCGTTTGCGATCAATGTTTAAAATATTCCCCACTGGATTCATTGGGAGTTCACTGGGGAAGTGGGATGGGTGAATGAAGGGTGTGTGGTCACGGGGTGGCACAAAGGAGAGGGTTAGCATTAGTTTATTATGGAAACTAAGAAACTACGAGTAATGTGGGATATCATCAAAGAGTTCTTTTTAGTGTTGAGAGGAGAGAACAGGCGTAGGGATATGGCGGTATATGCGATCACGTAGGTAATCAAAGTCTTTTCACCTGAAAATCGCGGCAAAAATCAGCCGCTGGCTGAAGTGTTATTATGAAATTATTATGTCATTACCGCCGAGTTGCACTGTCGTTTATGGTATTCCTTCAGTCTCGACCTTGTGCGCACGGTAGGAAGGGGAACGTGGATGGTTGGGCAAACATACTAGCTAGTTTGTCCTCTTTTGCAGAAGAAGGCCCCAGATTTAATTCGAGGTTTGGTAAAATCTTTTTGAACTAGCTCTCTCTTTCAGCATCAGTTGTGAGACTGCTTATGTCCGGCTGTACGTCCTTTCGGATTGAAACGTACACCAGTTGTTACAATTGTGTTTATAAGAGTTTTGTTGCGTAAAAACATTCCATGCAATTGATGCCATATTACTAATGTTCCCAAGAGGCATGGGCAATATGAATTACCTCATCAGATGTAATTTTTTTTATAAATCAGAAAATACATCACGGAAACTCCTTCATTCAGTTTTCAGACACTGCGAGTTACAGATCTCTTCAAAGGATTTATCCTGTAAATTACATGAAAGGGATTATCTGCCAAAACATTAATACTTTCTTCATTTTATGTCTATATATGTTTATGCATAAAGAACAATTTAGCAATTAATTAAGCTGACAAAGCAATGACCAAACACCTTTCTTTGGCGAATGTGAAGACGAATAATAGGGCGCTTTCCTTAAATATAGCCCAATTTGCGTACTGTGATAGGCTTTCTAGATAGCAGACCTGCTCTGTGGAGCCAATTACCACTTGACATTAAAATCTACCTGCATTCATGTTTTTTTGTATGAAAGGTTAAAATCCTTTTTCTTTTCGCTAGGCCTTTACTGAACTTATTTAGACTTTTCTTTTCATAGTGTTTCTTATAATGTATTTTCTTCTTGTGTGTATTATATGTATGCCATTGTGTACGGCCAAAGGATTTTTTAATGGAAATTTAAGCCTCTAAATATCGATCAGTTGAGCAGAGTGCACATTTACTCGAATAATATTTAGCGATTCACAAGAATGTAAATAAAAGCGTTAACACCATCCATAAATCCCACTCCTAGTGACACAGGGTGCTGCTGGATAGAGTTTCTCTACGCTTCGTAACTCCATACCACCAATGCTTCATGTTCCACAGGACCCCCAAAGCTATATATACTTTTGTATTGCCAAATACCTAAATGAGCTGTATTTTGCATTATGCAACGTTCACATCAACGCTCATTTAAAAAAAAGTCCTTGCACACTTTCTGCTGGGTGGGTGATGCCAAACATACGAAAATGTAATAACTACTTTTCCTTTCGGCTTAAAAAATTTGGACACATTGTGTTGTCCAGTTCCTCTGCCTCTAGAACAAAAGATCAAATGTCCAGTTTCTCTGCGTGTAGAATAAAACTGTAATGAACCAGAGAAACAGAAATTTTCTGAATAAACAGAATTTATTACGACCAGTAAATTCGAGTCACTGCGAAAAAGGCGAAAGCATCAGAACTAAATTATATAGAAAGATGGAGATTTATTTTCGGGAGTAAAACTCCTTTAAAGAAATCAGAAATAGGTTTTCGTAAACAGCGTTTATAGATTTTCATACAGGATCTAGATAAAAATTTTCAAGAAACCGAAAATAACTTCTGGGCACAAAACGTGTTCTATAAAAGAAATGGATAGTTTTAACTCTGTCCATTTTTTGAGAGAAGAAATAAATGTATGAACTTCAGAAATGCATTGGGGTTAAAAAATTCAATTTCAATCAATTCGGAAAACTGCACTTAATGAGACCTGTGTGATACCAGTGAGACCAGTGTGATACCAGTGAACTGGAGCCAAATTATTAACTTCCACGCTGTTTCGACTGATTTGGTGTTGGTCCCATGCGTTGAGATGTGAGTGTGACCATCTTTCAAAATTGTTTACCCCTGCCAAATTGTTTGAGAATAAAAATATATGTATGAACTTCGGCAATGCATTACAGGTTCATAAACTGTGACTTCCAGCAATTCTGAACAATGCTCTCAATGACCACTGGGTGACCTCAGAGACTTTGACCAATATTTTGAACCTCTATTGAGCTTCGACTCATTTGATGTTGGTGCCAAGTCCAGGGATCATACCATGCTTAAGATATAAGCGTGACCCACATTCAAAATGTTTGGCTCCGCCCACTTTTTTGAGTGTAAAAATACATGTATTGACTTTGGGAATGCCTTAGGGGTGTCATAAAATGCGATTTCCAGCAATTCTAAAATGCGCTCAATGACTCCTGGGTGGCCTCAGTGACTTTGCCGTTTCTTTTGAACTTCCATGTAATTTTCAGCAATTCGGACATGCACTCAATGACCCCTCGGTGACCTCAGTGACCTTGACCCATATTTTGAACTTTCATTGAGTTTCAACTCCTTTGGTGTCGGTCCCAGGCCCATACGTCATACCATGCTTGAGATATCAGCGTGACCTACTATGAGTGAAAAATGCATGTATGAACTTTGGGAATGCATTAGGGGATCTGAAAATGTGATTTCCAGCAATTTTTAAAAATGCACTCAATGACCCCGGGTGAACTCAGTGAAATTGACCCATATTTTGGACCTCCATTGAGTGTGGACTTACTTGGTGTTGGTCCCAGGTTCATAGGTCAAACTAAGTCTGAGATATGGGTTTGACACACTTTCAAAACACCCTTACGGACACCCCCACTACCCCAGGAATCTGAAAAATATAGGTGATCGAGAATTTGTGACTGTCTGTCAGTATGCCAAAATCGGCGAGATGGGACAGTTCGTTTTCGAGTTATCGTGCCAATCAGGAAGTGCATAGGAGACGGAAGACATGAGAATAATAAAAAGAGGCATAAAAAAAAGAAAAAGAAACCATAAAAAAACAAAAACCTGTGTTTTTGACACAGACTAACTAGAGAAACATGATTTTCTGCGTCCAGTAAATTCAAGTCTGTATGAAAATGGTGAAAGCATCAGATATAAGCTATATATACTATTAAAATTTATATCTTCATCAAAAAGACCGTTGTGTCATTGCACTCTGACATCTGGTGAATGATTTCAGCGATAGTTGGGTGTCTGACAAGCCCACATTCCACGCACTGAGCTATAGACGAAATGGACGATCAGTCAGAGAATTTACCACATTCCGTCCAAGACCTCAATACCTTGTAAATCCTCCTCGGTTCGCGAGACAAGCGCTGATCCGACGTGGCATACTCCCCACCAAACGTCCAATATCAGCTTGACTGGTGTTATTCCCTTCTTCCTGCAGTGCAGCGGCGAGTTCCTGGACATTGGTGGTGTTGGGGGGGGGGGGGGTTGTTGGCGTTTTGCTCCTGGGGGAACTCTGTAGCGACACGGGCCCTGTGTGCTCTTGCATTGTCATCTTAGAAAATGAATCGACGACCGTGACGTCACACAAATGGTACCACATGAGCTGCTAACATGTTGTCCCGGTAGTACTGCCCTGTGACACGCCCTTAAATGACATGTAATGCTGTTCTGCTTGTCATGGTTATCCCCCCCCCCCCACCACACCATAACCGATCCACCACCAAAACGATCGTGCTGCCTAACGGTTACGTCATGGTATTGTTCGTTCCGCCGCCGCCACACCCTGTTTCGCCTGTCGTGGAAGTCGAGAGTAAACCTCGATTCATCGGAAAACATGACGTTGCTCCATCGACGATTGTCCCAGCGCTGTCGTGCTCTACACCAATTACGCCTTGCTGCGATGTGACGTTCAGTCAAACGTGGAATTATTCGAGGTCGTCGAGCGTACACATTCCAGCTATGTAGGCGATTTCGGATAGTCTGACCACTGACTCGCACATCTGTCGCTCGGTGCAGCTGCTGTCCAATTTCCGAGGCACTGTGATGGCGGTTACGTACTGCAGTGGTTTGGATGAAACGATCCTGGTTAGCAGTTGTGGCCCTTGGACGATCTGGTCGACGTCTATCATCAACATTGCCTGCCTGACGGTAGCGTGACCACAACCTGCTAATCACCGGATTGAGTAAAGTTGAGAATTTGAGTCACTGCAGTCTGTCTGTTGTCAGCTTCCAACATGCCAACGGCACGTAAACGTTCGTCACGTGTCAGTCTTCGCATACCTCAAAAGTTACGTTTCGACCAAAAAACTATTGATGAACAAGTTTATACCAAGAAAAGAACGATTAGACCTCCGAAAAAAGCCCGTCCAGTACACTCTAAACTTGGTAACATTAATGTGTCCAATCACGCGTATCCAATACCATTTTCCTAAAATATCAACATGAGTTTGGATATTCCCTACTTTTTTGAATAGTACAGAAAGAGGTTATGAAGGCTTATTTTCGGAAATAAAATATTTTTTTATAGAAATCAGAAATGGGGTTTCTTTAACAGTATTTAAAGATATTTATACAGAACCAGATAAATTTTTCCAAGAAACCAGAAAAAAACATATATGTGCACAACGTTTAAAGGGTTCGATAAAGGAATCAGAAATGGATATTTTTGGCTCTGCCCTCTTATTTGCGTGTTGAAATACATGTATAAACTTCAGAAATGCATTAAGGTGTTATAAAATGCAATTCACAGTAGTTCTGAACAAATATTCACTTAATAACCTCTACTTACCCCCTTTGAGGCGGACCATATTTTGGACTTCCAGTGAGTTTCAACTCATTCGGTTTAGGTCTCAGGTCTACAGGTCATAGTAGACATGAAGTTTGAGCGTAACCGACTTTAAAAATATTGGCTCTACCAACTCCAGATCTGCCACATTTGGTGATGATAGCAAATATTTAGTATTAGCTAGAAAACCTTAAAGTACATAGTACCTCTGAAAACTATATCTTGAGTTAAACAATTCAGCAATGTTGGTATATAGACATAAAAAAGCCTTAAAAGCCCAAGAACCCCCTGAAGGCCTACTGACGCTGGCAAACTGAGATCTTATCGATGCCTATGTTTGTTTAGATCAACAGTGTGAGTATGGAAAGGGTTATCATTATTCTTGAGTTGCATGAAATAAAATCCTTTGGACCCATATTAAGGTCATTGTGGGGGGGGGGGGGGTCGCGTTAAAAGCACACCATTTCGATACTCCATTTTAATAATGCCTTACTGTGGAAGGTACACGGAAGGGTGTCCCACTCCACATAGAATTAACCACGTGTTATAAGACAAACTGAATAATATATATTTCCTTGCAAAGCAAAGGGTTTCTTTCAGCTTGGTTTGAGGATGAAACTGACACGTGATTAAAACAACAGATAACATTTAGTGTGTGGCAGGTATCTCTAGTTCTCTGTAATTTGATTGTTTACATTGTTCTCTAGTGTGAATAAATATACTCGAGCTATTGCTTCAGATGATTTCCCTTTACCAGAGACATTAACCAACTGGACCACAACCAACCGAACTGGGCCACACCCAAGGCCTCAGGAGAACTGAAAAACATGGATGTACGCAAACTAGTGGTTGTCAACTAGTATGCCAAATTACATAGAGATAGGATTATTCAGATTTGTGTTATCATGAGGACAAGAAGGCGTGGTGAGAAGACAGAGGAAATTGTTATGTTATGCCTAGAAGTTACAAAACGAAATCAAAGTGAACTAGAGAAACAGAATTTACTGCCACCAGTAAACTAAAGTCTGTGTGAAAAGGGCTAAAGTATCAGGAAAAAACTATATAGAAAGAGAATTTGTGGAGGCTTATTTTCAGGAGTAAAACATTTTTTAAACAAATCAGAAATGGATTTTTGTTAAGAATATTTACAGGCATTCATAAAGGAATCAGAACAATATTTCTAAAAAATCAGAAAAGGCATATAAGTGCACAGCATTTAAAGGATTCGATCAAGGAATCAGAAATTAGCTTTACTAGTTCTGCCACTTATTTGAATGAAGACATACATGTATATTCTTCAGATTTGCATTATAGTTTTTTTTATAAAATGCAATTCCTTACAGTTCTGAAAAATACGCTCTTAATGACTTCTCTTGACCGCATTGAGGTGGACCATATTTTGAACCTCCATCAAGTTCAACTCATTCGATGTAGGTCCGATGTCCATAAGTCATACCAAGCCTGAAGTATGAGCATAAACCACTTTAAAAATATTGGCTCCGCCAACTCCGGATCTGCCATATTTGTAGATGAGAGCAAATATTCATATTAGCTAAAATGTTAAGGTACATATTACCTCTGGAAAATATATTGCAAGTGAAATAAATTCAGTAAGGCCGGAATATAGAAGTCAAAAGGCCTTAGAGGCCCCCAAGAGCCTATCTGAAGGCTTATTGGCGTTTTCAAAATACCGAGGTCCCATCGATGTCCATTTGTGTTTACAGCAACATTGTGAAAATGGAAAGGGTTAAGATTACTCTCACACTACATTAAATAAAATCTTTGGGACCCATATTAAGACCTGAAGAGGATTAAAATACTCTGCTTTAAATACTCCATTTTAACCCTTTAAATATGACCTCATTCCAATGAGGGGTCATAAGCTATGTTTTTTTCAAGCAAAAATAAAAAAAATAAGGAAAATTGAATGTGAATGTCTGTGAATAACCCTGTCCGGTTTTGTCCATTACGTTGAGTAAAGAGTTATGAATGCTTTATTGAGAGGGTTAAAAGCAAGCCATTTAAAACGTACACATCGTCACCGTGCCTCTTCGCAGGCAATCGGGATTGTGTGCCCTGCCAAGGACACAACGCAGATATACATGGTGGTGTGGGAACCATGAACCTTTTCAGTTTAAAGTCCAATGCCATAACCTCATCGCCATCACGCGCCTGTCTGATCCATTTAAAAGGCCTTAAATGCATCTAGGGTCCTAAACAAGCGTACGGGAAATAAGAAGATGGTTGGATTTTAAGAATGGTTGTTGTGAACAGAGGGCAATGTCACAGAAAACCTACAAAACGTTCTGCTGTCGTGAGTTAAATGAAAGTATTTGAACCCACATTGAAGTATTAAGAGAGTTAAAAAAGAGGCCATTTAAATATTCTATTTTATTATAATTGTGATAGGTGTTTCGAGAAAGCCACTCACCATTGCTTCTTGAAACCCGTCGATCTTGAATTATGATTGAGAACAAATAATGTAACAGAGCACAGGAGTTCCTAAGTGGTTGGCAATGACCAGTTGGGGGTTAATCAGGACCGATTCTCAAGTGATGTCTATGGGTAAAATAAACGGACAATACTCAGATTTGAAATTGGACTTGGCCACTGAGGGTTAAAAGATATTTCAGCTAATAGACCAACAAAGGCTACTTAAAATTTCACTAATTATTTGGCTTAATTGGTCTAAAACATGTTATTCATATTATGCATTTTATCGTAAACGTCAAACTATTAGTCTACATTCTACATTCCAGATGAGAGATACACATCAAGGCACACCTTAAAGGGGCTATAGCTCTACAAGAGAGCTATAGCTCTTTCAGGAAAGTAGACCACAATTAGTAATTTATTATAATAAAAACAGGTTATAAGCTCTTTAGTCCAATTAGCCTAACACAGCTAATTAAAACTCACCCCAAAATCTACCATGCATGAGCTCTTTATGAGAGATAAGCTCTTTAAGTGGGAGTTCAGTGGGAGAGGCCATCCGCACTGGCTGTACTTTTGAGAGCAGTGATTGTAGTCAGCTCAGAAGAGCTGCAATTTGGAGTTTCTCGGCTGTCAGTACCTGCTTTTATACACGGGAGGGATGAAACTGTTTAACAGGTCCTGTGAACTGAATAATAACAACCTGTGCGTATCAGGTATCATAGAATGTGGGGAACGTTTTTGGAGCAGCGACTCCAAACTTTCAGCGTTTGTTCTTGAAGCTCGGCTGAACTCGGTTGTATTATAGGAACGTCCCGAAACCAAGCACTTGCCCCGTGGGAATCCCTGCATATGCGCATACGTTCTCTTGACATTCAACATGATTTAATGCGAAATTGGCGTCTCTCTCTCTTAGTGGGACGATGCGATAACTATTTGTGGAGAATGAGTGAAAATTTCATGGAAATCGGCCATGAATTGCCTGAGATATAGTGGGGGTAATTGTCTGAATTTGGTCTTGTTCTAGCTGGTGCGAGCTGGCGCTGGGTGGTTGACTGAGGTTGTGGTTGTTCTCCCTCTCTGAGCTAGTTCCATTTGAAACTTATAATTTACAGTTACTGGTGGAGAGATGCTAATGACTGAAAGATGCATCTCGTACACTGGCGCCGAATGGGCCCTGGCAAGCCGGTAACAGTTAGGTAATCTCCAAAAATGAAAAGTTGACAGAAATCGCGCAGGGTTTACTGGCGAAAAAGTGGTAATTTGGCTAATTTGATATTAAAACTGAACAGACACCACCACTGTCGGTCATACGCCCACTGTGTCCAGACCGTTGAAGACAGCTATATGAAATCTTTCGAATTTGTTCTATTATCCCTGCTCAACACTTTAGTATCTTTGTCTAGTGCCGAAGCCCTGAGTGATCATCGTTGATCGCGTGGAAACCGAGGCGATGATTCGTCCCTACTCTATTCTCAATGCAATGACATTTCCATTCATTATTTACGTGTCATCAGTCGACTATGGCATTATTTCTTTCTATTTGATGAACTGTTCAACTATAACTACTCGCACCTTTATATAGGACTGAAAGTTTGGACTTAAACTATTTATTTTAGATCGTCCCGACAGAAACTGACAACTCGACCCAATGGCGAAAAAGCTGGCATTTGGCTAAGTTGACTTTAAAATTTAACAGACACCTCTTTAGGATATACGCCAATTGTAACCAGACCATCCAAGGCAGCCACTTGAAATTCTACGAATGTGTTCTACTATCCTTTCTCGACAGTTTAGTATCTTTCTCGAGTCCTGCGACCGGGTGGAAATACCGTGGATCGCGTGGAAACCGTGGGAATGGTTCGATCTCACTTTATTTTCAATGCAATAAAATTTCCATTCATTATTTACATGTCAACGGCCGAGTTTGACATTATTTCTGTCTATTTGATGAACTGAACTTTAATTATTTGCACCTTTATATAGAACCGAAAGATCACTGCATCCTTACCAATATTTAGGGACTGATTTTACGAAAATAATAATTATTCTGACAGTACCCACTTGGGAATTCTCAAATCTGCCAAGGATTAAACTTTTAATAATAACATGTAAAACAAAGGTTGTCATACTTTGCTTGCTGCGTGCATCCATAGACAACATTCAGCGCTCAATAAATTAGGAATGGAGTAAATTGTCACTTAAACCTATCAAATTCTAAAAAATGAAAGTTTGTTTTTCGGCGGCACCTATCTGTATGCAACCGAAACAGGGATTGGGTTAAACTTTACAGCAACCTTATAACAGAAACTATTATTGGAATTGAACTGTGAATCTGAATATCGAAACGCATGTTCAGATATTCTATTCCAAACTACCACTGAACGCTTACCAATATTCAGTGATTTTATGAAAATAACAATTATTCCGACAGCACCCACAAGGGAAGTCTGAAATCTGCCAAGGGTTAAATTTTTATTAATAACATATAAAACAAGAGATGTCACACTTTGCTTGCTGCATGCAGCCATAGAAAACATTCAGCGCTCAATCAATTAGAAATGGAGTAAATTGTCACTTAAACTTACCAAATTCTGAAAAATTTTGTTATTTTCGATGGCACCTAACTTTATGCAACCAACACAGGGATTGGGTTAAACATTACAGCTACCTTATAACAGAAAATTTTCTTGAAATTGAACTGTGAATCTGAATGTCAACAAAATTTTCAGATATTCTTTTCCAAACTACCACGGCACGTTTACCAATTTTCAGTGATTGTACGAAAATAACAATTATTCAGACAGTACCCATATGGGAGTCTCAAATCTGCTAAGGATTAAACTTTTAATACTAACATATAAAACAAAAGTCTTCATACTGTGACTGCTGCATGCAGCCATAGAAAACATTCAGCGCCCAATCAATTAGGAATGGAGTAAATTGTCACTCAATCGTACCAAATTCTGAAAAAACGGGAGTTTTTTGGACCGCATCTATCTTTATGCAAACAGAATGGGTTATGGGTTAACTTTACAACCAAACGTACACAGCAAATATGCTCGGTAGGTGATTGTGAATACGAACATGTAAATCATTTTTCGATATACCGTTCGTAAATGGAAGAAAAATAAACTCAAAATGAGCCAATTTTACGAACAACTTTAGGGTACTCGAATTCAAGGCCCGAAAACGGGGTGAAGGTTAAAACTTTGAATAAAATATATAACAGCCAAATTATTCTTGGATGAATGCCCAAACTTCTCATGGGAAACGTTTTGAAAACATGTGGCCGCAGTTTTGCTAAAAATGCATTTTGCTCGGAATTTTGTGGTCAAAAGGGACCAACGTGGGTAATACAGCTTATGTAGTCAGATGTAGTAAGTCATGCTACAAATATTAAGAAAGCTCCAGCCAAATCGTTCAGGGTCTTGTTTGAGAATTGTGGCAAAAGGTAACATTGTGACAACATTTTGCACGGTTTTGGCAGAAAATGGAAAACTTCAGAAATATCATGACCCAAGTGAGAAACTTCTAATGAAGCTCTATATATGTGCCAAATGTCAGTAGAATAGTATGGAATCCATCAAACACAAATCACTGAAATAAAAAATAATGTCAGTACTAGAGACACAGAATTTACTGCATCCATTAAATTCAAGCTTGTAAGAAAAGGGTTAAAATTTCTTGCGGGAAAAACTATATAAAAAGAGAATTTGTGGAGTCTTATTTTCGGGAGTAAAATATTTTTAAACAAAACAGAAAGGGATTTTCGTAAGCAGTATTTACAAATATTCATAAAGGAATCAGAACAATTTTTCTAAGAAACCAGAAAAGGCATATATGTGCACAGCATTCAAAAGGTTTGGTCAAGGGTATGCATTGGGGGTCCAAAGATGTGATTTCCAGCAATACTAAAAAATGCACTCAGTTATCCCTGGGTGACCTCAGTGACCTTAACCCATATTTTGAACCTCTATGGAGTGTGAACTCATTTGGTGTTGGTCCACCTTCTAAACTTCATAGCATGCTTGCGATATGAGTGTGACCCACTCTCAAAAATGTTGTCCACACCCACTTTTTTCGTGTAAAAATGCATGTATGAACTTCGGGAATGCATTAGGAGGGTCAGAAAATGTGATTTCCATGAATTTTGAAAAATGCACTCAATGACCCCTATGTGACCTCCGTGACCTTGACCCATATGTTGAACATCTATCGAGTGTCTACTCATTTGGTGTTAGTTCCAGGTCCATTCGTCATACCATGCTTGAGATATGAGTGTGACCCACTCTCAAAAATTTTGTCCACACCCACTTTTTTCGTGTAAAAATGCATTATGAACTTCGGGAATGCATTAGGAGGGTCAGAAAATGTGATTTCCATGAATTCTGAAAAATGCACTCAATGACCCCCATGTGACCTCCATGACCTTGACCCATATGTTGAACATCTATCGAGTGTCTACACATTTGGTATTAGTTCCAGGTCCATTCGTCATACCATGCTTGAGATGTGAGCGTGACCTACTTTTAAACAGTTTGGCCACGCCCACTTTTTTACGTAAAAAAATTCATGTTTGGACTTTGGGAATGCCTTAGGGGTCAAAAAATGTTATTTCCAGCAATTCTGAAAAATGCACTCAATGACCCCTAGTGACCTCCGTGACCTTGACCCATATTTTGAACCGTTATTGAGTGTCGACTCATTTGGTGTTGGTCCCAGGTCCATAGGTCGTACCATGCCTGAGATATGGGGCGTGACCCACTTTCAAAACACCCCCACGGAGACCTCTAATGCCCTAGGAATCGGAAAAAACATCAAGTGCCAAGAACTTGTGACTCTCTGTCAGTATGCCAAAAATCGACGAGATAGGGCAATTCGTTTTCGAGTTATCTTGCGGACAAAAAGTGATGAGAAGACAGAAGACAAGAAGAAGAAAAAAAAGGAAAAAAAAAAGAAAAAGAAACCGTACAAAAACAATAGTCTGTGTGTTTCACACAGACTGATAATGGAGAAAAAGAATTTACTACGACCAGTAAATTCAAGTCTATGTGAAAATGGTTAAAGCATCAGAAAAAAGGGTATAAAGAAGGAAAGTTTATGGGGGCGTATTTTCGAGAGTAAATTATTTTTAAAGATATTAGAAAGGGGTTTTCGTTAACAGGATTTAAAGATGTTCATACAGGAAACGGATAAATATTTCCAACAAACCAGTGCACAGCATTCAACGTCTTCGACCAAGGAACCAGAAAAGGATATTTTGAGCTCCGCCAACTTGTGTGAGTGTATAAATGAACTTCGGGAAGGCATCTGGTGCAAAAAAGTGATTTCGAGTAATTTTGAAAAATGCACTCAATGATCTATGGGTGGCCTCCGTGACCTTGACCAATAGTTTGAACCTTCATTGAGATTCGACTCATTTGGTGTTGGTCACAGGTCCATTGTTGGTCACAGGTCCATAAGTCATACACCATGGTTGAGATATCAGTGTAACCCACTTTCAAACTTTCTTTTTCACGCCCACTTATTAAGTGCAAAAATGCATGTATGAACTTCGGGAATGCATTAGGAGGTAAAAAAAATGTGAGTTCCAGCAGTTCTGAAAAAAATGCTCTTAATGAACCATGGGTGACCTCAGCGACCTTTACCCATATTTTGAATTTCCATTTGGTGTTGGACCAAGGTCCATACTTCATACCATCCTTGAGATATGAGTGTGGCCCACTTTCAAAAATGTTTGGCCACGCCCACCATTTTTGTGTAAAAATGCAGGCTTGAACTTCGGGAAATGCATTAGGGGGTCCAAAAATGTGATTTCCAGCAATTCGGAAAAAAATACTCATTAACCCCGGGTGACCTCAATGATTTTGACCCATATGTTGAACCCCCATTGTGTTTCGACTCATTTAATGTTAGTCCCAGGTCCATACGTCATATGATGCTTGAGGTATGAGCGTGACAAAATTTTTGGCCACACTCACTTATTTCGTGTAAAATGCATGTATGAACTACGGAAATGCATTAGACAAAAAATGTGATTTCAAGCAATTCTGAAAAGTGTACTCAATGACCCCTGGGAGACCTCAGTGACCTTTTCCCATATTTTGAACCTATTTTGAGTTTCGACTCATTTGCTATTGGTCCCATGTCAATACATCATACCATGTCTGAGATATGGGCGTGACCCACTTTCAAAACACCCCTACGGACACCCCTAATTCCCCAGGAATCTGATAAACATTGGTAGCCGAGTACTTGTGACTATCTATCAGTATGCCAAAAGGACAATTCGATTTCGAGTTAACGTACTGTCAATGAAGTGCATAGGGGAAAGAAGACAGGAGAATAAGAAGAATACGAAGAATAAAAAACGATAAAAAAACAATAGTCTGTGTGTTTCACACAGACGAACCAGAGACATAATTTACTGTGAACAGCAAACGCAAGTGTGTGTAAAAATGGTGAAAGCATCAGAACTAAACCCTTCCGAAAGAGAATTAATGGAGACTTATATTTTTAGGGGTGTAAAACATCTTTAAAGAAGTCAGAAATGCGATTCAGGCATAGCATTTAAAAATTTTAGAGATAATTTTAAAATAAATTAGAAATAAATTTAGTGCCCACCATTTAATGAATTTTAAGAGAATCGGAATTGGATATCGTGGAAAATCAGAAATACATTAGACGGATTTGAAATTGCATGGTCATTCGATGAAACACAGCCAACGACGGCTCATCGCACATTGGGAAGAAGGCGTAGCATTTTAACGTACTAAACCACCCATTAACCATACCACAACGGCTTCCAACCTCTTTCAACCTGTGTGTATCTCGAACTTGGATTATAGTTCTGTCCGTTTGAAGGAAACTGTGGCAACAGTTCTACGGACAGCCACTCAAAACGTTCAGTGTTTTTGGGTGTTGTTTAGGAACCCTGTCGAACTCAATCATACCATTCACAATTTCATAAACCGTGCGTGTGCCCAGTGAGAACCCCACTCGCATGTGCAGTATATAATTTTCCTATGCTACATGATAAAATGTGGAGTTCGTTTGGCCTTAGAGCAAAATATGTGGCAAAGATGCATATATCACGACTGCAAAGTTTATGGAAACTCCTTGAGAATTGGCCGAGATACATCGTTTTAATGACAGGATGCGAATTTGGTCCTTTTCAAACTAGTATGAAACACGGAATCTAGAGCATTGACTGCCCCTCTCTAGAAAAGACCTACTTAAAACCCATCATCCACCGCTAAGGGTGGAGATATGAGCCTAAATGAGACTTGCATCTTCAAGACCGTCACTAATGGATCATTTGAAATTTAGATTAACTTCCAAACTAAAAAGTGAACAAAAGTCGCGTTTGCTTTAATGGCGAAAAGTCGGTAATTTGGCCAGTTTGACATTAAAGTTAAATAGTATTATTAGACATACGCCATCTGTGTCCAACCCACTGAACGCAGTTAATTTGTTTAAGTATCCCTACCCGACATTCTCGTTGCTTTGTCGAGTGACAGTACCGCATGGGAGCCCCGTGGATTACGTGAAAACCGAGAAGACGATTTGTCCCTGTGTTATCCTCAGTGCAGCGATTTTTCCACTCACTACTAACCCGTATCCGTCAGCAGCCCATTTTGGCGTTATTCTTGTCTATTTGATGGACTGTTCAACTCTAACCGCTCGCACCGTTACACCTACAGAAAGATGCCCAGATCGACGGCCATTGATTAAGAGAGATTCCCATGTCATATATATGGTTCAGTTATTAGAAAAGCGTCACAGACATGAAAAGGAGGTGTGTTTCAAGTATTTACCGGACTCGTGGATTGGCTACTCATCCCCCTGGGGGGAACGTGGATAGCTATGTCTGTTAAACAGTGTTAGTTGTGAAGGGCTTCAAGATTTGAAGATATGAGACTGAAATGCTCTCGTGTGGATGATGTCGTGACACACCGTGGTTCCACTGGATAGAATCGGGAATTACATAGAGCATCTTGGCGTTCCTCCGTGCATCAAACTCTGATATTTCCTTCCTCTAACTCATGTAGATAAGCCAGAAGTCGTGTCGGAAAAGGCAGTGACACTCAAGGATCTTCAATAATGAAAAATAAGTAAAATTTGAGAAAAATAGGGCTTGATTCTATTTTCTGCCCTTTAGATATGGAATTTAACTCTTTCATCGTACCATGCTTGAGATATGAGCATGACCCACTATCAAAATGTTTGGCCGCGCCCACTGTTTTGAGTGCAACAAATGTGTGAAACGAGGGAAAGAATCAGGCAGTCAAAAATGTAATTTGCTTCAATTCTGATAAATGCTCTCAATGCACTCTGGATAATATTTAACCATATTTTGAACTTCCATTGAATTTCAACTCATTTGGTATTGTTACCAGGACCCGGGCCTATAGGTCATGCCATGCTTGAGATATGAGCGTGGCCCATTTTCAAAATGTATGGCCCTGCCCACCTTTTGGAGTGCAAGAATATACTATTCAAAAAAAGTAGGGGATATCCAAACTGATGTTGATATTTTCGGAAAATGGTACTGGATACGCGTGATTGGACACATCACTATGTTACCAAGTTTAGTGTGAATCATGAATGTCAACCTGCCCACGAAAATTTCGTGCAGGTTTTTCGCACGAGCGCCGCGTAAATGACTGTCGGGTACGTTTTGAAATTTTCATATGTACTGGTCGGGCTTTTTCGAGGTCTCGTCGTTTTTTTCTTGGTATAAACTCGTTCATCAATAGTTTCTGGTCGAAACATAAATTTTGAGGTATGGGAAGACTGACACGTGACGAACGTTTACGTGCCGTTGGCACGTTGGAAGTTAGCAACAGACAGACTACAGTGGCTCAAATTCTCAACGTTTCTCAATCGGCGATTAGCAGGTTGTGGTCACGCTAGCGCCAGACAGGCAATGTTGACGACAGACGTCGGCCAGGTCGTCCAAGTGCGACAACTGCTGACCAGGATCGTTTCATCCAAACCACAGCATTACGTAATCGCCATCAAAGCGGCTCAGAAATTCGACAGCAGCTGCACCGAACTACAGATGTGCGAGTCAGTGGTCAGACTATCCGAAATCGCCTACACAGCTGGAATTTGTACACTCGACGACCTCGAATAATTCCACGTTTGACTGAACGTCACATCGCAGCAAGTCGTAAATTGGTGTGGAGCACGACGGCGCAGGGACAATCGTCGGTGGAGCAACGTCATGCAGCTGGGGAAAGAACGATACTATGACGTAACCGTTAGGCAGCACGATCGTTTTGGTGGTGGATCGGTTATAGTGTGGGGAGGCAGAACCATGACAAGCAGAACGGCATTACATGTCATCCAAGGGTGTGTCACGGGGCAGTACTATCGTGACAACATGATACCAGCTCATGTGGTGCCATTTGCGCAACGTCACGGCCGTCGATTCATTTTCCAAGATGGCAATGCAAGACACACAGGGCCCATGTCGCTACAGTGTTCCTCACTACACTGCCCTGGACAGCACTAAGTCCAGACCTTTCTCCAATCGAGCACGTCTGGAATATGCTTGGCAGACGCCTACGACAACGCCACAGCTCCCTACCAATGTTCAGGAACTCGCCGCTGCACTGCAGGAAGAATGGAATAACACCAATCAAGCTGATATTGTACGTTTGGTGAGAAGTATGCCACGTCGGATCCGCTCTAGTCTCGCGAACCGAAGAGGATTTACAAGGTATTGAGGTCTTGGACTGAATGTGGTAAATTCTCTGACTGACCGTCCATGTCTTCTACAGGAAATGCGTGGAATGTGTGCTTGTCAGACACCCAACTATCGCTAAAATCATTAACCAGATGTCACAGTGCAATGCCTCCACTGTCTTTTTGATGAAAATATAAATATATTTCTTAATGTATCTCACATTTATCAAATATCCCCTACTTGTTTTGAATAGTACATATGTATGACCTTCCGGAAAACAGAGTTTAAAGATTTGCATACAAGAATTAGTTAAAATTTTTCAAGAGACCAGGTATGATTTCTGTGCACAGCATTCAACGTGTTCAAAAAGCAATCAGAAATGGACAGTTTTGGGCTCCGCCCACTGTTTGGAGTGAGGATACATGCATGAACTTCAAAAATGCAGGGAGGGGTGGGGCTACAAAATGCAATTTCCAGAAATTCTGAAAAAATCACTTAAATGACCGCGACTTTCCCTGGTGATCGGGGTCCATATTTTGAACCTCCGGCGAGTTTCTAGTCATATGATCTTGGTCCTAGACCACAAGTCATACCAGGCTTGAGGGAGGAGCCACTTTCAAACTCCGCTCACGTTTCTGATTGACGAGATACAAGGATGAACTTCGGGAGTGCTTTGTGGGGTCATAAAATGCGATTTCCAACAATTCTGAGAAATGCACTTAATGACCCTTCGGTGACCTCGGTGACTTTCACCAATATTTAGAACCTCCATTGTTTTTCGACTCATTTGGTGTTGGTTCCAGGTATAAGGGTCATAGTATCATGCTTGGGATATGAGGGTGGCCCACTTTCAATTTTTGGCCCAGACCATTTTTGGAATGTTAAAATACATGCATGCACTTCCGCAAAGTAGCATGGCGTTATAAAATACAACTTCTAGCAGTTCTAAAAACATACAGTCAATGACCTCTGGGTGTCCGCAGAGACCATGGTCCATATTTTGAAGCTCCAGTGAGTTTCGACTCATCTGGTATTCATCCCGTGTCCATGTTTCATACCATGCTTGAAATTTAGGCGTAACCCATTTAAAAGGCCCTTAAAGTCATCTCGGACCTTTACCAAAGCGTATTTGAACTGAAAACATGATGGGATCTTAAAAATTATTCCTTTTGTCTTCTGAGTGACAATGCGACTGTAAAGATTCAAAAGGTATTTCAGCCATCCTTTGAAAATTCAAATGTTTGTCAACTTGGCTTGAAAATGAATTTGTAACATGAAATTAAATAAACATATAATGTTATTCACGTGACATTTATAGTTTACTATATAAGGGGTTTGCTTATAAGAGATTCTCTCCTGGTTTCAATAATGGCAATAATGACAATTGTTTCAATGACTACAGTTGCAAATAAAAGTAGAAGCTGTGGACATTTTGTAGCCCAGAGCCACATTCGTGGCCCCAAATGACTACAAATCACAGATGGCTGAGTTCTGGAGACTAAATACAAGGATAACAAAAAGCATTGAGGTAGGGTAGTTGGGAGAGGACAGAAATATTACTACATCATCAAGGCATGCCTTCTATGAATGTGGTTGAAATACTAGAGAAACAGAATTCAATTTGATCAGAAAATTCGCGTCTGCGTGGAAATTGTGATAGCTTTAGAACTAAACTATATAGAAAAAGAAATAATGGAGACTTACTTTCTGAAGTAAAATATTTTTAAAGAAATCAGAAATGAGTTTTCGTAAACAGCGTTTAAAGATTTCCATACAGGAATGAGCAAAACATTTTCAAGAAACCAAACAAAACTTCTGTGCACAACATTCAGAGTGTTCTATAATAATAATAATAATAACTCTTTGGCCAGCCGCTGATTTGTCGCGGTCCTCATAGGAGAAGGCCATCATTCCCCCTGCACCCCACCCCCTCTTCCTCTCCTCTCCTCCCAGCATTCAGATATAAACTGCTTAATAAAGTCCCTCACTTCCTCTTTTTCAATTTCTTCAATAAGCATTCCTACCCTCTCCCTCGAGTCCCCCTTCAGCCATCTATCCTTTGTTTCTTCACCCCACTTCTGCATTATTCTTCCAGTAAATTTTATTCTATGAGGTATATACTGTGGGCATTCCAAGAGAAAATGTTCCAGGGTCTCCACTACTCCAGAGTGGCACATTTGGCATCCCTTTTCCCCATCTCTCCCAATTTTTCCCCGAAGCTCCAGTGATCTTGATCTCAGTTTGAACAGCAGTGACCCTCCAAAGGTGCCATCTAGGTACTTCTCAAAAGCTGGCTTTTCTTTATATTGTAACCCCTGCAGTGATCTTTTCACGCTAACCCCCGCTCGCCAGTTTCGATTGCAATCTTCCATGACTCTCTCTTTGACAAACCTTTTGCCTTCTTTCATTCCTACTTCTATGTTTGTGACCTCTATAGAGTAATTGTCCATTAGTTCCCTCACATGTTTTGACCACCCCGTTTCTATATTAGAATTCCAAATGGTATCGAGCATCAATTTGCACCACCGGTTGTCAGGCAGGTTTCTCAAGTAGTTAAAGTAACACAGTTTTCCCAAATCTACCCTGTCCTTGATTTTCATCCACCCAAGCTCCCCCCCTTACTGCTTCCAAAGCTGCAGCATTACTCGACCCTGTTATCCATTTGCCGGCATCATTCTGAGTACTTTCCAACTTCTTAATAACGGTTTGGTTTAATGGAATCACGTCCGTGCCATACGTTATACTTGGTAAACCCACCCTCTCACACAGTGTTTTCCCCACAAAGACCTTGTTGAAACTATTTTTCCCTAAAAGTTTTAGTTGGTTCAGAATTCTTTTCCCCTTCAGAATCAGTTTGGCTGAGTAATTTCTGTACACCCCTCTTCCCGTTATATTTATGCTTACCCCTAGATACTCATACTCTCCCGTTTCTCCTACAGTGATTTGTTTGCTTTCCCCTTCGGGGATTGAGAACTCCCCCACTCTCCATCTCTTCGTCATATCTACCTTGCGTCCAACGGGTATTACCTTGCTTTTATTTTCATTTAGTTCGAGCCGCCAAGTGTTCCCATATCTACCAACAATTTCCAGCAATTTCTCTAGCCTCTGTTCAGTTCTAGACATTAACACCATGTCGTCCGCAAAGAATAAGCCTGGTATCTTTATGTCTCCAACATTTACCCCCTCCGCACTCTGAATTAGTTCGTCCCCTAAATCTTTAACATACAATGTAAACAAAATCGGTGAAAAGATACACCCCTGCTTGAGGCCTATATCCATAGGGACTCGTTTTGTAGTGATACTCCCTAGACTGAGTTGGCTTTGCACATCTGTATACAGTGCTTTCATGATTCCCACAAAGTCACCCCCCAGTCCGATGCCCTCGAGCTTTCGCCACATACCTTCCCTCCACACTCGGTCGTACGCTTTTTTCACATCTAGAAATGCCAGAAACATCTTTTTCTTTTCAGCCTTTGTTGATTCTATCAGTTGGGTGAGTGTAAATAGGTGATCAGTGACTCTTCGTCCTT
Source organism: Pictodentalium vernedei (assembly GCA_031216915.1). Classification (NCBI taxonomy): domain Eukaryota; kingdom Metazoa; phylum Mollusca; class Scaphopoda; order Dentaliida; family Dentaliidae; genus Pictodentalium; species Pictodentalium vernedei. Next base: position 145,367,374 of record CM062290.1, on the reverse strand, counting down.
TCCTGAAACCATTTTGAATTTCTCCTAAAAAACCTTTCTCTTCAATAACTTCCTCTAGTCTACCGTATATGACCTTACAGAATACTTTTCCGATGTTACTACTAACTGATATCCCCCTATGGTTATCTAGAACTTCCTTATCCCCCTTTTTGTGTATGAACGACACCTTACTTTCCCTCCACTCTCTGGGGACCTCTTGCTTTCGCAGAGCCAGGTTGAAAAGGTTTGTCAGGACTTCAATAAGTGCCTCCCCTCCATTTTTGAGGAATTCGTTCGGAATTTCATAAGTCCCTCCCGCTTTACCATTTTTTAATTTCGAGACCACGTTCCGCACTTCTTCTGCCGTTATTTCGCTACATACACGATTGGATAGGTTCTCCTCCACCAGTGTATTTCTTTTTGGTGGGGACCCACTGCCCCATCGCCTATCGTTTATCTTTTCCCAGTGCTTGACTAACTCTGAAGCGATACGGCCTTTATCTTCTGTACTTTCCCCATCCACTTTGATACTCTGCACACTACTTTTCCCCCGTTTATTTACCCAGTTCCAAAATACGTTTGAGCTCGAACCCCCCGTTTTCTTTATTGTTCTGGCAAGACTGCAATTGCGCTCCTTCCTATTATTATTCTTTATCTCATTCACCTTTTTCCGTGCCAGTTCATATTCTCCTTTCATTAATCTGGTGTCATTGTTATCCACCCCTTTAAGCTTCCTACTTCTTCTGTAAGCAGTGCATTTTACCTTCCTTTCTTTTATAGCCTTTTCAGTCCCTCGTTAACCCTGTATCCAAGCTCTCTCGTTGGGACCCTCACCCTTCCTATACAATCCTTCCCTGCCTCTGTTAGGTTATTTACTATGCCATCTGAAATACTCTGGACATTTGCATCCCTAGGTATACATTGAAGATTTGGTTTTAGTTTTTCCCGAAACTGCTTCCAGTCGGCTCCTTGTTTTAGTCCCCAAACTTCCTTGAAGGTATTTCTGTCTCTATTCGTCTTTTTGCCCATAATCTTAACTGTTATCAGGTTGTGATCACTACCCCAGTCATTTTTTCCCTCGTCATCTATTTCTACATCTATAACCTCCCTCCATACGCTAATGTCAGTGAGTATATAATCAATTATTGTTTTCTTATCGTTCCTCTCCCAGGTCCATTTACCCTTACATTTCGCATCCCTGTTCAGGATCTTTAAACCAAGCTCTTTTGATAGGTCCAACATCTTCCTCCCATTCGTGTTAATTTTCCTATCACCTCCCTGTATGCCCTCCTCCTTATCCCCGATGTGCCCATTGAAGTCCCCCATTAGGACAATACTGAACCCTCTGCTTTCAAGCTCTGTGATATTCGATCTAAGAGTTGTATATATTGAATCATTCCACTCGGGCTTACTTCCCTCCACTGCTAAGTATACAACACCAACGGCAACACTCCTGCTTCCTAACTTGATTTTTGCCCAGACTATTTCATTGGATACTGGAATCTGAGTCCTTGCTTCTGTGAGATCTGTAATCAATGAAGGCTGTAATTCCTCTTTAGCGTAGATGCCAACACCCCCACCCCGTTTCTGACCCTCAGTTCGCCCAGCTCCTATCCACACGCAACCCTTCATCTGATCAACCCGCTCATCCCGTCGTATCCACGTCTCCCTTAGACCCATTATATCGAAGTCTCCTTCGTCCATCATTGTTGATATTTCGCTTACTTTCTTGTGCAGACCCTGGATGTTGCAGTACCCAAACTTAATGAATCTTTGGTTTTTTGTCATCACTGGCACATTATTATAACCCTGGTATGTCCCTGTGTTGTGCATGTTTGTTGTTCTTCCTATGTTCCCAGCATTTGAGCCCCTCTGGGTTATCGGCTGTGGTCCCCTACCCCCCTTTTCTCCAAAAAAGGCCCAGCCACCTGTAAATTTTTTTGGCCCAACAGGTCTGTACCCATCCTACTTAAATGCAATCCGTCTCGCCCATACAACTCTCCTTGTCCCCAGAATGAATCCCAGTGGTCAATGAAATGTATTCCCAAGTCTTTGCAGTGCTCTTCCAGCTCCTCGTTTAGTGCCATAATCCGCGAGTTCCTCTCATTCCCACCACCCATAACGGGGAGCACCCCTGAAACGATGATCCGAGCATTCCTGCTAAGTAGCTTACTAATTAGGTCCTTGTATGTGTCCAGCAAACGAACTGATTTCCTCCCCCTGTTGTTATTGGACCCCACATGTAATACCACTACCGGATCAGGCCACGACCCAGCTACAATACCGTCCACTCTATCCCTCAGGTCCTCCACTTTAGCCCCCGGAAAGCACAGAACTGTTCTATTTTTACTGTCCGGACCACAGACAACCTTGTCGATCCCCCGAACTATGCTACTTCCCGCAACCACCAACCTACTTTTGGCCCTCGCCCTATTTATCTCCTCTAATCTCCTATTGTTTACAGCGTCCTCTTCCTCTCCAACAGCCCCACTCGGAATCAATATCGGTATCGGTATCTTTGACCTAGGATTACTCCTATCCTTGTCCCTCCGTCTCTTGGCCCTGAACTACCTGGACTACTCCCCTGGTCTTCTCCCGGATCCCTCCTCCTTTTTCCTGGCCTAGACCCCAAGCTACTATCTGTTGCAACTACCTCCATCACCTCCTCTGTCTCTTCCGAATCGAGCACATCAAATCTGTTTCTGGTGCTGCACTCCCCACTGCCTTTGGACTTTACACCCCTATCTACCTGCTTCTCTGGCCCCCCTTTCCTACCACTTTTGATAGTCCACGCCAAACGCTTTACAGCATTGCTCCGGCCTGACCCCCCCCCCCCCCCCCCTCATCTGTCCTACGTACTTTTCTAGCAGCTCCCACCTCATCACCTACCTCATTCACATCAAAGGTTCTACCCCCATGTTTCCTCTTGGAACCACCGACAACCACCCACTTTTCTCTGAAAGCTACTTTCACAGGTGTAACTCCAGACAGCCCCGCCCTACCAAGTTTTCCCTTCAGCTCAGCAATCTCCCCCTCAAACTTAACAATTGTCTCAAGTAGGCGGAGGATTTCCTGACAGTTTGCACATACCTCTCCATATCCCATCGAACGACAGTCCCCATACATCATAGAACACTGTTTACAAACTTCAAGCCCAATATCGCCATCGGTGGCCCCACCAACCCGGCTCTGACCGACACCCCCAGTGACCTCTGTCTGCACGCCAATACTTACCCCGTTGGCACTGTTGACCTGGACCGCGATATTACACGTATTTACCTCCATACTTACCTCCGTCTGAACAGACTTACTCGCCATCATCAAGACAAAATTACGCGATCGGACAGGGAAACTGTAAACACGCGACACGCGACAAAAGGCAACACGACGAACCGTTCGACAACTTAGCGCTCACAGTTTTATGTAAGACCTCCTAACTTTGTCCCAGTTACTATACTAAACTAACTCCCCACAAAGTTGAATAAAATAACCTGAAAATGAAATATATATGATTAGTAAACAATAAAAATACTTAATTTCGATTCGTAACCAAGGAGACTTCTTCTGTATACTTGCCAAAGGAATCAGAATGGATATTTTAGCTCCGCTCACTTTTTTGAGTGAAAACATGCATTATGAACATCAGAGATACATTGAGGTTTATTTAAATGCAATTTCCAGCAATTCTGAAAAATGCACTTAATGACCCCTTTATGACTTGGACCCAAATTTTGAACCTTCAGCGTGTTTCAACACATTTGGTTTCGATTCCAGGTCCATAGGTCATGAAATGCTTGAGGTATGAGCGTGGCCGGGCCTACTTTCAAAATATTTGGCTCCGCTCACTTTTCTGAGTAATGAAATACGTATATGAACTTCGGAAATGCATTACGAGGGCATAAAATGAGATCTCCAGCATTTCCGAAAAATGCAAGCAATGGCCCTTGGGCGACCTCAGTGATTTTGACCCATATTTTGAACCTCCATTGAGTTTTAACATGTTCGGTGTTCGTCGTATGCATTAGGAGGCATAAAATGCTATTTTCCACAATTCAGAAAAATAAACCCAGTGACCCCCAGGCGACCTTAGTGCCCTTGACACACATGTTCAACCTCCATTGAGTTTCGACTCATTTGGTGTTGAACCAAGGTCCATATGTCATACCATTGTTATATGGGGCAAAAAAATGTAATTTGAAAGTGGATAATGAAATGGCTTTATGAACTTCGGGAATGCATTTGGGGATTATAAATGCAATTTCCAGCAATTAAATAAACTCAGTCACCCTTCGGAATCCCCGTTTAATAAATATTTTATTTATGTAAACAGAAAAGGGTTTGGCAAACAGGCGTCCCCAGTGACCTTGATTCATATTTTGATTTATATTTTGAAACTCCCTTTAATCTCTACTCATTTACTGTTGGACCAAGGTCCATAGGCCATAATATGCTTGCGATATGAGCGTGACCCACTTTCAAAATGTTTGACCCTGCCCACTTTTTAAGTACAAACATAAAGAACTTGTATGAACTTGAATACGATTTCCGGCAATTATGAAAAATTCACTCAATGAACCCCTGGTGACATTTTCCCATATTTTGACCCTCCATTGAGTTTCGACTCATTTACCAGGTCCATAGGTCATGCCATGCTTGAGATATGAGCTTAACTCTCTTTCAAAATTTCTGGTCTCACCCACTAAAAAATGAGTGTAAAGATACATGTATGTCCCTCATGAATGCATAGAGGATCATAAAATTCGATTTCCAACAACTCTGATAAATGCACTCAGTGAACTCTGGAATACTTCTGCGACCTTCATCCATATTCTGAACGTCCATTGAGTTTTGACTCAATTAGAGTTCGCTCCAGACCACTGGTCATAGTATGCTTGAGATATAAGTGTTGCTCACATTCAAAATGTTTAGGCAACACCCACTCTCTAAGTATAAAAATACAAGTATGGACTTTATGAAATTAATGCATTTGGGTGTTCATAAAATAAGATTTTCAGCAATTCTGTGAATGCAGGCAATGACCCCTGGATGATCTCAGTGACCTTGCCAACATTTCGAACCTCCATTGAAGCTCGACGCATTTGGCGTTCGTCCAAGTTCCAAATGTCATAAATGCTTGCGATATGAGCTGCCCCACTTTTAAAATGTTTAACCCCGCCCACCTTTTGAGTGTGAAAATACATGAGGTATTAAGGGGTTCATAAAATGAGATTTCTAGCAATTCTGTGAAATCCACCCAATGACCCATGGGTGGCCTTGTCCCATATTTTATAGCCATTGAGTTGCGGCTCATTTGGCGTTGGTCCCAGGTCCATAGGTCATGCCATTCCTGGGATATGTTCAAGTGAGGGAGCTAATAGAGAACAACTCATTGGAGATCTCGGACCTAGACGTAGGGGCAAACCAGGGTAAAAACATCGTCAGAGAACGGGTCAGTGAGGATGGTAACCTTAATTGGCGAGAGGGGGTCAAATCAAAGAGGTCTTTGGGTGTCCTGCGCGATAAAGAGAAGCCTGGTTTTGAAGAGTACCTTGATGACACCTTTGGGGTGGTCACTGTTGTTCAAGCTGAGGTCACGGTCCCTGGAGCTGAGGGGAAAAATTGAGAAAAACAGCGAAAAGGAGTGCCAGATTTGTAATTTGGGCGTGGTGGAGCCCCTGGAACACTTTCTTCTATAATTCCCAAAATGCCAGTCTAAAAGAATAAGATTCACATGGAGTATAATGGGGAAGTAGGATGGGAGAATGAAGGACATGTGGTTTGTGAGAGACTCAAAGGAGAGGGTTAAAATGTTAATCGGAGAGATTGGGAAGAATGGGGCAAGGGATGCCATCAAGCAGTTCGTCTTCGGGTGTTGGGAGGAGAGAAGAAGCGTGGGAATAGGGAGGCAGTTGTGAGTATGGGGTAACCAAGGCCTTCTCACCCGAGAACCGCGACAAATCAGCGGCCGGCCAAAGTGTTATTATTATTATTATACATGTATGAACTTTCAGGGTCAGGGAATGCGACTTTCAGCAACAAATACACTCAATGACCACATGGTGACCTCAGTGGCCTCGACCCAGATACTGAACCTCCATTTAGTTTCGACTCATTTTGTGCTGGTCCAATGATCATGTTTGAAATATGAGCGAGAACCAATTTCAAAATTTTGGCCCTGCCCACTTTTGAAGTGTAAAAATGAAAACGTGCATGAACTTCGGGAATGCGTTAGGGGGACACAAGATGCAATTTCAGCAATTCTGAAAAATGCACTCAATGACCACTTGGTGACCTCAGTGACATTGAATCATTATTGAACCTCCGTTGAGTTTCAACTCATTTGGTGTTGGCCCCAGGTCCACAGATCAAGCAATGCCTGAGGTATGATCATGACCCACTTTCGAAACACCCAAAGGGACACCACTGCTCCATGAACCTGAAAAATATAGGTGGCCGAGCACTAATGACTGCCTGTCAGTAGGGCTGCACGGTATTACGGTATACCAGTTGGTACCGGTATTGAAATCGTGACCGGTTAAAAACCGTCCATCAAAAATGAATACCGGTATTTTTGGCCATTGTATTATGATTTGAAATTCGCGTTTTTCTGAAATAAAGATATAATAATGCGCGAAAATAGGGAGAACACATATTAAATGCAAGGGATATCATCAATAAAAAGATGAATGAAAGGTTTTAGCGCGCCGAAGGCGCGCAGGGACGATGTGGGATTTACATCAATAAAAAAGATATTTTTGGAGTTATATATAGAAGTATTACTTACTGCCCTGGGGAAATGAGTGGTTTGAATGGATTCAATGGAAGACTAATCTATGTCCTCAAAGTTACTAAACCCATCGTTACGAAAATAAGCCATAAAATTATTAGTCTGTTTACTCGATTTCATTTGATAGAAACTCGGTTACAAGTAAATTAGTCTTTGTCAGTTTAACTCCTGCAAAAACATGGTCGACCTCTTTTGTCTCGATAAGCGTTTAATTATTGAGCCAGGCTATTGTTACCAACACTGTGTCAATTGCGTGTGTGTGGCTTTATGAAAAACAGTGGCAAACAAAACAATAATATATTGTCGGTCTACTTTTTTATCAAAACAACATCTGTCCAATTGATGGAATTGTAAGGGCCTGGTTACACAAACGACAAAGCTATTAAACAGTATATTTCTACTCTAATTCAGTTTGTAAATCACAAATAATCCCAAATCATGGAATTTGTAACCAAACCCAAAACAACTTCAGTTATTTGGTCGTACTTTGGGTTTGAACCAGGAAATGACGGAAAGCCGAAAGATGAAACCAAACCTATTTGTAGAACATGCAAGAAAGAATTTGTTTCTCGTGGTGGAACACGTCAAATTTAATTGCACATTTGAAGACCTTTAATCCTATTTTATTTTCACAAGTGTCCTCTAAAAAACGAAAGAGGGAATCCGAAGTACCAACACTGATCCAGGGTCCTTCCACTAAGTAACCCACCATTTCTGCTTCAAATGCCAATATGACAAATTATGAGAAGAACTCAAATTGCTAGAACCAGTTGACTAAATCAGTCACAAGATATCTTGCTAGTAACATGGTATCAATTTACACTGTCGAACAACCACATTTCAGACAGATGCTGCAAACATCTGATCATCAGTATAAGCTTCCTGGACGTAATTGTTTTAGTGACACGGCTATACCTGCCTTGTACAATGAGATTCGCGAACGTGTTCAGAAAGAGGTTAGTGAAGCCCAGTTCTTCTCACTAACAACTGATTTGTGGTCTTCTGTTGGAATGGTGCCGTATCTTGGATTGACTATCCACTTTATTGATAATGACTGGAATTTAAATTCAAGTGTTCTAGAAACTTTATATTTCCAAGATAATCATACAGGTGAGAACATCTCAAATGTTCTTAACGAGACATTACAGACATGGCATTTTGATTCAAGTAATTTGGTGTGCGTAACAACTGACAATGGGTCGAATGTTTTGAGTGCTGTTAAAACATTGGACTGGTCACACCTATCTGGGCTGTCAGTGTGCAAACAAGCAACGAGATAGGAAAATTCACATTCGAGTTATTGAGCGCAGAAGCAAGTGGGTAGAAGATAGATGAAGGAAGATGAAGAAGAAACGAAAACGAAAGAGAAAAAAGAAAACGAGACTGTATAAAATCGAAACACACAGACTGATTACACAGTTCAATATGTTTAAGATAAAACTTGTAATCACTGATTACTATTCTGAATCGTTGCTTCTGAAGTCATATTCAATGACCATATGTTTCATCTTGTACTTGCGACTTGTTAAAATAATTGTTTATATTATATGCTTCCATGTAAAATACAATAAAAGCAGGTAAAATACCACGCATTTTCTATTTTTTACGTTTTGAAATATCAACTGTGACAGCATATTTAGCACTGGTTACACTTAAGAAAGATACAATTATGGCATGTGTCCAGATCGCTGTGGAAAACTAAATAAACTTTGAAACTTTCTTAAAGAATTTGTGAAGGATACTAATCATAATGCATATGTATCAACAACGAAAAAAACACGAAAAAACAAAAGCTAAACGTTTAAAATAATAAGAACATTTATATCCTCTTTTCGTGTAATGGTTGAAAGGATTCCACTCGTGGAGGCGACAAATAGATTATTTTAACGCGTCCCTTTCGCTCGCGTGAAATTGTTTCGATATTCTAGATGTGAAAAAAGATTACGACCGAGTGTGGAGGGAAGGTATGTGGCGAAAGCTCGAGGGCATCGGACTGGGGGGTGACTTTGTGGGAATTATGAAAGCACTGTATACAGATGTGCAAAGCCAGCTCAGTCAAGGGAGTATCACTACAAAACGAGTTCCTATGGATATAGGCCTCAAGCAGGGGTGTATCTTTTCACCGATTTTGTTTGCATTGTATGTTAAAGATTTAGGGGACGAACTAATTCAGAGTGCGGAGGGGGTAAATGTTGGAGACATAAAGATACCAGGCTTATTCTTTGCGGACGACATGGTGTTAATGTCTAGAACTGAACAGGGGCTAGAGAAACTGCTGGAAATTGTTGGTAGATGTGGGAACACTTGGCGGCTCGAACTAAATGAAAATAAAAGCAAGGTAATACCCGTTGGACGCAAGGTAGATATGACGAAGAGATGGAGAGTGGGGGAGTTCTCAATCCCCGAAGGGGAAAGTAAACAAATCACTGTAGGAGAAACGGGAGAGTATGAGTATCTAGGGGTAAGCATAAATATAACGGGAAGAGGGGTGTACAGAAATTACTCAGCCAAACTGATTCTGAAGGGGAAAAGAATTCTGAACCAACTAAAACTTTTAGGGAAAAATAGTTTCAATAAGGTCTTTGTGGGGAAAACACTGTGGGAGAGGGTGGGTTTACCAAGTATAACGTATGGCACGGACGTGATTCCATTAAACCAAACCGTTATTAAGAAGTTGGAAAGTACTCAGAATGATGCCGGCAGATGGATAACAGGGTCGAGTAATGCTGCAGCTTTGGAAGCAGTAAGGGGGGAGCTTGGGTGGATGAAAATCAAGGACAGGGTAGATTTGGGAAAACTGTGTTACTTTAACTACTTGAGAAACCTGCCTGACAACCGGTGTTGCAAATTAATGCTCGATACCACTTGGAATTCTAATATAGAAACGCGGTGGTCAAAACATGTGAGGGAACTAATGGACAATTACTCTATAGAGGTCACAAACATAGAAGTAGGAATGAAAGAAGGCAAAAGGTTTGTCAAAGAGAGAGTCATGGAAGATTGCAATCGAAACTGGCGAGCAGGGGGTCAGCGTGAAAAGATCACTGCAGGGGTTACAATATAAAGAAAAGCCAGCTTTTGAGAAGTACCTAGATGGCACCTTTGGAGGGTCACTGCTGTTCAAACTGAGATCAAGATCACTGGAGCTTCGGGGAAAAATTGGGAGAGATGGGGAAAAGGGATGCCAAATGTGCCACTCTGGAGTAGTGGAAACCCTGGAACATTTTCTCTTGGAATGCCCACAGTATATACCTCATAGAATAAAATTTACTGGAAGAATAATGCAGAAGTGGGGTGAAGAAACAAAGGATACATGGCTGAAGGGGGACACGAGGGAGAGGGTAGGAATGCTTATTGAAGAAATTGAAAAAGAGGAAGTGAGGGACACTATTAAGCAGTTTATATCTGAATGCTGGGAGGAGAGGAGGGGAAGAGGGGGTGGGGTGCAGGGGGAATGGTGGCCTTCTCTTATGAGGACCGCGACAAATCAGCGGCTGGCCAAAGAGTTATTATTATCCACTCCAGCATAGAAGATATCGTCTATGTTTTTCATGTACAACAGTACAAACATTTAAAATCATCGTGCCTCCTGATGAAAACAAAACATTATTGATTATCGCATGGTTTACATCGCTTGAATTGAATGCAGCGACCAACAAATATTCACCAGGTTTCCAGGCTTAGTGTGTGGTGTGGAAAGTCGGATGACATCATGGATGATCTCGTGTGATGTCATTAATCCCATGACCAGTGATGTCATGTGAGGTTGTCATATCAACCCGAGTGGGAGCGCAGTGGCTTAGTGCTTGCGGTATTGGGCTTCAAACCGAACGGTCTACGGTTCAATCCTCACCAATGATAACTGAGTTGTGTCCTTGGGCGTTGTGTCCTTGTGTCCTTGGGCAAGGCACTTAATCCCGATTACCCACGTGGGGGGGGGGGGTAGGTGGGGGTGGGCAGGTGACGCTGTGTACTGAGACGTACTGCACGTTGAAGGTACCATTGTCTTCAACAAAGCTAATCCTGCTTGTGCGTAGTACGTTGGGGAGTCTGACAGTTGCTCGATTGTTCTCTCCGGGTACTTCGGCTTTCTCCATCCGTAAAACTGTCCGATACGAGGTGACACTGATTGTTGAAAGTTGTAGAAGCCCAATAAATAACTAAATAAATAAATATCAGCCTGAGTGGTCGACCAGGTCATGGCATCGTTACTGCGGTGATACGTGTAGTTATTGCACATGCGAAACGCGTGTTAGGGTGACAAGTGTTTCCGTCGTCTATTTTACACAACCCAATGGCGCCACGTGGTTTGTATGGGGCTGAAATGCCAACAGCAATAGCGTAGTGTGCCTGGAGGGTATGCTCTATTCAATGGGAGTATGCTTAATTGCCAGAAACAACCCAATAACGTCCAAAACATTACCAACATGGACCGCGAAATCATCTAGAAGACATCCATCACTAGTCACATGAATGATGTTTATCATCCGTATATCATTTAAACGAGGCACATTTCCACATGATATACTACTTCTTTTGATGGAACAATTTTTACACCACAATTGTGTATGCATTCAACCTTACACGATACAATACGGGCATTGGGAAATGTTCTATACACATCACGCGTGGAATCTGGATTATGCAGAAGAGCGTCGTGTAAGAACGCATCCGATTTGACGTTAAGCATCCATGTGACGTTATAACGTGCATGAAATCCTTCGACCTATAGTGTAAAGCTTCTTCTGCGGTTAAAAACAATTCACACCTATAGTAGGAAGTTGATCCAACTTGACCTTTGACATGATGCAATTTGCTAACTCCGATACATAATCAAACATACGACGTTTTGCGGTACTATCTACTGTGTGAACTGACTTATTAAGTATAAATTTACCTATAGTTAAATATTTAAAATAAAATTTACGAATTATTAATAATAATCTGACTGACTGACTCGGCAAGCCGAGTGGTTAAAACCCTTATCCAACTCGTGGTTTGAATCTGATTACCGGCCCTAGTACCTATTTATTCTATATATTACGGATTGATATTCCCTTCATCACAGATGCGTGTATAAAACATTGATATGTGCGATAAAGTACAATAAAGTAAACACGATAGATTTTATCAGTCAGTCAATATCGCATGGCTTATCTCCATATGATGCGTTTGAATTATACAAAGTGAAGTATGTTTGTGTACAATTATCCACACCGGTGCAACACTTCATCATTGGCAGACATCCACGCAAAAGGTGAGCTGACATAAACTTAACGTTGGCCACCGCTTTCTTCAAAAAACCGAACAATGCTGTGCTTTTGCTTTCTTCAGAATTGATAATAATAATAACACTTTGGCCGGGCGCTGATTTGTCGCGGTTCTCGGGTGAGAAGGCCATGGTTACCCCTGTACTCCCAACTGCTTCCCTATTCCCACGCTTTTTCTCTCCTCCCAGCACTCGGAGACGAACTGCTTGATGACATCCCTTGTCCCATTCTTCCCAATCTCTCCGATTAGCATATTAACCCCCCTCCTTTGAGTCTATCACTAACCACATGCCCTTCATTCTCCCATCCCACTTCCCCATTATACTCCCAGTGATTCTTATGGTTACCCCTGTACTCCCAACTGCCTCCCTATTCCCACGCTTTTTCTCTCCTCCCAGCACTCGGAGACGAACTGCTTGATGACATCCCTTGTCCCATTCTTCCCAATCTCTCCGATTAGCATATTAACCCCCTCCTTTGAGTCTATCACTAACCACATGCCCTTCATTCTCCCATCCCACTTCCCCGTTATACTCCCAGTGAATCTTATCCCTTTAGACTGGTATTTTGGGCATTCTAGAAGAAAGTGTTCCAGGGTCTTCACCGCACCTAAATTACACATCTGACACTTCTTTTGACTGTTTTTCCCAATTTTGCCCCTCAGCTCCAAGGACCGCGACCTCAGCTTGAACAACAGTGACCCCCAACGGTGCCATCAAGGTACTCTTCAAAACCAGGCTTCTCTTTATCAGGCAGGCCACCCAAAGACCTCTTTGATTTGACTCCCTCTCGCCAATTGAGTTTACCATCCTCCATGACCCTTTCTCTGACGATTTTTTACCCTGGTTTGCCCCAACGTCTAGGTCCGAGATCTCCAATGAGTAGTTCTCTATTATCTCCCTCACTTGAACCATCCATCCTGTCTTGACATTTGAGTTGAAAATTCTCTGAAACATTACTTTACACCATCGGCTGTCGGGGAGATTTACCAAATAATTAAGATAACCGAGTTTCGGTAAGTCTATCCTGTCCTTAATCCTCATCCACCCAAGTTCACCCCTGATTGCTTTTAGTGCTGCGGCATTACTCGACCCTGTTATCCATCGGCCTGCATCGTTCTGCAGGGTTTCCAAGCTCTTTACAGCCGTCTGCTTTAGGGGTACCACTTCCGTACCAAAATGGTTTTCTCCACGAAAACCGTATTGAAACTGTTTCTCCCTACAAGTTTCATTTTGTTAAGGATTCGCCCCCCCCCCCCCCCCCCCCTTCAGAATCAATTTATTTGTGTGGTTTCGGTAGATGCCTCTCCCTGTGATGTTTATATTTACTCCCAGATACTCGTAGTCACCTGTCTCTCCTACACTTAGAAGTTTGCTACTACCTTCGGGAATACAGAACTCCCCTACTCTCCACCTTCGAGTGGGGTTCACTTTGCGGCCCACAGGTATAACTTTGCTCTTGCTTTCATTAAGTTCGAGTCTCCATTTGCTCCCATATTTCCCAGCATTTCGCTAGCCCCTCTTCGCTTTCTGACACTAGCACAATATCGTCTGCAGCCCTGGGATCTTCAAGTCACCCCCCCCCCCCCCCTGCTACTCCCTCGTCGCTATGCAGGAGTTCATCTCCTAAACCTTTGATGTACAATGCAAAGAGAATTGGCGAAAGGATACACCCCTGTTTAGGCCCATTTCCATTGGCACACGTTGTTGTTATGTTACCCAGGCTAAGTTGATTCTGTACATCTTTATATAATGCTTTCAGAATTCCAACAAACTCGCCTCCCAAGCCCAAAGTCTCAGGCTTTCGCCACATACCCTCCCTCCATATTCTATCGTAAGCCCTTTTTACATCCAGAAAGGCCATAAACATCTTTTTCTTTTTTGCTTTCGCGGATTCTATCATTTGGGATAGCGTGAAAAGATGTTCAGTGACTCTCCTTCCCTTCCTGAATTCATGCTGAATCTCTCCCAAAAAACCCTTCTCCTCAATCACCTCCTCTAATTTCCCATACAGGACTTTACAGAAAACTTTTCCAATGTTGTTACTGACAAAGATTCCTCGATAATTATCCAAAACGTCTTTTTTCCCTTTTTGTGAATAAATGTCACTTTGCTTTCTCTCCACTCTTTTGGGACCTCCTGTTTTTCTATGGCTAAATTCAATAGGGCATTTAGGCTTTCTCGGAGTTCCTCTCCCCCTTTTTTTGATAAACTCGTTAGGAATTTCGTCCACCCCTCCCGCTTTTCCATTCCTTAATTTTGAACTCACCTTTCGCACCTCCTCCGTTTTAATTTCCCTGCACACGAAGTTCGATAGATTTTCTTCGACCTAGTTCGGACACTCCGGTGGATTCCCCATGCCGCATCGCTTATCGTTTACCTTTTCCCAGTGCTTGACTAGTTCTGATGCGATTTGGTGTTGAGCGTCTGTAACTTTGCCATCCACTTTAATACTCTGTGGATTACGTCCTTTGTTACGTTTATTCACCCATTTCCAAAATAGGTTCGAACTCGCCACCCCCCCCTCCCCCCCCCCTTATTATCGTTCTAATAAGACTGCTATTTCGCACTCTCCGATTATCGTCTTTAATCTTATTTTCTTTATTTCGTGCTTGTTGGTATTCTTCCTTTGCTACCATGGCCTCGTTGCTTTCCGTCCTCTTGAGTTTTCTACTTCTGCTGTGTGCAGCACATTTAGCTTTTCTACCGTTTATAGCCCTTTTCAGTTCTTCGTTCACTCTGTACCCAAGTTCCCGTGTTGGAACCCTAATCTTTCCTACACTTTCATTCCCTGCCTCCACTAGGCTCGCAACTATGGCGTCAGCCATTTTCTGGACACTGGGCCCCTTGCGTAAGGTTGCAAGCTTTGGTTTCAATTTTTCTTTGAACTTCGCCCAAATCTCCTTGAAGCTTCCTTTGCTTTTTACTAGGTTTTTGGCCCTCATCGTCACTGTAATCAAGTTGTGATCACTATCCAACCCCCTTTTACCCTCATCATCCACTTCTACCCCTATCACATCCCTCCATAAATTCATATCTGTGAGAATACAGTCGATTATTGATTTTCTGTCGTTCCTCTCCCTGGTCCATTTCCCCTTACACCTCGCGTCCCTATTCAAAATCTTCAGACCGAGCTCATTAGCGAAGTTCAACAGCTTCCTTCCATTCCTGTTGACTTTCTTGTCCCCGCCATCTATGCCTTCTTCCTTATCACCTATGTGTCCGTTAAAGTCACCCATCAAAATTATACCGAGCCCCCTGTTTTCGAGTTCTGTGATATTGGACCTTGGTGTTAAGTATATCGAGTCATTTCACTCGGGTTTGTTTCCCTCCACGGCACAGTACACAATCCTAAGGGCAATAGTTTTGTTTCACAGATTGATCTTTACCCGTCCAATTTCTTTCGATACCTCACCCGAGGTGCTGACGTCTTCAAGGTTTGTGATCAGCGACGGTTTTAAATCCTCTTTAATGTACATGCCTGCTCCTCCCCCTTTTCTGGCCTGTCGTTCGCCCGACACCTATCCACACGCACCCCATTACTTGGTCTACCCGTTCCTCGTGTCTTAACCACGTCTCGCTTAAGCCCATCACATCAAAGTCCTCTGCCTCGATCAATGTAGCAGTTTCACTTATTTTCCGGTGGAGACCCTGGATGTTGCTATAACCCACTTTCAGGGTACCGAGATTCATTGGCTTCCGCCTACTGGTCCCATTGTTTTCTGATGCTACCCTTGGGAAACTTATTCTGTCCCCCTCACTCATGTTCACCCCACCTGTGTCCACTCTTGCTATACTTGCCTCTGGCCTCCCATCCCGCTTCTGTCAAAAAAAGGCTCCGCTGCTCGTAGAATTTTATCCCCAATACACGTTTGACCATCCTGCTAAGATGCAGCCCGTCACGCCCATACATGCTCGCGTTGTCCTTAAACGTGTTCGTTCCAGTAGTCGATAAAGGGTATTCCCAGGTCAACACAGTAGTCCTCCAACTCCTCATTCAGCGCTAAAATCCCTGAGTTCCGTTCGTCCCCACACCAAGGACTGGAAGGACCCCGGATACAACCACACTTGCATTCCTACTTAGCAGTTTGCTGACTAAACCCCTGTACGACTCCAGCAAACTTACTAACTTTCTTTCCCTGATATTGGTGGTTCCCACATGGACCACCACTAACGGATCCGATCCTGAACCTGAATCTGCCACAATACCATCTACCCGGTCGCTCATATCCTCCACCTTCGTCCCCGGAAAGCACACGACTGTTCGATTAGAACTATCGGGACCACAGACCACATTGTCAATCCCACTTTTGCGATACCGTGTGATAACTGACAGCCGAGGTTCAGCGGTAGACAATTGCACAACTTCTGTGAATTTCCGGTACCGCCAGGTCTACCTGGCCTCTCCGAGCTCCGGTAAGCCTGCTGATGTGGAGTTGGACAAAATGGTTATACCAGGATTGGTGTGTACATTCAACGTTACTCGATACAAGACATAAATTGAGAAATGTGCTAGGGATACCACGTTTAGAATCCGGCTAACGTTTTGAAAGACATGTAAGAACGCATTTGATTGGTTGTTCCTCATCTGAGTGACATTCTGACGCGGGTGAAATTCTTCGACATGTGAAGTAAGAAAGTAAACAGTTAAAGGTGATATTTTTCTTTAAAAATATCTGCTTCATCCACTTAATTCAAATTTAATGGTGGCATAAATAAAGAAAACAATTTGGGTAGAGTACAGGAGACAGGAACCAAAGACACTTGTATGAGGTTTTCCTGAATTTCAGTCGCGTCTTCGGCGTCGTAGATTCCCGTTTCTCGTTTCTCGTACTCCACCCTCCTCCTTGTGCTCTGTCTTAACCCTTTACCCAACGTAACGGCCAAAACCAGCCAGCGCTATTCACAAACATCACCATTCAATTTTCATTATTTTTTTCTTAATTTTTGTCTCAAAAACGTAGCTTATGACCCTCGTTGGAACGAGCGCATCGAACTCGTTCCAATGGCGGGTCATATGCCATGTTTCTGACGCAGAAAATGAAAAAAAATAGTTAATCAAGAATTTTATTTGCAAGTATCGTCTGCCTTTCGTGTTAGGTAAATGGTTCATAATTAGACAACGACTAATAATAACGGTGTAATCTGCCAAAACTATGTTTTCCAGTTATAGAATGATGGCAGATCTGCAACAGCGTTGTTCTCAAATTTGTTCGACTGATGACACATGGAAACATAATCATGTCAACAGAAGGAATCAGAAGGTTTCTTACAGACTTATCTTCAGTTTGTGAAAAACCCGTTATGATAGCTTCAAACTGCGATAAAACCGCGAGCCGCGATCTAATACTTAAAATATCACGATTTATTTTTTATATTTGGAGAAACTTGAAATATGTTTGTTACTCTGGAGCACAAGTAACTTTATCGAGTTTTGGTTCATCGTTACGACCGTACAAAATACCATTGAAAGCTGAAGGCTGCTCCAAATCAGTCTCTGTTGCAAATATTTCGGTTAGTCAACTTTTTTACTAGGTAAAATGATATTCTCTGTGTGCAACCAGTACATGACCAGCAGCTGCGGCTCAATGTCTCGCGCATTTCGTCTGAATGTTCACCACCACACAAATGTAGGCGGGGCCTGGTGTACCAGAAAGTATAGATGAACTTTAGGAATTGAGGATATATACAGCACAAATAAGGTTTTGAATCATCCTAAACAGTTCGGTGTAAATGGAAAAAACGAAACAATAATACAAACCATATATCAAGTGAATACAAGGTCATCTATTGACAAATGAATGATTGTTTACAGACAAATTCATTGAAGCATTCTGCAGTTTCAGATCCAACGATGCAATGTACAGATATTTGCTATTTCATTTGATTTTCAAAACACCTCCCATGGCCCGGTTATTGGTGGCTATGGTGTAAACAAGCCGAAGGATGCTAAGCGTAAGATTTAAGCTAAATTCAAACACAGAAACCCAGGATTGTAAATTCCAAAAACAAAAAAGGTAAATGAGTCATTATAGTCCGTGTTGTTTTTGATCCCTTTTAAGCAAACAAAACATCAACGCCTAACTTATTTAATTTATTTCGTTGCTTGCCACATTGATTTGAATAAAAAGAAAAATCACGAGTAGTGCAGTAGGAAAATTATAATACCAAGAGGCGTCGCAAGGATTTGGAGATTATCGCTCATGGGTGTGCATGGGCCCAAATACGCACCAATCAAGGCGAGGCACTGCTAGGGACCATTATAGACTTCCACATACAAACATCTCGAATCATCTTGAAATATCAAAAGAAAAAGCCTTTGACGCAAATGAACACTCCATAATTATGACAGGTGATTTCAGCAAACGAAATTCACTGTACGAAACGGACGTATTAAAGAACTCCTCAACCAGTTTAATCTTTTTTTTTTTTTTTTTTCATATTTTTTTTATTCAGATATCCATTGTTTGTAAACAGAAAAGAACAGAATTGTATACATGATTTCGCATACATATGGCAAAATTACAAAGAATATTGATATTGGTACACCATTACCGCACTGAGAAGCACAAGTGGTGTATACCTGTCAAAGATATATGTACATTTCTCAAAGCTGTGTAAAACGAACTCCTCTCAGAAAAGGAATGTGTCAACCAAAACGTCCATGGCACCTACGAGAGAAACCCGTCCATCAGCTCATAATATTAAGGCCTATACTATGACTTGCATCCTCTACTTTCAAGCTACTAAACAAAGCACGAACAGCTAGCAGGTTGTGCACGTCCCGTATTTAGGCACAGATCAAACACTTGACCAGGTTCCATCTTTCCTTTAGTCCATTGGCTCCTATAGTGGAGCCTTACTAGAGCTAGTTACAAGAAGCCTCAATGTTGCACGTGCTTGTTCTTTTTTCTTCTTCTCTAATCTTTCCTTTCTTATTTTTCCTTATCTTTCTTTCTATTTTATAGGGGAATGCTGGAAGACAGCCAATCTGGCTATGTTTTTCCCTGCCAGTATACATGTGTATCCTATACATAATAGTTTGTTATTGTTAAATAAATACTGTAAATATATGTGGATGTATATATTATTGTAATAGAAACTTGTCTTGTGGTAATTATTGACTATGTAGTTATCGGAGAATAAATTAAATTTTATTCCTAGTATTGTGAAAGAATTCCCATGGTTCCAAATAACCCTTTCGCTTACTGGAATTTCTTCGCCGGAACCCCGTTTCGAGCCAATCCAAATCGCTTGGGTCTTATCAAAGTTGGCTTTTAAGCCTGATATTGATGAAAACATTTTACTATTTCCAGGGCATTATTCAAAGAGTAGCCATCATCACTAATAAAAAGCGTGGAGTCGTCGGTATACTGACTAATTAAATATTCTGAATCATTAATTTTTATACCATTAATCTCGGGGTTATATTTTAGGGCTGCGTACAGAATCTCGTTTACGAATAAAAAGGTACGGAGAAAGTGGGTCGCCCTGCCTAACACCTCTTTGAATATTAAAACTATCTGAATAGTGGCCATTGTTTAAAACACAACTGGAGCAGTTGTTATAAAACGTTCGAAGCCATCCTATCATTGATGAGCCAAAGTTAAAAAATGTCATTGTCTTCTCCATAAAAGACCATTCAATAGAATCGAAAGCTTTTGCAAAGTCTAGTAGAACGAGGATCCCGGAGATGCCTTTTTCATATTTTGTTATTTTGTTTATTAAATCAACAGTAGTCTCGAAGATTCTCCAATGTATCTGACTTTTATGAATCCAAGTTGAGTGTCTGAAATAAGCTTTGGAAGAACACTTTTCATACGATTAGCAATAGAAGCAGCACCAATTTTTGTATCTACATTAAGCAAAGATATAGGCCTCCAATTCTTTATGTACTTTTTAGATTTTTTCTGCTTTGGTATACGCGTGATAACACAATTTCTCTGGGTTATTGAAAGGTCTTTAGAAGAGTACCTGTGGTTGAGTGAGTTGATCAGAAAATGACCAATATCCTTTCAAAAGAACTTGTAGAATTCGGTAGTGAACCCGCCTGAGCCCGGAGTTTTGTTGTTCTTCATGGATTTGAGAGCTTTCACCCCTTCAGTGGGAGAGATAGGTCCTTCAAGGTAAGTTTCTCCTCGTTTAGAGAATTTAAGAAAGGATTGTTTTTATCAAAAAACAGTTTTTCGGTATCAGCAGAGGTTTCTCTGTGGATTTTGGAAGTATAGGGGCTTTGGTAGAAATTTTTCTGTTCCGTTATTATTTCTCTTATGTCAGTTACTTCCGAGCCGTCATCTTTTATAAGAATTGGGATTGTTTTTTTCTGTATAGTGCCTTTTTCCAAGTTACAGAAGTATTGCGTTGGTTTTTCATCCTCCACTTTTCATTTTGATTTGGTTCTCATTATTATGCCCTGCAGTTTTTGGGTTCTTAGTTTTTCCAGCTCAATTTCCAAAGTCTCAATCTCATTTCAAACGAAAGTATCACCATTGTCTAATTTACCATTCAAGTCTTGTAACTTAGTTTCTAATTCCTGCTGCTTTTGGTCGGATTTGCGTTTACGGAATGATCAATAGGCTATCGTTTTGACTCGAATCATGAGCTTTAAAGTTTCCCAGAATAGCTGGTTATTAATATTAAAATTACCATTATTGTTAATGTATTGGGCTATTGTGTCTGCTATCACCTGTTTGACGGTATTTACATATTCCGGATCACTCAACAGGCTGTTGTTGTACTTCCAGATTCCTTTCCCTCTGGGTTGGTTATTGAAAGAGAAACTGACGCTCACTGGATTGTGATCAGAACGATACCTAGTATGTATGTCTGCTTTTTTAAAAAAAAGTTTGCAAGTCGGATGACATAAAAAAACAGTTTAACCTTGCCATTTTATTTTATTTCCGGCCCTCTCCAGGTAAAACGTCTTTCTTCTGCGTTTTCCAACCGCCAAACATCGTTTCAATCAAATTTACCCATAAGAGATAAAACATTCTGGTTTGCCTTTGTGTTATTTCTCTTTCAATATCTAAAGGTATCATTTTCGTAGTCTTGAGGTACATTCCAATCATCGCCTATTAATATTGAATCGTTGTCTATAACTTCTATTTTAGACAAAAGCTCGCCATAAAATTGCGGCTTATCTTCATTTGGCCCATAAATAACCGAGAGTGTCATCCTCTGATCGCTAATAGTTGTATCAAGTATTATGTAGTTTCCTCCTGCATCCGTTACACCTTTATGGATACAGAAACCGAATGTATTTTATGAGAGCACGGCAATGCCTCTGATCGAACTCCACTGAGAACAAAAGATGACCTGATAGCCTCATTCACTTCTCCAGTTATTTACTGCTCCTTTCCTTGAGTGAGTATCAACCAAGAGGGAAATATCAAATCTGTCCCTGCAACGTGAGAAAATATCACGTCTCTTCTCTTTATCAGAAGATAGAGCCCGACAGTTCATGCTACCTATTACGAAGTTAGCCATTTTTGTATCCTATCCTGAGAACAAACATATCTGAGTTTGCAGCCGTTACACCAAAATCGATACTTCACTTGATCAAGCCATTTACTTCTCTTTCGTGAATATGGTAGATGGTACAATGGATACATCTGAAAATTAGAATTTTGATAACAACAACAAAAACAAGTTTCCTCTTTGAAGTATGATTCAAAACAGAAGAAAATAAATGCTCGTACATATGGACTCACAATCGTCTAATACAGATGTTCTCAAGATTCCCCCACCCTCTGGAACCGACTTTATATTTGCATGTAAAGAGTACTACAGCAGGTCCGGGCATTCAGACAGATATTGGCGACGGCGAAGCAAGAAACCATCATCTAGCCGAATAATTCGAGCCAAGTATATTATCTGACTCAAAACTCGTATTACAGCAAATTCATTTTTAGAAGAGAAAAGAATGAAAAACTATAAACACCAAACTGTATAGGTTTTAAGCTGAACAAGAAAAAAGAAAGAAAGAAAAGAGAAGAACCCCCCCCCCCCAAAAAAAAAAAAAAAAAAAATAAAATAAAATAAAACGCTCAGTCATTCTTTCTAAAAATGCCCCGGTAACGACGAAGGTGTGGAATTAATCAAGTTGTGAACAGTGGGTTTCAAATCAGAGTAACAATGAGTAAACCAATGGGTTACAAAGGAAGACACAGAATGTATTTCTTTCAATATATTATCATAAAAATTATCCTCATTTTTCCATTTCTTCTATTTCAGCCCATTCAGTCAAAGTTTGGGATATCCTTCTTAACTTCTGGCCACACAGGGAAGAAATATCGCGTCATGAACACCCCTATACACTTTATATACACTGTACACTCAGGTATATATATACATATCGATACATATGCCAGGATCTGGATGTTCATATATACATGTGCACATATGAATATATAAAGTACGAAATACAGTTTTTGCACAGCGGTTCCCATGTCGCAAGTTCTCGGTCGAATCGCGGAGAATTCGCATATGTCGTTGGAAATTATTGCTAACTTCAGGCTTGGTACAACTGGAAATAAAAATATAACATTTGAGGCGCATTATTTCAAACTGAAATTATGTAGCTGCAAAGGCAGACAAGTCAAAGACGAACACAAAAATAGCAAATAAATTGCAGCGGCAGTTGGTATCATATCCAGAACCACAAGGTCCAAGGCGCTAAAAACTGAGCTCCGCTTTTCACCGAAGCGCATATCAGATGGTTGCCTCTTGGAAGTCATATCACTATCATTCTTTGTTGCATAGCTCGGTAAAAAGAGGAGGAGGGGGGATAGGGTGGATAATTCAAATTATAACGCAGTGTAATAAAAATCGAAACACCTGGTTATGTCTTAAAACGGAGGTGTTCAAGATGCGAATGATAGCTTATGGAATCGGATAATTCGTTTGTGTGGTAGCGTGCAGACAAAGTTGAGATCTTGCGAAAGACTGTGTTTGTTTTATAGGTATAAACGTGTGCATCTAATGGCAAGCGTGAGTACGCTTGTGTGTTCTTGTCTGTGTCTGCCTGTGTGTGAAGGAGTGAGTGTGTGCGTATGTGTCATAGATACGTGTGTGTTTGTGCACATGTGTGTGTGAATATGAAAGGCGTTTATTGTGTAAGTGTGTGAGTGAGGGGGCGTGTAGAGCATGCTTGTATGTTTGTGTTTGTATGTGTGGCTGTATATGTGAGAGAATGGACGCGGGAGGCAGTTGTATGCGTGTAGGGGATAAAGTATAGTTCGACTTCGGGTCAGCAGCGAGATGGTTGGATAAATCAGCTCTTCAAAATATGTTCTCTTCCTCCCACCAGACATAGAGATCAACTAAAACAAAATGTGTATGTGAAAAAGTACACCCTATCTAACGAGGCTTAGTGTAGAAAATGTTTTTCTGGCGCCGAAGTTACATATTTTCTGAAATACTTTAGTGGCATCTTTGTTATTTCCAGTGTTGGTTGTCAGTGTAAGGTCATTCATTTCTTCGACTGTGAGAGTTACTCACGGTTTCCACAACAGACTGGTTGATCACTGCTGTCCAATTTAACACTGATCGCTGATTCAGCTTAAGTTAACGGTATATTGATTTTTCTTGAAGTTCAAGTCTGGTAGCTCTGAAAAGAATCCATCGAAGCGTGGACGTCCGTTCTCGTCCGGATAGAGCAGTGATGGGTCATTAACAAGCCCTTCCGTCATGGATTTGAGTCAAAAAATTGCAGTGTTTCAAGAAAAACTTTCTTCACTGCCATCAGCCGGTGACATCCGTTCAATTGAAGAGGACTGCATTGCTACAAAAATCGACAAACTTAAGGTAGATCTGGAATCGCTTATTCAGATAAAACTGAGGGATTTGGAAGTTCGCTTCGAGAAAAGAAGATTGGCATCAGTTGAGTCCGAGAAGGAACAATTGAAAAATAAAATTAAAAACGTGAACACTGAGAACAGAGCTTTGCTCGACAAAGTAAATGAAATTAATGATAAAGCAAACAGTGCCATTCGAGCGTCAAACCAAAATGAACAACTTAATGTGACAGAGAGTGATTTGCAAGCGATACATTGACTTCCCTCAAGGAACAAGGACCGGCTGCGACCAGTTACAGTTAAATATTATAAACAAGAATTGAGAGATGCAACTTTGATGCATAGAAAGCAGATAATTGAAAAGACAATGACTAGTAATGGTTATAAAACGGGGGGGGGGGGGGGGGGGGTGTAAAAGTTAGCAACGATGTAACAGCGCTAAATTCCAGCCTCATCAAAAAACTCTATCTCCACAGTGACATAGAGTGCGCCTTTCACCGTAATGGTCATATCTGGGGAAAACTGAAAGATGGCAGAAAAGTGAAAGTTGACATTTTAGATTATATTCATGCCATTAGGAGCTAATTTCACTATTTATCATCCTACTGTTTAAAAGTGTGTCCACCACCTCAGCTACAAAAAAAACATCACACGCTCTCTGTTTTTTTTTTTGTGTTTTTTCTTTTGTTTGGGGGGGGGGGGGGTGCACTATCTCTTTTACCCATACGTATACCCCTACGTACCTTGAACCAGTTTAATCTTAAACAACTTAGTGATCAGCCAGTGTACCATACCGAAACGTCTAACTCTCTCCTTGACCCGTTCATGGTAAACAACAATGCACTGCTTTCCCAAACTAAGGTTGGTGATCCATTCTTTGCCGATCCTGTTCGCTATCACTGTCCTGTACTGAAGTTTAATGTTCCGAAAAAAGTCAAAACAATATTCAAACGTCGTGTATGGCAATACACGAACGATAATTATACTGGTCTAGACGACGACATGTCTGCGGCTGACTGGATCTTGCTAATTATTGAACGCCCAATCGATAGCCTAGACAAAGTCTTTACTATTATTCTACGAGTAAAAACATTAAAATACATCCCCAGCAAAAGCGTAACGTCGCGTTCTGACCAACCCTTGTTGATGCACATTGAAATTAGAAAACTTATTCGCCAAAGAAAAAGGTTTTATCGCAAGGCCAAACGAAATAACACGCATCAAGCTTGGGAAAGATACCGTCCCAAGAGAAACGAAACTCTGGCAGCCGTCCGTAGAGCTAAAATAAACTGTCATGCTAAGATCGAAGCAAGAATTAACTCTCACACAACCCCAGCATCACAGTGATGAAAATCACTGAAAATCTTACTGTCAGAGACGAGTAAAACAGTACCAAACCTGACTGTGAATGACAAACTAATCTCCTGCGAAAATGAGAAATGCGAAGACTGAGGAAGACTGCGTCATTCCACTTAGACGGAATCAGTATGTACAATCACTTTCCTAAGTGGAATCGATACATCTGTTATATGTGTTTATGCTATAGTTAACGATGTATTCACTGTACACGCTGCATACTGACACACACTAGAAGTAATGAGTCAATGTGAGGCACCAAGCTCTTAGATCGTCCTATGGCCTTCGTAGTTCCTAGACTATTACTGCCGGCTTGTCAATGGACTACACGCCTGCAAGCCCTCTATAACCCTGTATCGATTTCTGCCTTAGACTAAATCTGCGTAGGCTCAATAAAATCACTCCAGTTATATCAGCTTATAATACAGTTCCTTTAATAAGTTAACACAAATTGGATTTCTACCTACTAACTGTCTATGCAGCACAACGCACGCAGCACATGGACACATACTAGAAGTATGAAGTGTGTGACATGTTCTTATGTGATAGTTCACATTGTGCAGTAGATACATGCTTATGCTGAATGTGTTGAGATGTGCTTATGTGATACAACACAAAGTGATATACAATCAAAGAGCACACGCGCTCATACGAATACTTGAGGATAGTTATGACATGGTGATGCACTATTGACGGAAACATTTTGAAGGATAGCTATCTGAAGGTAGTTGTGAAACCTTTTTCCTTTGCAGACAATCCTATGCCACCCGTAGGTCCTAGACTATTATTACCGACGACTTGACCATTGTCTTCGCTGCCTGCATCCAGTGCTCTAGTGGTCAACTACACTCGCTGACATGTACCATGGCTATCATTATCATTATCTGTCCTGTTCAAATTTCCCCCGCCATTACTTCAGACTTGTAGTAGCACTAATACAGGCTCGCCAGATATATATGAACCTGTCTCGACGTCTGTCTCTACAGCAAGTATGAGTAGGTTCAATCACACCGCTTCAGTCATCCACTAATAAACATTAACAATCTATAATGCAGTTTCTTGAACAAGTTAACACGAGTCTGATTTCTACCTACTAACTGTCTGTTCAGCACAACAACAACACGTGCCGCACATAGACGCATACTAGCTGTACTTATGTGACAGTGCACATCGTGCAATAGCACGTATGCACGTGCTGGGTGTGCCGATGTCCCTATGAGATAGTACACAATAACAATATCACATAAAGATACAGCACATGAGCTTATACGGGTATTTGAGGATACTTTGGCATGTTTATGTAATATTGAACGATACATTTTGGAGGATAGCGATCTGAGAATAGTAATCTGAAGATAGTTTTGACCCCTAGTTTCTGTTAGGGACCTAGCTACTAGACAATCCTAAGGCTTCCTTGGGTGCAAGACTAGTACTGCCAACGTGTCCATGGTCTTCGCTGTCGGCCCACGAGCAGCTTTCACGGTTTTCATCCAGTACTATAGTGTTCTACTACTAATGCTGTCTTGTACCATGGCTACCATTTTCTATCCTGCTGCACAAGAGTCTTCCACCACTACATCTGACATTTAGCACTCCTACAGGATTTCCAGCTATCTCTCAACCTATCTCAACCTCTTCTGCAGAGCAAGTCGGAGTAAGCTCAATCAAATTGCTCCATCTATCTTAGCCAGCATCAGTCTATAATACCAGTCCTTGAACAGTTTAACACGAGTCTGATCTGATTTCTACGCCCTAACTGTCCAAACTGCACAATGCATACGGCACATATAGATACTGAGCTGTACTTGTGTGATAGTGAACACTGTGCAATGGCACCTAGGCTCACTCATGCTGAGAGTTTGCCCCCCAAGTATGAAAAAACACACCATTTTGAAGATTCCCCCAGTGCGCTGCAAGCTTTACCCTATCTGACCCAGTGGATTATCTTTATGTAATCGGATTAACACAGAAAATGAATTGCAAAAGATTGTTTCTCTAGCGATTTGATTTATTTATTTATTTATTTATTTATTTATTTATTTATTTATTTATTTATTTATTTATTTATTTATTTATTTATTTATTTATTTAATTTGAGAAGTGACAGTCTCATATTTCTTGCACACAATGAAGGATTGGAGCCAATTACAATTAACAACGTTTAATATTAAGTCAAGTAATTCTTCTAATATATTTTAGGTTTTACAATCATAGACGAATCTCTGTGCTTAGCGACATTTTGTCTCTGATTACATTGTTTACGGCGGATCTGTGGCCGAGACAGCCAAATGCCAGTAGGGCAATTACGTTTCCACTCTCGCGTAAAGATGTATCATTAACGAAATGAATAGGACTTTTTACAAATTATGTATTGAAAAACGAATTTTGTCATCCAATCCTTAGTCTAGATAGATAAAATTTACCCACAAATCCGTTATTGTCCTTCTTAGGTATTCATACGAGTTTCTCATTTTTTGTCTGCTGACTTGGAGATCATTTATTATTCAAATATTAGAAGATAAACTTGTCTGGTAATTTGATGAAATGTTTGTATAACCTCGAGTGGTCTTGAGGTCGTAAGATTTGTTTTCTCACTTGACATTGTACTCAGCGTGAATAATTTGTGTCTGTGTTGTACAACATGGCAGTATCCCTGATATCACTTAACCTAAAAACGGAAAAAGCTAATGTATTATCACAACAATCGAATTCTCTGCAGGGACCAAACGTCATATTTTACCGATTAGTACAAGCAACACATGTTAACTCTGAAAAACCCAACAGCAACGAGGGTCGAGTGCGGGGTACTGAAATTAACACATCACGTGTATCGGAGTCCTGTCCCCCATACTCTACTTTTGTTTTGTATTTATACCACGGTTAAACTTGAATTGAAGCTGATATTCTAAAGAAAACTCTCACATTCGGCGGTCTGTTTACATTCTGACTTGACGCTGTTTTGTATCAAAGCATTACATTCACGTCATAATGTTCATCAGATGCATAACAACCAATCAAATGCGTTCTTACATGAATGTTCTTACATAAATGTCGGATTCCTCACCTGGTGAACATAGCACATTTATTAATGTCTGCATTGTATCTGGTAACGTTCAAAACAAAGCATTTGTGTTATAATGCCTAAAACCTTTCAAGGTGATAGCTTAAAGTTGCGATTTTTTGTTTAAAAGTGCATATATTTTCGATAATCTTTCTCACTGGGCTAAATATAAAACGAAAAGATAGGTAGGTATCTGGCGAATCCCCCCAAAAAACGATTTGTCAAGTAAGCCATCTGTATAAATAAATCAGCGAAGGTAAATGAAAGTGATAATTTTAATGGAGAGGAATCTCAATAGGACTCTGTAACGCCAATTTGCGCTTATCTGGTCTGAAACATCGATCTTGATAAGCTTCACTCAAAAGACGCTCGTTTAGCCATCTAAGGTGACCATTCATCTAATTATATCGTTATTAGTGGCGATTATCTCCTAATAATTGGTAGCATGTGTAGGCCCTGTATCCTCTCTTTGTGACAAGTGAACTGTCACAAATGTCAAAGTATAGCAGATTTAAAAGAATGTGAAAGAGAATTTTAAATTAAGACAGATCTAAGCGGTCAAGTTCAAGAGAAGCAATTAAAATGAGAATTAATGTTCTGGCTATCGAAATAAATAAAAATTGGGGAATTTCTCGAAACATTCATTCCAGTCGGGAGGCGTGTAAAACTGTGGGTCGTAGGCGAGTGAGGAGCTGGGGATGTCCCATGCTATAGGTTAGAAGAGGTGCCGCATCGGTGCGAAAGTATAGGCACGTTGTAACGTAAGGGGAGCCACAGAGCCCATTTAGAATAGGGACAGTCGCAGGCTAAGGCGGTGGCCATATATGAGTTTAGGATCAGAAATAGGAAGTACGAGCTCAGGGAGCTATTTGCATTTAGGTAAATGGTATTACCTGTTGTAGAAGGCAAACCACACGTAAACAGAGTAGACTTTGTCTGTTTGAACATTATTCTGAGATAAGAGGAGGGGAGCTTTTAACCCTATTGGTGGCGGCTGCTTGAGAGAAAAGTGTCCAGTGCAGTGACAATAAGCTAGTGGCCGTGCTACGGTAGAGGTAGACTGACATTCCGTGATTTGTTAGTGTGAAGGCGATATAGTAAAGTGACAATACGTTAGTGGCCGTGCGACGGCAGTGGTAGATTGACTTATCGTCACATGTTATAGCAAAGGCGTCCGGTAAAGTGACAATACGTTAGTGGCCGTGCGACGGCAGTGAAAGAGTGAAGTGAAAAGGCGACCAAAGTCCCAACACCAGCGACAAGGAAGGGAAACCAGCGACAACAGAGAATGCTGGCCCGTAAGTGACTTAAAAACTGTGTGGGTGGTGTGTGATTGACGTTCTGTTTTTCTTGTTCATTGGATTTCATGTAAGTCACATATTTCCACATTTATTGTCATATATGTATTAAAATTGTTGTTTTCAGTGAACTCCTGTTGATTTATGCTTTTTGAGGAAAATTCATTGACCCCTTCAGGATAAGAAACACCCCAATAAAAACGAAACGGACAGGTTCGTCACGGTGAGACATACGTTCACGCACGAATTCAGGTGACACTCCTTGAGTTTTGGCTGAATACCCGGCGTGAATCTATCCCCCTCCCCCCCCCCCCCCAAAAAAAAAACAATAGCTTGCAACGTACATGTATGGGTGGGGTTTGGCGGAAATCAAGTGTAATCCTTCCTAGACTTGTTAAACAAACGTCAACAAACCATCCGACAAGAACGTAATTTTACATGACACTTTAGGTTAGACTTCACAGATTTCCATGCATTTCCAAAAATGACATGCCATACACTCTCCTCAAATGCGAATATTCTTTAACTTCGTTACCTAACCCATAACATGTATACATCTTCCAAATCCACTAAAAACATACAACACTTTTTGATTTAGCAGCAATAAGCAATCTGGATGTGGGTGAAATAATTCACTGTCAAATTCAAGGCTTCAACCTGAGAATTGCATGGAAAAATGCCGAAACCAGTCATTTTCAGCCACCCATCACCTTCAAAAGCAAAATTCCCCCACTACCCCCACTAACCTAGCCCTGGAGCATATCATCCCCTCTTTCTAAAATGTGAAAAAATTATATGCTTTCGTCTCATCTTTCAGTTACATGCCTGGTTACACCTCCATGTCAAAATGACATTTTACTAAATAGTCAATTTTTCGAAGCCACTGTTTCCCATAATTCCTCTGGTAATTGTCCCCTATGCATCAGACTCTAACTCAGTTTCCAAATTTTCACATTCTCTTGTCCAGCAAATAACCAAATGTAATCATATATCTCATACTAAAAACACATCTCCAATTTACATGGCATCAGTTTCAGCGTGTGACCTGAGTTTAAAAATTTACCCCTGTGCAATAGTGCGAAACTGTAGAGTGAAACCTTAACTTCCATGTAAAGGCACGTTATATTTTGTTATTTACTGAGTTAAAACTTAAAATTCGATTTTACCCTTCATCTGGCTTGGCGTCTTTGTCCATTCAGTGCTCTTTTCACACGTGCAAGTATTCAAAAACAAAGATTATATTTCGCGGGAAATACAATTTCAACTTTTCTAATCTTTACCCTTTCAACAAAATTGGCATTTGCCGTGCAGACGACACAATGGGCAATAAATCGGTCTTGAGGGTCAGTCAGTGATAATTTAATCCACATAGCTGTAGAATTGAAGTTTTACCGCTCCTCTTTATAAATGATGAATGGTTTCGCCCATTTCGTGGTAGACAGTATTGTATGAGACGATATCACCATCCAGATCACCAGAGTTGAGGGTGTTAAACTGACCAACAAAATGCCACAAAACCAAGCTTTGTAGATTGGATTTCACTTTGTGCATTTATAAGTGAATTCTTTTCAACTCTTCATCTAACAAACCCACAAATTCCCTAAGCATTTATCATTAAATCAGTCATAATTCAAACCTTCTGTTCCCACGGGTTTTAATCGACCAGGCCAAAGTCGTCATTTAAGGCTCGTGAGATACTACACTTATAATAAAATATTTTATGAGAGATAACCGGGTAACATATTGGAGATGACGTTCGCAACGAAGGATAAAAAGAAATGCCTTAATGGACCGCGTATTTGACGTCAGATTTTGTTTATCTTTTTAAATCGATTGTTTTGTTCATTCTGCAGAAATATGGCATCACATACCTCAAGCAAATCTTAGGGAATAATATTTTCACTTAACAGTCAAATTTGACCTTTTCGGCCAAAAACGTGCACAGTAGATGGAGAATGGATTACGGTTAAAACAACCACGAGGTTCAGTTTACATCCAGCCGGGGGCGAGGCGAAGATGACCGATTGGGAGTCGGGTGTAAACCTGAATTGTTCCGACTATAAAGACTCAGTCGTGACTGATAAAGTATACCAGATACATCAACAAGGCATGCCTTCCTCGTTTTGTGGATGAAGTAGCATATATTTGGTTTTAGCAGGGTTGAGGGCTAGTTTGTTGTTGGCAGAACACCAATGGTTTGAAGTGACAATACGTTAGTGACCGTACGACGGCAATGAAAGAGTAAAGTGAAAAGGCGACCAAAGTCCCAACACCAGCGACAAGGAAGGGAAACCAGCGACAACAGAGAATGAGAATGCGGGCCCGTAAGTGACTTAAAAACTGTGTGGGTGGTGTGTGATTGACGTTCTGTTTTTATTGTTCATTGGATTTCATGTAAGTCACAAATTTCCACATTTATTTTCATGTATATATGTATAAAAATTGTTGTTTTCATTGAACTCCTGTTGATTTATGCTTTTTGAGGAAAATCCCTCGACCCCCTTCAGGATAAGAACCACCCCAATAAAAAACGAAACGGACAGGTTCGTGACGGTGAGACATACGTTCACGCACGAATTCTGGCGACACTCCTTGAGATTTGGCTGAATACGCGGCGTGAATCTATTTCCCCCATCAACGACAAATCCCGGTTTCTGGCAAACAACTAGCTTGCAACGTACATGTATGGGTGGGGGATGGGGGAAATCAAGTGTAATCATTCCTAGACTTGTTAAACAAACGTCAACAAACCATCCGACAAGAACGTAATTTTACATGACACTTTAGGTTAGACTTCACAGATTTCCATGCATTTCCAAAAATGACATGCCATACACTCTCCTCAAATGCGAATATTCTTTAACTTCGTTATCTAACCCATAACATGTATACATCTTCCAAATCCACTAAAAGCATACAACACTTTTTGATTTAGTAGAAACAAGCAATCTGGATGTGGGTGAAATAATTTAGTGTCAAATTCAAGGCTTCAACCTGAGAACTGCATGGAAAAATGCCGAAACCAGTCATTTTTAGCCACCCAGCACCTTCAAAAGCAGAATTTCCCCACTACCCCCACCTACCTAGCCCTGGAGCATATCATCCCCTCTTTATAAAATGTGAAAACAATATATGCTTTCGTCTCATCTTTCAGTTACATGCCTGGTTACACCTCCATGTCAAAATAACATTTTACTAAATAGTCAATATTTCGAAGCCACTGTTTCCCATAATTCCTCTGGTAATTGTCCTCTATGCATCAGACTCTAACTCTGTTTCCAAATTTTCACATTCTCTTGTCCAACAAATAACCAAATGTAATCATATATCTCATACTAAAAACACATCTCCAATTTACATGGCATCAGTTTCAGCGTGTGACCTGAGTTTAAAAATTTACCCCTGTGCAATAGTGCGAAACTGTAGAGTGAAACCTTAACTTCCATGTAAAGGCAAGTTATATTTTGTTATTTACTGAGTTAAAACTTAAAATTCGATTTTACCCTTCATCTGGCTTGGCGTCTTTGTCCATTCAATGCTCTTTTCACACGTGCAAGTATTCAAAAACAAAGATTATATTTCGCGGGAAATACAATTTCAACTTTTCTAATCTTTACCATTTCAACAAAATTGGCATTTGCCGTGCAGACGACACAATCGGCAATAAATCGGTCTTGAGGGTCGGTCAGTGATAATTTAATCCACATAGCTGTAGAATTGACGTTTTACCGCTCCTCTTTATAAATGCTGAATGGTTTCGCCCATTTCGTGGTAGACAGTATCGTATGAGACGATACCACCATCCAGATCACCAGAGTTGAGGGTGTTAAACTAACAAACAAAATGCCACAAAACCAAGCCTTGAGGATTGGATTTCACTCTGTGTATTTATAAGTGAATTCTCTTCAACTCTTCATCTAACAAACCAACAAATTCCCTAAGCATTTATCATTAAATCAGTCATTAAATCAGTCACTGGTTTTAATCGACCAGACCAAAGTCGTCATTTAAGGCTCGTGAGCTACTACGCTTATAATAAAATATTTTATGGGAGATAACCGGGTAACATATTGGAGATGACGTTCGCAACGAAGGATAAAAAGAAATGCCTTTAATGGAACGCGTATTTGACGTCAGATTTTTTTTTAAATCGATTGTTTTGTTCATTCTGCAGAAATATGGCATCACATACCTCAAGCAAATCTTAGGAAATAATATTTTCACTTAACAGTCAAATTTGAACTTTTCGGTCAAAAAGCGTGCACAGTAGATGGAGAATGGATTACAGTTGAAACAACCACGAGGTTCAGTTTACATCCAGGCGGGAGCGAAGCGAAGATGGCCGATTGGGAGTCGGGTGTAAACCTGAATTGTCCCGACTATAAAGACTCCGTCGTCACTGATAAAGTATCCCAGCAACATCAACAAGGCATGCCTTCTTCGTTTTGTGGATGAAGTAGCATATATTTGGTTTTAGCAGGGTTGAGGGCTAGTTTTTTGTTGGCAGAACACGAACGGCTTATTTTGGCTAGTTCGGAATTTATACTTTCTGTAAGGGTGTCAAGATTGTTATCTGACCTAAAGGCCGTTGTGTCATCAGCAAAGGAAAGTAAACCGAGTTCTGTAGATTCGTTAATATCGTTGATGTACAGTAGAAATAAAACGGGGCCAAGAATGGACCCTTTGGTACACCGGTATTTATGGGTAACGTTTCTGAAATAGTATTCAAGAACGAGACAAAATGGTTTCGTTCAGTTAAATAACTTTGAAACCACTGATGGGCAATACCTCTAATACCGTAGTATCCCAGTTTCTGGAGTAGGATCGAGTGGTCATTGGTGTCAAATGCTTTGGAGAAGTCCAGACATATTGAAAAGGTGCAATTCTTTGTTGGTTTGTCATTTTCCGTTAGCAAATTGGTACTGATAGAAGATTTTATTTTTGTCTATGAAATCCACTAGCCTTTTATACATTAACTTTTCAAATATTTTTGAAAACGTCGGGGGAATACTGATGGGGCAATAATTATTAAACAATTGAGGGTTACCAGACTTGAAGATTGGTAAGACTTTCGCTATTTTCATTTTGGTTGGCACATGACCGGATGAAAATGAAGTGTTGATGATGTGTGTAATGATGATGTGTGTTAATGGGCTGGCGACTTCACAAGCGACGGCTTTCAAAAGTTTTGTAGACAATTCACCTTGATCTCTTGTTGGTTTTGAAGACAATTTGGAAATACTAAAGATAACCTCCTGTGTATGCGTTGGCATTACAAATAATGAGTTTCCAATATGATGCTTCATATAATGTGAAAAGTGAATATTTGTGTCGGGCACTTGGTCACCTACTGATTTCCCAATATTGGCAAAGAATGCATTCAACTTGTCGGCAATTTGTTTGGGGTTGTTTAAAGTGATATTGTTATCGACAAAGGTATTTGGAGGCTCAGTTTTTCGATCCAATTTATTAATGGCTTTACATAATATTTGCCATGTTTTTTTAGGTCGTTTTTATTATCTAGCACGATATTATGATAGTAGTCTGACTTGCTTGCTCGTTTGACACGATTGAAGATGTGACACAATTGTTTCTAGTCCGAGGTTGGGTTGTCGGAGATTTCACTTTTTTTCTGTACAGCTTTTGTTTGTGTAGGGAAGACTCTAATAGTCCGGCCGTCATCCAGGGCTCGCGTCTAGTATATTTAGAAGGTACTTATCTTACTTCCAATGGGAAAGCTTCATTAAATGCTTTGTAAAATGTATCGATAAACAGGTCATATGATAGGGTGACATCAGATGTGTCGAAGACGTCTGAAAAATCACTACCTAATAGGAGCCTCCTGAAGTGGTCAATGTTTTCTTTCTTGAAGGAGCGGTTATGACTTTGTGTTGGGCGAGTATTTTGTTTTTCCAAGTCGCCAATGCAGAACGTTGCAAAGTGATCACTGATATGATAAGCATATGATCAATAAGATTTGCCGAAGTTTCGGCTTAGTGATGAGGGGCAAGAGGCCTGAGCTGAATACAGAGTCGATAAAAAGTTCAGTTTTGTTGTAACTAGCGAAGTTGAGTAGGTCAATATTGAAATTGCCCATAAGGTAGGCTTTTTTTATTCTCCAGGTTGATTTTATTCAATAGTTCGCACATTGTGGACAAGAAAAGGTCAAGGTCAGCTTTTGGTGCGGTGTTGGGTCTGTAAATGATGTCAATAATGCATTTCTTTTTAGAGGTTGTTTCGATGAAAAGAGATTCAAATACGTGAGGTATGAAGATTGACAAATCACTTCGTTGTTTGAAGCTAATGTTGTCACTAATAAATAATCTAATACCTCCTCTGTAATCATCATCTGCTGGTCGTGTTTGATGAATTAAAGGATGAGAGCCTTCGAGTTCAAAACATATATCTTTTTTCCCACAACATCAAATATATTTTCCGTAGGGTACATGTCACATAAAAGATTTTGATTATTCTCAAAGTTAGCATTCAAACTTCGGCAGTTCAAATTGAAAAGAGAGAATGACTTAGTTTTTTCTGGTATTTCCTTGCTAAAATTCTCTGGTATATAGTACTTACAGCTTGAATTGTCAATAGTGTATGGTGGGTCAGTGTCACTACCATCAATACCCAGTGAAGTGTTGAACTTGAAATCATAAGCGACAGAATTCTGGATCTCATCAAATGGGATATTATTATCAAAAGTCCACAATCAAGTAAAATTTAGAAAAGAGGTCGAGCACTGATGCCAAAGATGTATGTGCGGGAACAAGAAGTCATAGAATGACGGGAACACCCTTTAAAAGACATAGTTCTACGTATAAGACAAGTAGAGATACCAGATGTTAAAAGACACTACACTTGCTCCCACACCAATATGGGTAATCACATACGCACGCAAGCACACACCTACGCACGTATGCACACAAAACACACACACTCACACACACACACATCCGCACACGTGGGCGTACACACTCTCAAATTCACACATACGCACAGGTATGCACATACCACCCCACCCCACCTCACTCCCACCCTCTCACGGATTATTTTCTACCTGTGCTGAAGACTGCAACCAATCCAGGTATCTTCTTTAATAGGTAATATCTAATTTTCCAATTTTATTTATTTCATCACTTTTTTATTTTATTTATACTTAATTCAGCTACTTTTTTTAACAATGGCAAGAAAAGGGCAGAGGCATCAGAGGCAGAGAGTTGCCCAGTCCGGAACTGGCCAGGAACAATCGTTCCAGGCTTATTCTAGGCTGGTCAAGGCTTTGTTTCAGGTGCTTCAATGTTTGCACCACATTGGGCTATTAGAGCACCATTTGGCAAATCGGGATTTCCCGAAACAGCTGGAGAAGAAGGTAGATGAGTTAGGTGGCTTTCTAAAGCCAGCTCTTCCCACCCCACACATTTTTTCTGTTTTTCGACAGATTAGTGTGGGATGGGCCAATCAAACGTTAAATGCTTTAGTTGAGCATTATAAGATAAATTTAAACCAGTTGAAGTCTAAGATAACTTTGGCTATGCGACCACCCTCTGGACTCGAAAAAATAGACTTCAACAGCGCTTCGGCGCGTGCCTTGATCTGGGCTAAAAAGAACTTTAAAAATAAGTTGACAGATAAGACGATTTCGGCCTATGAGTCTTACATTTCGGAACTTCGCCCAGCGTCTGGAGTAAGGAACAATACGGGAGGGAGCAAGCAAACTCCGGTCCGTGTTGTCCCTCTACCCCAACGCGAAAAGCAAAATAAGAAAAGATCAAGGCAAAGCACTTCTCCCTCTTCTTTTCCTTCTACTTCTTCTTTCTCTCAGAGTAAGCGCCTCAATTTGCAAACATCTCCGGTCCATATTGTGACTGAAGATGCTCGCAAATTGAGTAACGCTGTTTCGCCTCGTCTTGCTCCTCTACCTCCTACTCCTCCTCAGCCTTTCTTCTCTGGTTCTCCTAGTGCTCTCACTAGAACTCCTCCTCCTCCTCCTTCTGTTTCTTCTCCTGCTTCTGTTTCCTCTCCTGCCTCTGTTTCTTCTCCCCCTTCTCCTGCCTCTAGTGTGGTTCAACCAGGTATATCGTACTCAGAGAAAGTCAAATCACCGAGCCGCAACTCGGGCCGCTCATTTGATTCTAAATTCTCCCAGTTTCGGCATAAAAGCGGAGTTAATTTTGACAAAAGGAATTGGCGCCTCCCCGATGTTTGTAAAAACATCCTTATGATTGGAAGTTCAAATTTAGGACGCATTGATCGAAATCCCCATCCGGACATCCAGGTGGAGTGTTACCCCGGCGCCAAATTCAATCATCTGCGCTCTATGTTTAAAGGGCACAGGGGCCAGTCCAGTCCCCAAAAAATATTATTAAATATTGGCGTGAATTCTCGAAACGATAATTCTGATCTCGTAGTTAAGCAGTTGCGGAATATGCTTAGCGATATCAGGGTCAAGTTTAGATCAGCAAAAATTTATTTCGCTGAACTAAACTTTTCGCATATTTGAAACCAATCAGGGTTCAGTAAATGAAAACAATTTTTCGGCGGCATATTAAAAGAAAAAAACGTTTCAGTAGGAAATGTCTGTGCCAGTGCGATTTTTTAACCTCAAACACACACCTACACACCTACACACACACACACACACACACACACACACACACACACACACACACACACACACACACACACACACACACACACACACACACACACACACACAGAGTCTTGTTTTCCCTACATACCGAGGTACCCCATTGTCTGTCCTTTGTGTGGACTAACGGTTTCAACCTCGTTTTAACGGTACAGTTCTGGGAAAACAACCGAGGTAAAGGGTTTCTTTTGTCTTTTGTACCTCGGTAAGGCGAAACACGCAAACTCTTTTGTCTAGTTACCTCGTCAAGTTGGTAAGACAAACGCACACACACCCACAGTCTTGTCTTCCCTACATACCGAGGTACCCCATTGTTTGTCCTTTGTGTGGACTAACGGTTTCAACCTCGTTTTGCCGGTACAGTTCTGGGAAAACAACCGAGGTAAAGGGTTTCTTTTGTCTTTTGTACCTCGGTAAGGCGAAACACGCAAACTCTTTTGTCTAGTTACCTCGTCAAGTTGGTAAGGCAAACCCACACACACACACAAACACACACACACACACACACACACACACACACACACACACACACACACACACACACACACACACACACACTCACACACACACACACACACACACAACCCCCCCCCCCCCACACACACACACACATACGCAGACACACTCGGATGCACACACCCAATAACAATAATTGTGTGGGGCGGAGACGAGTAAGAAAATCAAGTAAGATAATTGAATAACAAATATACATTAATAAGGTAAGTCGCATAACTTTTTTGGATGTGGATTTTCTGTTAACTGATCTAAGATTGTACTGTCAACCAAGAAACAAACGGATGTTACTCGCAGCTGATTGAAATCGTTTGGGATCTGCTTTTTTTCTTTTCTTAACACTCGTGCAATAGCAGCACTGCCTGTCCCTGTTCTTTCGATGAATAGGTCAATTGACTAAACTGAACACGCTGGTCGAGGGACATAATTAATCAGATGGTATTATTTCGGAGGAAATACTTGACTGAGTTGAACAGAAAATATCAGTGAGGACGGACTTTTATCACCTCTCACGTGCGGCTAGTTGTAATGAAAGTTGGACGTCGAAAATATGGGTCAACAATGTGTCCTGATACACAGGATAATGGGGCTATAGGTTAACTGCACATGGGTAACCTACTTCCTGGAGAAACTTTGGGAAACAGGTGTCTAATCAACAGTCGACCCAGTTATGAATATTAACATTGATCTTAGGACGGCTGTATTACCATTTACCTCCAACAGGACATCCTATTCGGTGACAAATGCTACTATTGGAAATTACGGTGTTTGACTCATAACTGACAATGACATCACTGGCTTACTTGGAATTTAAGGTACTTGTTTGGGTGTGGAGAATCAAGAGTATAATACGCCACAGTCAAGTGAGTATTGAATTGTTTTTGATTATCGAGCGAATTTCTTGGTGAGAATCGTATTTGGATATTGAGAGAATATTAAAAAGTGGGTTGGTAGGGGTGGGTGGGGTGGGGTTGGTGCACGAGACGCATACCACACTTTTATAAATATACACGAGATTCACTCCGTGAATGGATATAAGCAAGTATATTCATCAAATTGATGTAGAATACTGTCAAGGTTATACTAGGGGTGCGTATTAATACGAGCCTATCGGAGTGAGAAGTGGTTGACAATAATAAATCCAAGACCAGTAATGCGATCAAGTGAGAAACGAAAAGATGCAACATATTTACACCTGTGGATAAAAATGCGAACGTGCTGAACATATACACGCAGACTCGTAAACATTATCAGACGATTGAAACTGAACCAATTGCGAAATAACTTGTTGATAGTTGTCAAATGAATTGCTCAGTGTCCTTCTTATAATTACTTTTATAGACGTGAAGGCGTGTAATAAACACAGAACGTTCCTCGCGTGTGAATGGGTTCATGGATATGGCACTTGTGCGATCGCGGAAAGATAAACTCGAGGCCATTCGTGCCATATCGATTAACCTATTCACACGCGCGTATCGTTTTGTGTTTGTCTGGCCGACTTGTATCAGTTGAAGAATTAAATCTAATCTTTTAAGGAAGTACATGATTACACTCAAGACATAATCGATATCTAAGACTCGAATCTAGACGAAGATGTCATGTGAAATGACTGTGGGAGTCACACCTCCTTCCCAGGGACGTAGCTACAGGGGCTGCGTGGTGGTGTTTGCCCCCCCCCCCCCCAATATTTGTCCAAAAATCAAGATAGTTGAACATTTTCCAGGCAAAAATTCCAACAGTTGGAAATTCGGAGCATTCTTGTAACGGAGGGTTTTTTTCCTTTTCTGAATGTGGTACTATATTTCCGTGAAAGTTCCAACCACCGACTCCCACAGACAGAATTCTGATCAAACAGTGCAAGATTTCCCGTCTCCTCAGCAAACCGTTTCTTGAATTAAATCAGAAATTGCAGAAATATAAACAAGTTGGTTAATTTGGTGCTCACAATAGTCATAAGCAGTTGATTTATGAGGCCAGTATACAGGGCACATTATGAGACTTATATGCAATGCACTCACTGACTGCAGTTTGCATTAGGACTCAAAATGTTCCCCCTGTGAGGGAGTGTCCCAGGTTTTTTTTTAAGTTACTGGCAAAATTGTGCATAGTTTTTTTTTTTTGCTCTATACTCTCACGAGAAGACACATATCGCCAGACTTTTGATTTGTATTTGGTATTGTTCTATTCATATCTCACACATATTGTGACATTTTGGTTGTGTTAGTCAGCTAACTTTCTCATACTTTGTAAGTATTATAAATGGTTGTTAGTCATTGAGTTCCTTTCAAGATTAGTGTGATCACTGCTCAGCATGACCTCTTATTTGAGACGATTAATTAATAAATTATTAGTTGAATACTGATTTTTTAGCATTCTCCATACATGTACGTTCATGTAATTGACACAATGCCCAATGAAGGCAAATGGGGCGTGCTTACAGTCTGCTGTACCACGAGAAATTGTTATTTTGTGCTGTTTTAAAACCTCAAATTATGTAGATATTTAATTTCAGTCATTTCACCTGCTTGAAAATGTTCTCAGAATGCTAAAACCTACCGGTACAGTCACTCGGTGTCCAACTTTTGAAAAATGTCCCCCCCCCCCCTTCGTGGGGGAGGGGGGGGGGCAGGGGCATGAGATGGGGCACCACTTTAAGTATCCATCCCTAGTTGGAATTTTCATAAATCTACACTCCCCGCCCCATTGAAAACCTCATAGCCATGCCCCTGCTTCTCCCTAACAACGCCTCTGCATCCTGGCCAAAAGTCGTAAGAGACATTTGCATGATAAGTTCATACAAACCTTCCGCAGATGGACTTTAGATGGGATGAACCCGAAGATCTATTTCATGAACTTTACTCATGCCTCTTGTATTGTTCACAGAGCTTGAGTTACTTTCTGCCTCTGAGTAGAAACCTTTCGATGCAAGTGTGTCATTGGTAATCCATTCTCTATATACCCATAGCAACACTAGTTGGGGTTGTTTCTATTCATCGGATGTGCCATTTACGTCATTGTTGCAGTTCAATGAATTTTATTTAAAACTCTCCTTTGATGTGCTTGTCAAAGAGAATACGCACGTGACATTTCTTTCTGCCGTGAAACCTTGTGTTTCTCTTGACGTTTCTTTATAATGTATAGTAATAGCATACAGTGCTTCATTAATTATCTATATAAAACTTTGAAAGGTGGTATTTTTCCAAAGCATTACTTCCCTAATACCAAATTAGCCGAATGCGTGTATCTTTTGGCTTCAGCAAACTGAAAGCGAAACGACGAGTTAATCAATTTTGGAAATCTGGACCAGTCAGACTAAAACACGCCTTATTAACCGAACTGATTATTGGTTCGTGCGTATCATTAATCAAGATGATTTCCAAACGCAAAAATGTCACAAATGAACAGTACTATATCCCAGTCGCCACCTTCCACCACTACCCCCACCATACAAAAATACACGGCATAGAAGACATGCTGTCAAGCGTGAAGTGCGAATTGAGAGCGCCAGAACCATGACCAAGGGGAGGGGCTACATACCCTACCCACGACCAAATGCACCAAAAGAAATAAGACGTTAATTCTTGTGTGTGGCAAGACGTACTGGGTAGAATCAGCAAGACCAGAGTCTCTCATTAAATTTTTGTTCGAAGGCCAAGGGAGTAGCTGTTGTTCTGAAAAAAAGACATCAGCATATTTGAGCAGCAACATTAATTTGGAATATTCTCCAGAAGAGAAGCCTAATATCTTATCTTTTTGCGTATTTGATTTTTTTATTATTTGACAACAACAATAACAACAATGCAGCTCTCCAATAGCTTGACTATTCAGTCCCTTCGCCTAAAACAGTTTGAAGGCAAGAGCGTGAAAAAAATTCAAAACTAATGCTAAATCAACCCTTTGCCTAACATTTATAAGATACGACACATGCAAAAGATTTACTGAATAAT
This sequence comes from Pictodentalium vernedei, assembly GCA_031216915.1. NCBI lineage: Eukaryota > Metazoa > Mollusca > Scaphopoda > Dentaliida > Dentaliidae > Pictodentalium > Pictodentalium vernedei. Next base: position 145,324,722 of record CM062290.1, on the reverse strand, counting down.
TAAATATTTTCTTTTTTTTTTTTGGGGGGGGGGGGTTCAAAACGTGGCTTGTGACCACTCATGGAAGGAGCAAAAATGAAAAATAAAATTTGGATTTCTGTGAACAGCGCTGACCGGCTGTGGTCGTCACGTTAGGTAAATGGGGTAAAATCTTATTGTTTTCTCCTCAAACACAGCATATATAAGACCTTGTTCCAGTGAGTGATAATACGTGTTTCGATAGAAGATTTACCTGAATTATGATATGACTTGTGTATAACTTTGTAGAGAATTTTGACAACTTTTTTAATCACAAAGCTAAACATAAAAAAATCTTCAAAATTCACTCGCCGTCCAATACCTCCACAGCCCCCCCCCCCCCCCCCCCCCCACCAGCTACCAATTAGTGTAATTTATTGAGAAACCATTTTTCGGTAGGTTACCATGATGATTTAAGTATCAATTCTTGCAAACACGTGGGTAATTTTATATCATTAGTAATTTTACTTCCTTTCACTTTCAGAAATTGTTTTTTTTTTATCTGGATCTAATACAAATCCACAACCTTCCATACTCAGAGAATATTCAGTTTAATAAATATTCAGAAAGAGTGTATAATTATCTATTTACTTAACAAAAACTGTTCAGTGAGATATAGAAACAGGCCGCAGTCTGTTACATACATTGATGGTGTATTACTGAGAAAGATCCACACAGTGGAATTTCAACCTGGTAGCAAACTCATATTTGTCAAATATGCATATGTAAAACAAGCCGTGTTTCAGACAGTGCACCTCGTAACAACCAGTAGTGTAATAATCAACCAGTCGTGTAATAATCAACCACTAGTGTAATACAAATCAATCAGTAGTGTAATACAAATCAACCATTAGTGTAATAAACTTAACCAGTAGTGTAATAAACATCCATGAAAACCAACAATTTCTTATCAACCTACTCACAATTGTTTACTTCAGGCTTGCACTACAGTGGAAGTCCCTAACTCGGATAAAATACTCTCTATTTTTGTCTTTCTCAAGCAAGTTGGGAAAGAAAAGTGGTGCAAAAGCACCAATAAAAAATAAGCCAAAACTGGGTCGTGTGCAACCGGCGCAGACCCAGTACGGGACGTTCTCTCCCAAATACAACTCCACGACTTCCGTTGCCAGTGCGCATATACCGTCTCTAAAGACTCATTCTTTTTATAATCCGCTTCGTGTCGAGATGTTTTTGCACGCTTATCAGTGTTCCACCAGCTCGATGTTTGATGATTCTTGATTCATTGTACCACAGTGTATCCTTTGTATTCTCAGGAACATTGTTTTTTTTATATTCTCTTTTCTATATTATGTCCATAATGTATATTTATTTGTTCTCTCTCGAGTCGCGCGCGGTTTTCGTGTGCCACGCGGTTCGGACTTAGATTATTTCACAATTATTGTTAATGCTTTTTTTGCAAAATTTTCTAATTGGGTTAGAGTTAGGTGTCAGCGGGGTACCACTCCTACAGTGTTTCTTCTTTCTTTTGAGAGTAGTCTTCCTGTTGTGTGGTTCCCGGTCGACCGTCTGGGGTCTTTGTTTCTGTCACCTTTCTCTCTTCTTTGGGGGTGTTCTGTTTTCTGATTTCACCTTCTCTGCTCCTCTCACCTCTATCATGCCCAGGACAATTCCTTGTGGGCAATGTCTGCTGCCAAAGCATGTGGACGATGTACATTCGTCTTGTTCCTCCTGTAATGGGTGTCTGTGGAGCATGGTCCTCCACCTTCTGGGCGTCTGTAAACCGTGTCGTTCGTTCTCGTGGCCGTGCCTCCCGCTCCCGCGGGAAAGGAGAACGTGGTCGTTCGGGGCCTCCCGAGCCGACTTTGTCTGGTGAGAGTTATTCCTCCTCCGTGGGGGATGTGCAGTCTTTTCCTGTGGTGGATACTGCGGGAGCCGTTGAGTGTTCTGGTGAAGAGGTGCCTGGTTCCGGGACTACGGTCCCCCTCCAGTCGACATCTGAGGCTGTCACTAGGGTTGTGACTCCTCCTTTGGAGCCGAGCCGGTGTGCTCTCTCCACTATTTCACCATTCTCAACGACTCTCGACGTATCTACTACTACTGCTGATCCGTCTGCTTCGTCGTCAGTTTCAGCCGGCCTCGGCTTTTCGCTGCAGGGGACTGCAGGAATGTCCGATACTGTAGACGTGGGATATCGGCCTCAGCCTTCCCTGACTTCAACTCGGCGAAGTCGGAAGGGGCTGCCGGCCGAACCCATCTCTGTGGTCTCTTCGCCGTCGAGTACCACAGTTGTGTCTTTGGATTCGGATGTTCGTAGTGGAAACACTATGAACTCCGTGGCGTTTCCGTCTACTCATTCTGGCCACACGACCAGTTTTGGGGGACCAACGCCTTTTGTGCAGCCTGGACCTTCTGCCCCGCAGAGGTCCGCGGTGACTCTCATGAGTTCTCGCCATATTGATCCTCGGGGTGCATCGTACCCCTATACACGTCTGCCTTCAGATGTTTCGGCTGCCGCCCGTCGTCCCGCGTCGGGTGTTTTGGAGGATCGTGACCCTTTGCTGGTTAAGAGGGTCAGAGGTGAAGCCACTTTGCCGGTTCGCTCCCCTGTCGAACCGGTCGGTACGGGCAGTGAGCTTAGGGAGGCCCTCTCCTTACTCACTCAGGTTCTTTCTAAGAGCCTTCCTGTTGCTTCCAGCGAGGCTATGAGTGGTTTCCAGGCGCCTCCTATGGCGCCGCATCCCGGGATCGGAAACAGGCCGGTTTCTGATTCCTCTGGTGTTCCGACACCATGGGAGGCGTCGGCTGGTTTGCCCACGATGGGCTATGTGTTTTCCGACTCTGGGGAGGAGTCCGACATGCTTGAGGTCGAGGGCCAGCAGTCTTCGGACTTGGGGGCAGCTCTTGACTTTGTGTTTGGGTTTCTGCCTGATCTCAAACCTGCTAACCAGCCGACAGTGTCAGCCTGGCCGCGCTCATCGGTCGCGCGCCAACAGCCTATGGAGCAACCTGCTTCTGGGCGCCTTCGACCGTGCCAGTCGGTACAGGTGGTTGAAGCTTTTTCAGCATTGGATTCCAAGCTGAATTCCAAGGCTTTGAAGACTTCGTTCTTCACCAGGGTTGACACCTTTTTGCCTCCTGTGCGTTATCGTTCCTACGATTCCGCCAATCTGTCGGTCTGCCAGACTTTGACGGTTCTGGATCAGGACTCCACTTCCCTCGGGCTTTCCAAGCCCAAGTCTGCCGTCATTCCAATGACGACTCTGGAGTCCACGTTGGGCTTATCTAGAGAGATGCTTGGCATGCTTTCTCTCTCAGATCACGTCGTCTCAGCTTTGGGTGCTTATCTGCCTCCAGATAAGTTTGACGAGGTACAGGCTCCTTTGCGTGTGCTGTCCAAGGCGCTTATGCACCTTACACGCATGCCTGTAACACGGCTAATTTGGAATTAGTTCGAAGGGACGCTGTGCTGGACACAGGACGATCCCTTCCCGAGGAACAGCGTGCTGCTCTTCGATCTGCTTCTTTGGCAGGTCCGCAACTTGTCCATGGTTCCGTGTCGACGGTCCGGGATGACGTCCTACGTCATTCCAAAGATCAGCTGCTGTTTCGTCAGCTTGATCAGCCTTCTCGGGGAGGCAAGGGCCGTTCCAAGCCTAACAAGTACCCTTCTCCTTCCTCTGTGAAGCAAAAGGCTGGTCCCTCTGCCGCCGCCTATACTTCTTACTCACGGGGTAAAGGTAGGGGTCGGCAGAATCGAGGGAAGTCTCAGGATTCTTCATTTAGCAGAGGAGGTGGTTTCTCCTCTCGCGGGCCTCGTCGGGGCTCGAAATGAAGGTCCTCACCTCGACTCGTCCCAGGTTGGAGGAAGGATAGCAGAGTTCGCAGACCATTGGGCCACCATCACATCCGATCAGTGGGTGTTAGATGTTGTTCGGTCCGGGCTGCGCATATCCTTCCGACGGCACCCCATTCTGTCAAGGGTGCCTCTTCCAACCACAGTTCCTTCAGACGTTTTACGTCGGGAACTTTTGTCCACGGAGATTGCCAATCTCCTGGCAAAGGGGGCGATCGAGGTCGTCAAGAACGTTCAGTCAGTGGGTTTCTATTCCCGCCTGTTCTTGGTGCCGAAGAAGGACGGCCGACTCCGACCGGTTATCGATCTGAGTATCCTGAACCAGTCTATCATTGCTCCTAAGTTCAGCATGGAGACTTTCAGGTCGGTCCGCCAATCAATTCACCAGGGAGATTTCGCAGCCAGCATCGACCTGCGAGACGCTTACTTCCACGTTCCGATGCATCGGGCGTCACGGAAGTATCTCAGGTTCGCTTTTCTGGGGCGAGTTTACCAGTTCAAGGCCATGCCTTTCGGCCTCAACCTGGCTCCTTGGGCGTTCACCAGACTGATGTCGCATGTAATAGCGTTCCATCGCACACAGTCCAGGGTGACTACTTCGGCATATCTGGACGATATCCCCCAGAGGCATTCCAATGCTGCCTTACTGGAATCGGATGTCGCCACTCTGTTGAGCTTGCTCACGTCGCTAGGATTCAGAGTCAACGAGGAGAAGTCGGACCTGGTCCCTTCTCAGTCGTTTCGTCATCTGGGGATGCCTTTCCACACGAAATTCAATTTGGTGGCTGTGGTTCTCTCAGCTTTTGCTCTGACTCTGTCCCAGTCCAGGTCCGCGACCGCTCGGAGTTTTCTCCGGCTAATCGGTCTCTGCGGTTCGGTGACGGATCTCATTCCTCTAGGTCGGCTGCGTGTCAGACCTCTCCAACACTTTCTGCTCAGTCGTTGGAGGCTGAATGTAGATTCTCTGGATCAGGTGCTTCCGTTTCCGGACTCTCTGTATCCTCACCTTCTTCCCTGGACAGATGTTCAGTGGATTACGCAAGGTGTTCCACTGGACTTGCCCACGTCCGATCGCGTTCTGACGGCAGATGCCAGCGATCGCGGATGGGGTGCGACGTTGGATCTTCTCGGTCTTTCCCTACACGGGATGTGGGACCAAGATCAAGCAGCTCTACACATCAACCAGAAGGAGCTTCTTGCTCTTCTTCTGAGTTTCAGGCAGTGGATCCCTCACCTGTCGAATCGCCAGGTCCTTCTACTATCCGACAATTCGACAGTGGTTGCTTACGTTCGGAACCAGGGCGGCACGCACTCGGTTCCGATGTACGAGTTAGCTGTTCACGCCGGAGTGGTTGTTCGTCATATTCCCGGTCGTCTGAACGTCCTAGCCGACTCCCTGTCCCGACAGGGCAGGGTTATTTCCACCGAGTGGATGCTTCACAGGGCAGTGTTCCAGTCGCTTTGCGATCTCTGGGGACGTCCCCACATCGACCTCTTTGCGACTCGTTGGAACCATCAGGTGGACACTTTCGTGTCCCCGTGTCCAGATCCTCTGGCTTTCGCCGTGGACGCTCTGTCACGCGATTGGAACGGTCTCGTCGGCTACGGCTACGCCTTCCCGCCGGTTCCGATTCTTCCTCAGGTTCTCGCCAAAATTCGAACCTGCAGTTGTCGAATCATTCTGATCGCTCCCCTGTCGCCTCAGCGGGTGTGGATCAATCAGCTCCGCTCGCTGATGGCGGCGGTTCCGGCACGTCTCCCGCTACGTCGCGACCTTCTTTGTCAAGGTCGCCCGAGGAGGTTTCACGTCGACCCGACTTCTTTGTGCCTTCACGCATATCTTTTGTCAGGTCCTGTCTCCTCCGTAGAGGTTTTTCGAGACGAGCAGTGGAGTGCATTTCTTCTTCAAGGAGGCACTCCACTGGTTTAGCTTATGCAGCTAAATGGAAGGTCTTCTGTCGATGGTGTGCTGATCACTCTGTTGATTATGCCAATCCTTCGATTTCACAGATTGTGGAGTTTCTGGTATATCTGTTTGATTCTCGGGGTCTCCAGCCTGTTACCATCAAGGGTTACAGGTCTATGCTTTCAGAGACTTTTTCTTATGTGGGGAAGCGTCGTATCGGCACTAATCCTTACCTCTCCAAGCTTGCTCGGCACTTTTCTTTGAAAAGGCCTCGGACTTTGCAGCTTACTCCACGATGGAATCTTTCGTGGGTGCTGCTTTGCTTGGGGGGGGGGGGGGCGCCGTTCGAACCTTTATCCCAGGTGGATATGCATTTTCTCACATATAAGACGGCTTTTCTGATGGCATTTGCTTCGGCCAGACGGGTTAGTGAGCTTCACGCCCTCTCGGTTGACCCTGCCTTTTTTAGGAGCTCTCCCAACAGTGTTACTTTTACCACTGATTGCTCCTTTTTGGCTAAGAATCAGTTACCAGATACTACTCCTCCTCCTATCTGTATCAGGGCTCTTCCTTCTGTTGAGGGTAATCGCCCTTTGCTCTGTCCGGTCCGTGCTATTCGCATTTATCTTGATCGGACACGCTTCATACGGAAAGGCAGGAAACGGTTTTTTCTGTCTCTCATTCCGGGTCTACAGAAGATCTCTCCTCAATCCATTTCTCGATGGATTTGTCTTGCTATTCGTACGGCTTATAGTCGTTTAGCAGCTGGCGATTGTATTACCAATCGTATTTCTGCCCACGAGGTGCGGGCACTGTCTACCTCTTGGGCTTATTCTAACCCCGTCAAGTTGTCGGATGTTATGCAGGCAGCCTACTGGAGAAATGCTTCTACTTTCTCCACCTTTTATTTGCGCCAGTTGCAGGAGCAGTCGGAGAACCTTTTTGCCCTGGGTCCTCTTTCTTCTGCTCAGGCTGTTGTCTGCCATAGCCATTAGGCTTCTTGAAGGTCAGTTTCAGCCTTGTTTTCTGTCTGTGTGTCACACAGGCTCATATGTCTCTTTTCATTGTCCTTTACCAATGATTGCGACATTATGGTTGATAAGCCTCGGGACCTCTTCCTTCTACTTCACGGTTCCAGTGCACTGGGGTTATGTGGGGGTTGGTTATGCGATTCCCTCCAGCCTTTTGTCTATTCAGCCTGAAGTAAACAATTGTGAGTAGGTTGATAAGAAATCTAAATTTTATAGTAAATTTCCGTTCTTATTATACCTACCACAATTGTTTACATGGAGGCCCTCCCGTCTTCTTTACGGGTCAAGAATCTTTCCTCCCCGCTGATCACATAACTCTAACGTTTACGGATTCAAAAAGAATGAGTCTTTAGAGACGGTATATGCGCACTGGCAACGGAAGTCGTGGAGTTGTATTTGGGAGAGAACGTCCCGTACTGGGTCTGCGCCGGTTGCACTCGATCCAGTTTTGGCTTATTTTTTATTGGTGCTTTTGCACCACTTTTCTTTCCCAACTTGCTTGGGAAAGACAAAAATAGAGAGTATTTTATCCGAGTTAGGGACTTCCACTGTAGTGCAAGCCTGAAGTAAACAATTGTGGTAGGTATAATAAGAAAGGAAATTTACTATAAAATTTAGATTTTTCAACAAAATTTGAAAATTTTTTGGGGTGGCTTAAATCATAGTTTGGGTACATCTTATCGATTTTTAACCATTTAAAGGCGTTTTGCAGGTCAAACATCATTTCGTGGGTTCCATACGGCGGGGAAAGGTTTTATTTTGCAGAATCAGAAAACGTATGGGTGATAAAGTGTGGTATTCAAGGTCTACAATTGTGTGATCTCCTGCGTTGTCTACAGTTATAATATTTAATACGGCCCCGGCGAATCTCTGCTGGTCTCTCTCTCATCCACCCATTTCAGTCGTTGTATCATTATGCGTGGCTTTTTCAGTCTAGTGGACCGTTCTGGATTCTAAAATTAGTTTTTCTTCCGGGGTTGGTGCTCATCATATTCCTTGAGCATAGACACTCTATCATATTTTACGAAGGTGCGGTGGGGGGGGGGGGGGGGGCTGGGGTGGGTGGGTTTATTGGCTGGTTTACCTAAAATGTGCGGTAAGTTATTTTTTCATCTTGAAGGAGGAGGTCGGTAAGAGAGTAGAGGGTATCTAAGGCGAGGTGAATAGGGTGGGGGCTTTGGAGGTCCACTGCCATTTCCGTCTGCCATGTCATGTGGTTGTTCTTGATTACCAATGGTAGACAGCTATTTAGATCCTGTGATGATTTACATTTAATGTTAAAAGCTTGAACTCATTCAACATGTAGCAAATATTCTTTCAGCAGAATTTCTTGATGTGTTAACACTACTCTTTTCCTACATTAGAAGTTTGTCATGTGGATAAATTACCCTCATTTGGGGAGAGAATGAGGGAGCCGCAAGGGGCGTCATAGTCTCGGGACCCAGGGACGCCATGTTGTGTTGTTATGGTAGCCCGCGTGAGCGGCCATGTTGTGACGTCATTCCCATAGGGATATGTGAACTAATAGAATTAACACAACCAATGAGATCAATATTCCTTTACACAGTGTAAAGGTTAAATAAAAATCGTATAATGTCAACAATAAGATACCCCCCCCCCCCCCCCCCCCCCCCCCCATTAAAGGTAGACGCGCAAAGCGGGAGATGGGGGTGTGGGAGACCTTTAGTGATCCGTCAGGGCCGTATTAAATATTATAATTGTACTGTAGACAACACGCAGGAGACACGCCCTTGAATATCATACTTCAGCACCTGTAAGTTACCTTGACAATTTATTCTGTTATCATGGAACCTGACGACCTTTGCCTGGGGTAAAAAGTCTCTCCTGCCCCGATTAGCCATTGTGCATAAGTATGTGACCTTAAACACCAATAAATAAATAAATAAGAAGTCTCTCAAATGCACAACATTATCATAAATAATTGGCCAACTTTGAATTTTCATAAAGCCGCAAATGCAGAAAGTGACATTAAACACCAGAAAATACGCACATCACATAAAAGTCATAAAAATACCTTTCCTCGCCGTATTGAACCCACGAAATGATGTTTGACCTGCAAAACGCCTTTAAACGTACGATAAAATGATTAAAAATCGATCAGATGTACCCAAACTATGATTTGAGCCACCCCAAAATTGTTGGTTTTCATTGATGTTTATTACACTACTGGTTAAGTTTATTACACTACTGGTTATTACACTACTGGTTTAATTTGTATTACACTACTGGTTGATTATTACACTAATGTTATTTTTTATTACACTACTGGTTAATATTACACTACTGGTTGATTATTACATAACTGGTTGTTACACACCTCCATATTCAATCGGAGGTGAGTTGTTGGAACCTTTGCTCATGATTTCTCACAGAACAATAGTTATTTTTTGGTGGATGTTCCACGTGTGTAGAGATTTATGTATAACCTAATTTCCACGTATTATATATGCATTTGAAAATATTTTGCTTGCGGACAAAATTGTGTTTTTTACTGTTTTAATTTTAAAACTGATTTCATTAGGCCAGGGCGTTCACCTGGAGTGTGTTCTTTCAACTCCATCGGCGCTGTAGACACACAAATGTGCTACCTAGCGGAAGCCCTTACTGTCATTCTAAATGCAATTAGACCCGTCATGGCATGTTCAGATGTTTTTCGCCTTGGCCAACTAAACAACATCGCGGTAATAATAAGCTATAAATCAATATCATAAGTTGCATATAATACACACATCTCAACCGTAGATTGAGAGTGTTAGCCACATTGTGGTGATAGTCGGCCTCTAGGGCCGATTATCGCTACAATGTAATGCCCGCAGCGAACGAAGTAACGTGTTCATCCGATAATTCCACAAACCAAACAATGGACATTCTAATGCAATATTTATTTATTTATTTATTTATTTATTTATTTATTTATTTATTTATTTATTTATTTATTTATTTATTTATACATTTCAAGAGCCGAGGTCATATCGTGTTGGACAACTTAACTAATGGGGAAGAGGAAGTACCAAAAGAGAACCACGGAGCAGCGACGACTTACTAACCCCTCACAAAAAGGATCAGCATCAGCGGGATGTTTATAACTATCGACGTGAAGTACGCATTAGCACAGTGCGTCACACTAATGATCCTACTAGGGTAGTTAGATTAAAATTATGTGTCTTGTCCAATGACACAACGCAGGTGACGCTGGTCATCGTCGAACCTACGACCTTCTGATGTGATAGTTAATGCTATAACCTATACACCAACCAACGCGCTTCCTCAGACTAACTCGATTGTATCGTATTGACAGTCGGCCATAAATCTTGGGGTTAGATGGAATATATTACATCCAGCACAACCGTAGAGAATGTTGAGCATATTGTGACAGTAATGGACCTCTCTATGCCTCGCGACTGACATTGTGAGTAACGTACTAATTACGTAATATTAGAAAGCAAAATTAAGCAGTGCACTTTTAGCCATCTTCTCAACTATTAACATCAATAACGAAACTTACAAAGGTATGACCATAAACATACGTACGTTATTGTGGTTTATGTTTGATATTGGCACATGTAGCGACACCAACAAAGTTACGGTCGTGGAAACATGCGTACGTTACTGTGATTGGTGTTTGATAGCGAGACCACCAAAAAAGGGTATGACTGTGGAAACATACAACGTTGTTGTGGCTGATGTTTGATAATAACATATGTAGCAACACCAACAAAGGTATGACCGTGGAGACATGCGTCCATTATTGTGGTTCATGTTTGATATAGGCACCATTAACAACACTCCCAACAAATGCACGACCGTGGAAATAAGTGTGTGTTGTTGTGATTGCTGTTTGATGCTGGCATTTTTAGGGTTAAGGTTATGCTATGTTGGAGTGTGACATGATGTTTTATGCTTCATAGAGCGGTTTTCAACAGAGAACGACATAACAGGTTTAACCATGTCTTCACCAGAAACTTGAAAAGTAAGTGTTACCCCCATTGTGTAACTGGTTTTGTAATAAATTGTAAAAAGTGATATTTTTTCAGTGTTTCGCATATTGTTTTCTCCAAAAAGAGCTCTTATCGTTGAATAATACATCAAATGAAACTGAACTCACCTATAATATCTTTGCAGGTAACATTGAGGGAGTGTGAATTTAGGCCATATTACCTGAAAATATGTATGTAGTTTTGCTTTTGGAGTCTTTTAGGGGGAAAAGGAGTACTTCCAAGACATGGTACATTGCGATACAGTCTAAATACTGTTGGATAAGTTTGAAGAGAACATGAATATTACAAATGCACGAATGGGATGTATTAGGCTTTAAACACAAATTTACTTTGAAATGTTTGGTTGCTGAAATGTGGTTGACACGTCGAAACAGTTACCGACTTTTGTTTATCTTGCTTCGAACTTCTGGAAATATAAAGACATTTACAAAAAGCGTGCGGTATTACAAACGTATGTTGATGAATGTTCAACTGCAGCCTGAACGTGATCGAAGACTGTGAATTGAATAATGTAACGTTCGTTAAATGCGTCTGTGATTCAATCAAAAACAATGGAATAGTTAGATTCGTTCATTAACACTGCCAATCATTGTTATCGCAGCATACAAAACTAACAACAGCAGAATGAAGGAGGGTATTTTGTAGTTGTAGTGAGGTTCGGTAACAGTTCATTTCTCCCCAACTCTACTTAATTTTTAAGCACTATTCACTTTTTCCTTTCTGTATCTTTCTTTATATTTTCGTCACCGTTTTGTGATTCATTTTTTTATTTTGTAGTTTAATAAAAAATGTGACCGCCGTTGTAGTTTCGTCAAATAAAATTCACCCATTAAAACATTTCGTTTGTTTCGGTGTGTTTATGGTGTTCTTTGCAGGACACCTCCCCCACTGTCTTCTAAAATTAGAAAAGAAGCGATATAAATGGAAATGTGCTGATATTTCAAGATACTCATCTACTGTAGAGAACATTAGTTTTAACCAGTTAATGAATTCTGAAGCCCGAAGAATCACATAAACAAGAGATCGAATCTCTGAATTAAAACTTTACCGATAGCATCCCCGAAGAATCAGATGATTTTGATAAAAAAAATTTGAAAACTGTTTTTTTTCAACTGCTCAATTTGTAAATTACGCGGGCGGATGAGGGTCATTGGTTAGCTAAGGGGCTAAATGCCAAGTACCGCGTGAACACCCTAACTTAATACGTGATTCATGTTAGAAATAGATCACACGGAATCTGCGTTGCCTATTTACTTTGCTCTATCGTTTCTGCAATGTTCTATAATCAAATAGGCGCCTGAGATGCACGGTGTACACACGCTAAAGCAGAGTTATCTGAAATAATAGGAACATATGCATAACTGTTTTCCTCTCAAATTATATTTAGTCTATGTGAAACACACAGACCATTGTTTTTGTATGGTTTCTTTTTTCTTCTTCTTCTTCTAACTCAAATACAGGCAGACAGTCACGAGTTCTCAGTCAGCTATGATTTGAGATTCTTGAGTGCATTGTGTGTAGCTCAACGGGCCACAAGACTTTCACAGCCTCTAATTTATCTGTATGTCATACTGAAGCAATAACTATATACACAGGTGAATAATGTAACAATACTCCGAAGAATAACATAAACAATCAAACTATCAAGAACTGGAAACAGCAGTTACATAATAAATTTTATCTGTTGTTTTAGTCTATTTCAAATTCATCGATAAAGCAAGCTGAACAGAACCCCTTGATTTGCAAGGCAGTTTCACATATTACTCAGGTCTGTCTTATAACGCAAGATAACTTCTAATTCCAAGGGGATGGGGGCCCTTTTCCATGATACCTTCCACAGTTATGAATTATTAACTTGGAGTACTTAAATGTCGCTATTTTAACCCTCTCAAGACTTCAATACGATTCCCAAAGATTTTATTTAATACATGACCATAATAATTAGTCTGTATGAAACACGCAGAATTTTGTTAGTCAATGTTAAACACACAGACTATTGCGGGATAACTCGAATACGAATCTTCCCATGTCTTGCTTTTTAGGAGACTCATAGACAGTCACTAGTACTCGACCACCTATGTTCTTAGGCTCTATCGGCTTTGGGCTGTCCCGGGGTGGGGGGGGGGGGGGGGGTCAAAGTGGGAAACGCTCATATCTCAGGTTTGTTATGACCTATGGACCTGGGACCAGCACCAAATGAATTGACACCCAATGGAGATTCCAATATGGGTCAAAGTCACAGGGGGGCATTGTGTGCAAGTTTCAGAATTGCTGAAAATCGCTTTTTTGACCCCCAAATGCATTCTCTGAGTCCATACATGCATTTTGACACTCAAAAAAGTGGGCAGGACCAAAAATGTTGAAAGTGGGCCATTCATATCTTACGCATGGTATGACGTATGGACCTTGGACCAACACCAAGTGAGTCGAAACTCAGTGGAGGCATTCTATGACCCCCCCCCCCCCCCCACCGCCACCCCCAATGCATTGCCAAAGTCAATACATGTATTTTTATACTAAAACGTGGGTGAGCAAAAAATTTGGAAAGTGGGTCATGGTGGTTCAAAATACGGGTCAAAGTCACTGAGGTCACTCTGGGGTCATTGGGGTACATTTTTTAAAATTGCTGGAATTCTCTTTATGATCACTAATGCACTGCTAAAGTTCATACGTGTATTTTTATACCAAAAAAAACGTGGGTGGGGTCAAAAATTTAGAAAGTGGGTCACGCTCATATCTCAAGCACGGCATGGCGTGTGTATCTGAGATCAACACCAAATGAGTCAAAACTGAATGGAGATTCAAAATATGGGACCAGGTCACTGATGCCACCCTTGGGTCATTGAGTGCATTCTTTAAAATTGCTGAAAATCGCGTTTATGCCCCCTCCCCTCCCCCCTAGTGCATTGCTGAAGTTCATGCATGTATTTGTATACTCATAAAAGTGGGTTCGGACAAATATTTTGAAAGTGAGTCATGCTCATATCTCAAGCATGGCATGACCTATGGACTTGGGATCAACACCCAATGAGTCGAAACTCAATGGTGGATCAAAATATGGGTCAAAGTCACTGACACATTTTATAACCACCTAATGCATTTTCAAAATTTATACATGTAGTCTTGTACTCAAAAAGAGCGGGTGGGGTAAAAATTTTGAAAGTTGGTCACGCTTATATCTCAAGCATGGTATAACCTATGGGTCTTGAACCAACAACGAATGAGTCGAAACTCAATGGAGGTTCAAATATGGGTAAAGCTCACTGAGGTGACCCAGGTTTCATTGAGTGCATTTTTCAGAATCTCTGGAAATCACTTTTTATGACCGCCTAATGTATTGCTGGAGTTTATACACGTATTCTTGTATTCAAAAACTGAGTGAGGCCAACTATTATGCAAGCGGGTGACGTGACACTTATATCTCAAGCATGGTATTGTGCAGGAACATGGGACCAACACCAACTGAGTGGAAGCTCAATGAAGGTCCAAATGATGATTAAGACCACTAAGGTGACTCAGATGTCACTGAGTGCATTTTCAGAATTGCTGGAATTCTCATTTTATGGCCCCCAGTGCATTGCCGCAGTTCCCAGATGAATTTTTATTCTAAAAAAATGAGCGGGGCCAAAACACTTGAAAGTGGGTTGCACTCATATCTCAAGCATGGTATCGCTTAGGGACTGCAGACCAATACCAAATGAGTTAAAACACCATGGAAGCTAATAATTTGGGTTCAGGTCACTAGGGTTATCAAAGTCTCATTAAGTGCAATTTTCAGATTTGCTTGAAATTACATTTTATAACCCCAATGCAATTATGAAGTTTGTACATGTATTTCTTCGCTCAAAAAAGTCAAAAATACCCTTTATGATTCCTTTATATAACACGTTGAATGCTGTGCACCGAAGTTATTTCCAGTTTCTTGAAAACTTTCATCTGAATCCTGTATGAAAATCTTCAAACGCTGTTTGCGAAAAACAGTTTCTGATGTCTTTAAAGATATTTTATTCCCCAAAATAAGTCTCCATAAATTCCCTTCCTATACAGGTTAATTCTGATGCTTTCACCACTTTCACACAGACTCGAATTTACTGGTCACAGTAAATTCTTTTTCTCTTGTTTCATTTAGTTTCTGTAAATTTGTACCTCTTTTATTCTCCGATTATATTATTTTAGTTTCTGTAAATTTTTCGCACTTTAGCACCTATACGATGAGCCTCATGTTAACATTTCACTTCAATTACCACCACAATATTTTTTTTATTTCGTTCGGAACTATTTTCAAACAAATGTTGATTATGGGTGTTGCGAATAGCATTATTGTGTAATCTTCATTTGTGGAGAAAATACAGAAAATAAATCAATCGTACGCGGTCTCCAATGGCGCACAAACACCATCCCTTTTCAAATAGTTGTTTTATTTTTTTATTTCTTTAATGCTTTTTTTAATTATTTTATGAAGTGCTCTGGTTTCGTGATTGATTTTGTTTCGCTTTTTTGGAAGGAAGACGACCGTTAATTAATGCAAATTATGCAGTTAGTTCATCATATAAAATTTTAATATTGAGGGGTTCCCTTATAGATTTTGCTCGAGGGTTGCGATTGGTTGGCCTGTCGAGTACTTGATAGCGGCCGAAATAATAGTGACTACAGAACATTGTAGACTAAATTAAAACTAGAGAAACAGAATTTACTGTATCCAGTAAATTCAAGTTGTGTGAAAGGGGTTAAAACATCAGAAATAAACAAAATAGAAAGAGAAAGTATGTAGGCTTATTTTTAGAGGTGATATATATTTTTAAAGAAATCACAAATAGGTTTTCGTTAATAGTATATTTATTTATTTATTTATTTATTTATTTATTTATTTATTTATTTATTTATTGGTGTTTAAGGTCACATACTTATGCACAATGGCTAACCGTGACCGTGACAGTTTTACGGGTGGAGGAAGCCGGAGTACCCGGAGAGAACCACCGAGCAACGACGAGCAGCTGTCAGCTCTCCAACATCGTAACTCTGAACTCTGCACCGCAGCACAGGCAGGGTTAGATTGGTTGAAGACATGCGCACCATCGACGTGCAGTACGCCTCAGTACACAGCGTCATCGTGCCCCCATGTAGGCAATCGGGGTGAAGTGTCTTGCCCTAATAGTATATAAAGATATTCATACAAGAATCAGATATTTGTTTCCAAGAAGCCAGAAAAAGCATATATGTGCACGGAATTCAAAGGGTTCGATCAAGGAATCAGAAATGGACATTTTTTGTTCTGCCACTTATTTGAATGATGTTTAGAGCAGTAATATGAGCATTGAAAGGTTACCATTATTCTTACATTGCGTGAAATAAAGTCTTTGGAAACCACATTGAAGTCTTGAGAGGGTCAAAAGCATTGAACTGAGTAATTTATACTTTATTTTCTTGTAAAGCAAAGGGTTTCTCTCTTGAGGAACTGACATCTGATTAAAATAGGAGATAACATTTAATGTTTGACAGCTAACTCCACTTCTGTTTACATTGTCTCCAGTGTGAATAAATGTAACATAGTATTGCTTCAGGTTAATTTACTGTTACAGGAAATCAGAGGCTGTAAAAACCCTGTGGCCTACTGGGCCATACTCAAGGGATCTAGCGACCTGAAAAAAATAGGTTGCCGAGAATTTGTAACTGTCTGTCAGTATGCCAAAAATGCAGACAAGGAAGTGCTCAGAAGACAGGGGGCGGGAGAAGAAAGAAGAAGAAGAAGAAGAAGAAGAAGAAGAAGAAGAAGAAGAAGAAGAAGAAAGAAACCATACAAAAACAAGAATCTGTGTGTTTTACACAGACCAATTAACTGTAGATTATATCGTTTTGATTAGGACACTGGGAATGGAATACAGAGGATATGGCACATGAATGTATAAATAGATAAGATATATGAGTCTGACACGTTGAATGTCATGCATTCTTGATTGGAATATAAGTAATTACCGCTGAAGATACAGCATCAAATTGTTGGTAAACCTTTACAGAGACTCTCATTTGGGTGTTATTTATTGGTGTTTTTATTTTACCAGTAAAGCAGAATCTGTTTCTCGTAATTTGGGTGTACTGCGGAATAACTTTGCCCACTTCGAACATGCCAATATCAGCAACGTCGACCATTTATCTGGGACCAAACTCTCAACTTTCATTATTCAGGACTCCTATGGGGCATTGGATTCATAGAACAGCCTTGAATTTTATAAGGGTCATTCTAGAGGTTGAAATCCTGCAAAATGCACTACGAGGCCTTGCGGAGCCTTGCATATTCACGAAATAAAAACGCAGACAAAGTGTGTTATAGCTATATAGTTTTATATACCATAGTTCATGAAGCTGTGGTTCTAGCTCGAACACTCTGGTTGTTACCCTTCTCCCAACTTATTTTGAAGGGAGTAATTACCGGACGATCCTAGTTAGGACCTGTGAAGGCATGAGACTCGAATATTCTTGAATTTGGCTAATGTAGGCCTAGAATAATGCTGAAAATGTCGAGAAGCGGCCTTTAATAGACTTTGATTTTATCAGTCCTTGCCTGCAGGAACCCTTTTATTAATCTCTAATAAAATATCTACACTGTATACTTAGGGCATCTGTATACATACAGACATACAGACATACATACTATAGTACACTTTTGAACTAAAGAATACATCCAATGCATTTACCAGAAAAGGGTCGGATCCCGTTGGGTAGCGGTTAAAGTTTGCACCTTCATTATTACTTACTCATCTGCTCGCCCCAAAAGAGTTGTTTTAGACCAGACTACACTACTAACAGCCATATATGTGTACAGCACTGTCAGAGTTTGGCCAATTCCTAAAAGGATGGTGAAGAAAAAAAAATAAAAAGTTCGTTCTCAGTTTCTTCTCTGTATCATAGACTAATACCTCTCATTAGAATACGTTTACGTGTGGTACCAATGCCAACTCGTTCACAATGGTTTGAAGGAAATGAATAACTAGTAGGAGTGACAAAGTCCGGAAAATTAAACTTCGATGCACCCGAAACACAGAAAGCAAATCTCATGTTAATTCGCTATAACTATCTTCTGGAAATACATTTTAGTGGAAGTGGCCAACTACCTTGATGGCATGCAAGAAGGGGTGAAGAACGGATATTGCACCTGAGCCAACTCCTTATGATTGTGCAATAAAATAATGTCTTTTGAATGGAAACATTTGGCTGTAAATTGCAAAAATGGTGCATGGAATGGATAAGCGTACCGATTTTTTATTTAAATATTAGGCTTTAGGTTTCACTCGGAATGTGAAACTTGTGTTATATGGATCTTCTGGAACTTAAAGACAGACGAATAACTTCGAAAGTTGCAGCTAGTTATAAGGAATCGTAAATGTGAAAAAAGGTGCACACCATGTAAAACTATACCTTAATTTACAAACGTTTGCTCAAATCGATTAATTCTCAACAGTCAGAAGGTTCAATGCAAACACACATTTCACATTTTCAGTAAAGAATGAAAACAAATGCGCATACGCTATTACACTACTGTGCCTCTGTAATACTTTACTATTCATTCTTTCAAAATTGTTATGAAGACAGAATTCAGCAGTGGGTGACATCCGGAATGTCAGATGACAATCTGGCTTTTTCCGAGGCGTCATCAACGGTTGAACGCCCGCATTTAAAAATCCCTCGAGGCAAATACTTCTGATCAAGCTATGAATGTCAGCCTGAATCAATCTCGTCCACTCCTGGAGACAGACGAAAAATTTGTCGACTAATAAGAGGGTACTGACGTTCCGAACGCACATACCACGCTTGCTCCCTGGGTAAGAGGTCATGATTAAAAGTCGGACACGGATGTGTGGCGGAATACCAAAAACCCATTAATACTACATGCAAATAACACAGTTATTGGTGTCATGGTAGTACTTACCTATGAGGGTTTCATGGACAATGTGTGGAGGTGTTCGATGAGACAACAGTAATGTCACGCCAGAAAGAACCAAAACCACCACAAAATGCTGTTATTTTTTAACAGTTCATTTCTGTGCTTCAACGCATGCTCACAACGGTCTCCGCTGAAAACGTGTTCAATTGTTTATGTTGTCCTACCACAGCCTTGTAACGACATGTTGCCCTGTTGAACTTGGGACTACATATGGATCATCAAGCGTGAAATGGCATATGTGCGGTTGATAGTTTTATGACCGTATCACTCCTTTGCAATAACATGTTGCCCTGTTAAACATGGAATTACACGGAGGTTATCAGGCATGAGTGATGGCATATGTGTGGTTGATTTTTATAGACCGTCAAGATACACCTACACTTGTAACTAAGTTCACAGAAATCTTGTTCACGGTCAGCTGTCTAAATGAAAACCAGAGAATAGTTGATCCACACTTCAGCACCTGTCTGCAATACTCCTGTTACATTTAATCCTTCCAGGTGTTGTATTTTCGTAAATGTAATTTGTGTGAATTGTCGGTGATTTAGACACTGTATTTGCCGTTTGAGGCCTGACATAAGAATGTGCCAGGCATTTAAATTCCCCCAAATGGCGACCGTAAACGTTGTGCCCAAATAAAGTAATTTTCCCAAATTATGTGGTATTTAAGAATATTTTGTAAAGTGTTGCTGTGTTCTGGCTTTTTAATTGTTTCACCGTTGTTCGTAATATAGTGTGTGGCTCATGTGTCGTCGACTCAAACGAGGCAACCGATAAACGGGTTTAACAAACTGTCCCGGTTCGCCTATGAAAATTAATTTGCGTCGACAGTGTCGTGTAAGACACTGTCAGGCAGATTGTTTTTCACTGGCGAACCCTGCGTAATGCGTAATTTAGTTTAAATGGCATTTTGGCTTGACATCGGGAAACGAAGAAGCTTTATTGAGTAAACGTTATATGCTGTTCAAGGAGGAGAGGCAGTAATAATGGTGAAGACCTATGACAAGCGGCTGTAAACTGTTTTTAATGTGGGGATATAGGCAACTCTTTAACTCAGCCACAATACGGTGCATTTATATTTGTATTTATGCCTAAATTAGACTATTCTAAAGGCCTGGAATGAGTCCAAATGTTCCATTCCTTTACATTCATTACCATCGTCATACTAGCCATTTTTATTTTTATGTGAACATTACCCATCATAGTACTGGGTATAAAAATCGCTTCTTCCTTTACACCAATATAGACGAAAACCGCACTGTTGGATTTCAACTCATGAAGAAAGTCTGTACAAAGTTTAAGCAAAGGAACATCTGTGTCTGGATAAAAGCATCAATCCAGAGCATTCCTGAAAAAAATTCCAGGATGGAACAGAATCTAGTATCCCGTCTTTCATATTAAGAAATTGATCTTTTTGGTCTGAAAATGTCGCCTACAGTAGTCTTGCGAGTGATAAAGCCCTTTTTGAAACCACGTACAATACCTTAACTCAGTTCTGGTTATTAAATGATTTCGCATCTTTACACCACGACTCCATCTGGATTACTAACCAAATCTTTCTATTTTAGTGAAGTTACCGGTGGGAAAGGGACTGTAATAACGGTGAATTTTTAAATTCCATGACTTTGAACGATTTCGTTTGTTTCGATCTAATATTCTTCGTCAGAATTCTACTAACATATAATTGTTCTCATCTTTGCTCAAGAATTTCCATATTCTGCCAAAAGCAAAAGAAGTATTCAACAGCAGTTCTAAAATTACTCTTTATAATTGATAAAGAGTGTCTGAAACTAGAACTATCATCTTGAGGTGGTTAATACCACCACATAACTTGATCCCACCACATAACTTGATCCAGGGTAAGGGAGTTACACTAATGCTGCACTCGCACCCGTATAACCATTTCATGTTTGAATTTATCCATGTCGTACAATCAATATCAAATTTAAGTTCAACGAAGGATAAATCACTTTGAAAAATTGCAAGCAAAGAATTGAGAAGTATGCACATATCTTCATGCTAGTGATACATCATAATGTTCTCCGCTCCGGAACGTAATAGGTGTCCGTGCACACAAGAACATGATACAGGAATCACTAGTAAATCCCAGTTGAAGAGAAAATAGTTTAGTTAATAATTTCGAAACGTAGGGGAGTAAAATAGAATGTGATATTCAATCCATTTGTGCCGGAGGGAGGTCCGGAGGGGAAGTGACTTCATAGTTACGTAACCCAGATACGTCGTGTTGAGTTGTTATGGTAGCCATTCTAAGCCGTCATGTTGTGACTCCATTACCATGGTCATATGTGGTGTCTATACGCACGTGAAGCGAGTGTTGTTAGGGTAACATGTGTTTGAGTCGTCCATTTTGATTACTGGAGATCGCCATCTTGGTTTCTATGGTGGCACGGGGTTGCTATGCGACCATTACTACCACTGCTAATATCACCAGTCTCTTCTATTGATGTGCCTCCTTCAAACAGCACTAGGAGGTTCACCCAATCGACTAGGAATCCCATTTATGGAATTCCACTTACGGAATTCCACTAACAGGAATCCCTTTCAATAATACGTCTGTAGTTGGGATTCTCGGATCAGAGGAAATATTATACTGAAACTTTAATGTCGTTGGTCATTGCCTTCGGATATAAAGTCATCGATTTTTTTCTAGATACTGTTCTTTAGCATTTTTTTCAAATTCTTAACCCTATTTGTAGCTTGTTTATACTTCACCCATATGTTGGGGGTTATTTCTTTTTAATGCTGATTTACGTAATCGATCACGATGACGGACAATACTTCTAATTGTGCCGTCAAACCATGGCTTGTCTGACTTCCTGGTAATAACCTTGGAATTCGGTATATATTTTTCGCAATTTCCAAGAAAGTTAAAACAAATTTTGATATAGAACTAATGATGTCGCCCTCCTTACACATCAGGTTCTCCCAATCTGCCTCATTAATGGGTGTATTCATTTTAATTCCACACCTCTCGCGTGTTTGGGGATTGATTAGGGCGAGTGCAAACTAAATGGGCGTATACCGCAAGATGGCCAAGGTCTACCAAAGTCAATAGTACCACACTGAGCAACAGTGATTGTATGGCTAATAATTAGAGGGTCAAGAAGAGATCTTGATATATATTTCCCTTTCTTCTTGGCTCGGATATGACATTCTCCACTCTATATAGCCTCATCAGAGTCTGTAACACAGTTACTGGAAGTTGTGGATACAACCACTTTTTTCACTGATAACAAAGAAAGCACCACGTCAGTCCTGACCCCGTGTTACACATACAGTAGTCTATATAATAATAGACAAGTAATGAAAGCTTTTTTGCCCTGACCGATACCCCCTTCCCAGTTCATTTGTGAATTCGTTCATTGAACAAAGATTCATCAACACAGTTTTCTTGTACAGCTATCCACAAGGAATTTAACTTCATGTTTATCATACATTAATAATCAAATCATCATACTACGGCTTCTTTATTTGATAAAAAAAACCTCCGTTCGACTTTTTTGCCCGCGACTCGACGCCATTAGAACAACAATGATGGCGTGACATTTCGTTGCTAGGCTGTACAAAAGTTAACCCGGAAAGCGAAACTACGCACTGCGTTGTTCTTGTGCTGCAGACGACAGAACAGAAGAATAATGGATGTGGGCTATAATGTAAGAGTCTTCCCTGCAAAACAATTGTTGCACCCCTGTCCTCGAGTTCTATTTATTGTCAAGGCATAACGAACTTGTCCGAACTTTAATAATAAAAAAAAACTGGTGGTTAATTTAAGACAGCGCTACCTTGTTGTCAGAAGTTGAAAATGCAGGAAGCTTTGAAAGGAATATGTAGTGGCGGGCGGAAAGGGTATTAGATCTAGGCTATGAGCCTATATGACAGAAAGGGAGTGGTCCGAGTGATCTCATGGCCTGTATATAAAGGAAATTTTATTGCATCTCTTTTTTACAATGCCAGCTAGAAATCGTGACATTGACAACATTTAAATTTAATGCTGAACAACCTTAATCATAATAGTGTATTAGGCCCTCTAGCCTACATGCTGTTTGAAACGTGGAATGGGGGGGGGGGGGGCGGGGTGGGGGTGAATGGGTTGGGAGCGGCGAGGCTTGTTGTAGGCACATATTATTCAGACGAAGCACTTGGCTGATTAAGATATCTCGGGGTCTCGACAAACAATCTTTCCCGGAGACATTTTTTTTTAAAAAAAGAAAAACCTTTCTAGAAAACCCACTGTGAGCATTTGTGCGTGCGTTTGGGAGTCGGTGGGGAGGCAAGGGCAGTGATGCTTTTGGGGTAACGCCGGTCCCCTTGACCCCTTCTATTTGCTGCTGCAAACGTTCTTCCTCCTCAATTGCCAAACTTGAACTGGCTACATCAAAAATTACCTGTGTGCGCAGACTTTCAGATGCGGCGCTTGGTGGATGAAGATCAACAGCCTTCTGCCTTATTAACGGCCCTCGACTCTCGGGCTGGTAATAAACCCTCGGGCTTTTATTCATTCATCTCGGGCCGGTAATAAACCGCAAGGCCCTCCAAACTCATGGTATTGCTACATTATTGGAAGATATCTTAAGAATCTGTAGTTTATGTTAACTTGGCTGCTCGCATTTACTGGCTTTCTTGCCTCTAGGTTCATGGATAAGCCTATTGTGACTTTTTCCCAATTAAAACAAAAATTATACACATCTGGCCAAACCATGGTCGGCCCGGGGATTTCCAGACCCCTACCCGCGGGAAACCCGGGAAGTAAAGCAGTGCCTATTCACTGCGGTAAACAGGCTCTGTTTCACTGGTAAAATAGGACCCAGTCACCAATTCTTGGGAGGTGTAAACCCTCTCTAAAATAGGTAACATGGCTTATTAACGCTCACCCCTGGTGTTGAGTTGATATTCATGTTGTGGGCATGATTAACCATTGTTAAAAAATATGTGACCTTAAACACCAGTAAATAAATAAATTGTCTAGACCCCCCCCCCCCCTCCGGGTGGGGGTCATACGCCTACATCGGGGGAATGTTGAGCACCACCCCTAGATTGCGGCGCATTTCCAAAGTCAAATAACCTGAGAGAACGAAATAAGCAACACCAATGAGGTGTATAAATGGGGGGTAGGCCTAGACTTTATTTATTTATTTAATTTTTTCCTTTGAACTAACCGTAACATTAGCTGCACATTTTCCGCACACGCAGATACTGCTGCCAACATGTCCAACTTCAAAGTACTTCCTTTTTCGCTATCATAAATAGCATAAAACATACGACTGCAGTCTAAAAATTCACCGACTATCACTGCAAAGCTGATGACAAGAACTTGATCCGTTTCAGTATTCCGTAATCATTTTTAGACGGTATTTTTAGACATTAGAAACGTTACTTCATCATTGTTGTTCTAATGGCGTCGAGTCGCGGGCAAAACAGTCGAACGGAGAGTTTTTTTTATCAAATAAAGAAGCCGTAGTATGATGATTTGATTATTAATGTATGATAAACATGAAGTTAAATTCCTTGTGGATAGCTGTACAAGAAAACTGTGTTGATGAATCTTTGTTCAATGAACGAATTCACAAATGAACTGGGAAGGGGGTATCGGTCAGGGCAAAAAAGCTTTCATTACTTGTCTATTATTAATATTATATAGACTACTGTATGTGTAACACGGGGTCAGGACTGACGTGGTGCTTTCTTTGTTATCAGTGAAAAAAGTGGTTGTATCCACAACTTCCAGTAACTGTGGTCTGTAACATACTGTTTTCTGTCGGAGTTTATATCCCCCGTTATCACCACTGCTCGATTTTTTCTTAAGCTGATTCAATTTAGTCTTGCAGCTTGGACTCGTAATTTTCTCTCGATTGTTTCTGTGTATGTGACAAATGTAACAATTTTGAAAATAGACAAAAACCGTGGTTTTGCGTAAATAAAATACATTGCAATTATTTATAAACATGTTAATTCGAGGTTATACCTTGGAAAAACAAGTGTTTGACCACCGAGGTGGTATTAGCCCCCAACGGCGCTTTTGTGACATAAGGTGTTTTTGTCACATAAGACACTAGAGTATATAAGCATCTCTGCATTTCAGGTTAGTAGTTTAAGAAGTACAAAGACCGCCAGTAATGGTCCGGTCCAGTGAAAAGAAGGTCGAGTCCAGCTCTCGGTGGTGCAGTATTTTTGCCTGGACCGGTCCAGTCATTATAATAACCTTAAATGAAGGGAAAGGTGATGAAATCTTACTTTTGGTAATACCAAAAAAGGAAGATATTAAAACATTTTCCTTCGTTTAAGGTATTTTATAATGATTGAATTGGTACACGCATTTGTGTTACAGAAAGCATCAAGTTACTGACGTCTGCTGGGAAGCTTGGTAACTCGGGGCATGTTATATAATACATTGTATGCACATTGTGGAAATGTTTAGTGAATTTTGAACTATTTTCATCCATCATTGTAGAGAAGTTAGAAAACAAATAAACGCTTACAACTTGTGACCTTGACTTGTTGGTGCATATGAAGTTCACGTTTTCGCTATCCTCCAAATGCATGTTGGAGGGAGAGGTGGTAACATACAAACAGACAGACAGACAGACGGACAGACAGACAGATCTTGAATTTTGAAAAAAAATATCGAGCGTGCATAATCCCCTCACAACCCTTTATCCATGTATCATACTTGAAAGGTGTAGCTTGAACCATGTTGGAGGTGGGTGGGTGGATGGGGGGGGGGGGGGGGGGGTGGTAACATAAAATAGAGAAAAAAGCTTAAAAACACAACAAAAATGGCTGCCATGGCGCCATCTTGAATTTTGAAAAAAAAATATTGAACGTGCATCATTCCATCACAACCCTCTATCCATGTGCCAAATATGAAAAGTGTAGCTTGAACCATGTTGGAGTGAGGGGTGGTAACATAAAATAGAGAAAAAAGCTTAAAAAAACACAACAAAAATGGCCGCCATGCCGCCATCTTGGGTTTTGAAAAGAAAATTTTGAGCGTGCATCACCCCCTCAGAACCATTTATCCATGTACCAAATATGAAAGGTGTAGCTTAAAGCATGTTGGAGGAGAGGTGATAACATAAAAACAGACGGACGGACGGACGGACGGACGGACGGACGGACGGACGGACGGACGGACGGACGGACGGACGGACGGACGGACGGACGGACAGACAGACAGACGGAGTGCAATCCTATAGTGCCCTTACGGTTCCCGTAGGGGACTAATAACATGACATCTTTAAAATGGGTCCGAATATAGTATATATACTACCCGAAGGGACTACGGAAAAACCACAGCCTGTCTGAATTGAATTTGCTATGGTTTCAAACCTTCGCCAGAGAGTGGCAGACTTTTACTGTACGTGAATGTTACGAGGTCATTTTGGGAAGTGGTTTTCTCAGTGTAACGTGAAAAAGAATAACAGTTCAGTGACTTTTTGGTTGGGCCATGAATTATAAATTAAATCAGTGACAGCTTATTGCGTCATGTATTCCAATACGATCGATTAATATCAAATTCAGGAATGGTCATCAGATGGAATTACCAGATTCTGATCTTCAAATACAAATATTGATTTGCATGCTCTTTTAACCCATCTTGAAAATTGAATGGAAAAGTGTATGCGGAAACAGAGCCTGAAATAACGGTCGGACATCGGACATGTCCGGTCAAATTTACGGTCGGAAAAAAAAATAAATCTCAAAAATTTTTTTTTTTTTTCTAATTTTCAACAAGTTGTGTCTTCACACCACCGCGTTTCAATCAATAGACATCAAAGGCCGCTAAGTGGCATGTTTACGTTCTAGGCGCGGCTTAGTTTCTTTGATCTACATCACTCGGCGTGGTCGTTTGTCTCAAATTGTGCCAGTAACGTTCGGTGCGTTGGAAATGTTACATGTAGCGCATTGAAAATTTTCCGACGAGACTTACGGAGGCTTTGACGTCGTGACCGCGATTCCAAACAAACGCCCACTCTGTCTAGCAGAGTAGTACCATTACTAACATACTTGGTTGGCACAAAGCCACAAACCATCAGATTCAGCATCATAACGGAACGGAAGGTACCTAAAATGTCCACGTTGCAGAAATGGAAAGACGAGTACAAATGGCTTGATTTTTCGGACAAAAAACTTAAGTGTTCTTTTTGTACAAAATGTAACGAAAAGTTGATGAGCTGTCGAAATTATAGTCGTGTGATGGTCGACGGCAGTACAAATTATCGCCTCAGCGTGTTGAAAGACCACGCAGGAAGTCAGATGCATGAAACTTATTGAGGTGTCTGTGGCAGGGGAGATCATCCATCGTATTCCGAAAAACATAGCACCTCAATCACGGTTTCTCGGTTTGA
Source organism: Pictodentalium vernedei (assembly GCA_031216915.1). Classification (NCBI taxonomy): domain Eukaryota; kingdom Metazoa; phylum Mollusca; class Scaphopoda; order Dentaliida; family Dentaliidae; genus Pictodentalium; species Pictodentalium vernedei. The sequence continues at coordinate 145,297,629 of CM062290.1, read as the reverse complement.
ATTTCACTTTTGTTTGCTGTTTTTCGGGGTTTAACCGAAAAGGAAGGTGAACCAAGTAATCATGACAACTTCGTCTAAAAAGCTAGATTCTAGCCATCGTTTTTTTGACGGTGTGCAAATGTATAGTGGTTTAGGTGCTGGACTCCTGATTGCTCAGCGGGTTCGACTCCCGGCAGGGGATCAGAAACCAGCATTCTAAATTCCTCTAAATCATGATTGTGTCATTTGAAAAACACACACACAAGCCCGTGCCAGTCTTCGTCTGAGGACAACCACAGCACTTTCGTCGTACTGTAGCCAGTGCATTCCACACATGCATGCTGCTGCCGAAAGGAAAATGAACCAATCATAAGAACTTCATTCAAAAAGCCATCGTTTTTTGACGGTGGGCAATGGTCCAGTGGTTTAGATGGTGGACTCCTGACTGCCAGGTGGGGTTGCTGAGTGCTCGAATCCCGACTTCGGATCAGAAACCAACATTCTAAGTTCCTCTAAACATGATTGTGTTATTTGAAAAACACACCACACACACACACACACACACCCACACACACACACACACACACACAGTCTTGTTTTCCCTACATACCGAGGTACCCCATTGTCTGTCCTTTGTGTGGACTAACGGTTTCAACCTCGTTTTGCCGGTACAGTTCTGGGAAAACAACCGAGGTAAAGGGTTTCTTTTGTCTTTTGTACCTCGGTAAGGCGAAACACGCAAACTCTTTTGTCTAGTTACCTCGTCAAGTTGGTAAGACAAACGCACACACACACACACACACACACACACACACACACACACACACACACACACACACACACACACACACACACACACACACACACACACACAGAGAGTCTTGTTTTCCCTACATACCGAGGTACCCCATTGTCTGTCCTTTGTGTGGACTAACGGTTTCAACCTCGTTTTGCCGGTACAGTTCTGGGAAAACAACCGAGGTAAAGGGTTTCTTTTGTCTTTTGTACCTCGGTAAGGCGAAACACGCAAATTCTTTTGTCTAGTTACCTCGTCAAGTTGGTAAGACAAACGCACACACACACACACACACACACACACACACACACACACACACACACACACACACACACACACACACAGTCTTGTCTACCCTACATACCGAGGTACCCCATTGTTTGTCCTTTGTGTGGACTAACGGTTTCAACCTCGTTTTGCCGGTACAGTTCTGGGAAAACAACCGAGGTAAAGGGTTTCTTTTGTCTTTTGTACCTCGGTAAGGCGAAACACGAAAACTCTTTTGTCTAGTTACCTCGTCAAGTTGGTAAGACAAACCCGCATGCACACACCTACTCTATAAATCATAATTACTTGGATTTTAATAACCTTCGGGTAGTATTCAGAGTGTTTTGATAATCGGTTTCAAGAGACCATGATCGGGGGTTCAGATCATTACAGGTTCTTCAAGTACATATTTGGCCTGTTCATCTGGGTGCCACTTGATAGCAGTGCCGCGTAAACAAATGTAGTGAACATATTTTAAAGATTGCGAAGTAGTTTTACTGGCTCATCTGCTCGGTGCAATATAACTTTACACAACTCACAATCGACTAAGATGAATTTTATCACAAATATCAACCAACAGTAATGAACCTTTTTTTTAAGCAGAGTAACTTTGATAAAAGTGAACGATGTTTATCAGGACATTTAAAACGGCATCGAGTATAAAATTTAATGTTTGATATATTTTCTTATGTGACTATCTATCAATTTTCACCTGAAAGTATCACTATTGTTTGCCAAAAAAATCCCCGTTTTTGGAAAACCGTGTGTCGGGTCCATAGTATGGTTTGAAACTAGGTCATCGGAAGGGACAGAACTATTTACGGCGTGCTCATTTAATTCATACTAAGGCCAAACAAAATTAAATAATTGATTCTCAGGCATTTTTTTTAAACGAATGAGGGGAGGGGGCGGTTTTTATTGTTCTTTCTTATTCCTGGTGGAATGGTCGCCGATGCCTAAAATCCAGTTGTGAAAGCCTAAAATTAAATACTAGAGCTTCCATGATAATTTCACTGATATTTTTTGTGTAACAGTGATCATACTACCCAAAATCAAAATAGAAGTTTATAAGAGCAACTAAAATGGTGATAAAAATAATAAGAAGTAAAAATAACTGCAGTTTTTGAACTGGTTGAGTGCTGGAAGCCACAATTAGGCCTTCCAAAAAAAAAAATGAGGGTACCAGTGCAAAAGCCAACATTTTCCTTTCCCATGTTTCGTATTCAGTCAAACGTAAATAAAAGTTTGCTTATACAAATTTGTTCTATTACAAATTAATGGAGAGTGTCTAGTGATTGATTGGATGGCCACCATCTGAAGACCTGGCACTTCCATACACGGGGCAATCAGTCAGTGGTATGCCTCGGCATCAACACTAACTGAGTATACAGCCTCATACCAGGTATGTGGGAATATCGGCAACCCGGTGGGTTCACTGCATGGCAGTAACCCTACTCCTTGTTGGACTCCGTGGTGGGTGGGAGCCGGGGCAGTGAACAATTTACAACACTAACTATGGCTAATATACCACACAAAATTAAGAAACGGGGTTACGTTTTTAGTGATGATGATTCTGATTCTGACTTGGGACACATCGTACCACAAATTAATACATGGCCAAAATTCGTAATGATCTGCTCTGCTGAAGAAGGAAAGCTTGCAACTGATATCAATCCTTTCGCTTTAGAAAAGTCGATAAAGGGAATAGCAGGCAATGTTATAAATGTGAAAAAGTTGAGATCTGGAATGTTGTTGGTGGAATGTAAAAATGAAGCTCAGGCAAAGAATTTATTGAAAACTGAAAAACTGTTCAATATGCAGGTAAATGTCTTCACTCACAAAAGCCTTAATACCAGCAAGGGCGTTGTCAGAACGAGGAAATTGTCAGACATTGATATCTTGGAAATTAAAAAGGAGTTAGAACCTCAGGGTGTAACAGATGTAAAGAGAATTGAAATTAAAAAAGATGGAAATCTCATTAAAATAAATACTTATATATTTACATTTGAATCTGCAGAACCGCCAAGGTCAATCAAGGTCGGATAAATAAACATCAGAGTGGATTTGTTCGTACCAAATCCACTTCGTTGCTTCAATTGTCATAAATTTGGCCATGGTCAAAACAGTTGTAGAGGGAAGACAATTTGCTTTAAGTGTGGTCAGGAACATCAGGACCCTTGCACTAACACAATTAAATGTTGTAACTGACAGGGCAATCATGTAGCTGCATCTAAAGATTGCCCTGTTTGGAAAAGGGAGAAACAAATCCAAAAAATCAAATGTGAGAAGCAGGTCAGTTTCAAAGAGGCTAGAGACATCGTAGATTCAGTGCCTGGCATGAGTGCATCTTCACCATCATATGCAACCAAATTAACACAAAAGTTACCAACAAAATCAGTAGAATGTCAGACACCCTGGACTTGGCTTGACAATAACATTCCATCCTTATTGCAAGCCTTCACTATAAAACACTCTAATATCGTCGAACCAAAATCAACCCAAACCACATCATACACTACAACAATAACTGATAAAATAGCACAGCGCAAACAAACAAATGATGCACCAAAACCAGATTCAACTAAGAACAACAAAACTAAACCAGAACAGAGGAATATACCAATCAAATCAAAACCAGATCAGAACCACAGACCACAACAACAAAACCTAACTCAGAATCAGAGACGAAGTCAAGAAAAAGAAAGGAAGAAAAAAGATAAAGAACAACAAAAAGTTAATTTGGAAAGAACACTGAAATGTTTGAAAAATGTTGTCACTAGCAACATGTTTGATGGGATTGAAGAAATGTCTGTCGATGAATGCATCGATGACACTTTCTCCAGTCAACTACGCCTGAACTCCTCTCAGGGTAGGTCTCCTCGAAAAAAGTCACCTAGGAAAAACACGGGGGCAATTTCGCCCATACGTCCACCATCCAAGTCGCCATCCAAGCATGGATAATACACGTAAAAACAGCATAATACAGTGGAATTGTCGAGGTTTTAGAGCGAATTTTAATGAACTGAGCCTTCTAAGTCAAAAATATAAACCTGCTGCTTTTTGCCTGCAGGAAACACTTCTGAAGAAACCTGACACAAATATTCATCCCGTCCTTAAGGGTTACAATTTATATAACGCTTGGGCAGATGAAAATGACCTTCATATCCGTGGAACGTCTGTCTTGGTCAGAGACGACATTATTCACAGTTCTGTACCATTACAATCAAATTTACAGGCTGTAGCGATACGCCTGACCTTAGACAAGACAGTCACGTTATGTTCAATTTATGTGTCACCAAGTAAAGTACTTCAGCTGACGGATCTTGAACATCTGATTCATCAGCTCCAAACTCCGTACGTTTTGTTGGGTGATTTTAATGCACATAGCCCCCTTTGGGGTGATTCCTGCAGTCAAGAAGATGCAAAAGGTAAAACTGTAGAAGAGTTCATTACAAAATATGACTTGTGCTTGTTCAATGATGGGTCAGATACCTACCTGCACCCCGCATCTGGTTCTTACACTTCAATTGATCTAACAATTGCATGCCCTTCGGTCTTCCTTGATTTTTCTTGGAAGGTTGAAGATGACTTGTGCGGGAGTGACCACTTTCTGGTTGTGCTGGAGAGTGTAGTTCCGGCGGATGATGAGAGGGTGCCCCAGTGGAACTTTAAAAAGGCTGACTGGGACACTTTCTCATCGCTTTGTTCTGAACGCCTCACACGGGAGAAATTGCAGGAGAGTACTGGCCAGATTGAACATTTCATCACAAAGTTGATTGACATTGCAAGCCAAGTCATTCCTAAAACCTCGGCAAATCCAAAACGTTTCACTAAACCATGGCTTGATACTGAGTGCAAACAGGCTATTAAAGATCGCAAGAAATTTGAGAGGGAATTTAATAAGTCACCAACCACACAAAATTTGGATAGATTACGTATAAATCGGGCAAAAACAAGACAACTTTTAAAACAAAAAAAGAAAAGTTCATGGGAAACTTACGTTTCGAAACTGAATCAAAACACCCACATCACTAAAATTTGGAAAATGATCAAAAAAATTAAAGGAAAAGAAACAAAATCAGCTGTACAACACCTACATGATAACAATACACTCATTACATCAAAACAAGAAATTTCAAACAAGTTAGCCTCTACATTTTCGAAACATTCGTCGTCTGAAAATTGTAACCCACAATTCCTCAAACTTAAAAAACAACAAGAAAAACAAAAGATTAAATTTACATACAATAATTTAGAGGATTACAACGAACCTTTCTCTATGGAAGAGCTAAGTAACTCTTTGCATAGAGCAAATGATTCTGCCACTGGACCTGATGACATTCACTATCAGTTTTTAAAACATCTGCCTCAAACTTCACTTGCACTTTTGTTATCTATTTTTAATGACATATGGGTGACTGGCCAGTTTCCACCTTCCTGGCGAAAAACTACTATAATTCCTATTCCTAAGCCAGATAAAGATCACGGCAACCCTAGTAATTATAGGCCTATTGCCTTAACAAGTTGTCTGTGCAAAACCATGGAGAGGATGATCAATGATCGACTTGTCTGATTTCTGGAATCGAACAATCTGCTTGCAGATGTTCAGTGTGGTTTCAGAAGCCAGAGAAGTACTGTGGATCATTTGGTTAGATTAGAAACGTTTATAGAAATGCCTTTGCTGGAAAAGAACATATGGTCGCCATCTTCTTTGACCTGGAAAAGGCATATGACACAACGTGAACGTATGGGATTTTAAAAGATCTTTTTAACATGGGGTTGAGGGGGCGTATGCCTCTTTTTATTGAAAACTTTTTAAGGGACCGCCAGTTTAAGGTTCGTGTTGGGTCAACGTTATCTGATCCTCACGAGCAGGAATTGGGGGTTCCTCAGGGTAGTATTTTATCTGTTACACTTTTCTCAGTGAAAATCAATAGTATTATTGATGCAATTGAGAATATGGTTGACTCGTCATTGTATGTAGATGACTTTTTAATCTGCTATAGCAGCAAAAAAATGAATGCTATAGAGCGCAAACTTCAGCTGTGTTTGAATAGAATCCAGAAATGGGCTACATAAAACGGCTTCAAATTCTCTAAGACGAAAACTAATTGTGTTAGCCCCGGAAGCACCACCTTGATCCGGAATTGACAATACACGGGAGTCGTATTAATGTTGTTAAGGAAGTGAAATTCTTGGGTTTGTTGTTTGACAACAAACTGAATTTCACTTCTCACATAAAACAACTAAAGGTAAAATGTAAAAGGGCACTGAACCTCTTGAAGGTAGTTGGTAGCACTGATTGGGGTGCTGACCAAAAAAACATTGATCCATCTCTATAGATCACTTGTCAGATCTAAATTAGATTATGGCTGCGTGGTTTATGGTTCTGCAAGAAAATCATACCTGAAACCACTTGATGCAATTCATAATAGTGGTATTCGAATTAGCTTGGGTGCATTTAGTACTTTACCAATAGAATCAATGCTTGTTGAGGCGGAGGAGCCTTCTCTTGAGAAGCGCAGAATTAAACTCTCCCTTCAATATGTCTCTAAACGCCTTTCTAATCCTTCAAATCCTGCTTATACCTGTGTTGCAAAACCTCGAAATATCGAATTTTTTAACCGCCACCAGAAACATATTCCTCCATTGGGAATTAGAATTAAACCTCATATGGAATCTGCCAAAATTGAACCAGATGCCATTAAAGAAAACCGTGTACCACAGACTCCTACCTGGCATCTTAAAAAACCAACAGTTATTCTAGATCTTGCTTCTACCAAAACGTCTGAAACAAATTCTCTGCAATTTAAGCAGAAATATGCTGAAATTAAGTCAAAGTATAATGCATATACAAGGATCTATACAGATGGATCAAAAGATGGTGACACAGTATTATCAGCTGCTGTTACTGGTGATCACATCACCTCAATCAGAATACCGAATCAAAGTTCTATTTTCACAGCTGAAGTTAAAGCTATTCAACTCGCACTTGAGCACATCGAGAATGCACAGGAAAGAAAGTCGATCATCTTTTCCGACTCTCTTTCCTCTTTACTTGCTTTACTCAACCCCAGGTTGAAGAACCCTCTCATTTTGGAAGTTCGTGAGAAGTTAACAACTCTCATATCTGACCAATATGATATCGTGTTTTGCTGGTTAACCGGACATGTAGGTATCGCTGGTAACACCAAAGCGGACAGTGCAGCAAAACAGGCTTTAACCAAGCCTCTCTCTGATTTTAACATCCCTTTCAGTGATTTGAAACCACATGTTAGTAACTACATCAAATCTCTGTGGCAGGCGGAATGGGATGGGGCGACTAATAACAAGCTCCATCGCTTCCGACCAACTATTTCTGATCACTACCCATCCAGTAACCTTTGTAGAAAGGATCTTGTAGTTTTGACGCGATCTCATATTGGTCATATACGTTTTACGCATTTCTTTTTGTTAGAGGGCAATATGCGACCAGAGTGTGATCCCTGCCAGCAGGTGTTGTCAGTGGAGCCCATTCTTTTACATTGCACTGATTTTAATCTTGTTAGACGACAGTGTTTTAATGTTGTGTCTCTTCGAGACCTATTTTATAATACAAATCCACATAAGGTTTTGTCGTTCCTGAAGGAAATCGACCTTTTTAATAAATTTTAAATTGTTTGTTTCTATTATTTCACATTCATATTCATTCAGGGTTGATTTACGCAGCATTTTCTGCACACTTGATCTTATTTTCACATTACTGTGTTCATTGATTAGGTTTATTCCTCATACTTCTTCATATTTCGTTGATTGATTTTTAATTACCTCATGGCGAATGACGATCTATTTTACATTTCATACCTTTCATCGCCACGATATAACCTTAGCTGCTGATGTGGCGTAAAGCACCAATAAATAAATAAATAAATAAATACATTTTCGATCAAGAGTGTGGGAATTTATTTATTTATTTACTTACTGGTACTTAACGCCATGTCAGCAGCTAAGTCTATAATTTTTTCGAGAAAACGGTAAAAAGTAAACATGTCATTGTGAATTACGAAGGAAAAAGATTGATTGACATCAGGAAAGGATGTGGGTGACTGCATTTCACTTTAAAGGACTGAATCGGGAGTGGGTTGATGGCATGTGGTGCACAATACCGGTCACCTTTAATTATTTATTGGTGTTTAAGGTCACATATTTCTGTACAATGACTAATCATGACCACGACAGTTTTACGGGTGAAGGAAGCCTGAGTGCCCATAGAGAACCACCGAGCAACGGCAAGCAACTATCAGCTCCCCAACATACTAACTCCACACAAGCAGTGTGAGCATTGTTTGAAGACAAGTGCACCATCGACGTGCAGTACGCTTTAGTACACAACGCAACCGTGCCCCTACGTGGGCAATGGGGGCGAAGTGTCTTACCCAAGGACACAACGTGGTGGCTGCAAGGGTGAGTCGAACCGAGGTCCTCTCGGCTTGCAGCCTGCACATCTACCTACTGAGCTACCGCCCCCCCCCCCCCCCCTTGCGGGTCATATAATAAACCTATTATCGGTTCGGTGAAATGATATGGGTCGTAGTATCACGCTGAGTTGCCGATGATCAAATCGCCGTACCGAACGAGCTGCCCCATGCTACCTAACCCTTGTCAACTCGATGTGATACCACGACCAATACCTCTTCACCGAAACGATAATATGCATGTACTGCGTATCTTTTTGCTACATTCCGGATAAACTCGCATTTTACCTCACCAAAATTTGCGTTCGTAACAGTGATAAGAGATGCGTTGAACAGGCGATTCCTAATGAAGAGAAACCTGAATTAAGAATAAAGAGGAATCAAAAATACGACGTTAATACGGCTACAAAATGATTATGATCGAGTAAAATCATAAATGATCTCAAAACGACAAACAGATTCATATAACCAGATGATATGACTGTAATATTGTATCCTAAATGGTCCACGTTTCTAAATATAGAGGGAACGGTGTAAGCGTTACTTTGGATGAGATTTAGTAATAATTACCAACTTTTCATGAGATCATTTTAAATAATAATCACCTATTTTGTATCTGAGTTTACAATTTCAGTGGGATTCCTCTAATTTGAAACTTGCTGAAATACAACCGCAAATAATGAATGCACAAATCTGCACAGATGGCCGATTGCTGGTGGGGAGGGGGGGGGGGGGGATTTGATTTATCACGACTGTAATGGTTCAAGTCCCGACTGATGAAACATCTTAACTACATCATCAAGGCATGCATGTGTTAAAGTTGATGAGGTAGCTGGAAAATTATAGTTAAAATATCTCTTTGAAATTTGTATGAAGGTATATAAACTATACATGTAATAATTGTTGCGCAATATTTTGTTTAATTACCACGAACTGTGCCGGCACTCTAAATTGGTCATGCTGGTCCCCCAACAATCCGAATCTGGTACTGCAGACTTCAGTTTGTGGGACACACAGTTTGTGAGACATAAGTCTATGTATCCAATCACTCTCGTAAGAAAGTGCATGATTATAAGTAAAATCGCGCCGACATGTACGTGTAATACTCCAATCCAGATAAAAATGTCGCGACTGGAAAACTATTGGGGGTGGCACCCGCATAACACCCCCTGCCCCCTCATATACGCCCCTGATTGAGACCAATGTGCAAGCTGGAATATAAAACCATTCATTATTATTTTGACCCAAGAAATCCGAGTACTCTTGTTGTTTCATTTATCTAGATCGTTTATATAAATTATAATTAACCAATTAGATTGCTTGATTTCCCATAACCTGATTAAGTACAGGTTATGGGAAATCAAGCAATCTAATTGGTTACTTATAATTTATATAAATGATCATGTTGTGACGTCATCCCCATAGTGATACGTGTTGTTAGTGCGCATGCGCAGCGCGTGTTGTTAGGGTGATACGTGTTTCCGTCGTCCATTTTGTATACTGGAGGCCGCCATCTTGGTTTCTATGATTAAGTACAGGTTATGGGAAATCAAGCAATCTAATTGGTTAATTATAATTTATATAAATGATCTAGATAAATGAAGCAACAAGAGTACTCGGAATAAGGTAGGAACTACTGGTATTACGTACCACCTTACCAGTAACAGGATGATACAAAGCATTTGGTAGGTTAATACTATGAATGGTTAGGATGGGACCTATAGGGGAATATACCAACCATACTCTGCTGCTGTTCTGTATTACCAGGCATTGACCCCACCCCAGAATACCGCTCAATAATATGGAGCATCTGGTGGATCAGTAGTACCAAGGGCCAGCAAGAGGCCTACAGGGATATGTACAGCCTATGCTATACTACCGTTTTAAACTACCAAGCATTACCCCCACCCCCACAAAATCACTAGGTCTACCATAACGTACTACATATACCAGCCATATAATAAAACAAAGCAATCGGTTGGTTAATAGTACCAAGCACTAACAGGGGCCTATAGGTGTATATACCGCCATACTATAGTACCGTTCTAAACTACCAGGCAGTACCCCTACCCACAATACCCCGACCCACAATACCCCTATGCCTAGCATTGCATACTACCTGTACCAGTCATAGGATAACATAATGCATCAGGTGGATTAATAGTACTAAGGGCCAGCAAGAGACCTATAGGGATATGTACAGCCTATATAGTATCCTCAGATAAGTATCCTATAAAGGTATCCTCGATAGGTATCCTCAATAGGTATCCTCAAATAATACAATACCAGGCCGTAGGTATCCTCAAATACCCGTATGTGTCTATGTGATAGGGCATATTGTGCCACATTGTGACTTTTCACATAAGCACATATGACAAAAAGGGATTCTCCAGTAGGTATCCTCGATAGGTATCCTCAAATAATACAATACCAGGCCATAGGTATCCTCAAATACCCGTATGTGTCTATGTGATAGGGCACATTGTGTCACATTGTGACTTTTCACATAAGCACATATGACAAAAAGGGATTCTCCAGTAGGTATCCTCGATAGGTATCCTCAAATAATACAATACCAGGCCATAGGTATCCTCAAATACCCGTATGTGCCTATGTGATAGGGCATTTTGTGTCACATTGTGCCTTTTCACATAAGGACATATGACAAAAAAGGGATTCCATAGCCACAGGTGTTTTCAAAAAAGGGATTCCATGGGATATGGCCATTGGATATAGGCTTTTGTTATACAGAAGAGAGATAACTCTGCATACAGGTTATGGGAAATCAAGCAGTCTGATTGGTTAGTTAGATATATGAAACAACAAGAGTATAGGGTCAGAACTAACAAGAATAGACTAGAAATAGCTAATTATAGTAATAATAAGGTACACTGTTCCAGTTGATAGGCTCTTCTACGCTACTGGGGTATACTCTAGAACAAAGGAACAGAGTCAGATAGACGATAACTATTGCATATATAGATAGAAGCAGAGAATTCTGGGTAAATTTGTCCTATAGCACTACGTGCTATCCTTAATAGGGGAAAAACGTCATGGGATAGGGATCCAAAAAGGGGTTCTGAGAGAATTCTAATCCAGAACATTACTCCTGTTCAATCGAATGCACCCCCTTGTACCCCTTAGTACTATAGCACTACGTGCTAAACCGATAAATTGGGGAAATAAAGTAAATTTCGGTGATTTTGGGTGGATTTTTGTGATTTGGGGGGATTGTCGGGTTGTTTGTGGTAATTATCCAGGGAAGTCGTTCCAGAAAATACTCCGATTCAATCGAACATACCCCCTAAACATACCCCTGTCCTATTGTAGGCCTTAGGTAACATAGCAATCACGTGCTACCATAGAAACCAAGATGGCGGCCTCCAGTATACAAAATGGACGACGGAAACACGTATCACCCTAACAACACGCGCTGCGCATGCAACACGTATCACTATGGGGATGACGTCACAACATGGCCGCTCACGCGGGTTACCATCACAACACAACATGGCGCCACTACGTCACGTGACATGACGTCACTTCCGAGGTCCTGCACCGAGGTCCTGCAACTATTCCCTCAAACATACGAACACTACTACTTACGGAATATCGAATATTCGCATATATCGCATATTTTTAACGTTCCGTGTCCTGATCTCAAAATACTAGCTAGAGTTGTGAACAATGGAGTTTTACCATAATGCAGTTTTGAATTTAACCAATCAAATTCGTTTCAACTCTTTACCTGACGTTGCAGTCAACCTGGCCAGAGGAGTTAACAAAAATCACCATTTCAATTCCACTGTTTTAATTTAATTTTTGTCTAAAAAATATTAAGCTAGCTCCACTGTGTGTCAAACTTATATTTTAGGGGCAAAACATGAATGTTTGTATGCCCGTTTATAAAACGATGGGTGTATCATATGATGGCGCTGTCACATTGTGTCGCGTACAAAATTCACGATCGTCCTACCCAGGTTAAGGTCACCGATAGAGGCCAACGCATGGTATCACCATGCACATCAATTCTTTTGTGGCCTACCTATTGAGTGGAAAGAGATATCAGACTGAAACTTACACAACATATGGACGACCACTTGATGGTGTTTCACGTACAAAATTTTTGACCAGACCACCAAGGTCAATGCCACAGATAGAGATCAACACATGGAATCAGCGTGTGCATAAATTTTTCGTGTCATAAATGTCAACTAGAGAAAGATATCACAATGAAATACACATATAACACTAGAGAGTGTATCGCGTACACAATTCACTGACCGGCCCACCCGGATTAAGATCACATATTGAGCTCAACACATGGAATCAGCATGTCTATAATTTTTTTCGTGCCCCATTGGAAGGAGATATTACAACAAAACTTAGACAACATATGGACCAGCATTACAAACGTACAAAATTCAGGTCCGACACACACAACGTTTTAGTGGGAGGCGAAATCAAGATGGAACGTACACAACATATTGATCACCATTATACGGTGTGTGGCTTGCAAACTTCATGACCGGATGAACAATGTCATGGGCAAAAGATAGAGGTCAACACATAGAATAAATAGAGGATATGGAATGAGTGTTTTTCTCATATAATATTTATGAAATGAGTCTTAGAATTTTCTGTTTTGGCGAGTCTCTGGCGAGCCCAAACAGAAAATTCGAACGAGTTTCATAAATATTATATGAGAAAAACACTCATTTCATATTCTATTTATCAAATGACACACACACGCACATATCAGCCACTTAGTATGACTTTTTAACCCATCACCTAACTTGTGTTGTAGACGGCACTTGGAAAAAACATCCTCGTATAACTAAAAATTTTCATTTTTTGCTTCCAAAACATAGGTTATGACCCCTTATTGGAACGAGCTCGTCGAGCTCGTTCCAATGAGGGGTCATAACATATGTTTTGGAAGCAAAAAGTGAAAATATAAAAAAAAATGAATGGCGTTTTTCTTGTAGGTAATAGATTAATACAATATAACCCACCCTAAATAGGACAGATAACGTAAATTTTCCCTACTGAAATTATGCAAATGTCACACAGTTGTATTTTATTTAGCCAATCAAATTGTCCAGTTTTGAAATTGACCAATGAAAGCTCCCAACTCTAATTATGCAAATTATGAAAATGTGGCCCAGTTTTATTTTGTTCAGCCAATCAAATTGTCTAGTTTCGAAATTGACCAATGAAATTGGCGGAAGGCTTTATTTATCACTGATCAATATGAAAACAACATATCAAATGTTTGAAAGTGAATAAAACGGACGAGTCACATGATAAACATGCATACCCAACTTTTTCGTGTCCGGTCCCTAACCTTTTAGTGGAAGGAGATACAGCAGTGAAACTTACACAACTACGGTTCACCACTAGACGAGGTGTTATGTACGAAAGGGAGCGTGGCGGCTTGGGACTTCACAACGAAAGGTCCACGGTTCGATCCCCGCCAAGGGTAACTGCGTTGTGTCCTTTAGCAAGGCACTTAATCCCGATTTCCCACGTGGGGGCTTGGTGGCTCTGTGTACTAAGGCGTACTGCGCGTCGACGGTGCACTTGTCTTCAACCAATGCTAACCCTGCTTGTGTGGAATTAGTACATTGGGGAGTCTGGCAGTTGCTCGCTGTTGCTTGGTGGTTCTCTTCGTGTACTCCAGCTTCGTCTATCCGTAAAACTGTCTGACACAAGGTGACCTTTGGTGTCGAAAGTCCCGTTAAACCCCAATAAATAAATAGATAAATGTTATGTACAAAATTCACTACGACCCACCCAGGTCAAGGTCACAGATGCACGTCAGCAGATAGAATCAGCATGCAGGTTAATACGTTCGTGTCCTGTCCAGTTTTAACATTTTAATGGAAAGAGATATTACAATGAAACTTACGCAACATAGGTACCTCCAATAGGTGGCGTGTCATATTCAAAATTCACCATCGACCCATCAGAGTCAAGGTCACAGATAGAGGTCAATACAATCAGTATGTACATCAACATATCCAGCCCCCCCCCCCACCCACCCACCCCCTTACACCGCAAGGCGGTGTTCTTGTTAGCTATTCATGAAAAATTTTAGCTCGTGTCATCTCATTTTCGTGTTATGTAAAGAGCGGACAGAGCTCGTTAAGTAAATCTTCAGTCTCATCTATGCAAAAATCATCATTCAAGAATATTACCAGGTTTCTGGGAGTTAAAATGACTTTTCGAATTTCGTTTACGATGTGTGCGACCAAAACGGAATCGGAAATATCAAAGTTAGTTTCCATTTTTCAACTTCACCGATAGATTTGTGACAAATGAAAAACAGATACATAAAAAAGTTTGCCATGGTTTGGGTTTACACAATATTTATTCAATACCTTCAAACAAATATACAGAAGACAATATAGTAAAAATTTGGATCCGACAGGAAGCTATAAAGCTTATACAAGGTCGTTTCTATGGATAACATTTGCAGTAACATATGAATACCAAAGAATCAATGGCATGCATACATTTGTGTTTATTCTTCAAACTCTGCTTACCAAAGTAAAACATGTTGAGATTGGAAGCAAAAAAGAATTTTGGGAAAAGACGAGAAAGGTCGAAGGAAGGAGGAAACCAACCTGGGTGTAAAACTGATCCGTAAACCTACCTGGTAGTACTAAAAAACATACGAGTAGCCTAGAGTCACAACATAAAACATATCCACATAGAATTGTTACATTCGGTCGAAATGACCACATATGTACTAGGCTGTTGGCGCCTGCCAAGCATATCCCAGACGTGCTCGATTGGTGAAAGGTCTGGACTTTGGTCTGGCCAAGGCAGTGTAGTGATGTTCTGATGTTGGAAGAACTCTGCAGCGACACGGGTCCTGTGTGCTCTTGCATTGTCTTCTTGGAAAATGAATCGACGGCCGTGACGTCGCGCAAATGACACTACATGAGCTGCTAACATTTTGTCACGGTAGTACTGCCCTGTGACACACCCTTGGATGGCATGTAATGCTGTTCTGCTTGTCATGGTTATGCCCGCCCCACACCATAACCGATCCACCACCAAAACGATCGTGCTGCCTAACGGTTACGTCATGGTATCGTTCGTTCTGCCGCCTCCACACTCTGTTTCGCCTGTCGTGGAAGTCGAGAGTGGACCTAGATTCATCGGAAAACATGACGTTGCTCCACCGATGATTGTCCCAGCGCTGTCGTGCTCCACACCAATTACGCCTTGCTGCGATGTGACGTTCAGTGAAACGTGGAATTATTCGAGGTCGTCGAGCGTACAGATTCCAGCTGTGTATGCAATTTCGGATAGCCTGACCCCTGAGGCACACATCTGTCGCTCGGTGCAGCTGCTGTCCAATTTCTGAGGCACTTTGATGGCGGTTACGTAATGCTGTGTTTCGGATGAAACGATCCTATTAGCAGTTGTCGCCCTTGGACGATCTGACCGACGTCTGTCGTCAACATTGTCTGTCTGACGGTAGCGTGACCACAACCTGCTAATCAATTCTGAAAGGAACATATTTACAAGTTGGACGCAAGGAATGAACAGTTTTGATGAAAAGAAATGTTAACTATTTATTAAGTCGACATTCGCATCACTGATCTAGACTATGACATACGCACGCACGCACGCACGCACGCACGCACGCACGCACGCACGCACGCACGCACGCACGCACCTTGGTTTTAATTATAAAACTGGAACTAATTTTGATTGCAATACACGTTTTGAACTAAAGTATGATGGAAAATCTTAGCAGCGTTAATATCCTGTGGGTATTTTCTTCCATCAAAAGGGTGTCGGATTTTCAGTAACCCACAGAGTGCTATTTCTGTGCTATCTTTTTAAACCGAAAAAGCATATGTGGCTTAACAGAGCCAATAAAAATCTGCCAAACAAGGCATATGGAATAGAATTCTGAATTTGCATTGATAGTATAAAAAATTAACAAAACTCTAAATGCAGGAATTTCTTTTTTCCTGTTAATTCGATATTTGTACCTGACAAAGTGCTTGATAATTAACAGAGTTTGTATGTTTTTCACCATCTTATTAATTTTCATCCAGTCGAAATTGAAATTTATCGTGATAATAATAATATAATAACACTTCGGCCAGCCGCTGATTTGGCGCGGTTCTCGTATGAGAAGGCCTTGGTTACCCATGTTCTACCAACTGCCTCCCTATTCCCGCGCTTCTTCTCTCCTCCCAACACTCGGAGACGAACTGCTTGATGACATCCCTTACCCCTTTCTTCCCAATCTCTTCGATTAGTAGATTAACCCTCTCCTTTGAGTCGCCCCTAAACACATGTCCTTCATTTTCCCATCCCACTTCCCCATTATACTCCCCGTGAATCTTGTTCTTTTAGACTGGTATTTTGGGCATTCTATAAGAAAGTGTTCCAGGGTCTCCACTACGCCCAAGTTACACATCTGGCACTCCTTTTCACTGTTTTTCCCAATTTTTCCCCTCAGCTCCAGGAACCGCGACCTCAGCTTGAACAACAGTGACCCCCCCCCCCCAAAGGTGCCATCAAGGTACTCTTCAAAACCAGGCTTCTCTTTATCACGCAGGCCACCCAAAGATCTTTTTGATTTGACCCCCTCTCGCCAATTACGGTTACAGTCCTCTATGACCCTTTCTCTGACGATCTTTTTGCCCTGGTTTGCCCCAACGTCAAGGTCCGAGATCTCCAATGAGTAATTTTCTACTAGCTCCCTTACTTGGACCATCCACCCCGTCTTGATATTTGAGTTGAAAGTTCTCAGGAACATTACTTTACACCATCGGCTATCGGGGAGATTTACCAAATAATTAAGATAACCGAGTTTCAATAGGTCTATCCTGTCCTTGATCCTCATCCAACCACGCTCACCCCTGATCGCTTCTAGCGCAGCGGCATTACTCGAGCCTGTTATCCATCGGCCTGCATCGTTCTGCGGGATTTCCAAGCTCTTAACAGCTGTGTGGTTTAGGGGTGCAACTTCCGTACCGTATGTTATACTTGGCAGACCCACCATTTCCCAAATGGTTTTCCCCACGAAAACCTTATTGAAACTGTTCCTCCCTATAAGTTTCATTTGGTTAAGGATTCGCTTCCCCTTCAGAATCAATTTATTTGTGTGGTTTCGGTAGATGCCTCTTCCTGTGATGTTTATATTTACTCCCAGGTACTCATAGACACTAGTCTCTCCTACACTAAGAAGTCTACTGCTACCTTCCGGAATGCAGAACTCCCCCACTCTCCACCTTCGAGTAGGGTCCACTTTGCGGCCCACGGGTATAACTTTGCTCTTGATTTCATTAAGTTCGAGTCTCCAGTTGCTCCCATATTTTCCAACAATTCCCAACATCTTCGCTAGCCCCTCTTCGCTTTCTGACACTAACACCATATCGTCTGCAAACAATAGCCCTGGGATCTTCAAGTCACCAACTGCAACCCCCTCGTCGCTATGCAGGAGTTCATCTCCTAAACCTTTGATGTACAATGCAAAAAGAATTGGAGAAAGGATACACCCCTGTTTTAGGCCTATCTCCATAGGCACACGTTTTGTTGTATTGTTTCCCAGGCTAAGTTCACTCTGTACATCTTTATATAATGCTTTCATAATCCCAACAAACTCGCCCGCCAAGCCCAGAGCCTCCAGCTTGCGCCACATACCCTCCCTCCATACTCTATAATATGCCTTTTTAACATCCAAAAAGGCCATGAACATCTTTTTCTTTTTTGCTTTCGCGGATTCTATCATTTGGGATAGCGTGAAAAGATGGTCAGTGACTCTCCTTCCCTTCTGAAGCCATTCTGGATTTCTCCCAAAAAACCCTTCTCTTCGATCACCTCCTCTAATCTCCCATATAGGACTTTACAAAAGACTTTTCCAATGTTGCTGCTGACAGAGATCCCTCGATAGTTATCCAAGACGTCTTTTTCCCCCTTTTTGTGAATAAATGTCACTTTACTTTCCCTCCACTCCTTTGGGACCTCTTGTTTTTCTATGGCTAAATTGAATAGGGCAGTTAGGCTTTCCAAGAGTTCCTCCCTCCCCTTTTTTTGAAAAACTCGTTAGGAATTTCGTCCACCCCTCCCGCTTTTCCATTCCTTAATTTTGAGATCACCCTTCGCACCTCCTCAGTTTTGATTTCGCTGCACATGAAGTTCGATAGATTTTCCTCGACCTGATTCGGACACTCGGGTAGGTTCCCCATGCCCCATCGCTTATCGTTTACTTTTCCCAGTGCTTGACTAGTTCTAGTGCGACTTGATCTCGCTCTTCTGTAACTCTGCCATCTACTTTAATGCTCTGTGGGTTATTCCCTTTGTTACATTTGTTCACCCATTTCCAAAATACGCTCGAACTCGACTCCCCTGTCGTTCTTATCGTCCTAATAAGACTGCTATTTCGCACTCCCCGGTTGTCGTCTTTAATCTTGTTTACTTTATTTCGTGCTTGTTGGTATTCTTCCTTTGCTACCATGGCCTCATTGCTTTCCACCCTCTTAAGTTTTCTACTTCTCCTGTATGCAGCACATTTAACTTTTCTAACCTTTATGGCCCTTTTCAGTTCTTCGTTCACTCTGTACCCAAGTAGTTCCCGTGTTGGCACCCTAATCTTTCCTACACTTTCCTTCCCTGCCTCCACTAGGCTCGCAACTATGGCGTCGGCCATCTTCTGGACACTGCCCCCCTCCCCCTTGTGTACGGCTACAAGCCTTGGTTTCAGTTTTTCTTCGAACTTCGCCCAGTCGGCATCCTTTTTGAGTTCCCAAACCTCCTTGAAGCTTCCTTTGCTTTTCTCTAGGTTTTTGGCCCTCATCGTCACTGTAATCAAGTTGTGATCACTATCCAACTCCATTTTGCCCTCATCATCCACTTCTACCCCAATCACCTCCCTCCATAAATTCATATCTGTGAGAATGTAGTCAATTATTGATTTTCTGTCGTTTCTCTTCCAAGTCCATTTCCCCTTACATCTAGCGTCCCTGTTCAGAATCTTCAGACCGAGCTCATTTGTGAAGTTCAACAGCTTCCTTCCATTCCAGTTGACTTTCTTGTCCCCACCCTCTATGCCTTCTTCCTTATCACCTATGTGTCCATTAAAGTCGCCCATCAGAATTATACCGGGCCCCCTGTTTTCTAGTTCGGTGACATTGGACCTTAGTGTTGAGTATATCGAGTCATTCCACTCGGGTTTACTTCCCTCCACCGCACAGTACACAATCCCAAGGGCAATACTTTTGTTTCTCAGACTGATCTTTACCCATCCAATTTCTTTTGACACCTCAGCCGAGGTGATGATATCTTCCAGATCTGTGATCAGCGATGGTTTAAAATCCTCTTTAATGTACATGCCTACCCCTCCCCCCTTTTTGGCCTTCCGTTCGCCCTACACCTATCCACACACACCCGCTTACTTGGTCTACCCGTTCCTCGTGTCTTACCCACGTCTCGCTTAAGCCCATGACATCAAATTCCGTCTGTCTCATTTTATCGTCACAATCGTAATTAAGTTTTGGTACATCAAGTATAGAGTTCAGATTATACACACATAATAGAGTTTTTGCATTAAGATTGCCGATAGGAAATCTCTTTCGAACACGACTTTCATGTACCTTTCTATGACAATTGCAGTAGTTTTTTTCTGCTATTCATCCCTGTAGCCTTTTACTAAACATATCCATTATCAAGGTTTGATTATCCTTAATGTTTGCTAAGGGAGTTTACGGATCACAATACAGAGATTTCCAATTAATGATACTGAATTAAGTAATGTGGAACAGACTCGTGGGAAATGGAAGGCATGTATCTCAGACTTGTGATCAGACTTTATGATCATTACTTGCTTTGAGGGAAATAAGCCAACAAACCTTAAATGAAGTACCTCGCACCAGCGAAGTTTTGATGTGTCACAAACTGTTAATATTGACACTTTTCCATTACACCTTGTCTGGTCATTTCCGGGATTGGTATTCAATGTTTTAATGTGTAGAAGATTTTAAGAAATGGATAGATTTAAACGGCTCCCTTGTTCTCGTTATTCTACAAGGAAAAAAGGAAAGTAAGTTGACATTTCCTCTGCTACGATCTATCTAAAAATAATGATAAGACTGTTGATATATCATCATTTTTGTTGATGAAGTACCTGTTCAGTGACTCCGCGCCAAAGGCCAAATCGATCGGGGGGGGGGGGGGGGGGGGGGCGTTGTGGTGGCAAAAGTGATGTGCAAGACGTAACCTTCTTGTGAGAAAATATCAATTTGACCATTTATTTATTTATTTATTTATTTATTTATTTATTTATTTATTTATTTATTTATTTATTTATTTATTTATTTGTGTTTACGGGTACATATTTCAGCTTGAATTTGAATCGTTGATGCAGTGTGAAGACCCAAATCATTGATGAGGTCCGGCTTTTTTAGACATATGGAGCACACACAAAGGCCAGATACGCAAACGCAGGTGCACACATCCTCACACTCCCACACACACTAACACACCTACACTGTTGCCTGTGTGGGTTGTACGTTGAAGGCTTATAACATTTGCTTTCCCTCGCCATGTGAAAACACAAACAGTTTCAATCTAATCGAAGTATTCTCTGTTCTGATTCATGTTTTTACTTTAAACGCATGTTACAATATCTCGTGCAATCGGCTTGTTGGGAGTTTTTTTTCTGACAGGTATATTTATGGTTTCAACACATCCAATCTCCCATCCATATTGGGAGGGCTACACATTGGCGATTTTATTTTAATTATGATGTCTGGAAGCCGAAATACCCATGGCTCTGGCAGATGGCAGCTGTTTTAGCGTGAATTGACCAAAGTGTAAGGACCGCTGTTCAACGGAACTCTGTATTGCTGGTAAATTCTTCATGGAGCACGACCGTCTCTCCGGGATCCTCCTGGGCAGAGTGGCTTTAATTGAGCGGTGAACTGTTGATAGAATGTCCGCATCTGCAACGTAGTCTGTCGAAAATTTCTAATAATTCGGGTAGATAGAGTAGTGTCTTGTAAGCATTCTGGTTTTGTAACCACAATGCCCCTCTTACACTTTGCGTGGGTGCCCCTGATAGCGTCTCTACTTTACTTCAGCAGTCATCCGAAGTTTTCTGACTGACCGAGAGGCGTTAATGTGATTGCATAACAGGACTTAATAACTCAACTGAATGCCAAGAATGCACAGGTAGTGGTTTCGGGGCTTCTCCCAGGTGGTGGGGGCGAGCGTAATTCGCGGATCATTGGGACCAACGAGGAATTGGGGGAGTATTGTAAGGAACTTGGGATACCCTTTGTAGACAATTGGGGATCGTTTTGGGGCAGAAATGACCTATATGGAAGGGATGGTCTCCATCTTAGCCCAAGGGGTACAGAGGTTTTAGGAAGAAATATGTTGCAGGTGGTGGAGCCTTTTTTGGTATAAGGAGGGGAGGGGGGATCAGTAAAGGGGGGAATAATCACAGGAAATGTGTCAAGAACCATAGGTGTAAAAATTGGGACAAGGGGGATAAGGAAAAGAGACCAAAAATCCAAATCAATAGGAGTAGCTTCCCAAGGAAAGCGCAGGTACACAAAGTAGGTTATACAAACATACAGGGACTAGATAATAATGGGACCAGTAGGCGGAAGCCAATGAAACTTGATACCCTGAGAGTGGGTTATATCAACATCCAGGGTCTCCACCGGAAAGTAAGTGAAATTGCTACATTGATTGAGGCAGAGGAGTTTGACGTCATGGGCTTAAGCGAAACGTGGGTAAGACACGAGGAACGGGTAGACCAAGTAAGGGGGTACGTATGGATAGGTGTAGGGCGAAGGGAAGGCCAGAAAAAGGGGGGAGGGGTAGGCATGTACATTAAAGAGGATTTAAAACCGTCGCTGATCACAGACCTGGAAAACATCAGAACCCCGGCTGAGGTATCGAAAGAAATTGGATGGTTAAGGATCAGTCTGAAAAACAAAAGTATTGCCCTTGGGGTTGTGTATTGTGCGGTGGAGGGAAGCAAACCCGAATGGAATGATTCGATATACTCAACACTAAGGTCCAATATCACCGAACTACAAAACAAAGGGCTCGGTATACTTCTGATGGGTGACTTTAATGGCCACATAGGTAATGATGAAGAAGGCATAGAGGGTGGGGACAATAAAGTCAACAGGAATGGAAGGAAGCTGTTGAACTTCACAAACGAGCTCGGTCTGAAGATTCTGAACAGGGACGCGAGGTGTAAGGGGAAATGGACCTGGGAGAAGAACGACAGAAAATCAATAATCGACTACATCCTCACAGATATTAATTTATGGAGGGAGGTGATAGGGGTAGAAGTGGATGATGAGGGTAAAATGGAAGTGGATAGTGACCACAACTTGATTACAGTGACGATCAGGGCCAAAACTCTAGTGAAAAGCAAAGGAAGCTCTAAGGAGATTTGGGAACTCAAAAAAGATGCTGACTGGGCGAAGTTCAATGAAAAACTGAAACCAAAGCTTGCAACCGTACCCAAGAGGGGCAGTGTCCAGAAGATGGCCGACGTCATATTTGCGAGCCTGGTGGAGGCAGGAAAGGAAAGTGTAGGAAAGATCAGGGTGCTAACACGGGAACTTGGGTACAGAGTGAATGAAGAACTGAAAAGGGCCATAAAGGGAAGAAAAGCCAAATGTGCTGCATACAGGAGAAGTAGAAAACTTAAGGAGGCGGAAAGCAATGAGGCCACAGTTGCTAAGGAAGAATACCACCAAGCACGAAATAAAGTAAATAAGATTAAAGACGATAATCGGAGATTACGAAATAGCAGTCTTATTAGGACGATAACAATGACAGGGGGGTCGAGTTCGAACGTATTTTGGAAATGGGTGAATAAACGTAACAAAGGAAGCAACCCACAGAGTATTAAAGTAGATGGCAGAGTTACAGACGAGCAAGATCAAGTCGCATCAGAACTACTCAAGCTCTGGGAAAAGGTAAACGATAAGCGATGGGGCATGGGGAGCCCACCTGAGTGTCCGAATCAAGTCGAGGAAAACCTATCGAAGTTCGTGTGCAGCGAAATTAAAACGGAGGAGGTGCGAAAGGTGATATCAAAATTAAGGGATGGAAAAGCGGGAGGAGTGGATGAAATTCCTAACGAGTTTATCAAAAAGGGGGAGAGGAACTCGTGGAAAGCCTAACTGCCCTATTCAACCTAGCCATAGAAAATCAAGAGGTCCCAAAGGAGTGGAGAGAAAGTAAAGTGACATTTATTCACAAACAGGGGGAAAAAGACTTTTGGATATCAAAAAGGCATACGATAGAGTATGGAGGGAAGGTATGTGGCGCAAGCTGGAGGACATGGGCTTAGGAGGCGAGTTTGTTGGAATTATGAAAGCATTATATAATGATGTACAGAGTGAACTTAGCCTGGGAAACATTACAACAAAACGTGTGCCTATGGAGATAAGCCTAAAACAGGGGTGTATCCTTTCGCCAATCCTGTTTGCATTGTACATCAAAGGTTTAGGAGATGAACTCCTGCGTAGCGAGGAGGGGGTAGCAGTTGGGGACTTGAAGATTCCAGGGCTATTTTGTGCAGACGATATGGTTCTAGTGTCAGAAAGCGAAGAGGGGCTAACGAAAATGCTGGGAATTGTTGGGAAATATGGGAGCAAATGGAGACTCGAACTTAATGAAAGCAAGAGCAAGGTTATACCTGTGGGCCGCAAAGTGGCCCCCACTCGAAGGTGGAGAGTGGGTGAGTTCTGCATTCCGGAAGGGAGCAGCAAACTTCTCCGTGTAGGAGAGACAGGTGATTACGAGTATTTGGGGGTAAATATAAACATTACAGGAAGAGGCATCTACCGAAACCACACAAATAAATTGATTTTGAAGGGGAAGCGAATCCTTAACCAAATGAAACTTATAGAGAGAAACAGTTTCAGTAAGGTTTTCGTGGGGAAAACCATTTGGGAAATGGTGGGGCTACCAAGTATAACATACGGTACGGAAGTGGTACCCCTAAACCAGACGGCCGTAAAGAGCTTGGAAATTCTGCAGAACGATGCAGGCCGATGGATAACGGGGTCGAGTAATGCCGCAGCGCTAGAAGCAATCAGGGGTGAGCTTGGGTGGATGAGGATCAAGGACAGGATAGACCTGTTGAAGCTCGGTTATCTTAATTATTTGGTAAATCTCTCCGACAGCCGATGGTGTAAAGTAATGTTCCTGAGAATTTTCAACTCAAATATCAAAACGGGGTGGATGGTCCAAGTGAGGGAGCTAGTAGAGAACTACTCATTGGAGATCTCGGACCTGGACGTTGGGGCAAACCAGGGTAAAAAATTCGTCAGAGAAAGGGTCATGGCGGATTGTAACCGTAATTGGCGAGAGGGAGTCAAATCAAAGAGGCCTTTGGGTGGCCTGCGTGATAAAGAGAAGCCAGGTTTTGAAGAGTACCTTGATGGCACCTTTGGGGGGTCACTGTTGTTCAAGCTGAGGTCGCGATCCCTGGAGCTGAGGGGAAAAATTGGGAAAGACGGTGAAAGGGAGTGCCAGATGTGTAACTTGGGCATGGTGGAGACCCTGGAACACTTTCTTCTAGAATGCCCAAAGTATCAGTCTAAAAGAATGAGATTCACTGGGAGTATAATGGGGAAGTGGGATGGGAGAATGAAGGACATGTGGTTAGGGGGAGACTCAAAGGAGAGGGTTAATATGCTAATCGGAGAGATTGGGAAGATTGGGGCAAGGGATGTCATCAAGCTGTTCGTTTCTGAGTGTTAGGAGGAGAGGAGAAGCGTGGGAAGAGGGAGGCAGTTGGGAGTACAGGGGTAACCATCGTCCGAGAACCGCGACAAATCAGCGGCTGGCCAAAGTGTTATTATTATTATTATAACAACAACTGTTATCTACTTTCGAGGTAATGCATACAGGCATTTTTTCAGTAGTATGCCATTCAAGTGCTCAGTATGGAGACGCTAATCCCACAACAAGATATAAGATAATCGAGGCTAATGATCCAACCCAATTGTCGCGTATCTGTGGATATCATACCACACTTGCAAGTGACAGCATTTCGGAAACATTTCGTGCGCTGGAGAATATTTTATGGTGCGTATGAAAGGCCTTATCCAAACTAAAAGCGCCTTTTCATAGCAGGGTGATTTGGGTTTAGTATAAGTTCAAGACGTGTTCGTTTTCTGTACTGGAAAACAGTTTGTCAGCAAGTTTGTTTACATATTACAGGTTTAAGCATTTTACGATCACAATACTGTGATAATTTAGTTTGATTGTGGAACAAGATATTCGTGAACAAACGTGTTCGTAAACGAATAATTGACTATGTTTGGTTGTTCGTTAACAAGCGTTTTCAGCAGCTCGGAAAGTCGTTTTGGGGGCTTTTTCGTTTGTTTTTGGCAACTATGCGCAGATTACTGGGTCTTTGGCGGCCACAATAACGCTTTATTTAGCAGTTTCATGACAGACAAAGCCAGATGGCCCATAAGAATCATTGGGTAACTACCAGTGATTATCAAACCTCTAAACGTCACCACTGATGAATAAGCTGATCTTGATTACGGGGATCATGTAGGATAGGTTAGGGATCGTTTAACGTGTCGTATGCTTTGTATCAGTTAACCATTCAACTCATCAAAATATGTACAGCGCCAGACACAAAACTTGCCATGTAGTTCTCACGATGCTTTCTTTCCACGTCTTACTTAAGACGTTATTCAAATGAGCTCGACGTGAAGAGGCAAGCTGCCCTTTATCTCACAAATCGTATAAATACTGCTTCAATAGATGAGCCATCACCATGTTGTATGGTGTTTTTTTTCATTTCCTTTTTTCAGACAATAGCTCATAACTCTTCATGGGATCGACTTTGTCAGGCTTCTTTCATGACGAGTTCCGGGCAACGAATTCGAATGAAGCACATGTGGCCACGAGTTGTTCACCTTTATTATCAGTTGTGGTAGAATACGATGGCAGACTTCCGGGAACCATTGGCGCATGCTGTCAATTCTGTGAGTTGAATGCATATATTTTCCGTGTTCAATGCATCACAGCCTCCATTTTGATGTATAATTTGTGTATATTTAATTTGAATTTTTGGAATATCAGAGGTAGGAATTTCAAAGTAAACAAATTTCCCTTACTTATATAGCACCTTAACCTGAAAAGTGTCTGAAAAATAAATATCTAAAATATGTAATGCTGGTGTTTAAAATTTATAATTTGTAATATCTTATCATCAACCCTTTACCTAACATGAAAAGCAGACGACACTTGCAAACAAAATTCTTGAATAACTAATTTTTTTCATTTTGTGCCTCAAAAACATAGGTTATGGCCCCTCATTGGAACGAGCTCGACGAGCTCGTTCCAAAGAGGGGTCATAACCTACGTTTTTGAGACAAAAAATGAAAATTAATAAAAATTAATTGGCGATTTTTTGTGAATAACGCTGGCCGGTTTTGGCCATTACGTTGGGTAAAGGGTTAACGGACCATCGTTCAAGTAAAAACAAATGTCAGAAGCTTCAATTTCTGACAAAATCTTTGGTTGGAGTACGGTAACCGTTGTCTCTGCATCAGTGCTTTATGTGTATTACCGTTCAGCTAGGTTTTATTCGGATTTTTTTGTATGTCTTTCATTTTTTTTCTTTCACTGAGTGGAAGCGATGAGCAATTTTCCGTTATTTACCGACACAGAGAGATTAAACAATTCAACAAACAAGTGTTTGCTGTTTGTTCCATTGAGGTGATTTGTGTGACGAAAGTTCTGTCAAGAAACATCATAGTGCTCGTGTGTCATTTATTTGAATACCAGCTCACGTTTTGTCGATTGTTTTTTTTTTTTTTATAACTGTGCTGACAACTGAACTGTGTCTGATATTTGGGGTACGCTTTGCCATTCACCATCTCTGGGTCATTATGTCAAATTGGAAAAAACAGTGTTTCGGCACATGATGGGATTCCAGTGTTGTTCAGTTTGTCAGGCAATCGTATTGGATTTATTAGTATTCTCCGACTGCGAAACATGTCAGACAGAGAGACCTGTTTGGATAAAATTCTAAATTCTACTGGATGGATACTGCACACGAAACAGGGATTCGTCCAATTCGTTCTTTGTGGACAGCTACGTAAGTAATAAATTTTAAACCGTGCCCCGACCAGATCAGTTTTGAAGAGAGTTCGTAGACTCAAAGCCAGTTTTATAACCTGTTATATGTATACACTTCAGAAAATCAAACAAATAAAATAAAATTAAGGTGCTATGTTAATAAGAAAAAACATTTACTATGATATTCCCAAATCTGAAATTCGATAATAATAACGAAAATAACTCTTTGGCCAGCCGCTGATTTGTCGCGGTCCTCATAAGAGAAGGCCATCATTCCCCCTGCACCCCACCCCCTCTTCCCCTCCTCTCCTCCCAGCATTCAGATATAATCTGCTTAATAGTGTCCCTCACTTCCTCTTTTTCAATTTCTTCAATAAGCATTCCTACCCTCTCCCTCGTGTCCCCCTTCAGCCATCTATCCTTTGTTTCTTCACCCCACTTCTGCATTATTCCTCCAGTAAATTTTATTCTATGAGGTATATACTGTGGGCATTCCAAGAGAAAATGTTCCAGGGTCTCCACTACTCCAGAGTGGCACATTTGGCATCCCTTTTCCCCATCTCTCCCAATTTTTCCCCGAAGCTCCAGTGATCTTGATCTCAGTTTGAACAGCAGTGACCCTCCAAAGGTGCCATCTAGGTACTTCTCAAAAGCTGGCTTTTCTTTATATTGTAACCCCTGCAGTGATCTTTTCACGCTAACCCCTGCTCACCAGTTTCGATTGCAATCTTCCATGACTCTCTCTTTGACAAACCTTTTGCCTTCTTTCATTCCTACTTCTATGTTTGTGACCTCTATAGAGTAATTGTCCATTAGTTCCCTCACATGTTTTGACCACCCCGTTTCTATATTAGAATTCCAAATGGTATCGAGCATCAATTTGCACCACCGGTTGTCAGGCAGGTTTCTCAAGTAGTTAAAGTAACACAGTTTTCCCAAATCTACCCTGTCCTTGATTTTCATCCACCCAAGCTCCCCCCTTACTGCTTCCAAAGCTGCAGCATTACTCGACCCTGTTATCCATCTGCCGGCATCATTTTGAGTATTTTCCAACTTCTTAATAACGGTTTGGTTTAATGGAATCACGTCCGTGCCATACGTTATACTTGGTAAACCCACCCTCTCCCACAGTGTTTTCCCCACAAAGACCTTGTTGAAACTATTTTTCCCTAAAAGTTTTAGTTGGTTCAGAATTCTTTTCCCCTTCAGAATCAGTTTGGCTGAGTAATTTCTGTACACCCCTCTTCCCGTTATATTTATGCTTACCCCTAGATACTCATACTCTCCCGTTTCTCCTACAGTGATTTGTTTGCTTTCCCCTTCGGGGATTGAGAACTCCCCCACTCTCCATCTCTTCGTCATATCTACCTTGCGTCCAACGGGTATTACCTTGCTTTTATTTTCATTTAGTTCGAGCCGCCAAGTGTTCCCATATCTACCAACAATTTCCAGCAGTTTCTCTAGCCCCTGTTCAGTTCTAGACATTAACACCATGTCGTCCGCAAAGAATAAGCCTGGTATCTTTATGTCTCCAACATTTACCCCCTCCGCACTCTGAATTAGTTCGTCCCCTAAATCTTTAACATACAATGCAAACAAAATCGGTGAAAAGATACATCCCTGCTTGAGGCCTATATCCATAGGGACTCGTTTTGTAGTGATACTCCCTAGACTGAGTTGGCTTTGCACATCTGTATACAGTGCTTTCATGATTCCCACAAAGTCACCCCCCAGTCCGATGCCCTCGAGCTTTCGCCACATACCTTCCCTCCACACTCGGTCGTACGCTTTTTTCACATCTAGAAATGCCAGAAACATCTTTTTCTTTTCAGCCTTTGTTGATTCTATCAGTTGGGTGAGTGTAAATAGGTGATCAGTGACTCTTCGTCCTTTCCTGAAACCATTTTGAATTTCTCCTAAAAAACCTTTCTCTTCAATAACTTCCTCTAGTCTACCGTATATGACCTTACAGAATACTTTTCCGATGTTACTACTAACTGATATCCCCCTATAGTTATCTAGAACTTCCTTATCCCCCTTTTTGATAGATTCCAACCAAAAATTATACATTAAAATGAAGGTTGTGATGTACTGAACACGACAAAGGTATGCGTTTAGCACACATAATTGATCGCAGGCATTTTTGGTTCCTGAAAGTCTGCTATCGTACCAGAACTGAAAATAAAATAATATTTCATGAGAGTAGCTCGTGGTCAAATATGCTTCAGGTGTCCAAGAACAGAACTTGGTATTCAAAATCTTTCAAAATGCAGCGACATGGTTGCATGGAGGAAAATGTCAACACAGCCTCAGTTTTCTCGTGAAGTAGAAGGCCATTTCAAATAATTTATTGTCGCGTGTTACTCTGGGCACACCTCAAATTTTAACAGAAACCGATTTCATAATTCTAGGAAATTCAAGCAAGTGCCGTGATACTTTAGAAATAATACTCCAGCTGCACTGTTTTCTGATGGTGACAGTCTGTAATGTGAATGCGATCGCTCTCATAGTGTCGGTTTAAGGGAATACTTCATCTAAGTTACCGGACACACACTCCAATGTGGGAGACCTGACCAAGTGATACAGATTTTCACAACTCAAGAACTTCATACATCATTTTTTTTTTGTTATCAAACATAGAAGTTGACGTTAACATTTAAAATGTATAATTTTTTATGAATGCACAGTTGTGTGCATGTTTGTGCATGCAACTGCATTTCCTGTGCCACATACTACTAATTACCAATTGTGACTTATGTTTGTAAAAGATTGTTAAGAACAACCTAAACAACATCATATGACAGGAGGAAATTCCCACACTAACCTGTATTTGAAGAAACCTCCCATCAAAGGTCAAAGGTCAGGAACTTGAATTTAGTAAAGTATGGCTAACCAAATTAACCATAGTCAAGAGCAGTTTGACAAATTCAATAGTCTTTCATTTTTAAAGGAATGTTTATGCAGCCAAGTGGTGCATGTGTATATGTACATCAAGTCAATACTTGACATGCTCAGTGATGAACACCTGCAGAGTGGAACTCCCACCCAGATAATAACTTCAATGTATAGAAAAAACAAGGATGATCACACCAGTACATGTATGTTTGAAATATTTAAAATAATAATTTGGGTGAAAATTCCACCCCACAGGTGTTTTTACTGTGACCCACTTTCATCATCTTAATCCTTCTTGTGGAAGTGCCATTTTCAGTAAAGAAAAATCTGATGAAAAAAATTTGCTTAATTTGCTCCATGAAACTGGCTTTATTATAATTTATTGGATTGTCTAAAAATTTCACTCTGGTACAAAACTGCATCTGCAATCTGCATACCACATTTTACAAAAATGGTAAAAAGAAGCATCATATTTGCTAGAGATTTAACCTATTAAAATACAATACTCTCAAATACCATATTACCATGATTAGAGAATAGTTAACTTTCCCTGTTTTATTTGAAGTTAAACATCAATAAATTTCAGTGTACCATCTTTGAAGTCATCATGCAGATTTTCAATATCATAGGTGTCATCAATGTCATAAGAAACTTGGTATTTTGTTCCTGGTTTTCCATCCATACCTCTGACTACACCGACAACAGTCCCCATAAACCACTCCTTTCTGTCAGACTCCACTTCCCACTGGTGCTCGATGCGCCTTCCCACAAACGTCTGTTTTCCTGATCGAAGAGATCTCCCTTTTCCTGGGCTGCTACCACACACTTGTTCAGTTGGCACTGATGAAGAGAGAAAGGTACTGCATGACTGTTCCACTGATTTTATCTTTTTATGTGAATCAGCAGCCTGAAACTAAACAAAAAAAAACAACCTGATTACCAACCTGCTCAATATCCATTGATCAAATATGTACTGATCAAAAGTGAACTTCTATTTGAATAATTTAAGAAGAGATGAGGAATAAAGCAGTCCTGATGCTAGTGGAGTCCACATGAGAAGTGATATCTCTTATGAAATAACCCTGCTGTGTGGATAGCCAGTTTGTCTTCGAAAAATATTAAAATCAAGGTTTATCCCATTATATCCTGTTTGACAGAGCAGGAAGGGAATAAATGACTAAGCTGGATGTACTAAGGCCAAACATTTCTATTAACATATGGAATTAGGTGGTTGTCTGACTCCTTGATATATAACAAGATGTACTCCTCAATGAACAGGAATTTACTCGAGCCCATTGTCAAGTAACAGATCAAATGTCACTTGATCGTGTGGGAAAACATTTGGTGTTTGTAAATTATATTCAATGGGCTAATAATATTTAATTTACTTCTTGCATGCTGTTGTCAGATATTCCTGCCCAGAACATGGAATTTGTGTCCTTGAAATAAGTATAATTTGGGCACATTTAGCAAACGTTTCCTTTGTAAATTCAATGCACCTTTTAAGCAATGATGTCTGGAGCTAAATTCGGGTTGATTTCTCATCAAATGTAGTCTTGGCTGTTACACGGTAGCCATGACTACATTTTGATGAAGATCATGTTTTAAATACTTGACGGGTTAAGAGTTAACAAATATATGTTTGAAATGGAAAATCCTTTTCATTGTTTTCGAAACAAAATTTACAGTGGAGTCGACTTAATGTCAAAATAACTGACTGCATACATCAGACATATACCATTAGACACAAGCTCCTCTCTTATATTCTTTAAATTCAAATTAAATATACACAACTTATACATTAAAATGAAGGTTGAGGTGTATAGAACACGAAACATGTATGTAAGCAACTCACAGAGTTGACAGCAGGCACCACTGGTTCCTGAAAGCCTGCTACCGTATTCGTACCAGAACTGATAATAAAATAATATTTCACGAAAACAAATTGTGGCCAAATGTGCTTCATATATCCAAGAACAAAGCTAGGACATCAAAATTATTCAAAACGCAGCGACAGGGCTGCATGGGGGTAAATTCCAAACCTGTTGCCTTTGTTGACATTGTAAATTACTGTCGATTTCCGGTCAACGTCATCGGACAGAAAAAGTATCGATATTATACAACGCCGTCTAAAATCAAATAACGAGAAAGATCGCCTTAACGCAGCATACTATTATTATATAGAAACTGCACTGTTGCCATATTTAATGCAAGGTATCATGACACCTGTTGAAATTTCATAGAATTGCGATTTTGTTTTTCAGTGGAAATTCGTAGTATCGAGTGATTTGCGCATGTCCGTTGAACACGGAATCCATCTTCAACAAAAAATGCAGACAGTGTTGTCCTTTTCCCAAATGCAGTCTTATCGCTGCATCCTAAACTCTTTTGAATGTCTAGCTTTGTTCTTGGATATGTGAAGAACATTTGGCCACTAGTTGTTCTCGTGAAATATTATTGTATTATCAGTTCTGGTACGAATACGGTAGCAGACTTCCAGGAAACAGTGATGTCTGCTGTCAACTCTCTGAGTTGATTTCATGTCTGCTTCGTGTTCTCTACATCACACCCTTCATTGTGATGTATAAATTGTGTATATTTAATTTGAATTTAAGGAAAATCAGAGGTGGGAATTTCAAAATAAACAAAAATCTATTACTTACATAGCACCTTAAACTCCAATAAATAAATAAAATCTTAGTTTAAACATTATTTATTTCAAGAGTACATATAAAAAAGTTATTACATACATTAATGTGGACTCGGCAGTAAGCTATAAGCTTATACAAGGCCGTTTCCAGTCAGAACAAGCTTACAAAGAGTTACATGTACCAGTTGCAATGGCAGGTATGATTAATTTTAGTACTTAGTTTAAACGGTGCTTGTATACATTACACAAGCATAAGGTATATAAATCGTTAGTGGAGACCACACGTCGTCTTCAGAAGGCCCCCGCCTCTCGTACATCGTGTTAACTCAGTGCCCGACGCAAATGGAATACGCTATAGTTGCACAGAAGACTTCATAAACAACTTGACATTCTTATTTTCAGCTCCAAAAACGCAGCTCCTGACCTCCCACTGCAACGAGTTCAACGAGCTCACTCCAGTGCAGCGACACTAGACGTATTTCCGGGACCAAATTTATAATTTATAATAAAATGGAATGAAAGCCTTTGCCCATAGGACAGACCAGTGTTGGCCATCATCGGAGGCAGAAGCGGGGACCCCCGGGAGACGACATGTACGAATATCCAAACTAAAGGTGTAGAAGATAAGAACGGTTTGAGAAAACAAAGCAAATCTCGGTCAGCTTGAACACGTGATGCATTAAATACATACCTGAGAAGCGTAAATATAGGCTATTTTGTTCAATTCGTTTAGTAAACGATGATGAACACAGGCTGTGGATACAGTCTAGGTGGAGTTGAGCTGCAGGGAAAGTTGAATGGTGTGGATGGGTATATTCGTTCCATCGAGTTGATTTGGTAGTAATACTTATGGTAGTATTAAGTTATATTAGGTGAATTAATAGTGTATTAGGAATTGATTATTGAAATCTGTTACTTGATAATATAAAGTCGTGCACCACGTCAAAGATGAGGCGGTTGTCTTCATTGTTCAAAAATTCTGAGCCGAAAAAAAGTGTAGTTATGTCCGCTCCAAATGGAAGAAGGTTAATTGTATAATTACGAGCGTCTGTGAAAATTGGACAATGCAACAGAAAATGTTCAGGAGTCTCTTGCTCGCCACACTGGCACAAGGGGTGTGGTGATAAATGATTGACATATAAGTGCGAATTGAATAAAATCTTCGGCCACATTTGAAGAGTATGAGTTCGTGCTCCACCCTCCTGCTAATTCCCAATACGATTGCTACGACGGGAATTAAAAAGAGAAATACACCCTGATGTTGGTATTTATGGCGTGAAAATATATTAGCAAAGGTATTATCTCTCCCCTCTTCTCTCTCTCTCTCTCTCTCTATCTGTCTCTCTCTCTCTGTCTCTCTCTCGTGGTGTTATTTGTGGTATAAAAATATATTGATATACATGTATTCACTCCCTCTCTTTCGCTCACACCCTTTCTTTCTTTTCAACTATCTTTCAACTATTTCTGGAAAGCGTTTGTGAGACACTTGACTCCCTCCCCGATTCTCCGGTTCTTCCATCTCCGGTTCTGCACTAGATCTACTAGAAAGCGACATTCAAGCCCTTTTTGTTGCGATTGTTGCAAAAATACTAAGAATGACGCGAAACCGCGCATGAATGCTGTTGGTTGTTCGAAATGATGTTTTTCGTGTTTAGATTGGTCCCTTGTGGTTCCTAGCAGTTATCATTTGAAAAATATCAAATAGCTGAAAACGCGAGAAAATTGGACATTTTTCTTCTTACATGCCAAAATCTGTCATCGTTTTACTGATAGCGAAAACATCCTTGCTGAGTGATGCGATCTTCTGCTCGCAAACTGCCAGAATGATTTTTAAAATGAACAGTTTCCAAACTTGATGCAGTTTATATTCATTTCAGTAGAAAAATTGAAAAAGCAACTGTCAGATATATCGAACAAACAGCTGGCTACACGAAGAGCGAAAATTTATGAAAGATCGATCCATTAATCCCGATGGATGAAGTGCGGGGGTCAAGCTGTAAACTATTGGTTTGCAGTTGCCGGTATACTAGAGACCACTGCAGAGGATACGGGGAGAGATAATAAATACGCTTTGGTCGTCTGTTAATTTGCCGCAGTCTTCTAATAGCGACACGGATGCATTTCCATTCCGCCCCTGTGGGTCATTCCTCCCGCAATATCTCTCATAATCTCCCCCCTGTTTAGACACAAACTCTTTTATAATATCACCATTGGCGTTTTCTCAATTTCCTCAACTACAATATTGGCCCTTCCCTCGTGCCCTGCCACATCAACTTATCATTCAAGTTTCAAGTCCATTCTTCCATTAGTTTCTCAAGGAATTTTATTCTACTACTTAGCAGGTATTTGGGTCAGTCTGAAAGGAAATATTTCTGGGTGTCAGTTACTCCTGAGCTACACATTAAAGACGCTCATCTTTCCTCGCTCTCCCCCTCCCCTGTTTCTGTTCTTCTCCTAGACAAACAGTCTTAGTAGAGTACTTATCTACCAGCTCACTTGCCTTCCTTGTCCGTCCTCTCTGAATGTATAAAATAGATAGTGGAACTGTGTTATTGACCCTTGTATCTTTTACCCTTTTCTTCAAAACAATGTCAGTCTGTGTGAGGAAAAGTGACAATTTCCCAGGGGCCGCGGTGGCGTTTCGGTAACCGGTTCTCTTCAGATCACCGAAGTTAAGCAACGTCGAGCCCGGTTAGTCCTTGGATGGGTGACCGTCTGAGCGATGGATTCGGACTCCTGCGTTGTGTCCTTGGGCAAGGCACTTCACCCCGATTGTCCACATGGGGGCACAATGACGCCGTGTACTAAGACGTATTGCACGTCGATGGTGCGCATGTCTTCAACCAATCTAACACTGCCTGTGCTGCAGTGCGGAGTTACGATGTTGTGGAGCTGGCAGCTGCTCGTCGTTGCTCGGTGGTTCTCTCCGGGTACTCCGGCTTCCTCCAAAACTGTCACCGACACGATATGACCCTGGCTGTTAATGTGTCGTTAAACCTTAATAAAAAACAAAAACAAAGACAATTCCCCATTCTTTTTAGCGTCTGGGACTTTGTTCTGAATCACCCGAGCCAAAGAGCTATGAGATAATAGCTGGACAAATCTTTCTTTGCAGATGCCATTTATAATATGATTTCTCAAACAAGAATTTATCATCGTTTATTCTTTGAGAAAATTGCACAGGGTTTCTTCATTAGAATGAGTGTCGTGTGCTCGTTTCCACGACGGGATTATAAGCTGTATTTTGGAAGTAAAGTTGAAAGTGGAATGCGAGAAAATAAAATTAAATGACATTTTTGTGTAAAAAGGGCTGTTATACACTGAACCCGATGCGCGCGTTGCGTTGAGCGATGTGTCTTTTCTCTTTTTAGTTTCATTTGGGCCCTGTCCCTTTGCGGAGTGTATCATCTGAAAGATTACTGAGGTAGGCCTACTTTTTTAAAGCGTTGTACATTCCCGCAAAAGCTGGCTTTGATGGTGAAGTGGCATCAAACGTCTTGTCCAATGCCGATCACTAAATCTAGCCAAGAGCAATTGCTTCCACTTCTTTGAGTTCTATAAACACAGAACAATGAGGGCATACCGGGTACTTTAAGTGCACTGAATGGGTAAAGATTTGCAAACTACCAGTTTAATAGCCCACGCGGAATTGACGTAGCGTCAGACTGATTTATAACTATCATTTCATGACATCGTGCTGATGTTAACCGTCCTTAAATCTGAACTTGTCGAGTTAAATCTGCAAAAACTAAGAAAACAGAGAAGCTTAAATGAATAAAAATCTAGACTTTATACTGAGTGAATTCTCTGAAGTGCACGCAACAAATAAATTACTCACAGTGGTTCCATAAACGATGTCACAATGACATGCATTTGCATGCGCAAACTGAAAACTATACACGAACTGGGATGATGTTGTTGATGAGGAAGACTTTATTCAGCGGTATACAAAGGCAACAAGATAACAAGTATAAACACACAGTCACAGAGGGTCGAAAGGGGCTTGCCTCACAGAGTCCCTGTGCGCCCTCGACGCGCGAAACGATTTCTTCTTCTTGTCACAGTAGTTTAATTCAAGATGGCGATGTGACAAGAAATATAAAACATGTGGCAGCCGACTGTAAATGAATCGATCACTAACAACTAATTAATTACGTTAACTTAACATTTAACTGTTTCGGCCCCGTAAATTGAATAAGTAATACAACGTGTTTTGTTAGCTCAACTTTTGAGCTTTGTTTGCAGTTGATATTTAAAATCGGATATTTATTGCTGCAAACAAAGCTCAACGAACGAAGCGAGTTTTCCAATCAGTTGCACGAATTGGGAAACATGACCACATCATTCTTCTTCGTGAAATATGTACGCTGTATTTGACAAATATACAACACTTCATGTGCAGTTTACACAACATTCAAGAAGCTGTAAATTTTACGGTCATTGAAATGTAAAACATTCAAAATAATAATAATAATAATAATAACACTTCGGCCGGCCGCTGATTTGTCGCGGTTCTCGTATGAGAAGGCCTTGGTTACCCATGTTCTACCAACTGCCCCCCTATTCCCACGCTTCTTCTCTCCTCCTATCACTCGGAGACGAACTGCTTGATGACATCCCTTTCCCCATTCTTCCCAATCTCTTCGATTAGTATATTAACCCTCTCCTTTGAGTCGCCCCCTAACCACATGTCCTTCATTCTCCCATCCCACTTCCCCATTTTTCTCCCCGTGAATCTTGTTCTTTTAAACTGATATTTTGGGCATTCTATAAGAAAGTGTTCCAGGGTCTCCACCACGCCCACGTTACAAATTTGGCACTCCTTTTCACTGTTTTTCCCAATTTTTCCCCTCAGCTCCAGGGACCGCGACCTCAGCTTGAACAACAGTGACCCCCCAAAGGTGCCATCAAGGCACTCTTCAAAACCAGGCTTCTCTTTATCACGCAGCCCACCCAAAGATCTCTTTGATTTGACCCTCCCCCCTCCCCCCTCTCGCCAATTACGGTTACAATCCTCCATGACCCTTTCTCTGACGACCTTTTTGCCCTGGTTTGCCCCAACGTCAAGGTCCGAGAAATATAAGGAAATTTACTTTTTTATTACTCCAGTTGGCACCGGAGTTGTTTAGACCAATTCCGTCATCAAGGAATTCTGTGATTGACTGAAAAATCGGTTTTGGATTGCAGAGCGAAACGAAACAGCTCAGCAGCGCGTTATCGAAGAGTAAAGAGTAAATGATGAAACCCTTTGACATAAAATTTTGTTTACCCCCCCCCCCCCCCCTTCCTTCATCACCGCTTAAAAATGAAAGCTCACTCAACGAGAATATAGGGACGTGTTAACCAAAACATTGCGCAGCTGGGAATACCACGCATCATTCGTTTGATGCTCTGAATAGTTTTGTTGCAAAATCTGAACCTGTGTGTTTCAAGCCCAGTTGATTATCACGAGAATAAAAAAGTCTCGTAATAACAATTTTTTAGACAAACATTCCTAGAGTGCTGGGGCAAAAAATTATCACAACTTTCATTGGCATCAGCATCATCCATAGCATCAGGCTTGTTAGCATTTTCCGGACTATAAATCGCAGGGTGGAACGGGAAGGACGTGGTGAGGATTAATTTGAAAAAAAGAAAAAAATGAAGTTATATATGGGGACGTAGCTGGGGGCGGGGGGGGAGGTCTCCCCTCCCCTCCCAATAGGTGTCCTAAAATCAACATAGTTTGAAATTTTTCAGGCAAAAATTCCAACAGTTGCTAATTCGAAGCATTGTTGTAACGGAGGTTTTTTTCCGAATGTGGTGTTACATTTCCGTGAAATTCCAACAGTAGACTCCCACAGACAGAATTCTGATCGAACAACGCAAGATTTTCCGACTACTCAGCAAACCGTTTCTTGAATTATATCAGAACTTACGGAAATACAAACAAGTTGGTAATTTGGTGCTCTCAATAGTCATAAGCTGGTGATTTATGAAGCCAGTTCACAGGGCACATTTTGGGACTAAAATGCAATGCATTCGCAGACTGCAGTTTGTATTCGAAGATTAGTGTGCTCACTACTCAGCATGACCTCATATTTGAGATGATTAATTAATAAATTATTGGTTGAATACTGATTTTGTTTAGCATGCTCCATACATGTACATTCATATAACTGACACAATGCCGTATGAAGGCAAATAGGTCCTACTTACAGACGGGAACGGGAAGATTCGGCCTCGAGAAAATTCGGCCTTGTCCTTTTTGGCCTGGGGAAGTTACGGCCGGGAAGATTTGGCCCCGGTATTTGATGTCTTAGTTGAGGGTATCTGACAGTGGTTTATGGCTTTCGCTTAATAATAATAATGATAATAATAATAATACAGGTCGCTGATTCGTCGCGGTTCTCTGGTAAGATGGCCTTGGTTTCCCCTGTGATCCCAACTGCCTACCTATTCCCACGCTTCTTCTCTCCTCCCAACACTATGCATGAGACAAAGACGTGCCCCATTATTCCCAATCTCTCCGTAAGAATACGAACCCTCTCCTTTGTATCTCATTTTTACTGAAGCTCCCAAAGGTTGAATCTTCCCGTACCCCTTACAGACTGCAGTACTACAAAAATTGTCATTTTGTGCTGTCTTAAAACCTCAAATTATGTAGATATTTAGCTCCAGCCATTTCAACTTATTGGAAGTATTCTCCGAATGCCCTAAAAACTACGGGTACAGTCACTTGGAGTCAATATTTTGAAAAATTTTCCCCCGGAGGTGGCACCCCTTTAAGTATCCATCCCAAGTTGGAATTTTTATTGATCAATCCCCCCCCCCCCCCCCCCCCCCCCCAGTGAAACCCCCTAGCTACGTCCCTGGTATTATAAACTTATTACAATAGCGGTTGAAACAATTTTTTTATCAAACGCTATTGTAATAAACTGATACCATAACGGTTGGTGTGAACTTTTTCATCAACCGCTATTATTATAAACTTATTGCAATAGCGGTTGATGCAAACATTTTCAACCACCGCTATTGTAATAAACTTATTACCATATCGACTGACGTACATATTCCATCAACCGATATTGTAATAAATTTATTACAATAATGGTTAATTCGAGTGTCTGTCCTAACCGCTATTCTAATAACTTTTTCCATTAATTTGAGAATAAACTAACTAGTGATTTCTTCAACAGGCGAGCCAGTTCCATTCAATATTTCATCCCTTTACCCACCGCAGCAGAAAAAAAATAAGAAATTGTCTATATGGCAGATCTGAAGTATTTTGCTCCGAACAATGGACGATAAAACCATACAAATATACAAACAGGGATGTCAACAGTCATTAGCACCAGCTTCCTTTTTTCTTTCAAATACATCAACATTAGTAGGGTTACAATTATGGTTGAAATATTTATAAAATATAATATGTATGATCCTGCGATAATTGGCAGAGGCGGGGTGAACTCATTGCAGATGAGTTGGGCGACAGGTAGGAGACAGATTTCCTGCAATTGCATTTCTTGTATAAACCCTTTCAATACTAAGCTCTGAATGGCGTGATCCAACATTCGGTTCGTTTATCCAATTTGAAGAGTCTGGACTCTGGAATGATATCTGAGGGACGACAATAAGTATTTTTGTACAAACAAATCTATCCTACACGTATACAGTATGTAATAATAATAATAATAACACTTGGCCGGCCGCTGATTTGTCGCGGCTCTCGTATGAGAAGGCCTTGGTTACCCGTGTTCTACCAACTGCCTCCCTATTCCCGCGCTTCTTCTCTCCTCCCAACACTCGGAGACGAACTGCTTGATGACATCCCTTGCCCCATTCTTCCCAATCTCTTCGATTAGTATATTAACCCTCTCCTTTGAGTCGCCCCCTAACCACATGTCCTTCATTCTCCCATCCCACTTCCCCATTATACTCCCCGTGAATCTTGTTCTTTTAGACTGGTATTTTGGGCATTCTGCAAGAAAGTGTTCCAGGGTCTCCACCACGCCCAAGTTACACATCTGGCACTCCTTTTCACTGTTTTTCCCAATTTTTCCCCTCAGCTCCAGGGCCCGCGACCTCAGCTTGAACAACAGTGCCCCCCCCCCCAAAGGTGCCATCAAGGTACTTTTCAAAACCAGGCTTCTCTTTATCACGCAGGCCGCAGGCCACCCAAAGATCTCTTTGATTTGACCCCCTCTCGCCAATTACGGTTACAATCCTCCATGACCCTTTCTCTGACGATCTTTTTGCCCTGGTTTGCCCCAACGTCAAGGTCCGAAATCTCCAATGAGTAGTTTTCTACTAGCTCCCTCACTTGGATCATTCACCCCGTCTTGATATTTGAGTTGAAAGTTCTCAGGAACATTACTTTACACCATCGGCTATCAGGGAGATTTACCAAATAATTAAGATAACCGAGTTTCAATAGGTCTATCCTGTCCTTGATCCTCATCCACCCAAGCTCACCCCTGATCGCTTCTAGCGCTGCGGCATTACTCGAGCCTGTTATCCATCGGCCTGCATCGTTCTGCAGGATTTCCAAGCTCTTAACAACTGTGTGGTTTAGGAGTACAACTTCCGTACCGTATGTTATACTTGGCAGACCCACCATTTCCCAAATAGTTTTCCCCACGAAAACCTTATTGAAACTGTTTCTCCCTATAAGTTTCATTTGGTAAAGGATTCGCTTCCCCTTCAGAATCAATTTATTTGTGTGGTTTCGGTAGATACCTCTTCCTGTGATGTTTTTATTTACCCCCAGGTACTCATAGTCACTAGTCTCTCCTACACTAAGAAGTCTACTGCTACCTTCCGGAATGCAGAACTCCCCCACTCTCCACCTTCGAGTGGGGTCCACTTTGCGGCCCACGGGTATAACTTTGCTCTTGCTTTCATTAAGTTCGATTCTCCATTTGCTCCCATATTTCCCAACAATTCCCAGCATCTTCGCTAGCCCCTCTTCGCTTTCTGACACTAGCACCATATCGTCTGCAAAAAAATAGCCCTGGGATCTTCAAGTCACCAACTGCAACCCCCTCGTCGCTATGCAGGAGTTCATCTCCTAAACCTTTGATGTACAGTGCAAAACGAATTGGCGAAAGGATACACCCCTGTTTTAGGCCTATCTCCATAGGCACACGTTTTGTTGTAATGTTTCCCAGGCTAAGTTCACTCTGTACATCTTTATATAATGCTTTCATAATCCCAACAAACTCGCCCCCAAGCCCAGAGCCTCCAGGTTGCGCCACATACCCTCCCTCCATACTCTACCATATGCCCTTTTAACATCCAGAAAGGCCATGAACATCTTTTTCTTTTTTGCTTTCGCGGATTCTATCATTTAGGATAGCGCGAAAAGATGGTCAGTGACTCTGCTTCCCTTACTGAAGCCATTCTGGATTTCTCCCAAAAAACCCTTCTCTTCGATCACCTCCTCTAATCTTCCATACTGGACTTTACAAAAGACTTTTCCAATGTTGCTGCTGACAGAGATCCCTCGATAGTTATCCAAGACGTCTTTTCCCCCCTTTTTGTGAATAAATGTCACTTTACTTTCCCTCCACTCCTTTGGGACCTCTTGTTTTTCTATGGCTAAATTGAATAGGGCAGTTAGGCTTTCCAAGAGTTCCTCTCCCCCTTTTTGATAAACTCGTTAGGAATTTCGTCCACCCCTCCCGCTTTTCCATTCCTTAATTTCGAGATCACCCTTCGCACCTCCTCAGTTTTGATTTCGCTGCACACGAAGTTCGATAGATTTTCCTCGACCTGGTTCAAACACTCTGGTGGGTTCCCCATGCCCCATCGCTTATCGTTTACCTATTCCCAGTGCTTGACTAGTTCTAATGTTATTTGATCTCGCTCTTCTGTAACTCTGCCATCTACTTTAATGCTCTGTGGGTTATTCCCTTTGTTACGTTTGTTCACCCATTTCCAAAATACGCTGGAACTCGACCCCCCCCCCCCCCCCCCCCCCCCGTCGTTCTTATCGTCCTAATAAGACTGCTATTTCGCACTCTCCGGTTGTCGTCTTTAATCTTGTTTACTTTATTTCGTGCTTGTTGATATTCTTCCTTTGCTACCATGGCCTCATTGCTTTCCACCCCCTTAAGTTTTCTACTTCTCCTGTATGCAGCACATTTAGCTTTTCTAACCTTTATGGCCCTTTTCAGTTCTTCGTTCACTCTGTACCCAAGTTCCCGTGTTGGCACCCTAATCTTTCCTACACTTTCCTTCCTTGCCTCCACTAGGCTCGCAACTATGGCGTTGGTCATCTTCTGGACACTGCCCCCCCCCACCCCCCTTGTGTACGGTTGCAGGCTTTGGTTTCAGTTTTTCTTCGAACTTCGCCCAGTCGGCATCCTTTTTGAGTTCCCAAACCTCCTTGAAGCTTCCTTTGCTTTTCTCTAGGTTTTTGGCCCTCATCGTCACTGTAATCAAGTTGTGATCACTATCCAACTCCATTTTGCCCTCATCATCCACTTCTACCCCTATCACCTCCCTCCATAAATTCATATCTGTGAGAATGTAGTCAATTATTGATTTTCTGTCGTTTCTCTCCCAGGTCCATTTCCCCTTACATCTAGCGTCCCTGTTCAGAATCTTCAGACCGAGCTCATTTGTGAAGTTCAACAGCTTCCTTCCATTCCTGTTGACTTTCTTGTCCCCACCCTCTATACCTTCTTCCTTATCACCTATGTGTCCATTAAAGTCGCCCATCAGAATTATACCGAGCGCCCTGTTTTCTAGTTCAGTGATATTGGACCTTAGTGTTGAGTATATCGAGTCATTCCACTCGGGTTTACTTCCCTCCACCGCACAGTACACAATCCCAAGGACAATACTTTTGTTTCTCAGACTGATCTTTACCCATCCAATTTCTTTTGACACCTCGACCGAGGTGATGATATCTTCCAGTTCTGTGATCAGCGACGGTTTTAAAACCTCTTTAATGTACATGCCTACCCCTCCCCCCTTTTTCTAGCCTTCCGTTAGCCCTACACCTATACACACACACCCGCTTACTTGGTCTACCCGTTCCTCGCGTCTTACCCACGTCTCGCTTAAGCCCATGACATCAAACTCCTCTGCCTCGATCAATGTAGCAATTTCACTTACTTTCCGGTGGAGACCCTGGATGTTGCTATAACCCACTTTCAGGGTACCGAGGTTCATTGACTTCCGCCTACTGGGCCCATTGTTTTCTGGCGCTAGTCCTGGTAAACTTATTCTGCCCCCCCCCCCTCACTCTTGATTACCCATCCTATGTCCACTCTAGTTATACTTGCCTCTGACCTCCCACCCCGCTCCTCTCCAAAAAAGGCTCAGCTTCCCGTAGAATTTTATCCCCCCAGTACCCGTTTCCCCACCCTGCTAAGAAGCAGGGAGGGGAGAGAGGAGGGGGGCTTTGTATCTTTTTTGTGGAGAGAGTGCTTTTGGAAATCAGAAATGATTGATTTTGTTCTCAGCCACGCAGTATTGTCTAGGGTTATCAATCATATCTTCCGGGCGTACAATTTGGGCCCCACAAGCTATTCCTCTTTCACTTGAAATGCTGTCAATGGCGCTCATCATAGATGGGGTTCCCAGGAGATATTTTGAGAAAGTGGCAAAAAAAAGAAGTTCTTTCGTGATGATGTGTCAATTTGACTCACTCTTGGCCT
Organism: Pictodentalium vernedei; assembly: GCA_031216915.1. Classification (NCBI taxonomy): domain Eukaryota; kingdom Metazoa; phylum Mollusca; class Scaphopoda; order Dentaliida; family Dentaliidae; genus Pictodentalium; species Pictodentalium vernedei. The sequence continues at coordinate 145,252,824 of CM062290.1, read as the reverse complement.
AATATTCATTGTCTCCATATAAGTATAGTTTCGACTGTGACCACGGCCGATTTAAGAGTGTGTGTGTGGTAGTAACCCCAGGGCCCGGAACTTTTGGGGGACCGGGCCTGGCCAGGGTGTCTTTGACTCCTGTGTTAGATTCGGGTACCCCAACGTTCCGCGTCGTATAGCGCTAAAATGTTAAGAAGGGGGCTCCATATATCAAATGGCTTCAAATGGATCTCTGCATTTGACCAACGGTTGTAGCTTTGGGCCACACGATTCTTGGGTGGTAACCTTTTTACGTCAACTTGACGTCATAAAGTTATCACCTAAAGAATTGTGCAGCCAGAAGCTATAACTCTGTGTCACTAGATGACCACTGATGAATTTGTAAATTTGGAACATGCTGCTAAAAACGTCATTTGACTGCCAAAAGATAACGTGAATTTTAATCCGAAAAGCCGCAAAAAGGCTCTATTTAATAGCAGATTTCAACTTTTTCTTGGATGGACCCCCCCCCCCCCCCACTCCATTCCCCCCCCCCATCACTATTCGAGCCTTCTGCCCTCGTAGAAACACTCCTCATGATCCCCCCCCCTCTCCCCACACATACACACACACTTTCGAAAGGGTCTTGTGAGTTGGCGTATTGGAATAAACCCAATTTTCTCTCCCCAGCCTGACTGTGTCAAACTAAGAGCTTGTTTATCCAGCATTTTACGTTCGTAATTTTATTTTTATGACATATTTTAGTGTTTATGTAAATGATGAAGAAGAGTTATATTTTTTGTATAAAAGTTACTCCCGAATATCTTCAAAAATTTAGAAATACAAGGCTCGAAAATAGTCCCGTTTTGTTGTATGTGATAATTTGGAAATGCCAGTCCGTTTCAAATTGTCGAGTTCCATATTTTGATTATTTTCAGCGCGTGTAAAAAACGTCACAACTGTCAGGTATTCCCCAGTTTGTTTTTCGATAAAAAGCAGGGGATTCGTTGATAATAATTGCCTTTTAGGCATGAAATGCACCGTGCTCAGCAGTAATTTTATGCACAATTGTCTAGAAGGGATGGCCAGCTTCGAATTGGAATCTCAATTACATTGTCAGGGCAGGTATTTAGTGCTTTTAACACGTCCAAAGTGTTCGTACCGAAAATCTGTTGCGAATGACTGCATTGAAAAGCTCGTTTAAACTTCCAGCAGAGAAATAGAGGATGAGTGAAAATACAAATTCTCTCACTCACGAATGAGATTAATCCCGGTATTCACAAGAAAACATAAGATTTTTTTTTTAAAATACCCCTTTCGTTTGAAGCTTCAACTGAAACGATCCAAACCGACGCCCATACCAGGCAAGAAATCTGTTTACACAATCAGCTGATCGCTCTTTCCGCTGACACAGATCGTGATCTGCCGCGTCTTCTTATAGTAAGTTATACTCACTAGTGGAGCGAGAACAACTTTCGTGTTGCGCTTGTGAACATTCATTTGTAAATTTCAAGTTCACACAAAATGTTAATCACCATGGTGTTTGATCTCACTGGTGAGGGGAGAACGTAATTTATCTTTTACCGACTCCTATTATAATTAGTTTAAACAATATTTATTGACAAGATAAACACTGTAAATGCATACAATTCGATTAACAATGAAGAAGAAATAGAGATATATGATTGTGAGGTAGTAAATGCAATATACAGTAATATAAGTTGATATAGCGAAACACTGATGGGATTCAACAGAAAGCTCAAGGCTTATGATAGTCGTCTCCCTAAGGTCTTCAAATTACTATGTAAATATTATTGGCGAAACATTGATTCCAAATTGTTCAAACTATGAGTTGAAGGTTATTTGTTCATGCAGATCAACACAAGGAAAGAAGAAAGAAGTTTAAGAATAATATGAGAGGAAAAGAAAAAGAGAGAAAGAGAGAAACCAACTCGACACCAGTCTTAACCAAGCTGAAAACTTCGGAAAGCGGGCCTGGGAACACTGAACTGACGCAGCATGTGGGTCCATGATGGGGGGATCTGTGATGGAACTATCGCAACGTGAACAAGCCCAACAGCAGATAAGGGTCGTGATAAATCAAATTTGAAACTGAGTTAATTTTAAGGAACGATGATGGCGAAGTGCTCGGTCGATATCGACTTCGCGCAACCGGATCGATAGGTTGAAATTAACCCTTTCACACAGCGCGGGTATCATAAGTCATATATAGTAATCGCGCTTGTTCCAAAGATGCATCACAATACATGCTTGCGAGCCAAAACGTGAAATAATCAAAAGTTGAAGGACAATTTTTGTGAATGGCGCTAGTCGGCCCTAATAGTCACGCTGGGCAGAGGGTCAAAGGCGCAGTTCTTCTAGACTATGTGAATCGTTTCGTTTCCATGATGTAATCCTGGACTGTTTCAAAGACGAAACGATTGGCATCTTCACTTAAAAAATCGGATCCGTACAACAAGGTGGTTAAATTCACAGGAAAAGGTAACCGTCCAATGGTGTGGTCACGGGCAGTTGAGTAGAGTTGGCATGTCAGCAAAAAATGATCAGTCGATTCTATTGCACCACACAGGCAGTTAGACGACAATGCCAGGTGGTTTGCGTATAAATGCGAATTGAGATTACTGCAACACAGTCGCAGTCTGCAGTGGTATATTTGCGCTGCACGACACTTAGCATTACTAAAGAATGAGGGTGGTCGTTGATTATTACGATTTAGGAAACTCTTGAAGTGGCTAGTCGAACTGTTTTGGCGAACATGCAACGGGATTTCGTTCCACAATTTAGTTACATCAGGAATGAATGAGGACTGGTATATTTGTGTGCGACTGAAAGGGACTCGGTGGTTATCACTTGTTCGCAACGCATGACTGGTATTGGTTGCTGATATGACAGGGGGAACCTTGTTTGATAAATATGGAGGTGTTATGTGGTGGTACATTTTAAAAAACTGCATTAGCTTATGTTTCCGACGTCTATCCTGAAGTGTATCCCAACATGTTTCGGTATATAATAGGGCTTTCCTTGAGCTAAGGGTTGCTCCTGTAACGATCCTAGCAGCTGCTATTTGAATCTTTTCTATGTCAGCTGCATTAGATTCAGTGCAGTTGTCCCACACAGTGTCAGCATATTCTAAGAGTGGTCTGATGAAAGCAAAGTAAATTTTCTCAAGTATACTTCTGTCAAGGTCAAATTTGTGCATTCTCATCATGTCAATTCGAGCCCAGGCCTTGGAACAAATGTGTTCAGTGTGATGATTCCATGTACAATTATTATTCAATATAACACCTAAATGCTTGTGGTTACCAACTTCGGTTATCTGCGCACTAGAGAGATATAAAGGTGGGTGTGCAGGTGGATTATTTTTGCGAGATATAAGCATACTTACCGTCTTTTGCGAATTAAATTCTACCAACCACTGCTTTGCCCAGTTTTCAATTGTTTTTAAATCACTGTTAATTAAATCATCAGCTTGGGTCGGATCTTCAACAATGAGGTATAGGGACGTATCGTCAGCAAAGAGTCGTATATTACTAATTAAATTTTCTGTTATGTCATTGATGTATATCAGGAATAGAAGGGGCCCAAGGATCGAACCCTGTGGCACTCCCGAGCTGACAGATCTCCATGTTGAGGACCCAGATGCTATGGTAACTCTTTGTGTTCTATCAGAAAGGTATGACTTTAAAAAGTGAAGAGGTCCCCCTCAATTCCGATTTTCTCAAGCTTATAGATCAATCCTGTGTGCCACACTTTATCGAAAGCTTTACTGACATCGCAGAAGACCACCCTAATTTCTTTACCTTCATCAAGGGCGTGGCAGAACTCATCATATATATCAGTTAATTGGAGAACCATCGAGTCTCCAGGTGTGAATCCGGACTGAAATTGACTGAGGACATGATTATCTTCGAGAAATTTCCAGATGCGCTTAAAAACACATTTCTCAAATACTTTACCAACACAACTAATCAAGGAGATTGGGCGATAGTTGGTCACCACGTTGGAGGGATTCTTCTTGAGGATTGGGGAAACGTTGGCCCTTTTCCACATAACTGGAAAATAACAATTATTTAGAAGGATATTAAAAAGGTTCGATAGTGGTTCGCACAGTGAATTTCTACATTCTTTGAGGAGGCGTGGACTAATGAGGTCCGGGCCGGATGCTTTGGACGGATTGATTGATTTCAGTGCCTCAAGAACTTCTGTGTGAAAAAGAGTAATGCTATCAGTTGTGATTAGACGTTAGGGGTGTAATAATATAACAATAACATGATTTTGGAGGGCAGTATGGTTCATTAGCGGCCCTGTAGCAATGATGAACAGCCCGAGGGTTTATTAAATGCCCGAGACGAAGTCGAGGGCCGTTAATAAGCCCAAGGGCTGTTCATCATTGCTGCAGGGCCGCTAATGAATCATGATGCCTGACAACAATCATGTTAATACTATTATTACCACTCCCTGTTACAGCTAACCGCACGAGGGAATTGCTGGAAGAAATAATCACTAAAGTCGGTTCGATATTTCTGTTTCGATCGTGCGTTCGACTTCAGTTCAGAAATACAAAGGGACGTCATCCGAATGGGAGTAATTCATTAGGCCATGGAATCTAAAAATAGCCGGGCCGCGGGCCGCTAATGGCTATTTATACCATTATCGCCCGCGGCCCGGCTCCGTCGAATGACGTCACTGAAATTATGGAGTTTTAACGGGCCTCCAAACTTATGTTAATCGACTAGTAACTTATAGATTGAGTGGTAATAATATACTAATAACATGACTTTGGAGGGCGTTACGGTTTATTAACGGCCCGACAGGGATGATTAACAGCCAGAGGGTCCATTAACAGCCCGAGACGAAGTCGAGGGCTGTTAACGGCCCGAAGGCTGTTAATCATTCCTGGAGGGTCGTTAATAAACAGGGACGCCCAACAAAATTTTGTTATTACTATTATTACCACTTCTATAAGATGGTTAAATCCAAAGGTTCTTCATCAAGTTCACTTGATCGTGACATCCCGAGTTTTCGCAATGACATTTTACCAAAACACATGTGTCGTCTGTTTCTAGATAAACAAAACGTCACGTGGTCAATCACATGATAGCTTAATTTAAATAATTTTGTTTGCCACGAAAAATTGGCCTTCTACCGAAATCTACTAACAAAAACCTACCGTAATAAATTAATTACACTCACCTTGACAATTTGAGTACTTCATCACCGAAGTAATGGGGAAATCACACAAATTCCACGTGTTTTTTTAACATTCATTGCAATTAAGCGCGTTTCATCATCTCAGAACCAGTGGCACCTTTGGTATGACGGATTACATAAACTGCAATCGGAGCCAGGGCTGTTAACGAAATATTTAGCCGGAAGCGGGCTGTTAACCACGTTAACACACAACTTCCGGTTTGAGTCTGTGCATTATGCACGTTTACCGTAAAGGTAAAATTGTGTTAATATACCAGAGAACGTACACTAAAGTGGTAGTAATAGCACATAATTCATAAATATCAAAATCATAAAATTAGAAATTCTCCTCTGGAATTCCAGCTAAGTAAACCCCACACATCAACACACAGAGTTTTAAAAACATGAGTCCCTCGGGCGCGGCTCCTCATATGAGCCATGGTGGCCATCGACCTCAGCGGGGCACGGCTCAACATTGGGCTCACAACTGGCACAAGGTCAAAGGGGGGATCACAGAAGAGAGAGAGAGAGAGAAGGGGGGGGGGGGGGGCGGTAGGGCGCGTTTCAAACAATGGACAGTCGACAACAAATTCGAAATCAAGATTGTATTTTAGCCATTTTTGAATTTTTTGCACATAGGTTAGTGTGTTGCATCCGATATCCGACAGCAGATACTATATTTCTGTATATCCATTCTGACGACCCCTTCATGGTGTAATGTTTACGACCATAGTATTGTTATGGTTGGGTGAGGATTAAATAAAACCTATTTATTTTTTTTCAAATGGTTGCTATGTTTTTTTGAATGAATGAGGGGAAAGATAATCAGGTCTGGACATCTTCCCCTACACCCTCTTCAGTTATTGTCCAAAACATTGCTGCAAGGTTCTGAGATTGTCTATTTCTGACTCACTGCTCTCGTTATTCAACAGTATACATGTACGATTGTAAGAATTTTTTTTTCTTCCAAGTTTTCTATAAAATATTTTGACATGCATGGGTGGGGGGTGGGCGTCCAGGCCTGGATACCCCCCCCCCCCCCGTCACTTTGTCAAAGACCTGTAGACATTCACATGACCTTTACAACCATTGTTTGGACTTTGTTATGGTTGGGTGATGATGAAAATAAAACCAATTTATTTATTTTCTCAAATGGTTGCTGTGGGAATGGGTGAAGGGGAAGATAATCATATTTTGACAGGGTGAACTAAAAAGGAAATCCATAAATGAATGTATTCAAGAGTTTGAACAACTTTTTCAATGTTAATGTGACGAAAATTCAGTAAATAAATGTAATGTTATTATAAGTAGTTTTATTTTATTTTTTGGGGGTGGGGGAGATATCCAGGATGGGGAGGGGAGGGCAAGATTGGGGGGGGGGGGGGGTCCCAAACCACACGGACCAAAGAACTGTTATTAGGCTGGAAGTATCCTTAAGACCAGTAGAATTGAATGGAAAAAATGCTGAGTCAGCATATTTGTAAAAATTAAAAAACATTTTTCTCCAGAACCAATGATCAGAATCTTCCCAGACATCTTCCGGGGTGGGGGTGGGGGTAGATATTGTGTCCAGAGGGGAAGATATTGTGACGCACTGGCCCGATTTTTCATTGAAGAGTTATGGGCCTTTATTAATTTTTATGAATTCTAAACTTATTAGCATTATAACTTGAACAAAGGTTCCAGATTTGACAACTGGTATATGATTGATAACTTGGTTATGGAAAGATTATGGACATGTAACACTCTCTGACTGCCACCACAACTCGACGCCTGCATCTCCGATGCACACCTCTTGTCATAATGAAAGTTGTGTGCATCAGTTCTGTTTAGAGATCTTTGTTAAAGGCAGGTTCGAATTCGCGTTTTTACAACTTCAAATTGAATTCGTACAAAAGCGACATCAAATCTCTAATTTCTCTAATTGTAATTCATTCCTCAGTGCATCGACTCTAAGAGTCGAGGATTTTGCTCCCTCCTTTTCCAATGCTATATGTAATTTTCAAAATTTTGCCCCACTGAGCTGAACCAGGGTTGGCCCGGTGTGTCTTGGAGCCCCAAATGTGTTATGGCCGCAGGTCCTAGCCACCATGTTATTGTGACTGAAGTTCTTCTTGTCGCTCATTAAAAGTAGGACTATAGTCTGTAAAATTGGACGAGTCTAAGTAAGTTAATGTTGAATTAAAAATGACAAATTCTCGCTTCCCATTGGTAAAACACTTCTCAGGATTTTTATTTTATCTAACATCTACAATTCATGGTGGTCTGATGTGAGTGATGAAGAAGCAATACAGTTACATTTCTCTTGCAGTTTGCCCATGAATGATTCTCATTTCTGAGTAAAAAGAACACTTGATCTGTGTTTTCAAAGTTAATCTATAGGTGTCTGTGGATTTCATTTTATTGATACTTTTCATAAGACTAATACACAATGTTTGTCACATGTTCATAAACAGAAAGTTGCTGACTTCAGCTGTCTATTTTGACAAAATATAAATAAAAACACACGTTTACTTGTTCCTTTGTCATTTCATCTGGCTGGATTGAAGCATTTTTTAAAATTCTGTTCTACAGTTTGGTGAGAGACAACTAGTTTTACCAAGTGTAATTTGCTTCCACAAGTTGAAGTATCAAAAAAGATAAAGAAAAGGAGACCCCAAATTTACTAAAGGAAAGATTCCACAGTGAAAATTGAAAGATATGCTTGAAGTAAGTACAACTATTATGTTGCAGTCCACAACATTCCTTTGATTAATAAATCAGAGACACCCTTAAATATGCCTTTAATTTAAAGGGTTCAATTGTTGGAAACAAAAGAATTCCTAATACCCTGTGGCACTGCCATGTGGAGAGGGTGACTTCACCACCATCATTCCACCATATGAAAGATTTTGTAATTTAAGTTGCTTCTGGCAAGCCTGCAAATTAGCAGGCTGTCATGGTCTCTAACAGGCTCAACTTGCATGTTTGACAGGTACCTATTGGAGTATTGGCTAGTGCCTGACATAATGACCGGTACATTTCTTGGGATCAGTTTTGAAATTGATTACAAAGATGTCATTTTTTTCTTAGCACCACTAATACTAAATTTTGGACTTATCATTTATTGGAAACTTTTCTCAGAGAGTTTCCCAATGAATAATAGAAAGTGCAGATTATTGTCGGATCTGCATACACAGTAAATTCCTTTTTCCATTAATTGAATAGAATTTTTTGAATTTAGGAAGAGAAAATACTAAGCTGTATTCGATAAACCCAATGGAGCAATGCTACTTCATGCACCCACACAGAAATATATAACACCTGTCATAGTAAAGGAACACCATTCTTTGGGGTCCTAAACTCTGTGACAGGTGCCAAGTGTGTGAAGACAGGTACAATCTTGCTGGTACCTATCTCAGTGACAGACGCCCCCAAAAATGTGATTTGCAGGCTTGGTTGTTGGATATTTTAGTTACAGGACGGCCCATTCACACTAAACTTATTGATACTTGTCAACTGTAGTCACAAAAGTTAACTCTTAAACCACTGAGTAATTTTAATATAGTTTTCATCAAATCCAGTCATGGCTGCTATTAAGCAGCCATAACTGATTTGATAAAAAATTTATGAAAATTTGACTTTCGGAACCATAGGTCTAAAAGTCTATATAATTTACAGTAGAAAATCTGGTTAAATATCCTCGAATTTTACTTATTTTAATGGCAAGAGGTTTCCTGTCCATCATTGCAAAGGAGTAAAGCCCTTTCTTTAGACATCCGTATTTCAAGTACAGAGGAGATGGCTCCTTCCTACTTCCTGAGACTTTTTACACCATAAAATATACAACAAAAATAAGTGCTGCAAAGCATCCTAATGTGCCACCAAAAGGCTATTCATGCCACTGAAACCACCCAGAAAAGCTGTGCGTTAAATGAGTACATGAATTGTTTTGCATTTGCATTAGTTTTGCTTCAAAGCTTCAGAAAGATCAGCACAAAGTTCTTGAATTAAATGTTTGAACCTTTCCTCCCAACTGATAGAATCAACAAAAGTCAATAAAAGAAAGATGTTTAATATTGTTTATGGCATACCTTGATGTGAAAAAAGCATACAACAGAGTGTGGAGGGAGGAACCCCGAGAAGTAAGCAGCACTTGTTTACTGTGGTAAACCAGTTCCGCTTTACTAGTAAAATAGGACCCAGTCACCAATGCTTGGGGTGAAAGTCCTCTACAATGGGCAACATGTTGATCAACGATTGACTAAACTTGACTTCATCTCCATGTTGTGTCACGATTAGCCATGGTGCATAAATATGTGACGTTAACCATCAACAAACAAACAAACGAGGGAATGTAGCAGAAGCTTGAGGGCCTTGGATTAGGAGGAAGTTTTGGTGAAATCATGAGAGCACTGTACAAAGATGTGCAGAGTATACTCAACCTGGGAAACATCACCACAAAAAAGGAACCCAATGGAGATAGGCCTTAAGCAGGGGTGCATCTTGTCACCGATTCTGTTAGCATTGTACATGACAGATTTAGGAGAGGAGTTAGTTCTTTGCCGATGATGTGGTTTTATTAGCCAAGAGTGAAAAGGGATGGCAAAAATGTTAACCATAGCAAGAAAGTATGGGAATAAATGGCGATTTGACTGAACAAACAACAAAAGCAAGGTAATACCCGTGGGCCGTAGGGTGGATGCATCACGAAGATGGAGGGTGGGTAAATTCTCTATTGGTGAAGAGGAAAGCAAGCATACAACAGGAGGAAAATGGGAGAATATGAATACTTGGGAGTGAATTTATGTGTTACAGGTAGAGGCATTTAGAGAAACCACACCAATAAGCTTGAAATAAAGGGGGAAAAGATACTCAATCAGTTAAAACTACTTGGAAGTAATAGCTTTAACAAGGTGTTCATTGAAAAAGTTATTTGGGAGAAGGTGGGATTACCAAGTATAACACATATGAAATGGATCTGATTCCTCTAAATCAAACAGAAGTGAAGAACTTGGACATTCTACAAAATGATGCAGGTCGGCAGATAACCGGATCAAGTAATGCAGTTGCACTGGAAGTGGTCAAGAGGAACTCAGGTGGATGCCGGTTAAAGATAGAATAGATATGGGAAAATTATGCTCTCTGAATTATCTGGTAAACCTCCCAAACAGCAGATGGTGCAAAATAATGTTTAACCATGTATGGAACTCTAACATTCAGATAGTGTGGTTAAAAAAATTGAGGGAGCTAATGGAGAATTACTGTATAAAGGCTGAAGATTTAGAAGGAGGGGGGGGGGGCTGAAGCAGGGAAGTACATTATCAAGGGAAGGGTGCTCGAGGATTGCAATAGATCTAGCGAGCTGGAATTATAAGACCAAGAGCTCTTCAGATGGGTTGTACAAAAAAGATGCCCCAGCCTTTCAGGAGTACCTAGATGGACCTTATGGGGTGGGGGCGGTGTCTCTGTTGTTCAAAGTGAGAACGAAGTCACTGGTGTTGAGGGGGAGAATTCTTAGCACACTCTTTCCTAACCTTTCCCAAATCAGAAAAGGCGAGGAAAGATTGCGCTATATGTGTAATTTAGGAGTAATGGGGACCCTACTACATATGGTGCATAAAAAAATTTGGATTTCCAAAATAATCTCAGCAATGTGCATCAAGATGTATACTTAAACTAACACTACTTGTGTGAAGTTAGTACGTTGGGGATTCTGACAGTTGCTCACCATTGCTCACCATTGTTCAGTGGGTCTCTCCAGGTACTCCAGCTTCCTCCACTCGTAAAACTGTTCGATATGAGGTGTCCCTGGCTTTTGAAAGTGTCATTAAACTCCAATAAATAAATCTTAAAATGAATAGAACTAGAATGTGTTTTAGTTAAAATTGCCTCTGAATTTTTGTGTAGCTTAGTTCGAGACCTGCATAACTGATGAATCTTTTGCATATCAAGGAATAGGCAAGAGCCATTAGAAGGAAATATGTGGAAGTATATAGTAGCAAAAAGGAAATATAATGAATATAAATAAAAGCTTTTAATACACAATAATAGATCAAGCCATATTTGAACATGTTTCTGAACATATACACCAGTGGAACAAATTTGAGTGAAAACACTAAAATTTTGAAACTTGATGTTGTTCTGAGTGGAACATGTGTTTTGAGTCAAAATTACAGAAACACTTTCCCGAAAAAAAAATATGCAGGGACTGCAAAATATTCAAAGTTCATTTAATATACCCTTCGACCATCTGTTAGAAGGAATACAGAAATGCCATAAAACTACACCATTATGAAACTAATATTAAATTTACAGTAGCTCTTGTCAGTATGATCAACATCTAAAAGGTTTACTGATTATGTGATTATAAACAACAGCAACAAGAGAAAAATATTAAAAAACATGCAGACCTTACATAACAGACTATATGATGCACCTGACAAATTTGAATTCTAACAGTTATATCTGGAGCCTTGAGTAAAATAAAATCACATGCTGTTTTCTGCCAAATAGGCATCCTGAATGCATTGTAAGCACATTTAAGTGCCAGTCACAAGCTCATTGGCTCGGAAGAGTCTCTCCGGATCTCTGACTTTCACTGCGAGTTTGCATGAGGATGCAGGTTTGTTGTAAGGTTACCACAAGTTTGCAGGATCTTGCAAAATCTATCCAGAAACTTGCACAAGCTTGCAGTTCCATTGTAAGCTACCCACAAGCTAGCATGAGCTCGTGTGAGCTTGCTACAAGCTTGTAACAAGTGCAGGTGAGCTCACAATGAGAAAACATTTTTATAACGGTTGAATGGATTCCATGGTGAACACACATCATTTACTAGGCATTTAGAGGTGTTTGTGAAGTTAAACAATGCAAAATCGTTCAGGAGAGTAATTTGCTTGCCCTAGTTGCTCCCAGGAGAGCTGTTTTTTACCACTCTGGATTTTTCAAAAACTCAACACAAAATTTGATCTTTAGCATGTAGTTGATCCTGGTTTTTAAAGAGTTAACAAATATTTTAAACGGTAAATCATATAATGTTTTCTTGCTGTTTTTTCAAGGTTTTGATGTTGGCAAACAACACTTATAAAAAATCCAGCTTAATTTCCTAGCTTGCATGAGCTTCTGTCACGAGATCGCACAAGCTTCTGTCACGAGCTCATAAGCTCGTAATTGGGATAAATACAAGCTTATGCAAGTTCACACAAGCCTGTAACAAGCTTACCTGATCTCGCAGTAAGCATGTGCGAGCTTGCCATGAGCTCATAGCCACTAGCTTGCATAAGCTCGTGGTGAGCTAGCGCCAGCTGATCCCAAACATATGAGATCATCACGAGCTTGCACGAGCTCGTAATTGGAACAAATATAAGCTTGTGCGAGCTCACACATGCTCTCAGCTTTGCAAGCTCGTGCGACCTCTCACAAGCTTATTTCATTGTACATGTAACAGATAAAAAAATTTGGATTTCCAAAATAATTTCAGTAATAAATCTTAAAATAGAACTAGAATGTTTTTAAGTCGCATCAGAATTTCTGTGCACTTAATTAGCTCGAGACCTGTATAACTGATGAATCATTTGCATGTCAAGGAATCAGAGCCATTAGAGGGAAATATCTGGAAGTATTCAGAAGCAAAAAAGAGATATATTGAATATAAATAACAGACCTTCAAATCCATTTATTTTGGGCACACCGTTTTGCTCTAATTTGGGCACATTAAAACTAGAAATAACAGCCTTATCCTGTTATGTTTTATTGCCATGCCTTTATTCTTGTTTCTATTTCATATTATGATGGAATTTATTTTGAAATGAAAAAGAGGCGCAGAGAATTTATATATTTTTCTTGATGTCTTCACACCTTCTCTAATTTGGGCACACCTGTGAACGGTATGAAATTGGAGTAATCTAAAGGCCTGAAATAAATGCTTTTAATACACAGTAATAGATCAAGCCATATTTGAACATGTTTCTGAACAAGGAAGCACTAAGATATTTTAACATGAATACACAGCGTTTAAAGTAATCATACTACACTATTATAAAGCTAATATTAAATTTACAGTACTGTAGCTCTTGTCTGGATGATCAACATGTAAAGGTCTACCAATTACCTGATTATAAGCAACAGAAACAAGAGAAAAATGTTGAAAAACATGCAGACCTCACCTAACACACATGCATGATGCACCAGACAAATTTGAGTTCTAACAGTTGTTTCTGGAGCCTTGAGAGGAACAACATTACATGGTGTATTCAGCCCAATAGACACCCTAAATCCATTGTAAGCAAACTGCGAGCTTGCAGGAGCTTGCACAAGCTCAAAGCAGAGGTTTTTTGGCTCCTGTGATTTCTGCTGCGAGCTCGCACAATCTTGCGAGTATGAGACAAGCTCACCATCAGCTTGCGCGAACTTACCATGAGCTCACGCAAGCCTGCAACGAGCTCGCCCAAGCTTGCTGGCAGAAAATATTTTTATAAGGGAAATTTGTCACCCCATTTATTTCCAGGAAAGTAAATCCATCATCCTCCCAATTTGTGAAGGCATCCAAGTGTCAAATGCAAATAAAAACTAGAGGAACAGGATTTACTGCAACCAGTAAATTCGAGTCTGTGTGAAATGGTGAAAGCATAAGAACTAAATTTTATAGAAAAAGAATTTATGGAGACTTTTTCAGCACTAAGATATCTTAGAACCCAGAAATATGTTTTCGAAAACAGTATTTAAAGATTTTCATACAGGATTCAGATACAATTTTTCAAAAAACTGGAAATAACGTTTGTGCACAGCATTAAATGTGTTCTATAAAGGAATCAGCAATGGATATTTTTGAATATTTCTTTTGTAAAAATTTAGGTTATGAGAGTAGAGCAGTCTATGATGCTCGTATGCCACACCCGAGGGTGTTTATTGCTCATTACCTCCATGGTTTTATTCCTACTTGTGTTTTTTGTGGTTTTGTGGTTAGGTGTCATCTTGATTAAGTAAGTTGAGATTGAGGGGCAGGGGAGATTATTGTGAGAAGAGAGCTGTCTATGACGCTAATAGGCCACATCTGAGGGTGTTTACTGCTCGTTACCGCCGCTGTTTTGTTGCTACTTTTTTGAAATTTATATTTTATTCAGTTATTTAGAAAATTTATTATTTGAATATATTTGAATGATTTTTTATCAGAATTTTACATATTTTGTGGGAAAAAATTGTTTTAATTAGTACTGAAATGGTTAACCGGATAATCGGTTTTAAACCGGTTACCTACCTAACCGATTAAAAAAACGTCAACCGGTTATCCGAAATTTCGATAGTGATCGTCATTCCACGGTTGAAACGTAGTAAATCTGCCACTTCTTCTTTGAGATAGATTACACCTCGAAGCAGTGCTGTATATATTTAGAAATAATCGACTTTGGAGTTCAAGACTTAGTTAATGATCAGCAATTTCCGTGAGTACTGAGTAACCGCAGAAACTAGCCCGTAGTATGTATACAAACGAACGTTGTCGAGTACTCGACAACGTTCGTTTGTATACACACTACGGAATAGTTTCTGAGAGTACTGCTTTCCAATTCCTATAGTTTTGATCCCAGATTCGGTGAAATAATAGCTACGGTTATCCGGTTATAGCTCTCGGTTATCCGGTTATAGCTCTCGGTTAGTCGGTTGTGAAAATGAGTCAACCGTTTCAGCCCTAGTTTTAATGAGTTTTGATAAGAATTTGGTCTATTTTGTGACAATTTATATTACCTCTTTGCTTGAATGTAATCCATTAATTAAAAGTCCAACATTTGAATCCAAAATATTAGAAACCAAAACATGTCCAGTCACTACTAGAACTATTCCATCAATTGACTTGAAACATATTGTTCACTGTCTGCGGGATTTTTTTTTTTAAACTTTGATGTTGACTTCACTAAATGAGAAATGTTGTTTGTTACTGTCACTTGGAAGTTTCTGCCGAGCATGTTAAGATTTGGCGGTATTTCGTAAGTTGTTTCTCTCATTGTCAATGTCCATTTGTTTTTATTATGATATTCTGTAGAGATATCTTTTTGTTGTTGACTGACTCTTGGAAGTTACTACCGAGATTGTTTGTTTCTTTACTAAATTAACTATTGTTGCCCCCCCCCCCCCCCCCCCCCCACCTCCAATCTATGACCCCCATATGATATACCGAGCGTCGCATAACCTGCAGATGAATTAATAAGCAAATAAAATTATTTGGGTCGCAGGGGATTTCAAATCCCACATCGGCCCTGTGCGCCTTCAGCACGCTGAAACGTTTCATTCATTGAATTTCAAACCCCACATCATCCCTGTGGACCTTCGGCGTGCTGAAACTTTTCTTTCATCATTCATCCTGAATATGAAACATTGCACGCCAAATATTAAAGGAAATAAACTACAATTGACAAGGAAATAAGTTCACTATGGACCTACTTTTGAAACGTAGATGTTAGAACGACCGAATGCCTCCATGTGTACAAATAAATTTTACAGACTTGGAAAAACTAAACAATAACTTTCGTAATTACATCTATATATTTTTAAATGATTATACTCGTACCACCGCCAGTGTTTGGTGTTACGTTTTGTATATATGTATATAATATGTAAAATTGTAGTGTTTGAGTTTTTGTGTTGTTACATGTAAGTTGTCAAATAAGGTTATCTAATGTTATTAGAATTAATAAATAATTACCTTAAACCTTTTGTCGTTGTCAATAATATTGTCACTTGTCAATTATGCCAGTTGCCAAACCCCCAGGCAGAACATGAATAGACTAATTAGCAGTCAATCACTGAGTACAAGGGCCGAATCTTCCCAACAGAATCTTCCCGGCCGAATCTTCCCAGAGCTGAAAAATCCATGGCCGAATCTTCCCAGGGCCGAATCTTCCCGATCCCAACTGTGTCAAACCTCCACATCAGCCAGTGAGAATCTGTGGTTGTTCTTCACCCGTGGGAAACAATTACCACAATTGCCAGATTAGGAGAGTGTGGTAATGTCAACAAATTGACTGTCAAATTCTATATTTGGATAACATGCTGAGAGAAGTGGTGGTACTCCCAGCATTCTTGGCGAGAAGGTGCCAATAATGGCAGATGCGGACAGCCCATTCCATGTCTTAATCTTGGAGTGAGTCTCCAAAGCATTTGTAGGCAAGACTATTTCTCACCTTGTCCAAAGCAGTTGGGTATGCAAAGCGTACCAATCGCTTTATATCCTGCACAAGTTCAGTCATTGATTCACCTTTCCTTTGGAGTCAAATGTCAAGCTGCATTCTGGAAACTTCGGACTGATTTTTAGCTCACCTGAGCGAAGCTCGTGGGGAGCTTTACTAATCACTTTCTGTCCATCATCTGTCCATCATCGTCCGGCGTAAACTTTACATTATTAACTTCTCCACACAAACTTCTGGACCAAATTGAACCAAATCTGGTGTGCATCTTCCTTATCATATGTCAATTCAAGTTTGTCCAAATAAAGTTGCCACGCCCACAGGAGGCATAACTCTGATAGCACCCATAAAATACCAAAAAACCTTCTTCTTCAGATCCAGTGGTCAGAATCTTTTCATATTTGGTATACAACATCTCTAGGGGTGTCAAATTCAAGTTTGTTCAAATCGAGTCTCTGAGTTAATATTTGGGCTCCCTGTGGTAGCCCAAATTTTAACTTGGTGCATTTAGAGTAAATTTCTTTAAAAATCTTCTTCTTCAGATTCTCCATTCAGAATCCTTTGATATTTGGTATACAACATCTCTTCTGGGGGGGGGGGGGGGGGGGGGGGGAGGGTGCCAGATTCAAGTTTGTTAAAACCGCGTAATACGTGGAATATTCTTTAAAAATCTCCTTCTTCAGATCCACCAGTCAGAATGCTTTCATATTTGGTATACAACATCTCTAGGGGTGTCAGATTCAAGTTTGTTCAAATCGAGTCCCTGAGTTAATATTTGGGCTCCCTGTGGTAGCCCAAATTTTAACTTGCTGCATTTAGAGTGAATTTCTTTAAAAATCTTCTTCTTCAGATTCTCCATTCAGAATCCTTTGATATTTGGTATACAACATCTCTTCTGGGGGTGGGGGGGGGGGGGGGGCAGATTCAAGTTTGTTAAAACCGGGTCCCTGGGTTAATATTCGAGCTCCCTATTGTAGCCTGAATTTTAACTTATTGCAATATGAGGGAATTTCTTCAAAAATCTTCGTCTTCAGATTCTCCATTCGGAATCCTTTCATATTGGTATACAACATCTCTAGGGGGTCAGATTCAAGTTTGTTCAAACTGAGTCCCTGGGTTAATTTTTGGGCTCCTAGCCTGAATTTTAACTTAGTGCTGTATGAGGAAATTTCTTTAAAAATCTTCAGATCGGGCAGTTAGAATGCTTTCATATTTGATGTACACCATTCATGACTAGACTAGATAGTGATGGGGATGGCAAGTTCTCGTCCGATCGCTGAAATTAAGCAACGTCAACACCGGTTAGTCCTCGGATGGGTGACCGTCTGAGCGACCGATTCGGACTCCCATGTTGTGTCCTTGGGCAAGGCATTTAACCCCGATTGTCCACATGAGGCACGATGACGCCGTGTACTAGGGCGTACTGTACGTCGACGGTGCGCATGTCTTCAACCACTCTAACTCTGCCTGTGCTGCAGTGCTGAGTTAAGATGTTGAGGGGCTGACAGCTTCTCGGTGGTTCTCTCCGGGTACTCCGGCTTCCTCCACAAGTAAAACTGTCATGGTCATGATTAGCCACTGTGCATAAGTATGTGGCCTTAAACACCAATAAATAAATAAATAAATGGGGATGGCAACCAAAAACAACTTTTAAAAAAGTACATTCATAATGAGGCTCTCTGTCCCAAAATTAGCCCTTTCAGCATTGTGTTCCTGAAATGAAACAGACTGTATAGTTTATCAACTGAAAAGGGTGAATCTATTTTTTTAGGATAGTTAGGCTTTCCCAAACCCCGTTTGGGAATGATTCTTGTTATTCTTTTCTTCTCTATTTTTTTTTTTTTATTATTATTTTGTTTTTCTGCCGTCAATTGTGTCTATTGTACTGCTCGAAAACAAGATGTATGATTTCAACCAAATTTGGCATACTTATGTAATGCCATAAAATCTAGTGAAATGAGGTATCGCCATATCTGTGAAAACGCGTATTTTCAAAGCATTTTGCCAAAACCTTCAAAATTTCAACATTTTTTTCAACATAGCTCAAAAACAAGCTGTACGATTTCAATCAGATTTGGTAAATTTATTTATTGTCACAATATCTAGAGAAATAAGATATCGTCATATTCGTGAAAACGCTTATTTTCAGAATTTGCCAAAACCATCAAAATTTCACCATTTTTAGCTCAACATTGACGTAAGTCAAATTTGAGGTTCTGCCATGGCCTGTCGTCCGTCTGTCCATCTCTCCGTCTGGCCATCCGCCCATCTGTCCGTCAACAATTCAATACGGCTCGGGCTAGAGGCTGTATTCATGAACCGATCTTTACGAAACTTCTTGAGTACCTTTGTTATCACTGTGGGACGAGAACGAGTGCTTTTGGGTGCGGTCCAAAATTCAAGATGGCCACCAGCAGCCATTTTGTACTTTTAGTTAGTGCAATCAGTTTTTTTGTACAGAACTTCTGTACGAAAGTTCTGATTCGAATAAATTTTTGTCTGAATGTTTAGTAACATGGAATACATCACATATAATACAGGTTTTTGTCTCGTGCAGAAATTCTGCAAATTAGATGAACTTTGATCTTTTTCGTGCTACTTACACACAGTAAATACACATGTCAATACGGCTCGGGGTAGGGGCTGTATTTATGAACCGATCTTCACGAAACTTTTTGGGTACCTTTGTTATCACCTTGAGACGAGAACGAGTGTTTCTGGGTGCGGTCTAAAATTCAAGATGGCTGCCAGTGGCCATTTTGTACCGAACTTTGGTCCAATCAGTTTTTTGTACACAACTTCTATACGGTTCGGGCTAGAGGACGTATTTATGAACTGATCATCACGAAACTTCTTGGGTACCTTTGTTATCACCGTGGGACAAGAACGAGTGTTTTGGGGGTGCGGTCCGAAATTCAAGATGGCCGCCCGCATCCATTTTGTACCAAAATTAGTGCAATCAGTTTTTTGTACAGAACTTCTGTATGAAAGTTCTGATTTGAATAAATTTTTGTATGAATGTTTAGTAACATGGAATACATCACATATAATACGGTTTTTTCTCGTGCAGAAATTATGCAAATTAGATGAACTTTGATTTTTTTCAGTGCTACTTATACTCTGTAAGTTCGCATGTCAATACGGCTCGGGCTAGAGTCTGTATTTATGAACCGATCTTCACGAAACTTCTTGGGTACCTTTGTTATCACCTTGGGACAGGAACAAGTATTTTTGTGTGTCTTTGTTATCACTGTGCTATGAGAACATATATTTTTGGGTTCAGTCAGAGCCACTCTGGGACTCAAAGATTTCTTTTCTAGTTTAGCATCTAACTGTCACTCACCTTTACAATACTTTACCTATACATTTGTTATAAGTCTCTTGTGTCATATTTGGACCCCCTGGGAGATCCCAGATTTGAACTTAGTACAATATATGGACTATTATTTAAAAACTCGTCTTCTTCACGTCCACTATTCATATTCTTTTGTTTATATAGTATTGGTATCCCTAATGTGGGGTGATTCCAGTTTGTTCAATCAAATCCATAGGCTCATGTTTGGGCTCTCTGTGGGAGCCTGAATTATAACATGGTGCAGTATAAGGAATATTCTTCAAAGATATTGTTTTCAGACCAAGAATCTTTTGATATTTGGTTTTTTGCATTACTATGATTCCTAGGTTAACTGGAAGAGTGCTAAATTATTTTTGGTCCTTAAACTTTCTTTGTGCATCTTTGCCTTGTTTCAATTTATGGGAGAGTGCCAGTAGGCACTCTCCCATAAATTGTAACAAGGCAAATCTTAACAGATAAAATAATATCATTTTAAAAATAATGTGAAGCACATTCACAGAATATGAAGCCTTTAAATTGTGGTACTGGCACCTCAGATTAAAGCCCAAATATGGGCTTCCCACACTCTACCAGTTAAAGTTTGTTCAAAGTATTACGTTTGACTGATTTTGGTTGGCACCATAGGGATTTGAAATTTAACAGAGAACTCAAGAGAGAATTTACTGTTTGTTTAAATGAGTCATGCCTACGTGTGACAGAGATGATTGTGGTAAACTTTAAGTAGTTGTAAATGTTACTACATAAAATTAACGTTTGTCCAAATGAGGACCACCAAGCCACTTCAGGCCCACTTGAGGCTTGGGGGATAGGGTAGAGGGTCCTTTGGGAAAGTTTTGGCAAGGTTGTTTTGTTTGAAAAGAAGATTTGGAGGATTTGGAGTGCTTTTGTGCCAAAAATGAACTTTAACCCTGTTGATAGGGTGCGGAATTGGAGGAGTGAGGAGGTCCACTAGGTGTTTTTTCTCTCTTTGCTTCAGAATGTGTTTTTAAGGGGGTTTGAGTAATGTTATGCAACAGAAAATTTGCCCAACAGACCCTGTACAAAAGTCACAACCAGTCCATCAAGGTCAAGGTCTAAGATAAAGGTCAACTCATGAAATCAACATGCACAACAACTTTTCCTGCCCGAACCATAATTTTTATAGTGGAAGCAGATATCACAATGAAAGTTACACAATGCATGTTCGACCACCAGATGGCGTGTCATGTATAAAGATCAAGACTGATTCACCAGTGTCAACGTCCAAGACAAAGAGACATCAACACCTGGAATCAGCATGCACATCAGCTTTTTCCAAGTCGAGCCGAAACTTTTTTAATGGAAAGAGATGTCAAAATGAAACTTGCACAACATATGTACAGTAGAGCCCACTTAACTGGATATCTCTTAACTGAATAACTCCGTTAATTGAATATGATTCCCAGCACAAAACCACTTACCATACCTCCAGTACAAATTTGACCTGTTAATTGAATATAGGTTATAGAGTAAACTCCAGTTAATTGAATAAAAAATCTTGTAACCTGTCAAGAAATTACCTGAATCTCTACAGCTTTCCTTTGTTTATAGGCCTATTTGGTCTCAGTACATCCAATACAGACATTCAATCTGTTATATCTTGTTTGACAGAGCTCATGGATCACTGTCAATCATGACATAATAGAATAAATGCTATGTTTATCTCTAGAATACAAGAAAGTGACACAATCCCTGTTAATTGTATACTCCTGTTAATTGAATAATTTTCATTGACAATGTGGCTATTCAATTAACAGTATTTCTCTGTGCCACCACTAGGCAGGGTGTCATGTACAAAATTCACGACAGACCCGCTGAAGGTCAATGTCATCGATAAAGATCAACACATGGAACCAGCATGTACATCGACTTTATAGTGACTGGACAATAACCTTTTAGTTGAAGAAGATTTATTTATTTATTTATTTATTTATTTATTTATTTATTTATTTATTTATTTATTTATTTATTTATTTATTTATTTCACAATGTACGTATATATGGAATATATACAGAGACAGCTGCAAGCCGAAAGGTCCTCGGTTCGAATCCCACCTGAGGCAACGGCGTTGTGTCCTTGGGCAAGACACTTCACCTCCATTGCCCATATGGGGGCACGGTGACGCTGTGTACTAAAAGCGTACTGCGATAGTGCACCTGTCTTCAACCAATGCTAACCCTGCTTATGTGGAGTTAGTATGTTGGGGAGCAGACAGTTGTTCGCCGTTGCTCGGTGGTTCTCTCCGGGTACTCCGGCTTCCTCCACCCATAAAACTGTCATGGTCATGATTAACCATTGTGCAGAAATATATGACCTTAAACACCAATAAATAAATAAATATACAGAGACAGCTAATCAGTTATAGTACATCGATAACATATATGCATATTGTGGAGGTATAAGGTATCACTGAACTAAATACTTGAATTAGAGTTACCCCCCTTGAAATGTTGCACTCGAAAATGATGCAATCTCTAAAAATAAATAGCTTTCGGAAAATATATTGTTTCAATAAACGTTTGAAGCATTCTATTGACATCTTGCATTATTGTTGAATATTCCAGATAAAAAGAAGGGTTATTTGGTGACTTTTGGACCTAAAAAATACAATTTACTTTTGGTGTGTTTTTGTAGGGGATTCCCTGAAAAATATGTGCACATGACCAGTATCCTTCCTTTCAGTTTTTAGCTTAACTTGACAAGTCAAGATAAGCTATTGCCATCACGCGTGCAGAATCTTTCACATTTTCTTTGGCACAGGCTACACCCCGTAGTTCTTGTCCGATCATCACAAAATTTCATATGCAGGTTCAAGATCATGTTTAGATGAGAACGTCCCCTTTTAGTCGTGATCAGTCAGTTGTGGTGACTGCGCAAACCCAAAACCCGAAAACCTTTAGCACAGTCTATAGTCGTATTTAAGAAGGGATTTCATTGTAACATGGTAGGATGCCTCTGTATAATGTCTAGATGAGAACGTCCCCTTTTGTTCGCGATCGGTCAACCATGAAGGCTACAAGAAACCCAAAAAAACTTTAGCAGAGTCTACAGGTCGTATATAGAAGGGATTTCATTGTAACTTGGTAGAATGACCCCGTATAATGTCTAGATTGGAAAATCCCCATTTGATCGCGATCGGTCAACCGTGATGGCTACGCAGGCCTGAAGCGTGAAAACCTTTACCACAGCCTACAGGTCGTATTTATGAAGAGATTTTATTGTAATTTGGTAGGATGACTCTGTATAATGTCTAGATGAGAACCTCTTATCTTGGCTGTGATCGGTCAACCGTGACAGTGCACAGGCACTTGACTTAGATTTGTTTAGCACAGCCTATAGTTCATATTTATGAAGCAATTTCATCGTAAATTGGAAGGATAACTTGGTATGATGTCTAGAATAGACTGTCGTGTTTTCGTCACGATCGGTCAGCCATTACCTCCGCCTGGTCACTTGACCTAGATTCCTTTAGCACTGCTTACAGGTTGTTTTTATGAAGGGATTTCATTGTAACTTGGTAGAATAACTTGGTATGATATCTACATGAGACTCTCCTATTTTCGTCATGATCTGACGGCAGTGACTACCGAACTGTCACATGACCTTGATTCCTTTAGCAAAGTCTACGAGTTATATTTATGAAGGGATTTCATTGGAACTTGGAAGGATGACTCGTTTTGGAATGATTTTTCTCTAAATTGGTAACTTTGGTTGACATATGTTAACTGTTAGGGCCACATCAACCCAGGTCTTAATTCTTTAGTTCAGTCTACACTCAAATTATTCTTATTGAAAACATAGCATGCAGGGAACAGAAATTAAAATATTCTTGATTATCACAATTCTTGTCTTATTTCATAATCCTTTAATAAACATTGAACATTTTCCTTTTCATCAAACACTACACACAGTCAAGTTAAACTACAGTGTCATTGACACTTTCATTCTTTCTTATTTGTTGCATGACTCCATGTTTTCGGGTCAGAAAAAGTTGTCTGAAGGGCGACACTTGACAAAGATATTTGAATGCTAAAATTAAAGTGATGCTATTATATTTTTTTTTGCCTGAGCATTATAATGGTCGCCTGTAGGAAAATATTTAATTCAGTGATCCCTATAGGAAATATGTTTTTTGGCTGCCAAACCAGATTCAGTTATAATTTGGGGGGATTACTTCACATTTAAAAGTTCATTGGGGGACCACACACCTTACAAAACTGTTTTATTGTTTTGAAAAGTTACATTTTTATCACAGTCAGCAATAAAGGCTATATATTGCCAAAACTAAGGCTGTTAATGCAAGCAAATTCACATCTTCAGCAAGTGTATTCCCCAGAAGCACACTATAAATTAGTATAACCGCTGGCAGCTGCTAATTAACAGCCTATCTTACCCTGTTAACACATTTTTAGCTCACCTGACTGAAAGTCTCACTGTCCGTTGTCCGTCGTCTGTGAACATGGTGTTTGCGTCTTCTCCTCCAAAACTGCAGAATCGATTCAAGTGAAATTTGTGGTAATTGTTTGTTATGACATAGCATTTTAATTTTGTTCAAATCAAGTTGCCCTGCCCCTCAGTAGGGCCACGCCCAAAAAGTGTGCTTAAATCTTAAAAAGTCTTCTTCTCATGAACCATCAGTAGCAGAGACTTGATATTTGGTGTGCAGCCTCCTTTTGGGGTGTAAACTCAGATTTATTCAAGAAAAGTTCGAGGAGCTATATTTGTCGTCGTTATGGGAGGGGCAAGAATATTCGACCCGCCCCAAATTTTCATTTTCCAAACCAAGAGGCTGATTTGAACCAAATTTGATTTAAGGGCTTATTTGGTGATAAGTACTTAATTTATGCCAAAATAAATTTTCCTATCGCCCCCATGGGGACCGCAGGAGCTAAAAATAGGAAAAATGTAAAATGCCCATATCTCCAAAACAACATGGCACTGAGAATTCTTATTTGGTGTGAAGCTTCCTTAGGACCAATAAAATGGAATGATCTAAAAAAAAAAATATGCTATCAGTTTTATCATAGGGTAC
This sequence comes from Pictodentalium vernedei, assembly GCA_031216915.1. Taxonomy (NCBI): domain Eukaryota; kingdom Metazoa; phylum Mollusca; class Scaphopoda; order Dentaliida; family Dentaliidae; genus Pictodentalium; species Pictodentalium vernedei. Next base: position 145,228,081 of record CM062290.1, on the reverse strand, counting down.
TTTTCCGGGACTTTGAAAAAGTGCTGAGTCAGCATTTTTTAACACTGTGGGTAATGGGAAAAAACATTTAAGACTACTCTTCTCCCAAACCACAGCTCCAAAAGTTTTAAAATTTCACATATAACATCTTTGGAAGATTGTTTCACATGTTTATTGAAATCAAATCCCTGGGTCCATATTTGGACTCTCTATGGGAGTCCAAATGTTTAAATTAGTGCAGTATGAGGAATATTCTTTAAAATCTTCTTCTTCAGATCCACCGATGAGAATCTTTTGATATTTGGTATGCAGCATCCTTAGGGGGGGGGGGAGGGGGGGAGGGGGATTCAAGTTTGTTCAAGCCAAGTCCCTGGGTTCATATTTGGGCTCAGCAGCTGCTGAGCCCGAATTACAACTTAGTTCAATATGACGAATATTCTTTAAAAATCTTCTTCTTCTGATCTAGCAGTCGGAATGTTTTGGTATGCAGCATCCTTAGGGGGAGGGGGAGATTCAAGTTTGTTCAGGCCAAGTCCCTGGGTTCATATTTGGGCTCACTGTCGAAGCCCAAATAATAATTTAGTTCAAAATGAGGAATGTTCTTTAAAAATCTTTTTCTTCAGATCCAGCTGTCGGAATGTTGCACTATCCTTAGGAGGGGGGGGGGGCGGAGGGATTCAAGTTTGTTAAGCCAAGTCCCTGGGTTGATATTTGGGCTCCCTGTGGGAGCCTCAATTATAACTGAGTTCAATAAGAGGAATATTCTTCAAAAATCTTGTTCACATCCACCAGTTAGAATCGTATACAGAATCCTTAGGGAGGTGAGATATAAGTTTGTAAAAGCCCAATCTCTGGGTTCATATTTGAGCTCCCTGTCCTGCCATGCCATGCCCTGTCCTTCCCTGCCAGCCAGCCAGCCAGCCAGGATACTTCTGTGCTTTTCATTTGCCTGGATCTACATTTTCAATAATTGACAGGTGACTATCTGTCAAACCCCCCCCCCCCCCCCCCATACACACACACCCAGAAATATATTAAACATCAAAGACCACTACATTCTTGAAGCAAATGTCTGGTTCATCCACTTTTGAAACATATTTTCTACAATTTTACTCTTTTTGTCAGAATGGGTGTCTGTGGGGATTAAAACAAAAGTTGTGAAAGTGCACTAATGGGTACTTGCAGCACAAGCATAGCACAAACGAATCAATATTTGATGCTTTCGGGCATTTTAACAGTGTTAAGAGATACCACAGTAGCAGGTACTGGTCTTTGTTTTGGAAAAAAACACTAGTTTATGTTTTGTTAGTGCCAAACCAATGACTCTAGGTGCCTTAACTGAGAAAATTGAGGCTTTTTTTAGGAACTGCCTTTGTTGTGGTAGCCACGCGTGTCGTGGTACTATGTCTTGTCATGGGTTTGACAGAGGTGGCAGTCTTAAGAAGAGCCTCAGGCGCCTGACGTGCACTGCACCGAGGCGTTGTACTCGGGGGAAGAATGTTGGTCATTCCTAACTTGGGCGTACTCAGAAGTGAATCAGCGGAGGTGTGGCGAGTGTCCAGTGGCACAATTGCTTGGTGAGTGCGCTTCGGGAGGCATATCCCTGATTGATCAGAGGAATTTCCATTCGTTGAGTTGATTGTGGTCCCCTGTGTGTTCCTGGCGGGGGGGGGGGGGGGGATACGGTGGCAACTGCTACTGTGTTCCAGCCCTAGTTAAGGGCTGGTACAGCTGTGGCCATAGCCTCTTTATAACGCTGGGCGTTGATAAGAAAGGGACAGAGTAGCCACTAGGCTCGCCCGCAAGTTCAGGTATAGCATCTGACTGGTGTAAGATAAGAGGGGCACCGATGGTCCATATCGCTGTGCAGCAAAGCGCCTCCGAGGGCGCCTTATGTACTGTGGTGAATTAGACCCGCGGTCAGTGGATTCTATCAGTTCGTACGTGGCTGGGCCACGTGCATGGCTGGGCCACGTAGAGGTATGATAAGAAAGGGACAGAGTAGCCACTAGGCTCTCCCGCAAGCTTCAAGTATAGCATCTGACTGGTGTAAGATAAGAGGGGCACCGATGGTCCATATCGCTTTGCAGCAAAGCGCCTCCAAGGGCGCCTTAGGTACTGTGGTGAATTAGATCCCCGGTCAGTGGATTCTATCAGTTCGTTCGTGGCTGGGCCACGTGCGTGGTTGGGCCGCGTAGAGGTATGTCCGTTGTCGTGCGTGACAGTATGCCTCCAATTCTACATAGAAGTGGGATGGGGGGGGGGGGGGGCGTATGTATGGTCCATAGATAAAGGCTGTGCTTATAAATGGGTGGTGTCGCCATGGATACTACTTCATAAGAGACACCGGCGGTGAATGTTAATGCGTGATCACCATAGACGGATCTAAGGTCAGCTCCTGAGGGCCCACTGTCCGGGACTCAGAATAAGATTAACGCCGCCCTGCGTTGTGCAGACGCATAGGCATCCATACGATAGAGGCCTATGTGATAAGTAACCTCGTTACATTGTTATCTAGGTGAGCGGTTTTTATGCGAACTCAGCCTCGGTGGGGGTTTATAGGTTGGACCTATGCTCCTTCTGGGGAGATGGGATCCTTCATGGCAAAGGCCCATATTAAAGAAAACGTCCATTATGAAGCAATTGTATGTCTTCTTTGAGGAAGGACCTGGAAGGTCTTTGAGGCGTTAGTATAAATTTTAGCCCCCTACCCAGTACCATCTTCTCATGTGTACTGAGGGTGTGAGTTGATAAGGTGGAAATATGTTTCCTAGCCTTGTCAGGCACTGCGGTGAGGTGCGAGTGTCGTTCCATTTGACGTCGTGTATGCCACCTACAGGTGCGCTTGACGTGTCGGGCTATTTGTTTGTTAGTCGTGCGGCGATGCCGGGATAGACAGCGGATTGTGAAAGGGTGAGCTTTGCTGGTAGGAGCACAGTGGCCTAGTCATGTTTGTTTAGTATCGACTATCCTGGTTAGATTCCGTAATATGCCATCTCTGGTATATTTATGGACAAACTCCGTGAAGGTAGAAGTGAAAATTTGTGTTTTGCCCGGATCGGTGTTACCCACACGTGACTGGCCATGGTTTGTGTACGTGGGGAAGAATGACGGGAAGAGCCATCCGGCCTGGCGGCAAGTGCAGGTGAGAGGCCTGCGTCCGAAGCTTTAGGTTCAGTGGAAGGAGACAATGGTCCCTGCTCATCCGAAGTAATATAGGAGAACCTTATGCTCTCTGATGAGGTATTGGTAGGACAACAGATGGTTCCAATGGTGGAACCGGTGTCATGCTGCAACGACGAGGGGTTAGAGTCAGACACCAAGGGACAGGTGTGTTCCCTAGGACCGACATGAGTGGACTTGTCGGTGGGCAGAGTGGTGTTCGGTAGCTCGGGGCCGGCTGATTCAGTGGTGGTTAATACAAGCTGTATATCCGTGGTGGTAGAGGCAGTGACATTGGTATCGCCATTGGACTTGCAGTCAATATTCGGGTTGAGAGGCCAATAGTGGCCAGTGATCGTGGTAGTGAGCTACTACAAGGGGTCATAAGTGTACAACAGAGGTGGAGGTGGCCGAAGGTATGTGACGTTTAGGAACTGCTTTTGTTGTGGTAGCCACGCGTGTCGTGGTACTATACCCTGTCGAGTTGGACAGAGGTGGCAGCCTTAAAAAGAGCCTCACGCGCTTGATGTGCACTGCCCGGAGGCGCAGTAAACGGGGAAGAATATTGGTCATTCCTAACTTCCGCCGCTTGGGCGCGCTCAGAAGTGAATCAGCGGAGGTGTGGTGAATGTCCATTGGTAAAATTGCTTGGTGAGTGCGCTACGGGAGGCGTATCCCGGATTGATCAGAGGAATTTCCACTCGGTGAGTGGATCGTGGTCCCATGTGTGCCACTAGGCTCGCCCGCAAGCTTCAAGTGTAGCATCTGACTGGTGTAAGATAAGAGGGGCACCGATGGTCCATATCGCTGTGCAGCAAAGCGCCTCTGAGGGCGCCTTAGGTACTGTGGTGAATTAGATCCGCGGTCAGTGGATTCTATCAGTTCGTTCGTGGCTGGGCCTCGTAGAGGTATGTCCGCTGTCGTGCATGACATTATACGCCCCCCCCCCCCCCCTCCAATTCTACATAGAAGGGTGTATGTTTTGTCCATAGGTAAAGTCTTATGCTTATAAATGGGCGGGGTGCCCATGGATACTACTCCATAGGAGACATCGGCGGTGAATGATAATGCGTGGTCACCATAGACGGATCTAAGGTCAGCCCCGAGGCTCAGAATAAAATTAATGCCGCCCTGAGTTGGCAGGGGTGTAGGCCTTCATACGGTGGAGGCCTATGTGATAAGTATCCTAGTTAGATTGTTATGTAGGTGAACGGTTTTTAGCTCAACTTTGACGTAGTCAAATTTGAGGTTATGTCATGGCCCGTCCGTCTGTTCGCCCGTCAACAATTCAATACGGCTCGGCTAGATGCCGTATTTATGAACCGATCTTTACAAAACTTCTTGGGTACCTTTGCTATCACCGTGGAACGAGTTTTTGTATGAATGTTTAGTACATGGAATACGTCACATATAATACGGGTTTTTTCTCGTGCAGAAATTATGCAAATTAGATGAACATTGATTTATTCAGTGCTACTTATACACAGTAAGTACACATGTCAATACGGCTCGGGCTAGAGACTGTATTTACGAACCGATCTTCACAAAGCTTCTTAGGTACCGTTGTTATCACCTTGGGACGAGAACGAGTGATTTTGGGTGCAGTCCGAAATTCAAGATGGCTGTCGGCGGCCTGTTTGTACCGAAATTAGGTACAATCAGTTTTTTGTACAGAACTTCTATAAGGCTCGGGCTAGAGGCCGTTTTTATGAACCGGTCTTTACAAAACTCCTTGGGTATTTTTGTTATCACCGTGGGACGAGAACGAGTGTTTGGGGTGCGGTCCAAAATTAAGGATGGACGCCAGCAGCCATTTTCTACCGAAATTAGTGCAATCAGTTTTTCGTACAGAACTTCTGTATGAAAGTTCTGATTTGAATAAATTCTTGTATGAATGTTTAGTAGCATGGAATACATCACATATGATACGGGGTTTTTCTCGTTCAGAAATTATGCAAATTAGATGAAATTTGATTTATTCAGTGCTACTTATGCACAGTAACTACACATGTCAATACGGCTTGGGCTAGGGGATGTTTTTATGAACCGATCTTCACGAAACTTTTTTGGTACCTTTGTTATCGACTTGGGACGAGAAAGAGTGTTTTCAGGTGCAGTCCGAAATTCAAGATGGCTGCCGGCGGCCATTTTGTACCAAAATTAGGTACAATCAGTTTTTTGTACAGAACGTCTATATAAAGGATCTGATTTGAATAAATCTTTGAATGAATGTTTAGTAACAGGGAATACATCACATATAATACGGCTTTTTTTCTCATGCAGAAATAATGAAAATTTTATGAACTTTGATTTATTTAGTGTTACTTATACACAGTAAGTGCTCATGTCAATACGGCTCGGGCTAGAGGCTGTATTTATGAACCGATCTTCACGAAACTTCTTGGGTACCTTTGTTATCGCCTTGGGACGAGAACGAGTGTTTAGGGTACGGTCCGAAATTCAAGATGGCTGCTGGTGGCCATTTTATACTGACATTAGATGCAATCAGTTTTTTGTACAGAACTTCTAGGACTACGTTTGTTATCATCATGGGATGGTAACGAATGCTTTTGGGCTCTGCCAAAAATTCAAAATGCCTGTCGGCAGTCATATTTACAGAAACTGTGTGTATTACATTTTTTGTACAGAACCTGTAAAGAAGATTTTTTTATGTCAGTAATGTTTGGTGTAAAATTTACTGGGTGCCTTTGTTATCACTGTGGTATGAGAACAAATATTTTGGGGTTCAGTCAGACCCACTCGGGGACTCAAAAAGGGAGATAATTAAAAATCTTTTCCAAAACACCAGACAAAACAATGGTTCTTGAATGCAGCATCCCTGGGATGTGTATATTCAGATGTGTTGAAGCCAGGTTCCTGTGTTAATATTTGGTGTTGTTTGGGGAGGGTAAACATTATTAGCACAACCCGATTTTCTATTTCCAATGAGAAAAATAAAACCTCCTCACCCGTGGGAACCCTTTGAGCTAAAGACAAAAAATTCAAATACCTATATTTTAAGAAGGACTGGACAAATATTTATTAATTAGTATGAATAAACCTTAGAAGAGTTTGAATCAAACAGGGCAAAACAATTGTCAACATTTGGCTTATGGTGCACCCTACAAGGACCCCCATTGTAACATTAACCCCATGGAGATTTATTTTCTAGTTTAGCAACTAACAGTCGCCCACCTTTACAATACTTTACCTGTACATTTGTTACAGGCTACGGTCGGTATTTATGTACAGACCTTTACAATACTTTACATGTACTTTTGTTATCAGGTCATTACCTAGATGTGTGCCACTGCTGTGTCACACACTATACATGTATATGTCTTACACAAGTTGAGCTACAGTGTCATTGACACTTTCATTATGAGAACTCAACCCCGGTGGGGGTTTATATGTTGGACCTATGCTCCTTCATGGCAAAGGCCCATATTAAAGAAAAAGTCCATTATGAAGCAATTGTATGTCTTCTTTGAGGAAGGACCTGGAAGGTCTTTGAGGCGTTAGTATAAATGTTAACCCCCTACCCAGTACCATCTTAACATGTGTACTGAGGGTGTGAGTTGATAAGTTGGAAATATGTTTCCTGGCCCTGTCAGGCAGTGTGGTGAGGTGCGAGTGTCGTTCCATTTGACGTCGTGTATGCCACCTACAGGTGCGCTTGACGTTTCGGGCTACTTGTTTGTTAGTCGTGCGGCGATGCCGGGATAGATATCGGATTGTGGAAGAGTGAGCTTCGCTGGTAGGAGCACAGTGGCCTTGTCATGTTTGGTTAGTATCGACTATCCTGGTTAGGTTCCGTAATATGCCCGCTCTGGTACATTTATGGGTAAACTCGGCGAAGGTAGAAGTGAAAATTTGCGTTTTGCCCGGATCGGCGTTACCCACACATGGCTGGCCACGGTTTGTATACGTGGGGAAGAAGGGTGGGAAGAGCCATCCGGCCTGGCGGCAAGTGCAGGTGAGAGGCCTGCGTCCGAAGCTTTAGGTTCAATGGAAGGGGACAAGGGTTCCTGCTCATCCGAAGTAATATAGGATAACCTTATGCTCTCTGATGAGATATTGGTAGGACAACAGATGGTTCCAATGGTGGAACCTGTGTCATGCTCCGACGACGGGTGGGTTAGAGTCAGACACCAAGGGACAGGTGTGTTCCCTTGGACCGATATCAGTGGACTTGTCGGTGGGCAGAGTGGTGTTCAGTGGCTCGTGGTCGGCCGATTCAGTGGTGGTTAATAGAGGCTGTGTGGGCATTTGCACTGGTATCGTCATTGGACTCGTAATCAATATTCGGGTTGAGAGGTCAATCTTCCACGGCATAGTGACCTGTGACCATGGTAGGGAGCTTATACAAGGGGTCATAAGTGCACTGAGTACAGCAGAGGTGGAGGTGGACGAAGGTAGGCGAGGTTTAGGAACTTCCTTTGTTGTGGTAGCCACGCGTGTCGTGGTACTATACCCTGCCGTGTGTTTGACAGAGGTGGCAGCCTTAAGAAGAGCCTCAGGCGCCTGACGTACACTGTCCCGAGGCCTTGTACTCGGGGAAGAATGTTTGTCATTTATCTAAACCTGACACGAGAAATAATTGATGAAAAAATACATTCAATTTACCAGCGAAAAATTTGAATAATGTGCCCAAATTATCCTTATTTCATTGGAAAGAGAAATTCTGTCCTGGGCAGGAGTATCTGCCAACAGCATGCAAGGAGTTATACCTCATTTAAGGATTTCCTCGTAGCCCTTATGGGATGGGATGAGGACTGAATGTATCATATTTTAGGCCTCATTGGATATACGTATGACCCCACAGAAGTATCATATAACGGGATTCACGTAAGTGTGATTCATGTAAGTGGGATTCCATAAATTGGATTTATAGCCAGTTCCACGAATCTGTTAGTGTTGTTCGTAACAACATCGATAGAAGAGACAACTTATGTTAGTAGTAGGGCTGAAACGGTTGGCTCATTTTCATAACCGACTAACCGAAAGATATAACCGGTTAATATCCGGTTATCCGTAGCCATTATTTCACCGGGAATCTGGGATCAAAACTATAGGAATTGGAAAGCAGTATTCTCAAAAACTATTCCGTAGTATGTATACAAACGAACGTTGTCTAGTACTCGACAACGTTCGTTTGTATACATACTACGGAATATTTTCTGCGGTTACTCAGTACTCACGGAAATTGCCGATCATTAACGAAGTCTTGATGCCAAAGTCGATTATTTCTCAATATATACAACGTGACTTCGAGGTGTATCTATCCCGAAGGAGAAGCGGCAGATTTACTACGTTTTAACAGTGGAATGGCGATCACTATCGATATTTCGGGTAATCGGTTGACGTTTTTTTTCAAATCGGTGAGGTAGGTAACCGGTTTTAAGCCGGTTATCCGGTTAAGCATTTCAGTACTAGTTAGTAGTGGTAGTAGTGGTCTACAAACGTGGGGTTGATACGTGCTGACACCAGTAGGGATTACAGATAGTAATTAGCAGATTAGCAGTGAGATAGAAAGTAGAAAGCTGAGGTGTAATGTGTGTAGTGTGGTAGATAAAGCAGAAGCAGGGATATAGGCCATATGCCAGTATCCTCCACAAGGTATCCTCCAATAGTCCCCACCAGTTCCCCAAATCCCCAAACTACCGCTGACTTCAGCCCCTAAATACCAAGATGAGGATATTAGGAATGGCAGATTATATCTCATTGAGGGATTTACTCTTGGCATCATACGATGAAAATTCAATAGTATTTCCCCCAGCAGTCCCCAATAGTCCCCAACAGTGCCCAAACCGCCGCTGCCTTCAATCCCCAATTACCCAGATGAGGATATGAAGGACTTAATGTTAGACCTAACTAACGAAAGATATCTTCATGCCCCCCCTCCCCCCCCCCCCCCCCCCCCCCCATGTACACATATGAGAGAAGCAGATGAGAAAGAATGGGATTGCAAAACAGTTGTAGCACTGCGTGCTACTCTTATCAAGAAGATCCTGGAGCTATCCGAGTCAAATAATTTCGGTAATTCTTATCGTTTTTATGATTTTAGGTAGTTGTCGGGTAGTTTCCAGTAATTAAATTTACTAGCGTTGAATCGGTCAGAACACCGCCCCTCCCCCCCTCCCCCTTCTATTAGAAGGCTTGTGGACTCATAACAACCACATGCCAGCAGAGATGGTGGTATGAAAAGGTAGAAACCGAGCCAAATAAACAATGGTCAGCTCCATTTGGGTAATAGATGTACTCCTATTCAATCGACCTGGCGCCACGAATCACTATGGTAATGGGGCTACAACAACATGGCCGCTTACGCTGGCTACCGTGACAACCCAACTTGACATCAGTGGAGCACATGACTATGACGTCACTTCCGGGGTCTGGGTGGGTCCGACCAATGAGAGCATGAAAGGTGAAAGTACTACTATTAACGACTGAGTCGTTGCGCCAAAATCATATTCACTGATTGTAAGTTTCACTTTGAACATTAAGCACACTTTAATTACATGTTGTCTTTGTTCCACAGCGTGGCACAAATTAGTAGAGACAAACCATGTCGGAAATGTCAAGCAGAGATGACAATTCGTTAATTTTTAATTTAACGCATCGCACACAAAGTTCGCATCGCGTCCAGTGCGAAACAGGCTTGAAAGTGGGATGAGTAAATTAGTTTCATATTCTCGTCAGATTAGGGTTAACATGCATCTCTTATCTTCAGTAAAGTTTCCAAGAAACAATGTCTGAGATGCCACTATCAGCGAAGAAGAGAATATTTTTTTTTGATAATTATTCCTCAGTTTGTTTGATCTGGTACTTCATTGTCGTCCGCATGGGTGTTGGAAGCAAGAGGCAGCAGCCCCCCCCCCCCTCCCCTCGCCTTTGTGCTATATATATCGTCCCTTGGGTGGAATAATGTGCCATCTGCAATGTTACATTGTAAGGTCCCGGTCTCAACTCATACCCGGAAGAGTCGAGTGCCCCATTTGATACCCTCCCCCCCCCCCCCCCCACACACACACACTCACATTGCCCCCGGGTGCTTCCTATTCCCTTGGTCGCGTCGCCCCACCGCCTTCTTTTTATCGTGTTATGCTGTTCAAGTTAAATATTTTCTTTTATGTAATTAAATACTGACTTGAGTGCTATTTCTCTCCTATTTTGAATAGTGAGTACTGAATTTGTGACCAAAATGTCAATAAATTGGCTTTTTCTTTTGTTTCAGATGAACAGAATAAAACCTTCATTCTATATATTCCAGACTACAGATGTTCCAGATGGTTCACAAAGTCCCGCTTAGTACCTCCCCGTGGTGTGAACCGGTAACGGGAACTATTCTACACTGTTGAAGGTTTTTTACACATCGGGCGTGATGAGAGCGATGCGATAAGTGGTGGTTAACAATTTCGACACTGTGTGGTACCTCATATTTGAGCATTCTTATGAAATGAACTCAAATATCGTGTACATCGAGACCATTGTGCAAACTGAAAGGTGGAATCGGTTTATATAATTTTGACGCAACGATTCGTTGCGTGAAATTTGTATTCACTGATTTTATATTTGACTCTGTTGATTAAATTCAGCTTCTTGCTCTCTTTGTTTGACAGCAAGACTGGAATTGGAGGCATCAAACTGTGTCGACGTTCCAACTCAGAAGAAAAATCGTTATTTATTATTTATCGTAATGCTCGCATCGCGGCCTGTGTGTGAAGGTCTTAATAATTCCCGGCAAAACCTAAGCGGGCTCATCGAAATCTAATTTCCCAAATGGCTGTTGTTTGCTTTGCACTCCACACAAAAATTAAAAAAAGAAGTTATTTTCCATCTGTTTTGGCAGGTACAGTATAAAATGATTGAAAATTAAAAATTATGTTTACATCACAAAGGAGAATGCACATCCATGCAAAGTGTGAATTTACAGTGAATGTTCTTCATTCACAAATAAAAGGTAAGCCACTCACATTTGCAGTTTGTTCACATGTCATTGATAAATGCATGCTCCAATAAACTGGTGTTCACCTGAGATAAAAAGTATATTAAAAGTTGGATACGGTAATGTCTGAGTCAAAGGTTGGAATATTGGTCTGACAGAGTTCCGGGCTCAGAAAAATATGAAATCAAGAAACTCTGAATAAAAAACTAAGTTACCCGATCAGATTTGTAAGATATTTGCCAGTGAAACCTTGAAAATCTGAACAGGCGGACAATACTTCCAGAAACAGGCTGGAAAGAGCTGAAAATCCCGCCATTTTGGACTCCAGACCAAATAGAAGTTCCGAATACTTTCTAATGAGATACCGGTTAGCTCAGTGGTAAGACGTTGGGCTGCTGATCTCGGGGTACTGGGTTCAAATCCCGCCGAAGATGTTTTCTTGTCGAAATTTTACAAAATTTGGGAAAAAAAATGAATACGGAGTTATTTACCATGGAGGGTAGGTACACCATGGAAGTCGAGGGTCACCTTTATTCTCACCAACTCACACTCTTTTTTGTGTTGTTTATTATTTGTGTGTTTTGCTTTGTTTTTATATTACCCCTATTTATTTGGCGGTAGTGTGATTCGAACCTACGACCTACTGGTTTGCAGTCTGCGACGTTACCGAATGCGCCACGACGGTTATCGATATCATCTTTTACATACTCCGAACTTATTCTCAAGAAATCACAATTGATGAATTAATTTGCTGAAAAGCAAATAATTATTTGGCGGAAGAGTGATTCGAACACACAACCTACCAGTTTGTAGTCCGCAACGCTACCGACTGCGCCACGATGATCACGAGGATAAATGAGAGCATATTTAACATAATCAGACATAATTCAGTAAGAAGTCACAACTGACAAATTTCTTTTCCTAAAAGTAATTATTTGGCGACAGTGTGAATCGAACGCTGGACCTCTTGGTTTGCAGACAGCGACGTTACCGACTACACCACGACAATTACGATAACTTGTGACTGTATTAAAATATTCTAATCAAAACCTATTCAGTAATAAGTCACAAGTAATGAATTTCTGAGCCGAAAAGTAAATAAAACAGTAGCTTAATTTTTGCGACAATGGCACGAATTCAACTGAATAATTTGATCGAATTATTCAAACTGTTCGAAACACTGAAAAAATAATTTGGCCAAGACGGGACTCGAACACGTGCTGTCTATCGTTCAAAATGTTACAATTCTCGGCGTTATACCCACTACACCACGGCGACAGCGTCGTTTTGCTTTATTTACGTACCTACTCATTTATAACTTTCTCAATAAGAAGTCGCAACCAATAAATTTCTTTATCAAAAAGGAAATAAGATATTTGCTTAATTATTGCGAGAATAGCGACTATTTAATTGAATAATTTGATTGAACAGTTCAAATTGTTTTAATCTCTGAAAACATGTTTTTGCGAGGTGACTGGTGTGGACGCGATTCGAAGCTGGGCCATCTATCGTTCATAAAAATCAGTTGTATCACTTTACTGGTCGCTCTTACCAACTGAGCCAATGTCCACGGTGACATCCAAGAAGACTTTGGTTGTTTTCTCCACATCATGGTGATGTGAACAACATAACACTCTAAAATCAGTTGGGTTAAAAAATGAACCCAAATCAACTGGGTTGAGTGAATATGAACCCAACTGGGATCATATTCACTCTACCCTGTCGATTTGGGTTGATTTTTTAGAATCAACTGATTTTAGAGTGTATCACTCTCAAATATGATTGGCGTGAATAATTTAATTTTAACAAGGAGGTGTTTTTTACCATATCTTTATAGAAGTTCTTGCAAATGATACTGATTAATGCCCGACACAACAATTCCACGTTCAACTGAAAAATTTGATCGAATAATTCAAACTGCTCAAAAAACAGAATTTGATGGGGATGGGATTTGAACCTGTGTCGCTTGTCGTTTAAATGATTCCGTTTATCAATTCTTTTCTTGCGACGTTATCAACTGCGCCAAGGCGAGAACGCTGATGTTGTTTGCTTAATTTATATACTCAGAACGTATTTAACAGGCCGTCATAACCAACAGATTACTTTATCAAAGTGTAAATGAAATATTTGGTTAATTACTGTGAGTGTGGCGCGTATTTTACTAAATGAATGATTGTATTGAACAGTTCAAATTGTTTTAAACCCTGAAAAATGACTTTGCTGAGGACATGACTCTAACATGCACTGTTTACCATTCAATATTATGTACGACGAATGACCGAAAAGGAACCGAACCAAAGCGGGAAGAAACGCGACCGAGACGCAACTAACTACGTATTGCAAGTTACTAAATTAATTGCACGCATGAACAAGATCGAAGAGCAGTGGGCAACGTTCAATCTTTCGATGACATGGACACTTTCTTATTAGAGACCTACTATTTAGCTCAGTTGTTAGACGTTGGGCTGGTGATCGCGGGATAGTCTGTTCATGTGCCGTCGAAGACGTTTTCTTGTCCCAATTTTACAAAATTTGGGAAAAAGTTTTTAATATGGAAGTTATTTACCATGAAAGTCAGGGGTCACCTTTATTCTCACCAACTAACACTCTTTCTTTTTTATGATTTCATTGATTTGTGCGTTTATTTTATTTTTTTATATTACCCCTATTTATTTATTTAGTGTGATTTGAACCTACGACCTGTTGGTTTGCAGTCCGCGACGTTACCGACTGCGCCATGATGATTACGAAAGCTATTGATAGCACATTTTAATACTCCGAACTTATTCTCAAGAAATCACAATTAATGAATTTCTTTGTTGAAAAGCAGATTAACAGTCCACGACGTTATCGACTGCGCCATGACGATCACGACGACTGATGGGAGCATATTTAACATAATCAGACGGTATTCAGTTAGAAGACACAACTGACAAATTTCTTTTCCTAAAAGTAAATATTCGGCGATAGTGTGAAACGAACACGAAACTTCTTGGTTTGCAGTCCGCGGCGTTACCAACTGCACCACGATAATTACGATAAATTGTGACTGCATTAAAATATTCTAATCAAAACCTATTCAGTAAGAAGGCACAAGCAATGAATTGCTATGCCGAAAAGTAAATAAAAACATTCGCTTAATTTTTGTGGCAATGGCACGTATTCAACTGAATAATTTGATCGAATTATTCAAACTGTTCTCTATTCACTATTCAAGCCTGTTGATTTGGGTTGATTTTTAAAAAAAACAACTCATTTTAGTATATATCACTATCAAATTTGATTGGTGTGAATAATTTAATTTTAACAAGGAGGTGTTTTTTTATCCATATCTTTATAGAAGTTGTTGCAAATGATACTGATTGATGCACGACACAACAATTCCACGTTCAACTGAATAATTTGATCGAATAATTCAAACTGCTCAAAACACCAAAAACAGAATTTGATGGGGATGGGATTCGAACCTGTAGTTCAAATTATTTCATTTTCAATTCCTTCCTTGCGCCGTTATCAACTGTGACACGCTGTGGCCGTTTGCTTAATTTATTTCCTCAGAACTTATTTAGCAGACCGTCATAACCAACTAATTACTTTGTTAAAGTGCAAATGAAATATTTGGTTATTTACTGTGAGTGTGACACATATTTTACTGAATGAATGATTTTATTGAACAGTTCAAATTATTTTAAACTGTGAAAAAATGACTTTGCCGAGGACAAGACTCTAATCTGCACAGTTTACCATTCAATATTGTGTACGACGAATGACCGAAACTGAATCGAACAAAAGTGGGAAGAAACGCGACCGAAAGGCAATTAACTGCGCATTGCAAGTTATTAAATTATTTGCACACATAAACAAGATCGAAGAGCAGTGGTCAACGTTCAACCTTTTGATGGCATTAAAGTACAATTGGGTCTATAGGTTATTCGTACTTTAGAATACTCACTTAATAATCTATTCAGTTCTCTTTAAAATACAACACTGTCACTTTTTCTGGCTCAGTAGAAAAGATACGTCTTATCGCTTCAAATCCACTCAACAAGAGAACAGTTCGACCAATCTTCGCCAACTCATCGCTTATTATCGTACGTTCTCGGCGAACTCCGGATTCCTCACGATGCTTCCATCCGGTTGAAGGTGATCGGCCGTACCGTCAATGCAATTTCACAACACTCTTCCCCGTTCTAAATAATTTATAGCAATTTTGAAACTTCAATCCGGAAGAGTGTGTTGGTTAAAAAGTTGAGTCAAATTAATCTAGACTGCAGCAAATTCTGAAAATGGCCGCTGCTAACAGTCCAATTATTTAAGAAATATTCAGTATTAAAACTCAAGATCTCTTGTCGGATAACCCTTCAAGAGAAAATTACTTGTACATTAAGAAATTTGTACACTAATTTAAACAAGATCTCTCGTTAGATAAACTTTCAAGAGAAAATTACTTGTACATTAAGAAATTGGTACCCTAATTTAAACAAGATCTCTCGTTAGATAAACTTTCAAGAGAAAATTACTTGTACATTAAGAAATTGGTACCCTAATTTAAACAAGATCTCTCGTTAGATAAACTTCCAAGAGAAAATTACTTGTACATTAAGAAATTGGTACCCTAATTTAAACAAGGTCTCTCGTTAGATAACCTTCCAAGAGAAACTTACTTCACAGTGCACTTAGTAGATTCCCCCATCAGATAGCCTTCTGAGAGAGTTCCCCGGTAGTATTTTACTGTATGTTGTACACCACTCTTGCATTCGCAGAAGTGGCTTCCAACAGATCTTTCGGGGACTCCCCTACTCTGACCAAAGCAACTTCATTGGCCACCTCTCCAATGACTTCAGGGGTAGTCCATTTCCTCCTACCCATGGGGAAGTAGGGTGCATCTGTTTCCAACAGCAGTCTTTCAACTGGAATGGCAGCCACAGCTCTTTTCATTTCCGGTGTAAAAACTTTACACAACCCTGTGATTCCAAAAAATGTATTGGGTCGGAACCTCAACCAGGTCTTAACGTCACTTTCCAACCCTGTAAAACAATGTAAATGAATCACCTGACTGCTGTGGGTAGCTTCGAGAACCTTGAATAGAGCGGTACTCAGCACATCGTGTGACATTAGATGGCCTTCAGCCCCACGAATGTGTAAAACCAAGGGCTTATTTTTGGGGGCCAGCTCTACCAATTCCCCAAATACCCTATCCTGCTCTTCTATTTGGGCAGATCCTGCAACATATGAACGATCCAGACCAATTTCCCCAAATGCTGCTACCTGGGGTGAATTTACCAATTCCTTCAGCTGCTGTCTCTTTTCTGTGGTAAGGCTGGGGTACTTTGAAGGGTGACACCCAACTGCCAGTGGCTGGGCCACCTGCTGTGGATCTGTTGGATAATCCTCAGTATCACAGATTTTACATTTACTACAGCTTCTAACTGAATCTGGACTTGGGGTTTCACCTGCCCACGGGTCCTTTCCAACATACAATTTAAACTCATATTGGGCAAACCGAATTTATGTTGGATCCTATTAAAATGATAATGGGAATCAATAGCCGATGGTACCTCCCCCAAAGGCACTCTGGCTGTGATAACCAAGGAACCTTTGACTTTTTTTGATTTTCTTAAGGGGGCTACTTCAGGGTCCACTACCAACTGTCCCAGCACACCTTCCATAACGGTTGGGCGCTGTAGTTTTCGTTGAGGCCCTGCCTGAGACTCCACCCCTTGTGACTCCCAAGTACGTTTTTTCCCAATACCTACTTTCAACTCCTCTTCCCCCTTAACATGTTTTACCTGAACTTTTGCACTTTGGGTCATCCTCTGTGCAACAGGAGTTTGAATTTTTTCTTGAACTTTTGCACTTTGGGCCGTCCTCGGTGCAACAGGAGTTTTAATTTTTCTAATAGTGGTTGTTGCTTGGGGTTCTGGTGTCCTTTGGATAGTCCTCTGAACACTTTTCTCCTTTTCTAGAGCTGACAAGATCCAGGCTGCAGCAGCCATTGGATCATCAGTCTCATGTGGATAGGTCAACTCAGCTGCCTCAACCTGAGCAGCTTGCCAAAGAGTTTTTTCTATCTTATTTTTTCTGCTCCTATCCACTAGCAACCTAACTTTCCAAAAAGGAGATCTAGACCTCATAAAAATACCCTGACCTGCTATACTAGCTTGATTTAGTGCCATGCAAACTACCTTCCAGTGAAATAAACAGCCGACACAATTCAGCTGTGGTAGTTTTATACCTTCTTTAGGAAGAGGGATTCCTAAATCTTTAGCAATGGCCTCTATGGTCAGATAATACCCACTATCAGATGGTAGGGTAAGGGAAGCTAAACTATCTGTTGTGGCCTTATCTTTTTTAAAGCCTCTACTAGGTTCTCCAGAACCACCACATCAGGGATTACTTCCCTGGCCACCTTTGTCCATCCTAGGACATCCCTTGCCAACAGTACCATATCTTGAACCATTTTCTGCCTTAAAGGCTCAGGGGTGATGGTGTTATGATTTCCAATAAAGTGTCCATGTGTGTCTGTTTTAATGGCCTCTGAACAACTCTTCAATGGACACACTTTATCTTTTTTTGAATGCTGACCTCCTTGGGTAGACCTCAGAGAATCAGTAATTGGACCACTTTTATCCTTTCTTTTTAAATGCTGACCTCCTTGGGTAGTCCTCGGAGAATCAGTAACTGGACTACTTCTGTCCTTTCTTTTAGCCCCAGGAGCCTCAGTCTGTCTTTCTGGTCTTGCGTAGATAGCCTTTGCAAGACTGGGGTATTGCTCCTTTTTACCTTGATCACGAACAAGAGCAGTCTTATTCGTGACCGGTAAGGCCACATTTGGGACTGTAAACACTCCCCTGCTGTCCAGGATCTTATCCATGGATTGAATTTTTGCCTGTGCCTTAGTAGCACTAGGCATGCTACTCATTTGGATATTTCCACTAGGAAAATATCTAATGTCCCTTGTAACTGGAGTGTAAGATGGGGCTGTATGCTGTGGTCTTGATCTTATCTTAGGGAGAGGACCCATTTTCTCTCTAACCAACCTTGGCAAACTAACTGATCCAAAGCCAAGGCAGTTGCATCTGTCATCCACAGCCTATTATTTTCCTTCTTGGCCATTTGGTACTGCTGTAATAAAATGTTTTTAATTTCTTCTAGCGACCAACCGGTTCCTAGAAGTAGGGCCATAAACCTGCTGGCAGGGCGGATTAAAATCCCCTCCTGAGTTTGTCTCAGCAGTTTCTCCCGCATTAACTTGATCTCTCTATCCACTGATTGCGGGCCCGCCCCAGGTGCTATGGCGATACTTTCTGCCAATCCAATGAGATTTTCCTTTTGGGTGGCAGAAACACCAACTTCAACTTGGGGTTGGACAGTAGGTGATGGCCCCTGTCCCACTGCCCCTGATACATTTGGATAAACCTCATGTATCTCACTTACAGTTTCAGACACATTTGGATCAACCTCATGTGTCTGTGACCCCTCCTCTATCTCCATTGCTCCTCAAGCAGATATTCTTCATATGTCGGCAATGGAAGAGGAGTTTGTAAAGCCTTCTCAAAATCAGACTGAACTGACACAATTGGATCACCCTCCTGTGTCTCAGCTGAGGGAAAACTAATAATCGGATCTAAACATCCAGACACAGTTGGATCACCCTCCTGTGTCTCTGATAAAGTATAAGACTGCTCTGATACCTTTGGATCGCCCTTGGGTGACAGCAACCAATCAGTTTCTGTATCTTGACATAATAGATCCAATTCATATTCTGAGTCTGACATGATCTAAAATGAAAAGAAAATCAACAATTAGAACACTTGTATTCATCGATCGCAGCTCCTTGCTCAGCAGTAACTCCTACACATTTTCCATGAAACCATTCCAAACAGTGATCACATTGGATCATAAACTGACCACTGTAAGGTTTTCGACAAATGCAAAAATTCGAGGTAGATCTTACCACACTGACCACCCCTGTGTCTTTGAACACTCGAAGACACCTGGATAGCCAGGGAGGCAAAACTCTATCATGGCATTTTTTTAATCTGTCATGATTCACTACAATAGCTGAGCTTTTGAAAATAACTTTACATAAATATGGTGTATACACCTCACCAATTATCCCTGGACCTTTCCAGAAAGGTGATAATTTCGTGCATTTCCCCTTTTTATTTGCAGTTTCTAACATATAAACTACATCACCCAGTTCATATGTTTTCTTATTCAGAGTGAGATCGTAATTTCTTTTCATTTTTTTCGTTTCTGACTTCAACTGATTACGTGCAACTTCATGAGCCCTTTTCATTTCAGCTTTCAAATTTTGAACATATTCAGGTATTTCGCCTTGTTTTTTATTCTCCTTGAAGTTAAACACCAGATCGCTTGGGTGATTAACCTCACGACCCAGCATCAACTTATTAGGTGTGAACCCAGTTAACCTGTGAACTGATGAACGCAGTGCCCCAGCCAATTGGGGAATAAATTTGTCCCAATCTCTTTGATTTTTATCAACAAAACATCGAACTGCGATCATGAGGGTTCGATTTTGACGTTCCACTTGCCCATTAGCAGAAGGTCTGCACGGGGTAGTTCTGGTTTTATGTATTTGTAAAAGTTCACAAATTTCCTCAAATAACTTACTTTCAAAACAAGGACCTTGGTCTGTAAGAATTTGAAACGGGCAACCAAATCTTGAAAAGAACTCACTAACAGCTGCACAAGCCATAGTTTCAGCAGTTTGGTCAGGTAATGGGATACATTCAACCCATTTTGTAAATTGATCAGTCATCATCAAAATATATTTGTTTCCTTTTTGAGTTAAAGGCAAAGGGCCCAGGAAATCCAAGTGGACTCGCTCCATTGGATTACCTGCATGGAATATCGTCATATTCCATTTAGCTGTTCTGTTAGCCTTCTTGCCGACAGAGCACTGTGAACAAGATTCCACATATAATCTAATATCCTCACTCATTCCATACCAATAAAAATTCCTACATGCACGATACCTGGTACGAGTCTCGCCCTGATGTCCAGAAGCAGGTATATCATGTGCTAAGGTCAAAATTTCTGACGCACAATTTGAAGGGACCACTAAAACTTGATCTGAACAATGCTTTTTAACTTTATATAAAAGATTATCTTTTATCAAAAATCTCTTACGGTTCAGCCACATGTATTTAGTAGCCACACTACAAATGAAAAGTTCACCCTCAGTGGGTTCCTCACCAGTTTCCAACCAGGTGATAATAGGAGAAATATCAGGATCACTTCTCTGTGTCTTTTCCATTTCCCTAAGGGAACCAACAGCTGATAAACTCACAGCATCACTCCCAGTGGTAAGGCTCCTAAGCTGATGACCATTATTAATCAATTCAATATCGAATTGGGTATGGGTCCACCCTGTGTCTGGACAGATAGTACCGATACAAGATATCGTGTCATCCCAACCCTCTCTGAAATCCCAGGGTACTCCTGCAATTTCCCATCCTCGTCGCCAATTAAAGTACAATTGGGTCTATAGGTTATTCGTACTTTAGGATACTCACTTAATAATCTATTCAGTTCTCTTTAAAATACAACACTATCACTTTTTCTGGCTCAGTAGAAAAGATACGTCTTATCGCTTCAAATCCACTCAACAAGAGAACGGTTCGACCAATCTTCGCCAACTCATCGCTTATTATCGTACGTTCTCGGCGAACTCCGGATTCCTCACGATGCTTCCATCCGGTTGAAGGTGATCGGCCGTACCGTCAATGCAATTTCACGACAGCATGAACATTTTCGTATTAAAGACTAACTATTAGCTCAGTTGTTAGACGTTGGGCTACGGTCATGATTATCCATTGTGCATAAGTATGTGACCTTAAACACCAATAACTAAATGAATAAATGTAGACGTTGGGCTGGTGATCTCGTGATAGTCGGTCCAAATCCCACCGAAGACGTTTTCTTGTCGAAATTTTACCAAATTTGGGGAAAATATTTTAATACGGAGGTTTTTACAACGGAAGTCGGGGGTCACCTTTCATCTCACCAACTTACACTCTTTTTTGTATTGTTTATTATTTGTGCGTTTATTTAACCATTTTTATATTATCTCTATTTATTTATTTAGTGTGATTTGAAACAACAGCCTAGTGGTTTGCAGTCCGCGACGTTACCGACTGCACCACGACGATTACGATGATTGTTGATCGCATTTTTTACATACTCCGAACTTATTCTCAAGAAATCACAATTAATGAATTTCTTTGCTGAAAAGCAAATCATTATCTGGTGGAAGAGTGATTCGAACCCACAACCTACTAGTTTGCAATCCGCAACGCTACCGACCGCGCCACGACAATCACGACGACTGATGAGAGCATATTTAACATAATCAGACGCTTTTCAGTAAGAAAAGACAACTGACAAATTTCTTTTCCAAGAAGTAATTATTTGGCGATGGTGTGAGACGAACACATGACTTTTTGGTTTGCAATCCGCGGCGTTACCAACTGAACAGCGACAATTACGATAATTTGTGACTGCATTAAAATATTCTAATCAAAACCTATTCAGTAAGAAGGCACAAGCAATGAATTTTCATACCCAAAAGTAAATAAAACAGTCGCTTATTTTTTGTGACAATGGCACGTATTCAACTGCATAATTTGATCGAATTATTCAAACTCTTCGAAGCACAGAAAAAAGAAATTGGCCAAGACGGGACTCGAACCTGTGCTGTCTATCGTTCAAAAAGTACTGTGAATTTAGTTACTTATTCCCGTTTCCTTATTCGACATTTAAAATTCGAAAAAAATTACGGGATATTTTGGTGTTGATGGGTGGCCCCCGAGAAATAAAGAATATTGACACATCAACCGCCCCAATCGCACCACATTTAGGGCCCTACTAAGGCACCAAAAGGGCCAGTTACAAAATATCACCAAAGCAGGTTAAAGTCAAGGGATATTTTGGTGTTGATGGGTGATCCCCGAGAAAGAAAGAAGATTGACGCCTCAACCGCCCCAATCGGATCACATTTAGGGGCCCTACTAAGGTCCCAAAAAGGGCCAGTTACAAAATATCACTAAAGCAGGTTAAAATCACGGGATTTTTGGTGTTGATGGGTGGCCTCCGAGAAATAAAGAAGATTGACACCTCAACCGCCCCAATCGGACCACATTCAGGGGCCCTACTAAGGCCCCGAGAAGGGCCAGTTACAAAATATCACTAAAGCAGGTTAAAATCACGAGATATTTTGGTGTTGATGGGTGACCCCCGAGGAATAAAGAAGATTGACGCCTCAACCGCCCCAATCGGACCACATATAGGGGCCCTACTAAGACCCCAAAAAGGGCCAGTTACAAAATATCACCAAAGCAGGATAAAATCATGGGATATTTTGGTGTTGATGGGTGGCCCCGATGAATAAAGAAGTCATGACTGACCCAAGAAGAATGAATGAAAGTAGAATTTCAGATTTAATTTTTTTTCAAATTTCGTTTTTGAGAGATTCTACAGTGTGGTTGGGCGGAAGACAGGCAAAGAATTTTGACCAATTCATAACTCAAATATGATCTGGTGGAATTTCTCTGCCTGTTTTTGTAATCAGAGTACCTAGTGTGCACAATTATGAAAGAACAGCTTATCCTTGGGTGGTGGATATTGTGGATTCAAGTTCAGCTCATCTCTTCCTTCACCCCCTCCCCAACTCTAACCAGGACTTTTCACCACACATGGATTCTTTTGGGTGTCTACAGGGGTGACCTTTCCCAATGGCATTTAGGAATTAAATTTTCCAGTTCCCAACCACAAATTTCCCAATTTCTGTCTCCACTCAAACCAAAAATGAATGCACAATTGGTGCCCTGAACACATGAGTCATAATCATTCTGTTCATGATACCAGTTGTGGATTAAATTTAAATTGCTTATCTAACAAAGCTTCCAAAGAGTGTAATTTCTTAGTCTTTGTATGCTTCTTCCCCTCCAAAACAAATTCTCAATTGGAGCACCCACAAAGAAAATTTTACCAATGACATGGACCCTTTCCCAAAGAGGGAAGAGGAATCCCTGCAACACAGTTAACTTAAATATATAATATCAGATGTTTTCTTGATCGTCTCATTTTAGTTTCCATTTGAAAGGTTTATAGTTCTTTTCAGTGGAAATAAAAGTAAATTTGTTGAAGTTTGTGGGAGCATATGCGTGCTCATTATCCCCCCGACAAAACAAAGTTTGTGGGGATATAGAAATGGGTTCCATCCATTCATACATCCATCGATCCACCCGTAACAACTTTGGACCTTCATATCTCAGTCAGTGGATGTTGGATTTAAATGATCTTTGGTATGCTGATAGACCACCATGGAGGAAAGGACATTCACAAGTGACAGGTTTTGTCCATTTTTGTCTAGAGTTTTGGGTCTTCTCCGCTTTTTTCAACTTTGAAAATTTCAATTTTTAGCTCAACTTGACAACGTCATGTATGAACTATAGGGACGGGTTGTGATTTGTCGTCTGCCTGTATGTCCATCCATCTTCCATCCATCCATCGTACCGTCCGCACGTTCGTCTGTTCATCCATCCATTCATCCATCCATCCATCCACATTTCCTTTAGCACACCCTAAGGACAACAGCTCTCACCCGATCAGTTCCAGATTTCATATGTAGCTTTCTAAATTCTGTTGGGCAACATGGCCGCCAGTGGCCACCTTAGATTTGACATATAAATTGTCAACAATTCCATTGGCACACCCTACAGGCCGCATCTCTTATTTGATCAGTTTCAAATTTCATATGTAGCTTTAGTGTGATGTCTAGATGGAAGCTATTAATTTTTTCATATTTTGTTGAAAAATATGGCTGCCAGCAGCCAGCTTGGATTTGGCACATAAATTGTCAATAATTTCATTGGCACACCCAACATGCTGCAAATCTCACCCGATTAGTTCCAAATTTCGCCAGCAGCCACCTTGGATTTGACATATAAATTGTGAACAATTCCATTAGCCCACCCTACAGAACACATCTCTCACCCAATTTTGTTCAAATGTCATGTGTGGCTTTGGTGTGATGTTGACATAGGAGCTATTAATTTTTTCTGAATTTCGTTGAAAAACATGGACACCATCAGCCATCTTGGATTTGGCATATAAATTGTCAACAATTCCATTAGTACACCCTACAGGTCACATCACTCACCCAATCTTTCTAAGTTTTCTTATGTGGCTTTGGTGTGATGGGTTTTTTGTAGAAACTTGATTGAGTGACTTATCATTACTGGAGCTTTCTATTTAGTTCAGTCCCTTCTTGGACAAGTTGAGCTGCAGTGTCATTGACACTTTCATTATGGTTTCTGCTCGGCTGGGGATACATGTGGCATTGCACCTTGTTCGGTTGTGCATTAGGCTTCAGAGCGAGAGTTACAGGTTGATCCTCACCCATGTGGCCTTGGGCAAGATATTAATCCAAACTGTCAACTTGGGAGTGTGATGGTGCAGTGAGCTATAGGCATGCACCACATTGATGGTTCCATTTGCCCTGACCCAGTGCTGACCTTGATTGTACGAGGTTAGTTATTTGAGAATCTGACAGCTACTCACTGCTGCTGGGTGGTTCACTCTGGGTACTCCCTCTGCATTCACCTACAACAAACTATCCAAAATGATGACCCTGACTTTTGAAAGTTTGGTTACAGTTATACCCAAATAAAAAATAACTAAATATAAATTAATTAATTTTTTAAATTTGTGATTTTCACTCCAGGGGTCAATACAATAAAACTTTACTATTGTATTTTCTAGAATTGTATTTTCTAGTTATGACTTTATATGGGTTGAAATGAACCATTAACAAATTGTCATATCTTTTAAAATGCTATTGATTCATTCTAGTCAGTTATATTAATAGGAAGAAAATACAATTCTAGAAAATACAATTGTAAAAGTTCTATAGTATTGGTCCCTGCACAACATATTTTCGGTGAGACCTAAAAAGCTAAAAATCTCCTGCATGGTCACTGTAGCTGTTGCTTACCTTCTTTGTAAACTTAAATAAAAAGCACATTTAAAATAATGAAATTAATTGGTTTGTTGTTAGATAAATTACCCAAATTAAAAATATGGTTACAATACTCCACTGTCAATGTTATTCTGTCAATCATGAGGCCTAAAACATAAATCCACACAATTATATGATCTGAGAGTAAAAAGAAATAATAACTTCAAAAAAAAAAATAAAAATGCATGCATCTTGATAAAAATGGCCTGAGAAACAGAAGCTCCACTTCGTGCAGCCTAACCTTTTTAGCAGTTTTGTAACAGATAGATTATGTTTTAAACATCTGGCACAAATAGCTTGCTTGTTGTTTTTTTTTTACTTGTCATCCATAGCTCAAAGAACTTATTAGCAATATTATTGTTGTAATAATTGGGAGAGGAAAACTTTAGTTAAATGTTCCATTGATCACCTTTTCACCATACCTTGTATCAGCATGGAATAATAAAAAAAAAAACTTTTATTGTGTCATTAATTTTTCACAATCTATGCATTCACTCTTTGAACTCATGACACTCGGAATAGTACAGTGGAGGCCACTTAAGTAGATATCTCTTGATTGAAAAACCGTGTTAACTAAATATAACTTCCAAACACAAAACTATTTACCATATTTTGAGTACAAATTTGACATGTTAATTCCATTTTGGTTTTTGAGTGAACTACTGTTAATTGAATAAAAAGGTTGTATGTTAAGAAATTACCTGACAATCACCAATTCCCCTTATTTGTAGACCAAGGACAGGTAGCCCCGTTGGTGTGATGGAAAATTTCTAGTTCCATTACATATCAAGGAAGATAATCAAAGCTTGAATTTCTAGCTGGATGTGGAAGCAGATGCAGAAACAGAAGGTATCACACATTCCCCATTTATATAATATATTTGGCCTAATTACATCCAATACAGCCATTTTATCTGAAATATCTTGTTTGACAGAGCTCCATGAGCTCTGTCAAATAAGATATAATAGGAAAAATGCTCAGTTTGTTTCTGGAATACCATAAAATTACCAAATCCCTGTTAATTGAATTCTCCTGTTTACTGAATATTTTCACTGACAAAGGTGATATTCGATTAACAGGGTCTACTGTATTGTCTAATGCAGCAGTGCCTCCTGTCTTCAGCAAACTAAGAAAATCTATCTTGTATTCATTGTCAGATTATCCTAGTTGCAAAAGTAGCACATGCTATGGGTCCCACACTTCAAAGGGCCCTGCACTGGGTTGGCTTTTCACAAATTCTATGTTGATAAAAATGGAATGCTGATTTTTTTTTTATTCACTTTAAGTAAAAGACAGAATTTGTAAATCTTTTCTGACTAAACTAAATATAGATGGAACACCCTATAAGTGGTTTTGACGGCTTTAAAATTTATAAACACAAGCGTGTTTTGTGTGTTTAAAATTTCTGAACTGTGAAGAGGATTTTCAGAACAGTGTTCTCAGTTGGTTGTTGAGTGCATGCGATCCGCATATGCTCATGGACACAACAATCACATACATTTGTCATTATTCTTTGCTGATATCGCAACTTAAATTTTGTAACACAAACTTTTGATATGGACTTGGCTTCATTTAGGACCCCTTTATAACATATGCTAATGCTATAGGCTCCACATTAGCTTAATAGTAGTAGGACAGTGTCTACACGGGCCCTATCTTATGGACCTAGGCTGGTGGACCTAGGAAGTGACGTCATACCGCAATGTATTATGGGTATCACGTGGTTGTCATGGTAACCCATGTGGGCGGCCATGTTGTGACGTCATTGTCATGGTGATGGGTGATGTGAGTGCGCATGCGCAGCTCGTGCTGTTAGGGTGATACGTGTTTCCGTCGTCCATTTTGTATGAAGGGGGCCGCCATCTTTGTTTCTATGGTGGCACGTGGTTGCTATGTTGCCCAAAGGCTTCTTATAGGGCTAAGAGGTCTGTAACAGGTATGTTCGATTCACTGGGAGTATTTTCTGGAACGACTTCCCTAGATAATTACCCAAATGAGCCCGAGAATGGGCGTAAATTACCGGAAACGACTTTATTTGATATGGATTCCCCGCAGAATCCTGCTTTTAACCGAAACAGACTTGTTTAGAGTAGCACGTAGTGCTATAGATTTTTTAAAAGGTCGTGTTCCATTGAATGGGAGTATTTTTTGGAACGACTTCCTAAGATAATTACCCAAATAAACCCGAGAATCCCCCCAAAACACCAAAATCCACTCCAAACTACCGATATGGACTTGGTAAAGCCTCATTTTGTTTTATGAAGACTCGAATTTTGTTATTCCGGGTCGACATCCTCGTTTTACGTCTGTTTCGTGTCTATCAGCACATGCAGCACATCAGCACATGAAAATGTGCCAATATGTGCCTGCATGCAAGTGCACAATGTGCGCACAAAACATGCAGCACATGCGCACATATGGGTATTTGAGGACCAGTGGGGACCATTGTTTGAGAACCAGTGCTTGGGGACCAGTGTTTGAGGGCTATTGGGGACAATGTGCAAATAGCACATGCAGCACATGCAAAATGTGCCGATTTGTGCCTGTGTGCAAGTGCACAATCACATCTCACGGTAGTTTGGGGTGGATTTAGAGGAGCGGGGGAATAAGCCAAGATCTAGGTTGCAAACGGTAACACAGTTGGCAGCAGAAACTTTAGTACTGAGTTAAGAGACGGTGGTTAGACAATATTTTCTGACGCTGGTCCCCAAACATTGGTACCCACTAGTCCCCAAAGCCTGGTCCCCAATATCCCCCAAACACTGGTCCCCAAGCACTGGTCCTCAAACACTGGTCCCACTGGTCCTCAAATACCCATGTGTGCGCATGTGCTGCATGTTTTGTGCGCACATTGTGCACTTGCACACAGGCACATATTGGCACATTTTGCATGTGCTGATGTGCTGCATGTGCTGATAGACATGAAATAGACGTAAAGCGAGGATGTTGACCCGGAATAACAGAATTCGAGTCTTCATAAAACAAAATGAGGCTTTACCAAGTCCATTTCGGTAGTTTGGAGTGGATTTTGGTGATTTGGAGGGATTCTCGGGTTTATTTGGGTAATTATCTTAGGAAGTCGTTCCAAAAAAATACTCCCATTCAATCGAACACGACCTTTTAAAAAATCTATAGCACTACGTGCTACTCTAAACAAGTCCGTTTCGGTTAAAAGCAGGATTCTGCGGGGAATCCATATCAAATAAAGTCGTTTCCGGTGATTTACGCCCATTCTCGGGCTCATTTGAGTAATTATCTAGGGAAGTCGTTCCAGAAAATACTCCCAGTCATTCGAACATACCTGTTACAGACCTCTTAGCCCTATAAGAAGCCTTTGGGTAACATAGCAACCGCGTGCCGCCATAGAAACAAAGATGGCGGCCCCCTTTATACAAAATGGACGACGGAAACATGTATCACCCTAACAACACGAGCTGCGCATGCGCACTCACATCACCCATCACCATGACAATGACGTCACAACATGGCCGCCCACATGGGTTACCATAACAACCACGTGATACCCATAATACATTGCGGTATGACGTCACTTCCTAGGTCCACCAGCCTAGGTCCATAAGATAGGGCCCGTCTAGACCCTGTCCTACTACTCTTAATCTGGCCCTGCTTGTATTTGATGCAAGGTTTGGTAATAATGTAATTCTACAGCCCTTTAGGAGAGTAGGATTACATTTTCTCCTCCTACTATACGTGAAACATACGCGTGTCCCGGGTGAGACAGCATGGTGGAATTATTATGATCCCCGATGCGTCTGGAGGTGGGACGGGGAAATCTTACCCGAGGGACAAGATATTTGAACCAGACCCGAGGATTACCGAGGGTCTGGTTCAAATATCTTGCCCGGGGGTGAGATTTCCCCATTCCCACTTTCAGACTCATCGAGGATGATTTTTCTCCCCCCACCATGCAGCGATTACGTTAGCCAGAGGTAATCGGGAGTCACGTGCTGATTTAATCAACTCATTTTGTATTCTTTGTTTTGAGAAACTGATGACACCATCGGAAAGAGCATGCACAAGTTATGTATATACGAAAGGTATAATCCACGAAATCGATTAGGAACAGTGGCACCTGGAGGGTTGAAGAGTTTTAGAGCATCGAACTTTGATCACACTGCATTTCGATGATGTCAATATGATTTAGTTGGTAGCAAGAAACTGATACGATATGCATAACGTCATTATAACGTTATAAATGTATAACGTCACGTGGGTGGGATGGGATGCATCTGTCTCTCCCTGCTATCTCAACCTGGACACACATATGTTACACATGCAGTGGAGGGAGACATTTTTATCCCACCCACTCCACGTGACATACTCATTTGCATATTTTATTAGGTCGCCGGAACTATTTCATCATCGTCTGCACAATTGTAGATAAAGAAAATGGCTTCACGATTTGCAAATATAAAAACTGACGAATTTGACGCAGAGAAAAGGAATAAAGAGACGGACCCCATCAAAGGCCCATTTGAATCTTATTCAATTTCCAGTTTGACAGATCGACGTTCTAAATAGTTCTAATGAATTAGTGTTCACAAACGTTCAAACGCTTCTTAAATTGTGTTCGTTTATTACCTATTTATCTGTTCCTTGTTGATGTTGACTCATTATTTAATTATTATTCAAAGAGTAAACTTGATTTGTTTCAACCCCATGTTTCTCTGACGATTTAATAATATCACTGCGCGAATTTATCGATCGATTAATAATCTCACAATGCCCTTTACATTAGAGTTTGACACGTGCAAATTCATTAACCCCTCAACGGACTGTGTTACAAATCAATTTTATAGTATATACCTTTGGTATATACCTAACTTTTGTACGATCTTTCCGATGAAATTGTTCATTTTTCGAAAGGACTACGACTTGATAAATTGGGTATGTCAGCACGTGACCGCCAATTATCTATAATGACATAATCCTCGTGTGTGGGGAGAAAAATCATCCTCGAAGAGTCTGAAGGTGGGAATGGGGACTTCTCACCCTTGGGGCAAGATATTTGAACCAGACCCGAGGCTGTCTGGTTCAAATATCTTGCCCCTAGGGTGAGATTTCCCCATCTCACCTCCAGACTCATCGGGGATCATAATAATCACTTGTCCTCACTCCAAGTTAGGTTTCTATTGTTTTATCTAATCAATGACTTACAACATTTGCTTAACACAAATTATTCTTGCTAGTTTTAAAGGGTTAATCCTTTACCCAAAGTAGACAATATCAAAATATATTATTTTAATTACTTTTTTCAACATTTTTTAAAAGTTTAAGAAAACCATTTCATATGAACTCTTATTGGAACAGGCTTGATGAGCTTGTTGCAATGAAGGGTCACATGATATGGGTTTTTTGACATTTTTTGAAAAGAATTTTTTCACATCTTGTCAATTTGTGTTTTACTTGGGCAGGTGTGACCATTTTGTTAGGAAAGGGTAAATAGAAACTTTTACATAACACCAGTTTATCAAACCTTTCTAAGCTACAAAGAGAAGCTTAGATGCACAGATAATTTTTAGTGCTTCTTCACTGTTGAGGTTCCATCATATGTTTTGCAGACTTGAACCTTGTTTATTAATTGGTTGTTTGAGAAGTATAAGGTCACTTTCATCGTATCTGTCGGCAAGGTAACCACAAGACAAGTTTGTAAACTAGTTTAGCTATATATTTATTATTATGCCACCTACTTTATAGAACTCTTATCTTATCTTCAACATTTATGTGTAACTCACCTTCATCATCTAGTTAAAAGTCAGGGTGAGCTATCTTCTACCATACTACTGGCCCTGTAACCATCAAATTTCAAGTTTTCTTAAAATCATTGTGCTGACCCCATGCAGAGGGAAGAAGGAAAAACCGTCCCAATTTTTAAATATATTCTTCTCGTGAACTGATAAGTGCACTGGCTTGATATATGGTAATTAACTTGTTTTGGTGTAGCATGAAGTTTGTTCAAAGTTTGGGGGCAATGTATTAGAGCATGTCGGTTTTTGGGTTCAGTTTTTTCTGCAAACTGAAAAACCAAACCGAAAGGTGCCAAAAAATGGTCATACAGTTTTTGCATACTTTGACGTTAAACTTTTAAATTTACAATGACCCTCCTCGTAATCTCATATTGAAAATGGCAGCGAACGTCAGCAGAATTATCGGAGCATGTGAACTTTTCTTTTTTTTTCATTTCAGTCATATTTATCTCGTATAAAATACATGAACTAAAATAACAGTCAAAATTATATAGAGTTGTTTACTTAGACTATTTATTCCCTATGTGATATTTGTGATGCCGTAAATCCATTTTATTTTGCACATAACAATATGAGGGAGAGATCATACTGGGTACTTCGAAAGGAAGCGAGAGGTCCAGTGAGGTTCGAGGACCAGGACAGTGAATGGAGTCCCTGTATTATGGCAAACTTAAACATAACAGAAAAGTTAG
Organism: Pictodentalium vernedei; assembly: GCA_031216915.1. NCBI lineage: Eukaryota > Metazoa > Mollusca > Scaphopoda > Dentaliida > Dentaliidae > Pictodentalium > Pictodentalium vernedei. The sequence continues at coordinate 145,196,485 of CM062290.1, read as the reverse complement.
AAATCCAAATTAATCATTTAATCGAAATTAAAATTGAACACAAAATAACAAAACAGGCGTACATTGTAGTGGCGGTGTCAGGATTTCGATTTGGGGAGGGGGTGCTAAGTAACGACCCTTCTCACAATCTCACATTGAAAATGGCAGCGAACATCAGCAGAATGGTCTAATCCAAAAGCGATTACTTCTGTATAATTATGTCTGTGTACAAGTCGCTCCCACGTATAGGTCGCACCGAATATTTTCAGCCAAAATACCTCCCCTGTGACTATTACCTTTGTATAAGTCACATCGCGCATGTGAGAATAGCCGGTGGGGCCTACACAAGAACGACTATGGCCAGTGAGTGGGGCTTTTACTGCATGAAATTAGGTGAGTGTCGGAACGTGTGAACTTTTTTTTTCTTTTTTTTCTTTTATTTCAGTCATATTTTTCTCATATTAAATGCATGAAATAAAATAATAGTCAAAATTATATAGGTTATTTACTTTGACCATTTATTTCCCATGTGATACTCGTGATGCCGTAAATCCATTTCATTTTGCACATAACAATATGAGGGAGAGATCATACTCTGTACTTCGAAAGGAGGAGAGAGGTCCAGAGAGGTTCGAGGACCAGGACTGTGAATGGAGTCCCTGTATTATGGCAATGCTAAACATAACAGAAAAGTTACAAGTTCAGATTATTTATTTTATTGAAATTAAAATTGAACACAAAATAACAAAACAGGCATATAATGTGTAGCAGTGACAGTGCCAGGATTTCAATTTGGGGTGCGGGGGGGGGGGGGGGGGTGCTAAGTAAGATGTGGAGATCCAAGGTCGAGATGCCTATGGCATCTCCCGAAGGCCATAGGCCTGAGCCAGTGGTGTAGGCATTGGAGAGTGTATCCTCCACTCATTGGTTTGCGATCATATTTGGATAATTTGGACGCCATAGGAGTGATATCTGAGCATTTCAACAACGCCTGATGTAGTCTTCAAAGGTGCCCAGATTGTGTCAGATAGCTTGAAGTTTGGTTTTAGGGGACTCACGGGAAAAGTGTGTGTGTGTGGGGGGGGGGGGGGGTCTATGGCGCCGTTATGGCGCTGCTACTGATGTATAGCATTTACCAAATAGAACATATTCAACATGAAAATATTCAAATGACATACAGTCTACCCCAAATTCAGATTAACACTTCGTCAGCTGAGTGCTAGTGAAGTGTGCTATGTCCCAGTACTGCCAGCTGGGACATAGCACACATTAAATAACTCACAAGTGACATTTCTATAGTCTTTTCTAGTAAGACGATAATGATTTAGATTAATTGAAGGGCCTGGAAATAATACCGAAAAACCGAACCGAAACCGAGGTTTTAACAAAAATAAAACCGAAACCAAACCTGGAAGAAAAAAACCTCCATGCACTACAATTTATTTGTAATGGGAAGAGCAAAAATTTTTGCACCACCCTAATTTGCATTTTATGAATCCTAAGGCGGATTTGAATGAAATTTGGCATACACTATAACTTGGTAACATGTCCCTGATTAATGCAACAAAATTTCAAATGTCATTTTTTTCTCTGACTGCTCATCACAAGCAAGTCTGGAAATAAGCAATCTGTCATTTGCATAATTAGGTCTCCAGAGGGTGAACTTGCTGATGCTATCCCATACAGTGGGCTAGAATCCTCCCAATTTATTCTCTGAGTAACTCTTTCTGTTCAGGCCTGAGACCTTGATTCAGGTTGAGGTTCACTGAGGGTAAATTTAGTAATGCTACCCTGCTGTGCATGGTAGCATTACCAAATTCACCCTCTGGGGACCATGTTCTGAAGATGACAGTCTGCTCATTTCCAGGCTTGATCACAAGTAACTGATATTTGTATGGAGCATTCTTGTGGTGAAGACAATAAGACTGGTCAAAAAATGTTTTAGTATGGGCCCCCGGTATGGGTTATTTCAATTTAACACTCTGTGTAATAGAAAAACAGAAAAATATTCTCACAAACCACCAATCCAAATGCTTCACACTTGACATATAACATAAACATAGATTTTCATGTTTATGCAGAATAAGCCCTCGGTTGCATATTTATGGGTGCCACGTTTCTCACAGTTTTAACCTTTTACCCAACATAACGGCCAAAAACGGCCAGCGTTATTCTAAAAAAATCGCCAATTAATTTTCATTATAATTTCATTTGTTTTCTCAAAAACATAGGTTATGACCCCTCTGTGGAACGGGCTTGTCGAGCTCGTTCCAATGAGGGGTCATAACCTATGTTGTGAGACAAAATATGTAAAAAACTAGTTATTCAAGAATTTTGTTTGCAAGTGTCGTCTGCTTTTCATGTTAGGTAAAGGGTTAAACAGCATGGGCATTGTAGAAAAAGACATAAAATCGTCTCCCAAACCACTGCTCCAAAAACCTCCATGTTTGATATATAATATTTGATATATGTTTGATACATAACATCTTTGTAAGTATAATTTACTTATTTTGAAGTCAAGCCCCTGAGGTCATATTTAGGTGTTCCATGGACCCACATATTTAACACTGTGTCGGGTAGAGGAGAATTTATTTTTTATTGTTTTCCCAAACTATTGATCCTACAGATTTAATGTTTGCACTGTAGTATCTTTGTAAGATTGCTTTACAAGTTTAAAATGGAGACCCTGGAGTCAAATGTAGAGGTCGGGGATCAAGGGACCCCAGGTTTTGAAACTAAGGGAATTGAACTAAACATTAAAAACTCTTCTTCTCCTAAACCACTGATCGAAATACTTTCATGTTTGATTATAACTGCTTTGTAATAATGTTTTACAAGTTTGTTCAAATTAAACCCCTGGGGTGATATTTAGGAGTGTCATGAGATATCAGATTTTGTGGGTAATGAGAAAACCAATATAAAAATCTTCATCTACAAAGCCATTGCTCCAAATTTTATATTTGCTATACAGCATTTTTGTAGATTTACAAGTTTGTCCAGATCGAGCCCCCTTGCGTCAAATTTATGGGTGTCATGGGCCTCAGTAATTAACATTATGAGTAATGGACAAAACAATAAAATGCCTTTTTTTCTCAAACCACTTCACTAAATGCTTCCATGTTTGATATAAAACATTTTTGTAAGGATGATTGGGGGAGCGGGGGCTCAGTAGGTAGAGGTGCAGGCTGCAAGCCAAGAGGTCCTCGGTTCGAATCTCACCTGCGGCAACCGCGTTGTGTCCTTGGGCAAGACACTTCATCCCCATTGCCCACGTGGGGGCATGGTGACGCTGTGTACTAAGGCGCACTGAATGTCGATGGTGCACTTGTCTTCGACCAATGCTAACCCTGCTTGTGTGGAGTTAGTATGTTGGGGAGCTGACAGTTGCTCGCCGTTGCTCGGTGGTTCTCTCCCGGTACTCCGGCCTCCTCCACCCGTAAAACTGTCATGGTCATGATTAGCCATTGTGCAGAAATATGTGACCTTAAACACCAATAAATAAATAAATCAGTAAGGATGATTAACAAGTTTATGGGTCATATTTAGTGCTGGGGCCTTCAGGTTTTAACACTGTTGATAATGGAAGAACATTAAAAAAATCCTGCTGCATTGCTCCCATGTTTGATATGTAACAGACTTGTGAGGATGGTTTGTTCAACCGAAGACATGATTTCAAATTTGAGGGTATTGTTGGCGAGAATAGAGCAGACATGTTAACACTGAGTAATACTCACAAATCCAATGACTGAAATAATTTCACATTTTCACATTTGTTATATCAGATCCTAGAAATGATCACTCACAACTTTGTGGAACTAAAGCCACTTGGGACATTTTCAGTGTTGCCAGCCCCACCATCTAATCAATTATCTATATGTAAATAACACCCACACCACATCTCATTCCAACTTGGTTGGTAGCGGGAAGAAACACTAAAACATAATCTTCTCCCCGACTGCAGCAGTTTGACATTTTGTATCTGGTAAATAATGAGCATCTGATTATTTTGTTAAATCTTCAGTTATCTTTGTGAAAAATCCATTGAACTTTGTGAGGGAAGACTTCAGGCCCTAGGAGTCCATGGTTCGCCTTAAATGAACTTGGGCAAACGATTTTTCATTCAACATTTCTAGATATCAGACAAATATCTTTACTTTATTTACTATTGTATTCATTGGCTAACTCTCTCATAACCATGATCTACTTTAAAATGGTAATAAAACTTGGTATTATTTGAATATTTCCCGTTGGAACCCTGGGAAGTGAAGCAGTTCTTGTTTACTGTGGTAAATAAGCTCTTACTGGTAAAATAGGACCTGCTAACCAATGCCTGGGGTGGAAGTCATCTAAAATGGGCAACATGGTATAAACAATTGGCTGGACTTGACCAAGTTGTGGTCACACTTTGCCATTGTGCAGAAATGTGTAACCTGAAACACCAATAATAAATATTTGACTTTGATGATAAACTGCTGTGAATTGTAAAATATTGTTGGAAAGGGCTAAACCCTTTTCCAACAGTGTATTACATTATGACATAATTTTCTGATTACTGACAGAAAATAAACTACAGTGGAATCTTGTTAATTGAAGGCAACTTTGCCAGTGAAAATATTCAGTTAACAGGATTATACTTAAAGAAGAATTGTGTCTTTTCCCAGTTTTTGAATAAGTTTTTTTATTAGGGTTTAACGACACATTAACAGCCAGGGTCATATCATGTTGGTGACAGTTTTGTGGGTGGAGGAAGCCAGAGTACCCGGAGAAAACCACCGAACAACGACGAACAGCTGTCAGCTCTCCAACATCGTAACTCTGAACTCTGCACCATAGCACAGGCAGGGTTAGATTGGTTGAAGATTTGCGCACCTTCGACGTGCAGTATGCCTTAGTACACAGCGTCATCGTGCCCCCATTTAGGCAATCGCGGTTAAATGCCTTGCCCAAAGACACAACATGGGAGCGCAAATCAGTCACTGAAATGGTCACCCATCCAACTACCAACCGCGCTTGACGTTGTTTAACGACGGTGATCTGACGAGAACCGGTTACCGTGACGCCACCGCACACCCCTTTTGAATGATAAACTAAGCATTTATTATGCCCCCGACTTGGTTGGAGGGGTATCTAGTGGAGAGCTGCGTATGTTCGTACGTACGTGCGTAATGAAAATGTGTCCGTCCAACATATTTGCAGCTCTAGCACTGTCATTATTTGTCGGATGCAAATAATTTTTGTCATGCTTGTCCGTCAACATGGGGGAACGGATCCTACAATAGAATTAACATCTTCGCGTAAACATTTACAGAGTTATTTTCCCTTGTTTAACTTAGGGGATTATTATTGAAAAATGATTGAAAAATGTGTCCGTCCAACATATTTGCTGCTCTAGCTCTGTCATCATATGTTGAATTCAAATAATTTTTACCATGCTTGTTCCTCAGCATGGGAGAACGGATATTACAGTACAATTAATATCTTCGCATGAGCATTTACAGTGTTATTTGCTCTTGTTTAATTTAGGGGATGATTGAAAAATGTATCCGTCCAACATATTTGCTGCTCTAGCTCGTCATCATACGTTGGATTGAAATAATTTTTGCCATGCTTGTTTATATTAGTACAGATTTCTGCAGGCACATGCCATGCTTTTGATGGCATAATACTATCCATGGTATTGCAGGAGGGGGGCATATGCACGCTTCGCGTTGTTGTTGTTCTATTATATCTTATTCAACAGATCTCATCATGCTCTATGAGGCTTGGTGGCTCAGTGGTTAGAGCATTGCACTTCAAACCAAAAAAATGACAGTTTGGTCGTGACCATCATTAACTACATTGCGTCCTTGGGCAGGACACTTAATCCTGATTGCCCACATAGGGGCATAGTGGCATTGTCTTCTAAGGCATACTGCACGTTGATGACATACTTGCCTTTACCCGCTGATAATAAAACAAACAAACATTGTAAGAATTCCGTGAAACATGATTTAAGGGATTAAATGCCTATATTGGACAAACTTAAGCCAAAAAACACTATAAATGTGAGTAATTCAGTGGTTGTCAGAATTATGTTTTGGCAAACTGCCAGATTTTTTAGTCAATTAACAGTTTAGTCAAAAAATGTTTATGCTGTTAACAGGTCACATTTGTATTGGAGGTATGGTAAATGGTTTGGTGTTTGGATGTCATATGCAATTAAAAGGGTTGTTCAGTGAAAAGATATCCATTTAAGTCGGCTCCACTGTACAGTGTTCTAGAATGAGCATACCAAACTTGTCACTTTCATTGATATACATTACAGTTTCACTGTACAGTGTTCTAGAATGAGCATACCAAACTTGTCACTTTCATTGATATACATTACAGTTTCACTGTACAGTGTTCTAGAATGAGCATACCAAACTTGTCACTTTCATTGATATACATTACAGATTCACTGTACATTGTTCTAGAATGCGCATACCAAACTTGTCACTTTCATTGATATACATTACAGTTTCACTGTCACATTGCCTTTCTCTTCTTTACAAAATCTGTAAAAGTTTACCTAAGAAAATGGGTTGCCTGAAAAAAGTTAAGGTAACGTTTTTGGGGGTCTCCTTAATTTCCAGTTTGTACAGGCCTGGAGGGGATGGGAGCTATTGGTTACAAAGTTCTGTTTTATCAGTAAAGAAAAACATGGCAAGTTGATATCTGCATATAGACATATGTACCCTTACTGGTCAGACATATAGTGTCTTGGGGACCCAGCAAGCACATTTGCAGTTCATGAACAACTGGGTAGTCTACTTGGTGGTACAGTGAAGTCCACTTCAATTGATATCTCTTGTTTGATTAATCCTGTTAATCTAATGTAATTTCCAAGCACCAAACCGTTTACCATACCTTCAGTGCAAATTTGATCTGTATTTAAATCATTGAGAAAACTCTAAATTGTCTCTAAAACTGCATGGCCTCTGTACATCCAATACAGGCATTTAATCTATCATATCCTGTTTGACAGAGTTCTGTGAGCTCTGTCAAACAGGATATTATAGAAAAAATGCTCAGTTTATCTCTGGGGAAGTGACCAAATCCCTGATAATTGGAAACTCCTGTTAATTAAATAAGTTATATATTCATTGTCAAAGTGACTTTTCAGTTAACATGACCCCACTGTCGCTGTGGGCCACTGTACATGAACTGAAAATTGGATTGCTGGGTCCTCAGTTGTCCACTGGTCCAGTAAGTAGGGATGTAAGTGAATTATTAAATGAGTTTGTGTGTATAAACACTTAACAAATAAAAAAAAACTTTGGTTTGTATTTTCGAGCATTCTCTGGTGTAAGAGATAAAGATATCCCCATATCCTTGAAAATTACTGAATCGCAGTCTTGGGCACAAGGTGTATCCAAAATTATAACTACTAATCCGCAGTGACAAAATATTTTCAAAGTGCAAGCAGATAACAGTTTCTCCTACAGAATACGCAGACACCCCACCTTCACCAACATATTATATAATTCTAACAAGAAAAATTCTGGATCGCGTTGGCTCAGTGGTTACAGCATTGGACTTCAAAACAAAAGGTCCACATTTGCTCCCCACCAGGATCAACTGAGTTGTGTTCTTGGGTAAGGCACAGTGAATAATCGAGAGAATTATTATGTGGTGATGCTGTGTACAAAGGCATACTGTATGTCGCTGGTCCTCTTGTCTTCAACCATTGCTAGCCCTGCTTGTGCAGAGTTAGTATGTTGGAGAGTCTGACACAGTTGCTCACTGATGTTTGGTGGTTCTCAGCGGATACTCCGGATTCCTCCACCCATTTAACTGTTCAGACAAGGTGACACTGGCTGTCAAAAGTGTCATGAAAACCCCAATAAATAAATAACAATAAATAAATAACAAGAAAAATTCACTTTTACACAATAAAAAGATATCAGCAGATTGTTTCCAGTTCAATTTATGTTTCTGGATCTTTTGTGACATAACAGCCAGTAGAATAAATTAGAACAGGATGTTAAGTTTCACAATGGGAAAGTGTAAGGAGAAAATTTAAAAGGTTTCTTGTATCAAATATTGATCGAAAATTTGTTAGTCTTAGGGAAGTCTCCAGCGATGCTTTCAAAAATTTGGGGATTTTTTTTAAGTTAACTGAAACTGTCAGTGAATAAGAGCTAGGTGGGAGAATCATTCAATCCATGTTATAAAAAATTGAAGCCATGTCAATGAAGGCCCCTAAGGACCTCTTGTTTGTTAATATTTATGGTTTAGAGATGCTTTGAAATTGGACTTCAATATTTGCACATTGTTCTGGCACATTGTTCAGGCATAATAAGTGAATGATGCATGTTTTTTGTCAAAAATTACTCGATAGACGAATAGAAACCTTTTGAATTTAAAAATTCTGTCTATTTGTCTGGACGCCAAATCTCAGGATATTTGTGTAAATACAGTGGAGCCCGCTTAATTGGATTTCTTATCAACCTACTTTACAGTTGTTTACAAAAGGCTTGCATTACAGTGGTAGTCCCTAACTCGGAAAAATACTCTCTATTTTCATCTTTCCCAAGCGATTTGGAAAAGAAAAGTGAAAAAATAAACCAAAACTGTGTCGAGTGTGACTGGCGCACACCCAGTAGTGGACACTAGTCTCCTTGTACTAATCCGCGGCTTCCGGAACCAGTGCGCAGACGTATAAACAACGGGTTATTCTTTTTTCTTTCGCCATCTTGTCAAGATGCAGAACGTTTTGCTCATCAACAGTGATACCTTTTGACACCTGTTTCCTCAGTATCCAGACATACAGGGCTGTGTTTTTATATATTCTCTCGATTATTCACTGTATTTTTCGTGATAAATCTCTATACCGATTTTGCGCGCGATTTTCGCATACCGTGCTGTTTCGGTCTTTTGTTCATTAATGCTAACTCTTTGGGTTCTGCTTTTATCTGAGTTATGTGCCAGCTGGGGGCTTTTGCGGCAGCTTTTCTTCCCCCTGTTGAGGGTTGATTTTCTGCCAGTTCCCTTTTTGGCTATTGGGGTACATTTCTGTTCCTGCCGGGCCTTTGTTTCCTGCCATCTTACTCTGGTAGCTGGGGGTGTCCTGATTTATTTTTTATTTTTTATTTTTTTTGGAGGGTAGGGGTCACCTTCCCATCTACACTGCTCTCACCAGATATACCAAGGACAATACCTTGCGGGCGATTTTTGTTGTCTTAACATGTTGAAGTTTCCCATTATTCATGCTCCACTTTTTGGGGGGTGTTCTGTTGAAAGACCCTGTGGGCGGTGTGGTCTTCCACCTTTTGGGCTTCAGTCTTTCGCGTAGTTCGGGCATGTGCAGTTTCCTCCCACACCCACTGGAAGGGGAACGCAGTCGTTTGGGGGCGATTCGACTCTCTCTGGAGAGAGCTCTACCCCCTCAGTGGGGATTTTGCAGTCTTTTTGTGGTGTGGATACCGTGGTAGCTGCTGACTTTCTGGCGAAGCGATGCCTGATTACAGGACTACTTTCCTCCTCCAGTCGACATCTGAGGCTACCACTAGGGTTGTGACTCCTCATTTGGAGCTAAGCTCAGTTGCTCTCTCCACTTTTCTACCTTTATCAACAGCTGCTGATGTATCCGCTCCTGCTGCTGCTGCTCCGTCGGTGACGTCATCAGTCTCCATTTCAGCCGGCCTCGGCTTATCCCTGCAAGGTCTGCAGGGATTTCTGCTTCTTGGACGTGGGATATCGGCCTCAACCTTCCCGGCTTCAACTCAGTGAAGTCGGAAGTGGTTGCTATCCGATCCCTCTGCTGTGATCTCTCAGCCGTCGAGCCCAGCAGGTTTTGGTTTGGATTCAGATGCCCCTGGTGGGGGTCACCGTGGACTCTGTTGCGCATCCGTCCATGCACTCTGGTCGTTCGGCCAGTTTTGCGGGATCAGCGCATTTTCTGCAGCCTGGCTCTTCTGTCCCTCAGAGGTCCGCAGCTGCTCTCCTGAGTTCCCACACTTCAGATCCTCAGGGTATTTCATACCCTTATAAGCATCTGTATTCAGATGTTTCGGCTGCCAACCGTCGCCCCACTCCGGATGTTCTAGTGGGTCGTCACCCTTCGCTGGTTAAGAGGGTCAGATGCGAAGCCACTTTGCCGGGCCGTTCCCACATTGAACTGGCAGATACGGGTCGTGACCTCACGCAGGTTTTTTCCAAGAGTCTTCCTGTTGCCTCCAGCGAGGCTTCTAGTGGCTTCCAGGCACCCTCCGCCGCACCACCTCTCGGGATTGGAAGCAGGCCGCTTTCTGATCCCACCGGTGTTCCAACACCATGGGAGGCATCATCTGGTATGCCCGGGATGACGTCCTGCGTCATTCCAAAGATCAGCAGCCGCTTTGTCAGCTTGATCAGCCTTCTGTCGGAGGCCGGGGCCGTTCTCAGCCTAACAAAATCTCTTCTGCTTCCTCTGTGAAGCCAAGGACTGATCCTCCTGCCGCCACTCTTCTTCTTACTCACGTGGAAAGGGTAAGCGTCGGCAGATCAGAGGGAGGTCTCAGGATCCTTCATATAGCAGAGGAGGTGGTTTTTCCTCTCACAGGCCTTGCTGGGGCTCGAAATGAAGGTCCTCACCTCGATTCGTCCTAGGTTGGAGGAGGGATATCAGAGTTTGCAGACCCTTGGGCCACGATCCTTGGGTGTTAGACGTTGTTCGGTCTGGTCTGTGGATATCCTTTCAGAGGCACCCCACTGTGTCGAGAGTGCCTCTTCCATCCCAAGTTCCTTCAGACATTTCACGTCGGGAACTTTTGATCACAGAGATAGACAATCTCCCGCCGTCAAGAACATTCATTCAGTGGGATTTTATTCCTGCCTGTTCTTGGTGCTGAAGAAGGACGGCCGACTCCGACCGATTATCGATCTGAGTATCTTGAACCAGTCTATCATTGCTCCCGCGTTCAGCATGGAGACTTTCAGGTCGGTTCGCCGCTCTATTCACCAGGGAAATTTCGCTTCCAGCATCGACCTGCGAGACGCTTACTTTAATGTACTGATTCATCAGACATCGCAAAAGTATCTCAGGTTCGCTTTCTGGGCCGAATTTACCAGTTTTACCAGTGTCTTCTGGCCTCCACCTGGCTCCTTGGGCCTTCACCCGACTGATGTCGCATGTGATAGCCTTCCATCGCATTCAGTCCAGAGTGATAACTTCGGCATATTTGGATGATGTCCTCCAGAGGCATTCTAATGCTGCTCTTCTGGAGTCAGATGTCGACACACTGTTGAGCCTGCTCACGTCACTAGGGTTCAGAGTCAACGAGGAGAAGTCAGACCTGGTCCCTTCTCAGACGTTTTGTCATCTGGGGATCGACATCCGTACTCAGCTGAATACGGTGGCGGTTCCCCGGGCGAGGGTGATTCTCTCAGCTTTTGCCCTGACTCTGACCCAGTCCATGTCCGCGACAGCTCAGAGTATTTTCCGGCTGCACGGTCTCTGCGGTTAGGTGACGGATCTCATTCCTCTAGGTCGGCTGCATGTCAGACCTCTCCAACATTTTCTGCTCAATCGTTGGAGGTCGAATGTCGATCTTCTGGGCCTGGTGCTTCAGTTACCAGCATCTCTTCATTGTCACCTTCTTCCCTGGATGGACGGATGTTTAGTGGATTATGCAGGGAGTTCCGTTGGACTTGCCCATGGTCGATCGTGTTTTAGGACCTTTTCGTATGTGGAAAAGCATTGTATCGGCACTATTCCGTACTTCTCCAAGCTTATTCGGCACTTTTCCTTGAAAAGACCTAGGGTTTTGCAGCTTACTCCAAGATGGAATCTTTCTTGGGTGCCGCTTTGCTTGGGGAGGGGGGGGGGGGGTGGGGCGCCATTCAAACCTTTATCCCAGGTGGATATGCGTTTTCTCACATTCAAGACGGCTTTTTCTGATGGCTTTTGCCTCAGCCAGAAGGGTTAGTGAGCTTCACGACCTCTCGGTTGATCCGGCCTTTTTCAGGAGCTCCGCCAACAGTGTTACTTTACCACTGATTGCTCCTTTATGGCCAAGAATCAGTGCCAGATACTACTCCACCTCCTATTTGTATCAGGACCCTTCCTTCTGCTGAGGGTAATCGCCCTTTGCTCTGTCCGGTACGTGCAATTTACATTTACCTCAACTGGACGTAGTTCATTAGGAAGGCAGAAAAAGATTATTTCCGTCTCTTATCCTTGATCGACAGAAGATTTCTCCTAAATCCATTTCTCGATGGATTTGTCTTGCTATTCGCGCGCCATATGCCTGTCAAGTGACTGACGATTGAATTACCAATCGCTTTTCTGTCCATGAGGTGCGTGCCTTGTCTACTTCCTGGGCTTATGCTAACTCCGTCATGTTGTCGGATGTTATGCAGGCAGCCCGGTGGAGAAATGCTTCTACTTTCTCCATCTTCTATCTGCATCAGTTGAAGGAGCAGTCTGAGGACCTTTTTCCTTTGGGCCCTCTTTCTTCTGCTCAGGCTGTCATCAACCCTAGCCATTAGGGTTATTGCAAGGTCAGTCCCAGCCGTGTTCTTGGTACTGTCCTTTCTGTCTCTGTGTCACACAGGGCCATACGCCTCATCTCTCATTAGCATTTACTAACGGTTGTGATGCTATGGTTTTATAGGCCTAGGGAACTCTTCTTCTGTCCACGGTTCCAGCGCAGTCGGGTTATGTGGAGGTTGGTTATGTGATTCCCTCCTCCTCTTGTCTATTCAGCCTGTTGTAAACAATTGTAAGGTAGGTTGATAACAAATTTAAATTTTATGGTAAATTTCCTTTCTTATTATACCTACCACTATTGTTTACATGGAGGCCCTCCCATCTTCTCATCCGGTTAAGAATCCTTCCCCCCGCTGATCACATAACTCCAATGTTGGCGGATTCAAATAGAATGACACATTGGTTATACGTCTGTGCACTGGTTCTGGAAGCCATGGATTAGTACAAGGAGAAGAGTGTCTCCTACTTTGTGTGCACCGATCGCACTCGACCCAGTTTTGTCTTATTTTTTCTTGATGCTTTTGCACCACTTTTCTTTCCCAAATCTCTGAGTTAGGGACTTCCACTGTAATGCAAGCCTGTTGTAAACAATTCCGGTAGGTATAATAAGAAAGGAAATTTACTATAAAATTTAAATATCTCTTAACTCAATAACCCTGTTAATTTAATATAATTTCCCAACACAAAACCATTTACCATACCCCCAGTACAAATTTGACCTGTTAATTGAATATAAGTTATAAAGTAAACTCCTGTTAATTGAATAAAAAATATTGTAACCTGTCAAGAAATTACTCTGACTTTCCCCAGTTTTCCTTTGTTTAAAGACCTATTTGGCCTCAGTACATCCAATACAGACATTTAGTCTATTATATCTTGTTTGACAGAGCACATTGATATAATAGAATAAATGCTAAGTTTATCTCTAGAAAAGAGGAAAGTGACACAATCCCTGTTAATTGAATACTCCTGTTAATTGAATAATTTTCATTGGCAAATGGCTATTCAATTTAGTGGGCTCCACTGTACTGCTCATAATTTTCATAAATGTAGCTTTTATGTGCATAATGATATAACTACATAAAAATATTCAACTTTAGATGATGGAAAATGTTTGTCAATTTTAGTGCTTGGTGTTTTCATAAAAACATATTAAAGCATATGAATTTCAATCATGATTATGTCTCACGTTTTCAGTTGTAACTAATTTGTGTATCCGACTTCATCCATTAATTTGTCCATGCCCAAAACATTCTGTTTGATATCAAACAGTCCTAAATTACAAATTATGGATTATGTTTGTGTTATATGTTCATTACTATGTGTGTAGGGTTACATATGTGCAGGGATGTGTTCACTGACTGTATAGCAGTGATGGTCTGTACCCATTCTATCGGTTCTTGATAAAATTACAACACCTATGCTGACAGTCACCCGTCTCACTGAAACGAATCTGCTAAGATAATATTAACTCAAAGACCCTTATTCTGGAGGAGACAGAGAAATGAGGGGGTCGACAAGGGTTCTTGAAACAAAAACTTTCACTGGGGATACTGATTTTTGTTGTAAACTAGTCTAGCTTTTATTTTCTGATGCAGATTTCCAACAAAGTATTCCTGCATTTCTTTTTGACCAAAGATTTCTTGTAGACTCGTCAAATTAAAAATGTTCTCACATACACCAACGAATAGGTTCACTTTTTGTTATTCTTAGACAGTTATTTATCTTGAATGACAGTCCACGTCTTGTGGGTCCCATTTAATGTAGTAATCATGTTGATTGCATATAGCTTTCAAATATCAAACCATTTACTATATCTTTAAAATTTGTAGCCAATAGTTGCATATAGGTTACCACATTGCATACAGGTTAGAGAGTCAATCGCTGTTAATTGAATAAAAACTGTTAAAGTGACAATATTCAACCCTAACCTTACAGTTGTCTTTTGCCTTATCATTTCCAATATAAGCGTTTCTATTATATTCTGTGTGACAGAGCTCAAAGAGTGGTGTCAAACGCAAAATAATGGAATAAATAATCAATTTATGATCTGGAATGTGGAAAAGATTACCACATTCCAGTTACATGAATATCACCATTAACTGAATATTTTCCAGTTACGAAGTGCTGTTCATTTTTGATTCTCTGCACACTGATGTCAAAATACTGAAATTTCCAGATGCAACTTTTTACCTTATGCAATTAGGAATTTGTCGAATAGAACTTTGTTTGACACAGTTCCCTTGGGCACCAAGGGTACTGAGGTTGTCCTCATTTACTGTTGTAACCAAGAACTGTAATACTGGTAAAATAATGCACAGGAAGTCCTTTAAAAATGGCAACATTGGCATGAACAATTTTTGCTAAATTTGATTTTATATCCATGTTGTGGTCACAATTAGCGATTGTGCAGAATTATGTGACCTAAATTACTATTAATCCTTTACCTAACACGAAAAGCAGACGACACATGCAAAAAAAGACTTGAATAACTTATTTTTTTTCATTTTATGTCTCAAAAACATAGGTTATGACCCCTCATGAGAACGAGCTCGATGAGCTCGTTCCAAAGAGGGGTTATAACCTATGTTTTTGAGACAAAAAATGAAAAAAATAATGAAAATAAATTGGCGATTTTTATGAATAGCGCTGGCCGGTTTCTGCCATTACGTTGGGTAAAGGGGTAAATAAATTGTATGACTCATCCGAATGAGCTATATCAAACAAAACTGTATTGGCTAAATTCTAAGTCAATTATGGGAAAAAGACTACAACTTGAAATTCTGATATTTCAACATCAGTGTGAAGAGGGTTAACTGGATTTCACTGTATACCAAACAAAGGCTTGAAACCAGGATTTCAAAATTTTCTGACATGGTGGGGTGAAAGTTAATTTTTTCTGACAGTCTTCTTGGGATATACAAACATGAACCTATCTCAATATACTTCTCTAAAACAATAATAAGCGAAACAGGTTGTAAATATTTGTTCATTATTACGATTTTTACATAGTTGTAAAATAATAATACACATATTTTTTGTGTGTATATGACTACTTGAATGAAATATACTTAAAACGAGCAGTTTCATTAACTGGTTGAGGGCTAGATTATTTTTGGTGGTTTGAATTTGTTGTTCAAAATTTGTTCTATTACAAATTATTGGAAAGTGCCTACAGGCACTCTCCAGTAATTTGTAATAGAACACATTTGTATAAACATAATATTATTTGGATTTTACTGAATATGAAACATGAGCAAGGAAAACTTTGGCTTTTGCTCTGGTACCCTTATTTTTAGCTCAACTTTACAAAGTCAAGCTGAGCTTTTGCCACCACTTCTCGTCCATCGGCATACATACGTACATACGTATACCCACTATTTCCTTTGACACACTGCACAGGTCACATTTATGATTTGATCGCTCTGAAACTTGGCACGATTGTTTGGGGTGACCGCTAGATGGAAGCTATCGATTTTCTTCCATTTCCATCCAAACAATGTTGCCGCTGCAACGTTTTTTGAACCTAGTTTACTCAAAGCGCTATATTTCCCTTTGGTACACCCTACAGGGCACATTTATGATCGGATTGCTTTGAAACCTGGTATGCTTGTTTGGGGTGACATCTAGATGGGAGCTATCGATTTTCTTCCATTTCCGTCCAAAAATGTTGCCGCTGACAACAACCATTGAACTTTGCTTGGTCAGGCATCAATATATTCATATGGCACGTTCAACAGGACACTTTTATGATCAGATTGGTTTGAAACTTGGTATGCTTGTTTTGGGTTACCTCTAGATGGGATCTATCGATTGTCTTCGATTTCCATCAAAAAATGTTGCCACTGGCAATGACCTTCGATGAACTTAGTGCAGTTATTCATCAATATTTCCCTTTGGCACACCCTGCAGTGCACATGTTTGACCGGATCACTTTGAAACTTGGTATGCATATTTGGGGTGACCTGTAGATAGGAACTATCGATTTTCGTCCATTTCCGTCAAAACATGTTGCTGCTTGCAACGTTCTTAGAACGTAGTTTTAAGTCAGACCTCAATATTTCCCTTTGGTACACCCTACAGGGAACATTTATAATTGAATTGCATTGAAACCTGATATGCTTGTTTGGGGTTACCTCCAGATGGGAGCTATCGATTTTCTTCGCTTTCCGTCAAAAAATGTTACCGTTGCCAATGACCTTTGAACTTTAGTCAGACCTCAATATTTCCTTTGGCACATCCTCCAGGGCACATTTATGATCGAATCACTTTGAAACTTGGTATGCTTGTTTGGGGTGACCTCTAGATAGGAGCTATTTATTTTCTTCCTTGTCCTTCAAAAAATGTTGCCATTGGCAACGATCGTTGATGAACTTAGTGCAGTTATGCATCAGTATTTCCCTTTGGCACACCATGCAGGGCACATTTATGATTGGATCACTTTGAAACTTGGCGTGCTTCTGTGGGGTGACATTTATATGGGAGTTATCGATTTTCTTCCATTTCTGTCGAAAAATGTTGCTGGCAATGAGCTTTGAACTCAGTTTAGTCAGACCTCATTATTTCCCTTTGGCACACCCTTCAGGGCACATTTTTGATCGGATCACTTTGAAACCTGGTATGGGTGTTCGGGGTGACCTCTAGATGTGAGCTATTGATTTGTTTTCATTTCCATAAAAAATTATTGTCGTTATCACCAGCCTTTGAACTGACTGCATTTGTGCAGCAATTTATCCCTTTTGCACTCTTTGCAGGGAATATTTATGAATTTCCATAAAAAAGAAAAAAAAACACTACCACAAGAAATGACCTTCAAACTTAGTGCAACTGTGCATTAACATCTTCCTTTGGCATGCCTAAGAGGGCACAATCATTATCAGATTGTTTTGAAACTTTGTATGCTTATGCAGGGTGACCAAGATTGGAACTATCGATTTTATTTTCATTTCCATCAAAAACTCTTGCTCTTTGCGACAATCTTTGAATTTATTGCATTTTGTGCATCAACATTCTTCATTGACATGGTCTACAGGGCACATTTATCATAGGATTGTTTTTGAATTTGGTGTGCTCATCAGGCATGGGATCTCCAGATACGAGCTATTGATTAGCATTCATTTCTGTGAAAAAAGTTGCCATTTCCAATATCCTCTTACTGCCTTTGCGTATCAACATTCTTCCTTCAGCCAGCCTTACAGTTTACATTTAAAAATGCATGGATTACTCTGGTGTTGTGCACACACAATGCTGTTATGTTGAAGTTTCACCAAATAACTTTGGTACCAATGATCTTCAATTTTGCAATTTCACTTGTAACTTACCAAGTTCAAGTTTGTCCAGCTGAGCTACAGTGTCATTGACACTTTAATTTTGAAAGCCCTGGTAGTGGCTTCGAGCACTCAACCAGTTAAAAAGATATTTTAAACTTATATAAAGGTATTTTTCATAATGAAAATTGTGGTTTCACCAAATTGTCAACTGTTTTTCAAAGTAGCAGCTTTTAGAGAAAATATTGGCATTCAAGCCAGACATGTTATATCTCACTATTTTAGAGGGAGACTCGCTATTTTCCATTATAAATTTTTGGTAAATGAGCCTGAAATAGGGATTTTTAACAGAATCTCACTATAAAATTATTTATTTTCCTCTTTGAGCCCTATAAAAATTAAAATCTCACTATTTTTGCTCAGAGATCTCACTATTGTACAATTCATCAGCTTAACATGATCGATTCAAGCAGCCAACCCTTTTCCATAGGATAACAAAACTTTTCAACAGACATGGTCATAAAGGGGTGAACCTACACCCCAACTAACTTCAATTCGGGCCGGACCTACACCTCAACTAACTTCAATTCGGGCCGGACCTACACCCCAACTAACTTCAATACTGCTTGCATTACTTGTACTTTCATATTGGCTGATCTCACTAAATAGTTTTCATCCATCTATTTTACTGCTGAAAATCATTCATGGGTTGAAAACGTAGAAATTCTGAGATTAATCTTCCACTGAATTGATCTTCCTCAAAAGATTCAGACATTAAGAAAATGTTGGTAGAGAATGGATTACAACTAAACACTCAAAATATGGAGTTTCCTCCATGCATTTAATTAAATGAATAAGAAGCTTAACCAAGTTTGATCTAATGGATGTGTGGGTTTATCCTCGGGGCCCATGGAATGAAACTTTTATGATTTTAACAGCTTCAAATGCTTTTTTCCACAGGAGAGAATTATTGCTTGGGTGGATCATCCAATATGTGGGTGTTTTGATGGTAATTCACTCTGTGTGATGTATATGTCAAAATAAGATTGATCGGTGCCACAGACACACAGAATGGGAGTACCAGGATCATGTCAGTGTCTCCTGCACACTCACCCAGAGAACAGTGGTCTAATACAGTAAAATCCTGTTAAATGAATACCCACTTTGCTCATGAACATTATTCAGTTTATAGAAGTGTATTCAATTAACAGGTGATTGCTTGCTCTGATATTGCATTTTGTTTTTGTTCAAATCAACTTGCCCCGCCCCATAGGGAGGAGGGTGGGGGAAAATGCTCCAATTTTTTTTTTAATCTTCTCATGAACCAGTTGGTACAATGACTTGATATTTGGTATGGAGCTTCTTTTTGGGGTGTAGAATCAAGTTTGTTCAAACAAAGTTCATGGATCAATATTTGTCTTTGTAATGGGAGGGGCAAGAGTTATGGCACAGCCCAAAATTTCTGTTCTCTGAATCGATGATCCGATTTTAAATTTGGTATGTGATATCATTGAGTCATAAGTACTTGATTTATGCAAAAAAAAATTTCTGTTTCCCCAGGGGCTAAAAATCAAAATATTTCAAATGTCAGTATATACCAAACTGCACAGAACTGTTATTTGGTTTGAAGCATCCTTAGGATAAGTAGATTGTAATGGTGAAGAAAAGTTGCTACTGGTTGTGTCAGGGTGTTCTGTGGGAGGGGGGGGGGTGTAGGAGGGCACTGAAGAAATGCTAAGTCAGCATATTTGCAAAAATTAAAAAGACTTTCTTTTCCAGAACCAGTGATCAGAATCTTTTGATATTTGGTATACAGCATCCGGGAGGGGGGGGGGGGGGGCGGGGGAGGGGGGCGTGGGGTCAGGTACAAATTTGTCAAAATTAAGCTTCTTGGTTCTTATTTGGGCTCAATACTGCACCCCCCCCCCCCCCAATGATGTTGTACAAAATTTTATAATAGGTTTACAACACATAATACAGGTTGGGATTGATAGTGGGCTTGGTCCGATATTTTGGGGCAGAGTTATGGCCCTTTTCTGACTTAGAAGATATGTTGCTATTGGTTTCAAGATGGTAACTTGAATTATAGATGTCCAATTTCAATCAAATTTGGAATATAGCCCACCGTAGACAATATACCAGGCAGGTTTGGTTTGAGGGTGGTGTGATAATATTTGTCTGAATTATGGCCCCTTTTTGGCCTTTGCTAACCACTAAATATAGTTTATCATGAAACGGGGTCATTCGTGTCCCTTGGGCACATTTGGTGATCTGCTGTATTGGTGCTGTGGTTTGATGGAGTTCATGATATTTATTATTTCAATATCAACAAAGATAAATAACTAGAAACTCGTGATTGGCAGTGGAGGGGCTGGGTGGCGGGGCATAGCCACCCTTGGCGTTTCACTTGTTTTCAAATAAAGTCCTTGGGGTAAAATTTGGGCTCCCTAAGCCCTAATTTCAACTCGGTGCAAAAGAGGAATATTCTTTAAAATTTTCTTGAGAACCACCATTCAGAATGTTTTGATACTTGGTATTAAACATCCTATTCGGGCTCAGATTTAAGTTTGTTCAAATTATGTTCCTGGATTCATATTTGGGCTCCCTATGGGAGTCCCAGGTTTTAACTTAGTGTAATGACAAATGATCTTTAAAAAATCTCCTTTTTCAGATCCACCATTCAGAATCTATTGATGTTTGGTATACAGCATCCAGGGACTGGAGGGGAAGGGGTCAGATTCAAGTCCCAAGGTTGATATGTGGACTCCCTAGTTTTGCATTTCGGAAAATCTGGGCATTATTTCTGTGGTTGCATCTCAATACTAGAAAAAAATCAACTGTCATGGACAACAAAGTTGTAAATAATTCTAAATAACTTCATTCCTCTGTAGTGTTAATTCGCCACAGATGCTAATTAAAAGCTTTCTGGAACAGCTTTATAATAATTTAGTCAGGTGGGTGACTCAGGCCCCGTGGGGCCTCTTGTTTTATAAGAATTTAGTTTGTTCCAATTTTTGGAGAGTGCACTTGTGCTCTCTCCAAAAAGTAAAAACAAAACAATTATTGATGAATAAATTAAGATGATCATAAATACTCAAGCACTATATCAGTTAAGTGTTAGTACCTGATTGATGAAATTTTTGCCATGTGAGTGCTTCAGGCTTAGTGGAGCAATATTTGCCTTTGTAATGGGAGGGGCAAGATTTTTGGCCTCGTTCAAAATTTTGATTTTCTGAACCGATGGTCCGATTTGAACCAAATTTGGTATGTGGTATTATTGGGTCATAAGTACTTGAATCATGCAAAAACAATTCCTGTGTCCCTGCGGGAACCCCAGAATCTAAAAATAGAAACATTTTCAAACACCTATATTGCCCAAACCACACAGAACAGAGAATTGTTATTTGGTATGAAGCATCCTTTGGACCAGTAAAATTGAATGGTTAAAAAATTGCATGGGTTATGTCAGGGTGTTCTGTATGGGAGGGGGGGGGGGGTGGTGGCGGTATAAACAAAAATGCTGAGTCAGCATATTTGCAAAAATGAAAAAAAAGCATTACTCCAGAACCAATGGTGAGCATCTTTTGATATTTGGTATACAGCATCCATGAGTGTGTGTGTGTGGGGGGGGGGGGGGGGGGGGGAGGGGCAAGATGCAAGTATGTTAAAATGAATCGCCTTGGTTCATATTTAGAATCTTCTAATTGTTGGCATACATCATTGTTATGAGTGTCACATTCAATATTGTTCAAACCAAGTCCCTATGTTAATATTTAGCCCAAATTTTCAACTTAGTGCAATATGGGGGATAATTTTTATGTGTACCCATACCATGTATGGTACACATAATGCCGGCATCCGGGCTGGCCCTCCGTCGTTTGTCCATCCTTTGTCTGCCCGTCTGTCCGCCCTACGTCCGTATCTATTTCTTTGACATTCGATAACTTGAAAACTATTTCTTAGATTGTCATGATACTTTATATTTGTGTTCAGGTTACTAATGCGCCGAGCTGTATAGTTTTTGGTGTAAATCTGATTATTCAATACTGAGATATTAACCCTTTACCCAACCAATTAAGCATCATTCCAATCCATTTCTTTGGCATGCGATAACTAAAAAATATTAATCCTATTGTCATGTTACTTGACAGATATGTTCAGGTAACTGATGTGCCGAGCTGTGTGGGTTTTGGTGTAAATCTGTCGATTCGATCCTGAGATACTAACCCTTTATCCATCAAATTAAGCATTACTCCAATCTATTCCTTCGGCATGCGGTAACCTAAAAAATATTGATTAGGTTGCCTTGTTACTTCATATGTGTGGTCAGGTTTCTGATGTGCCGAGCTGTATAGATTTTGATGTAAATCTGGTAGTTTGATCCTGAGATTTTAACCCTTTATCTATCAAATTGTGCATTTTTCCAATCTATTTCTTTGACATGCGATAACTCAAAGATTATCAATCTGATTGTCTTGTTACTTCATACAGATGTTCAGGTTACTGATTTGCTGAGCTGTATAGTGTTTTATATAAATCAAATCATTTGATCCCGAGGTATTAACCCTTGATCCACTTAATGAATAAAAAATTTTCAATCTATTTCTTTGACATGCAATACCTCAAATAATATTAATCAGAGTGTATTGTTACTTTAAACTTCTGTTTTGGTTACTGATGTGCTGAGCTGTATAGTTTTGGGTGTAAATCTGTTATTTTGATCCTCTGATATCAACCCTTTATCCATCAAATTAAGAATTACTCCATTCAGTTTCTTTGGAATGCGATAACTCAAAAATATTGATCAAAGTTTTTATGTGTACCCATACCATGTATGGTACACATAATGTCGGCATCCGGGATGGCCTTCTGTCGTTCGTCCATCCTTTGTCTGTCCATCTGTCTGTCCGTCCGGCGTCCGTATCCATTTCTTTGGCATTCGATAACTTGAAAAATATTGCTTGGATTGTCATGTTACTTTATATTTGTGTTCAGGTTACTGATGTGCCGAGCTGTATAGTTTTTGGTGTAAATCTGACAATTTGATCCTGAGATATTAACACGTTAATCTTCATTATTCTTCAAATTGAGAATTCTTCCAATCCCTTTGGCATGAGATAACTCAAAAATATCAATCCAATTGTCATGTTACTTTATATATATCTTCAGGTTACTGATGTGCCGCGCTGTATAATTTTGGTGTAAATCTGATAATTTGATCCTGGGATATTAACCCTTTATTCCTCAAATTGAAAATTCCTCCAAAAATTGATCCTGAGATAATAACAGCTTTCTACTAGTCGCGCGTATGGGTACACATCTGACGATTTAATCGGCCTATTTTTTAAAATCTTCTTCTTCAGATCCACCAGTCGAAAGGTTTTTATATCTGGTATACAACATCTCTAGGGGGATCAGATTCAAGTTTGTTCAAATCGAGTGTCTGGGCTAATGTTTGGGCTCCCTGTGGAAACCTGAATTGTAACTTAGTGCAATATGAGGGAATTTCTTCAAAAATCTTCTTCTTCAGATTCACCAGTTAGAATTCTTTCATATTTTGCTTACAGTTTTCTCGGGGAGGCAAATTCAGGTTTTTTCAAATTGGGTTTCTTGGGTTAATATTTGGGTTCCCTATGGTAGCCCAAATTTTAACTTAATGCCATATGAGGAAATTTCTTTGAAAATTTAAGAAACTTCCTTTTCCAGATACACCAGTCAGAATGCTTTCATCTTTGCTACACAACATCGCTAGAGGGGTCAGATTCAACTTTGTTCAAATCGTGTGCTTGGGTTAACCCTTAAGTCCTCAGATTAATTTTAAAGTATTTTTGGCCTTTTTCTGCTTACATAGTTATTGATGACTTGGCAGTGGTTCTACATCACTGCTGGCTGCCAATACAGGCAGCCAGCAGTGATGTAGAACCACTGCCAGGGAAAATTCAGTCTACACACAAGAGTAATAAAAAAGATTACACAAGGGAGAACCTGCTTCATTGCAATATAAAAGTGCCGGTTTGGGGCTATATGGGGGCTTAAGGGTTAATGTTTGGGTTCCCTATGGGAGCCCAAATTTTAACTTGGTGCAATATGAGGAATTTTTTTCAAAAATCTTCTTCTTCAGATCCACTAGTCGGAATGCATTCATATTGGAACTGGCCAGGTAGCTGAAGAATTAGAAAATTTTTATTAAGTATGCTCTAGAGGTGTGAAACTAAGGTTAATCCATATAGGTTGTATCAAGGGGTTCCATAGGGGAGTTCCACTTTTTACATTATGATCATCTGAAGAAAGGGCATGAGGCTTGGACTATTCCAGTCACTCCTGTGGGGCTCAAAGATTGGCAATGGATCCTGTGGAGATTGATTGCTTAATGTAGATTCATTCTTAGACTCTGTTTATATTGAGTTCTGTTCAAGGTGAGCGCAGCGGGCCCCGTAGGGCCTCTTGTTTTTAAACTCTGCCAATCTGTACTTTTAAAACAAATCTGCTTTTGTTCAAAACCTAATAACTCAGATTCTTTTGATTGTGTCGATATTTTATTAGTATTGCTATTCTGTTGATTCTTCACGCCATAAATTTATTTTGGATTTTCCTACATGAACCTGTATGAATTTTTTTTAATCCCTGTTTCTCTAAAATATCAGACAGTAAATTCTGCTTCTCTAGTTGAATGTTCACTTCAGTATTAAATTCACCTGTCTTCGGGATTTTTGACCAACATGAAATTAAGAGGATTTTTTTTTCTCAGCAATAAAGTGTTATCGACAAGTCAGTAGTATTTGATTTTTGTTCACTTTTATAACTATACAATTCTTATGCCAAGTTTGCTGATTAACTAATTCCAACTTTTTCATATTATATGGACAAAATGCAATTGGACTTTTAGAAAATATTTCTTCCATCAATTACATTTCAGCCACAATTCAAAATAGACAATGTTTTTGTAACTTAACATTATCTACAACTTTGACTTTGACTCATTTCTGATAAATTTTAAGTTCAATTTTGAGCTATTTCAGACCTTTGGAAGATGTTTGGCCATACTGAATTTTTAAATTAAAAAACAAATTGTTTCTGTTCAGAAACTTTTAACTGACAAGTCAGAATCAAATGATTTGATTTGTTTCTTGGTTTTGGCTGACCTTGGCTTTATACTTGTGGTGAGGTCCTGGTATAGCCATAGATGTTGGATTTGATTTTTGAATTCAGAGAAAATAATATCGAAGAAAGTTATTTCTACAGATTTGAGTGAAGCCTCTTTCTTAAAATGTGGACATGTGAATTGCTTCTGGGTGTGGAGATGGCAGATGATAATTCCACCGAATTGTCTTGCTCCTTTCAGTAATTGATATGAACTTGGGAATTCAGATCATTTTTTATGTAATAGATCTAGGGTGGGAATCTTGATTTGTACCGTGATGAAGAATCATTCTCTGGTGGGAAAGCCTTATATGAAAATACATTTCTTTTCTTATCTAATCTTTTTTAAAAGCACTAAAATTCTGTTGAAAAGATAGTCTGAAACAATCCTTCTCCATAACAGCTTGAGAGCAAGAAGCCACTATCATGGCTCTTATGAAGAGTGCAGAAAGCCACATTAGTGGCTTTACACTGTATGCATTAACTTGGTGTTTTCTCAGCAGTAGAAAAAAGTTTGTTGCAATTTATTGGAGAGGATGCACATGCGCTCTCCAATAAATTGTAACAAAATAATTATTTAAAAAGGCATCTTATTGAACTATTGTTCCCACTGCTGGTAGCATAGAATCTTTGGAAAAAAATGTTCATGTTCCAAATCACCTGTGAAAAATAATTTATCACTCTACCAGTTAAACAAATAAGTAACACAGTCCATTGGGGCCATTAAAATTGAATAGCCATGTTTTATTCATTTTGTGGATCAAGGGTTAATACCTCGGGATCAAATGATCAGATTTATATAAAACACTATACAGCTCAGCAAATCAGTAACCTGAACATCTGTATGAAATAACAAGACAATCAGATTGATAATCTTTGAGTTATCGCATGTCAAAGAAATAGATTGGAAAAATGCACAATTTGATAGATAAAGGGTTAAAATCTCAGGATCAAACTACCAGATTTACTCCAAAACCTATACAGCTCGGCACATCGGACACCTGACCACACATATGAAGTAACAAGGCAACCTAATCAATATTTCTTAGGTTACCGCATGCCGAAGGAATAGATTGGAGTAATGCTTAATTTGATGGATAAAGGGTTAGTATCTCAAGATCGAATCGACAGATTTACACCAAAAACTATACAGCTCGGTACATTAGTTACCTGAACATATCTGTCAAGTAACATGACAATAGGATTGATATTTTTTTAGTTATCGCATGCCAAAGAAATGGATTGGAATGATTCTTAATTGGTTGGGTAAAGGCTTAATATCTCAGTATTGAATAACCAGATTTACACCAAGAACTATACAGCTCGGCGCATTAGTCACCTGAACACAAAAATAAAGTATCATGACAATCTAAGCAATAGTTTTCAAGTTATCGAATGCCAAAGAAATAGATACGGACGCCGGACGGACGGACGGACGGACGGACGGACGGACGGACGGACGGACGGACGGACGGACAGACGGGCAGACAAAGGATGGACGAACGACGGAGGGCCACCCCGGATGCCGGCATTATGTGTACCATACATGGTATGGGTACACATAAAAATTATCCCCCATATTGCACTAAGTTGAAAATTTGGGCTAAATATTAACATAGGGACTTGGTTTGATCAATCTTGAATGTGACACTCATAACAATGATGTATGCCAACAATTAAAAGATTCTAACTGGTGGATCTGAAGAAGATTTCTGAAGATTATACCCCATATTGCTCTAAGTTTAAAATTTGAACTCCTGTATTGAGCAATATCAAAAGATGCTCACCATTGGTTCTGGAGTAATGCTCTTTTTTTCATTTTTGCAAATATGCTGACTCAGCAGTTTTTTTATGCCGCCACCACCCCCCCCCCCCCCCCCCCACCCTCATACAGGACACCCTGACAAAACCCACGCAATTTTTTTACCATTCAATTTTACTGGTCCAAAGGATGCTTCATACCAAATAGCAATTCTCTGTTCTGTGTGGTTTGGGCAATATAGGTGTTTGAAAATGTTTCTATTTTTAGATCCTGGGGTTCCCGCAGGGACACAGGAATTTTTTGCATGATTCAAGTACTTATGGCCCAATAATACCGCATACCAAATTTGGTTCAAATCGGACCATCGGTTCAGAAAATCAAAATTTTGAACGAGGCCAAAAATCTTGCCCCTCCCATTACAAAGGCAAATATTGCTCCACTAAGCCTGAAGCACTCACATGGCAAAAATTTCATCAATCAGGTACTAACACTTAACTGATATAGTGCTTGAGTATTTATGATCATCTTAATTTATTCATCAATAATTGTGTTGTTTTAACTTATTGGAGAGAGCACAAGTGCACTCTCCAAAAATTGGAACAAACTAAATTCTTATAAAACAAGAGGCCCCACGGGGCCTGAGTCACCCACCTGACTAAATTATTATAAAGCTGTTTCAGAAAGGATTTAATTAGCAGCTATGGCGAGTTAACACAACAGAGGAATGAAGTTATTTATAATTATTTACAACTTCGTTGTCCATGACAGTTGATTTTTTTCTGGTATTGAGATGTAACCACAGAAATAATGCCCAGATTCTCCCTAATGCAAAACTAGGGAGTCGACATATCAACCTAGGGACTTGAATCGGACCCCTTCCCCTCCAGGCCCTGGATGCTGTCTACCAAACATCAATAGATTCTGAATGGTGGATCTGAAAAAGGAGATTTTTTAAAGATCATTTGTCATTACACTAAGTTAAAACCTGGGACTCCCATAGGGAGCCCAAATATGAATCCAGGAACATAATTTGAACAAACTTGAATCTGAGCCCGAATAGGATGTTTAATACCAAGTATCAAAACATTCTGAATGGTGGTTCTCAAGAACATTTTAAAGAATATTCCTCTTTTGCACCGAGTTGAAATTAGGGCTTAGGGAGCCCAAATATTACTCCAAGGACTTTATTTGAAAACAAGTGAAACGCCAAGGGTGGCTATGCCCCGCCACCCCTCCCCCTCCACTGCCAATCACAAGTTTCTAGTTATTTAAAAAATTCTCATGTTCCAAATCACCTGTGAAAAATAATTTATCACTCTACCAGTTAAACAAATAAGTAACACAGTCCATTGGGACCATTAAAATTGAATAACCACTGTATCAGTAATAATTATTTTAAAAAATGGTGTATTCAATTAACAGGGATTTGATTTGATATAATAGATTAAGCGACTGTATTGGATGTACAGAGGTCAATAGGTCTATAAGGGGGCGCGGTGGCTCAGTTGGTAGAGGTGCAGGCTGCAAGCCGAGAGGTCCTCGGCTCGAATCCCACCTGCGGCAACCGCGTTGTGTCCTTGGGCAAGACACTTCACCCCCATTGCCCACATGGGGGCACGGTGACGCTGCACGTCGATGGTACACCTGTCTTCAACCAATGCTAACTGCTTGTGTGGAGTTAGTATGTTGGGGAGCTGACAGTTGCTCGCCGTTGCTCCGTGGTTCTCTCAGGGTACTCCGGCTTCCTCCACCCGTAAAACTGTCGTGGTCATGATTATCCATTGTGCAGAAGTATGTGACCTTAAACACCAATAAATAAATAAATAAATAAATAAATAAATAAGTCTATAAACAAGGAGCATTCAGTGATTTTCAGGGTAATTTCCTGACATATTGAGAGACTTTTTATTCAATAACAGGAGTTTATACCCTATAAGCAATTAACTGGTCAAATTTGTCTGGAAGGTATGAGAAATGGTTTTGTGTTTGAATGTGGTATTACAGTAAGATGATTATTCAATTAATAGATTTCTAATTAAGTGGGCTCCACTGTAGTACACAAATTCCTAGTACAAACAAAAGCTTTCAAACCATTTGCTGTTCTATTTCTAAAATAATTTTCACAATAATCCATGACAGTTTAACAAGGAATAAACTTGTTAAATGATTTTAAATGAATGAACTTTAAAGGGATTTTAACCCTTGAACCCTTGTGGTATCTTCCATGCCAGTTCAATGGAAGCAATTGGAAGAGTCCATATCTATTATTCGGGTGCAGACCAATTAATATTTTCAGCGTGCAGCCTTGGGGCTGCATGTTGAAAATATTGATTGGACCACACTACCCTTTAACTTAGCAGCCATCATACACTAATGAAAGTATGACGTATCATGTTCCTGGGCCGGAAAAGCGGCCTCTCGGGCTCAAAGGGTTAAACACTGTAAAGAGAAATTTTCCAGTCAGTAATGCCGTTCATCTCAACCTGTGTTTCAATTTAATGAAAAAAACTATTTATCTTAGAACTTGTTAAGACACTAAGACAAAATTTAGGACTTACTCAAAAGTAAAAACTTCAATTTAGTTATAGAGAATAGTAATCTTTCATCAAATATTACTTTAAAAGAATCTAAAGGAACCAAAGAATATTTCCTACTAAATCTTGAAACAAATCTCTCAATCATTAATACATGAACAAATTGGGAATCCAAAAGAGAATGCGAAAAATGTCCTCATGTCAGCCTTGGGGCTGCACGTTGAAAATGTTAATTGGTGTATCCCACACATTCACTGACATAGCAGCCATCATACTTAATGAACTTCTAACGCATTATGTTCCTGAGCCGGAAAAGCGGCCTCTCGGGCTCAAATGGTTACATTTCAGTTTTCATTCGTTCTAAGTATCCCACCAGAATCTTAAGTTCACTGGCATCTGCGTTGGTCCCAAATTACCATGGAGTATTGTTTATTGGGTAACGAGGATTATTTTGTTTTTAAATGAGTCATCGGGAACGTGGTGGCTCAGTGGTTAAGACACTGGACTTCAAACCGAAAGGTCCACGGTTCGATCCCCACCAGGGGAAACTGCGTTATGTCCTTGGGTAGGCACTTAATCTCGATTGTCCACGTGGGGGGCACGATGGCGCTGTGTACTAAAGCGAACTGCACGTCGATGGTGCACTTGTTTCAGTCAATGCTGACCCTGCTTGTGTGGAGTTAGTACGTTTGGGAGTTTCAAAGTTGCTCGCCGCTACTCGGTGGTTCTCTGGGTACTCTGGCTTCCTCCACTCGTAAAACTACCCGACACGAGGTGACCCTGGTTATCGAAGGTGTCGTTAAAACCCCAATAAAACAAAAATAGAAAAATCATTATTCAAATTGAAGTCAGAATATGTTTATAACTATGATCAAAGGGAAATTTAAACATCTCAGCAATATTCTCATCCACAGTGGAAAATATCATTTGATCTCTTCGACTTTTTGATTTCATTACAATGAATCATACTGAACCTTAACATTTTGGTAATTCGATTATAGATACCTTATTGGACTTGAACTTTGGTATTAGTTTCGAAATTGGAAAAACAACAGTTGAAAAACAATATTCAATTTGTCACGCGAAATGAAGTATTTTTTGTTTTCTTTTATTCTTTCTCAGTCTTGAGTCAATATTTTCACGTCTGGGCAAACATTTCCAAAAAGCTTTGATGAGCAGTTTTCGTTTCTGGAATTTTGTTTTCTTCTCCTCTTAGTAAATTGGAGTATTTACAGTTGTGACATCAATAATTGAACGTCGAGAATTATTATTCCAACGAAGAGATACAGCTATTAAGAATCTGTATTTTCCTCCAAGGTAGTATAAGCTGTTGTTTTGCACAAACTAAACCAGAGGTTACTTTACAGTTCCCTAGAGCTTTTCGCTTCACATTTTGGAGAACGTGACTATCGGTGTTCAGCAAAACTTGATTTGGTCACTTCGTAGTCACCAGATTCTACGTTAAGAAAATTCAGATTTTATTTATGTATTTGCTGCGAGAAGGAGCTCTGTATGTGGCACTGTCGGTCGTTCGGCCTGCCTGCGTGCGTGTTGCCTGCTTGCCCCTGTCCAACGCAGTTGTTATTAGGAGTATTTGTGTCAGAGTTATTTCTTTCTTCTTATCATCCGTAGCAGCTAAGGTGCAATCATTTTTTTTACTTTTTCCTTAACCACATGTATAGTTAACAATCTCTTGTTGGAACACGATCTACAAGTTTGTTATAACAATAGGCCACTAGCGATGGTTTGAAAAAAGGTAACAAAAATAGTTTTAGTTAATAGAGACCCTTCGTGAGAAGTGGAGCAATGCTTGTTTACTCTGGTGAACGTGTTCTGCTTTACTGGTAAAATAGGTCTCGGTAATCAAAAACAGTTGTAGAGGGAAGACTATTTGCTTCAAGTGTGGTCAAGAATATTAAGGCTCCTGTACTAATACTATTAAATATAGCAATTGCCAGGGCAGCTATGTAGCTGTGTCATGGGATTGTTTTGTTTGGAAGAAAGAGAGGCAAATACAAAAAAAAAAAAATCAAATGTAAAAAGCGAGTAAGGGTCATGGTGGGCCGCGAAATCGTAGCATACATGCCTGGTGTGAATAGACCATCACTATCATACGCTGCAAAATCATAGATTGTTTACGACGTTCTTGCAAATATCATAATATTCGGCTCGTTGTCACGTGACTACGAGACATACAGTAAAATATTACCCAGAAAAACTACAGTAGATTCACAGGGAAACGACACACATAAGTTCTGAATATATAATAATGTTTATTGGCAAAGCTTCTGGAAATAAATGCATGCAGTGCCAAAAGGTATGTGGGTGTCTTCCATAACAAAGTCCTTTTGTCCTACGTTTCAATCTTTGCCAGAGAAGGTTTATTCATACTCATCACCCAACAGTGAATACATTGAAAATGTGCCATGTCTGATAAGGATATCGTTAATATATGTATCATATATTATCATAAAAAGCAAACAGAATGTAAAACTGCGCGGTGTCAATTTGTTTATTAAAAGCCCATAGTATTCGTGCTTATGGTACACACGTTACATTGTAGAATAGCCTTATATGACTGTAGATTTACATCCCCAACTGTACACCTCTACTTACATCAAAGCGTTCTTTTTTCGTAGTGGTAAGGGGTTGGGTTCGCGAGAAAAAAAATCTTATGGGCCCATCCGTAGGGGCATTCATCTATTTGTCCTCCCCTCGACCATCCGCCCACTCATTCGTCCATCCTCTCGTACAAAGCGACGCAGTGTAATTGCCTGTCTGCAGAAGTCTGTCTTTTTGTCTGTCTCTCTGACTAATATGTCTTGTCTACTATTTTGTCCCGTGGAAGCCCTTAATTGTAGGAATAGCAAATAAGGAGAGGAAATACGAATGTTCTAATGAGATTTTCAAAAAGCATCTGTTCTAAAGCGAGTGTGTGAATTTAATATTTCTGATGCGTTGGGACACAAGAAAATTGCTATCGCTAACAGCCCGACTGAAACGTAATATAAAGTGAATACTTCTTAATGTATTTTTAGCTTTTATCTTTGTTTTGAGCGTTTTTAAAATAATTATTTCAAGACGATGTGTGTTCGGGAAATGGTATGGCTTCCTTATACCTTTTAAGACAAATCCTTTCATTTACCAAACACATTTCTTTTTACTGAACGACATAAGACACGAAAGAAAAATACAAGAAGCAAAAAATGTTAGCTAAATGATACTACTCCTAGGTTTCTGTAACTTATTACGTTAATTATTTACCAATGTGCAGACTATATGTAATAAAATCAACTAATCCACATTTATTTTCGTAAGGTCAAAATATGTTTCGTCGCCCTTATTAAAGGAAGCATGTTGATCATATTCAGAGGACTTACAGGCAATATTCGAAGGAATAAAACTATTTTATATTCTTATTCGAGTACAAGTGATATTAGTATTCAACACATTGTACTTTCCTAAAGCTCACATCAGTTTTAACAGCAAAATTTGGTACACGGAATGTTCTTGATTACGTTTAACCTCTCTGTTAAAATATGTGATAATTGGAAGCTAACATCTTTATTTACCTCTTTATATGGTCGTTAAATAGTGTCAATAAGTTATATGATACACGTTTGGAAAGAGCCCCACAAGCCCTTTCCGAAAGCATATTAAGCAATTACATACCATAAACCGTGGGGGTACGGTGGCGTTGTGTACTAAGGCGTACTGCACGTCGATGGTGCACTTGTCTTCAACCAGTGCTAACCCTGCTTATGAGAAGTTAGTATTTTGAGGAGCTGACAGTTGCTCGCCATTGCTCAGTGGTTCTCTCCGGGTACTCCCTCTTCCTCCACCCGTAAAACTGTCGAGGTCATATATGTGACTTTAAACACCAATAAATAAATACATATACCATCAACCAGTAGAATCAACTCTTGACTATTCAAGTGTAGTTTGTGCATTTGAAATTCGAAAAACGGTCTTATTCAGCACGCAGTTTCATTATTTACACTCTTCGTGAAGTCCAGATTTGTATTATTGGATAACATTGTTTTGGATGTTATTAAAACCATGAAAATTTGTTTAAATACAAAAACCACAGTAGGTTACCCGAGTGTGAGATATACCCATTCCACCCCAACACCACTTGTAGATAACTTTTCTCCACCACACCCCACATGGAGGTCATCGAAATCATAATACTGCTCGTGTGGTGGAAACTTATTGTTCTGCAGATTCACGGCTGGTAATCAAGTTACTCATGAAAAAATGTCATGCAAAGAAAGTAGTTTCGGGAACTTGCAGTCATGTTTTTGGATTTATTTCCTCGCCTCGATAGGTGAGTGCTCTCAATAAAGTCACTTTTAGAGGGTCTCTCATTGTTTCCCATCATCCCAACTAGACAAGTTGGATGTGAACGTGAACCTTGAATATTTCCATACCTTTTTGGCTTTAAATGCCTTGGCAATCAGAAGATTTCGATGTTGGCGTGATTGAAATTTACAATTTTTTCTCTCGAACATGTCAAATGTTTTGTCAGTTTCCAAGTACATTACGGCATGTTTCACGAACGACCTCTTATGATGTTGGGTGTGGCCGTCACGGAAATGAAACTATTCGAACCTATCTTGACCCTTCCAATGGTGTTATGTGTCTTTACTTTGAGGATTCCATGTCCCACCTTCGGTCGTCCGTAATTGGGATTGTCACGTGAAAATGGATGACTGCATTGAAATGTTTGTTTTTTTATTGGGCGAGATGTAACAGTTTAAAGTCAAGGTAGATGTATTTCACGAATTTGAACAACCTGTCCATTGCTGTAACACCTCGCCACCACGGGGATCGGTGTTACAGCACGGGACAGGTTGTTCAAATTCATGAAATGCCGAAAGCGCGGTTGATAGTGAACTCACATCCTGTCTTTTGCTGAATCTACAAGATGCATGGACTTGGGTATACTCAGATAAGAGGTATACACGTGGCGTTACTTGAGCACCTCGCCCATTGTTCTATCGGTAATTTCAAGTTCTTTGCATGCCCTGAAAAGACAATAGAGCCAAGGTGTAAGGTCCCTTTCCCTCTGTTTTCACACAAACCATGCTTTCACTCCTAACATGTGTTCTGTCGGAGGGACGATTTTAATATTTCGAAATTTGTATTTAACTTTCTGCAACAAAATACAAATGTTCTTCACCGAAAAAAAAATCGTAAATATCGGCACAGTACTCGACCTTCCACGAAGTCAAGTTGGGTTGTTATAGAACTGAGCATACTCAAGTCCATCCTATGGTAATTTGGTTTGAACGTTCTGGACATTCTGACCGACCTTTACAGTCGTGGGTGGTCAAGGTTGCCATGCAGGATTGGTAACTGCATCGAAACGTGCATGGGCCGGAAAGGCTCGCGCTTTTTTGACAACTGGTTTCGATCTCAGTTTCTTCTGTATGACATCGTGTACTATGAATGCCAACAAACACAGTTTCTGTACTGATTTTTCCTTATTTCAGTTGTTTTGGCTGACGTTTTGGTGTAAAGACAAAGCAAGTGCGAGATTGATTTTAATGTTAGTCTGATGACTAAAACATTTCGGTTCTCACGTTAATGTTCGTTTTCTATTCTCACCACGGAAGAAAATGATTAAATTTGTGATTTGCTTTCTTAGACGTACCCCAAATTGGCACACAGAAACTATTCTAATTTTTTTTACAATACCAGAGAACAACACCCACATCCAACATCCAAGAATGCTAGAAGTTATTTCTTGTATTATTATATTTCTGCACGATCGACTGTAAAACATGCTGTTCATTATGGAGTATCTACTGTAGTTATCTCTCTGCTCTGTTTCTGTTTTGGTTGTCGGTTTGAGTATTATGAACAAGATCCAGACCATTCCTGATTGTTTTCAGTAATACACTAAATGATAAAACATGGGCATTGCCCGATTACTGCGCCCCTTCCTTTGTATTTGATTTTGACAATACCAAAACAAGTATCGTCTTCCTAGTGAGCTAGAAATTGGAGTCAACGGTGTGCGTGGATCCCTCTTCGCATTCCACAAATAAATGTCGAAGTCTCAGCGATGTGCGTAGAGGCTTCTTCGCATTTCACAATTAACTAAGTCTCAATGCTCACTGCGACCCTCCACACCTCTTGATCTCAGACATAAACGCAGAGAACATATTCGATTTTATCAGTCTTACCAAAATACTTGAAATCCCTCCTACATTCTCTTGTGTGCTAGAAGGACACCATCCCTTTTTAAATGACACGAGATCTAGTGACGACGATGGGCGCGGTGGAGTTGGTCTGTTCATAAAAGTGATATCTTCAGCGTGTGTCAGAATTTCTGCATTTTCATATCACATGCCTTTAATTCTGTATTCGTTGAATTAAAGTTTAAACATTTCTCGTGAATAACTGGTATGATTTACAGATGAAATACAGCACCGAAAGCAGATTTTGATCTATTTCAGTCCAAACTGAATTACGTGTAAAAGATATAATCAAAAAGGAATAGAAAACCTCCACAATTATGGGCTATTTCAGCATTGTCCATTTAAAAGTAGAATCTCATCCCAAAACAGACTTATTTATTGACCAGATGTTCTGTGAGGGTATGGTATGTGTTATTACCACACCAACCAGAGTGCCAGATCGATCCGCTACTCTCATTACTCACATTTTTCCAGAAATGTTTGTAAGCCTAATTGTTTCAAATCTGATATAATCCTTATTGACGTGCCCGACCACTTTCGCATATTTTATATTGAATTATTAAATCAAAAACCCGAAAATTTGAAACCGATTCTTTCCGGAAAAAATAAATTCTTCAAGTATTGAACAAATCAAGTCGCTATTGTCTCATTGTGACTTTTCCACAGTTGTGGAATCAAACAGTCCCAATACAGCTTACGAACATTTCCTCAATATTTACTTGAATGCTTTTGAAACAGCTTTACCACTGAAAAGCCTCAAGCCAAATAATAAATCCATAACACAACAGCGATGGATGACAAAGGGACTTTTAATGTCAACCAACAGTAAGAATAAATTCTTCAGCAAGAAGTTTAGAACTCCAACCAAAGTCAATGTTAGAAAATACAGAAAGTACTCTCGGCTGTTTAACATAATTAAAAAACAAACCAAAGCTACGTTGTATGAAAAAGTCCTCTCCGAAAATAAGTTTCATATATGAAAAAATATGGCAACTACTAAATAACGCATTAAATGAGAACAAAAGTAAGGGTGCTATGCCCCAATTCTTCATTCATGGGACAAATGTCATTGCGCACAAATTCAATAACTTTACAAACATAGGAAATCAAACTTCTAAGCTTACCCCCAAATCTCAGAAGACCTTTGCCGAGTTCCCGCCTGCTAGTTTACAGGAAAACGTATTTATCACACCTACGTCGCATTTGAAAAAACAGATATCGTATATTTAATGAAATCCAAATTAAGCAAAAACTGTGAAAATGTTTCAACCAACGCCCTTAAACATATAAAAAATTTAATTGTTTTCCTTCTCGAATATGTTATGAATAACTCATTCAGCAGGGAATAGTTCAGGACGAAAATTGCCAAGAAAACACCCGTCTTCAAATCAGGTGATAAAAAGAATTTTATAAACCATATCAGTATTTTGTATGTTTTTCTAAAGTTCTAAAGAAACTTGTGCTTATAAGATGCATGAAGGGTTTTTAATTAATTTGATGTCTTTTTTCCCACCAAAACGGCATTAGAAAACATCCTAGTACATTACATCCAGTTATGAAATTGCTAAAATAGATAGCCACAGAAAACTCACTAAAGACAGTACCCTAACCGTGTTCTTGGATTTATCAAATGCCTTTGATACTATAAGCCATCAGATACTATTTGAAAAAACTACAACATTATGGTATAAGAGGTAACGCTTATAACTGGTTCCAACGCTACCTTCACAGCAGGCCTCATTTTGTCTCCTTCGGCAGGAATAAATCTAATCTGTCTGAAATAACATGAGGTGTACCACAGGATTCGATATTAGAACCTATACTATTTCTTCTTTACATGCATGATACAAATAATTCTACAAACATAAACCTCATATCGTTTGCAGATGACACCACAGGATACAAATCTAGGATGAAGATGGACCCGCTGGTCTCAGAATTCAATCGGGAATTACAAAAATATTTGATTGATGCACTGCCGATTACTTAGTTCTGTACCGAAGAAATCAAGTTATGTACTTATCAATCAAACCCAAAAAGAATCTAATTACACTCTGGATAATATATGTATAAATAACAAGGAATATAACAGGCAAAATGAAATATCTGTAAAATTTCTTGGCTTAAATATTGATGAAAATTTATCTTACAATGCACACATATCTCAAATCTATTCGAAAGTTGCTCTTACTAACTTCAGTCTCAATAGAGTGAACAAAATTCTCCCACATAGAGTTATGAAAACCTTATATTTCACTTTGATACAGAATCATTTCATCTGTAAAATTGCAATTCGCGGAGCTTCAGAAGCCTATTACTGACTTTTTAAACTTGAGAATTGGCCAATTCAAATCATTACCAATAAGAAGTATAATGTTCATAGTACTGCCCCACTGCTCAAGGGTGGTATTGTGAGGAGAAAAGAGATTTGAACAACTTTTACGTTTATTTGTTCTTGTTTAATTGGAATAGTGGAATTCTTACTGACATTCTTTGCAAATGTTTTTTTCCACTGTAAATAATCAAACTAATTTAATTATACGGCAAACCAGTTTCTTGCACGGATATAGAAATACAACAAAAACGTTGGAAAATCTACCCGTCTTTACATTCCCTGAATTATGGAACGAATTAAAAGTGGACTTCGGGACAGTTAGCAACACGAAAGAGTTTAAAAAAGGTTAATTTGAAAGTTCATTTCGGTGTACTGTAATAATATCTCTTGCTAAATTCTTGCTGTCCGGATTGTGTGCTGACTAGCATTCTTCCATTCCACGGCATCCCCAGACCTATGTCCCTCAACTTCATGTTGCACCGTACTGTACACGCTAACACCTACATAATATTGCAAAAGTAATTAATTGACAAGGTGTGCTGATAAATCTCGCGTGTGTAGAATACTTATTTTCATTGTAACTTTGCCTGGTACTCTCGTCCCTGCTGTCCTTAAGGTTCGGTACAGCCCTTACATTTGGTAAATTTGCGGTATTCGACCATTCAAATTCTTGCTCTGGCACCTTAGCATATTAAATGTAGTCATCAGGACCGAACCAGAGGAGCTCAGTTGAACAGGTTCCATTCACACACACACACCCTTCGCAAATGCCACAGTCGCTCAATCTTAAAGACGATAATGGAATTTCGCGATGTTGTGCTTAATTTTTCTCCTTTTCAATCTGGACATGTTTTCTTCTCTCTTTCTATACTTTCTTCATCTATATACCTGCTTCTATTTTTTCCCTTAGGGGAAGACCGCCAGTCTGGCTGTGCCTTTCCCTGCTGGTATACATAAGTACACTGGTTGGTTTCAACCCTATTGTTTTGACATCTATATTGTAATTTGTACATTTCGTTTAAACTGTATTTTTTGTTTGTTTCCAAGTGAATAAAATGTATAGCAATACCAATTCACATTTACTGTTTGTGGGCTTCAGTTGGGTGGGTGGGGGTGTTAGATAACACGTGGATGTAAAAGATGGGGCAACCTTTAAGAGCGGGGTGAGTTATCAGTTTCCATCCATAGATTTTGACGCAAGAAAGATAAACTCTGCATCTATGTTCATTCAAATCAGTCAATCATAAAATTAAATTAACGTATGTGCATAATAGTTCCTATTAAGAAGATCGCGGATCCTGGGTTCGAGAGGGGTGCCACATTTCAATTATGGGTCACGGTGTGAGTGACGGTGCAATAGCGGAAGTTATGAGCGAGCTCGAGAGAGAAAATTCCACTCTCGACCTCCTGGTGAAATGTTCGCAAAATGGTAGGTCAGTGTGCCCCCCCCCCCCCTCTTCCGAAGGCTTTGCACATGGCCGCAATGTTCTTAAGACGTCTCATGGGATAATTTGATGTGGTGAACAGTCGCACCTGCAGATGCAACTTGTCAGATGCAACCCTTAACGTGCCTCAAGAAGCTTTCGCACCAATTTAACAAAAGTAAGAATGCAAAACAAGAACCGGGCAACTCTCCTGGGTATACCTCCCCCCCATGGTGTTCCTCCTGTGTTGTGTATGACAGGCAGAGAATGTATTATTAAAAACGACCATAAATCATTTGCAGAACGTGTGGATACCATCTCTTGTTTTGTGCCAGAAAGAGCATGCCACACTGAACATTCATATAAGACTTCATGGAGAACTACACATTTATATTGATTGAATTATGTCCTTGGCCGGACTCTCGGCGAAATATGGAGTATTCTGGGGTGCATGCGTCCATCTGTCCATCCATTCTTCCATCCATTATTCCATCTGTCTGTCTGATTATGTAAATCAACAAATAATAGTGGGATCATCCATGTTTTATTTCGAATTATTCTTGTGCTGGAACTGGTGTGTTAGCTTGGAAATCCAACAGTTTGCGGACTATATGATTTTCGTATCTATGTCTGCATGCACAGCTGGGAGAGCAGATTTTAGTTTCCGGGCTGGGTGAGTGGGTGAGAAAAATTGCACGTAGTGGAGGGTGGGTCTGAAATGTGTGAAATAGTGCAAAATAATCTGTAAAAAGAGAGTCGGTTGCTTTAGGCAATTTTTTTTCCTTTCAGATGAGTAATATGAGCATCAAAGAAAACAATCGTGATAATTTGTTCAACTGCGTAACCTTGCCGGTGGTACTTCGAAGGTTAAACGTTGATGTTTTTTTTAGCTCACCTGACTTAGTCAGGGTGATCTTTCGTAATCATTCTTCGTCGCAGTCGGCTTTCATGATTACTCTTTGTCCACAGTCTGTCCCTTCTTCCATCGAAAGAGTGTTTCAAGTTTTATCCTCCTAAACCGCGCTGCGCGTATTCCAATAATATTCCATGTTATTGGTGGTTGGGGTGGGCCATTTTAATCTTGTTGAAATCAATGTGCTGCCTCCCATTTGGAGGGGTGAGGGAAATTTTCACAAATTGTTAGGGGTGAGGGAAATTTCCACAAATTGTTTTAAGAAAATAATCTCATGATCTGATTTATGGAATAAGATATGTAGTATTCGGCTTCCTTTTCAGGTGTATACCATTCCTTGATCAGGGGAGGTTTGAGGGGCAATATTTCAGTCAGTTATTATGGGAAGAGGCAAGATTTATGGACCCGCCCGGAAATTGTTTTTTCGGAAACGATAGGCCGATTTGAACTAAATGCGATACTCACGCGGTATTATTGGGTCATAAGTACTTAATTCATGCAAAAAAAAAAAAAATTTTCCGCTGCTCCGTGGGAATCCTGGGAGCTAAAACTGGAAAAATTTTCGATAGCCAATATTTCTGAGATTACATAGAACAGAGAATAGTTATTCGGTACGGGATGCAAACAAGTTTCAATTGGTTGTGTCATATGATAATAGGAAAATGCTGAGTCATCACGTTTCAAAATTTAAAAAAAAAAATCTTTTTTTCTCGAAACTCTGGACAGAAATTTTGATATGGTGATATACAACAGCTTTGATATGATCAGATTTGAGCTGTTTGAACCAAGTCACTGGGTTCTTATTTGTGCTACATTTTGGAGTCCGAATTATAACTTAGTGAAATAAGAGGAAATTTCCTTAAAAAACTTCTTCAGATTCACCAATCAAAATCTATTGATTTGATATTTGGTTTACAGCACCCTTCCTTATGCGGGTTAGGTTCAGCGTTATTCAAACCAAGATCAAGTTTCGTATTTTGGGCTTTCCATGGAAGACCAAATTTTACCTTGATGTATTATTCTTGAAAAATCTTTTTCTGATCCACCCGTCAGAATCTTTTGGCAGTGGGTATACAGCATCATTATGGGGGTCAGACTCAAGTTTGTTGAAATTAAGTCACTGGGTTAATACTTGAGCTCCCTATGAGACCCCAAATTCTGACTTGGTGCAATATACGGTATTTTCATCAAGAAAGTTTCTTATTCTGATCCACCATCCAGATTTGTTATCTATTTACTTTTCAGTATCTTTATGTGTTTCAGATTCAACTTTGTTCAAATCAAGTCTCTAGGTTCGCATTTCGACTCCATATGAGAACCTGAATTTTTATTTAGTGCAGTATGGGGAAAATTCTTTAAAAATCTTCTTCAGGTCCACTAGTCATAATCTTTCGGTATTGGGTAGACAACATCTTTATAGGGGGCAGTTTCAAGTTCGTTCAAATGACGTCTCTGGTTCCATGTTTGAGATCCTTATTGAAGCTCAAATCCTAGCTTAAAATAATATAAGAATTTTTTTTCAATCTTCTTCAGATTCACAAGTGACAATTTTTTGTTGTGTGTATACAACATCCTTATGTGACGGGCAGATGATTCAGATTTGTTCGAATCAGGCCCCTTGGTTCATGTTTGCCCAAATTTTAACTTAGTGCAACATGAAGAACATTTTTTAAGAAATTGTACGGGAGTTATTAACCTTTGTTTAATAAAAATATCGTATAATGCTTGTTCATGGCATAACTTGAATAATAGTTCACGAATTTCAATTCTTTAAGGTATATGTCTCTGTAGCAACAATGTTTACGTCAAGTTCGATGCCCAGCGATATCCGGTGCAAATTATGCCCTTTGTTTAATAAAAAAATATCGTGTAATGCTTGTTTATAGCATAACTTTAACCATAAAAACCGGATTTCAATTTGTTTCGGCGTGTGGCTCTATAGCAACAATGTCTACCTCAAGTTCGATGATCAGCGGTATCCGATGAAAATTATAGGAGTCATTGCCCTTTGTTAAAAAATCGTGTAATGCTTGTTAATGGAATAACTTAAACACTAGTAATGAAATATCAGTTTTCCTTGTATATATCGCTTTGAGAACTATATCAAACCTCAAGTTCGATGACTACCGTTATCCGATGAAAATTGTCGGAGTTATTGCCCTGCCCCCCCCCCCCCTCCCCTCGGTTCCTATTAGGTAATTGTTCCGAAATGCATTTTGAAGGATTTAGAGTGAGCACATGCGGACAAAAGTGACTCCTAAGCTCCCCCCCCCCCACCCCCACGTGTAATTTAGGGTTTTTTTTCTTTACGCCAAAATGCATTTTGAAGGAGTTAGAGTGATTACATGCAGAAAAAATTGATTCCTAAAAACCCCCACCCCACCCCCATGTCAAGTAGACATTTTTTTCTTTGCTCCAAAATGCATTTTGAAGGATTTGGAGTGATTACATGCTGCAAAAAATGTCTCTTATCACCCCACCCCCCTCCCCATGTCTAGTCAGTTGGGCCACAATTTCATTTGTTCTCCAAGATGGGTTTGGCCGGATTTAGAGTGATTTTATGCGGACAAAAACCTACCTATGCCCCCTCCCCCATCCCCAATTGGGGGGGGGGGTGCGGAGGATTAGCAGCGCTTGGCGATGCAGATTTGTTTGATTTATGACTTCTGAAGTACATTTTGACCACTGAAATAGGCTGATCTCTCTCTCTCTCTCTCTCTCTCTCTCTCTCTCTCTCTCTCTCTCTCTCTCTCTCTCTCTTTCTCTCTCTCTCATTCTCTCTCTCTCTTTAATGAGTTTGGAATTACTCATAGTTTACCCATTCCGTTGAAAACGCCCAGTATCTAAAACATTTTCTTCGAAAAATCTGAAAACTATCCGCATTAGACAAAGATAAATCACAAAAAAGAATACTATTTAAAGTAATATTAAACCTGCCTATATTGTTCTGCAATTCCTGCCCCTACAGAGACCACAGATGACACTCAAACACAAAGTGTTGCTCGACCTCTTCGAAATGCCACACGAATATCTCGGGTCATCAGATACATATAAATCTTACGAATTTGTGAGCATTTAAATCACTACAACGCAATCGTAGGTTGGAAAGGTATATATCACTCTGAGGCTTAACTGCAGCCAGTGCTGTAAAATTGTGGAACAGCCTGATCTTCACGCATTAGTTTATTTTTAAAACTTTTAACGCTTTCACTATTATGTATTTCAGCGTCGAGATCATTCCATAGTCTCACCGACGACGGCAGGAAAGATTCGAAGAAGTCTGAGTCCAAGAAAAGGGAACCATCAGATCGGAAATTCTAAGGTCATACGAGGAGAGCCGCGTCA
This sequence comes from Pictodentalium vernedei, assembly GCA_031216915.1. Classification (NCBI taxonomy): domain Eukaryota; kingdom Metazoa; phylum Mollusca; class Scaphopoda; order Dentaliida; family Dentaliidae; genus Pictodentalium; species Pictodentalium vernedei. The sequence continues at coordinate 145,153,087 of CM062290.1, read as the reverse complement.
CGGGCACCAAATTTGATAAATATGCGGGACTTATTCCTTTATTCATTTTATATAAAACCTGGGACTTAATTAATTAAGCACTCCCTGAAATGTTTCATGACAGTGAAGTTGCTGTTACTGATTATTATGTTTTAATGATTGCTATGTCTTGCAGTGCATTTCATCGCGTGAAACATGATGTTATGATGTTTCTGGCTGATGGCGTACCCCAAACACATCCCCTCGTCCACGTGAAGCATGCTACCCACGAATGTCACAAAACACTATTATCCACTGGGATATCTGGGTATAAAACAAGAAAATTTTCACTTCTTTTATCAGTAAATGTTGACATGACAAGGAGGAGACTGTCAGAGGCACTAAGATGGCAAATCGTTGGCATGCATGCAACAGGCATGTCATTCACAGCTATTGTAAGGCAACTTAGCTATAGTCATCCTGTTATCAGCAGACTTGTCCGAAAAAATCAACAAACCAACGATTTTAAGAACCGACATGGACTAGACAACTCCGTAAGACCTTTCCTTGGGAAGATCGGAGTCTGGCACACCTCGTTCGGCGTGAACTCTTTGCTTCAAGTGGAGTTTTGAGACGCCTTTGGCTCCCCAACAGGCGGTTGTGCAACAGAACTGTCCGAACCCATTTCAAAGCACTGGGTAGGAGGCTCAGAAGGGTTATCAAGCGCCCGGCTCTGTCCGATCAGCACCATAGACGACGTTTGGAGTGATGTATGGCACGACAACATTGGAGTCTCAGGACATGGGGGAGAGTCCATTGGTCAGACGAGAGTAGGTTCCAGCTTCATGTCACAGTTGGTCGCATGAGAGTGTGGAGGCAAAGAAATACTGCTTTCGTGCCCACGAACATCAGATCTACTGTTCCTTATGGTGGAGGATAAGTAATGATCTGGGGATGCCTCTCACATGATTGTAAACTTGATGTGGTGACTGTACGTGGGATTCTCAGTGGTCATTAGTACATCCGGGACATTCTCAATCCGTTTGTCTTGCCCCATTTTGACAACCACTCCTTGATTACTCGCCCTGTATTCACGGACGGCAATGCAAGGCCACATCGTTCCCATGCTGTGAGAGCATTCCTTCGGAACAACGCCATTACAACACTACATTGGCCTACAATGAGCCCCGATTTGAATCCCTTAGAACACATCTGGGACTTTCTTGGACGTCGTGTGCAAGCAAGGTATCCGCCTGTACAGAACTTGGCCGATTTGGAAGCTGCATTGCACGAGGTGTGGCAGCCGTTGCCTCTGGACCGTATCAGAAGGCTTACTGGTAGCATCAAGAGGAGGGTTCAGCCTGTCATCTGGGTACGTGGTTGATACACTCATTACTGACGTCAGACACTGCTATTGTAGTTTGCGGTGTGGAGTAGTTTTGCGTGTTATATTTAGCAATACTGTTTTCTGCGGACTAAAATGCACTTGCCACTCCTTTGCCCAATTACCTTTGAGTATAAGATCAGAATTCAATATCTCTTATGCAAGAGATGGGTGTTCTACAGTTAAGGATAAAGGCTTATCGTCAGCATATAATCTTATGTTTGATTGGATTTCTTCTGCAATATCGTTAATATAACTGTTAAATAGAAGGCCCAATACCGATCCTTGAGACACCCCAGCTGGGATTACTTCAGTTTCAGAATTCTGTCTGTTAATTACGGCACTCTGACTACGCCCAGCAAGATAATTTTCAAACCAGGATAGCAACATACCTCTAACTCCTATATATCATTCGGTTTGTTAATACGTCCTTTAGGTCATACCCTATCGAAATCTTTACTTATATCACAGAAGACAAACCTAATTTTCTAATTTTGATCCATTGCTAATCTAATATTGTGGTCAATGTTGATCAGCCAGTATACAGTACTGTCTCCTGTGACAAAAAACTGACTGCAGATTGGTTAATAAATTATTTTCACTTAAGAAACTGAAAACAAGTTTAAAAAATAAGTTGTTTCAAACACTTTACTCACGCTACTTGCTAACGAAACTAATTTTTTGTGAATGGGTACAACATTGGCTTGTTTTTACAAAGAAGGAAATTGTGCTTAGGCCAACGAAATGTTGAAGAGTGTGGAAATGGAATAGCCAACTGTGATGAGAACATTTTTAAAATTCTGTTATTGATATTGTTGGGACCATTTGACTTTTTCACATCAGGCTGCTTGAAAAGCTTTTCAATTTCTCGAGAGTCAGTTACAAATCCAGGGATACATAATTCACTTATTGGAATACTACGGAGGGTCAAGTCTTGAACCCTATCACCTTGACTAATAAAATAATTATAAAGAATATTCGCAATGGGCTTGGAGTCACTAACAACTTTATCATCTTCAAAAAATGGAGGGTATATCTGACTAGTGTTATATTGCTGTACTGAAAAGTGTTTTTCACCATTGTTTAGAAGAGACATTTTGCGTACAAATGGTAGATTATGTCTTTAAATCGCAGTAGTTCTGTCGCTCTAACGCACGCTATTGTTTCATTTAGTTTTTGCCTAAAGATATGCCAGTCTTGTGGATTATTGGTCTTTTCTGCTTTTCTGTGAGCCTTATCTCCAATTTTCATCAGGTTCGTACACCTGAGGTCATCCATGGTTTGTCATTCGACCTTACTAAAACTTATTGATGAGAAATAAAATTTGGTGAAGTTTCTGTGCTATAAGTAATTATATTTTCGGAAATTTCATGAATATTTCCAGTGGGCATCTGCCATACTCTTTATTTTCGGATGAATGGCTGTGTAAGAGTTAGTATTAAAGTCACCCATAACTATGCATTTTAATGACATAGTGTTTCTATCAAAAGCTATTGAATCATTTATTAGTTCCAAAATAAGATTATCTGCAGGGGGGGGGGGGGGGGGGGGAGCGGTAAAATACTCCGAGAAGAAACTTTTGATTTCCATACGGTATTTCAGTCCATGCTGACTGTACACCTGGAACTTCAAAATCCGTTTAATATAAACTACCATACCCCCACCTCTTCCACCACAGCGATCTCTTCGAATAGGAGGGAAGTGATAACCGGGCAAAGCAATATTCTGGCCGAGAAGACTCGGTTGTAGCGACATCATATTCTCCTAATCCGGCAACAATTAAATCAGTTTATTTCGCAAACCCCTGACATTTAAATGTACTAATGAGATTTAACTTGTTCCACCGGAATTGAGTTCAATATCCCCACCCCCAAGTATCAGCAAGTAGTATATCATCAGGCCAACGACTTTACCTGCATGCCTTTGCTTTCTCATTATTTAATTTTAGGAAAGTATCTTTTTCTTTGCTCAATTGTTAGCAGGCAACGTGGTCAACGCAATACACAGCACAACACCATCGGCTCAATGCATGTGATCTTTCTTGTTGGTCAAAGAATCAGCTCCCTGAATGCTGGTGCCATATTCATTCATGTTTCAGTTTTTACATCACCCCGTAAAAGAGCTTACAAGAGACACCATGTTTATCTTGCATAACTATTCTATCACATGATTATCGATATGTCAGAAACATTCAGCGTGGTGGGGCGTGGTAGTTATCCCCCGCCAAAACGAATTTTGCGGAGTATATAGAAATGGGGGTCCGCCCGTCGTGGGTCTGTCCGTGGGTCCGTCCGTCCGTCCGTCCGTCCGTCCGTCCGTCCGTCCGTCCGTCCGTCCTGGCGTCCGTCCGTCCGTCCGTCCGTCCGTCCGCCCGTCCGCCCGTCCGTCCGTTCGTAATAACTTTGGACCTTCATATCTCAGTCAGTGGATGTTGGACTTCAATGATCTTTGGTATGTTGATAGACCACCATGAGAGAAAGGATATTTACAAGCAACAGGTTTTGTCCATTTTTGTCTCTCGAGTTATGGGTCTTTTTCTGCGTTTTTTCAACTTATAAACCCATGGCGGGGGATACCGGTGGCGTTGCACCTTGTTTTTCTTGGTTCCCACTCTATCCCTGGATAGACATACACAGAACATCACGAGATGAGAATGCGTTCATCAATACTGTAGGAGTGCCAAAGCGGAAGGAGAGGAGAGGCCCAGCGATTGTATGAATGCCGTATTGACGAACGCACTCACACATCGAGGAGTTATGTGTTTATTACACGCCTCTATGACATAGAATCCATTAATTTAAAAATTCAAACAGAAAATTTCAATCTTTAAAACTGTTTGTTATTTATTCATCTTCTGCTTGAAATAAAAGCAAAATTATTATTATAGGTATTAGTATTTTTAAGAAATTAGCTGCTGTTATCTGACATATTCGCTTCAAAGTCTGAATTTGGATGTTATGAAATCACTCCTCATTTATAGAATAAGTTTAACTTTATTGGATTCGAACAAAAACATTTTCCAATTGACATTCAATTTATCGGCTGTCATCGAAGTTTCCGAATTGATTTAGTGTAGGATGCGACATTTCGATTGGTCGATTACGTCAATAAGATGAGCTTAGTTCTCTTGATTGATCCACGAGGTCAGGTTGGTAATTTGTCCGTCAACGCACATTCGTATGGAACACGTGCTCCGTACGGATTTGTAAATATGGAACTGAAGGAAAGGTGATAGCCGTGTAATAAAGGTTATTCTTTCTCTTTAGGAAGTTCTCTTTGAAACATAACTCTCACACCATTGGTCCTTCTAATTATCAATTAACCAATGGCTATAAAGATTGGATTGTCAATGAAATAACCTGATTATTTCCCTTGTCGCCTAGACAAAAGTTTCGCGCTATACTATCGAAACGCGCGAAACTAAAAAATTAACATCCGAATACCTCAGTGATCTTTACACAAGTGGATTGTTGAAGAGCTCATTGGTCACATGTAGAAATGTGTCCCACCTGCCCCATCCTATGGGGATAATTGCTGCTACAAATAAACGATGCTCAATAAAAAATGATCTGGAACGTTTTCAATTTTCCGACGCTGCGCAATCGCCGATCGCGATTTAACCCTTTGAACTCCAGCGGCCGCTTGTCCGGCTAGGAACATGATACGTCGTAACGTCATTATATAGGATGGCTGTTCAGTCAATATTGTGGGGTAGACCAATCAGTATTTTCAACGTGCAGCCCGAGGCTGCACGTTGAAAATACTGATTGGTCAACCCCAAATAATGAATATGGACTCTTCTAATTGCTGCCTTTGAACTGGCATGAAAGATAGCACTAGAGTTCAAAGGGTTAAAGAATATACGTCGAGGTTTGTGAAGCATGAATATGTTGATGATGTTCATATTTTCGTGGCAATAGAAATTGAATATTTACAATATATTCTAGTTACTATTGATAAAAATAAGTACCGGGACTGGAAAGTTAATATCGAGTTACTGGATTTAATGCTGGGTAAATACCATGTCAGTTGCTGAAGTGAGAGTTGTTATGCTGTGAATACAACAACAACAACAACGTAACAGCTCTCACATCACTAATCGTCATCCATTGGGAGTAGTTCTAGAGTAGATTGCCTTTACGCTGTCGTAGTGGGTGGGTGAAGGGCAGATTGAGTTGTTTGTCACTGAGGTTCCAGCAATCCCGTTTAAAAGAGATCAGTGAAATGCCTCCAGATTGTGATGATGCATCAAACTTTTCGAAATATCAATGACGCCGAACTGTAAACATATCTACTATTTGTAGACTTGTCCCCGTACTAAACTCTAGTCTACTCGTGACAACGGCAGGGTAGATTATTCGTAGTGTTTTGCGGAGAACTTCTACAGAACCTTGACAGGGGTTTGCTTAAATATTTTGAAAAAAAACAGCACTGACGCTTCATCCAACTGATTTTACCGAGAATACGAAAATGATCACGAAACTACTGAACTGCAGAACTTACAGAGTGAGCCCCCCCCCCCCCCCCCATTCTCTCTCTCTCTCTCTCTCTCTCTCTCTCTCTTCTCTCTCTCTCTCTCTCTCTCTCTCGTTTGCCAATAAGTTGAGTATTAAAGACACACAAGGCGCAGATATAGACAACTATGACAAAATGTGAGTAGACATTGATATATTACACGTCTGGGTATCATATGAAAGTAAAATGGTAGTTGTGAGGAAAATGTATGACTTGGCAATTAAGCTTCATATAAAGAAGAATAGAATAACTTTTTAACCGGCTTTTACTTTGGTAACCAGACGGTAAACTGAGAACAGGTCCTGCATCCGAATAGTTTCGAATCGACTCACTACAACAGGATAGAAAATCAACAAGCATCACCACACTCACACAGAGAGAAGTGGACCTAAACGTTTGTGAAAAAACAAGATATCCTAACAATGTATGCCTTTTGCAAGTTTCGAGAAAATCTTATTCGATTTGTTTCAAGTTATCGGATCTCAAAGTCACTATCAGACAAACGCCGAGTTTCCAACAAAAAGGGGTATAACTCCTTCAAACGTACAGGAAAAGGGGACTGGGAAATATTACATTTGACCGAGTTCTTTTTACAATATATACCTGCAGCAGGTTCCCCATTCCCACATCACGTTTCGTGACGCTGACATTTTACATGCCTTCAGCAAGTCCCGTGGTTTTGAGATTGGTGAATATCGAACTTGACTGAGATCTTCTCATAATGTATGCCGAAAGAAAGTTTTGTAAAAACATCAAATTTCCAACCTAAAGGGATATAATTCCACCAATTCGAAATTTCGCGTTCACAAAGTTAACAGCTCACAAACACCAAATTGTCAAGGTGATAGCTAAATGTTGTGATATTGTGTAAAAGTGTATATATCTTTGATAATTTTTCTCGTTCGGGCCAAGGTATAAGAATGTGCGTTCATGTAACGGACCCCGAAAACCGATTTGTCAGACCAGCAATAATTCAAGAGCTGCTAAATGAAGTATGAAATTTAATGTCCATTATGGCGCATTTGTTGAACGCCACATGGGCTATCTGTGATAACAGATCAATAGTAAGAGAGACAATATTCTCCTGCAAATCGTTATCTATATAATTATGGCCAGTTAATAGCTAATTATTGGGAAACAGTGCATCACACATGTGCGGAAACACACCCATATTACGCATCTGTCCTGTCACCCAATGTCACGGAGATACCAAAATTCGAGTCTTCAAAGGAACTTTAAAGCGAGTATTAAATTAAGATAGATCTGAGCGGCCAAGTTCAAGAGAAGCGATTAAACTGGGAATTAATGTTCTGGCTACCTAATTAAAAATCGGTGGATTTCTCGAAAAAATCATTCCAGCCAATTCTAGTCTGAAGGTGTGTAAGGCTGTGGGTCGTTACGTGTAGGTGGTGATGTCCCATGCTATAGTTTAGAGGAGGTGCCGCATCGGTGCTAAAGTACAAGCACGTTGTGATGTAGGGTGCCACACAGCTCATATTTAGAATAGGAGCAGTCGCGGGCCAAGTCGGTGGCCATATATGAGAATAGGATCAGAAAAACGAAATACGAGCTCAGGGAGCTACTTTGCATTTAGGTAAACGCCATTACCTGTTTTAGAAGGCAAGCCATACATACGCAGAGTAGGCTTTGCCTGTATAAACATTGTTCTGAGACAAACGTAAGGAAAAATTTAACCCCATTGGTGGCGACTGCTTGTGTGAAAAGCGTCAAGTAAAGTGACAATAAGCTAGTGGCCGAGCGACGGCAGTGGCAGAGTGGCATACCACCAGTTAAAGTTTGTCCTTCAAGGGAGAAGAGGTATACATAGTAAAATGACGCAACGTATATTAGGGCGAGAGTACATGGATCTGTTTGAGGGATTTCAGGTATGAATGCATAGTAGGCTGACAGTTTTCCGGAAAAGAGGATTTGGAGAGTCACCCCCGCCCCACGGCTACACCGCTGATTGCTGCGGGTGGGCCTAGCCAGGACAGAAATTCTATTGTCACCTGTGTAGGTATAACCAACCAAGACCAATTTCAACAAGAAAGTTATTCTTCAATAGACATTTAGGAATTTCTAGCTGGACACGGGCTGAATCACAAAGTTACGGGATCATGGAATCACACACTCTCCAGTTATATAGTATATAATGTACAAAATGTATATAAATTGGATCATGGCTTTTATATGACAACAAAAATGTCATTTTCTCATTACCTCAAGCCCAGTCGACATACTCTTTTTTATAAATCACGATATGAGGTATTAAAGTCCGAATTTAGCTCTATGTTATCTGCTATAATATCGCTTTTCTTCACATTGAAGCATTCGAGATTTAGGAACAAATCCAAGTTGATGCCAAGCCATCAAAATCTTGGCTAAACCTCACCAAATATTAAATAATATATACAGTCATATCCTAAAATGGTACTCCAGCATTTTGATTGGACAAACTAACTTTGAAGCAAAATTATACTTTTTACGAGTTCATAAAACCCCATATCAAACAAATTGAAAGTCAATAATTGCATATTACCAATGACTTCTGTATCTGTATTCTGTATATTCCTCCTCTATAACAGGAGCCCCAGTTTTTATAGACAATACTGTGTATATATATGTGTTTTTATGAGGTTGATTTGGTCTTGACAGTTTTTTGTCTTCATCAATTTTGTCCCTGTGGCTTCGGTTAAATTTATGAGCTTAATGCTCTCCATATCCATATGCAGATCGAATATGAAACTTCTAGATAATCCTTCAATATGATTTACAGTTTCACAGTCAAAGTCAAGAAAAGAAAAAGAGTCATATAGTGGATCTAGCAGAACTTAAAGGATGAGATCAGAAGAGAGAGATGGAGCTTGAAATGAAGCATTCTGGAGATTGATTTCCGCCTCTATAATTTTGAAAAATGAAGAAATGTATTTCTTCTGTTTCGAGTTTAATGCGGCATACGAGAGAAGAAAATGTACTCTGACCTCTACTCCATTTTTACAAACTTTACATACTTGAGTAGTGTCGGTTTTATGATGTGGTTTGACAGTTTGTTGTGGACCTGAAGATGGTAGCAGCCACATAGAAGTTTAGATTTAATTCTGTCTTTCATTGTGTCGTTGGGATGTTTCTTACACGATGACCAAATAAAAGCTGCACTTTGAGGTTCAGTGAGGAGGAAGACAAGAATCTTAAGGTAGACATTTTTTCTGAAGTGATTTTCAATTGGTGATACTCCTCCCAGTGTTCAGTAACCGCTAAGGTAATTTTCTTCTTCCATGCTATTTTATCTGGTACACACTGTAATAAATTATGTATGGACGGGAATCGATATTTATTCAAATCATTCTGAATTAGTACAACTCAGCTTTTTGAGTTGATGGACGTCAGAGCTGTTTGATGCAAAATGATTCTATACCCTGTACCTTTGGTATTTTTTTTATCATATTTATTGGGAAAGTAAGCATCTTGATGTGAATCTGTGCTTCTACTTACAAAACTCCAATCAGGCCATAAACAGCTATTGCGGCTGCTCGTTTTGGAAGGTCTTGGATTATTCTCAGTTTCTCTTTCTGCCGCTGTTACAACAGATTTTTGTTTTGCAATCAAAAGCCAATAGGTCGGTACCATGCAACAGGCGATGGATTATGAAAACAAGCTAGATTTTCCGAATGATAGCTGGATTCAAACCGCTCAGCAAACGAATCAAGAAATTCTAGATCGGATTCGACAAGCTGCTTGTGGACATTACCAAAGCAATCTTTTTCTTGTGGTGATGCAAGTTCTCCATAGTACTTGGACCATCCTTCCCTTATATAATCTTCTCCAGTATGTGTTTTACCATTGCATTCAAGGATATCTGATTTTTTCAAGTCTGTTTTGCGTTGTTTGTTAATAAGTTTAAAGAAAAGTTGTTGGTTGTGTTTAGAAGATTCTTCAATTTCTCTTTTAAGTGATTTTCTTTTTATTGCTTCATTTTGCCTCAAGATACTTCTGAGGGTTTTTGCATGGACTGGATTTTTATATGATGGAGGCTGCCACGGGCTCTTCCCTCCTGCTTCCATTCCCAAAACGTTTCTTTCATGTCTTTGTGAAGATTTATGAAACTGGCAGATTTGGGTTTGAAGGACTTGCCTTTGTGGTGTGAAAATGATCTGCGAACCGCCTTCTTCTCTGCACCAACAAGTGTTTCAGTAATCTTGTCGGTGATAATGTCAATGTCATAACCACATGAGATAATGAGAAATTCCAATTTATCAAGATCTCTTTGAAGATTTGATTTTTAACTTTTAGTGTCTGCTTTATCCCAAAGTGGGTTTCCTTTCAGCTGAATTTGAGACATCTCCAAGTTGATTTGTTAGTAGATGACTAAAGTTTTTTTTAGATTTTTTGACTTAAGTTTTTAGACTTTTATTCAACTCCAGTCATGGTTCCGTTACAACAACCATGGCTGGAGTTCATGATAAAATCAAGAAAATCCGTTTTTCCCATTTCATTTCTATCAAAAGCCTATAGAAATAGTTTTAATTATAACGCGAATGGGCTTGTCGGGTATGAATTCGAATAAAGAGAAAACAGATGGCAGACTACATGTTTGTTGTGACAGTTGCTTCGCCCCGGCGACCAGAACGAAGAAAATATACTACTCAAAGTTTGCTAAGCACCAAATATTTGACACATCATTGTGAAATTTGCTTGTGACATATTTGCGACACTTTTGTTGGATATGATTGAGGAGTGTATTGAGATGGTCCCCAGAGTTTACATTAGCTCTCTTGACAGCCAGACTTTTCGTGACAGTCATGGAAAGCATGTACCCCTTGATTCTCATGATGTTTTCGTGTACTGTCTACATGTACATGACATGTGTAGGGTATTCAATCTTCACTTCATCACAAACCCTTGTGATTTAATGATTGCATATGGCAAATGCAAATATAAGAAGACATTTGTCTGAAGCAGAAATGTGGCGCGCTGTAGGGATGTTGGAGCAGGGGGCTACCCATCGTCAGGTTCGTGAAGCCCTTGGTGTGCACCATACGGTGATCACGAGAGCCTGGGCATGATTTCAGCAGTATGGCACACCAGTAAGACGGCATGGTGGTGGCAGGGACAGGGCAACATCTGCAGCTGAAGACCGGTGTTTGATCATTCAGGCACGTAGGAACCGCTTTGCAACAGCAACCCAGCTTCGCAATGACCTTCAGAATGCATCCGAGGTAAATGTTTCGACGCAGACTATCCAAGCAAGGTTGCACGAAGGTGGTCTCCGATCGGGAAGACCGTGTATTCGCATTCCGCTGTCCCAGATCCACCGCTAGGCGCGATATGAATGGGCCATGGACCACGTTGGATGGACCAGAGCAGATTGGCGACCCATCCTTTTTACAGATGAGTCAAGGGACTGTTTAGACCACACAAATAGGCGTTCTATGGTATGGAGAAGACCAGGAGAGCGATTCCATGCAGCCAACATTGCTGAGAATGGCCGATATGGTGGAGGGTCAATCATGGTCTGGGGCGGCATCAGCAGGGATGGACATACAGAGTTCTGTGTCCTTGAACGTGGTACATTGACTGCACAGCGGTATATTGATGAGATTCAAGATGCCCAAGTCAGATTGTATGCAGGTGCAGTGGGGGATAGATTCATTCTGATGGACGATAATGCCCGTCCTCATATTGCCCAGGCTGTCGGGGAGTACCGACAGAGGGAGGGGATTGAGCGTATGGACTGGCCAGCAAGATCCACTGACCTTAATTCAACCGAACATGTCTGGAATGAGTTGCAGCTAGCAATTTTAGCCCTTCTAGTCCAGCCAAGAAGTGTCAAGGAGCTTGGTGCCATGCTGGTCCAAGAATGGAACAACATCCCACAAAGGACCACCAGGAACATGATTAGGAGCATGAGAAGGCGTTGTCAAGCTGTAATTAACAGTAATGGGTCTCATACTCGATATTGAAACCATACCAGTTCGCACCGTCAACTTTTTGGCAAACTGAAAAATTTCCTCTTTTAACAATAATATCAATTTTCCACGGGTATCGTATTCAAAAGCTAAAAAATAATGCCAAACACAAATAAAATCTTAATTTCTGTACTTACATCATTAAAGATATAATTAAATAAAAAATATATACACTTTTCATTACAATATTTCAACTAAAACGTAAAACAGGTAGTTGGATATACTTGGTGCTTAGCAAACTTTGAGTAGTATACGCTCAATATCCGCAACGAGTGTATGTTAGTTCTGTCGCAGTTCTTAACGACCAGTCTCGCAGACATCAGTCACATTTGAATGAATTGATTGTTTTCCATAATTCCTGACAAATCCTATTTACGTGCGCAGATTAAATAGTTTTCGACATTTCTAATAAACTGAATTGGATAACAAGTTCTGCCATAAATGCAACACTAATTGCATACGCGTGTCCACATTTTCCTATTCTGTTTTGATGTGTTGTCGTTAGTGTACTTCAACGAAAAACTATCATCTGAACGCACTCGGGTTTTCAAACAATTAATTGGTTCATTAGTGCGCCATCTAATAATAAAGTATGGATATATTCTTCCTGCTCATTGGAATCGCGAACGTACCCTTGCACTTTCCCAGAAGATTCCGGAAGCACATTTCTGGTGTTGTCGGCAATACTGGTCATAAAGTCGAGTTGATATAATGTAAACTATTGTTTCTTATGTAGATCTGTTTAATATAACCAGATGCATTGCATTACGGTTGATTCCTGGGCTCGACTACGCGCTGCGAGTCTATAGTGCAACATTACACACATCTCTCTGGAAAGTGTCCTCCAGCTTCCGGATTCTAATTCTTCCAATCCAGGTTGCTTTCACTCGTTAACCCTTCACCCGAGAGGCCGCTTTTCCGGCCCAAGAACAAGACACGTAATAATTTCATTAAGCAGGAATACTGGGATAGTTGCTAAGTGAATGTGTGGGGTAGACCAATCAATATTTTTAACGTGCAGCCTCGGGGCTTATAGACTGTGTATATTTTCTTAGTGCACATTAGCACATCTGCTGTCTGAAAAAAAACAATTGTTTCATGTTGGCATGGGGCTTTTTGATCGACGTCTATCGAATTATTTTTGTGAAATACTCATTTTATTTTCTACAATCTCTCTGACTTTATTGTTACACACTTTCATGTCCTGAAATTTCAAATAAAGCTTAGAATTAAGATATTTTTAAAAATTGAATCAACAGTGTGTGCATCGTTTGATAAACAAAGTGTCGCCCTCCCCAGGAGCTTAACAACATTAAAGTTGATTTCTCACATTGTTCCCCTATGAACACAGAAAATGACAGTTGCCCATAGATCTCTATTTAAAATACAAAATAGTGCCTTCACGTTCTGTAATTTTTGGATTTCGATTATATCAACAGTGTGAGCAATGTGAAATGTTATACAGTCATTTTCCTTTGGGGTGATGTAACATAGGTTAGCCTAGCTGACTTTTCACAATTTTCGTATTGAAGTTCAAAAACGGCAAAATTGAGGTAAAAGCCACAATTGGCTAAGGCCAATTGGTAGGTTTCAAGAGCATTCCGAGATGTATTTCTGGGCGTACTAATCATAAATAATTGATAATCTGGTGAATCTAATTACTTCCTGTTAGGCTGTCATGCACATCTATTTCAGTACATCACAACAGAATGCTTTACTTGTATCTTCTTAAGGTTTATTAATATAGATATGATAATTAATAGGGAAGAATGTAAGTTTGGCGAGAGTTATTCTGAATGATGAAAAAGAAGGGATATTTTGGCCCTTCTCGCGTTTATGCTCTCCAAAAAGATTACTGAGAGCTTTATCCTATCACGGTGTATAGAAATAAAATGCAGTGCTATCCATAAACAGTCATGCAAACTATGAAAACATTCGAGTTGAGGATCAGACCAAACAGTAACTCTAAACTCTCAAACAGTAACTCTCAAAAACCGAAGAAAATTGAAGAGGAGCAAAAGTTTCATTCCGGAGATACTTTGGCTGAAATTGTTGTCGTGCATGTCATCTCGTAGAATAAGAGTCAGAAGCTGTGTTTGATCTAGCTGATCTGGCCTCATCAATCAGATAGGATATGACAAGCCATATTGCTTGGCTGTTGTAATAATTTCTTTATTATATGCAAGAGCATATTTAAAAATATGCATATTTAGAAATTAAATAAGATACACGACGCATACACAGGAAAAAATCCCGGAATGTTCGTTAAGGGTGTCCAGGGCAAGAGCATTCTGAGTTCTAGTTCGCGTTTGCAAAATCGTCGCTTCGGAATCGATCGCAAGTCAGTGGGGTCATTCATGTCGGCAAGCCAGAATGGATGACCAAACCACAGTAATGCTGATGAGATATTCGGGATTATTTTATTGGGGTTTAACGACACTTTCGACTGCTAGGATTGCCTTGTGTTCAGCAGTATTAAGGTGGAGGAAGCAGGAGTACCTGGTGAGAACCACCGAGCAGCGGCGAACAACTGTCAGATTAAATTCAAGGTACTAACCCGAACACGAAGTGGTTGAAGACAAGTACACTATCGACGTGTTGTACGCCTCAGTACATAGCGCCATCGTGCCCACATGTGGACAATCGGGATGAAGTGCCTACCAATTCGGGATTAATTATTTATTTACTTATTCATTGGTTACGGTCACATATTTGTGAACAATGGCTAATCATGACCAGGACAGTTTTACGGGTGGAGGAAGCCGGAGTGCCCGGAGAGAACCACCGAGCAACGGCGAGCAACTGTCAGCTCCCCAACATACCAACTCCACACAAGCAGGGTTAGCATTGGTTGAAGACAGGTGCACCACCGACGTACAGTACGCCTTAGTACACAACGCCACCGTGCCCCCATGTGGGCAATGGGGGTGAAGTGTCTTGCCCAAGGACACAACGCGGTTGCCGTGGGTGGGATTCGAACCGAGGACCTCTCGGCTTGCAGCCTGCACCTTTACCTACTGGGCCACGGCGCCCCACCAATTCGGGATAGTCGTATAATAGTCGTATAATAAAATGGCCCACAACACAAACCATGTCGACACTTAGAAAGTCAATTTAAATCCTAGTTTGCGTTAAACACCTAATATTAGAATAGTAAAGGGATCCCATTCGTCACACCCCGTAGTGTTGATGGTGTTAGTTAGTCAGAGCAAGTTTGTATAAAAGTAATAAATAACAACATAAATTCACACAACAGAGAGAAGGTTAACGCGTTTATTTCCTGGTATCAGAGGCTTCCCTTTTAATGGGATTCAACGACAGAAAAATAAAATCTCACGTCCGAGTTAAGATCGTTTGATTAAAGGATGAGGCAGCAAGTGATTGCATCGGTACAGCGGTAGATCGAGTTTAAAGTCTCGATTACGAAATAAAACGAAAAATTCAATAACAAAATCATCTGTTGAATAAATTCATTATTGTTCGTTGACGAAGATAAGGCGATGCTTGTATCTTCAGAATAAATTCTGAAAGAAATGTTTACCCATTTGAAATAGCTTGCTCAATAAGAAATGAATACAGTTTTTGTGAACTTTTCCAGCATCAACCAAGGTAGATGTCAAGTTCGAATTATTTCTATGCTCGTACCAGAGAGGTGATCAAATACCAAACTCATCTACAGTGTTACAATGTCACAATGATATTTATTTGATCGTGATTATGTGATAAAGCTGTTTATAAAGTTGGGCGTTAAGGGGTCGAGACGATGAATTTTTGACCGGAATTAACAATGTAAAGCATCGCTATGTGCAACAAACAGTATGCTGAGTTGATTGGCACTGACAGTTTTCATCGCAAATTGTATGATCTCGACTTACAATATATGAACGACATGTCCATCCCTTTACCTTAATAGTTCCTTAGAAACGGATGAGGTATTCATGTTCACTTGTATCAACAATTGCAAATATTTTTGTGTGGCCTGGCCATTGTGATGAAAAACGAGGATTGATTTAAGTTCTCTGTATCATATTAATACGCC
This sequence comes from Pictodentalium vernedei, assembly GCA_031216915.1. Lineage (NCBI taxonomy): Eukaryota > Metazoa > Mollusca > Scaphopoda > Dentaliida > Dentaliidae > Pictodentalium > Pictodentalium vernedei. The sequence continues at coordinate 145,137,225 of CM062290.1, read as the reverse complement.
ACCAAAGAAATGAAAAGTAACAAAAATATTGTTATATTGTTATAAGTTATTGTGATGAACTGTCGGAAACATGGTGAAAGGTTTGCAGTCTGGAGCTTATAATCAACAGAGACGTGCAACATCGAGTTTGAACATACGCCCCTAGCCAAAAGCCGCAAACATGTTACCGTTAATTCATCACATTAGCGTATATGTTCAAATAAGACCCTACCCATATCCCCAAACCAGCATTGTGAAATAAACAAGGCAGCTTTTAACGGTCACAAGTTTAGTAAATGAACCTCTCGTGTATCCCGCGACATCATTGGACAAATAATCAGTAAATTAGATAATGGTCGAGGTCACGCAATCTTATTTTAAATCGTAAACCGATTTGTAATCATTTCATTCGGAAAAAATCTATAAAAACGAGACGATTTGTAAATGACTCCGTTGACGAAATAATTGCGAAATGGGCCTAGTCATTTCAAATATTCCCCGTGGTGACGTCAGACGGTAACAAATTATACTACAGCTGTAAACATAGAAGTAACTACCCCGGATCTCATCCAACCAGAGGGCGAGAATTTTGGTTTGATGGTCCCATTGCCTGCTTTCTAGATGGCATTCAACTTGTCAGTACTTGTTTATAACGCTAAAGCAAATGAGAGAAGCTGAAATTAAGTGTATCGGTATCTTATACTCTGTTTACGGAAAACGATTATTTACTGAATTACTGTTGGTTCTGGGAAAAAATAAATATATCTGAATTTATTATGTGCTAGCCTGTGAATTATCGCACATTATCAAAAAGATATTTCGCGATATCCATCAACTTGATGGATAACGAGGAATATCTCCCAGTAGCTTCCTAAATGCATTGAACGTCGCCTTGATAGAAAGATCAGCAGACCTTTGTTATTGTCTTGAAACTGTTTGCTGTCGAATTGGGCTGAAAATTGCGCAGTAAATGTCACGTAGCATATAATAAAAAGAAAATCTGCACTATTTTAGTGACTATCGGGAATTATCTCATTTGTGTGGACCTGAGAGTATTATTTTTCACTCGCGCTTCTAAAACAGCGTAGATATCCTCTGTATATTTTGGCAAAGTAAACGCAATTATCGGGAAATACACAGTTTCTCCTGCTTTGTTACTGGAACAAATTTGATACATATACTACAGCTGAGGAGGTCGAGGAAGTTTCTTTATTCTAGGAACAAATCGCGATCATGCGATCATGTAAATTACAACTGAAGACTGGGTGCGTTATTCATACATTCACAAATATATATGGTTAAGAATGAAGTCAAGTGTGCAAAAACAAATGTTTTAGGGGATGTACCTGCACGCGTTTATTGAAAATACTTCAGAAAATGGCTACTTGAGCTTACAAAATCTACAAAAACGAGGTTTTTTTCTGATAGTACTTTTTCATGCAGCTAATTCAACTTTAGAAGATGACTTATAACAGCGAATATTCTCAACAGATGACAAGGCAAATAGGTATGAAATGTGTTTTCAGATTTTCTATTCTAAATTGACGTCAATATTAACCTAAGTTGGGACATTTTGCAAAAAATAAGCATTGTTTATCAGTACTACCACTCAAGCAACCGTAATGCATCGGGCTAAACATTTCATAATGCAATATAACATCAGATACCCTGACTTTAACTGCAGAATGCAACTATATAAGTCGTTTAAGTCTCAATAGATGGCAAGGCAAATGGGTATGAAATTTGTTTTCAGATTTTCCATTCTTAACTGACCACAAACATTAACCTAAATTGGGACATTTTGCCAAAAATAACCATTGCTTAACAGTACTACCATTCAGAAACCATAATACATCGGGTTAAACCTTTCATAATGCAATTTTACAGCAGAATGCAGCTATACAAGTCATTTAAACCTCTCCCGGTTCTAAATGTCGAAGATGGTTACTTAGAAACTTATAAAATTCTCAAAAAGAGCTTGTTTTAATACGCCCATCTTCACGCATCAAGCACAAAAATTGGGTTACACTTTAGGAGATGACTTACCACGGAAAATATTCTCAACAGGGTTGAGGAAAATAGAAATAACCTGTGTTTTCGATATTACGTTCTCAACTGGTGGGAACCACTAACCGGAACTGGCAAATTTGGTGAAAAATAACCATCGCCTGACATTACGAGTATTCAAGCTATCATGGCAGCCCTCTGTTAAACTTTTCATCACAGCAAATAACATCAAAGTTGTTTCATTTACATTAGTCCACAAAGCTATGCCCGACAATTAGTTCTCTCCCCTTTCAAAATGGAGAAAGTGGGCTCTCAAACTGTTTGCGTTTTGCTGACAATCCTGGATCTCCATGCAACCAGGACAGGCATTGGGTTAAACTTTACAATATAACTTACAAAAGCAAATTTTCTCAGCAGGTATTGATGTAAACAGATATGCAAACTATTTCCAGATTTTACATTCCTAACTGACGGGAAACACTAACGTAACTTGTCAAATTACTTTAAAAATCACAATTTTTTGGCAGTACTACTCTTCAAGTTGCCATTTCGGCCGTCACAGTGAAACTGTTAGTATTAACATATACATAAACGTTCTTTCACTTACATTACAGCATAACGCTATCCACAACATTTGATCCTTTCCAATTCTCAGTGGGGAAAATTTGGACTTAACCTTACCACATTCTAAAAACAATGAGCATTTGGCTGACAGTAAGGATGTTCACACAGCAGGACAGACGTTGGGTTAAGCTTTACAATATACCTTATTACACCACATAATCTCGCCAGGTGATGATACAAACAGATATGCAAATTGTTTTCAGATTTTCCATTCGGAACTGACAGGAAACGCAACCCAAACTTATCAAATTTTATTAAAAGATCACCATTTTTTGACAGTACCACTATTCAAGCTGCCATGACTGCCCGGTTTGAAACTATTCAAAATAACATATAACAGAAAAGTTGTTTCGTTTACATTGATGCATCAAGGTGTACACAGTACTTGGTTCTTTCCCATTCCTGGTGGATAAAATGGGTACTTAAACTTACCAAATTCTCTAAAAACGAACATTTCGATGACAGAACCTATCTTCATGCGGCCTGCACAGGCATTGGGTTAAACTTTACAAATAACATGAAACATCAACTATTCTCAAAGGTGACGGTGCAAACAGAGATGCAGAGAGTTTTCAGTTTTTTTCCATTCAAAACTGACAGGAAACACCTGCCAAACTTGTCAAATTTTACAAAAAAAATCACCATTTTGTACTGTACTACTCTTCAAGCTACATAGGTCTAGGGTTAAACTTTTCAGAATAACATTTAACAACAAAGTCGATTCACATACATATAGCTATCACACCACTTTGTCCTGTTCAATTTCTCAGTGGTAAAATGGGTATTTAAACACACCAAATTCTCAGAAACAGCGTTTTTCTAACAGTACTCATCTTCACTCAGCTTGAACTCTACAACAAACCTTATAACAGCAAATATGTTCGACAGTCAACGATAACTACAGGTATACAAAGCATTGTTCAATTTGTTTATTCCATATTGGTAGAAAGGTGCGTTCAAAGTTGGCGAATTGTGATGGGAGTGAGACGGTACTCCAATTCAAGCCACAAAAGGTGATTGAGTGTTAAATCAGAGATAAAAGGTACAACAGTGACTTTCTTCTGCTATGCATGCTCCATCTGACCATTGTCAACATTTTAGAATACATCATTCTATTGTTGTGAAATCGCATGTGAAAGTCAGCCATTTTTGCTCAAAATGGATTTTGTTAAAAAAAAATTGAGGCCAGAAATGATTAACGTGGGTTATACCACCTATTTAGCTAACACCACTACGATGTGCTCCATGTGTGGGGAAAGTTCCAGCAAACTCGTACAATTGAATGTTAAGAAAAGTGTAAAAATGCCCGAGTTTGCTGGATTTCACAAAAATTTTGACAGTAAATGAAAAGAAAAGCAATAAGTATAACAAGAGCTTCACCAGTTTGAACCCCATATCTATTTCGGTGATCTGTAACTATTGATCCTGACAGTGTTTTGTTCATGTTCTCTGCGGAGCGTAAACAGAGTGATATGTTCTCTGAGGGAAGTACACAAAATATTATGCAAATTACTTCACCTCTTTGATGTCAATATAACCGGGATGGGGAGGGGGTCGTAAAAAACCTCCAGGAACATATGCTGATTGTTAAATTTTGACATGTTAGACCAATATCCACCCAAAAACCCACCCACCTCTTTCCCTAAAGTTTTTTTCCATTTTCGACGATTTTTTCTGCCAATTTCTGACACCCACCACCTGCATTCACAGTCCTTCTTAGTATTCACTACAGTTTAAAAATGTTGATAGGGGTGGTATCTATATCTATATCATTTTTTCCTGTATTATTGGTCCACAGACATCGCAGTTGAGGGGTATGTTGTATTGGAAAACGTCAGCAAAATATGGCGAGTTTTCTGCAAGCTTGTGGTCTATATACTGATATCTTCACAGTATTGACGATCTATAGTTTAGATCATGGGACAAGGTTAATCAAAGGATGGCAGGTGATCAGCTGTTGATAAACGATTTTATTTTCATAAATCTTATCATTCAGAATTGCACATAGAGTTGTCTACTTGTATCCATGTTAAACATACATGGACTATGAGATATCAAAATAGACCAATGTATTAATCAGGTTGCCCAGTATCACTAAATATTTTTGACAGTATACTTCTTGAATAATTAGAGCATGTGATTATTTGTTTTATTTATTTAATTATTGGTGCTTTATACCACATCAGCAGCTTAGGCTATAGCGTGGCGATGAAAAGTATGCATTTAAAAAGTGATTATCTTCCATGAAGTAAATAAAAACGAGTCGATGAAACATGAAATATGGGAGAATAGACATGAGGCGTGAATACGGTAATGAGAAAATAAAACCAATTGTTTGAAGAATGCTATGAAAGTCAACCTGTCGAATAGATGAACGTTTGAAAAAACAAAAACAATTTAAAATTTATTTAAAAGTTGATTTCCTTGAGGAACGAAAGAACTTTGTCAATTTGTATTATAAAATAGGTCTGCTGACAAGGAACACTGTCTGGTCGCATACTGTTCTCTAACAAAAGGCATGCGTTAGTCGTGTATGACCGATATGATATCGTGTTAGAATAACTTGATCTTTCCTACAAAGGTTACTAGATGGATATTTATCAGTAACATCAGTTTGTAAGCGATGGAGCTTGTTATTTGTCGCTCCATCTCATTCCGACTGCCACACAGATTTGATGTACTTACTCCATGGTACCCTTTAATTTCGAACTTCGTATGCAACGAACAATCGACATACAGCGCTGGAGAGGTTACACGTATAGCACATGTATATATACGGACTGCCCGGACATGTAATGTATTAAAATTTCTCTGTGTTAACACTTGCTTTACGCCATGTAAATGGTTAAAAGTGAATAAATGAAATGAAAATGAAATGAAAACTGACATGTGGTTTAAAATCACTGAAGGGAATTTTAAAATATGCAAGCGGCTTGGTTAATCCTTTACCTAACACGAAAAGTAGAGGACACATGCAAAAAAAAAAAAAATCTTGAATAACTAACTTTTTTCATTTTTTTGTCTCAAAAACATAGGTTATGACCGCTCGTTGGAAAAAGCTCGACGAGCTCGTTCCAACGAGTGGTCATAACCTATGTTTTTGAGACAAAAAATGAAAAAATAATGAACATTAACTGGCGATTTTGAGAATAGCACTGGCCGGTTTTGGCCGTTACGTTGGGTAAAGGCTTAAGACATATTTTGCTGCATTGTCTGTTCTGGTGTTACCGGGGATACCAACATGTCCAGGTCGCCAACAAAACACAATATCATATTGGTCAAACATGAGAGAATTCAACTTCTCACGAAGTTCCAAAATAAGAGGGTTCTCCAACTTGGGGTTGAGTAATGCAAGCAACGAGGAAAGAGAGTCGGAAAAAATAATCGACCTCCTTTCCTGTACATTCTCGATATGCTCAAGCGCTAGCTGAAAGACCTTAACTTCAACTGTGAAAATAGAATTGTTGTTTGATATTCGGACTAAGGTGATCTGATCACCAGCAACAACGGCTGATGATACTTTTTCACCATATGTAGTTCCGTCTGTATAGAGATCCTTGTATATCCATTATACTTTGACTTTATTTCAGCATTTTTCTGTTCATACTCCGAAGAATTTGACTCATACTTTTTAGAAGAAGCAAGGTCCAAAATAACAGTAGGTTTTTGAAGATGCCAAGGAGGAACATGTGGTTTACGCTTCTATCGAATCAGATTCAAGTTTGACGGACCCCATGTGGGGCTTAATTCTAATTCCTAAATGAGGAATCTGTTTCTGCAGTCTGTTGAAAAAATAAACATTTTGGGGCTCCGAAACACAACTATAATCAAGATTTGATATATTAGCGAAACGTTTAAATACATATTGAAGTGGCGGTTTAATTTTGCGCTTCTCGGGAGAAGGCTTGTTACAACCTATAATGTTACACCAACTCATAATGTTACAAATCATGTTGTGAACAACCGATAAACTCCGCATAATATTATAACTTTTTTTAACGCATAATATTATAAAAATCAACGCATATTGTTACATTATTTTTAACGCATAATGTTAAACAAATTTATCGATAAAGTTATAACGTTACGTATACTCAAACATTGTAACCACTATTTCAGATGAACTCCAACTTAAGTTGCGTAGCTGCCATTTACCACATTGAACACGTATGTAGCAAAAGAGACGGGCTTCTTGCCCGGTTAATGGGACCATTATTGGGAGACCCGCATAGGGGACTTATTTTGAGGATAGCCACGTGACAAACACTGAGATAGCTCTAGTAACCCTCCATCTCCCGACGTCATCGCCATTGTGATATTCGCGCTCGTGTTTCAAGGGTGTCAAATGGAAATTGACCAATCTTGGGGATTTTTTTTAGACGTATCAGAATCTCGCGAGATTCCTCTGAGAACATGATGTGGGAGGGAGGGGCGCTATGCTATTCGGAGGGTATGTTTACCGACATGAGTAGTCTACTCTTCCAGGAAAGTAGTATATCATAGCCGTATGACCCATTCGGTGGGTCAAATACCTCAAATTGTGTCTATTTTGAGTGAGTAAATCCCAATTTTCACATATTTCTCAATAACAATATCCTATTAATTGTTTATTTTCTAGAAGTTTTTCTAAAAGTTAAAACTGAACAAAAAAGAGGTGGTATTAGAGGTGGTAGTGATGGTGGAGGTGGTGGACATTTTTGAGGAGGTGGTGGAGGTAAGAGTACAGGTGTTGGAGGTGATGGAGCCACTTGGAGCAGAGAATACTAGGAGGGGCGGAATTAAGATGAGGAGCTAAAGGAGTGGAAATTAGGAGAGTTGAAAGTGAAGGGATAGAGATTTGAATGAGGAGGAGGAGGTGCAGGGATTGCGACATCGAGGTGATTGTGGAGAGAAGGCACTGGGAAAATGCTATAAGAGTGTAGTGCTGGATGGTATGGTAATGCAGAGAAAATGCTATGAAAGTGTAGTACTGGATGGTATGATAGTGTAGTGAAGGTTGTGGAGGTGGTGGAAGAGGGGAGGAGGTGGTGGATTTGGGATTATATTTTTTGAGGCAGTGGAGTGACTCAGAGCAAAGATTATGAGGAGGATGGGTGGGGTAGGGTGGGATTAGGAGGAGGGGGTGTGAGGAGTCATGGGGATTGGGTGAAAGAGAGGGGAGGATGCGGTGATGTAGGCGAGAAGCCAACCGGACTAGGATCAGGATTGGGAATATAATTAAGATTGGGATTACGTGTGGTGTTGTATAAGGCATTGGGCATTCTCGAGTGTTCTTATCACTGCAATTCCTTTCTTCTTCTCTCTCTCTTTCTATCTACCCTTCCTTCCCACACATGTATATCTCATTTTTATCTTTCTGTCTCTCACTCAGATGGCTACCCACTATCTTCCAGCCTATATAATGGATGTGTTTTGATTCTTGCTCTTTGGGGTTTTTTTGTATTGGCATATGTTTTTACAAATCACCTCTCCCGCGCCTTTTTAGGCCGCCTTTCCATGGTATTCATGGTGTTCACTCATATTTCCTACCCTCAATCTCCGATGCCCTTTACCATCTATTACCGTGATGACTGAAAAAGCCTGTCATACTCTGCCAACCAGCCATTCATTCCACTACTTTCAACCTTTCATACCCACCCAGACCACCCGACAACCCGTAACTTTTGTTCTTTCGCTTCTTTGTTATCGTGCCTTTATTTCGTTTGCAAGAATTGCTTATTAAAGGCGAGTGAAACGTTAGAAACTGTCGCTCGGGTTGATGGGATGGTCTCGTAAAACTGTCATCGACAATATATGACCTTAGCCGGTGAAAGTGTAAGAAGGATCCAATAATCCTTCTTTCTACATTAATATTTCAGAATTGATAAGTTGATAGTCGTGCAGATTTCCACTCAGTTGGTGTTCCCAGGGGAAATCACTCTATGTGCTGTATCCTCTCTGCTATCGAGTTTCGCACCTACATGTACTTTTTCGGCGATCCAGACAATCATTCGGCATCATCCGTGGGATGAATGTACGCCCATAATCATCATATTCTCCATTCGCCAATTTCCCATGACCTGTCCCCCCCCCCTCTCTCTCTCTCTCTCTCTCTCTCTCTCTCTCTCTCTCTCTCTCTCTCTCTCTCTCTCTCTCTCTCTCTCTCTCTCTCTCTCTCTCTCTCTCTCTCTCTCTCTCTCGATACTCGACACTCGATGTTCGATACTAGTCCAACCATACGTAGGCTGTCTGTTAGAACACAATCCATTCATACATAGCCACCTTCAACGTGATGAGCACAATCATCATTAGTTCTGCGTAAATTAACAAAGTCGCATCATAGTCCATTGAAATTGATGCCATAACACTACAAATTACCTACAATACGAGTTTATTTAAAGTTATAACATTATCGGTTGATTTGTTTAACACAATGCGTTGAAAAAAATTGTAACATTATGCGTTGATTTTTATAACATTATGCATTAGAAAAAGTTGTAACATTATCCGGAGTTTATAACATTATCGGATGGATGTTTACAACATTTGTTGTGATATTATGCGTTGGTGAAATATTATGCGGAGTTGTAACATTATAGGTTGTAACAAGGCTCCTCTGCTCCAACAAGCCTTGAATCTATTGGTGATGTTCGAAACGCACCCAAGGTAATTCTAAAACCACTATTATGAATTGCATCAAGTGGTTTGAGGTATGACTTTCTCGCAGAACTGTAAACCACACAGCCATAATCTAATTTTGATCTAATACGGGATCTATACAGATGGAGTAATGTTGTTTGGTCAGTACCCCAATCAGTGCTACCAACTACATTTAGAAGGTTCAGTGCTCTTTTACATTTTACTTTAGTTGTTTTATGTGAGAAGCGAACTTCAGTTTGTTGCCAAACAACAAACCTAAGAATTTCAATTCTTTAACAACTTTAAAGGTACTCCCATCTATTTGGAACTCCGGATCGAGATGATGTTTCCGATGTTTACAAAAATGTACACAATTTGTTTTTGACTTTGAGAACTTAAAACCATTTCATGTGACCCATTTTAATCCTATTTTAGCACAGCTGAAGTTAGCGCTCTATGGCATTTACGTTTTTTCTACTATAGCAGATTAAAAAGTCATCTACATACAATGACGAGTGCACCACATCCTCAGTTGCGTCAACAATGCTATTGATTTTCACTGAGAAATTTGTACCACATAAAATACTACCCAGAGTAACCCCTAATTCTTGTTCGTGGAGGTCAGATAACGTTGACCCAACAGAAACCTGATGTTGGCGGTCTTTTTTCTATAAAAGGAGGCATACGCCCTCTCAACCCACGTTTAAAAGATCTTTCAAAATCCCATACATCCACGTTGTATCATAATTATGCCTTTTCCAGGTCAAAGAAGATGGCGACCACATGTTCGTTTCTGATGAAGGCACTTGGTATAAATGTTTCTAGTCCAACTAAACGACCCACAGTACTTCTCTAGCTCCTGAAACCACACTGAACATTCACAAGAACATTGTTGGATTCTAGAAACCAGACATGTCGGTCATTGATCATCCTTTCCATGGTTTTACACAGGCAACTTGTTCAGGTGAAAGGCCTGTAATTGCTTGAGTTGCTGTGATCTTTATCGGGATTTGGAATGGGAATTATTATTGTTTTACGCCAGGAAGGTGGAAACTGGCCAGTAAAGTTAAGTGCAAGAATCAGATGCGGGGTGCACGTAAGTGTCTGCCCCATCACTGAACAAACACAAGTCATATTTTGTAATGCGTTCTGCTACTGTTTTGCCTTTCAGGTCTTCTTTCTTGTAGGAATCACCCAAAAGAGGATTAAAATCACCCAACAAAATGTACGGAGTTGGGAGCTGGTGAATCAGTTGTTCACGATCAGTCAGAGCATGTTATTATAGAAATGCATTAATACTTCTTTTTTCTGGCACTATTGGGTTGAATGACATCTATTTTATTTAGTGTATTTGATTAAGTATACCTTTTTCATTCTTCAAAGTTTTGTTCAGCTTACACGTGCAATTTATCGAGTGATTAATCGTTCAATTTTATTATTTTATGCAAACACGGATGATGAAAACGAGTGGAGTGACAGAACATAGTTTGAAAAACAAATCTATTATCAGTTTACTTCCAATAACATTCAATAATTTTGAGTACGCAGCTACTGACTTATCTTTAGTTTTTATGTTTTATGTACTATCTATCTTTAGTTCAAGTCAGTGCATGGCCCTTTCTCAAAGTAGGAGTGTCAGTTGAGAATAATGAGTCTGAAAGTGCACTGATATATATATATATGTACCCTTGGTATGTCTTGATAATAAGTCTCTCCTTTGGTCCATCGGTTCTATTGGCCTTATATATCAGATGTCGCTACTACTAACATTGCTGAGTAAAAAGCTAAAAAAGTTCAAAATGACTGAAAAATAGTGACTAATGTCTCATTGAATGATTGCTGCAGATCTATAAAAGTGACAAAAGTAACATTTATATGGATCTATCCGTCACAAAAGCCAAAAAGTATTAAAAGAATGAATGGGGAAAAAAATAGACCATGACAAAATTTATTTCTGGCCACTCCTACCCCCATCCACTCTATCAAACGTTCCAGGAAAAAATTGACATCCCCCACTCCCGGTATAAAGGGAATTACCCGACGAATGACCTTCCCCGTAAACTGATCTAAATTCTATGAAGGTGTGATCAGAGGGGACCTAATGCCTCCAGTGTTATTCTTGGGATAGAATGTATGCTAGAGAGCTAAATTGTAGTCCCATATCTCGAAACTGCAGAGGGCGAGAGCAGGAGGGGATTTATCAATGTTACTCTCCCATCACACACACAAATAATACTTGTTGTCAAAAATAACCACCAAAACGAGGACATGTTTCGCTTCTGCTTTTGAGAAAAAATAACATTCACCAGATATGTGGAGAACCAAACCAGGTTTAAAGTTACAAACTGTCCATTATGATTCTTTGAAAATTTAGTTTTCTAATTTTTGCTACCAAATTGAAGATGCACATACACACCGGGTTAGTATTAATCTACTATATAAATGGAGAGTGTGTGATACCTTCCATGGCTGCATCCGATTCATTTCATGTCCGCGTGCGACCTTCCTTTTCCGTGTCGGACCTTCCAGAACGGCGTCCAGCTAGAAACATGGGAAGTGTGTAATTTCATACGTGTTCACGTTAGTGTCCGAATAGAAATTCATCCTTTGATTGTCTCAAGAGGGTGTGATACCTTCGGTGTCCGCATCCAATTCTGTTCGTGTCCGTTTCTGCGTCCACGCCCAGCTGGAAAGTCATTCTTTGAAAATATCCTTTGATATGGACTCGAACATCCGTGAGGCGAAACCTCCGCCCAACAAAAAATGCTATAGAAGGCGTTAACTAATTGATTATTATTTTGAGTGTTTGTCTGACGACGTATTAACCACTCACCGCGTACAACTATCTCTCAACTTTTATTTGTAATTCCCCTGTGCCTCGACCTATCGAAACAAAATGTGGCAGGCGAGCTCATTGACCAGGAGGGTGCCATGACATGGCCCCGATTGGGTTCGATGTCGCATTAACCCTCTCTCGTGTAGATCCACTGTGCCTGGACGTATTGAGACAACATGTGGCACTTGGGGGTCATTTGTCCAGAAAATGGAATGAGATAGGCGCCGATTGCCATTGACGTCGCATTAACCCTTCAAACGGTACAACGCCATGCATAGTTCGACTATGCTATTCATTGACAAATCCTGACAAATTTAGCACCCGTGGGTAATTTACCCAGGAAATGGAAATGGGATGGATCTCGCTTACGCACACGTCTCGGTAATCTTTCAGCCCGCGAAACGCCTGGCATCGTTCGGTTCCATAGTGCCTCATCTGTTCTAGATGAAAATTCATCAACTACGGGAAATATGACCGGCTGCATCGTCAGGTTAACACTTCGACACGTGTAATGCCTAGTAGCGTTCGACTCCGTTGTGCCTCGGCCAATCTGAATATACAATTGGCACCTACAGGTGATTTGAACAGGAAAGGTAACTTGACAATAAAAGGGGCATTATAATTGAAGGGTCCCGATGGTATCCGACATCGTGTTAGCCAATACGAGCAGCATTACTATACCTTCACATGCCAATACAGACACGATTTAGCACCAGGGGGAAATTTGACCCGGAATGGGACAATGGTTTGGTGTTGATTGCGTCCAACGTCACATTAACCCTTCAACCCAGCCTGAGCCGATCTAGTTATAAAATTGGAAGCTGTAGTGAAGTAACAGGACCACCAAAGAAGCTATATTATCAAAGATACCGGTTGCCGCAGTACAACATTGTGTCCTCGTGGATAAAATCACCATTTTGGGTGTCAAGATGAAGGGAATCTATGATGACATCAAAGGAAGATTTTACGCGGTCAAAACTTTGAATTTTAGTAGACCTATTCCAATCTTACAAGTATCTGATTCTGCAAATTACGTCTGAGCAATCGTGTTCATATTGTTCAAATACAATACTAAAGCGAAGTATTTGGGGCGTAACTCATCACTGGCCATCTTGTGAGATTCCATCCTGACATATAAATGCTTACAGCAAGCAATCAAGTATCTGAAGAAAAAGAACTTCCAGGAGAATTTTTTTTAAAGACTCTTTACAATGGATTGTTTCATACACATTTTCCATAAATCTTCTATTTTCAATTAAATTCCACATACATATGAAGTTTAAATGAATTCCCCTGCACCATGTTAGTATTATAAGGTGTTCCATTCATTATTTTGAGGTAGCTTGAGGTACGAGTTATTGAAATTGGTTTAACACTATTTTTGTCAACGTGGCTGCCAAGCAGCTACAGCTATCCCAATCTAATAAACACGGGTTTTTCACTCATGCCAATGCCAAAAAAATCTTTTTAAGGCTGTGATTTTTGCTATGTCTGTGCTATCAGGAAGTGATTTATGTAGAGTATTATTCATCATTTAGTGATGTTATATCGAGGAACCAAACAGTTTAATTTCAGTACATCGTTATAAGTTCCTAGCAAGCATTTTCTTCCAGCTGGACTAAATAGATTTAATGTTGTTTGTGTAGCATAATCTTTGCCATTGCACAATAGCCAGTGTTTGCATTTACGTTTCTTCAACACAACGACCTTCAAATTCATCGCATTGATTTATAACACATTTATATTGTTACGGGTTGGTTACGTCAATCATAATCGTTAGTATTTAATATTAGAGACAGGTTGTTTGACAGTTTGGGGTGTTACAGAAATAGATGTTGCCAGTCTGTGCAATTTCGGCTTTAAAGATTACATGATCCTGGTAGGAGGAGAAATTTCAAACATGTCTTCCTAAAGAGATTGCATCTTTTGTATAAAGCCTTTGAATAGACAAAATTCGGGTATAGCTCAAAATGTATAAAAAAAAACTGGCCTCCCTATTTGCATTATTCGAACAAGGATTTGATGTTGGTAAACACATGGGAGCGCGGTGGCTCAGTTGGTAGAGGTGCAGGCTGCAAGCCGAGAGGTCCTCGGTTCGAATCCCACCTGCGGCAGCCGCGTTGTGTCCTTGGGCGAGACACTTCATCTCCATTGCCCGCGTGGGGGCACGATGACGCCGTGTACTAAGGCGTACTGCACGTCGATGGTCCACATGTCTTCAACCAATCTAACCCTGCCTGTGCTGCAGTGCGGAGTTACGATGTTGGGGAGCTGGCAGCTGCTCGTCGTTGCTCGGTGGTTCTCTCCGGGTACTCCGGCTTCCTCCACCCGTAAAACTGTCACGGTCATGATTAGCCATTGTGCATAAATATGTTACCTTAAACATCAATAAATAAATATAATTGGTAAACACATCATTGACCATAAACAGCAAGTAGTCGTCACATCTCACTGGAGAAACGCTTATTACAGCAGGGCACATTTGAAAATATCTGTTGAAAAACAGGAAAGATCTCAGGTCCTTATCAGTGGTGGTGGTGTTGGTTGCAATTGTGGTAGTCATGGATGTAGTGTACAGACCTATCAGCATCCTCTGAGTAGTTCTATTTCACGATTCTCTGGATCTCTTACAAGTGAGATAACGAATACTTTCTTTGGAGATGTCTGCCATCCATCGAGAAGGAGGTCTGAATGGTCAGTGCCTGTGTCTGCCATTAGCAAACAAAGCATGTAGTCTAAAGTTTTTAGCCTTTTGAACCCTAATTTGTCCTTAAATTTTCCAGTCCAGGAACATGACACTTCATAATTCCACCATTTCACCAAGTAGATCATTGCCCAATGAATTCGTGGGTAACAAAACAATATTTTCAATGCGCATTAAATTGTCTACCGCCAAATAATGACTATGGACTCTTTCATATACTGCCATTGAAATTACTTGGAAGACACCATCTGTGTTGAAAGTGTTAAGACTGCAGATCAGACAAGCGTGGAGACATTCAAATGGTTACCTGACAGCAGGATAATCATTAGGTGGCAGTGGATTCAAGGTACGACATGAAGAGAGACGGACGGACGGACGGACGGACGGACGGACGGACGGACGGACGGACGGACGGACGGACGGACGGACGGACGGACGGACGGACGGACGGACAATATTGTCTTTACGACTGTATTTAATATTTTTCCATAATAGCACCACCATTGATATCAACTAAAATTTAAATTTCTCTTTTGGGACCCCGTCGTTCTCGTCAGATCATCGAAATTAAGCAACGTCGATCTCAGTTAGTCCTTGGATGGGTGACTGTCTGAATGATCGATTCGGGCTCCCGCGTTGTGTCCTTGAGCAAGGCACTTAACCCCGATGGTCCGCATGGGGGCACGATGACGTCGTGTAATAAGGCGTACTGCACGCCGATGGTGAGCATGTCTTCAATCAATCTAACCTTGCTGTGCTGCAGTGCGGAGTTACGATGTTGGGGAGCTGGCAGCTGCTCGTCGTTGCTCGGTGGTTCTCTCCGGGTATTCCGGCTTCCTCCACCCGTAAAACTTTCACCGACACGATATAACCTTGGCTGTTAAGTTGTCGTTAAACCTTATTAAATTAAATTAAATTAAATTATAAGTAATCTTATAGGGAATTAACAGGTATGGTGTGTACAGACTCGTAATTCTTATGATGTGACCGAAGATTTCCTCGTATGATTTCTCTCGTCTACGATCTTTGAGAAAAGTGCACATCAGTTCCAAACATAGCATTATGTAATGTATTTCTTCCACGTCAGTAAGGAGCGTGCGTGCGTGCGTGCGTGCGTGCGTGCGTGCGTGCGTGCGTGCGTGCGTGCGTGCGTGCGTGCGTGCGTGCGTGCGTGCGTGCGTGCGTGCGTGCGTGCGTGCGTGCGTGCGTGCGTGCGTGCGTGCGTGCGTGCGTGCGTGCGTGCGTGCGTGCGTGCGTGCGTGCGTGCGTGCGTGCGTGCGTGCGTGCGTGCGTGCGTGCGTGCGTGCGTGCGTGCGTGCGTGCGTGTCCTTTATGACCGTGTTACCCTCCCACCCGCCCACTCAATTTTGAAATGCTTCCTACGCCCTGCTGATTTGTATAAACCCGTGAGGATTCAAGTTCCGACTGATATCGACTATCTGAGTATGCCTTCGTCTAAGGCTTGTTTTGATGATATTATTCGAATATCAGCCAGTTGGGGTTATAATTCAAAACCTTAGAGTTCTTGGAAATTCGTGTACTACAAACCTTCATTTGTATGACCAACCGCGTGAATGCTATAAGCAAATGTCGTATTGTAAGAAAGTACCTCATTACTAACAAGAGAGAATCGATATCGAAGACTCCAAAGCAAACGGAAATGTCCCGCCTGGAAATTTATTGGGGGCATTCACACTCCCCCACGCCCATTCTTATTTATTTATTTATTTATTTATTTATTTATTTATTTATTGGTGTTTAGGTCACATATTTCTGCACAATGGCTAATCGTGAACGCAACGTGGATATAAAGTCAAGTACAGCCAATCGTTTAAACCGATATTGCCCATTTTAGGGGACTTGAAGTCCGGGCGCTGGTTACTGGTTCCTGTTTTACCAGTAAAACAGAGCTTGGTGACTGCAGTAAACAAGCGCTGCTTCACTTCCCGGGGTTGCCACGTGGAACATTTACGCCCCTAGTTCTGGTTTTGTAATTAACTGCTCATTAGAAACATTTTTCACGAACGCCCACTTAGTGAAATGAAATGAGGTTTTTTTCAATCTGCAAAGGATACGCGGTGCTGCGATACATAAAATGGTTTATTCTTCCGAACTCTATTGTCCGTTTTAACTCATCCCAATGAGAGATTCTGAGCTCCTAGCTCCTGAGATTAGACTGTCTCAGCCATTGTATACATTCGTGTTAATATCTGAATTTCTGTGATAAAGCCACTCAGTCACTGACAGTTCCTCGGCAGAATAGAGCAATTGGTATCAATGAGGGGATGTGGAGACAGTCTGAGTGTGACGAGCTCTCGAGCTTAGAAAACATTTATGGAACTAATTTCTTTTCATTTATTCAGACCTCAAATAAGCGTTATACACGTCTGCAGTCAACAAAACATTTCCTCGTGCCATTCACGTACACTAGAGTAATCATTTTTCTTTGACTTCATATATTTAATATTTCTGTTGAAAATCGCTTAATTTAAGTACTATGAGTCATTCATCATCGTGGAAACTTGTAGCTCAGACAAAACAAAAATCAACAGCGGATACTGAGAACATGTTAGCTCCTTATTCGATCTTTTTTTATTAAAACGTGTATTTGATATGACTCATATGATGTGTTACAACCCTTTCATTACAAAACTGCGCAATTTGGGAAAAATGTAAAACAATCTGTTGTGTGGACACTGTACTTGGAACATACAATATAATATCTTTTAACCACATTTGTAAGGATGCATTTACTGACATTAGTACTTTTTGCACACATACAAGCTTTACTTACATAAGCAATTTTGTCAAATGAACGTAATTGCATTCAATGCAAAGATAATAATGGAGTAAATTTTCATTACGTCGGGACGAGACCCAAACATACTTTTTCCGCATATGCAAAAGTAACTTATGTGTTTTTTAACACGCAAAGACGATTTCCTCAGATGAGTATAATTCAAGTTTGTTTTATAACATAATGGTTATGAATAATCTGCAGGTAACCTTATTGTCATAAACATTTACCGCAGTCGTATATCAGGGATACCAAATTGCCTATTTACCACATCTTATGTAACGTCACATCGTGGTCTATGAAGGGTATAACGTGGGTTGTCATGGTGACTCAACTCGAGCGGTCATGCTTTAACGTCATTATTATGGTAATATATGGTGTTAATACGCAAGCGCTGCACGTGTTATCAAGCTGACACATGTTTCCATCATCTATTTTGTGTGGAGTTGCTACTGGCTCTGTCTCTAAGGCTTCATCCGATAGCCTCGGAGAAAATGGGATCATGAAACAATGGGCTGTAACAGAGGGACTGCTCAATTGTAGCTAATATTTTACATACTTTTCAGATTCTTCCCAGCGCTGGTTTTCTACCTACTCCTGGTTTGTTTATCGAAAGTTATTGGTTGCATTCCTGTTTTCGTAAATGGCACCTCGCTGCTATGGAGATGAATTTGTCGGCATGGAATCGAATTTTGTTCTTGCGCGTATTTGATTGTATTGGAGGATACAGGTCTTATTTTGTAGCTGATTCTACCCATTATGGTTATTCCTCAACCCAGGGAACATTGCTAGCTCTGTCCAGTCACTTAAATCAATATCCTGTACCACCATACAGTATTATGTTACAGACTGAAGTTCTTGGGCTATGTTCAATTATTCCGTGGTATACTCCAGTATAGTTTCATACTGTTTTCCAAGTTTTCCGATCTGTTACCAATTCAGTCTACGGCTAATCTTGCTCTGGGTCATAGTGAGCGGTGAGATTGTCCTACCTATTATACACTCTTAAACCACCCACAACGCCCATCATTAAACGACACCAACCTTTTGTGGTCTGAGGCACTCTTAAACATATTAAACATATTAAGGACGTTACCAGAATGAAAATGAAGTCTTTCTATGAAAATCCAAGATGACTGCCAAAATAGCGACCGAGAATGTTTTTTTTCCCAAAAGAGTCACATATTCATGATTTGTTGTCATAAGAATTGTATATACACAGCAGTGGTATGTCATGTACCCGGACACCCCTAGGTTGTAGGCCCCCTTGCGGGATCTTGGAGGATTTAATGGGAAAACAGAACTAGTAAAACAATTATCGGGCTGTTTGTGGTAATTCTAACCGAGAATTTGGGGAAATCCAAATCAGTAAAGTACTCCAGTGTAATAGTAAGCACCTTATAGCACTGCGTGCTACTCTCAAACACACAAAATGGTGGTTCGCTGAGCCTTTTTTGGTAGTTTTGTGTGTTCTGTTGGTGATTTGGAAGGATTGGCGGGCCAATTTGAGTAATTAGATTTACTCCTATTTAATCGAACACATCCTCCGATCATATCCCCGCCCTATTAGAGGATTTGGGATCACATACAAACCACGTGCTTCCATAGAAACGAAGATCGCAGCATCCAGTTAACAAAATGGACGACGGAAACACGCTGCACATGCGGTCTAAGACAACGTATCACGGTGGTAATGAAGTCACAAGATGGCCGCCCACGCGGGCTACCATGACAACCAAAGATGGCGCCACTGAATCACGTGACTAGGACGCCACTTCCGGGGTCCTGCCCAGGGGTCCTATAACCTAGGGGAGTCCGGGTACATGGCACACTACTCTCGTCGACTTATGTATGCATGGGTATGAGACGAATGCTTACTGATACGTTTAAATTGAAAAGAGTCTTCAGTTCTAAAATGGCAACCAATATGGCCTCCGCAAGCTGAAAACACAATGATGTCTAGCAAAGTTCTACAAATAACATTCTGATGTGTTTCAAATAATTTGGAATGTACTTGATGAAAAATATATGGACTTTTCACCAGGATGTTTTTGGTTACCGTTATGGTTGTTTTCAGATCAAAACTGGAGCCCAAAATTCCTACCAGAGAATTTTGAGATTCCATCGGAAGTATCTCCTTATATATTTTTGCTAAAATTTGATGTACGTTCACTTTAAAATGGCTACTTATATCACCGCATACGAATTCATGCAATTCAAATGTGTTAAGTCCAAAATGTCTGCCATTCTGGTAGGCGTAAGTTGTAAAATGGCCATTTAGTTGTGCAAATCATATTTTACTGTTTTTTTGTAATACCATTTGGTGGAAAAACTTGCCCTGTCCAGTTTACTTGAAGGTCGAGTTTGTACCCTGGCCTGAATGGCGGCTGCAGGCAAGCAGGCGGGCAGATCTATCACATCGCAGAATTCTGGCTCGATATCTTCTTCGGCACGCTTAAAGATATTTGTAAAGACTTCATTGTTCACAAAACAGCAAGTTTGAACGTCTTCGGTACCGCTGTCACGCAATTACGGCTCCTCACAAAATCCCATACACCGACAGTATATGTAATCTGATCCGTTACTGCATATTCAAATTGTTTTCGGTTGGCCGACTGATCTCTATAAAACTAGATTGCCTGAACATCAGCGGAAAACTTTGCAACTCATGCTACCCGCCACCCCACAAAAGGCGACAAATCAATCCACTCTTGTAACTCCTCCCATAGTGACGTTTAATGACGTGAACGCTGTTACGCTGTGGCTGCAAAGCGCTTGAAAATTAAAACTACCGAGGAGAAAGTTTTTGTTGAGCATTGTCCATTTATAGGAACAAATGCTTCTCTCAAGATGGCCTCCTTGACTACATTGAAGAGATAGTAGGCTATAAATTCGTGGTTAAGCCGGCATGCACTACACCCTCCGCCGTCGCAGAATGGGAATATTGTCCAAACTGTGGGACTAATTGGTCGCGTGACCAACGCGCAAGAATGACGGTCGAAGTAACATCTCAGTTTCATAATTTTAGAACACACAATATCCGTCCCTACGAAAAATAGCCGCAACACAACAAGCAAGAGCAAACCATTTCAGCCATTATAATCTTTAGCGATCTTTAGCGACACCCTAATATGGCCACGCGCATGAAATGAAATGTATATGTACATCTTTGTGGCTGATGTATCCAAACAGAAGATAGCACATCAATGTAACTGACGAAATTTATTTGTCTTGAGTGATATCACTGGATAGCGATTTCTATTTCATTTTAGCATCAAAAACGTTAGATGCATAAGATGGTGGGTGCATACTCACCAGAACTATAAAACGTCACATGAAGCAGTACGCTACAGAACGGGACAGTCTTTCAAGTGTCAACTGCTCCTATCAGCTCATGAGTATTCCCCAGAATAACAATTGGATACCCATCCGTTCATGGGAATAAGCAATATTCACAACTGTGACGCGTGGGCAATGAGGGGAAATTCCAGTAAAGATCCGTTTGGTACAAGGAATACGGTGGGAGTTGCAAGGCAGTTATCTCGTCTTCGGAGGATTAAACGCAACGTTACCACGTGCTGCATTTCCTAACATTCTGGTGTATGCCTTCACAACATTATCGTAACATATCCTTCGTAATGGCCTTATTGTGATGCCAAGTCTGATGGTAGGTAACAGTTCGTGCTTTCGAATAAGTTTTCTGCACATACTAATATCAACAATAAAATTGACATTGCGAAATGACTTTTCAACAAGATTATTCCATTGAGGTTCATACGCGATGTTTTGGGGGCACAAAGTAAAAAAACTAATGTTATAATGTTTTAATGGAGATTTCTGTGAATAGGGCTGGCCGTTTGTGATATTTTTTTGTTTGTTTCGTTTTGGTCAGTTGTTTATTTTTGAGGGGGGGGCAGGGGGGTGTTGCCGTTACTTTAGGTTAGGTAGAGGATTATATCGTCTCTTGAGTTAGTATTATTATATGGCACCTTGTTCCACTCAAGGGACGAAACCAAAACTAGATAAGTGCTTCTATTGTTTTTAAATAAATGCGAATAACAGGTGTTAAATTCAGTGACGTAACTTTTTATGGTAGTGGAAGCAGAACCATACAATTTCGGACAGAGACTTGGCACCTGGTCACGTATTGCATCGCAATCTGATGTTACGAAATTCATGGCCTTGGTCCCTGTTAAATAAAGTTTATTCTCACTTAACATGAAATGTTCTTG
Organism: Pictodentalium vernedei; assembly: GCA_031216915.1. Classification (NCBI taxonomy): domain Eukaryota; kingdom Metazoa; phylum Mollusca; class Scaphopoda; order Dentaliida; family Dentaliidae; genus Pictodentalium; species Pictodentalium vernedei. The sequence continues at coordinate 145,115,428 of CM062290.1, read as the reverse complement.
AAAGATGAATATTCACCAATCAATCTTGATTTAAGCCGACAATTTGTAAATATCTATTCCCGATTCATTTCTATGACTAAGCCTACAATCTAAACTATTTCGAGATCTCGAAACTTGTACTTGACTTTGTTCAACCTGTTGCTTTAGAACATATGTTTGAATGTAGGACATAATAAAAATTCTATAATGAAGAGAACAAAAATGCCTCTGCAGCCGTTTCTAGCCACGTGTTGGGTGTATATAATATATCTGTATAGGAAGTCAGCGCTTGACTAAAACCGAGAAAAGCAGAATATCATATTTGTTGCACTAAATTTCGTGGTAAAACTTTTTTTACGTGCAATGCAGACATTTAAATCTCTTCATTGCGAGTTTCACAATTTTCAATATTATTACCACCAAGACACCTGCACATGTAATAAAATCACTTCTGTGAAGAATTAATATTCTCATGAAGATGAAAAAATTAATGTGTTGTCAAATTATGTCTATTTACCCAATACAAATGTAGGCAGATGCAACCTCAAGTCATCGGAAACATTCACTGTAATTTATACGCTATTTAATGGTGACATATAGATTATTTCAGCTGACATATTGTGCGACCATGACCGAATAACTGTGTTAATGTCTGTCAAATATTCATTTGAATTGTTAAACGAACAGTGTCCATGTTTGTCGTTGTAAAATACATAGCATCGACCACTGCCTGCGATCTGGTCGATCAGCTCTGACAGCAGTTGTTACCACTGTTTCTCGTTCGAATGATGAAAGTTTGGATATTCTATACGACAGTTTGGTAATATAAGTTATCTCCGTCAACATGTATGGTATAAGGAGATTTAATACCCGGATGTCGGTTTTTAAACACCGAGCCACAGGCGAGGTGTTTAAATGTGACATCCAGGTATTAAATCTCCATATACCATACATGTTGGCGGAGATAACGTTTTTTTCTCGTTTGAAACACAATACAAGCATAGTGGAAATAAATTTCTGAGCTCCACAACCACTTGGACCAAATTCGTGATAATTATTTCGTTTTTATAATCGCAGAAGACAACGGATAGAGTTACTGCCCTTGGGTCGTTAAGGAAACGAGTAAACAGTATTTTTTTGACATATCGTCCCCTGAGTTCCAATTTGTTCTATGTGCCTACTGGCACATAGAACACTTTGGTACTCAGGGGACAAATTATTCGCTCTTATTTTATTTTTATGATTGTATTGTCAGAAATCTGATGATATTTGTGACTATTTTCGTGTTTTTTGGTTCGATTTTTATTTCGAGGCGAGCAAAAGCGGAAAGCTTTCGTTTAAACCATATTCCCCCGATGTTTCGCGTGGCTTGTACCCTGGATGTTGCACGCTCTCATATTCCTTGGGGGTTGGATGCATCCCTTGCCATGTCTATTTGTCCAAGGCATCCTGACCAATCAAAATACCGAATTTATAGGGATGTAGGGATAAGATTATTTATCTGGTAGTTGTCGATGACCCCATTTCAGGCAGAGTGCAAAATCATCAGCATATTATTTTACTTTTGAGGTCATCTGTAAAGAAGATTCTTATTCATACGCAAAGACCACTGGCAAAATGATTGACAAGAAATGTTTACCTGCCAACTCCGAGTAGAAACTTAGTGGATCTTGTCATCGTGTTGTGTCGTAATATAAAGGTAGGCTCGAACGTGACTTCACCATCACTGGTCATATTCTTACACGGATCAATTGATGAATATTCAGATATCCTCATGAGTTAACTGAACGCGTAATAGCGTAATGCTAATCATCCGCCAGTATTTAAGTCAAGCGAACGGCAATAGAATAATAATTACGTATAATAATCTTACTATATTCACTCTTCGAACCCGAGAGGCCACTTTTCCTGACAATTAACAAGATACATTATAATTTCATTCAGTAGGATGGCTGGTTAGTGAATGTGTGGAGTAGACCAATCAATATGTTCAGTGTTCAACCCAAAGGCTGCACGTTGAAAATAGTAATTTGTCTACCCTCAAATAATGAATATGGATGTTTCCATTAATGCCATTGAACAGACGTGAAAGATACTATCAGAGTTCTAAGGGTTAAACCCTTATAATTATGGTTAGGCAACAACGCCCCATTTATTATATAAGAACCACTAACAGCTTGCCAGTACTGCTGTAGTTTGTTCACCAATTCTATTTGCCCCCAAAACTAGAGTCTTATTTTGTTCAAAATCTATATCATGCTTGTCTCAAACGAGACACACCTGACATCACCGACAAGCGCAGACATTCGAGGTGGCAATTTTTCAAAAGCGAAGTAAAAATTCGAAGGTGTTCACGCTGAAAACTCTGGACAAACATTACATTCCTGGTCTGTTTGAAAATGCTTTACACGACAAGTTTCATAATGCTAATCCAGAGAAAACGAACTTTGGTTGACAATGTTCTTACTAATGTTCGAAATATTCCTTACGTCTCGGCAGTTAACAATTTCAGTCGATATAATACACGTATTTTGCATTAATGAAATAGTTAACAGTAGTGGCGGCGGTTGTGTACCGTGTAAAAAGTAAAAAAGGGAAAGCACAAACACACATCAAACCTGAGAGACATTTCCAACACAAAGTGACCTTGTTTTAGGATTCCCGGATTGTGACTGTGTAGAAAAGAAAGCCATTACTCTCCCTTAGCGACCATTTCTAACGTTTCGGAAGGTGCTAATGTGGAAAACCTGTTCGTTGTAAAATTGAATTATTCTAAGATTACGAGATTATTTTCATATTGATTTCTCTGTTAGATTATATTTCTGGTGCGTTTCTGCAACAGTCAATCATTAGTTCACAATACGCATGGAAGCACTTTGGACATAAACTGTATAATTTAGCTGATTACTCGGCAAACATATGTAGGGTTGAGCTGCAAAGCTTTTCCTTTCTTTAAAAAAGGATTCTCGAGTTATAATTATTTTTTCCAAAACAGTTAGTACAACAAGGATCCCCCAGTTAGCTAAAACCGGCGAATATTATCAGTTCCAGGTATGAGTTTAAGGGCGCGCGTTTCTTTAGTAATTTACTTCTATGCCCACCGTACAGTTTTCTGTGCAATGTTCCAGAATCACAATTGCCATAAAGTGTTCAAGATTAGTGCAGTGAACTTCCGAAATACCATGCGAACTATATGCGTTCGCTTTCCAAAGCAGAACATTTCACAATACATTTATTCAGTGACAAATGCATGCATTCCATCCCGAGGAAATACAACGTCTTTTTCAGCTCAACAGTATAAACAATATTTGCGCCAAACTCATTGTAACTGGCCACAACACATTGCAAAAACAACCTACTAAAATGATCTAGTGTGAACGCTAGCGTTCCATCCAGTGGGCCACCAGTGTTTATAAAACAGAAGAGAGCACGTGCTCACCAACTCTCAAATCTAATGCGCACTTTTGCGACATCATCTTTGTTCATCAAAGTACCTCAAAGGTCACAGTGTGTAAGCGGCTCCTGTTTATGCACACCATTCGAATGGTTCTCGAACTATTTCTCCAATCACCTGAAAGCAAATGTCAAATGTATGCAAATCATGCAACAAACACGAAACTGAAACACCATCCTTACCTTTGGGTAACCATTTGTCATAAGCCCATGGCAATAAACAGAATAGAATCTGGGTACGTTCCAACAGAAATAATGCTCAATAACTGCAGGAATCATACGATTATGTGCTCAAACCAACCATCTGAGCAACCTCCATGCATAGCGAGTTTCGTTGACGCAAGCATATTTCAACGTCAGCAAAGAAATGTTCTCTTGGGTCCACCCAATACAATCAACCACTCAGCCTCCCGCCGGTGACCAAAATCTAAAACCGTAAGGCCGTTTGATCTTAAAAAGTTTTATACGTGCACTCAACGCATCGGATTCTACCAAACTTACCAATTTCTTTTGAGGCTCCAATAAAAACCATAATGCCTTATTTGAAACTGTGGACCTCTTATCAACATCTGATGTATTTTAACACCAAGAGCATGTGTATCCGCCGTGATTAAACACCTCGATTCAATACAGTCTTGTGAATTTAAAAACGAAGTGTGAAATTTCATTTTGCATATGCTGAATGCGTATTTAAATCCAGAAAGATGGGGTTTGGGAGATAAAAAACCCCTTTGACAGTGAACAAAAGTATCTGAAAACTCCTTGTGCACATCAGAGTACATGTCTTCAATTTGCGACTAGGTAGAAACATAAAGGCCCGATAAAGTAATTTATAGATGATGCATCGCCAGGTAGACCAGACGTCCATGAGCTGGAGAGTTAAATGTTGGTTCCTGAATTTTCTGCTGCTCTTATTAGTAAGGGTATCTACTGACACACAGAAGTCGATTATCAAATTACTCTGTACGTAATGCATCGAAGTATAGATACTTATCAAAGTAACAATGCTTTAACGTCAACCTTTTGCACCCCCATAACAACAAATCATGGGTGGGTCTGCCCCGCCCCTTGAAGACAGTGGTTACAACCATCCTGTTAACAAGATTTTAGTTTGAAGAAAATAAGATGGGTATGTATTATGTATAATTATGTATACACATTGATCATCAGAAATTTACTTTCTAAAAATCTAAAAAGGATATCAAGAGATTAATAAAAGAACACAGTATCTAAATTTCCACAATTTCAAGAAAAGTGACACCAAGAGTTGATTAACTTGTCAATCAAACGAGGTTGCTCAGTTAGACAATTGAACAATTTTGATTGCTTGTCAGGCCGTATTTAAAAAATGTAGTTCAGACGCGTTATACGGAATGATTCCTATGAGAATACAAAGAGTATTTTCCAATTATACACTTCATAAATAGCGAAGCTCATGTAATTTATATTATTTTTCACACTGTATCTTGTTGTTGTCCAAAATTTGCTCGCCAGCTGTTTGACGAGCTTTACATTTAGAAAAAGCTGGATTATGCCAAACAAAATTAAACACTGATTCTCAGGCATTTTGTTTTCAAAACGAATGAGGAATGGCGGTTTTCATTTTCATTTTTTATTCCTTATGGAATGGTCGCCGATGCCTAAAATCCAGTCGTGAGAGCCTAAAATTAAATTCCGGAGTTCCCATGATGATTTCACTGATAGCTCTTTCTATATCAGTGATCATACATCGCAAAATCAATATAAAACAACTAAAAGGAGTTTTTCTAAGTGATAGAAGCCACAATAATGCCTTTCAGAAAAATGAAGGTACCAGTGTAAAAGCCAACATTTTCCTTGCCGTTGTTTAGTATTCACTCACACGTAAGTAATAGTTTGTTCATAGAAATTTGTCATATTACAAATTATTGGAGGGTGCTGGCAGACACTCTCCAATAATTTGTAATAAAACAATTTTTGACTATTTTTGATGAACAGATTCAACCACCAAAATAATCTAGCCCTTATCCAGTTAAATAAATATTTATTTTGTAAATACAGATGAGAATCGTGTTGCATTTCGCGAAGAGAATAACAAAACTGCATCAATGTATACGACATATTGCATCGCAAATCGCGATGCGATACCGCTAAAATCACACCATATGATAGTTTTATACATTTTGAATTTCGCCTCCACACGCGGGCCGAAAAAAACGAATGCGCCGCTGCCTGAGAATCAAAAGATTAATTTTGTTTAGCCTCATCTGTGGAGAGTCGAAAAGCTTCAAATGAACTTAAACCACCTTACAGTACGGAGTCAGCAGGAGATGACCCTGAAGTGTTCTACTGATTTGGTGGAAACAATGTCTGGACAATACATTCACGGAACCTGTTATTATTGGTCATTTTACCAGACAAAGGATGTCACGCGAAGACAATGTCTGTTAACCCTTACAGCTTCATGAATGGTATCGTCTTTTTTATCTCACAATTGGAGCGTTTTTGCACTAATACGCGTCTCAAGTTTAATGTGTCTGGCTCCGCGTTCCAAGTCCGTTTCATTGTCCACTGATACAAATACATTAACGTGAATCCGTCGTTACCGAGACAACGGCATCAGTGTGTGTTAGTTTTGTAATCGCTTGAAGTTTCCTCCTTAAAACGTTTGCTTTAAAAATCGAAAAAAACATGTTCATAATAACTCTATTCGTATTTGTTAATAAAGGATAGTTTCAATTATCTCAAGGAATCGTGATTTTAATATTAGAAATGTTGCATTCATCACTTTGAAATGAAAACCGTCCCAAAAGACCGCAATGGAAAGCACCGCGCATTAATATTGAAGTCCGCGTGGTGGTTGGAAACTCTACGTCTTTGAATATAATTTATCGATCGCGGATACAGTTGGAAGACGAAACAACTCAACGAAATGAAAATTAAGCACCAAATAATTGCCAATTATAAAAAATCAAACGATTGTAAATTAAATTCATAATGTATAGCAGACTGAAACTATGACTCGGACAGATTCAAACCAATCTGTCAAGCCTTTGGCAAATGTGATCAACAATGTACACTTCAATATATAAATAATAATTATAGGAGTGAAAAGAATGTCAGCGGTAAAAAAATCAGACAAATAATGTATGGCATGATTCAGAATGAGATTCCAGCAACCGTTTGGTACAAGGAATGCGGTGGGAGTTGCAAGGCAGTTATCTCGTCTTCGGGGGATTAAACGCAACGTTACCACGTGCTGCATTTCCTAACATTCTGGTGTATGCCTTCACAACATTATCGTAAGATATCCCTCGTAATGGCCTTATTGTGATGCCAAGTCTGAGGGTAGGTAACAGTTCGTGCTTTCGAATAAGTTTTCTGCACATACTAATATCAACAATAAAATTGACATTGCGAAATGACTTTTCAACAAGATTATTCCATTGAGGTTCTTACGCGATGTTTTGGGGGCACAAAGTAAAAAAACTAATGTTATAATGTTTTAATATAGATTTCTGTGAATAGGGCTGGCCGTTTGTGATATTTTTTTTGTTTGTTTTGTTTTGGTCAGTTGTTTATTTTTTTTGGGGGGGAGGGGGTGTTGCCGTTACTTTAGGTTAGGTAGAGGATTATATCGTCTCTTGAGTTAGTATTATTATATGGCACCTTGTTCCACTCAAGGGACGAAACCAAAACTAGATAAGTGCTTCTACTGTTTTTAAATAAATGCGAATAGCAGGTGTTAAATTCAGTGACGTAACTTTTTATGGTAGTGGAAGCGGAACCATACAATTTCGGACAGAGACTTGGCACCTGGCCACGTATTGCATCGCAAACTGATGTTACGAACTTCATGGCCTTGGTCCCTGTTAAATAAAGTTTATTCTCACTTAACATAAAATGTTCTTGAAAGATGAATATTCACCAATCAATCTTGATTTAAGCCGACAATTTGTAAATATCTATTCCCGATATGACTAAGCCTACAATCTAAACTATTTCGAGATCTCGAAACTTATACTTGACTTTGTTCATCCTGTTGCTTTAGAACATGTTTGAATGTAGGACATAATAAAAATTCTATAATGAAGAGAATAAAAATGCCTCTGCAGCCGTTTCTAGCCACGTGTTGGGTGTATATAATATATCTATACAGGAAGACAGCGCTTGACTAAAACCGAGAAAAGCAGAATATCATATTTGTTGCATTAAAATTCGTGGTAAAACTTTGTTTTCTTACGTGCAATGCAGACATTTAAATCTCTTCATTGCGAGTTTCACAATTTTCAATATTATTACCACCAAGACACCTGCACATGTAATAAAATCACTTCTTTGAAGAATTAATATTCTCATGAAGATGAAAAAATTAATGTGTTGTCAAATTATGTCTATTTACCCAATACAAATGTAGGCAGATGCAACCTCAAGTCATCGGAAACATTCACTGTAATTTATACGCTATTTAATGGTGACATATAGATTATTTCAACTGACATATTGTGCGGCCATGACCGAATAACTGTGTTAATGTCTGTCAAATATTCATTTGAATTGTTAAACGAACAGTGTCCATGTTTGTCGTTGTAAAATACATAGCATCGACCACTGCCTGCGATCTGGTCGATCAGCTCTGACAGCAGTTGTTACCACTGTTTCTCGTTCGAATGATGAAAGTTTGGATATTCTATACGACAGTTTGGTAATATAAGTTATCTCCGTCAACATGTATGGTATAAGACGATTTAATACCCGGATGTCGGTTTTTAAACACCGAGCCACAGGCGAGGTGTTTAAATGTGACATCCAGGTATTAAATCTCCATATTCCATACATGTTGGCGGAGATAACGTTTTTTCTCGTTTGAAACACAATACAAGCATAGTGGAAATAAATTTCTGAGCTCCACAATCACTTGGACCAAATTCGTGATAATTATTTTGTTTTTATAATCGCAGAAGACAACGGATAGAGTTACTTCCCTTGGGTCGTTAAGGAAACGAGTAAACAGTATTTTGTTGACATATCGTCCCCTGAGTTCCAATGTGTTCTATGTGCCTACTGGCACATAGAACACTTTGGTACTCAGGGGACAAATTATTTGCTCTTATTTCATTTTTATGATTGAATTGTCAGAAATCTGATGATATTTGTGACTATTTTCGTGTTTTTTGGTTCGATTTTTATTTCGAGGCGAGCAAAAGCGGAAAGCTTTTGTTTAAACCATATTCCCCCGATGTTTCGCGTGGCTTATACCCTGGATGTTGCACGCTCTCATATTCCTTGGAGGTTGGGTGCATCTCTTGCCATGGCTATTTGTCCAAGGCATTCTGACCAATCAAAATACCGAATTTATTGGGATATAGGGATAAGAGTATTTATCTGGTAGTTGTCGATAACCCCATTTCAGGCAGAGTGCAAAATCATCAGCATATTATTTTACTTTTGAGGTCATATGTAAAGAAGATTCTTATTCATACGCAAAGACCACTGGCAAAATTATTGACAAGAAATGTTTAGCTGCCAACTCCGAGTAGAAACTTAGTGGATCTTGTCATCGTGTTGTGTCGTAACATAAAGGTAGGCTCGAACGTGACTTCACCATCACTGGTCATATTCTTACACGGATCAATTGATTGAATATTCAGATATCCTCATGAGTTAACTGAACGCGTAATAGCGTAATGCTAATCATCCGCCAGTATTTAAGTCAGGCGAACGGCAATAGAATAATAATTACGTATAATAATCTTACTATATTCACTCTTCGAACCCGAGAGGCCACTTTTCCTGATAATTAACAAGATACATTATAATTTCATTCAGTAGGATGGCTGGCTAGTGAATGTGTGGAGTAGACCAATCAATATGTTCAGTGTTCAACCCAAAGGCTGCACGTTGAAAATATTAATTTGTCTACCCTCAAATAATGAATATGGATGTTTCCATTAATGCCATTGAACAGACGTGAAAGATACTATCAGAGTTATAGGGTTAAACCCTTATAATTATGGTTAGGCAACAACATTTATTATATAAGAACCACTAACAGCTTGCCAGTACTGCTGTAGTTTGTTCACCAATTCTAGTTGCCCCCAAAACTAGAGTCTTATTTTGTTCAAAATCAATATCATGCTTGTCTCAAACGAGACACACCTGACATCACAGACATGCGCAGACATTCGAGGTGGCAATTTTTCAAAAGCGAAGTAAAAATTCGAAAGTGTTCACGCTGAAAACTCTGGACAAACATTACATTCCTGGTCTGTTTGAAAATGCTTTACACGACAAGTTTCATAATGCTAATCCAGAGAAAACGAACTTTGGTTGACAATGTTCTTACTAATGTTCGAAATATTCCTTACGTCTCGGCAGTTAACAATTGCAATCGATATAATACACGTATTTTGCATTAATGAAATAGTTAACAGTAGTGGCGGCGGTTGTGTACCGTGTAAAAAGTAAAAAAGGGAAAGCACAGAAGCACAAACACACATCAAACCTGAGAGACATTTCCAACACAAAGTGACCTTGTTTTATGATTCCCGGATTGTGACTGTGTAGAAAAGAAAGCCATTACTCTCCCTTAGCGACCATTTCTAACGTTCCGGAAGGTGCTAATGTGGAAAACCTGTTCGTTGTAAAGTTGAATTATTCTAAGATTACGAGATTATTTTCATATTGATTTCTCTGTTAGATTATATTTCTGGTGCGTTTCTGCAACAGTCAATCATTAGTTCACAATACGCATGGAAGCACTGTGGACATAAACTGTATAATTTAGCTGATTCCTCGGCAAACATATGTAGGGTTGAGCTGCAAAGCTTTTCCTTTCTTTAAAAAAGGATTCTCGAGTTATAATTATTTTTTTCCAAAACAGTTAGTACAACAAGGATCCCCCAGTTAGCTAAAACCGGCGAATATTATCAGTTCCAGGTATGAGTTTAAGGGCGCGCGTTTCTTTAGTAATTTACTTCTATGCCCACCGTACAGTTTTCTGTGCAATGTTCCAGAATCACAATTGCCATATAGTGTTCAAGATTAGTGCAGTGAACTTCCGAAATACCATGCGAACTATATGCGCTCGCTTTCCAAAGCAGAACATTTCACAATACATTTATTCAGTGACAAATGCATGCATTCCATCCCGAGGAAATACAACGTTTTTTTCAGTTCAACAGTATAAACAATATTTGCGCCAAACTCATTGTAACTGGCCACAACACATTGCAAAAACAACCTACTGAAATGATCTAGTGTGAACGCTAGCATTCCATCCAGTGGGCCACCAGTGTTTATAAAACAGAAGAGGACACGTGCTCACCAACTCTCAAATCTAATGCGCACTTTTGCGACATCATCTTTGTTCATCAAAGTACCTCACAGGTCACAATGTGTAAGCGGCTCCTGTTTATGCACACCATTCGAATGGTTCTCGAACTATTTCTCCAATCACCTGAAAGCAAATGTCAAATGTGTACAAATCATGCAACCAACACGAAACTGAAACACCATCCATACCTTTGGGTAACCATTTGTCATAAGCCTACGGCAATGAACAGAATAGAATCTGGGCACGTTCCGACAGAAATAATGCTCAATAACTGCAGGAATCATACGATTATGTGCTCAAACCAACCATCTGAGCAACCTCCATGCATAGCGAGTTTCGTTGACGCAAGCATATTTCAACGTCAGCAAAGAAATGTGCTCTTGGGTCCATCCAATACAATCAACCACTCAGCCTCCCGCCGGTGACCAAAATCTAAAACCGTAAGGCCGTTTGATCTTAAAAAGTTTTATACGTGCACTCAACCCATCGGATTCTACCAAACTTACCAATTTCTTTTGAGGCTCAAATAAAAACCATAATGCCTTATTTGAAACTGTGGACCTCTTATCAACATCTGATGTATTTTAACACCAAGAGCATGTGTATCCGCCGTGATTAAACACCTCGATTCAATACAGTCTTGTGAATTTAAAAACGAAGTGTGAAATTTCATTTTGCATATGCTGAATGCGTATTTAAAACCAGAAAGATGGGGTTTGGGAGATAAAAACCCCTTTGACAGTGAACAAAAGTATCTGAAAACTCCTTGTGCACATCAGAGTACATGTCTTCAATTTGCGACTAGGTAGAAACATAAAGGCCCGATAAAGTAATTTATAGATGATGCATCGCCAGGTAGACCAGACGTCCATGAGCTGGAGAGTTAAATGTTGGTTCCTGAATTTTCTGCTGCACTAATTAGTAAGGGTGTCTACTGACACACAGAAGTCGATTATCAAATTACTCTGTACGTAATGCATCGAAGTATAGATACTTATCAAAGTAACAATGCTTTAACGTCAACCTTTTGCACCCCCTTAACAACAAATCATGGGTGGGTCTGCCCCGCCCCCTGAAGACAGTGGTTACAACCATCCTGTTAACAAGATTTTAGTTTGAAGAAAATAAGGTGGGTATGTATTATGTATAATTATGTATACACATTGATCATCATAAATTTACTTTTTAAAAATCTAAAAAGGATATCAAGAGATTAATAAAAGAACAGGGTATCTAAATTTCCACAATTTCAAGAAAAGTGACAGCAAGAGTTGATTAACTTGTCAATCAAACGAGGTTGCTCAGTTAGACAATTGAACAATTTTGATTGCTTGTCAGGCCGTATTCAAAAAATGTAGTTCAGACGCGTTATACGGAATGATTCCTATGAGAATACAAAGAGTATTTTCCAATCATACACGTCATAAATAGCGAAGCTCATGTAATTTATATTATTTTTCACACTGTATCTTGTTGTTGTCCAAAATTTGCTCGCCAGCTGTTTGACGAGCTTTACATTTAGAAAAAGCTGGATTATGCCAAACAAAATTAAACAACTGATTCTTAGGCATTTTCTTTTCAAAACAAATGAGGAATGGCGGTTTTCATTTTCATTTTTTATTCCTTATGGAATGGTCGCCGATGCCTAAAATCCAGTCGTGAGAGCCTAAAATTAAATTCTGTAGTTCCCATGTTGATTCACTGATAGCTCTTTCTATATCAGTGATCATACATTGCAAAATCAATATAAAACAACTAAAAGGAGTTTTTCTAACTGGTTGAGTGACAGAAGCCACCATAATGCCTTTCAGAAAAATGAAGGTACCAGTGTAAAAGCCAACATTTTCCTTGCCGTTGTTTCGTATTCACTCACATGTAAGTAATAGTTTGTTCATAGAAATTTGTTCTATTACAAATTATAGGAGGGTGCCTGCAGACACTCTCCAATAATTTGTAATAAAACAATTTTTGACTATTTTTGATGAACAGATTCAACCACCAAAATAATCTAGCCCTTATCCAGTTAAATAAATATTTATTTTGTAAATACAGATGAGAATCGTGTTGCATTTCGCGAAGATAATAACAAAACTGCATCAATGTATACGACATATTGCATCGCAAATCGCGATACGATACCGCTAAAATCACACCATATGATAGTTTTATACATTTTGAATTTTGCCTCCAAACGCGGGCCGAAAAAACGAATGCGCCGCTGCCTGAGAATCAAAAGATTAATTTTGTTTAGCCTCATCTGTGGAGAGTCGAAAAGCTGCAAATGAACTTAAACCACCTTACAGTATGGAGTCAACAGGAGATGACCCTGAAGTGTACTACTGATTTGGTGGAAACAATGTCTGGACAATACATTCACGGAACCTGTTATTATTGGTCATTTTACCAGACAAAGGATGTCACGCGAAGACAATGTCTGTTAACCCTTACAGCTTCATGAATGGTATCGTCTTTTTTATCTCACAATTGGAGCGTTTTTGCACTGATACGCGTCTCAAGTTTAATGTGTCTGGCTCCTCGTTTCACGTCCGTTTCATTGTCCACTGATACAAATACATTAACGTGAATCCGTCGATACCGAGACAACGGCATCAGTGTGTGTTAGTTTTGTAATCGCTTGAAGTTTCCTCCTTAAAACGTTTGCTTTAAAAATCGAAAAAAAAACATGTTCATAATAACTCTATTCGTATTTGTTAATAAAGGATAGTTTCAATTATCTCAAGGAATCGTGATTTTAATATTAGAAATGTTGCATTCATCACTTTGAAATGAAAACCGTCCCAAAAGACCGCAATGGAAAGCACCGCGCATTAATATTGAAGTCCGCGTGGTGGTTGGAAACTCTACGTCTTTGAATATAATTTATCGATCGCGGATACTGTTGGAAACAGAAACAACTCAACGAAATGAAAATTAAGTACCAAATAATTGCCAATTATAAAAAATCAAACGATTGTAAATTAAATTCATAATGTATAGCAGACTGAAACTATGACTCGGACAGATTCAAACCAATCTGTCAAGCCTTTGGCAAATGTGATCAACAATGTACACTTCAATATATAAATAATAATTATAGGAGTGAACAGAATGTCAGCGGTAAAAAAATCAGACAAATAATGTATGGCATGATTCAGAATGAGATTCCAGCAACCTTGGATTCAAATTAATTTACTTCGTTTTGTAAAGTAGTTTATGAAATATAAAGCAGGACCGCTCTTCTATCACTGTGCACAAGTTATATATTTGTAAATTAAGTGAATTAAGTCAACAGGAATCTTACAATGCGCCACTAAAGTTAAATCCGGAGGCTTTTGGAAAGGGGTGGGGAGTGGATATTGTCACCTTCAGTTTTTTAGATCAAATACCCCCCCCCCCCCCCCCCTACTTTTGGTAGATACAAATTTCTCCAAGGATGCATTTAATCAATATTTATTTATAATTTACCTGTTGCCCAGCATGAATAACAAGCAACATTCGGAAACTGAAATAACTACCATTCCTATTTTTTATCTAAACATATAGCATTTGATTCCTCATTGGAACAAACTCAATGAGGGGTCATGGGTTATTTTTTCTGAGCTAAAATGGAAAGACTAAATATTCTATGGCAAATTTTATGAGGCAAAAATTGAAAAAATGAAATTTAAACCCCGATTTTTGTGAAGAGCGGCAACGGAATTAAAACTGAAGTGCGCATGTTTTTAGTGGTTAAGGTGTGTTTGTGGATGTACAAATCCGACCATGCCCTGTCAAAAACTAAACTCCAAAAATGAGTGGTTCGTATTTTGATTAAAAATGAAAATAGGTCTACAGGCATTTCTAATGTCAGTATGTATTTAAAAAATATCTTTAGATTTAATGAAATAACAATCGACCTTTTGAGGTTTTATATGCCAATGTTAGAAGAAAACAATTTTCAACTTATTACCTATTAAGTTGGGCGAATCCATCTAACTAAGGTAGTTTGTTTCTACTTTTTGCCTCCAAAACCTAAATTTAATGTATGTCCAATCTCTGGAATGAGCACAAAATTTCTTTTGTGACAGGTACAAGGGTGAAAAAGGATTTTGCTCAGAAAATAAGAACTCAAAAAGTTGATTTTTAGTTTAGTTTTGACTCCTTTCCAAAGAATATTGATTTCCATGATGTTTCGTGTACTGTCTGCATGTACATGACATCTGTAGGGTGTTCAGTCTTCGTTTCAACACGAACCCTTGTGATTTAATGATTGAATATGGCAAATGCTAATGTAAGAAGACATTTGTTGGAAGCAGACAGGTGGCGTGCTGTAGCAATGGTGGAGCAAGGGGCTACCCATCGTCAGGTTGGTGAAGCCCTTGGTGTGCAACATACGGTGATCACAAGAGCCTGGCCAAGATTTCAGCAGTATGGCACACCAGTAAGACGGGATAGTGGTGGCGGAGACAGGGCAACATCTGCAACCGAAGACCGGTTTTTGATCAGTCAGGCCCGTAGGAACCGCTTTGCCCCAGCAACCCAGCTTCGCAGTGACCTTTAGAATGCATCCGGGGTAAATGTTTCGACGCAGAATATCCGGGCAAGGTTGCACGAAGGTGGTCTTCGATCAAAAAAAACCACGTATTCGAATTCCGCTGTCCCAGAACCACCGCCAGCACGATATGAGTGGGCCATGGACCACGTTGGATGGACTAGAGAAGATTGGCGACCTGTCCTTTTTACTGATGAGTCAAGGCACTGCCTAGCCCACACAGATAGGCGTTCTATGGTATGGAGAAGACTAGGAGAGCGATTCAATGCAGCCAACACTGCTGAGCATGACTGCTATGGTAGAGGTTTAATAATGGTCTGCGGCGGCATCAGCTGGGATGGGCGCACAGAGCTCTGTGTCCTTGAACGCAGTACATTGACTGCACAACGGTATACTGATGAGATCCTGGATGTCCACGTCAGATCGTATGCAGGTGCTGTGGGTGATAGATTCATTCTGATGAACGATAATGCCCG
The DNA here is from genome assembly GCA_031216915.1 of Pictodentalium vernedei. Taxonomy (NCBI): domain Eukaryota; kingdom Metazoa; phylum Mollusca; class Scaphopoda; order Dentaliida; family Dentaliidae; genus Pictodentalium; species Pictodentalium vernedei. The sequence goes on along the minus strand of CM062290.1, from coordinate 145,099,674 downwards.
TTCTCATTTTGCCCATGCTGTCGGGGAGTACCGACAGAGGGCGGAGATTGAGCGTATGGACTGGCCAGCAAGATCCCCTGACCTCAATGCAGTCGAACATGTCTGGAATGAGTTGCTGCTTGTAATTTCAGTCCGTCTAGCCCAGCCAAGAAGTGTCCAGGAGCTTGGTGCCATGCTGGTCCAAGAATGGGACAACATTTCCACAAATGACCACCAGAAACCTGATTGGGAGCATGAGAGGGCGTTGTCAAGCTGTAATTAACAGTAATGGGTCTCACACTCGATATTAAAGCCATACCAGTTCGCTCGGTCAACTTTTTGGCATATTGAAAAATTTCCTCTTTTACCAATAATATCCATTTTCCATGGTTATCGTATTCAAAAACTAAAACATAATGTCAAACACAAATAAAATATTAATTTCTGTACTTAAATCATTCAAGATATAATTAAATAAAAAATATATACACTTTTTATTACAATATTTCAACTGAAACGTAAAATAGGTAGTTGGATGTACTTGGTGCTAAGAAAACTACTTAGAGTAGTATATTTGTTCAACACGGCTCATTTCGGTGTTCCAATGTATTTCGTAACTCATATGTAAAGCCGATTGCTGCATTTGCTGTGTAAAACTCAATCTGTAACGATTAAAAGTTTCCCTCTGATCATTTAAATGTAATGATCATTCAAATCAGGAGGCAAATTTATTTATTAAGGAATTTTGACAATCAAAAACCGAAACCACATTGATACATTCCACAAAAAGCTTCAATTTGTGGTGGTGAAACCCAGACAGTGATGTCATTTCGGAGAAGCGTGGCGTCCGCAAAGAAGTAGTTCCTAGCTAAATCTTTTTATAACGCTTTTTTTCTGATCGATTAGTGTGAGATAAATTTATCATGATCACAGTGTGTGTCTCCAGGAATTCGATCAAGTCTCGTTGTAGTCACAGAATCACATTTTGAATCGCCCCTGGCTGGCTCGTCAAAATACTGTTCTGCTCCTTCAACTCGACTTGACCCGAATTCCTGGAGACAAACATTGTAGTGATAATATATATATACCGCACTTTATTATTTCCCAAAATATTTTACAGACACGATTTCAGTCATAAAATCTCCCTTTCAGTTCAGATGGAGTGTGATTCTGCTGATACTGGCACAATGCACGCAGCAGTGTGATACTGAATACTGAGCAATCAAAGACGAGACTGAGTGAAAATTGTGTCCACGCCTTCCATTCCGTACTATAAACTGTGCTCTGAATCCACAAACTATCAATTAATTAAGATTTTTGACATTTTTTGTGATTGTATATATGCCGCATTTCATTAATCAATTATTATTTTCGAGCCTACATTACATTTGTGCCAGATACACCGAAACGATAAAATACATTGAGTTCATCATTTCCGGAATGGGGATAAAGAACATGTAGCAACAATTGTAACAAAAGGTTTGTCGTCTGCTTTCGTCGATAAAAGATTTGACAGACATTGGGCATACTATTTAATTACTACCTCAGGGCGTGTATGTATGTAACAAATATACAGAACCGCACATCCTGGGCCAAAGCAATAGAATGTGATAATTCATAACCCATTCAAAGGTATATGCGATTCTGTATTTATCACACACCCCCATGTAACAACCAGTCTACACGAAAAATTAACTAAAAGCGCTTTTCAGCTGCATAATTGTTGCGTTTCCTTCGTTGCCAACGAGACATCACTGTTAGGTGGCGGGGTACCAACCTTAATTTGCTTTTCAATGTTTATGGCATTCAGTTGGTCGAAACCAAGTGATGCCAATCAGTGTCACGGTCACAATGATCAAATTTCAAATATTGACTAAACTGCAGGTATCACAGCAGTAAATATTTTCCCACAGGCGACCATTATAACGTTCAAGCGATACAAAATTATGATCGCGTCACTTTAATTTTGGCATTCAAACATCTTTGTCAAGTGTAGCCCTCCAGACAACTTTTTCTGACCCGAAAACAGGGGGTCATGCAACAAATAAGACAGAAAACTGACCGGAAGGGAAGTACCGGTCACGTGCACCTATTTTTCAGGGAATTCCCAACAAAACCACTCCAAAAGTCAATTGTATTTTTTAGGTCCAAACGTCATCTAATCACCCTCTCTATTCAACTGGAATATTCAACAATAATGCAAGCTGTCATTAGAATGTTACAAATGTTTATTGGAACAATATATTTTCCCAAGGCTGCTTATTTTTAGAGATTGCATCACTTCCGAGAGCAACAATTCAAGGCGCGCAACTCTAATTCAAATATTTAGTGCAGTGATACCTTCAGGGAATAACAACAAAAACTTTTTAAATAGCTAATAAGTTTAGCACACTCCATCATTGTATGACCAGTTGTGGAAAGTATTTGTCAAGGAAAAAGCAGTCAGAATGTTATTTTTATTTTGTAGATTTTTGACTCGTATCTGATTGTTTAAATATCCCGGGTAAACAAACCTAAATGGCGAACTTGGAATTTTCAAGTGATCTCGACTCCGCTGCATTCGACCAATGATGACGTGATTTATTTAGACGGGTGCCTTCTCTGTTTATGTTGGAAACGAAATCGAAAGTAGGCCTATTTTGTATCACCACATGTGCGATACAACTTCATTTTTATCGTACAGGCAGAACAATGGAAATCCAGTGTTTTACATTAATTGTTGTGTGATAAAAAGAACGTCAGTACAGAGAAGTTTCCTCGTATCGCATCTCTTTGAAGATCTTCAGGCCGCCGACTCGGGCGACACTGCTTGGTTGAAGGTCCTCAACTCGAGCCGATATATAACACAAGAAATCTTTACAATACTGATAATCTCTATGTATACAGCGAAATGGTCCGGCCTACACTGTATTAGTGGTTAGGTTCGCTAATAACTTAATCATACAGCTCTATAAGTCTGAGGGATTAAATTATCACTGAACTGCCGTCCAGTTAGATGCTTATTGTGTTGAATACTTTCGAGCTTTCGACATTAGCTTAACACAAACATTTACTCATACATGATTGAAAGTGTTATTATATGAGCGTTCGCTAATGGTTCATTGTTGTATAAATCCTTCAAAGATTCATCCTTAATTTTCCAACTGTTACACACGTTCGCGATATAACGAGCAGATATTATTGCTAATGTGGCTCTACTTCTACATGTATCCGATTCGAAGTCTTCTTATCGGGGATTAAATAAGAAAGCAAAAAGTCGAGACATTATGGCTTACGTGGCAAGAGCGAGATATATCGTTTGTGTGCCTTGAAACGAAAGCGTAAAATATTGAGGTAGCATATGGGCTTTGTGGTCTTTGGTAACAGCTATTTCAAAATCATTTTTCGAAATCCTCGGTTTGTCTGGATACGCTGAACTGAAAAAAGAGTAATTTTCTGTTAAGTGCAACGTGGACTGAGTTGCTCTCGACATATTTCTAAGTAAATATTATTGTATAATACAGCGGCTCCAGTTGTGTCTAAAGGGAAACGAAAGCTACGCGTTAATTCTCCAAGGTCTTATAATTCTCTAAAAATGAACATGAATGGAATTTTCATGTTACATTTTTATAGGTCATCTTTGAAGTTATATTTAATTGAATATTCTGGATTGTACCCCTGGACAAGTTTCTGTTTTATTTGGTGAGCTTCATCATATTAGCTCTTCATTGGTGACATATTCCCCACATGCCTAAACAGCAATGAATTCAAAGAACTAACATGCACGAACTGATACTACAAAATAATCTAGTGGCGTTTTCAAGTGTGTGTGTGTGTGTGTGTGTGTGTGTGTGTGTGTGTGTGTGTGTGTGTGTGTGTGTGTGTGTGTGTGTTTGTGTGTGTGTGTGTGTGTGTGTGTGTGTGTGTGTGTGTGTGTGTGGGTGGGTTTGTCTTACCAACTTGACGAGGTAAGTAAACAAAAGAGTTTGCGTGTTTCGCCTTACCGAGGTACAAAAGACAAAATAAACCCTTTACCTCGGTTGTTTTCCCAGAACTGTACCTGCAAATCGAGGTAGAAACCGTTAGTCCACACAAAAGACAAACAATGGGGTACCTCGGTATGTAGGGTAGACAAGACTGTGTGTGTTTGAGGTTTAAAAAATCGCACTGGCACAGACATTTCCTACTGAAACGTTTTTTTCTTTTAATATGCCGCCGAAAAATTGTTTTCATTTACTGAACCCTGATGGGTTTCAAACATGACAAAAAATTACACAAAATTGATTTAAACTAAGTGATGAGCTTAGGAACTGGTTAAACTGACTGGCAATAATTGATGTTATTCATTGATGGGCTCTAATTTAGTCCTTACAAGGATGTTACGCAAGCTTTTGTTTTTCTTATAGGCGATGACAGGTCGAAGATTCAAAGGTTCATTTAATTTAGCATTGGTAAAATTGAATTCATCTTTTAACATTTTTGCTATTTCGATATTCATTCTGTTGTATGTTAAAGTGAAAGGAATGATGGACCTCCTTTCGCATTCGCCCTCTGATATGTTCATACCAAATGGCCAGAGGGTTTGAAGCGTATTGATCCAAAAAGCTTCACGTTTTTTTCTAAATTCATCCGTTTCTTCTAATGTGTCTTTAATTGGTGGTTGTTCAATAGGATGGATTTCGAAATCGTCCAAAGAATGGCCAGGAAGGTTAAAATGTTGTGCTACTGGGGCATCAGCATTATGTTTTATATCCTGTTTGTGTCTAGTAGCACGTTCTCGAAAAGGATTTTGACTTTGACCAACATACTGTTTCCTACATCGCTTACAAGTGATAAGGTAAATAATGTTTGGTGAATCACAATGGAGGGGGTTACGGATCTGATAATGATTTTTCGTTTGTTCGGAGGAAAATTCCTCTTTCTGATCAGGCATAAAAGTATGCAGTCTACAACGAGGCTTTTTGCAATTAAATACCGCGCCACTACCATTCTGCAACGGTCTGTTGTGTTCAATCTTCAGTGGTTCGAAATCGGTAGTTTCAGCTGGACTTTCGAGCTTTTTCAGGGTTTGGGATTTCAGGCTACGCAAGAGGCGCAGCGAGTACCCTCTCGATCTGAGGGCGCCAAATAGAGTAGAACAAGCCTCGTTGAAATTTACCTTATCACTTGAATTGCGGTGGAAACGAATGAGTTGTGATTTGATGATACCTTTAAATGTATGTTGAGGATGAAATGATTTTGTGTGCAACAATTGATGTGAATCAGTTGGTTTAAAATACACTTTATAATCTAAATGACCGGACGCCTGAAGTTGCTTGCCTTTATACATGGTCACATCGAGAAAATCAACAGAATTTTCACTGATAGTAGCTTTCAATTTAATATTTGGATCGTGATTGTTCAAAATTTCTAAAAAATCATCAAAATCTTCTTTTGAATGTTCCCAAATAATAAAAATGTCATCTAAATATCTGAGATATACGAGAGGATGCTTTGCACATTTGCTTAAGGCATTTTCCTCCCATTCCGCTACATAAATGCTTGCAAAATTGGGACTGAATCTTTTACCCATAGGACAACCCATTATTTGTAGAAAATATTCTCCATTGAATTGAAAGTCATTACCTTTTAAGCTCAGCTCTAAAAGATCCAAAATTTGTTCATCCGGGCGTTTCGCATCCGGATATTTTTCAAATGCATTTTTAACTGATTTAACACCTTTATCAATATCAATGTTCGTATACATACTGTCGATATCCAAAGTAGCCAGAATTGCATTTTTCGATATTTTTAATTTCGAAATTTTTGACAGGAAATCCTGTGTATTTTTTAGATAGCTCGGATGTCTATTTGCTATAGGTTTCAGATGATAATCAATTAATTCCGAGATCGCATAAGATTCCGAATTACAATCTGATACAATTGGCCTCCCGGGTGGAGTTAAGTCATCCGTCCATGAAGAACGGTCCTTGTGGATCTTTGGTAGGATATAAAATTGTCTTGTTTGAGCACTGAGCTTAGCTGTTAAATATTTCAATTGTTTTTTGGTAATGTGACCTTCGTCGAGGAGAAATTTTAAGATCTTATTGAATTTTTCGATATTACTAGGCCAAATAAGTGAATCTATTTTCTTATAATGTTTAGTATTGCTGAGTTGTCTCATGGCTTCCTTTATATAATTATCCCGAGATAGAACAACTACCGACCCACCTTTGTCGGCTGGTTTAATTACTAATTTCTTATTTTTTCGAAGTTTCGTGAGGGCTCTCCGTTCACCAGCTGTTAAGTTGTCTTTATCGGAGAGTATGTTCATGCTGAACACCTTTTTGATGATTCGTTTGCTAGCCTCAATAATTTCGGGATCTACTTCACTATCTGGAGGTGACCAACCAGATGATTCTGTAAAAGGAAGTTTCCGACCGCTGGAGTTTCTAAAGCGGTCGGCTAATTTCATTTGCCTAAGAAAATTACAGTTGTATGATGGTAAATTTGTTTGGTTATCAGTTTTAGGCTTTGGTGCTGGTACAAAAGTTAAACCGCGATCTAAAAGAGATTTCTCTTGGGTTGTTAGGTCATTGGTGCCAGACAGGTTAACCACATTAGTTCCTAATCCCACATCTGTTAGGCGGCTGTTACCTTTGCCTTTACTTAGTTTAAATTTAGGTGGTTCAACCAGTGATCGTACATAATATTGGCGGTTCTCGTGGTCCAATGGATTAAATCCTGAGCAACATCAAACTTCGCGTCATCAATTTTTGGTATCACGTTAACGTCCTTCACTTTCCGAATGGTTTCGTTGATGATGCTCAGGGTTCTCCTCTCAGCCTGAGGGAGTTTTTGCGAAAAGTTTAGTTCAGCGAAATAAATTTTTGCTGATCTAAACTTGACCCTGATATCGCTAAGCATATTTCGCAACTGCTTAACTACGAGATCAGAATTATCGTTTCGAGAATTCACGCCAATATTTAATAATATTTTTTGGGGACTGGACTGGCCCCTGTGCCCTTTAAACATAGAGCGCAGATGATTGAATTTGGCGCCGGGGTAACACTCCACCTGGATGTCCGGATGGGGATTTCGATCAATGCGTCCTAAATTTGAACTTCCAATCATAAGGATGTTTTTACAAACATCGGGGAGGCGCCAATTCCTTTTGTCAAAATTAACTCCGCTTTTATGCCGAAACTGGGAGAATTTAGAATCAAATGAGCGGCCCGAGTTGCGGCTCGGTGATTTGACTTTCTCTGAGTACGATATACCTGGTTGAACCACACTAGAGGCAGGAGAAGGGGGAGTGGAAACAGAAGCAGGAGAGGAAACAGAAGCAGGAGAGGAAACAGAAGGAGGAGTTCTAGTAAGAGCACTAGGAGAACCAGAGAAGAAAGGCTGAGGAGGAGTAGGAGGTAGAGGAGCAAGACGAGGCGAGACAGCGTTACTCAATTTGCGAGCATCTTCAGTCACAATATGGACCGGAGATGTTTGCAAATTGAGGCGCTTACTCTGAGAGAAAGAAGAAGTAGAAAGAAAAGAAGAGGGAGAAGTGCTTTGCCTTGATCTTTTCTTATTTTGCTTTTCGCGTTGGGGTAGAGGGACAACACGGGCCGGAGTTTGCTTGCTCCCTCCCGTATTGTTCCTTACTCCAGACGCTGGGCGAAGTTCCGAAATGTAAGACTCATAGGCCGAAATCGTCTTATCTGTCAACTTATTTTTAAAGTTTTTTTGAGCCCAGATCAAGGCACGCGCCGAAGCGCTGTTGAAGTCTATTTTTTCGAGTCCAGGAGGTGGTCGCATAGCCAAAGTTATCTTAGACTTTAACTGGTTTAAATTTATCTTGTAATGCTCAACTAAAGCATTTAACGTTTGGTTGGCCCATCCCACACTAATCTGTCGAAAAACAGAAAAAATGTGTGGGGTGGGAAGAGCCGGCTTTAGAAAGCCCCCTAACTCATCTACTTTCTTCTCCAACTGTTTCGGGAAATCCCGGTTGGCCAAATGCTGCTCTAAGAGCCCAATATGGTGCATACACTGAATCACCTGGAAAAGGGCCTTGACCAATCTAGAATAGGCCTGGAACGATTGTTCCTGGCCTCTTCCAGACTGGGCAACTCTCTTTCCCTGATGCTTCTGTCTTTTTTGAGCCATTTGAAGAATAGGTAGATGAATTTAAAATGAAGAAATGAAATAAATTAAAATGAAATCTAGATATTACCTATTAGAGAAGATACCTGGATTGGTTGTAGTCTTCAACAAAGGTAGAAAATAATCCGTCTGTCTCGACGCGTTTCGCTTGTTTTTGCTTCTTCAAGGAGACTTTGAGGAAAATGATTCCAACTTGGGGAGGACATGCCTGGTATATATCCATATGTGGGCTGGGGTGTTTTTCACAGCTCAGTACATCATTAAACTCGGTGACAAGCTGACAAATGTCACTCATCAAGATAATTATTTTCAACCTGAGTGTCCAAAGTTTGTTTTCACAACTCAGTTTGTGTCGTCCAAACAAATTAGATGAAGCCCTATTGACTGGCTTTCACTGATTTTTAATCAGTCAGTGAGTGGTTTGCTTTACTGACCCCACGAAGCCCTATTGGTTGGCTTTGATTTAAGTATAACCAATCGGAGCGGTTTGCTTTACTGGCTTCAGAAGTGTGTGAAAATAATATGAAAAATGGTTTTATAAAATATATTGAGACTGGAGAAATAAATAAAAAATAACGCCAAAGATTATGATGCCTCACGAATGTTACCAGTTGGAATGAATATCCCCCGACGGAGGTTTATGACGGAAAATATTTTACATAACGTAGAAATTGTGTGTTTTAGCTTCTGAACCTCTACATTGTGTGAAAGGTATGAAAAATTAAATATAAAATACAGTGAAAATAAATAAATAATGAAAAATTAAAAATTAAAAATAAAATACAGTGTAAATAAATAAATAAATAAATAAATAAATAAATAAATAAATAAATAAATAAATAAATAATTGATTTTATTCAGGAAATAAATAAACATGGTTGAAATTGGAACCTATTTTGATTTTGGGCATATATGAACTCTGGCACTCGCCTGTGTGTGTTTGAGGTTTAAAAAATCGCACTGGCACAGACATTTCCTACTGAAACGTTTTTTTCTTTTAATATGCCGCCGAAAAATTGTTTTCATTTACTGAACCCTGATGGGTTTCAAACATGACAAAAAATTACACATAATTGATTTAAACTAAGTGATGAGCTTAGGAACTGGTTAAACTGACTGGCAATAATTGATGTTATTCATTGATGGGCTCTAATTTAGTCCTTACAAGGATGTTACGCAAGCTTTTGTTTTTCTTATAGGCGATGACAGGTCGAAGATTCAAAGGTTCATTTAGTTTAGCATTGGTAAAATTGAATTCATCTTTTAACATTTTTGCTATTTCGATATTCATTCTGTTGTACGTTAAAGTGAAAGGAATGATGGACCTCCTTTCGCATTCGCCCTCTGATATGTTCATACCAAATGGCCAGAGGGTTTGAAGCGTATTGATCCAAAAAGCTTCACGTTTTTTTCTAAATTCATCCGTTTCTTCTAATGTGTCTTTAATTGGTGGTTGTTCAATAGGATGGATTTCGAAATCGTCCAAAGAATGGCCAGGAAGGTTAAAATGTTGTGCTACTGGGGCATCAGCATTATGTTTTATATCCTGTTTGTGTCTAGTAGCACGTTCTCGAAAAGGATTTTGACTTTGACCAACATACTGTTTCCTACATCGCTTACAAGTGATAAGGTAAATAATGTTTGGTGAATCACAATGGAGGGGGTTACGGATCTGATAATGATTTTTCGTTTGTTCGGAGGAAAATTCCTCTTTCTGATCAGGCATAAAAGTATGCAGTCTACAACGAGGCTTTTTGCAATTAAATACCGCGCCACTACCATTCTGCAACGGTCTGTTGTGTTCAATCTTCAGTGGTTCGAAATCGGTAGTTTCAGCTGGACTTTCGAGCTTTTTCAGGGTTTGGGATTTCAGGCTACGCAAGAGGCGCAGCGAGTACCCTCTCGATCTGAGGGCGCCAAATAGAGTAGAACAAGCCTCATTGAAATTTACCTTATCACTTGAATTGCGGTGGAAACGAATGAGTTGTGATTTGATGATACCTTTAAATGTATGTTGAGGATGAAATGATTTTGTGTGCAACAATTGATGTGAATCAGTTGGTTTAAAATACACTTTATAATCTAAATGACCGGACGCCTGAAATTGCTTGCCTTTATACATGGTCACCTCGAGAAAATCAACAGAATTTTCACTGATAGTAGCTTTCAATTTAATATTTGGATCGTGATTGTTCAAAATTTCTAAAAAATCATCAAAATCTTCTTTTGAATGTTCCCAAATAATAAAAATGTCATCTAAATATCTGAGATATACGAGAGGATGCTTTGCACATTTGCTTAAGGCATTTTCCTCCCATTCCGCTACATAAATGCTTGCAAAATTGGGACTGAATCTTTTACCCATAGGACAACCCATTATTTGTAGAAAATATTCTCCATTGAATTGAAAGTCATTACCTTTTAAGCTCAGCTCTAAAAGATCCAAAATTTGTTCATCCGGGCGTTTCGCATCCGGATATTTTTCAAATGCATTTTTAACTGATTTAACACCTTTATCAATATCAATGTTCGTATACATACTGTCGATATCCAAAGTAGCCAGAATTGCATTTGTGTGTGTGTGTGTTTGTGTGTGCGTTTGTCTTACCAACTTGACGAGGTAACTAGACAAAAGAGTTTGCGTGTTTCGCCTTACCGAGGTACAAAAAACAAAAGAAACCCTTTACCTCGGTTGTTTTCCCAGAACTGTACTGGCAAAACGAGGTAGAAACCGTTAGTCCACACAAAAGACAAACAATGGAGTACCTCGGTATGTAGGGTAGACAAGACTCTGTGTGTGTGCGTGCGTGCGTGCGTGCGTGCGTGCGTGCGTGCGTGCGTGCGTGCGTGCGTGCGTGCGTGCGTGCGTGCGTGCGTGCGTGCGTGCGTGCGTGCGTGCGTGCGTGCGTGCGTGCGTGCGTGCGTGCGTGCGTGCGTGCGTGCGTGCGTGCGTGCGTGCGTGCGTGCGTGCGTGCGTGCGTGCGTGCGTGCGTGCGTGCGTGCGTGCGTGCGTGCGTGCGTGCGTGCGTGCGTGCGTGCGTGCGTGCGTGCGTGCGTGCGTGTTTTTGAGGTTAACAAATCGCACTGGCACAGACATTTCCTACTGAAACGTTTTTTTCTTTTAATATGCCGCCGAAAAATTGTTTTGATTTACTGAACCCTGATTGGTTTCAAACATGACAAAAAAGTACATAAAATTGATTTGAACTAAGTGATGAGCTTAGGAACTGGTTAAACTGACTGGCAAAAATTGGTGTTATTCATTGATGGGCTCTAATTTAGTCCTTACAAGGATGTTACGCAAGCTTTTGTTTTTCTTATAGGCGATGACAGGTCGAAGATTCAAAGGTTCATTTAATTTAGCATTGGTAAAATTTAATTCATCTTTTAATATTTTTGCTATTTCGATATTCATTCTGTTGTACGTTAAAGTGAAAGGAATGATGGACCTCCTTTCGCATTCGCCCTGTGATATGTTCATACCAAATGGCCAGAGGGTTTGAAGCGTATTGATCCAAAAAGCTTCACGGTTTTTTCTGAATTCATCCGTTTCTTCTAATGTGTCTTTAATTGGTGGTTGCTCAATAGGATGGATTTCGAAATCGTCCAAAGAATGGCCAGGAAGGTTAAGATGTTGTGCTACTGGGGCATCAGCATTATGTTTTATATCCTGTTTGTGCCTAGTAGCACGTTCTCGGAAAGAATTTTGACTTTGGCCAACATACTGTTTCCGACATCGCTTACAAGTGATAAGGTAAATAATGTTTGGTGAATCACAATGGAGGGTGTTACGGATCTGATAATGATTTTTCGTTTGTTCGGAGGAAAATTCCTCTTTCTGATCAGGCATAAAAGTATGCAGTCTACAACGAGGCTTTTTGCAATTAAATACCGCGTCACTACCATTCTGCAACGGTCTGTTGTGTTCAATCTTCAGTGGTTCGAAATCGGTAGTTTCAGCTGGACTTTCGAGCTTTTTCGGAGTTTGAGATTTTAAGGTACGCAAAAAGCGCAGAGAGTATCCTCTCGATCTGAGGGCGCCAAATAGAGTAGAACAAGCCTCATTGAAATTTACCTTATCACTTGAATTGCGGTGGAAACGAATGAGCTGTGATTTGATGATACCTTTAAATGTATGTTGAGGATGAAATGATTTTGTGTGCAACAATTGATGCGAATCAGTTGGTTTAAAATATACTTTATAATCTAAATGACCGGACGCCTGAAATTGCTTGCCTTTATACACGGTCACATCGAGAAAATCAACAGAATTTTCACTGATAGTAGCTTTCAATTTAATATTTGGATCGTGATTGTTCAAAATTTCTAAAAATTCATCAAAATCTTCTTTTGAATGTTCCCAAATAATAAAAATGTCATCTAAATACCTGAGATATACGAGAGAATGCTTTGCACATTTGCTTTAGGCATTTTCCTCCCATTCCGCTACATAAATGCTTGCAAAATTAGGACTGAATCTTTTGCCCATAGGACAACCCATTTTTTGTAGAAAATATTCTCCATTGAATTGAAAGTCATTACCTTTTAAGCTCAGCTCTAAAAGATCCAAAATTTGTTCATCCGGACGTTTCGCATCCGGATATTTTTCAAATGCAATTTTAACTGATTTAACACCTTTATCAATATCAATGTTCGTATACATACTGTCGATATCCAAAGTAGCCAGAATTGCATTTTTCGATATTTTCAATTTCGAAATTTTTGACAGGAAATCCTGTGTATTTTTTAGATAGCTCGGATGTCTATTTGCTATAGGTTTCAGATGATAATCAATTAATTCCGAGATCGCATAAGATTCCGAATTACAATCTGATACAATTGGCCTCCCGGGTGGAGTTAAGTCATCCGTCCATGAAGAACGGTCCTTGTGGATCTTTGGTAGGATATAAAATTGTCTTGTTTGAGCACTGAGCTTAGCTGTTAAATATTTCAATTGTTTTTTGGTAATGTGACCTTCGTCGAGGAGAAATTTTAAGATCTTATTGAATTTTTCGATATTACTAGGCCAAATAAGTGAATCTATTTTCTTATAATGTTTAGTATTGCTGAGTTGTCTCATGGCTTCCTTTATATGATTATCCCGAGATAGAACAACTACCGACCCACCTTTGTCGGCTGGTTTAATTATTAATTTCTTATTTTTTCGAAGTTTCGTGAGGGCTCTCCGTTCACCAGCGTGTGTGTGTGTGTGTGTGTGTGTCTGTGTGTGTGTGTGTGTGGGGGGGGGGGGGTTGTCTTACCAACTTGACGAGGTAACTAGACAAAAGAGTTTGCGTGTTTCGCCTTACTGAGGTACAAAAGACAAAAGAAACCCTTTACCTCGGTTGTTTTCCCAGAACTGTACCGGCAAAACGAGGTAGAAACCGTTAGTCCACACAAAGGACAAACAATGGGGTACAAGACTGTGTGTGTGTGTGTGTGTGTGTGTGTGTGTGTGTGTGGGTTTGTCTTACCAACTTGACGAGGTAACTAGACAAAAGAGTTTGAGTGTTTCGGCTTACCGAGGTACAAAAGACAAAAGAAACCCTTTACCTCGGTTGTTTTCCCAGAACTGTACCGGCAAAACGAGGTTGAAACCGTTAGTCCACACAAAGGACAAATAATGGGGTACCTCGGTATGTAGGGTAGACAAGACTCTGTGTGTGTGTGTGTGTGTGTGTGTGTGTGTGTGTGTGTGTGTGTGTGTGTGTGTGTGTGTGTGTGTGTGTGTGTGTGTGTGTGTGTGTGTGTGTGTGTGTGTGTGTGTGTGTGTGAGTTTGTCTTACCAACTTGACGAGGTAACTAGACAAAAGAGTTTGCGTGTTTCGCCTTACCGAGGTACAAAAGACAAAAAAAAAACCTTTACCTCGGTTGTTTTCCCAGAACTGTACCGGCAAAACGAGGTAGAAACCGTTAGTCCACACAAAGGACAAACAATGGGGTACCTCGGTATGTAGGGTAGACAAGACTCTGTGTGTGTGTGTGTGTGTTTGAGGTTAAAAATCGCACTGGCACAGACATTTCATACTGAAACGTTTTTTTTCCTTTTAATATGCCGCCGAAAAATTGTTTTCATTTACTGAACCCTGATTGGTTTCAAACATGACAAAAAAGTACACAAAATTGATTTAAACTAAGTGATGAGCTTAGGAACTGGTTAAACTGACTGGCAGAAATTGGTGTTATTCATTGATGGGCTCTAATTTAGTCCTTACAAGGATGTTACGCAAGCTTTTGTTTTTCTTATAGGCGATGACAGGTCGAAGATTCAAAGGTTCATTTAATTTAGCATTGGTAAAATTGAATTCATCTTTTAACATTTTTGCTATTTCGATATTCATTCTGTTGTACGTTAAAGTGAAAGGAATGATGGACCTCCTTTCGCATTCGCCCTCTGATATGTTCATACCAAATGGCCAGAGAGTTTGAAGCGTATTGATCCAAAAAGCTTCACGTTTTTTTCTAAATTCATCCGTTTCTTCTAATGTGTCTTTAATTGGTGGTTGTTCAATAGGATGGATTTCGAAATCGTCCAAAGAATGGCCAGGAAGGTTAAAATGTTGTGCTACTGGGGCATCAGCATTATGTTTTATATCCTGTTTGTGTCTAGTAGCACGTTCTCGAAAAGGATTTTGACTTTGACCAACATACTGTTTCCGACATCGCTTACAAGTGATAAGGTAAATAATGTTTGGTGAATCACAATGGAGGGGGTTACGGATCTGATAATGATTTTTCGTTTGTTCGGAGGAAAATTCCTCTTTCTGATCAGGCATAAAAGTATGCAGTCTACAACGAGGCTTTTTGCAATTAAATACCGCGCCACTACCATTCTGCAACGGTCTGTTGTGTTCAATCTTCAGTGGTTCGAAATCGGTAGTTTCAGCTGGACTTTCGAGCTTTTTCAGGGTTTGGGATTTCAGGCTACGCAAGAGACGCAGCGAGTACCCTCTCGATCTGAGGGCGCGAAATAGAGTGGAACAAGCCTCATTGAAATTTACCTTATCACTTGAATTGCGGTGGAAACGAATGAGTTGTGATTTGATGATACCTTTAAATGTATGTTGAGGATGAAATGATTTTGTGTGCAACAATTGATGTGAATCAGTTGGTTTAAAATACACTTTATAATCTAAATGACCGGACGCCTGAAATTGCTTGCCTTTATACACGGTCACATCGAGAAAATCAACAGAATTTTCACTGATAGTAGCTTTCAATTTAATATTTGGATCGTGATTGTTCAAAATTTCTAAAAATTCATCAAAATCTTCTTTTGAATGTTCCCAAATAATAAAAATGTCATCTAAATACCTGAGATATACGAGAGGATGCTTTGCACATTTGCTTAAGGCATTTTCCTCCCATTCCGCTACATAAATGCTTGCAAAATTAGGACTGAATCTTTTGCCCATAGGACAACCCATTATTTGTAGAAAATATTCTCCATTGAATTGAAAGTCATTACCTTTTAAGCTCAGCTCTAAAAGATCCAAAATTTGTTCATCCGGGCGTTTCGCATCCGGATATTTTTCAAATGCATATTTAACTGATTTAACACCTTTATCAATATCAATGTTCGTATACATACTGTCGATATCCAAAGTAGCCAGAATTGCATTTTTCGATATTTTCAATTTCGAAATTTTTGACAGGAAATCCTGTGTATTTTTTAGATAGCTCGGATGTCTATTTGCTATAGGTTTCAGATGATAATCAATTAATTCCGAGATCGCATAAGATTCCGAATTACAATCTGATACAATTGGCCTCCCGGGAGGAGTTAAGTCATCCGTCCATGAAGAACGGTCCTTGTGGATCTTTGGTAGGATATAAAATTGTCTTGTTTGAGCACTGAGCTTAGCTGTTAAATATTTCAATTGTTTTTTGGTAATGTGACCTTCGTCGAGGAGAAATTTTAAGATCTTATTGAATTTTTCGATATTACTAGGCCAAATAAGTGAATCTATTTTCTTATAATGTTTAGTATTGCTGAGTTGTCTCATGGCTTCCTTTATATAATTATCCCGAGATAGAACAACTACCGACCCACCTTTGTCGGCTGGTTTAATTACTAATTTCTTATTTTTTCGAAGTTTCGTGAGGGCTCTCCGTTCACCAGCTGTTAAATTGTCTTTATCGGAGAGTATGTTCATGCTGAACACCTTTTTGATGATTCGTTTACTAGCCTCAATAATTTCGGGATCTACTTCACTATCTGGAGGTGACCAACCAGATGATTCTGTAAAAGGAAGTTTCCGACCGCTGGAGTTTCTAAAGCGGTCTGCTAATTTCATTTGCCTAAGAAAATTACAGTTGTATGATGGTAAATTTGTTTGGTTATCAGTTTTAGGCTTTGGTGCTGGTACAAAAGTTAAACCGCGATCTAAAAGAGATTTCTCTTGGGTTGTTAGGTCATTGGTGCCAGACAGGTTAACCACATTAGTTCCTAATCCCACATCTGTTAGGCGGCTGTTACCTTTGCCTTTACTTAGTTTAAATTTAGGTGGTTCAACCAGTGATCGTACATAATATTGGCGGTTCTCGTGGTCCAATGGATTAAATCCTGAGCAACATCAAACTTCGCGTCATCAATTTTAGGTATAACGTTAACGTCCTTCACTTTCCGAATGGTTTCGTTGATGATGCTCAGGGTTCTCCTCTCAGCCTGAGGGAGTTTTTGCGAAAAGTTTAGTTCAGCGAAATAAATTTTTGCTGATCTAAACTTGACCCTGATATCGCTAAGCATATTCCGCAACTGCTTAACTACGAGATCAGAATTATCGTTTCGAGAATTCACGCCAATATTTAATAATATTTTTTGGGGACTGGACTGGCCCCTGTGCCCTTTAAACATAGAGCGCAGATGATTGAATTTGGCGCCGGGGTAACACTCCACCTGGATGTCCGGATGGGGATTTCGATCAATGCGTCCTAAATTTGAACTTCCAATCATAAGGATGTTTTTACAAACATCGGGGAGGCGCCAATTCCTTTTGTCAAAATTAACTCCGCTTTTATGCCGAAACTGGGAGAATTTAGAATCAAATGAGCGGCCCGAGTTGCGGCTCGGTGATTTGACTTTCTCTGAGTACGATATACCTGGTTGAACCACACTAGAGGCAGGAGAAGGGGGAGAGGAAACAGAAGCAGGAGAGGAAACAGAAGCAGGAGAGGAAACAGAAGCAGGAGAAGAAACAGAAGGAGGAGTTCTAGTAAGAGCACTAGGAGAACCAGAGAAGAAAGGCTGAGGAGGAGTAGGAGGTAGAGGAGCAAGACGAGGCGAGACAGCGTTACTCAATTTGCGAGCATCTTCAGTCACAATATGGACCGGAGATGTTTGCAAATTGAGGCGCTTACTCTGAGAGAAAGAAGAAGTAGAAGGAAAAGAAGAGGGAGAAGTGCTTTGCCTTGATCTTTTCTTATTTTGCTTTTCGCGTTGGGGTAGAGGGACAACACGGGCCGGAGTTTGCTTGCTCCCTCCCGTATTGTTCCTTACTCCAGACGCTGGGCGAAGTTCCGAAATGTAAGACTCATAGGCCGAAATCGTCTTGTATGTCAACTTATTTTTAAAGTTTTTTTGAGCCCAGATCAAGGCACGCGCCGAAGCGCTGTTGAAGTCTATTTTTTCGAGTCCAGGAGGTGGTCGCATAGCCAAAGTTATCTTAGACTTCAACTGGTTTAAATTTATCTTGTAATGCTCAACTAAAGCATTTAACGTTTGGTTGGCCCATCCCACACTAATCTGTCGAAAAACAGAAAAAATGTGTGGGGTGGGAAGAGCCGGCTTTAGAAAGCCACCTAACTCATCTACTTTCTTCTCCAACTGTTTCGGGAAATCCCGGTTGGCCAAATGCTGCTCTAAGAGCCCAATATGGTGCATACACTGAATCACCTGGAAAAGGGCCTTGACCAATCTAGAATAGGCCTGGAACGATTGTTCCTGGCCTCTTCCAGACTGGGCAACTCTCTTTCCCTGGTGATTCTGTCTTTTTTGAGCCATTTGAAGAATAGGTAGATGAATAAAATGAAATTAAAATGAAGAAATGAAATAAATTAAAATGAAATCTAGATATTACCTATTAGAGAAGATACCTGGATTGGTTGTAGTCTTCAGCAAAGGTAGAAAATAATCCGTCTGTCTCGACGCGTTTCGCTTGGTTTGGCTTTTTCAAAGAGACTTTGAGGAAAATGAATCCAACTTTGGGAGGGCATGCATGGTATATATCCATATGTGGGCTGGGGGTGTTTTTCACAGCTCAGTATATAATTAAACTCGGTAACAAGCTGACAAATGTCACTCATCTAATTAATTCTTTTCAATCTGAGATGTCCCAAGTTTGTTTTTCACAACTCAGTTTGTGTCGTCCAAACAAATTAGATGAAGCTCTATTGATTGGCTTCCATTGAATTTTAATCAGTCAGTGAGTGGTTTGCTTTACTGACCCCATGAAGCCCTATTGGTTGGCTTTGATTTAAGTAAAACCAATCGGGAGCGGTTTGCTTTACTGGCTTCAGAAGTATGTGAAAATAATATGAAAAAATGGTTTGATAAAATATATTGAGACTAAAGAAATAAATGAAAAAATAACGCCTCACGAATGTTATCAGTTGGAATGAAAATCCCCCGACGGAGGTTTATGACGGAAAATATTTTACACCACGTAGAAATTGTGTGTTTTACCTTCTGAACCTCTACATTGTGTGAAAGGTATGAAAAATTAAAAATAAAAATAAAAATAATAATTTAAATAAATGAATCAACCAAATAAATAAATAAATAAATAAATAAATAAATAAATAAATAAATAAATAAATAAATAAATAAATAAATAAATAAATAAATAAAAATTAATAAAAAAATTAAAATAATCAATAAATAAATATATAAATAATAATTTTATTTAGGAAATACATACACATGATTGAAATTAGAACCTATTTTGTTTTTGGGCATATATGAACTCTGGCACTCGCCTGTGTGTGTTTGAGGTTAAAAATCGCACTGGCACAGACATTTCATACTGAAACGTTTTTTTTCCTTTTAATATGCCGCCGAAAAATTGTTTTCATTTACTGAACCCTGATTGGTTTCAAACATGACAAAAAAGTACACAAAATTGATTTAAACTAAGTGATGAGCTTAGGAACTGGTTAAACTGACTGGCAGAAATTGGTGTTATTCATTGATGGGCTCTAATTTAGTCCTTACAAGGATGTTACGCAAGCTTTTGTTTTTCTTATAGGCGATGACAGGTCGAAGATTCAAAGGTTCATTTAATTTAGCATTGGTAAAATTGAATTCATCTTTTAACATTTTTGCTATTTCGATATTCATTCTGTTGTACGTTAAAGTGAAAGGAATGATGGACCTCCTTTCGCATTCGCCCTCTGATATGTTCATACCAAATGGCCAGAGAGTTTGAAGCGTATTGATCCAAAAAGCTTCACGTTTTTTTCTAAATTCATCCGTTTCTTCTAATGTGTCTTTAATTGGTGGTTGTTCAATAGGATGGATTTCGAAATCGTCCAAAGAATGGCCAGGAAGGTTAAAATGTTGTGCTACTGGGGCATCAGCATTATGTTTTATATCCTGTTTGTGTCTAGTAGCACGTTCTCGAAAAGGATTTTGACTTTGACCAACATACTGTTTCCGACATCGCTTACAAGTGATAAGGTAAATAATGTTTGGTGAATCACAATGGAGGGGGTTACGGATCTGATAATGATTTTTCGTTTGTTCGGAGGAAAATTCCTCTTTCTGATCAGGCATAAAAGTATGCAGTCTACAACGAGGCTTTTTGCAATTAAATACCGCGCCACTACCATTCTGCAACGGTCTGTTGTGTTCAATCTTCAGTGGTTCGAAATCGGTAGTTTCAGCTGGACTTTCGAGCTTTTTCAGGGTTTGGGATTTCAGGCTACGCAAGAGACGCAGCGAGTACCCTCTCGATCTGAGGGCGCGAAATAGAGTGGAACAAGCCTCATTGAAATTTACCTTATCACTTGAATTGCGGTGGAAACGAATGAGTTGTGATTTGATGATACCTTTAAATGTATGTTGAGGATGAAATGATTTTGTGTGCAACAATTGATGTGAATCAGTTGGTTTAAAATACACTTTATAATCTAAATGACCGGACGCCTGAAATTGCTTGCCTTTATACACGGTCACATCGAGAAAATCAACAGAATTTTCACTGATAGTAGCTTTCAATTTAATATTTGGATCGTGATTGTTCAAAATTTCTAAAAATTCATCAAAATCTTCTTTTGAATGTTCCCAAATAATAAAAATGTCATCTAAATACCTGAGATATACGAGAGGATGCTTTGCACATTTGCTTAAGGCATTTTCCTCCCATTCCGCTACATAAATGCTTGCAAAATTAGGACTGAATCTTTTGCCCATAGGACAACCCATTATTTGTAGAAAATATTCTCCATTGAATTGAAAGTCATTACCTTTTAAGCTCAGCTCTAAAAGATCCAAAATTTGTTCATCCGGGCGTTTCGCATCCGGATATTTTTCAAATGCATATTTAACTGATTTAACACCTTTATCAATATCAATGTTCGTATACATACTGTCGATATCCAAAGTAGCCAGAATTGCATTTTTCGATATTTTCAATTTCGAAATTTTTGACAGGAAATCCTGTGTATTTTTTAGATAGCTCGGATGTCTATTTGCTATAGGTTTCAGATGATAATCAATTAATTCCGAGATCGCATAAGATTCCGAATTACAATCTGATACAATTGGCCTCCCGGGAGGAGTTAAGTCATCCGTCCATGAAGAACGGTCCTTGTGGATCTTTGGTAGGATATAAAATTGTCTTGTTTGAGCACTGAGCTTAGCTGTTAAATATTTCAATTGTTTTTTGGTAATGTGACCTTCGTCGAGGAGAAATTTTAAGATCTTATTGAATTTTTCGATATTACTAGGCCAAATAAGTGAATCTATTTTCTTATAATGTTTAGTATTGCTGAGTTGTCTCATGGCTTCCTTTATATAATTATCCCGAGATAGAACAACTACCGACCCACCTTTGTCGGCTGGTTTAATTACTAATTTCTTATTTTTTCGAAGTTTCGTGAGGGCTCTCCGTTCACCAGCTGTTAAATTGTCTTTATCGGAGAGTATGTTCATGCTGAACACCTTTTTGATGATTCGTTTACTAGCCTCAATAATTTCGGGATCTACTTCACTATCTGGAGGTGACCAACCAGATGATTCTGTAAAAGGAAGTTTCCGACCGCTGGAGTTTCTAAAGCGGTCTGCTAATTTCATTTGCCTAAGAAAATTACAGTTGTATGATGGTAAATTTGTTTGGTTATCAGTTTTAGGCTTTGGTGCTGGTACAAAAGTTAAACCGCGATCTAAAAGAGATTTCTCTTGGGTTGTTAGGTCATTGGTGCCAGACAGGTTAACCACATTAGTTCCTAATCCCACATCTGTTAGGCGGCTGTTACCTTTGCCTTTACTTAGTTTAAATTTAGGTGGTTCAACCAGTGATCGTACATAATATTGGCGGTTCTCGTGGTCCAATGGATTAAATCCTGAGCAACATCAAACTTCGCGTCATCAATTTTAGGTATAACGTTAACGTCCTTCACTTTCCGAATGGTTTCGTTGATGATGCTCAGGGTTCTCCTCTCAGCCTGAGGGAGTTTTTGCGAAAAGTTTAGTTCAGCGAAATAAATTTTTGCTGATCTAAACTTGACCCTGATATCGCTAAGCATATTCCGCAACTGCTTAACTACGAGATCAGAATTATCGTTTCGAGAATTCACGCCAATATTTAATAATATTTTTTGGGGACTGGACTGGCCCCTGTGCCCTTTAAACATAGAGCGCAGATGATTGAATTTGGCGCCGGGGTAACACTCCACCTGGATGTCCGGATGGGGATTTCGATCAATGCGTCCTAAATTTGAACTTCCAATCATAAGGATGTTTTTACAAACATCGGGGAGGCGCCAATTCCTTTTGTCAAAATTAACTCCGCTTTTATGCCGAAACTGGGAGAATTTAGAATCAAATGAGCGGCCCGAGTTGCGGCTCGGTGATTTGACTTTCTCTGAGTACGATATACCTGGTTGAACCACACTAGAGGCAGGAGAAGGGGGAGAGGAAACAGAAGCAGGAGAGGAAACAGAAGCAGGAGAGGAAACAGAAGCAGGAGAAGAAACAGAAGGAGGAGTTCTAGTAAGAGCACTAGGAGAACCAGAGAAGAAAGGCTGAGGAGGAGTAGGAGGTAGAGGAGCAAGACGAGGCGAGACAGCGTTACTCAATTTGCGAGCATCTTCAGTCACAATATGGACCGGAGATGTTTGCAAATTGAGGCGCTTACTCTGAGAGAAAGAAGAAGTAGAAGGAAAAGAAGAGGGAGAAGTGCTTTGCCTTGATCTTTTCTTATTTTGCTTTTCGCGTTGGGGTAGAGGGACAACACGGGCCGGAGTTTGCTTGCTCCCTCCCGTATTGTTCCTTACTCCAGACGCTGGGCGAAGTTCCGAAATGTAAGACTCATAGGCCGAAATCGTCTTGTATGTCAACTTATTTTTAAAGTTTTTTTGAGCCCAGATCAAGGCACGCGCCGAAGCGCTGTTGAAGTCTATTTTTTCGAGTCCAGGAGGTGGTCGCATAGCCAAAGTTATCTTAGACTTCAACTGGTTTAAATTTATCTTGTAATGCTCAACTAAAGCATTTAACGTTTGGTTGGCCCATCCCACACTAATCTGTCGAAAAACAGAAAAAATGTGTGGGGTGGGAAGAGCCGGCTTTAGAAAGCCACCTAACTCATCTACTTTCTTCTCCAACTGTTTCGGGAAATCCCGGTTGGCCAAATGCTGCTCTAAGAGCCCAATATGGTGCATACACTGAATCACCTGGAAAAGGGCCTTGACCAATCTAGAATAGGCCTGGAACGATTGTTCCTGGCCTCTTCCAGACTGGGCAACTCTCTTTCCCTGGTGATTCTGTCTTTTTTGAGCCATTTGAAGAATAGGTAGATGAATAAAATGAAATTAAAATGAAGAAATGAAATAAATTAAAATGAAATCTAGATATTACCTATTAGAGAAGATACCTGGATTGGTTGTAGTCTTCAGCAAAGGTAGAAAATAATCCGTCTGTCTCGACGCGTTTCGCTTGGTTTGGCTTTTTCAAAGAGACTTTGAGGAAAATGAATCCAACTTTGGGAGGGCATGCATGGTATATATCCATATGTGGGCTGGGGGTGTTTTTCACAGCTCAGTATATAATTAAACTCGGTAACAAGCTGACAAATGTCACTCATCTAATTAATTCTTTTCAATCTGAGATGTCCCAAGTTTGTTTTTCACAACTCAGTTTGTGTCGTCCAAACAAATTAGATGAAGCTCTATTGATTGGCTTCCATTGAATTTTAATCAGTCAGTGAGTGGTTTGCTTTACTGACCCCATGAAGCCCTATTGGTTGGCTTTGATTTAAGTAAAACCAATCGGGAGCGGTTTGCTTTACTGGCTTCAGAAGTATGTGAAAATAATATGAAAAAATGGTTTGATAAAATATATTGAGACTAAAGAAATAAATGAAAAAATAACGCCTCACGAATGTTATCAGTTGGAATGAAAATCCCCCGACGGAGGTTTATGACGGAAAATATTTTACACCACGTAGAAATTGTGTGTTTTACCTTCTGAACCTCTACATTGTGTGAAAGGTATGAAAAATTAAAAATAAAAATAAAAATAATAATTTAAATAAATGAATCAACCAAATAAATAAATAAATAAATAAATAAATAAATAAATAAATAAATAAATAAATAAATAAATAAATAAATAAATAAAAATTAATAAAAAAATTAAAATAATCAATAAATAAATATATAAATAATAATTTTATTTAGGAAATACATACACATGATTGAAATTAGAACCTATTTTGTTTTTGGGCATATATGAACTCTGGCACTCGCCTGTGTGTGTTTGAGGTTAAAAATCGCACTGGCACAGACATTTCATACTGAAACGTTTTTTTTCCTTTTAATATGCCGCCGAAAAATTGTTTTCATTTACTGAACCCTGATTGGTTTCAAACATGACAAAAAAGTACACAAAATTGATTTAAACTAAGTGATGAGCTTAGGAACTGGTTAAACTGACTGGCAGAAATTGGTGTTATTCATTGATGGGCTCTAATTTAGTCCTTACAAGGATGTTACGCAAGCTTTTGTTTTTCTTATAGGCGATGACAGGTCGAAGATTCAAAGGTTCATTTAATTTAGCATTGGTAAAATTGAATTCATCTTTTAACATTTTTGCTATTTCGATATTCATTCTGTTGTACGTTAAAGTGAAAGGAATGATGGACCTCCTTTCGCATTCGCCCTCTGATATGTTCATACCAAATGGCCAGAGAGTTTGAAGCGTATTGATCCAAAAAGCTTCACGTTTTTTTCTAAATTCATCCGTTTCTTCTAATGTGTCTTTAATTGGTGGTTGTTCAATAGGATGGATTTCGAAATCGTCCAAAGAATGGCCAGGAAGGTTAAAATGTTGTGCTACTGGGGCATCAGCATTATGTTTTATATCCTGTTTGTGTCTAGTAGCACGTTCTCGAAAAGGATTTTGACTTTGACCAACATACTGTTTCCGACATCGCTTACAAGTGATAAGGTAAATAATGTTTGGTGAATCACAATGGAGGGGGTTACGGATCTGATAATGATTTTTCGTTTGTTCGGAGGAAAATTCCTCTTTCTGATCAGGCATAAAAGTATGCAGTCTACAACGAGGCTTTTTGCAATTAAATACCGCGTCACTACCATTCTGCAACGGTCTGTTGTGTTCAATCTTCAGTGGTTCGAAATCGGTAGTTTCAGCTGGACTTTCGAGCTTTTTCGGAGTTTGAGATTTTAAGGTACGCAAAAAGCGCAGAGAGTATCCTCTCGATCTGAGGGCGCCAAATAGAGTAGAACAAGCCTCATTGAAATTTACCTTATCACTTGAATTGCGGTGGAAACGAATGAGTTGTGATTTGATGATACCTTTAAATGTATGTTGAGGATGAAATGATTTTGTGTGCAACAATTGATGCGAATCAGTTGGTTTAAAATATACTTTATAATCTAAATGACCGGACGCCTGAAATTGCTTGCCTTTATACACGGTCACATCGAGAAAATCAACAGAATTTTCACTGATAGTAGCTTTCAATTTAATATTTGGATCGTGATTGTTCAAAATTTCTAAAAATTCATCAAAATCTTCTTTTGAATGTTCCCAAATAATAAAAATGTCATCTAAATACCTGAGATATACGAGAGAATGCTTTGCACATTTGCTTAAGGCATTTTCCTCCCATTCCGCTACATAAATGCTTGCAAAATTAGGACTGAATCTTTTGCCCATAGGACAACCCATTTTTTGTAGAAAATATTCTCCATTGAATTGAAAGTCATTACCTTTTAAGCTCAGCTCTAAAAGATCCAAAATTTGTTCATCCGGACGTTTCGCATCCGGATATTTTTCAAATGCAATTTTAACTGATTTAACACCTTTATCAATATCAATGTTCGTATACATACTGTCGATATCCAAAGTAGCCAGAATTGCATTTTTCGATATTTTCAATTTCGAAATTTTTGACAGGAAATCCTGTGTATTTTTTAGATAGCTCGGATGTCTATTTGCTATAGGTTTCAGATGATAATCAATTAATTCCGAGATCGCATAAGATTCCGAATTACAATCTGATACAATTGGCCTCCCGGGTGGAGTTAAGTCATCCGTCCATGAAGAACGGTCCTTGTGGATCTTTGGTAGGATATAAAATTGTCTTGTTTGAGCACTGAGCTTAGCTGTTAAATATTTCAATTGTTTTTTGGTAATGTGACCTTCGTCGAGGAGAAATTTTAAGATCTTATTGAATTTTTCGATATTACTAGGCCAAATAAGTGAATCTATTTTCTTATAATGTTTAGTATTGCTGAGTTGTCTCATGGCTTCCTTTATATGATTATCCCGAGATAGAACAACTACCGACCCACCTTTGTCGGCTGGTTTAATTATTAATTTCTTATTTTTTCGAAGTTTCGTGAGGGCTCTCCGTTCACCAGCGTGTGTGTGTGTGTGTGTGTGTGTCTGTGTGTGTGTGTGTGTGTGGGGGGGGGGTTGTCTTACCAACTTGACGAGGTAACTAGACAAAAGAGTTTGCGTGTTTCGCCTTACTGAGGTACAAAAGACAAAAGAAACCCTTTACCTCGGTTGTTTTCCCAGAACTGTACCGGCAAAACGAGGTAGAAACCGTTAGTCCACACAAAGGACAAACAATGGGGTACAAGACTGTGTGTGTGTGTGTGTGTGTGTGTGTGTGTGTGTGTGGGTTTGTCTTACCAACTTGACGAGGTAACTAGACAAAAGAGTTTGAGTGTTTCGGCTTACCGAGGTACAAAAGACAAAAGAAACCCTTTACCTCGGTTGTTTTCCCAGAACTGTACCGGCAAAACGAGGTTGAAACCGTTAGTCCACACAAAGGACAAATAATGGGGTACCTCGGTATGTAGGGTAGACAAGACTCTGTGTGTGTGTGTGTGTGTGTGTGTGTGTGTGTGTGTGTGTGTGTGTGTGTGTGTGTGTGTGTGTGTGTGTGTGTGTGTGTGTGTGTGTGTGTGTGAGTTTGTCTTACCAACTTGACGAGGTAACTAGACAAAAGAGTTTGCGTGTTTCGCCTTACCGAGGTACAAAAGACAAAAAAAAAACCTTTACCTCGGTTGTTTTCCCAGAACTGTACCGGCAAAACGAGGTAGAAACCGTTAGTCCACACAAAGGACAAACAATGGGGTACCTCGGTATGTAGGGTAGACAAGACTCTGTGTGTGTGTGTGTGTGTGTGTGTGTGTGTGTGTGTGTGTGTGTGTGTGTGTGTGTGTGTGTGTGTGTGTGTGTGTGTGTGGAGGGAAGGAGCAGGAATCAAAATCAAACAATATCTGAAAGAAATTTGAAATGCGAAAGATCACCACGTCTAAACAGTTGTTTTCAATGATGCTTTCAGTTTGCACCGCAAGTGTCTGTATTTCTGCCGCAGTTCTGTGGTGGCAGTTCAATAGTAATAAATGCAACGGTCCTATAAGGCTATAGTATTACCTTATAACCGAATCTCCTATCCGGTTAGGTGTTCATTATGTTCTCTATTAGCGGACTGCCAACTTTTTCTTTAAACAAAAATGTATGCATACCGTATCTAGAGTGTTAATTGTCATTGTTTTTTATTACACGCCTCTTACGTTTCTTCCAATTCCATGTTTACAAACCCGTACGATACACGTGTTCCATACAGATTTCCGTTGATGGATTATTTTTTCCACCTTACGTCATGGATCCATCAAAAGAACTAAATTCCACCCATTATCGTTAACGGCCAACAGAAACATTGCATTCTGACCTAGATTAATTCGGTGGTGGTGATAGTCGATAAATCGAATGTCAATTAGAAAATATTTTTTTGTTCAAATCCACCAAAATGAGCGACATTAAACTTATTTTTTAACCTTTTACCTAACATGAAAAGCAGACGATACTTGCAAAAACAATTCTTGAATAACTAATTTTTTCATTTTCTGTCTCAAAAACATAGGTTGATGACCCCTCGTTGGAACGAGCTCGACGAGCTCGTTCCAACGAGGGGTCATAACTTATGTTTTTGAGACAAAAAATGAAAAAATAATGAAAATTAATTGGCGATTTTTTAGAATAGCGCTGGCCGGTTTTGGCCGTTACGTTGGAAAAAATGGGGATTGGTTTACTAATACTCAAGTTCTTACTTTGAAGCACATATCTCTCAGATAATTTCTTAAAATACGAGTCTACCAAAAACATGGGGGTTTTGTTTTTATTTGAAGCAGACGTCAGAACCGTCACATTCTGCAAATAAGATCGATTTTAAATTAATGGATTCTATGTCACAGAGGCGTGTAATAATTACAGAACGCCACTCGAGGCTGCGGCTCTCTTTCTATTCGTCCGCGCTAGCACTCGTACCGCATTGACGAACGCGTTGACACATCGTGACTTTCTGCGTATAAACTGATTTAAAAGATCTGAACGAGAAACCACTGTCACCTCACAATTAGCGACAGCGCTTCTAAAGCTAAATCGATTTCAGCGTTTCGAACAACATTGCCTGCGGAATAGGTAGGAATATAGATAGCATTGTTTTACTCAGAACGTCATGTTATTTGTTTTTAGTGATTAGGAAAGGGAACACTCGTCAATATTCTCGACCAAACCTATAGTTGTGACAAAAGTAGGAAATAGAAATGTCATTTCTGAACTGTACCCAGATTCGTACGTTTTACGTAATTGTTAACACAGCAACCGAAGAGAATCAAATGACACTTCGCGGAAAGCACTTCGCGGCAAGGGAGATAGGTTTCTTTATTTACACACGGTACTTCTTTACAGGAAGTACATTATAAGACATTTACATGTTTGATGGCTGTTTGCAGAGATGTGCGGTCACAGTGCCAAAGAAGCCCAACTTCGACAGAAAGAACGTCAGTTAACACCAACAGGTTGTCCGATGAGTATTTCAGTTCCATTTAGATGCAAGCACCATGTTTAAATTTTCAGACAACATTGCTTTCTATAACCAATGATCACACTAGAGCGCTAAATATATGTCCCGAAGACGATAATGTGGCACTCCGTACAATTTACTTCAGAAACACGGTATCATTGTAACCTGATCATTTTTTGCGGTTTATGCGATGAACCTTTTATCCAACGTAACGGCCAAAACCAGCCAGCGTTATTCTCAAAAATCGCCAATTAATTTTCTTTGTTTTTTCATTGTTGTCTTAAAAGCATAGGTTACGTCCCCTTATTGGAAAGAAAGACCACGTTCCAACGATGGGCCATAACCTATGTTTTTGAGACCAAAAATTTAAAAAATTAGTTAATCACGATTTTTGTTTTGCAAGTGTCGTCTGCTTTTCATGTTGGGTAAACGGTTAAATCTTATTGAGTTGGGTGTAAAAATGTTTCGAAAAAGCATACATGTAGCATCATAGGAAATTAGCTACAGTTTAATTTCAAATAGTACCTAATATTATGTGGTATATGTGTAATATGATACTATCTTTTCAGTCCTGCGACAAAGGAAAAATGAACTCTGTACCAGTCATTAGAATTCCCCTTTTATCATATGTCCCCAATCATACGTTTACATCATGATGGAAAGAAGCAGCTCCCTGAATCCATCGACTATTTTGGACTTATTTTCATGACACACTCTTACTAGATTGTGTTTTATAAAATCTTGGTGCATTGTTGGACTGATAGTTAATATTTAAGTATACACATTCTACATATACTTATTCGTAGACTTGTTCGATGTTTTCATTCATGTCTTCATCTGAAAGTGACTATTTTAACTTTTCCGAGGAGACTGGAATAATTATAAATTCGTATCTGAAAAATCCCTCACCGGGCCAATTCATTGCGTAACTATTTAATATTATAATATTAAAATCTACCAGACTGTGGATCCGCGCAAAAAGTTTGCGATAATCTTATAATTTAAAAGAAAAGAAAATTCGAAACTGAGAATATAAGTCTGTGGAATCATATTTCGAAAACACTCGAATATGAATTCATTGCTTCTAAATTCGGTTGAAGTTTCAGTGAGGTTTTCGCGGTAACTCTTGATGATGTTTTCAAAATGGGTGTTAATAGATTGTAATGTGATTATGTGTGACAATAAGAAATGCATGCTTGAAAGACTAGTAGAATTAGTTAATTATTTGGAACGATAAATCCAAAAACGCACAAGACACAAAACGTTTAATGACATTGTAACTGGGATCAGGAAACTCGCTCCTCCAGCACCATTGGGTAATCCTGCATATTCCAAACAAGCTTCAACTTTCACATGTAAATAACTACTGTTGTTAACTCTTGACCCGCTAAGTATTTTCAGATTGTTTTTAACAAATCTAGCATGGCTGCTTTACAGCAGCCATGACAGATTTGTTGAAAATTTCATCAAAATTCAACTAGACATCAATGGTCAAAACGTCCGTTCAGTTTACAGGTGGAAAATTTGGTCAAATGTTCCCATATTATACTTATTTCAGTGGAAAGAGAGTTCGTGTCCTGGGCAGGTATATCTGCCAGCAATATACAAGGAGTTAATTCTTCGCGCAATGACAACGTTCACATTCTAATCCTGAGTTTCATATTCCATATTATTCATGTGATTTTTAAGAATATATATAGATCGCCTCTGGGACTGTAGCCCATCAATAAAGAAATCAAGTTTATTACACCCCTGTCCTGTGAAATCCCCATCTACAGCAACACTAAACCATGCGAAAAATGGAAATCTGCTCCGCACACATGTGCGGAACTAAAATCATTGACGGACTATTTTTTAAATAGAAGCGAAATTTCACTGGTATTTTCTACAAATTATGTGCCGCCATTTCAATTTGAATCGCTAGCGGTAGTTAAAAATAGTAACACAGGTTCAGCTCGCAAATTTGGTTGGCGTTACAATGTGTTATTTTTGGTGATAGTTTGTTCCCTGAATTCCAATGTGTTCTATGTGCCTTTTAGCACATAAAACACATTGGAACTCAGGAGACGAGTTTCCAAATGAATTGCTGAATGTCCTTTTAATAGTTGCTTTTATAGACTTGAAGGCGTGTAATAAACACAGAACGAGACACGCGTGTGAATTGGGTTAATCGATATGGCACTTGTGCCATCTTGGAAGAATAAAAAACGAGGCCTGCTGCCTCTCGTTTTATCCTTCGGCGCTGTCACTCGTGCCATATCGACTAAACTGTTCACACGCGTGCGTCGTTCTGTGTATTCACCTTTTGCACACTGATGTAGAAACAAACTTTAGAGCAGGACATTTTCCCATAACGTTAGTAGAAATTTAACAAGTTAAATCTCGCTTGCCAGAGCTCATTAGGCTCTGTCAAACAAGACTGAATTGGTTAAATTTCTAGTTGCACTATGGGGAAATGTCCTGTAAATTTAACCATTTATATAACAACTCGGCCAATAGCGTCCAACTCATCTTCAATCATTTTCTTTTTTTAACGTTTATCAATAAAAAGTTACAATGAGACCGCAGTCAATAAGCAATAAAAGGAACATTGTAAGGAATCGCATGAATTTCCACCAACTGGTTTGGAATCGCAAAAAAAATCGTCACACAAAGGTATTGTAACCATATTCCCATATTCTATTGAATCAGTGAACTAAGTTTAAAGTTGGCAGTCTGTGTCGTTTGTGTTGATAAAGGTTTGAGAACATCTGCCGTTTGCAAAGCCTACCTCTCAAAAATAATTCGGTTTAACATCCAGTTTGTGGGAAAAGCTTTCTTCACACCTGCACATCGCGCACATCAGATGTAAAAATTCATCCACTCATAACTCAGGAAATCTTGCAAAATGTATGAATTTGCAACTAAATCAAACCTTTTTCTGTTCCCCGTGGAAGTGGTGGATAAGTTAGATAAGGAGGTTACTTGGCTGGCCACTTGACAGTATTAGTTGTGTAGCTAACTAGAACTTTGCATGCAATGTGTCTTGTTTAGCTCTGTACCCACCACGACTTGGAAACAACATCTGCACACCATTTTTCAGTTACTAAATACTTTTATATTTGATTCGAATACATACTTATGGTCCACCTTTTGCGAACGAGCTATTCAAGTTCGTTTCCATGAGCAGCCATAACCACTGTATAAAGTTTAAAATTGGCAAAATAGAAAAATTTGATTGTCATTTTCTTTTAATTAACCCATGGTGAAAAAGCCGTCAAGTTAGGTAAAGTGTTAAATAACAGGGGTTGCAGGGCGACTTTGAAGTGTGCTGACGGAGGCGTTAGTGGCAGTTCCGTAACCCTCTCCTAGAAAAACATATAATATTTGTGGTCTGAGAAGTAATCTAGTTGATTTTAGGAGATCAGTGGAATATCGGCACCGAATGGGTATTGGTAGTCCGCTAATTCTCCCTAAATCTCCCAGACCGCACAATAGGCCTACATTGTGTTATCTGTAATTCTACTGCAGCTGTCACTACTTCGCCGTCGACGTCGACTCAAAAGTAAATTGTTTGGTATTAAGGATGACAAGTAGAAAATATGCGGCTAACCTCATTCCGTTCAGTATTTTCAAATATATTGAGCATTGTTGGCAGAAAAGTTAGCACAAAACTCCTCCGAGCAAATGTTATTCCCAATTCCGTTTGACGAATAACAGTGAAAGATTTCGATGTAAACAAGTTTGTTACGCCTTATAGCACAACAAGGGGGCAATTCTAGCTTGGTTTATATCGACCGAGCTCGGCGTCATATCAGGCGAGTTTAATAATGGGCACTTCTGGGAAAGAAAATCAAATCGTATCTGATAAATAGTGTGGAAAGAGTCGGTCGGCCACTCACAATCTAGGTGTGTGGCACATATCATCACTAACTACAACCCATTATCGTTGCGTTATTTCCGAATCAACGAAAACGGGAAAAATGACGGGTCCGATTGAAATGACTTTGGTTGAGAAAGCTTTCGTTAGGGATCGTGTTCACACGACAACGGTGTCGAAAATTCGACGTTTACTGACATCTTCCACCTGTCCAGATAGGTATGTCCCAGGGGGAGGGGGGGCGGTGGCTCAGCAGGTAGAGGTGCAGGCTGCAAGCTGAGAGGTCCTCGGTTCGAATCCCACCTACAGCAATCGTGTTGCGTCCTTAGGCAAGATACTTCAACCCCATCGCTTACATGGGGGCACGGTGGGTATTGTGTATTAAGGCGTACTGCACGTCGATAGTGCAATTGTCTTCAACCAATGCTAACCCTCCTGCTTGTGTGGAGTTATTATGTTGGTCTGACAGTTGCTCACCGTTGCTCGGTGGTTCTCTCCCGGTACTCTGGCTTCCTCCACCCATAAAACTGTCCGACTCGAGGTGACCTTTGCTGTCAAAAGTGTCGTTAAACACTATAAATAAATAAATACGCATGTCCCAGATAATATGCTTGGGTGGGTCATACATATCTCATCCATTAATGTAATGTAACGTCACCTCATTAATGTAAAGTAACGTCATGTCATGTGAACATCGACGTCATCAACACTGCCATGGTACATCTCTCTTTTTCTTACAGCTTTGACGCCTTAATGCTGTCTTCATGCAACGTGCTGTTCGTTTTTCCAGAAATTTCCTTTGTTTTTTATTAAACTTGAGCCACCTTTTCCGAAAATATATTTAGATTTTGTTCACGACCAAACCACCTTCTGGTAGACCCCGTGGCACATGATCAGTCTTCGAACTTTAATGGTGTCACTTGGCATTTGGATGGAAATTAAATTATCCAAGATGGATTTTCGGTTGGGATGGGAAACTCACTCGTGCCTGGTGGAAATATCTTGCCCCTCAGATGAGATTTTTTCATATCACACCTGCATGCAGAGAAGGCTAATAAGGCAACTTGTAGGACTCAATGGACGATATATATTCAGCAACCTTAACCAATTATCAAACATAACTACATGACGACAGTAACAAAACAAAAGCTTCGCATCAGAGATGTGGGGGTCGAGTTCTGATGACAAAAAAGAAATCTGTTAAACTAGGAAACATTCTGAGATACACTGGGCAACTTTGCTAAAATTCGGATAACGTTTGTTCAATTTGCCCGGAAGACGGAAAGTCGAACAAGAAAACAATCTGAGTGGTATAACCTTTGAAAGAAAATTGTTTTTGACTGGTTTTAAAACTTATCCAAGACATTCTCGAGTAGAACTCAAATTTTGAGAAAACCGGATATCGTTTGTGTAAGTTATCTTGCTGTTTATATACTCACAATAAAGGCACACTACATGTATTACTGATTTATTTATTTCTCAAACCTCGCTTACATGCATATACATTTGCAATATCGCAGTTGTTATTGTTGATATCTTAATTCTACATATATGTACAATGCAAAAACTAAAACTGCCTAATATGGTTTAAATGGGGTTTAGTAGCTGGTACCATTATTTGAATGAATGTGTCTCCGCGTAATGTGGATCATTTGTTGTGTCAAGTAAGTTTGGTTGATGGCAGTCCGGATGAAGCGCTTGGCCCAAATTACACAGAGACACACTGTATCCATATACTACTGTTTAGGCCATGACAAGGAAAATTTGAGTGGTTTGTGCGTCCGCAGGTTGACCACTAAAATGTCCAATGTCTAATAGCCCTGTTAAATACCCTGAAAAAACGGATACTGAACGGGGGCCTAATTGAAACGAACGGCCCAATGAGGAGGTAGCAATACCCCAGCAGACCCACTGAATAACCAGGGGGATGGACGGGGAGGAAGCTTTACCTCAGCATTCTGTCAAGTAAAATGAAAAAAGCGAATGTGGGGGGGGGGGTAGAATTACCCCAGTGCACCCACCACAAGGAACAGGGAAGCATGATAGCGGCGTCAAAGACCTGCCAGAAGAAGGCGGTGTAAAAGCAACAAAAAGGTTGCAGCTGGAATGGCAGTCAGACGAGGACAAGACACAAAAAAACTTTTGGAAGACAGAAGGCAGTAGGAATGGGTGAACAAGAAGTGCCAGTTGCTGAGTGTCCATCCATGGTGACCTGGCCGATGATGGTGGTTGGGGAGATGGGGAAAGCGCGGGGGGGGGGGGGGGCAACTGTGCACAACTAATTTTTTTACACGGAAAACCTTTCAGAATGCGAGCTGCACGTGTGCTCGATGAATGAAGACTGAAGCAGAAATTGCCGCAGTCTCCTAATTCTGATTGGTGATGTGGAGATGTGCGGAATTTGACAATATTTTAACATGGTACGGAGTACGGAGCGGGGATCTAGAAACTGCCCCTGCAAAACTCTCCTAACAGACAAACAATAGGTGTGTGTCCTTTAGATGAATAGGAGTCTGTTCTGTAGATGATTTGGTGATATTGAGACGTCCAGCTCTTCTGGAATGCAGTTCTCAAGATCGCGTTAGTCCCCCTCTAAGCCGAATTGTGTCATGTGGTGATCTGAAGGCTGTGCGACCAACGGCCACCTCGGCGATTAACCATTTAATACAGGCTCCTAAAGTCATTAATCCCGTGCTGATATTCTGAGTACATAAACTACAGAAAATGGTACCATTTCCCTACAATTTATATACTCACAATAAAGGAACACTACAGGTACCACCGATTTATTTATTTCTCAAACCTGGCTTACATGCATATACATTTGTTTGATTGAGTACTTATACCGCAATTATCATTGTTGATCTCTTAATTCTACATATCGGTCACGATTAGCCATTGTGCATAAGTATGTGACCTTAAACACCAATAAATAAATAAATAATTCTACATATATGTACAATGCTAAAACTAAAACTGCCTGGTAAGGCTTAAATGTGGCACGGCAGCTAGTACCATTATTTGGATGAATACGTCTCCGCGTAATGTGGAGCATTTGTTGTGTCAAGTAAGTTTGGTTGATAGCAGTCCGGCTGAAGCGCTTGACTCAAATTACACAGACACACTGCATCCATTTACTACTGTTTAGGACACGACAAGGGAAATTTCAGTGGTTTGTGCATCCGCAGGTCGACCACTAAAATGTCCAATGTCTAATAGCCCTGTTAAATGATATGGAAAATGGATACTGAATGGGGGCCTATGTGAAACGAACGGAACAAACGGAGCTGGTACCAGCGGAGATCCCCCAAGAAGGAGACGTATCCAACATCGGTGGTCACAAAAGAAAGAAAAAAGAATGGTGAAACACAGGGAGACAGTGAAATGCGGAATCAAAGCAAATTGGAAAGAATAACCTACCGAGGAACCCCTTGTGAAGACACTACGAAAGCAACTCATTAACGAACCGTGCTCGGAAGAGTGACACTCTGCAGTAACCCACCCACCCCCCACCCCCCCACCCCACCCCCACCCCCCCCCCCCCCATCCTCCTGGAACGGAACCACAACAGAGGAGGAAGGAAGAGGATTACGGCGCAAAGGGAATGTTCAGGTGATTAGGGCGAATTGAGTCTGGCGTAAGAGGTCATCTGGTGTATGGATGTAGGTTGTGTAACAGTCGGTGGACCACCGCTCAAGAGGTTTAATGATCTGATCTTCTAAACGAGCTGCGCAAGCAGAGGACGCGGCGCCAATACAAAAACTATACCCAGAGAAATTGGCAGGGTTGAAGCCTGAAATCTTGAGCAAAGGACGCAAATGTTGAATGAAATAGGCCCGACTCATTGGGTGGAAATGTTCAGTTAAAGACATCGGGTCACGGGGATGAGCCCCGGCCTGCAACCGAATTCTGACCCAGCGACGCAAAAAAACAGGGCATAATTCTGACAGGACAAGGAATTCAATGTGGATCCCACACTGGAAAGGGTCGGTGTTGGAATGTGTGAGATGTAATATTGCCATGTGACCGGACGGATGAAGGAAAACATGTATGAAGCAAAGATGAACAGACGGATCAAATGAGAGCGAAGGGGTGGTAAATTCTCCGCATCGAAGAAAACCGAAAAAGGTCAACGAGAAGGCGGCTTGCAATAAAGAGTAGGTGTAAGCACCAAAAAGGGAAGTCTGAAAGTGCTGCATGAGTTGTTTTAAAACCGGAAATGTGACGGGAAGCCGAGTACGAGGGCATGGGCTGTGCAATTGTTGAAGAGAATGGAGGATAATTTGTAATGGCGACCGGGGAGTACCAGTAGGTTGTTCCAAGGGGTTCGGAAAACCAGGAGCGATGTAACAGAAGCGGATGCCCGCCAGGTACGATTTAATAGTGAAGCTCAGCGTGCCAAAACACGAGGAAATGTAGCAATGACAGTTCAAAGAGTACAGGAAAACGGTAAGAGCCATATCTGGAAAGATGATACAAGGAAGCAAATCGTAGCAACCAATCCAAACCGGTGGCATACTAACGGCGTGTCTGGGTGGTAAGGGAACCATTCCACAGAGAATGTAGAATTGCAGTCAGACGGCCATAACTTCCTCCCATGGAGGACACTTCATTGGCTGAGGATCGGCTTCTGGGGCCCAGCGACGGAACGAGAAAAGCTGTCAGCTATGTTGTTGTGATAACTCGCGATATGTAAGGAAGAAAACATGAAAGTATGACGCAAAGCGCACCAAATCAGACGGCGCATTACTTTCATGATGATGGGAACCCGTGGCCGGCCCTTGTGCAGAATCTGAACTGTGGCCTCACAGTTCAGATTCTAGGCCAAAAAAAACAATACGTTTTTTGGCCTAGAGGTGGCTACATGGCATAGACAGCACCACTATGGGGTAAAGTTCAAGCATGGTCATGGACCAATTGGAAGCAGACAAAGAAGCCAGCGTTGCTGGCCACTCAGACTGAAACCAATAAGGGTCGAAATAACCCCCGAACCCAATCGTCGAGCTAGCGTCGGTGAACAAGGATCAGGTCATCTGAAGAAATGGATTGCGAATTAAGAAAAAAGGAGACTCCGGTCCACGAAAACAGAAAATATGCCACATATGCAGTTCTTGACAGCAAGAGGCGAAAATATGATGCCATAGCTGAGAGACCGAAGAAGCCAAGGAAATGAGATAGGAAATAAAGGACCTGCCAGGTAGGACAACCCGTAAGGCAAAACACAGATGCCCCAAGAGGCTCAGGAGGTCCCGTTTTGTAAATGTCCGGTGGAGAAGGACAGAATGGACCAGCTGGGTTATGCGTGTCAGTTTATCGACTGGGAGGCGACTTTCCATCTTTTCGCTATCCAAAATGCCTAAATATTCCAAACAGTGTCATGGACCTTCTGTTTTGTCAGTTGAGAGAGGGATGCCAAGGTAATCAAAAAGATTTAGCAGGGAACGCATAGCGGCGTGTGGGCACTGGAGGCCGGGGAAAATGACAAAAAATCATCAAACAAATGCAAAATATTAGGGATATTAAAATGTCCCCGTGCAATCCCACACACAGCATGAGACAGTGTGTCAAATAAACGGGGGAGACGAACGGCAGACGAAAGCCAATCGGGAATAAAAGTAATATTTATCTTTCCACTGAATTCCAAACAAATGCCAGAGATCAGGATGGATGGGAATAGCGTGAAAGCAGACTTGATGACTGTCTTGCACAACCAAGAGTTTGAGCCTAATGTTTGGATCATTTGGATCGCATGATCGAGTGTCACATAATTCAGGGAAAAAAACATCTGTATCGATCAAGAAACTGATAGAATCTGAAGATAAAGAGGCATGCGGCGCTGAGAGGTCAAGGATGAGCCGCTGCTTGTCAGAAAACTTTTTTGTAGCAATGCCGATGGGGTAATATGATAAACCGGAAAGGGTAGGCGTTCAAACGGGCCAGAGAGGAAACCATTCCTCAATTCGGACTCGAAAAGAGCAGCAACTGCTTCATGGTTGTCCAAAGCAGACCGCAAGTTTCTCAGAATAAGGGAAGGAGTAGGTGGCTCCTGAATACCTTACGAAAGCCTTCCCGGAACCCTGAAAGAAGATTGGAGGTGAAACTTCAGTTGGGGTACCCGGCTAAAGCAAACTGGAAGGCAGAGAGATTGATGGGGGTGGAAATAGACTGAGGAACGTAGTGTGGCTGATCAAGCTGTGACACGAGTCATGCAGGTTTGAATGGAGCAACTGGAGGGAGAGTGACTGTGCGATCGGTCAGGACAGACTGTACAGGGGTGAGAATCCTTGCAGTTCAGGTAGGAATGGAAGTAGCGACACACTGGACCAAACGTACAGCCCTAAACGGAGTTG
The DNA here is from genome assembly GCA_031216915.1 of Pictodentalium vernedei. NCBI lineage: Eukaryota > Metazoa > Mollusca > Scaphopoda > Dentaliida > Dentaliidae > Pictodentalium > Pictodentalium vernedei. The sequence continues at coordinate 145,060,801 of CM062290.1, read as the reverse complement.
AACTGGAGGCAAAGCTCTTTAGTAGAAGAAGAGGCAGTACTAAGCGTAGCTTGCGCAAAGAATGCCAGATGATAGAAATGAAATGCGTCCCCATATTGAGTTGAAACGGATAACACATCATTAAGGTAACTATCAAGCTCGTCACAACGATTTGGGAAAAGCTCGCAAATAATCGTTTTGTACTTACCAAAAGCCCGAACAAACTCAGAAACAGACAAGGGTTTGGACAGGCGAAGATCATACCGCTCCATTGGTTTGAAAGGGTCAAGCGAAGGCATAATGAGCCGTGCGAAATTAACATCCTTAACAGCCAAAATATTCTGTTGGAGAGAAGGGGAGATGGTGGGATCGATATATGGGAGACTAGACAGAGGAACGACAACTGAAGCCATGATCAGATTGGGAGGGAAACGTCTTATCTAGGAAGCCATAACTGAAATAATTGAATGCGAAGCTGCCCCACCCTGGCCGCCATGGCCAGGGAAAGCTGTAGCCAGACCGGCGGAAAGCTACCAAGGGAACCTGGTACGAAAAGAGCCGATGTGCCACAAAGTTTAGCAATGAGAGTCTCATTCTGCTTGAGCAGTTGGTCGATTTGCAATTTTGCTTGCGACCTCGTGTTGCATGGAGTTTGGTTATGCTGCATATAAAGACGCACTACGGGCAGTAGGCAGCAAGAGTGAGTCAGTAGCATCTGGAAAGGGCACTGCAGGCCCGGTAGGTGTAGGCTGATAAATATCTACGTGTGAACGATCAAACTAACTATTTATTTATTGGGGTTTAACGACACTTTCGACAGCCAGGGTGTACTTACTACTTAAGGAATGACCACTTAAGGAAACAATACCCTATACTCCGACAATGAAAATCTTTTGTGTTAGGCCACACCTCCTACCGCTTAAGATACTGAATTTCAGCCCGGACAGACGATCGGTGGACGGACGGACGGACGGACGGGCGCCCACCGCTCTTCCTGAAAATATAGGCTGAATTGTTGACACAATTTGACCAAAAAGTTATTGAATATTCAAATCGTGTAACTTCTTGCCTCAAATACAGAGCTCATGACCTCTCATTTGGAATGACACTTGTCGGATGTGGCGCTACGTTAAGTAAAGGGTTAGTTAAGCAACATCAGTTGATATAACTGGCATAATACACTATCTACGAAGTGGACGGCACGATACTGATATTTATTTGAATATTAGCATTTGGAAAATGTTGGAGTTTAGTGTGGTGTTTTATTCTCTCTAGAACTGTTCAAACAGCAGTGTCGATTGGAATCAGAATACCAAAAGAATGACAGGGTATCGTGGAGACATTCCAACTAATGTCAGTTCAATCAGTGAAATTATTTGGAAGTCAAAACAACAGCGATTACCAATCACACAAATGTGCTTTTTGATCTCCAAAACTCCATTACAAGATAAACTTGCTGTTCTGGAACATTGGTTTTTATATGACAGAACATTAACTAAAAATGTATCCAATCACTCAGTTGGCATAGTACAATAACAATTCGTTTATGGAAGCCAAATTCCTGTTATTAATTAAAAATACTATGACTACAAATAGCTATATATTTGTTGATCCATTACGCAGACATTGTAAAAGCCAGCCTTATATTGCTAATATTTGAAATACAGACTGCCTTTGTCTGTTGTTAATTATTGGACGATTTATCAAATGTAAACGTGATAGAAAATTAAGTAACCCCATTTTCTGAGTTATATTCATTCTCTTTTTTCTATGTTATATCCCTACTCCCACAAACAGTGGGTCGTTTAATCGGTGGTCCAGGAACTTCGCACTTGCCTATCGGGTACTTAAGTTGCTGTTTTGTTCAACAGCACAATGTATAGGTAGGCGTTCGTTCACCTACTCACTGAGTGGCACATAGAACATATTGGAACTCAGGGGACGATTTTTAGTTATTGCTGGCGATTCAAATTGTAAATGTGGTGTATGATTTGTAGAAAATTCCAGAAAAAAATTCGCTTCTTTATAAAAATAGTCCGCATATATGTGCGGTACAGATTTTCATTTTCCGCACGAGTTAGTATTGCTAGAAATGGGGATTTCATGGAATCGGCTTGTAATAAAAACCTACCAAAGACAAAGCAGGATACTGTATAAATCTCATTTAACAGAAAGTCTACATGCCTTTAGAAAGGTGAATACAAGAGAATTTTGGAGGATAAATAAACTGCTTATTGATAAGGAATATAGTAGTAAAATTCCATCACTAAATGAGTTCTATGAATATTATAAACAGACAGATGAACGTGAAACCAGTGAGATGCCCCATGATATCGACGATATTAGCCTTGTCATCACCATTTTCATTCAGCACTGATAAAGATTGATACATTGATCTAGTGATACTGGTTCGTTGTTATCGTATACATATCTGGCCATAAAAGAGCCATAGCTCTGGGGAAAATTATTCAAACCGAAAAGTTCCTTGGATGTACACATTTATACTTCATACTCATAATTCCCTTCCTGTTTTGGGAAAATCACACCAACAGTGTATGAGGAATTATTTATTAATTATTTATTTATTGGTGCTTAAAACAATATCATCGTCATGGCCCTGATGGTGTGGAAGGAGATAAATAGTCAAACAATTATGATAGACGTTTAATAATATAAAAATCCATAACTATGGAAAAAACTGCGGAATCAAATTTATATACTCATCTACACTTCATACTCCACACAAACTGTCGCAAACATCCACTAGGAAATGTAGGAAGGGGTGACTGTACAAACATGTTTGACAGACATTTAACCACGAAAGGGCCATAAATATAAAATATAAAAGAGCCATAACTCTAGAAGAAAAGACTTTCGTGTTAAGAAAATTGACTTTTATGCAATGTGTATTTTACTCCTTGTCGGCTTTAGCTGAATATATTTTAAAATGTTCAAAAAGTAATTTATTCGTATCGGCGTGGCGAAATGGTGTCATTTCCTCTACTTTTCTATGTAAGCGCTGAGCACATGCTGATAAATCCAAAAAGTAATTGTTGATAACCTTTTTGGATCGATCCTGTACATGTTTCCAAATATTATATGTTTTGACTTCTAGACTTGTGTCGAGGCATTGTAATTAAAGAAAGAAAATTCTCTAAAAAAGGCCACAGTTTTTACTCATTGGATTGATTAATTATTACCACCGTTTTTCCCAAAATTTTAATTCGTGTTTATTCGCTCCCATTCTCTTTCTTCTTTTGTGTTTGCTTTCTTTTTTAGCTAAAAATCAATTTGAATTAACTGGTAGAGTTCTAAATTATTTGCGGACAGAGAAAAGTGTTCACGTGCCTTTGCCTTGTTACAATTAATGGGAGTGTTGACTCTTCCCAAAATTGTAACTCGGCATGTCCATACAGACAAAGTAATTTCAATTCGAAGCTAATTCACAGAGTATGAAGTCTTTAAGCTGTGGTACCTACGCTGCAGAATAAACCCCAATTTGGGCTAAAATGACTCAGCCAGTTACCACGTTACTCATACAAATTGGAGCTCTGTTCAAAATAGTCTTATTTTATTAGACAGAAAATAACAGACAACTTCTTATGCGGTTATTTTACAATGTATTCTGCCAAACGCTGTAGGTATTTAGTTACTCATTTTAATATACCGGGCTTTACAATCTTAAGAGACATTGTTCTAATGGGAGCATGTTTTAAGATAAAAAATCAGAACACGAAGAACTCCAATTCCAGGAAACTTTTACTTCTCTTATAGTGGTCTCGCCCTCATGATTGGAAAATATAGTTCGGATATGTTTCCAAAACTGCAGAATGTCATAAAGAGAGTGCGACGGTTTTTAAGAAACTAGTTTATCACATTCAAAATAAAAAAACAGTTGATCGTTTCGTGTGTTTAATTTGCATCTGTACCGCATGATTTATATGAAACCTCATTCCTTTACTATTGATCGTTATGTAAATATTATTGTAAGTGATAATATATGGCCAATTTACCAGTGAAAATTATTGTTGTTTAATATAGTTTTGGCATAAACATCGAAACACGATTAGAATCTGAAGTAATGGCGTAAAATATTCAGGGACGTCACCAGTCATATTGTAGATCGTCAATCTTCCCACATCATAGTGAGTTTAATGCATGTTTTCAGGGGGGTTATTAAAAAAGGTGGAGTGGCACCACTCCCCAACAGTCTTGACATTTTCGTCATGATCGGAGTACAAAATATCTCTTCTTTCTTGCCAGTAACCAGTCATTTCTGTAACCCTTTTATCGCCACACCCAGTTTGGCCATATATGGAGGACCTCTATGTACGCCTGTATGTGAGGACGTTTAACCCTTTACCTAACATGAAAAGCAGACGACATTTGCAAAAAAAAATTCTTGAATAACTATTTTTTTTCATTTTTTGTCTCAAAAACATAGGTTATGACCCCTCATTGGAACGAGCTCGACGAGCTCGTTCCAATGAGGGGTCATAACCTATGTTTTTGAGACAAAAAATGAAAAAATAATTAAAATTAATAGGTGATTTTTGAGAATAGCACTGGCCGGTTTTGGCCGTTACGTTGGGTAAAGGGTTAATAAAATTTATGACATATTTGAAACTCTATCATCTGACTAATTGTTAACAATTGGTCAGTGGTAGGTTTGACCTACACATACCAGAACGTACAGATAATCATTACAAAATAGGTGGCAATAGTCGCTTTCGGCAGCGTAAGTGTGAAAAGACTAGATTTGATAATTGGAATTGTGTCATACCTACAGTCTATCATATAAATGGAGATCCGTAGTAACTGATTCGGGCTGTTGGGGACCCATCATGTCAAACTGATAGTAGCGAAACACTATATGTTAATTAAATAACATGTTACATCACCACGACTAGATGTATATTTTCTTAATTCGCTATCCTTTAAATATACAGAACCGCACATTCGTTTGAATGGGCTAAGAATTATCGCACGCGATTGCTTTGGCCCAGGATATCACGAGAGCCGAACGCTCGAGTGATATCCCGTGCCAAAGCTGTCGAGTGCGATCATTCTTAACCCATTCAAACGTATGTGCAGTTCTGTATTCATCACACACCTCCCATGTAACAACCAGTCTACACGAAAATTGAACTAAAACCACTTATCATCTGGATAATTGCTGCGTTTCCTTTGTTGCCAACGAGACATCATTGTCAGGTGGTAGGGTACCAACCCTAATTTACTTTTTAATTTTTACGGCATTCAATTGGTCGAAACCATTTGACGCCGATCAGTGTCACGTTTGTATTTTGTAGATTTTTGACTCGAATCTGACTGTTCAAAAGTCCCAGGTAAACAAATTTAAATGAGAAGCTTCGAATTTCCAAGCAATCTCGACTCCGGTGCTTCAGACTAATGATAACGTGATTTATTTAGTCCTTGTACAATGGAAACGAAATCGAAAGTGTTTTGTATCACCACATGTTCGACACAACTATAATTTTATCGTACAGCCAGAATAGTGGAAATCGCATGTTTTACGTTAATAGGTGTGTGATAGATATAATTGCGATTGACTTATTTTCCTACGGTGGCTGATTTAGGGCATCGAAAAAAGTATTTTATTTCGAGATCTGGAGGTAAAAAAAAATATTTTCGAAGTCCTAAATCAGCCGCCGTATTTTCCAACTAGATGACGAATGCATGTCTTGGTGGTGTAGATGGAATATTTGTTAATCGGGATTTGAGCCATCATAGTTGGGACAAATCAGGTTTACTCTCGTGCTACCAAATCTCTAGTATTCGCGACGTCCTCATTTTTTTAAACGTTTGCTGCTATGGTGTCTTCTTAAAGAAATTCATTCAGTTTAGTAATCTTTGTTATCAGTGGGTTATTATTAACATTTTGGACGTTAGATTTTCTGAACTAATTGAGTTGATATTTTTCTAGGAACGTTACTAGTGGTCTTATAGATCGCAAGTATTCATTGCACCATAGTGAATTTTATGCATTGTTTTAAATGGTAAATCTTATGGTCTCTTCTTCACAGATATTATACAAGTTCGATAATCGTTGTATAAAGTAGGTCATTCTTTTAACTTTGACGGTACCAGACTGACAAAGGGACAGGCCTCTCAGTGGCAAAGAACAAGAGACCCCAAGATGTCTTTATCGCTCACCTGATAACATTAGTTAAAGAAAGATGTAAGGTCATCTTCAGCATCTATATGTTAATATAGCTGATCTAATTTAGATAGGGCAGTGGGCTGGAATGAAAAGCGTCTGTTGGGCGATTTTTTGTTAGCGTAAAATCACTCAAACCCTTCCAAAACACATTTTGAAGCAAAGAGAAAAATCATCCAGTTGCCCCACCCATCTCCCCGTCACTCCCAACAGGGTGAAAGTTATTTTCTTGCACAAAATCACCCAAAACCTTCCAAGTACACTGTGACACAGATCGGCGTCAAATGGTTTCGACTAATTGAATGCCGTAAAAATTAAAAAGCAAATTATGGTTGGTACTCCACCACCTAACGATAATGACTCGTTGGCAACAAAGGAAACGCAGCAATTATCCAGTTGAAAAGTGCTTTTAGTTCCCGCCTGGGGCCTCAAGTTGCCTGGTGGTCCACATTTGGACAAACGTCAATGTTATGTACTCACATTTACATCTAAATAACCTTTACCAAAATCAGCCAGTTACGGGTGAGCATAATTCATTTAATCAAATAGTAAATTTTGTATTGGGTTATGTGTTAGATTTCAAACCCCTCTGGTGCCCACCAAAATCAGTCAAGCATAATACTTTGAACAAACTTTAATCTAGGAGTCATAGTATTACTGTATACCAAGTATCTGAGGAAAAAGATTTTAAAATAAATTTCCTCATATTGCATCAAGTTAAAAAAATCGGGTTCCCACAAAGAGCCCAAATATGAACGCAAGGGTCTGTTTCGAACAAACCTGAATCTGACCCCTCTAAGTTTGTTGTATACCAAGTATAAAAAGATTCTGATTTTTTTCAATGCTGTAAAAATGTTGAGTATGCTAACAGAATTATGCCCCCTGTGGTGCTCTCTCTTGGTTGGGCAGTTTTATTTCAACCAGCCTGAATTGGTTATGATAAGAAATATGCATATCAAATTTGGTTAATTTCAGGCCAGGAGTTTATGAGGAAAAGTCGATAATACAAAGTTCACGGCGGTCGACAAACAACGGACCGAAAGTGATCACTATAGCTTCCCTTCAGCTTCGAGCTGTTGAGCTAAGATTTATTCATTTGTGTCTGCATGGTCCCCAGATACTGTCTTTGCTCTAAAAAATAGCAATGATCACCACAGGCCGAGTTCCGTTTTGCACAAGAGGTAACTGGACGAGATTTGATGATCCATTGAAGTGGCCAGTTTATTAATTTTTGACAGTTATAAAATATTGTATAATGTCAAAGCCTCAATAAATATTCTCATGCTGCCTCCAGTTCCGGATGCCAAGGACCCTTGATTAAATGACTCCATTTCCAAAAGTCTAGGATTTCAAGACACAATTAAATGGGTTCGATCGTAAATAAAGATAGTGTTGATACAAATGGCACAAATTATGCTGGGAAGTTCAAAATGCCAAAGCTTTAAAATTAATTAACTCTCTGCCTGCCGTCGTAGATGCCAAGTCCCTAACGACCCTAAAATGAATTTGTTTTGCATCCGCGAAAATTTGCTGATGTGAGATACATGTAAATTCTAAACTCTTTTGACCAACATATATCTGTTGGGTCGTAAATAAGGGTGCTCGATTTTTCCCGCGCCCGTACGTAAGAGTAACTAACGAAAATGAGATTAAATTCCATTTCTGACAAGCATACTGGTTGAATGCACTATTCTTCTCCTGTTCTCTATGTCCACATGCACAGCACGTGTTTCTTAATGTCTATGGTTTGTTCCCACCTGTGGGCATTATTGCCCATGGTGTATGTATTTACTTGGTGAATAAAATGTTATGAATCTGAATCTGTAATATATACAAGCATTGTGATTAGAAATACACGATATCTAAGACAGTACCATTATAAGTATCTTAATCAGAATACCATTGTCTAACGTTGCTAGACGTGTACTACATGTTCAGAGTTTTCACATGGTACAGTCCATAAGTGACTAGCACCGACTGCAAAATTTCTAGAAATAGAAAGTTTCTTTATAAAACGGCAAAGGATAGCCTTACTTGGGCTGAAAGTCATGTATGATGAATTTCTTATCAAAAACGTATATGATTACCTCTCCTAGAATTCAAGTTATTCGCACGCCAGAGCTCATGCGAAGTACTTATAACATGTCATTGGCCTACAGTACTAGGAAGTAACAGTGTGCTTTCATGAGGATCATCTGTAGCTTGAAGTAATACTGACTCAAAACCACAAAGCTGACAAACTGGTTTAGCTGTTTTATTAGTATATACATGCAACCACCGTTTTCGTGAAAATGAATTTACTAATTCAACATTAATTATTCAAAAGGGGGTCACTTATGGGATTTTTCGTGCAAAACGAAAACATCTTGGGCCGGTTTCTTTGTCTTATCACGACAAATTCGCTGAAGCCCGGGATTTGTCACACTGAATGACACGTACGTGCAACTGATCCAAATCTAATCCCGTCGAACTATTGATGAATATGATTGATTTTACATTCAGTGCGGTGTGTTGTCTGCACGCATTACTAGCTATATGGACAATAAGTCTAATCTATGTAATGATGTCTGGGCAGTACATATTCTCTAAAATGTCCAAGAATATTGTTACCACATCCAGTTGTTAAACCGGCAATTTCCTAAGATAACCTGATATCACGTCGCAAATCAAACCGAGAAGACATCTATGGCGGCAATAAATACAGTATACAATGAAAAAATAGATCATTAAGGAAAGACGGAAAGGCGATGATTGAAGATCTGCTCGTGAGAAACTGAAAATAACTGATTTGCTCGCGAGGTTGTAGGAACATGTTTTAAAATTGTTTTCATCTTTATTTGTCAGATGACACTTCGATCACTCATCTACACTGAACTTCAGCCAATGAATGGTCTTTGGAACTGGTCTTCACCATCCACCAAAATAAAGGGCGTATTGTTTGTTATGAATTGGGGGTTGATGCGCATTTATCGTGATGAGACAAACAAACCTTCCAACATTTGTTACATTGAACGGAACGTACATGTTACTGATCAGTTCACTTTATCGTTATTAGGAAATTCCCAGACGTTCGGATGTTTACGATCAGTCTCGCTACATAAATTAAATATCCACCTTATAACAAAGGAAAAATGCGAAACCCAACATAGAGGATGTATGCTTCGCCACAAATCTAATTTATTAGATGCTAACTGTTATGATGTGTTTTCCACCTTCAGGTCTTGATCTCAACACCGCACGGTTGTTTTCCACTTCCGTTTTAGATGATTGGACTTTGAACGAGTTTGGCAAGATAGAGAATCAATCGTATCCACTCAAGTTACCATATCCGCTTCTGGGAACACTCCATTTGTCTTCAAATAATATTTCTCACAAACTGACTTTCTAATAGTGCACTTATCCAATTACAGTCATTTTGTTAATTTATTGCAGATCATTATGACAGAAAAAAAGTTTGGTTTGTCTTTTTCATTTTGCTGATGAAGTCATATCGTTGGATCAAATTTGCCACCTCAGGTCTACGGAATCTGGCAAACTAAATCCGTTTGTTGACATTATACTCGACAATATCTACATGATCAGTAAGAGAAATGTGATATTTTTGCAAGTGAAAGACATAATGTTTTACTATGATGGATAAAGGATACACATAACTTGCAAAACATTTTCGATTACATTAATGCATTTTTGTTCAATGGTCACATTGTTTTAGTTTAACCCTTTACCCAACGTAACGGCCAAAACCGGCCAGCGCTATTCTCAAAAATCGCCAATTAATTTCCATTATTTTTTTCATTTTTTGTCTCAAAAGCATAGGTTATGACCCGTCGTTGGAACGAGCTCGTCGAGCTCGTTCCAACGAGGTGTCATAACCTATATTTTTGAGACAAAAATGAAACAAATTAGTTATTCAAGAATTATTTTTGCAAGTGTCGTTTGCTTTTTAGGTTAGGTAAAGGGTTAATTATCTTCATAATTTTCTTGATTAATCCACTATCTTACGTGGCAAGAATATGACGATTGCAAAAAAAAAGAAAAGTTCGTTAATAATTAAATACTGTTATTTGTTGCCCCCAAGATATAGCTTTTAACTCGCAATTGGAACAAGCTCGTTCCAAAGAAGGTTATACGCTTCGTTTTCAGGCAAAAATTGAAAAATAATAAAATTTGAATAACATTTTTTGTGAGTAGTATTGGCCAGTTATGGTCGTTATTTTAGGTAAATTGTTACACATGGCAGCCCCGTAGTCACGTCATTTATATTTTATTATATAACTACCACAAAGAGCCCCTCAGTACCACTGCAGTTTGACCATCAAATCCAGCTCTCCGGAAAACAAGAGTGTCATGTTTTCCAGATCGTTATCGTGCCTGTCTCAAACGAGGCGCACATGGACGGACTATTTCTACCAGTGACCTATATAAAGTTCCATGTGTACAGAATTTCGGGGCGATGCCTTTGCAAGTACAGGACATGAACATGAGTGTCTCCTCATTAAACTTCGTTGACAAACATTCCAGCCGAGGTCTATTTGAAAATGCCGTGCTGAACAATTGCAAAATAACAACTAACAACTGTTTTCAAGATGCGAATCCAACAAAACGTAGGAGAATCTGTGTTATCGAAAGCGACTCCGATTGAAATCCAAGTCTTGCCTCCATTGTTTTGACTTTCAAGTTTCATGTTCGACACGAACGTTGGATATTACTACGCGTTTGGAATTCCCCAATTCCACAAATTGTTAGTGGCTATTTGGCTTATGTAATTCTTATTGTATTTGATTTTTCAGGTGTTGTGATCAGTTCAAAATACTAATTGTCATATAATAAACAAATTACTACAACAGTCAATTGATCTATGCTGTTGCATTCCATCGAGTTGACGAGATTGGATCGGCCAGATCGGCCAGATCGGCCAGCATAGGTGATATGGGAATTGATGCAGTTTCAGTGTGTAAGAAAGTGTATAGATAGCATTTGTGACTTTCGTTTTGGATCAAAGTTGCATTTATGTAACAATAGCACCAAAGGTCTCAACTTGAAGAGACCTAAGGCTTGCGATATTTTCTCCTAATCTGTTGGAATGAATGAGTACGGAGTTATCAAGCTGTTGCTGTGATGAATAATTAACTGTCTGCAGTTTACATTTGTTACACTCGTGGGAGATACAATCTTCATCAAAAAGAACTTTTCTTTGAATTGTGGTTTGACCCGTAGTAATGTGCACGTAATTTATATTTTATTATATAACTACCACAAAGAGCCCCTCAATACCACTGTAGTTTGCCCATCAAATCCCCTTCTTCTCGGTTATTTATATAAATCACGAATTATTATACGCTCCTTGAATTATTTGTAATAGGAAATGCCTGAATCAACCATAAAAGAGTGGAAATCACAATAGTTTAAATTGATTCATTGTATGACGTCACAAGCAATTGCAGTGCTCGATTTTAAAGAGGTCATGAATGGTTGAACACTCCTTAAACTGTCTGAAGAAGTACTTGGCCCGATCCAATAGCAGATGAGTGGAGTAAAAATACCTCCCAGGCGTTGTTTTAAAATATATTTGGAACACAGTTAAGAAATATAAATATTTCGGTTTTATTTGCATTTCATTTGTAACATGTTAACTTCCATGAGAAACCATTAAGTATTTTTGAGGTTATGTACCAAGGAACAGAGAGCCCGGCAGTGACATAATTGTTAGGTTAAACATATTTTTATTTGCCAAACAAATAAGTTGCAAATAGGGATTGGAGGACAAGTGCTTTCCACTTAGTATACCCTCCGCTCCCTTAACATGATACAAAAAACCAATATAATGGCGAAACAAACAAATGAGAGAAATGTAAAATATATATATATATATATATATATATATATATATATATATATATATATATATATATATATATATATATATATATATATATATATATATATATATATATACTAGAAAATCTAACTTCACAATAAAAAGAGTGAGAGAGAGAAAAAAAAGTGATTAATTGATTGATGTCCTTTCTGCACCTTGAGTCTGTCTCTGTCAATTTGATTTTCCATACCGAGGGTCGACCAGGCGTTGCACTGAGTGGTTGCTACTACTACTACTACCATCATTACTGCTACAACTATAGATAATACTTTTACTATCGCGTTCAAATCTTAACACCGATAATAATAATAATAATAATAATAATAATAATAATAATAATAATAATAATATTTACATATTAATTTCCGTAATCATCCATTGGTTACACTTTAGCCGCCTAATCACGCGCCTTAGAAGTCGCAATGAACTGCATGTGTTAAACAATACTAGGATAGAAACTCATTATCGAATCTTCGAGTATTACGAATAAATTTTTGAATTAATTTAAAAAGTGAGGTATTAGTTTTATGTTCTAAAATGGGATCGCCGTACAGTAAAATATCAACGGAGTTCAAATTAACATTAATTTCCAATAGTTTACCAATGAGAGCGTTGCGAGATTCTGAATAAAAGGGGCAAAAGAGTAAATAGTGCTCTGCGTCCTCAACAACAGCTGAACAATGGGAACAGTATGGAGATTCGAAGATGTAATTGAGAAACTTATCACTGTTCAAATCGCTGCAACAAGTTCGAATTCTACTATGAATAATGTTGTATTTTCTGACACCACAGGAGAAGTATCCTGGAGGTCTCCCTTCAGGCGGTGATATGATTTTTTTTGAATTCATTGAGTGAACTGCTGTTTCGCACGGACACTGGTAGACTATTCCATGTTCCTGTACACGAGGGGAAAAATGATCTTTTGAATAGCTCTGTTCGCATGCAATAAAGCATACAATCTGCCGAATTTCGAAGGTTATAACCAGATGTGTCACGAACTCTTCGTGGTAGTAATTCCTGCAGATAATCAGGCGCATCGTTGTTTACGATTTTGTAGAAGGTACACATCTTTTGTATGTGTCTTCTTGTTTCGAGGCTGTCCCACCCAACTTCAGTCAAAAGGAGATCTCGCGATACTGATCTCGTCAGCCCTGATACGATTCGTGCGGCATCATTGTTCAAGATAGGAGAAGGTTTACAAATCTGGTTTCCCTATAGGAACTACGGGAAGTAGGACAGTGTTGGTTTTAGATCTAGGCGGTTTTGATTTTTTTAGATTCGGTTTCGGTTCCGTTACAGGAAAAAATCTCTGTTTCGATTCAATTTTCCTAAATGTTAAGAACTTCTAGTAAACTACATTTCAGGCTCCGTGACTTGGAAAGCACGCTCAATAGTTTATACGACACCCATTGATTGTTCTTAGGGGTCCTAGGGGATCAGTTGCCAAACCTACTGAGTCAAACAATATTGAATTTTCCCATAGTAGCTTGGTGTACCAAATGTTCACCACTCGTGGTAAAGTGGTGTTAACCGCCAGCCTTTGGCGAGCGGTTAACACCACTTCAACACGATTGGTGAACATTTTGTACACCAAGCTACTTTGTCTATATTTATATTATTTATACCATGATCGTCAGATTATTAAGAGTTTAAATGATGAATAATACAATATTCAATATTAACACGCGATAATCTGTTTTGTTTACCTGAACAACGATGGGCGGTACTTCCGCTGTCACTTTTATCGCAGAATCGAAATGGGAACATAAACGCGCCAATCATGGAGCCTTTTTCATTTTAATAACATAATTACATACTATTTCCAGTTATGGATGCTTTATTAACATGAGATAATGCATATTTGTTAATGTTTGGTATCTTATAAGGTAAACTTATTTATAACGAAATAAATAAATGCTGCTTTCATTTCACTCTTCGCCAGGCAAGGAGCGATAAATTTAGACAAGTTTGTTTTGAGGTCGTGGTCACCAAAGTTCAGCTTGGATGTAGTTCCACTGTAGGTGTAAATTTTAACTACTGAAATCCCATTGCTGGCGTGATCACTGCGGTTGGTGTGTAAAGCTAAAATTTATGTCATAGACTTTTTATATATAGTAGAATGGGTAATTGTAGTAGAAAAAAATCATATTAGGATAACAAATGAATAAAATTCATCTATTCTACGCTGTGATCTCAATGTCAAATCCTCCCCCCCCCCCCCCCCCCCCGTATTGACTCATCAATGGATGGGCCAATAAGGGAGAAAATGTAACAATAAGAACACGACATATTTACCCATTCGCCCGTTAGACTAAGTGACGAGAGTCCATAGGGGTACAAGTCTAGTTCCCTCCGGTCATATTTTTTGGTCAATGTTCAAACACAGTAAAACCGTTCAGCCTGTTTTTGCTGGGTCTTGCGATACTTTTCGGTTCGGATTGCCGCAAAAATCGGAACCGAACCGGAAAATCGAAACACATTCGAACTCTAGTTGGTTTAGTGAGGTGAACAAGTTCTGCCTTGCTGTTAAAATTGGACATTTTAATCAACGACTGGGATGGGAGTCGTCTATTGAACTGGACAGCATAATTATAAACGATAGGCTATATTAGATGTTATATGTTGTGTTTTGATCACATATCTTTAGACGCTTAAACTAACATTGCATCCCCATAAATATAACGATACGGAACATTCCTTGTGTAATGTTAAGAACTTTAATCTCATAAATATCTGAATCTATTTGTATAATTAGGTGTATTGTACTGCAGGACACGGAGGGTGAGTTAACTCTTGAACCACCCGTAGAATGGAGTTCCAACACAGATCATAACACAATCGTTTCGAAAAAAACAAAAGCACTGTAAGCAAAGCTTCAGCCAGTGTGGTCTGCAGGATTGAACTCGGAGATCCTGGTTAAAACGTTGATTCAGCTCACCATGCTTCCTCACAGAATATTAGATTTCGCATAAGTGGAAACTCCACTGGTGGGTCTTCTACGTTGCAATCTTCTGACATGAAGCTGTGTGGCGTACTGTAGAGCAGTCTCTGAAACTTCTTCCAACATCAATACGATTATGATTTATCAGCAAGAGCACAATAGAAGAAATACAATTTTTTAAAAATTAGCGGAACTTGGTTGAACCAAAACTTGTTAACTATGAGGTATGCTTTTCGCAGACGGGCCAGAATATGATGCAGAAACCCATTACGGAGCAGTTTGCACTGCAAGGCCGGAAGTCTTTTACAAGGCCAGCAATCTCGATAATTTGAAGCTGTTGTACAGAAGTACATATACCTCGTCGTTTCGCCCCAGATTATTTGAGTTTTAGAGACAAGAGAACGATTTTCTGCTGTTTCCGAGTGATATATACAGATTATGGTCACAGGAAAGTGGTTTGGTTTTGATGTATGCACTTATATCTATGCAACTGGATTGTTGGAAAGCTCATTGATCACAAACTGAAAAGTGTTCCACCTTCCGCCATCTTGAAAGTGGCATTTACTCCAATATTATAGACAATGTTCAACAAAAACGTTTTCCACAGTAGTGTTTTACAGACCCCTGGAAATCGCCGATCGACTTTTAAAGAAAAGGGTTTGATGCCTGCGAAAAACAAATATGTCTTATGAATCACACAATTTTCACGACATTGTAAATTGAACTTTTACCGCACGTTTTAGTTATTACTGACAAAATACAAGCTCTGATATTGGAAACTTGATACTGTGTTACAAGTATTCGTGCTGGGTTTCGTTTGATGTTTGGTGATGTGAAATCTGTTACGCTGTGACTGAAGTTGCCGCGTGACAGCTTAAAGGTTATCAAACATTGCCGATGGGAGGAAATGCACGCTCGCACGCGTTTACACGGGTGGATTTGCCTTACGCCATCCTGATGGGGGTGAGGCGCAGATTGAGTTGAAACGTGTTTGGCTACGGCACCGGTTTTCCAGTTATATAGACTTTAGTGGTCATATTCGTAGAGCTGATAAGGTCAAATTGTCGGATCAAATGTGCCCCCATTAGCGACGAGTTCGAAGCATCCATCTGACCTTGTTAGGGAAATTCACATTTTTTGAGAAATCAACCAACGGGTAAATAAGGTGCAGCTGATACTCGAGCATTATTTTTGACCGATATTATTAATTGTATTTTCCATTTTACACGCACTACGAAAGAAGAGCTAGAGTTGCAAATGTTCGTTCTGTAGCACAAAATCTTGCATCAAAACAGGATAATTTAACAAAAAAACTAAAACAGGTTAAGAATAATGTTGGATAACCAAATTCTGGAAATTCTTAGTTTACAAAAGTAAATCGTTCAAAGAAATGGATGTGGTAACTTGGTAGGACACGATTGACGTGGTGCCTATATCGATGAAACATACCATGAGAAGCGTTGAGCCAGTGTTTATTTTACGACTACCACGAATATCCCACAATACGGGAATCCTTTGACACATCAGTGCTGGCTCTCAAGGAAACGAAAGTCTCAACTTATCCAAAGCCGTATCATGCCTTCTGAAGCGAGAAAAGAGCGAAATATAAAACGCGAGTGCTTTGGCACTGAACACATCCATACCTTCCTTTCAGGTGTTGTGTTCTATTTAAAGATCCGCTGTCATATAATAAACAAAAAAATATTACAGCTTTCGGCTAATCTGGGTAGTCATATTCTGTTTCGTTGACGTCAACTCGATAGAATGACCCATTTTGCTGAAAACAATTATTGTTAAAGACGATACCACAGATGACGTCAGTGTTGAGAGGGTTAAATCCCTATTTTAGTCCACAGCAGATCGCTCAAGGAAAATACATGTAATGAATTCGTTAATCAGTTCTAATGTTCTGCACTGTTCAGAAAGATATTAAATCGTTCCTCTCAGAGCACTGGTTATATGCGGTCGGAGAGTCGTTATTGAGGCCACGTGTTTTGCCAATAAACAAAGGAACGTTTTTGTCCTCAAAGAAGAACGTCTTTCTAAAGTCGATATAAACGATTTAACTTGCAAAATTCTTAAATATTTGTTTTATTTTTGCGTCAAAAACAGAACTTATGATGTCTCACTAAAACGAGCTGGTTCCATTGCGGGGTTATAAGCTAGATATTTGAGAAAATGATAATAAAAAAATTATGAAAATTGAATGGTATTTTTGTGAATAGCGCTGGCTGGTTTCGCCGTATCATTTGGTAAAGGATTTTACCCCATCGACCTACAAGGCAAGTGTTTCAAGTAGAAGCAGGTGACAGCCGACAAACTGAACAAAAGACCGACAAAAAGTTCAGTGGTATTTCAATCCTGCATTCGTTCCGGATGGTCAGGTAAAAACAAATGTAAACTATTTGACGGGGGCGCGATAGGTCCGTGGTCAAGGCAATGAATTTGAAACCACAAAGGGTCCACGGTTCGATGTTGATCGTCGGTAACTGCGTTGGGTCCTTGGGCAAGACAATTAATCCCAGTTGAAAACGTGTGAGACCATCGGTGTGCTCTTGCCTTCAACCAATGCTAACTGTGCTTGTGCGGAGTGGGTACGTTGGGGAGTCTGGAGGTGATCGTCGCTGCTTGGTATTTCTCTCCATGTATTCCCATTTCCTCCACCCGTAAAACTGGTCGACACGAGGTTACCCTGGCTGTCGAAAGTGTCATTATACCACAGTAAATAAATAGATGAATAAATAAAGTATTTTGACAGTCGTTTGTCGAACGTCTGTGCCTAAGTTGTACATAATAAATCTTTTCAGTCTTTTGAGACGTACACTCTAAAATCAGTTTGCTTAAAAATTTACCTAAATCATCTGGGTGAGGGAGTACGAATCCAGTTGGGTTCATATTCACTCAACTCAGTTGATTTGGGTTCATTGATTTTCGAGTGCACAGCATTCACTCTTGTGGGTGCTTGGAGGGTATCAGAGCTAATGTTTTCAGTCCAATGCCCAGGCCTGCCGAGGCCCAAAGCATGAAAAAACTTTTTTGAATTAACCTCAGTGACACATTACTCGACTGCACAAATACCAATGACATATGGCTTAATGGGTTTGTTTCACATACAAATATAGATAAAAAGGAGAGAAACTTTTCTTTATTTTTAAAACGTATTTCAACAATTTGGTGTATTGTAAAGGATGAAAGTAATGGTCTGCATTGTAAACTGTTTTCTTTTTAAAATAATTCTTAAATTATGTTCATTATTTTAACCAATATGCTTCCGATGAACTTAACTATTTACCCAATGAACACGATATCAAAATTTTGATTATTTTAATTATTTGTTTTTCAACTGTTTTAAAATATTTCAACAGAACCAGATCATGTGACACCTCATTGGAACGAGCACGTCCCAATAAAAGGTCACATGATATACGTTGTGTTGAAATTTTATTAATCTTTTTTTTAACAGTTCAGTTTGTAAACTACTCGGGCGGATGATGCGGAAGATTCGTTAAAAAGAGGGTTTAATGTGCTATGTTGTTTAACTCTGCCATTTTGTTTTCAAACTGTGCGAGTTGTCTGTGTGTTTTTTTTTTTCTTTTGTTTACCACCTCATTTTCGCTACTGTGTTTGTTGTGTCTTGGTTGTTGTTTCCTTCTTTCACCCAATAATGATACATTCTTCTCTACAAGATTACGTGAAGGGGGATGAAGAAGTGCAGATTGATTCTAATCTCATACGCGCTTTGGCGTAGGAGACATGGAAACTGAAAGAGAAATCTTCACAATTCGAGTCCAATCTCCAACTTGAAATTCTCCACCCCAGATGAATAGAATTAATTTTAAAAATGTACATTACGCTTCGGATGTAAATTGCATAAATTATGCAGCAAAGTGGGGATAGAATAGACTATGATACCTCAGCTTTCTGAAAATGTGTAGATTATACACGTACGAGAATTTTCTAATTCTGTTTTCTGGTAGCTCAGTTTGGAAAGAAAAAGCGCCAAAGCATCTAAAACGTCTGTAGAACAGATAAATAACAAAATTCGATGATAAAGACAGACAACGGAAATGTCATATATTCTGAGGCGGGCAATGGAAGGGTCTCAGTAATATGCTTCCAGTTGGTTAATTGGCATTTTCTACTAATTAAAACGGCATTTTGAGGAATACAATCGATGATAATCACGACAGAGATAAAATCAGCATGAGCACTTTTCCATCGCACTCATTTAACACTGGGGTCGTTTGTTGCATTGGATTCGAGTAATTCGGTCGCGCATAAAATCCATTTAAATCAAGAATGATTGCAATCGCTGAATTCATTTTCTCCGGTGTTTGGATCAACTCACACGAAGAACCAACAATAGCTGTACAAACGGAGTCTGAGGAAAAGCAGAAATTGTCATCAGTGAGGATTTAGTACCTTAAAGGTATGTTACTTTTTGATATTTGTTAACACTTCAGTTGGGGACGATGTTTAATCGTCTGTGCCCAAGTAAACTCACACAAAGGGATCACCAGAACTGTTCAGTTGGTGTGGGTGGTATGGATCACGGGCCAAGCTTAAGAACAATAGGACTGATAAAACGGCTCAGCTGTTGGGATAATACAATGCTCATCAATAAATCTCCCAAGAATATAAATACTATTTAGAAAATGATTTAGTCATAGTTGCAGATATTTCCAATAAATGACTTTGAACCAATTTGTTAATGTACGCATATGGATTGTGTGTAGAAGACAGTTTGAGGCAGCTGCGCCGTGGCTTCATTTCACATTGTATCACGCTTCAAGAACATATTTTCTTCTCAGCAAGTTTTGCTTAAAGTCTTTTATTGGACATTGGAAAAAGTAAGTAAATGAGTGAATGCAAATAAACGCTGTACATGATTCGCAAAACTGGAAACTGGTTTCTCCTTCTCCTTTTAGTTTTGTGAAGGCTTTTTGCATTGTAGTAGGAGAGCGATGGAACGGGCCCCATTGTGAAGTCATGGCACGTTACCTGGTGGCGCCATGTTATGTTGTCATGGTAACCCGCGTGAGCGGCCATCTTGTGACATTATCCCCATAGTGATACGTGATGTGAGTGCGCATGCGCGACGCGAGTTGTTCGATGATACATGTTTCCGTCGTTAATTTTGTATACTGGAGGCCGCCATCTTGGTTTCTATGGTAGCACGTGGTTGATATGTGACCCAACGGCTTATAATAGGACAGGGGTATGTTTGGAGGGTATTTCGATTGAATCGGAGTACCACGGATTACCACAAACAACACCTAACCATGTGCCTTTGTCCTGGAGAATACTCCAGTAGAGTAGAATAGCCTATCAGCTGAAACAGCCTTGCTTATTATTACTATATTTAGCTTTTCTGATCTGTTCTTGTTAGTTCTGACCCTATTCCGAGTACTCTTGTTGTTTCATTTATCTAGATCGCCCAATCAGTTCACTTTCCTGGCGCTAACTAACTAATCAGATTGCTTCATCCCCGTAATCTTTATGCAGAGTTATCTCCCCTCATTACAACGAAGTCCTACACGGTTCTCAACACCTCTATAACCAATGGCCACGTCTCATGGAATCCCTTTTTGTGAAACGTCTCTGGTTATGGAATCCCTTTTAGTCGTATGAGGCCACGAGGTCTATGAGAAAAACCCTGACTGAGGTCTAATTTACTCTCCTTCTTAACCTCATTTCGCTTGAGGCCATGAGGAACGCCCTCAATGAGGCCTAATTTACTATCCGTCATAGCCTCATTGCAGTATTTGAGGATAACTATAGCCTGGTATTGTATTATTTGAGGATACCTATCAAGGATACTTTCTAGAGAATCCCTTTTTTGACGTATGAGGCCATGAGTACCATGAAAAATTCCCCAATGAGGCCTCATTTTCTATCCTTCTTAGCCTCATTTCTTTTGAGGCCATGAGGGCCATGAAAAAAATCCCTCAGTGAGGCCTCATTTACTATCCCTCTTAGCCTCATTTCGGTATTTGAGGATACCTATCGAGGATACCTTTTGGGGAACCCCTTTTTGTAGTATGAAGCCATGAAGGGCTGTGAGAAATCCCTCAATGAGGTCTAATGTAGTCTTACCAACGGTTTCCAGCTTATCTCCAAAACTCCAAGGCCACTACTTGTCTATGGTCTATCTGCCCTATCATTAGTTTCTACAGCAGTCTTGTTTCATTGCGGCCTTGTACCAGTACTATTGACTAAACTATCATCCATTAATATTGACTTGTAACATACTTCCTAGCTATACCTATCTCAGTCTTGACTTTAACATCGACCAAGGATGAATCTGATTACTTCATTTCCCCTGTATACATATAAACAGGCTACAGAAGACATTCTGTAATTGAGATTCTTATCCGACTCCTCGCTGCGCATGCGCACTCACATCACGTATCACTATGGGGATGACGGCACAAGATGGCCGCTCACGCGGGTTACCATGACAACACAACATGGCGCCACCAGGTCACGTGACATGACATCACTTCCTGAGTCCAGCCAATGGGGTCCGATCCATCGCTCTCCTGCTACTTTGCATATCTATTTTTGGCGTTTTCAAATGTTTTGGCAACGTGGTGGTGTGATGTCGAGTATTCAGCTTATCACTTTACAAGAATTAGAGAGAGTAAGTCCGTCAACTTATATCTATGCCTCTCCTTGACCCAAAGAGGCAGGTTATATGCGATAGTCTCCACAACGTCTGCTTCACGCTCTCGTTTTTATCTTGTACTACGTAGGGTCCTTTGGTTGTACGAAGTGTGTCTCTCCTGTAACAAGGGGCCGTTAATGTCTGGCTCCACCCAAAACGTGGCGATAGCATCCAGTCTACTAGCGCGTGTTTATTTCCAGCAGGGTAGTGCGGTGGCTCAGTAGGTAGATGTGGAGGCTGCAAGCCGATAGGTCCTCGGTTCGAATCCCACCTGCGGCAACCGCATTGTGTCCTTAGACAAGATATTTCATCTCCATTGCCCGCGTGGGGGCACGGTGGCGTTGTGTACTAAGGCGTACTGCACGTCAATGGTGCACTTGTCTTCAACCAATGCTAACCCTGCTTGTGTGGAGTTCGTATGTTGGGGAGCTGACAGTTGCTCGTCGTTGCTCGGTGGTTCTCTCCGGGTACTCCGGCTTCCCCCTTCCTGTCGCGGTCATGATTAGCCATTGTGCATAAATATGTGACCTTAAACACCAATAAATAAATAAATAAAGAATTTCCAGCAGACCAAGAATCGATCGTTTGAACTATTCCCCGAGAGACCTGATCATTTCACCTCCTCACGCTACATACTGGTGTGTAAAATGAAATCTCATGTGGAGTGGAGTATAACCGATCGGTTAAATAACTCTTTGTCTGTTGACAAAACTTAAAAAGAATTAAAGTTTGGGACTATTGGGTTGAACACGAAGTTCGCTGAGCTGACATCTTGCCCCACATTATCTAGCCAACATTCAAATTCTGAAACAAATCTAACACTGTTATGGTTTGGAACCCCTCTAGTCCTTAAATAATAATTAGATTCAATCATCTGAATTTTTTCAGTTGGTCGGAACCCATACCTACGATACCTGCGGTTCCCTATTCTGAGTAACTCAAATATTCCGTGCGACTGAATCTAAAAAGTACCATAAACATTCTTTTTCTTTGAATTAACGCAAGAAATATTCCAAAGTCGAGATTTGATTTGGCATTATCTTTAATGACATTAACAATATTTTCACACATGTTTGTTTACTAAGTAATTATGAATGAAGACTAACCACAGCTGTAGTTGTACGATTACGCAGTGTAGTTCCGGTAATTGTGTTAATATACTGATGGTTTCCCCGCGACTTAAATACTGGGATCTCAATATAATTATTTGAATGGTGCACGTGAGAATATCTGTATATCTTTATGTGCAGGGGCATACCATTAAATCAATGACATACCGAGTGTAAACTCTGCGAAATGTGAGTAAACAAACAACTCACAACTGCGTTGTATTCCTTGCAGAATTTCACTGATGGCCATGGAGAATGACCTTCCCCTTGCTTCTAATACTTTTTTACAGAATTTAACCGTTAATCTTATACGATTAGAAGACGGTATTTGTAAAACACTTCCTTGAAGCTGCAAAATTCTTTTTCTGTTTTTTTTAAACCCAGCACATAGCCTATGAACTCGGTTTGGACGGCGATCGTTCCGATGAGGGGACAAACATTATAGTTTGGAAGCAGCATTTGAACACTATAACAGCAAATTGTGTCTTTGTGAATTACATTTTCCGGACATTATTGTTATGGCAGATAAATAACTCAGAGTTATTGGTTTGGTGGAAATCCTACTCTTTTGTATTTTCTTAGGAAGATATCTTCGATATATTTTAAACATTGCTCAGCTTGAGGTTGCCCATGACAAAATAGTGTTTCTCAACGGCCACTATTTCGACGTGCTGTGCAATAATTATTATATTTCGAACAAATCGTAAAAAAAAATATTGTTACCCATTAGGATTCCAGTCGTAAGTATACTACCGTTTGCATCTTTCCCAAGACATGAGTTTTCAGATAATTGAACTTACTAGAATATTCCATGTCTATTTGAACTAGAATAGTTGCCCACAGCCAGTCCGAAGAGGGCAAAGCCACGTGAGATATATGCTAATAATATTCTCTACTATAGAAGTTGGGCATTCAAATGGCCCTTTTGGGCTAAACTTACATTGTCAGGAACTAAAAGGGTTTTGGTCATTTCTAGAGTAATCTTTTGCACTGACTTTGAATCTGAATGATGTCCCTTAATTAACCTTGGACTTATCGAGGAATTCAATATGGCGTTCAAGATGGCTCTCAGAAACTCCAAACATTTCGCAAAAGTCGCATATTTGTATGAAAAATTTGGTACGCGACACACCACCTTGTGGTGATACAAATGTTGTATATTTTTCATTGTCATATCGAAATCCACTAAAAAGTTGGGAGATGGACACTAAAAAGTTGCTGTGTATGTTCATTATGTTGATCTCAATCTGTGATCTTGACCTTTGTGGGCCAGTCATGAATTTTGAATGTGCCACACTGTCCATTAAAATATCATGGCCCCGAAATTAAAACTTTAGCATACATGTTGATCTCTATCTGTGACATTGACCTTCACGGGACAATCGTGAATTTTCTGGTGATGGCACATATGTTGTGTAAGATCAACTGTGGTGTCTCCGTCCGCTAAAAGCCATGGCCAGGAAACGAAAACGTTGACGTGCATGCCCATTCCATGTGTTGACCCTTACTATGACCTTGACCTTGGTGGCTAGATTGTTAATTTTGTATGCGATACATGTCCGCCGACTGGTAGTGCTCCACTAACAAGTCCTGGGCTTGACTCGAATATTTTGAGAATGCTCATTCCATGTGTTGACCTCTATCTGACACCTTTAACTTAGGGGGTCAGTTGTGAATTTGGTACACCACACACCGTCCTGTCCTCGTACATATATCGTTTAAGTTCCATTGTGATATTTGAACGAATTTATGAAAGCAGTGTTGTTTTGTGGCGGCCATCTTGTACGCCATCTTGAATATCTCGAGTTGCCAAAGGTTTGCAGAATGGCATAATTGAGAATCGGATTCTCAATGATCTCAAACGACCAAGTAAATGTTTTTACCCTATAAACGACCAAAAATATTTACTTCCCGACATTGCAAGGTTACCTCATCTGGCTGAAGTACTATAGACTTCAATTTATCCAAAGCCTTCAGAATGAAGGCGAATATTCTTTTTAGACACAGTTTGGCGTGTATGGAGAAACTATGCATGCAGCCTACCAGCATCCATAACAACAATTGAGCTGTAACCGAAAGGTCAGTAGGCCTAGGAGTACAACAAGTGTTAGCAAGTTAGTTTGTTTGTCCATACGTGACCAAATATCATGTTGTTATTCAAATGAGCAAGTCGGTCGCAGCGTCACGTGCCCTCGCACCTATTTTTGCCTTTTTATCCTGTTCATCTTTCATTTTAACTCTTACAACACAAAAATAATTATGACCTCCAAAATTGACTTACCAGTAATTTTTTGTAACAATGTAATTAAAGGTTAGAACTCGTCGAAACTATAGAGACAAATGCGCCCGCGAAGTGCAGATGTTATGAACAATTAATACCAATAAGGTGAAAGATTGCAAACACAGAGTTTTGAATATAAAACATGCGAGGCATTAACAAAAATTAGTTCTTCCGTGAACTCATGTCGCAGATGATACGTGATGATCTCCTCTGTTGCAGCTTCGTATCCGCGCTTCCTTCGAATACTAAGAAGAGATCATGAACGAAATGCAGCATGTAATATATGAAACAAAACAGATAATGATAAATATGAAGCCTTTATTAAGGCACCAGAAAATATGCAGAGGAATGCACTTGCAGAATTATTGAAAAAGTAATAGATAAGTTCGTTGGCTAAGCCAGATGTTGAGACTCGATCTTCGAGGTGCCATGTTTCATGGGATCAGTTTAGAGCTAGATGCTACCACAGCGTACCGTCAGATACGAGAGAGACACACTTGGTATAGTTAAAAATGTATTTTCCGCATGTGAGGTGTTTTGAAAAAAAACACCAGGTTTTTCTGCCATGCAACAAAATATACTCTGTGGTAGAAAAGAAAAGCATTGATTTCAGTGCAAGTACCTCTCTGTGAAATAACAAGCTTTAGGTAACTTAATGAAAGAATAATAATTTTCACGTAAACATGTTTCTTCAAATGTAAAAGCATTGTGTTGTTTCTACATTAAGCTTATCGATTAAAATATTCAATAAAAAATTTTTGTCTGGGAATTATGCTCTGTCTGTATATCGTGGCAAAAGGCTGCCAGGGAATAAACAACAAAATCAGTTAACCTTCTCCCTAAAAACGCCTTGTGGTCTTTATGAACGAAATGGAAATAAGTCGTAATTTCGTTTTGACAATGATGATTTCGGGAGAGGGAGACAGAGACAGAGAGAGGGGGAGTTTTTTTTTCAATTTTTTCTGAAGCCAAACAGAGAGAGCGGCGGGATTGGGGAGAGAGAGTTTTCCAAAAAAAATCAATGTCATGAATCGATATTGTTGGTTGAGGGAATGAAAGAGAGATTGACCCTTCAAATTTGAATAACGCATATTTCACCAGGTATCGAATCTTTAAAAACTCTATTCCTAAATCATTAAAGTTCTGTTTTTGCTTCGAGTAATCCGATAATAACGTATCTCGTACTTTACTGTGTTACGTTCAGTGAATTTATGGAGGCTCAGCTAGCGATAATACGTCCCTGTTTGGCTTCAGGAAAAATCGACACGTCTGCGTTAATGACGCAACCCCCACCCCCTCCCATATCCCCGAGGTACCTCATTCAAATGACTTTCAAGCTGGTTACCCACCATCCCCTCTTTCTTTCAAGGATTCCACTGTGAAGTCACATGTCTCAACCTAAACAAAATCATGAAGTTCCCCATATATATTAAATGTTGATTCACAGATCTTAATTGTATAAGATACTATGAGTGTCGATTATTATTAATTTAATTTTCCATTAATTCCTTTAGATCATTGGAAAATTATACTACAGGCACTAGAAAAGATCTTAATTGGGTGTGGTCCGTTGAGATTGTTTTCATTGCATTCTGCACATTTTAGCTTAAAAGTGAGCATGCGAAGAGACTACTGAAGACGTTTTAGATGACGTGTCAGGATGGCGTGCATATTTATTGTACAAAGTGCACTCCAATGATGAGACAAAACGAACACTGGTCTCGGAACAGGTGTGAAAATACTATTGTCAATGTGTTAACGCTTTACCAAACGTAACGGTCAAAACCGGCCAGCGCTATTCCCAAAAATCTCCATTTAATTTTAATTATTTTTCATTTTTTGTCTCAAAACATAGGTTATGACCTCTCGTTGGAACGAGCTCGTCGAGCTTGTTCCCACGTGGGGTCATAACTTATCTTTTTTAGACAAAAAAAATGAAAAAAAATAGTTATTCGAGATTTTTTGCAAGTGCCTTCTGCTTTTCATGTAAGGTAAAGGGTTAAATTGGTTTATGTGTGAAACAGCACTCAAATATCCATATTAGTAAGAAGAACTGCAAAAGCCACTCTATATGTATTATATGTATTTTTGAAGACAAAGCACGTTATTTCCTCGAACGTTAATGCATTTTTAACATACTAAAGTTTATGTTAAAATCAAATTCCCGATGCCCTTAACATGAAATCGTTGACACATTCACCAACGTATGAATGAGGAATCTTACTCGAAAGACATCCGAAATGGTGGAAATAGCTGCACATTATTAAACTAATGGATTAGAGGTTATGTTCCAGGTTAACTACAGGGGCGTCGGAAGAAGTCTATATATTCTCTGTTTATTTTGTTAGGGACTTTTATTCGTTATTCTTGATCTGGTGGTGCAGACCTAAAAGAGATGGGTTTGACGTATAGTACATATAGAACAAACTGTAAAAAAACACATGTAGTCGAATTCTACGAAAGGGCTTTAAGAGGTCTATATTCGAAGTTGTTAAACCGTGTTTTAAGAAATTTGCTTGACAATTGTTCTTCCCACACGTGGGAAGTGCATCAAATTCTAATATACTTCGGATAAAACTTTTTGGTTTTAAATGGCGATATGATAGTCCGATTTGCAAACCTGCTGTCTGCAAGATATGAACACTCATTGTTTCTCATTTCTAAAATTGTTGTGGGTTTTCACCTAACTGGCCGATGGCTTGAACGGAATATTACAAACTAGGAAATTAACAACATTTACGCATGATCACAAGGCTCGTCGTCTCCTCTTGTTGGCAAAATGGTGAGATGAATCACTTTAGCCGTCATTAATAATGGTTTAACTCATCAAGCAGAGCATGACACAGATTTGTAAATACCATAGCCGTATCTTGCACGAAGATTGATTGATTGATAGATTAATTTTATTCAGTAGTACACCATGTATACAGTTAATAACAAAAATATACGTATAGGTAGCATACTTCAGAACTAGCCACTCGTGGCTGTCTCTCCGCCATTCCAATTTAAAAACATGAAGAAGAAAAAGGAGAAAAATTGTGAAGAGAAGAGAAGAGAAAAATGAAAGAAGAGAAATGAATACGAGAAGCAGACGTGACAATCGAGGCAATCCTGACAACAGCGTGTTCACTAATAAAGGGGAATTTTATAGCCATCCTGCAAATGACATATTAGACTGGTTCTGTCCGTCATGTGAGAAATCTGTTCTATGTTTTCTAGCATGTCATCCCCTGAGTTCCAATGTGTTCCATTTTTGAACAGGTATTAAGAACGTATTGGAACCCAGGGCACGACATGATGATAATTGAGTTGAAGAGAGAAGTAGTGATGAGATTAACAGAGCTACGACCTACAATCGGGGCATACTGGATTATTACAGTTGACATATAATGAATCTGAACTTAGAAATTGTTCAGTTATAGTCTTTTTGAATAGCGATCTTTGATAATTTTGAACGGATGGTTCAATATTGTTCCACGTCCCAGGGAAAGTATGAATGGGAAGGTTAGCCGTATCTTGCACCAAGATTTCGATTGTCATCTTTCGCAAAAAGATATGATCATTCAACAGTGATTAGTGAGTTAGTTTTATAACATGAGAGGTGAATAAATCCTCGCATACAAGTCACCAATTGAATAATTTTCTATTCGAAGATTACCAGTTTTTTTACTTTAGTTTTCGGGCGCGCGGGTACTAATGGTTACAGCATTGGACTTTAAACGGAAAATAAGCCGAAAGTTCTATCATGACAATCGGTCTCTGCATTGTGTCCCGGAGAAAGACACTTAATACCAATTACCCACGTGGGGACACGTGGCATTGTGTTCTCTGATATACTGCACGTCGATGGTGCACTTGCCTAAAACTGCTGCTAACACTGCTTGTGCAGTGTTAGTAAGTCGGAGAGTCTGAGAGTTGATCGCCGATGGCCATTGTTTCTCCCCAGGTACTCGGGATTCCCCCGCCCGTAAAACTGCACGACACGATATGACCATGGGTGTTGAAATAATTAAACAAACAATCATCCATTATTATCTCATTCTTATACCCTGGTATTCAGGGTAAAAGTTGTCGCAGCGTGATTTGTATCAATTTGTTCTTTGTGTGTTGTAGTTGCTCATAATTCGAATTTAGATGCAAATTAATGGCCCACGTTGGCATTGTAGGTAGGCAATGGACGCCATATGTGGGGGTCGCGAACACCCCCGCCCTATACCCTCATATTTGTGGCCTGAGACGGGAGTTTTTTTAACGATTTCATCGAATTGTGTTTACCTTATACATCAAAGAGATCATTTTTAGTCTTATATGCGTTGTCCTTGTGACAACGGGAAAGTCGGGACATTTTCATCCGGATTAGAGTTTTAGGTATTGATTGATTAAATCATGATAGTAATCATGTACTTTCTTACAAAGACAGATTTGATGCGGACGTTTGTCACAAACCAAGTCTGCCACGCAAAAGGGCGGCTGGTGTACCGATTAGGGGTGTTGGTTGCCAGAATACGTATTAAGTTAATAAACAGTGGCGTTACAACTACTGCGAGTACATTTTATTTATCTACAAATACATTTTCGAGAAGTCTTGAAACTATTATACCGTCTGACTAATAACGCCGAACATATTTGGACTGGTTAACGTCCTCTGCCTAAAAGTTTGGACTACTCACACCCTCCCCATCCACCACCCCCTTGAAATTGTATCAGGTACTGTGGATAGGGAGATAAAAGCCGTTATATTTAGATATGTTTTTGTTTCCCGGAAATGCCCATTATCAAGCGCAGCTGATATAACTTCAAACACGGCTGATATGACTCCGATCCCGGCCGATGTGAACCAGGCCAGAGTTGTTCCCCTGTTGTTTACTAGACGCAACAAATTGTTTACATCGAAACCGTTAACCGTTTTTCGTCAAACGCAAATAGGAAAACTTGTCTTACTGGGTATAATGGAGACGTTTGAAGAGGAGTGTTCGAATCATGAGAATTAATAACAGCAATGAATGAGGTTTGGGTGGAGGAAGAGAAGAACTCTACAGAAAATTCAACGCAAACTATGATTCAGTGTTGTAAGCAGAGATTTGTCGAAGTAGGAGAAGAGACAATTCAGCTGTCCGAACGTCGCGGCTTCCCCAGTGGGGAAGCCAAGACGTTCGAATAGCTGAACTAGGAGAAGAGGACATTTCGGACCTTGATAAGAATGGGAAAAAGTAACAATGTCAGAAAAGTGTAACAGGTCTGAGAACATTTTGCAATTATTTGTGTTGGATTAATAAATAAAGAGGTTATTACTTGGTTAGTTTCATATCGGCCGAGATATTAGCCCTCTGTAACTTCACATCAGCCTTCAACCTTCGGCCTCAGGCTGATATGAAGATACCTCGGGCTGATATCACGGTCGATATGAACTAACCAAGTAATTACCTCTAAATATCTCGTCAAGAACCGTAGTCGACTATCAAGAGGGACTTGTCGTTAAATACCATTGCTGCAGTTGCTTATCCGATCTAATGTTTCACACCTGCTGTTTATTGAATAGTTTAGTAATTGTTTAAGAAAATGATCTCTTGGGATCAAGATTATGACGAACTATTTAATGAATTTGGCACATGTTGTATGGAAAAGCATGTCCATTGGAGGAATATGTGTAATCGGTTTATGAATCTGCTTATGAATCTGCCTCATATGCCAACATCTAATTTTATTTTGACGAGATTTGGTACACATTTATAGATTTACTACGTTTATCGTTTCTATTATCGTTCATCTAGTGCATGCAATTGTACCACACACATATCGAACGCTCTATCAATTAAACAACGTAGAAATTAAACGACTATTGAGAATCATTGGTTAACTGTTTACGTTATGCTCGCGAAAAATCTTAATCACAAGTCAAAAGAGAAAAAATCTCCATAAACTATTGAGACGTGTTGTTTAACGATTTTACTCTTAGTAGATAATCAAACATCTCCGAGACATATATCAATAAAAATTATCATAACGGCTGATCCGAGATGTTTCATTGTTTTCAACAGGTGAAATGCTATCCAATCAAGAAAAATCATGCTGGTATCAGCCGCGTTTATGGAGATACTAGGCTGCAAGTGCTAAATTTGATATTTGCCCAGAAGATGTCAATGAATGGTCTATGACAGGCCCACGTTTTCACAGCCCCTGTTTGAAGTAGGCATACATGATGCAGGGCTCAACACAATTTCGCGAAAGGATGATAAGTTCACTCCATGTCCAGTATGATATGCCTAGACCCCAGTTGCGGAACTTGTACATCGTAGAGACACAATTCCACTGGGTGACATAACGTGTTCAACATGAATAAACAATGTCTTAAAAACAAGATGACTCAACACTGAAGGTGAATCAGATACGTGTACACAACCTTTCACAGTATTTCAATAAATACACAAAACGACACACGCATGCGAATGGGTTAATCGATATGGCACTAGTGCCAGCGCGGAAGAGTAAAACGAGAGGCCACAGGCCTCGAGTTTTATCATTCTGCGATGGCACAAGTGCCATATCCATTAACCCATTCACATACGTGTCGTTCTGTGTTTTTTACACGCCTTCACGTCTATAAAAACCTCTATAGAAGGACACCCAGCAATTCATTTGACGACTATCAGCAAATAGAACACATTTTATCGCCAACAAAATTTGCGAGAGGAGCCCGTGTTACTATTTAGTCCCCTGAGTTCCAATGTGTTCTATGCGCCTTCTGGCATGTAGAACACATTGGAATTCGGGGATGTTTTTCAGCTATCGCTAGGGACTTAATTAAATTGTAATTGCGTTGCACTATTTGTAAAAATTTCAGTGAAACTTAGCTTCTATTTAAAAACCGTCCGTCAACGATTTTCATTTTCCGCATGGTTTTGTGTTGCTGTAGGTGGGAATTACATAGAAGAGGTGTGTAATAAAATTGATGACGGTTCAGTAGCCAATCGAATTTATTTATTTATTTATTTATTTATTTATTTATTTATTTATTTATTTATTTATTTATTTATTTATTTATTCCATACAAGCACCCAAGACTATACTGTGGGGAGAAAACAATAGATAGTAAAACATGTCATAACCATTTACGAAGGAAAATGGTTAAAAATGGTAAATATTTACAATAAAGTGTCAAAGAGGGGAGCAGTTTGAACAGTGATGCGTGCTGACACTAGTAGCGTGAATATCATATAAATCAACCTGATGATTTGAGACTTGAATAGACTAGTTTAAAAGAATAAAAACAATTTTAAAATTTATTTAAAAAGTTGATTACTTTAAGAAATGATAGAATTTTGTTATTGGCTCGTATGATAAAATAGACCTCCTAGAGATCCTACAGTGACATCTTGCCCTCTGACATGATTAAAATCAGTGCAGTGTGAAGAATGCGTTTCACTGTCAGCACTTGTTGCCAAGGAACACATTCTGGTTGCATATTACCCTCTACCAAAAAAGAAACGGGTAAGTCTTGTATGCCCAATATTACATAGTGTCAGAATTACATGACCTTTTCTGCAATGGTCACTAGAAAAATATTGATAATTGACAGTTAGTCAGAAGCGATGGAGTTTGTTATTTGTCACCCCATCCCAATTCGCATGTCACATTCATTTGATGCGGTTACCAGTATGTGGTTTAAAATCACTGAAACGAATTTAAAGATCAGTGATGGGCTATTTAAAGCCTGTTTCGCTGCACTGCCTGCCTTGGTGTTACCAGCCATTCCAAAAGGTAGCCAACAAAACACGATATCATATCGGTCACACATGAGAATATCCAACTTCTCACGCAGTTACAAAATAAGAGGTTATTCAAGGTATGGTTGAGTAAAGCTAGTAAAGCTAGTAAACAGAGTCGAAAAAGATAATAGACTTCAGGCCAATCGAATATGCACAGAGAACACGCATAATACTCTCAAACTTCTCAAATCTCTACAGGAAAAATGGGGTGGGGCGGAAGTAGCGAAAGAAAGGTTCTAATCAGGAACAGCCAGCGCGAAATCTTTTTCTCTTTGATTAAAATGTAATATTCAAAATTGCACTTTAGAACCATTAAATGTCTGTGATGATGAAGCCAGTTTTCTATTAATGTAGTAAAAACCGAAAGGGGAATTCACCAAGTGCCGTGATCGATAAAGCTGTGGTATTTGGCAGAAAAAGCTGTCTCTTCCTCGATCTAGTTGCGACGCACTATAATCAGGTGGTCGAGATTTCTGACATCATGATTCGGGCGAAAGTCTCTGTCCACCTATTTAACCACAGTACTAAACTTAGTCACCCAATGTCGTTCTGATAGAAGGTGCTCACGTTACCAGAGTTTCAAAGCTTTTTGGTGACAAGATTTTGCACCTTGGTCTTTAGCTTGCCTTTCGGTGATGAGATCGCAGAACAAGTGTTTCATGGCGACTGTACTCTGGCAAGCTAGGTTCAAGTTGGTTTATGACTGAAAAAGAAGACTGTCCACTTCAGCTATAAGTCAGTCTAAGTATCAAGCTCTCGGGCCTCCAGTCTAATTCTGTTAGAAATTAGACAATATTGTGGCCTGGAACCGGGTCTTTCTCTTAAATATGTCATCGTCGGTGTTTAGATTCACTCGTCTGGAATATTTAACCCTTTACCCAACGCAGACGATATCAACATTTATTATTTTAAATATCATTTTTTTTTAAATGTTTCAAAACATTTCAACAAAACCATATCATGTGACCCCTCGTTGGAACGAGCTCGTCGAGCGCGTTCCAACAAGGGGTCAATGATATGGTTTTGTTGAACTTTTTTGAAAAATAATATTTTTTCAACGGCTGAATTTGCATATTACGCGGGCGGATGCGGCCGATTCGTTGGATAAAGGGTTAAGATAGATGGGAAAGCTTTTCCGACCAACTGATATATTCCGAATGATTGAATCTGAAAAATTTCATAAAGATTTTTTTTTCTGTGAATCGAAGCAAGAAATGTTGCCCAATCGTGACTTGATTTGATCGACATTTTGATGACAATACAATCACAAATGAAGACTCAACGCAGCTTTATGGATAGTTCCACATATTATGTTAATATCTTGATGTATTCAAGGAGAATTAAATACTTATTTACTGGAATATATAGAACTGCGCTGGAACGAATACCTGTATATATTTGTAAGAAAGAGTACATCAAATTATACCTACAATCGTTTCCGCGAAACGTTCCACGCAAAACAGGTAAATAAGGACTTCGACTTTGTTATGACCTGGTACCAGTCTGGCTCTGAAAGAGTCCATCGCTTGTGTTAGATTCTATCAGATGGAATATTTCAGTGGTCGGACCAACTGAAATATTCCATCCGATTGAAAATGAACAATTTCGATAAGCATTCATTTTCTTTGAATCAACGCCAAAAATGATTCTCAATTCGACCTTGATTTCATCTTCGATGATATTTACCATTATCAATAAAAACTCACAACAGCCGTGCTTTATGATTACGTTGCGTACTAATTATGTTAATATCTTGATGTTTCAATGTGAATCAAATAATTTTTGGTTGGAATATCTATAACGGAGCACGGAAAAATATAAGTGTCTCTTTGTGAATAAAGGGACATCATATTGTATCAGCTGGTTTCTACGCGCAATCTCCACGACACGAAAAGTGGGTAAACAAACAGCCCAGAACAGCATCGAATTTCGAACAGAACTAGACTAGTGTCTTGAAAGCTTCGTCTACTTTATACAAATCTTTATTTGGGAGTGGTATTATCCCCAAATTCAGTGACACCTGGCTTATTACTGGAACACAGTTCTCAGAAATGACACGATTTTTACCAAAACCGAAGTAAATGGACGTACTTGCCCTATTTTGTAGAATGTTGGGGATTTCTCAGGTTTAGAATACTCATGTCGCAATGCCAAGGATCCTTTAAATGTCCAAATATGGAAAATAATCAAACAGACATTACAGTGTGGAAGATCTGTATGCACTAATAGATTCCAGTTTGAAAGAATATTTAGGGGGCGCGGTGGCGTCGCGGTAACCGATTCTCGTTAGATCACAGAAGTTAAGCGAAGTCGAGCGCGGTTACTAGTTGGATGAGTGACCATTTCAGCGACTGATTCGAGCTTCCGCGTCGTGTCCTTGGGCAAGGCACTTCACCCTGCTTGCCTTCATGGGGGCACGATAACGCTGTGTCCTAAGGCGTACTGCACGTCGATGGTGCGCATGTCTTCAACCAATCTAACCCTGCCTGTGCCGCGGTGCAGAGTTCAGAGTTCCGATGTTGGGGAGCTGACAGCTGCTCGTCGTTGCTCGGTGGTTCTCTCCGGGTACTCCGGCTTCCTCCACCCGTAAAACTGTCACCGACATGATATGACCCTGGCTGTTAATGTCTCGTTAAACCCTAATAAAAAAGAAAGAATATTAATACTTTGTCTAAGGAGTTTTGGTCATAGCAATTATTTCACGAGCATCAGATACGCTGTTGACAACGTTTATTTCGGTACACAAAGGTTTTAACAGCTTCCGGGGGCGGGGGCTGTTTTTACAATAATGCATCTTGTTTCGGCCTACGGCCATAAAAATCGACATTCATCGACCTTACAATCAACAGGGTTACATGGAGCAGGCAGGTACGTAGGAATCGGGTAGACAGAGAGGCAGTTGCCCGCCCCCACCCAAACTAGTCCAGAAAGAGTTCAAAGAGGGGGAAGAGAATTTAGGCCAGCATTATCTTATTAAACCCGCTATTACATTTTCATTAGAAGTTAGTTGGAAAGGGTGCACAGACTCACTCAAAGGATGTGACCAAAGATTCCTTTGTTTGATTTGTCTCTACTATGGCCTTAGAAGACCAGACAAATGTGCAATAACAAATTTACTTTCGGGCCGAAAAATTGTTTCAGTCAATCGGAGAAATTTGTTAAATAAGAAGCAAAAAAAAATGTGCATTTTTCTTAATGCAGAGGTGCGTGAGTCCCAAACATAGCTTTGTGTATTGTATTTCTTTTAAATCTCACAGTTTTTGAATAATAGAAAGTCGTGCTTTGGTACTGTCCCCATCTACCATGGGAGATATAAAACAAATGATTAACTTCACCTCAGTGACAAATACAGTTCGATTTTCAATCGAAAGATCTTTCCAAAATTGTACAGTTGTGAAGGAAACCGTGAGTGTTCATAAAAATATAATTTTCATTTCAAATCAAAATATTTAATACTATACACTCGGCATTCAAATACAAACCTTTTAGTTTACCACATTGCGTCAAAGAACATAAAATACGTTTTTTCAGGAAATAGAGATATTGATACTTTCTTTTGCTTTACAGATGATTTTTATATACCGTAATTATGCTTTTTCTCACTTTATGAATCCTTTTTTGGAACACTGGTGAAAAATTTTTAAACTTGATCCACGTTTTGTCCGATGACACTTTTATACAACTTCTAGTCCCAATCATAATATGGTGCATATGATGATAGCCCGAATAGAGCGTGAGGTAAGCTTATTTTATGACAACATTTCATTGTATGGCAGACTGTCTTGATATCGATATCGTCAGTCAAATAACACGACTCTGATGTCTTGGTGGTGCAACAACACACACTGATTGAATATGTATTGTTTATGAGGGGGCGCAGAGGCTCAGTAGGTAGAGGTGCAGGCTGCAAGCCGAGAGGCCCTCGGTTCGAATCCCACCTGCGGCAATCGCGTTGTGTCTTTGGGCAAGACACTTCACTTCACCCCCATTACCCACGTGGGGGTACGGTGACGCTGTGTACTAAGGCGTTCTGCACATCGATGGTGCATCTGTCTTCATCCAATGCTAACCCTGCTTGTGTGGAGTTAGTATGTTGGGGAGCTGACAGTTGCTCGCCGTTGCTCGGTGGTTCTCTCCGGGTACTCCGGCTTCCTCCACCTGTAAAATTGTCGTGGTCATGATTTGCCATTGTGCAGAAATATGTGACCTCAAACACCAATAAATAAATAAATATTGTTTATGATTATGTAACGATCGATGCAACTCTTCTGCGGGGTTTCCTTTAGTTTTCATGTTGGCATGATATTATTTCGTTTGGAAAGGTGAATATAAATTGATGATGTTTGAGGTGCATATATATGATGTAATATTTAGTACAACGACAGGCACAAATACGTGTAGAAGGCTTTTGGCACCCTCTTTCAAGTCAAGAATATGCGAATTCAGCATTCGCTTGTCTTTTTATTTTGAACACTCAGCTGAATGTCCGGGTATGGAGTTAAAATACTGAATGGAATTTGCCATCAGAATATCATCTAACGGGCACAATCAGTACCCTATCGTCTTAAGGTATTACATACTTATCGCGATGCAAGCGTTGCGCACGATGCGAGAGATATATAATTAGTAATTTTTCTTCTGAGTTGCAATTTCTACAGAGTAGTACACCTCGGATTTGAGTCTTGCTGTAAAGTAAATGGTAATATTGGCCACACAGAACCATTGTTCAACTTGAAAAACATAAAGTCACCGATTATCATTTTGACGTAACTATTCGTTGAGTTAAAATTTCATTCGCTGATTGTACTTTTTTCCTTTGGACATTGGACTCTGAGTACTTACTTGTTTCTGTTCTACTACAAGGCTCAGAGTGTGGAATCACACTATGATGATATTACTGAAAAGAAAAACATAAAATCATCGCGCTGCATCTGGTCTTTTTCGACAAACGAAATGAGGATTGGGATTCTGGAGACCTTCCGCCGTTTCTGTCAATTACAGCCCTTCCACTGAACAGAGTGTTCACAAACAAGCACATTTTAGTTTTGTCTTTAAACTGATGCGCCTAGGATTGTGTTAGCTTCGTAATAACCTTCATTGCATCATAAATATATACAGAGGATCTTATGGAATTCCATCTTCTGTGACAAGTCACTATTGATTAAACAATAATTCATGAAACCACTATCTTTCATCGGTAATAACCTGCCAGAAGCAGACAGGAAGTCTAACCTCGATGGCAGACAGTAGGGGTTCATCATTAAAAGCAATATTATTCTATCTTGGTACATACTTACTTACACATATCCCATATACTGTAGTTCTGAGCAAATTGTGCAACTGATCCTTTTCGTCGCAAACCACTCGCTTCAAATGAAATAGGCCGACCGATTTTGCGCCCATACCAGACCTGAGACAAATAGAACGAATTTATGAATGTTTTATCTAATTGCCCTAAGTATTCATTTCCAAGTCTTCTGGAGCAGTAACCTTCTTTATGCTGATGAAACACTTAATTCCGGGACTTTAGCAATGGATGGCCTGGTGCAAAACGCCGCTGGAATGGGCTTTCTGGGACCTTTCCAACAATTCACCCCATCACAGCATATCTTCAGTTTAATGCAAAGACTTTTTAGAGCAAGATGATGGATATCAATAATTTTGCCTTTTTCCACGTTGAAAAATTAATAAATTAGCAAAGGAGTATTGCCTGAAACAATTAAAGTAGCATTCTTACATTGTGGTATTTAGCCATAGTTCTATTATTTGAATATAACAGTTTTTGATAAGGAATAACCAACTCATCATCTAGTCCACAAGTATCATATCCTGCACTAATTCTTTTCGCGAACATTTGCTGCACATGCTGAAAAAAATGAACGCCTGATGACCTTCATTGGGCCCATTTCCCTAAGTTACATAATAAGTATGGAGGTTTCAGTTGAGCTATACTTTACTAGACATGCTTTGAAGCTCTAAAGGCAAAGAGTTACATTCAGCTACAGATGTAGTCTCAGACTCTCCCTGATTGATTAATACTCATCCGCACAGGCAGAGTATCCAATTCAAGTGGCTGACTGGAACTCTCATGGATTTGATCAATGTAATGCAGTATTGCACATATTTAACGTTGCTGGAGATATCACCACATTAGGTGTACCTCTCAATTAAAACTGACACCAGTATTGCTGATTGCTGTTATGTAACAGTTGTGCTAAAAATAGACTAATCAGCCTGATTGACTGTGCTGTAAAATTTTCTGCGTCACCACGGTGATTACTTAAACAAAAACAAATCAGCTATTAACTTAATTACAATCTTATCTCTCCCTCTGGTAACAAATCAATTAACTGAATTGTAAGGTGTGGAACAGATAATAACCTGAGTGGATAGAGAATAATAATTAGAAAGGCATTCAATTGACAACAATACTTTTACTTCTCCTTTGTATTTTGATTTTGAAAATACTTTTTTTAAACTATATACATGTGCATATAAATAAGTCAATACAAAGTTCACTGTCAACGTAACATTTAACAACACAATATTTACAATATAACAACAATTATCAAACCAAAATAGTGGTTGATGTGGAACCTTTACCCAACACGGCAGGAGAATGACATTTTCAGTCGACAAATATTTACATTTTTTGCAAAAAGTATAAGTACTAGTAATTTTTCAGCCCAAGGATCAAAACTTGATCTGTCTGCTGCAAGTCTGCTAGTGTATTTTGTGCTTGGTACTCATAACGCTAAATAACAGTTGGGTGGAAAATCTACAACCACTATGATCTTGTAGTAATCCACCCTACGTGTTCCTCACCCGTGGACATAAGAAAACTGTGATCCCATTTTCCCTCTGTTGTTGACTCTAAAACCTTGACATAATTTCCAGAAAGTTTTCCAAGAAATGCTGTAAAGGGCTGAAATTACCAACAATGAGAAAATGTAACAACAACCTCCTAGTGGTTATTTTACAGGTGGTACTTTACATTTAATTTAATTTATTTAGGTAGCAGGGGTGGATTATAAACAAGAAAACACTTTAACGGGTTTTTTCACCAAAGTTTTATATTTTGGTGAGTAAGTTCTGTCAGGGCAAAGCCAGTCTAAAAGGGAGGAGGCCCCCTCCCCTACTTTCAAGTTCAAATATATGTATATATAGATTTCTTCTCTCTTTTATTATTATCTGACCATCCCAAGACAAGGTATAAAGTGTGGAAAACTAGCTAGTTCGAGAGTCTTGGGTTCAGGCCGCTTAGGAGAGACTTGGGTTCCGATTGTTTAGGAGCGAGACGCCACATAGGGTCTCGTGCGAGTGGAATTGCTGGGCAAACCACGAAGCTCCGTTGTACGCCGCTATTATCAGATTAGGTCGACGAGGGCTACAAGCTCGAATTTAGAGAGCAGATTACGAGCCCAAGTAACGGCTAAGTTTAGATGTCATTAGCGAGGATCGACTCGCACCTGTCTCAAAGTGTAGGCTTTTGTGTTGTGCTATTAACCCTTCTGAACGCAGATGTTGATCGCTTAGTAGCCTGTTTAGTATCAGAGTGCTGAGAGTATCGACTCAGGGTCTACAGTGACAATTCGAGCAAGCTCGAAGCGCTTATTATCCCCGCATTTTCAAAAATGCGGGGAAAGAGTCGTAATCTCCGTCCGTCCGTCCGTCCGTCCGTCCGTCCGTCCGTCCGTCCGTCCGTCCGTCCGTCCGTCCGTCCGTCCGTCCGCCCGTCCGTCCGTCCGTCACACCCTGAAAAGCTCCTAGGGTATTTAATTCGAAACGTTTAAACTATGCTAATGTGTTCAGGTAGCAACTTGAGATGTGCATGAAGGTTTCGGAATTTTGATTTGGCCCCAGGTGGTTCCAGTGGAACCACTTTTATCGTTAGAAAATCATTTTTCATCGAAAGGCTCCTAGGATATTTAATTCGAAACGTTTAAACTATGCTAATGTATTCAGGTAACATCTCTAGATGTGCATGAATGTTTCAGAATTTTGATTTGGCCCCAAGTGGTTCCAGTGGAACCACTTTTATCATTGGAAAATCAGTTTTCTTCGAAAGGCTCCTAGGGTATTTAATTCGAAAGGTTTAAACTATGCTAATGTGTTTAAGTAACATCTCTAGATGTACATAAAGGTTTCGGAATTTTCATTTGGCCTCAGATGGTTCCAGTGAAACCACTTTTATCGGTAGAAAATCAGTTTTCATCGAAAGGCTCCTAGGGTATTTAATTCGAAACATTAAAACTATGCTAATGTGTTCAGGTAACATCTCTAGGTGTGCATAAAGGTTTCAGAATTTTGATTTCGCCCCAGGTGGTTCCAGTGGAACCACTTTTATCATTGGAAAATCAGTTTTCTTCGAAAGGCTCCTAGGGTATTTAATTCGAAAGGTTTAAACTATGCTAATGTGTTTAAGTAACATCTGTAGATGTACATAAAGGTTTCGGAATTTTCATTTGGCCTCAGATGGTTCCAGTGGAACCACTTTTATCGTTAGGAAATGAGTTTTCATCGAAAGGCTCCTTGGGTATTTCAGTCAAAACATTAAAACTATGCTAATGTGTTCAGATAACATCTCTAGATGTGCATGAAGGTTTCGGAAGTTTTATTTGGCTCCAGGTGGTTCCAGTGGAACCACTTTTATCAGTAGCAAATCAGTTTTCCTCGAAAGGCTCCTAGCGTATTTAATTCGAAACGTTTAAACTATGCTAAGGTGTTCAGGCAGCATCTCTAGATGTGCATGAAGGTTTCGGAATTTTGATTCGGCCCCCAGGTGGTTCCAGTGAAACGATTATATCATTAGAAAATCAGTTTTCATCGAAAGGCTCCTTGGGTATTTAATTTGAAACATTTAAACTATGCTAAGATGTTCAGTTTTCATCTCTAGATGTACATGAAGGTTTCGGAATTTTGATTTGCCACAGGTGGTTCCAGTGGAATAACTGTTATCGTTAGAAAATCAGTTCTATTCGAAAGGCTCCTAGGGTACTTAATTCGAAACGTTTAAACTATGCTAAAGTGTTTATGTAACATCTCTAGATGTTTCGGAATTTTGATTTGGCCTCAGGTGGTTCCGGTGGAAGCATTTTTATCGTTAGAAAATCAGTTTTCATCGAAATGCTCCTAGGGTATTTAATTCGAAACATTGAAACTATGCTAATGTGTTCAGGTAACATCTCTAGATGTGCATAAAGTTTTGAGAATTTTTTATTTGGCCCAGGTGGTTCCAGTGGAACCACTTTTATCCTTGGAAAATAAGTTTTCATCGACAGGCTCCTAGGGTATTTAATTCGAAACTTTTTAACTATACTAAGGTGCTCAGGTAGCATCACTAGATGTGCATGAAGGTTTCGGAATTTTGCTTTGGCCCCAGGTGGTTCCAGTGGAACCACTTTTATCGTTAGAAAATCAGATTTCATCAAAAGGCTCCTAGGGTATTTAATTCGAAACGTTACCAATGCGTTCAGGTAATATCTCTAGAAGTGCATGAAGGTTTCGGAATTTTGATTTGGCCTCAGGTGGTTCCAGTGGAACCACTTGTATCTTTGGAAAATCAGTTTTCTTCGAAAGGCTCCTAGGGTATTCAATTCGAAACGTTTAAACTATGCTAATGTGTTCAGGTAACATCTCTAGATGTGCATAAACGTTTCGGAATTTTGATTTGGCCCGAGGTGGTTCCAGTGGATCCACTTTCATCGTTAGGATATCAGTTTTCATCAAAAGGCTCCTAGGGTATTTAATTCGAAACGTTTAAACTATGCTAATGTGCTCAAGTAGCAACTCTAGATGTGCATGAATGTTTCGAAATTTTGATTTGGCCCCAGGTGGTTCCAGTGGAACCACTTTTATCGCTAGGAAATCAGTTTTCATCGAAAGGCTCCTTGGGTATTTCAGTCAAAACGTTAAAACTATGCTAACGTGTTCATGTAGCATCACTAGATGTGCATGAAGGTTTCGGAGTTTTGATTTGGCCCCATGTTGTTCCAGTGGAACCACTTTTATCATTGGAAAATTAGTTTTCCTCGAAAGGCTTCTAGGGTATTTAATTCGAAACTTTTAAACTATGCTAACGTTTTCAGGTAGCATCACTAGATGTGCGTGAAGGTTTCGGAATTTTGATTTTGCCCCAGGTGGTTCCAGTGGAACCACTTTTATCGTTAGAAAATCAGTTTTCATCGAAAGGCTCCTAGGGTATTTAATTCGAATCTTTAATCTATGCTACTGTGTTCAGGTAGCATTTCTAAATGTGCATTACGGTTTCGGAATTTTGATTTTACCCCAAGTGGTTCCAGTGGAGCCACTTTTATCGTTAGAATATCTGTTTTCATCGAAAGGCTCCTAGGGTATTTAATTCGAAACTTTTAAACTATGCTAAGGCGTTCAGGTAGCATCACTAGATGTGCATGAAGGTTTCGGAATTTTGATTTGGCCCCATGTTGTTCCAGTGGAACCACTTTTGTCGTTAGAAAATCAGTTTTCATCGAAAGGCTCCTTGGGTATTTAATTCGAAACGTTAAAACTATGCTGAGGTGTTGCTAAGGAAATGCGGGGATACACCATTGTGTGCTTTGCACACAAATAACTCGATCACGTTGAATTTGTGAGTTCCGCATGAACTGTGTGCATTTCAAAGGACAGGAAAATTCAAGGAGAGTTCCATCAAATGACACATGAATAAGGTATGTGACGTAGACTTGATAAACTAGCCGACAGAGTGGATGAACTGAATCCAAATCAGAACTGTGGTGCCATAAAGTAACTGACATTTGCTAGTCAGGATCCCCCGGCAGTCAGAGCTGCAAACGCGCACAGGCGCAACAGATTAAGACTCGGTGTTTTAATCTCCTGTTGCGAGCCCGCGACAGAGACATTTTGAGAGTATACTATAGTGCCGGTACAGAGCTATAGATAAACTGAATTTGATGAAATACTATTAACCCCTAGATAAATCTTCTAACACGTTGATGAAATTGTTAAATATGTGGAATATGGAAATGAGTTTATTGTGAATATAAATAAAGGAATCGTTGTTATTGTAATCATTGTTTCCTTTCCGCAGCCTGAAGTGATTAGGAATCACCCCTACCAAAGAACGAACCTATATTTCGAGTTCACTCGGCAGGTAAGAAAATCATAGTGCGGTCCCAACTCAGCTCTGTGAGGCGAGTTTGGCCCGTGCCCGGACTTCGACCCTCCTAGTTGGCTCGTGTCCCAATACCTTTAATGGCGAGGCTAAACAACCCCAAGTCACCCCTCCCACGTGGGTAGAGGTGCCCTGACAAGTTCCATTATATACAGTCATATCATGTTTTATTTTTAATAAACTCTGTCCTTCTTGTTTGAG
Organism: Pictodentalium vernedei; assembly: GCA_031216915.1. Taxonomy (NCBI): domain Eukaryota; kingdom Metazoa; phylum Mollusca; class Scaphopoda; order Dentaliida; family Dentaliidae; genus Pictodentalium; species Pictodentalium vernedei. The sequence goes on along the minus strand of CM062290.1, from coordinate 145,016,646 downwards.
TTTCATTTTTCCAGTATCGATCATACTGGGCTTTTGTGTTGGGAGATAAGTTCTTCCACTCACTGAGCAATTTCACGAACAACTCTTGAGATTGTTTGAAATTCAGCCGGGGGTCGTTTTTAATAATTTCTCTTCTCCTTTCAAACACATAAAATAGTGAACTGTTGTGGCCAGGAGATATCAATTTCAAAGATTTTTTATTTTCTTTCTTCTTATTGTTTTTTAAAAAAATAATCATGTTAGGGGTTTTGCCAAAATACTTTTTTCTCAAGTGAATTATCTTTTAAAATAGACACATATTTTTAATGTTAATTTTGTAAGGTCCAATCGGCAATGATTTTTTTCTTGAATACAATCAGTAACATACTAAATTGAAATAATCTGAAAACCCCTTCGCAGTGCTTGTCTAACCGGCAGGGGTATCTTTTTATTTTTCAAAATGCCTTCGGTTGTCAAAACAGTGCACACATTTGTGGACATTTCTTTCCCATGCAGGGATATGCTGCTCGCAATTCTACCGCCATGTACCATTATCCTTTTCTTCATTTCCGTTTGATCTAATTTTTTCAGAGCTTGTTTTGAGAGTAGGCTCACGCATTACATATTTCCCATTAAGTATCTTTTCGGGTACTAATGAACAAATTGATTTAATGGGAATTTCAATGCAAGGATGGAGACGTTTCAGAAAAAAATGTCTTCTAAAACATTTTTGTATAACTCAAGCAGCTGTGTGCCTCTGTCAGTATGTTTAAAATGCACTGCCCACAGCTACCCCGTAGTTTTCACTTGCAGAATTAATTTCAAAAGATAAGTTTTTACACATATTTTCAAATATTTTTATAATGGGGACAGATTTTTGATGACTTCAGTTCGAGTAGTATATGACAGAAAAAAATGAGTTGTGATCATAGTTTGCGTGTTAGCCTGCCGCGGATTAAAACCATGCTGAATGGTAAATCAGGCATGAATTTGGGCGCAACATCGATATATTTCATCATGCAGGGTGTCAGTTCGCGGTAGGAATACCTTAAACGGAACGGATGATAAAAACATTCCGATTGTTCCAGGTATTTTTCTTTGTCTTCAGATGTATAACTCCATCGATAGTTGGAAGGCAGTAGTGATCCTTCAGGCCTCCCTTTAATCAAAACTGGTTCAGGGTCTTTCTTAACGATCATTACCATCTGACAAAATTGTTCCAATCATCATGTAAATGAGTAATCAGTATAGCTCGCCCTAAGTTTTAATTCTGTCCAAATTCTGTTTGATAATTTTTTAGTGACTAGTTTTTCTCTTGTAGTATTTTTTTGTTAAAACAGGCTGATACTCCCGATCTTGACATATATGTCAGGTTGGGCAATAATAACAAATGCATGGTCCTTATTTAATTTGACAGACTCGGGTTTACCGTCCCTAGGGAAATGAATTTTGAAATTTCCTTGACGAGCACCCCTTTTATTGATATTATTCTCCAAATTCAATAATTTTTTTCAGTTTTGAATTATTCCCCATCCTCACCTTTCTCGGACATGATATGTCCTTCAGACAGAGTGTTTTCTATCTCAGAATTGAGTAATTTCCCCACTACATGCGCTAACCCATGCAGCAAGCAAAATATCACTTTATTAATTGGTATTACATTGGGGGTGTTCCCTTTTAATTTTTAATGGAAGCTTAGTTCTGAAACCGATTTTTTCATCTACTATTTTTCTATGTTCCTTATCCATGTTCATGTATATATTCCAACCGGGGGCGCGGTGGCCCAGTTGGTAGAGGTGCAGGCTGCAAGCCGAGAGGTCCTCGGTTCGAATCCCACCTGCGGCAACCGCGTTGTGTCATTGGGCAAGACACTTCACCCCGATTGCCTACATGGGGGCACGATGACGCTGTGTAATGAGGCGTACTGCACGTCGATGTTGCGCATGTCTTCAACCAATCTAACCCTGCCTGTGCTGCGGTGCGGAGTTCAGAGTTACGATGTTGGGGAGCTGACAGCTGCTCGTCGTTGCTCGGTGGTTCTCTCCGGGTACTCCGGCTTCCTCCACCTGTAAAACTGTCACGGTCACGATTAGCCATTGTGCATAAGTATGTGACCTTAAACACCAATAAATAATAATAATAATAATATATTCCAACCACAGTCTGTAGTACGACCAAGCTTATTTTCTCCAACCAGAACTTCTTCTAAAAATATTTCATCACCACTTAAATAAAAACTATGATTTTTGCTCTTATTGTTTTTAATAACTTTATTCAAGTCACTTATATTTTCTTCTGGATTATCGCGCGAACTACTTTCATAAAAAATGACAATTGGATAAACTTACTTTGGTGTTTGATGCCCATGCATTGATAAATCTTGTCTATTGGTCGAATGGCAATAAAAGTACTTGACCGACTACCCATTTTAGCGTGATGTTCATTTTTGAGTCTTTTTATAAAATGGAATCTTAAAACTGAGAGTTTCCCCATAACCGACCTAAGTTTATTGTCAAGCCAGTTGCTGTTCTTTTTGGGAGTAAAACAGACTGAAACTCTTTTTCATAATCTTTTTTAATCTTGCGTTCTGCTCTTTGTGAGGGAATTACGCCTGGTAACATTTTGTTTCGAAATTCATCTATCAGTCGTGTTTCACTAAAGTTTTCTTGTCGATTAATAATTTTTTGGGGTGTAATTTTAAAATAATCATGAGTCTCATGCCTTACGATTTCCTCAAGCAAACAGGTTTTACTTTTTGTAGATACCGAGGAAAGTAGATCTGCTATTAAGTCAGATGAAATGTTTTTCAATTTCCTTTTATTATTATCTTCCATTACCGATAAACACTGTTTTATTATATCTGAAACTGCATTTTTTCCGTCTCACAAATCAGGCTGGGACTTTTTTTGGTGAACCGATTGTTTTCAAGGCTGTTTGAAAAATCCAGTTTTCGTTTACATGTTTTTTTTTCTTTTTTGCTGGATCCATAATATTTTTATTAACTGACCTTTTTATCATTTATTTTCTTATTTTAAGGGTGAACTGGCTTTCTACCTCCAGCATTATCACATTTCAAATCAAATATTTCATCTGATGAGAAAGCCGTGAGAATGTAGTTCTGTAAATTTGGAAATTTTTAGAGTCAGTCAGATGTAAAAAGGCTGTTAAATGTATGAACTCTCGGTGCCAATTCCATTCGAAAAATAAGTGTTTAGGTTCATTAAATTTATTGTCCAAAATTTTGTCTATGAACTTATATCCATCTTTTTTAACTCTTTTGTGCAAACATTCGAGTTCCAAAGCAGTTTTATAGTGAACAAAAATGATAGACTGAGATTAACTGATTAAGGCACCCTATTTTCAAGATTATCTCGCCACACTCGCGAATCTTCCGATTAGTTCGGACCTCAGTTTGATTCGTCGGGTATTGAGTGAAAAAAAATGTATTCATCCGCTCTCTTAAAAGACCGTTTTATGTGCCTCTTCTTGCAGTTGAAATACAAATGAACGTAATATCGTCATCATAATGGAATAATGTTGTGTTTTCCAACATTTGTTTTTGTTTATTGGTCGAATTTGCTATCAGGTGGTTATTTCATCCCCTGAGTTCCAATGTGTTCTATGTGCCAGTAGGCACTTAGAACACATTGGAACTCAGGGGACGATTTGCGTAACTATATTATATCGCTGTATCACTCGCTGCTTGTAGTTGATGCATGTCGTTGGCGTCCTGTTTGAAGTCTGGTTTTCACACACATCTATAATTTAGCCTGGATAGGCGGGTGGTGGACCCGTACATTATACAGTGATCACATGGTATGACGAAGACCGTTTTTAAATGGAGCGTACACGTAATGTTTTCTATCGATTCACACATGACCATTATCAACTGAAGACTTCAACTATAAAAGTCGCAAAATAAGCATAGCTTCTGTTAGATATTCATCCATCATCAAAGGCGATTTGCTTTTTACACTTTCAATATTCCCCAAATTCCCAAATTTAGCATCTAGCCTCAAACTGGAATGGTCCATTGGGAATTCCGGTTTTGAAAATATAATCTAACAGTAAATAAAATGTGATTGGGTGTTTAAACGCCATCATTGTGCATCTATCTAGATTTTTCAGCAAAGAAAGATGCATAAACTTATGTAAAGATTTCCACCTCGTTTAAAAAGTGTGTACCTGGGTGTTTTCTAATTGAGGTATTATTGTGTAGTTATCTATCTTGTATTTATTGGACATGGTATCAAGAAATTAAACCTTTTATGATGCATAACATCTTATATTGCGACTTACCCCTGTACTTACATACTTATTAGCAGAAGAGTTTAGACATGTCTTTAATATTACATTTGAGAGGAGTTCTGTTGGGGCCGTTTTCAAGTTAGCTGAGTTGGTTTGCCATTTTCATCAATACATTGTTTAGCACAATGACTTTGCCTTTTCGTTGTATGATTGTTCTGTATGACTTTCAGTTGAGGTCAAACAACCGGAAACTTTGGTACAGATGCCTAAAACACCCGCCAGAAGCAGCTTAAAGCTGGTTATGTTGCGAGTTGCGTTTAATTAAACATGCATGTGGGTTATGTGGATCATTACTTTCGTACCTGATAATTGTTCATTTCCACTTACACATTATCTAATGTTCTATTATCAGAATTACTTAGCACTTCAATTCAAATTGGCTGCATATTTTGCCACTCTCACTGCTACCTGATTCATTATCTCGCCTACTGGAAAGTTTTAACGAATATTCAACATGAGAGATTCCCAACATTATATTTTATTCTCGGAAAGAGTTACCCTGCCTTTCCAGAAATAAAAGCTACTGTAACAGGGCATCTGCTCGTCATGCCGTTGTATGAGACAAGAATTGTTTCATCCATCCATTTCACAGCAGTAACAATTTACAAATGTTGCGACTAAATCTTGAAATAGATACACTAAAATCAGTTTATGAATGACAGATTGTCTACCACGTACTAATAATTCTAACTCATATTGTCATTTCAATGTGGGAGTATTTATCAATATTTTCTTTCATGCGAACCACCCTTATTAGCAACATTGTGTCAACTTTAACTGACCTTATGTAATCTCGTCGATTATATTTAAATTCTAAATTGAATCTCGAGTTCAAATACCAAGGTGAATACTTTCCAGACTGGACACTGTCTGGTTAACGCCTGCACTCAATTTATTAGATTGACACAGTGACATCATCTATTTTTTCAACACAGACACTTTAAAGTTAATAAAATATTAGTGTTCTCCAGAACAATTTAATAATGCCTACGTATGGACTGAGAAACATAAGACAAATTCATGCAAACATTGTTAGTTATTCATCGATATATCAACTTCGGAACACAGGCACTACCTAGTCAAATCTGTAAACACCAACTCCTCAAAACCTGAGAATTACTCATAGTCACTCCACTGAGAAACACTGCGTTCTTGACTTAAACGAAACAGGTGATAGAATGTCACGTGCACATGTAAACCAAAAATAAAGTTCCATGTAACATGGATCTGACAAAAAGGGACAATAATTGAAGCCATCGATAGATGGATTTCTTTTTTCTCCCACCACTTGGGTACTGAGACTATATAAAGTTGTGTGAGACAGCTGAGAGAGATATGCCTGTCTCACACCACCCATATTACAGCTATCTCACCTCACCCACGTGACCAACCTATTTCCATATTTAATTAGCACCGGAGCTATTTAATCACCCCAAATCACATCTGCACATGTATAAACAAACAAAATGAGAGGCCGTGTTGCTTCCGTAAATATGACGGACTTTATAGACGAAAATCGAAACCAGAACACTCAAATAAAAACTTAAGCACATCTCAAATTGATCTATCAGTTTATCGGAGAGAAATATACATCTGATATCATTATGTCCTGTCAAACTGAGGTACATGTCTGGAAATGACTTGTTCAGACATGTCGATTTCATTTGAGGTCGCTTCAGTGCATTAACCTTCAACGAGCGGTGCTAGTTTGTGTGTTTTGAAGTATACACTTCTGGTATATGCGATACTTCTTGACAAGCTTTCCGAATATCTGATTGGTTTTCTCCTAGAAAAACGCAGTTTATTTCTTCTTGGAAAATATAGTATTTTCTAATTAATGGCGTCGCATCCCTAAAATAGTGGGATAGGTGGCTGGGTGGGACAGGTAAAGCAAGCCTCGTGTCTGGTTCAAATATCTTGCCCCTTGGGTGAGATTTTCCCATTCCACCCAGATACCCATCGAGGATAATAATAGTCTCACACGCTTCCGTTGATGTACTGGTTCATGAAAATGTTGCATGCACGATCTGTAGGAGTTCTTCACCATACCAAATATCTTCTTTATCGGTCTGTGACAGAAGGGTGTAAATCGGCAGGCACCGGTCCATTATTCACCCATCAAACAACTTTCTACTTCGTCATTCTATCATCCTCAAAAACAACTATATCACGAATACGTTCAATCCTTTTGAGACATCACAGAGCAAGATTCGTTTCAACAATCGGACACGTAGATCTCATTCAAGCGATTAAATAAGTATCACAACTGTGTGTCCACGCTGTATGTGTCAGGTTTATTTTAGGAACGGCTTTTTGTTATTAGCTATTTGTGATCGACGATCAACGGATTAATGAACGTGTTGATACTACTATATGGTGATGTTGGCTATGTTAGGTTTTGAGTGGGTATGGTTATATAGAAAATATTATGATTGTACAAACGGCTAGTTGAGAAAGGTTTTCTGTAACCCCGACCAACAGTTTAATTACCTGTTAATAACACTATATCGTTTCTTGAGTTTACCAAGGCACCATCAGCAATGTTTTAATCATTAAATCACCATCCACATATTAATGAGCGTGCTGATGCCACTATATGGCAATGCCGTCGTTGTTCGGTGGTTCTATCCGGGTACTCCGGCTTCCTCCACCCGTAAAACTGTCACCGACACGACATGACATTGGCTCTTAAAGTGTCGTTAAACCTTAATAAATAAATAAATAAATAAATAAATAAATAAATAAATAAATAAATAAATAAATAAATAAATAAATAAATAAATATGGCAATGCTGGTTATGCCTAAGTTTTGATTTGGTGGGGCTGATGAGAAAAGATTATGCTTGTGTGGACAACTATCCCAAATGGTAGAATCCGCGAAAGCAAAAAAGAAAAAGATGTTTATGGCCTTTTTATTTGTTAAAAAGACATACGATAGAGTATGGAATGAGGGTATTTGGCGAAAGCTTGAGGCTCTGGGCTTGGGAGGGGAGTTTGATGGAGTTTTGAAAGCATTATATAAAGATGAATTGAGTGAACTTGGCCTGGGTAACAATATAACAAAACGTGTGCATATGGAGGTGCCTACAGGGGTGTATCCTTCCGCCAGTTTTTTTTTATTGTACATCGAAGGTTTAGGAGATGGACTCCTGAGAGGCGACGAGGGGTAGCAGTTGGGGGCATGAAAAGCCTAGGGCTGTATTTGCAGACGATATGGTTCTAGTGTCAGAAAAGCGGACGGGGCTAGCGAAAATGTTGGAAATTGTTAGGAAATATGGGAACAAATGGAGACACGAACTAAATGAAAGCAAAAGAAAAGTTATACGCGTGGGCCGTAAAGTAAATCCTACTCGAAGGTAGAGAGTTGGGGAGTTCTGTATTCCGGAAGGTAGCAGCAAACTTCTAGTGTAGGAGAGACAGATGACGACGAGTATCTGGCGGTAAACTAAACATCACAGGAAGAGGCATCTATCGAAACCACACGAATAAACTGATTCTGAAGGGGATGCGAATCCTTAACCAAATAAAACCTACAGGGAGAAACAGTTTCAATTAGGTTTTCGTGGGGAAAACCATTTTGGAAATGGTGGGTCTGCCAAGTATAACATATGGTACGGAAGTGGTACCCCTTAATCTTACGACTGCAAAACGCTTGGAAACCCTGCAGAACGACGCAGGTCGACGGATAACGGGGTTGAGTAATGCCGCAGAACTAGAAGCAATCAGAGAGGAGCTTTTGTGGATGAGGATCAATGACAAGATAGACTTATTGAAACTCTGTTATCTCAATTATTTCATACAGCTCCCCGACTGCCGATGGTGTAAAGTAATGTTCCAGAGTATTTTCATCTCGAATACCAAGGCAGGGTGGATGGTCCAAGAGAGGGAGTTAATAGAGAACTACTCACTGGAGATCTCGGACCTAGACGTAGGGGCAACCCAGGGAAAACAATCGCCAGGGAAAGAGTCATGGAGGATGGTAGCCTTAATTGACGAGAGGGGTCAAATCAAGAAGGTTTGTGGGTGGCCTGCGTGATAAAGAGAAGCCTGGTTTTGAAGAGTACCTTGACGGCACCTTCGGGATCACTGTTGTTCAAGTTGAGGTCCCGGTGCCTGGAGCGGAGGGGAAAAATTGAGAATTATTTATTTATCTATTTATTCATTGGTGTTTAAGGTCACATATTTCTTCACAATGGCTAATCATGACTATGACAGTTTTACGGGTGGGGAAGCCTGAGTACCTGGAGAGAACTACCGTGCAACGGCGAGTAACTGTCACCTCCCTAACATACCAACTCCACACATGCAGGGTTATTAGTGATTGAACACATGTGCACCATCGACGTGCAGTACGCCTTAGAACACAACCCCACCTTTCCCCCACATGCGCGAAACGTCACCAATGACAGGTGACTCCCGGCTCCTCATATGATGATCAGACCAAACATTTCGAAGAAAATATGAAATGCGTTCGAAAGGATCCACACAGTGGATCAAACTAAGGTTGAAATATTTTATTAACCTATGAGGGTTTGATGATATATGCGAGATCTAAGTGTTTCTGTTAATTGTGGAAAGTTGATGTGCTATGCAATGTGCATGAACAGATTTCAAAATGCACTGCAATCAACGAGTACTATCCCCTAGGTGGTGAAAACAATTCTGTTGCGTTCATTTGTTCAAATTACGGATGATGACGAATATTCCCTTCGGTTTAACTACTGACTAAACTTCAATTATACAAATTCAAAAAAAAAGTTATATATCATTAGATTAGAAATTCACCCGGATGTGAAGTTAACCATTCATTCAACTCGAATAGCAGACGACACTTACAAAAACATTTCGTGGATAACTACAATTTCAACTTTGTGCCCCCACAAATGAGAAAAAAAGGTAATAAAATTTAAATAGCGACTCTTTACGTTTATTTGTGAAAGTTTGGAAACTCTACCCAGATTATATGGATCTAGTTGTTATTTAACAACGCACCTTGATGAATTTGTCCAACAGACCAACTAATACTTTCATTAATTAGCTTTCAGATTACATGTTCTTAACATTAGACATTAAATGATTAAGTGGCCAAGGTGGTTATCTTTCTGGGAGGTACAGGATAGTTCGCGGAAAAATTCCGATTGGAATTAGTACAGCAAAACATCGATGAAAACCACATGATTCTGCACGGTAATGCAAAACATTATTTTTGCTCATTATTTCAGTTTAAACAACATTTTATTCAAGATAATGTTATATGTATACATTATATAGCAGTATAATAGATTAATAAAAAAGAAGTTTTGCTAGCAGTATACGAGATAACAGCAACAGTGATAATTAAGTCGGTAGATAAACTAGGATTCGACAGGAAGCCTTAGGCTTATATGAGTCGTCTCTTATGTTTTATAGCGCTTTTCGTAAAGATGATGGCAATGAGCAGAAGTAACAAATGAAACATGTATAGCGCAGCCTAAGGGGATGAGCACTAGCGGACCAATGAATCTGGTTAAACCTCTGACCTTGGACAAGCCCACCACAGGCCCGCGTCATACTAGGTGAGCATTCTAGATGCGTACGCGCAGTCACCTGCAATTACATAATGGCTCACTTTTCTTTACATCAACAAGTGCGGCTGAGGGGTGCCGACAGCTCGTCAGAAAAAAAGTTGGAAAAGGCTGTTGATACTAATTTCATGCTTAGAATAAGTTGACCAACAGGCTCAGTCCCTTAGCCAGCGATATACGTGATTGTCTAAACTACACATACGTGAAATTAGAAGTGGTCTAACTGATAAAAAGAATAGATGAATAAAAGGAAGAAGTCAGAGAGTAAGAAGATGCAAGAAGAATAAGTAAAAAAAAGAAGAAAAAGCCATTCTGAATACATGGTGCATTGTCTTAAAATAAAGTTGAATAGAAAAGAAGGTCTTGAAATTACGCAGCTCTATCAATAACAAGATAATAAAATTGTGGTACATGGCCTTAATCGTGCGGACACCGATAGAAGAATTCCAAATGAAGATGAAGTATGTTAAAAAAAACAGTTGTCGTCACTCGTTAGAAAAACCTGCCACTCTGTAAGATGAAGTTATGCACTATATCAAAAATTAGGCTGTTCTCCTCGAAACATTCTGAGCCAAAAAGAAGTGTGGTAATATCTATAGTGAAAGGGAGTAAATTGATGGTTCCATTGCGTGTGTTAGGACACATTGGACAATGAAGAAGGAAGTGTTCTGCAGTCTCAAATTCACCACACTGACAAAGTCGACTAGGTGCGAGATTATTATCATATAAATGGGCATTAAGGCTGCTACAGCGTAACCACAATCTACAGTGGTAAATTTGAGCGGTGCGAGATTTCGCGCCACTGTAAAGTGATGGTAGTCGGAGTTTGCCACCATTCAAGAAGGTCTTAAAATTACTCAGAGACGAATTCTCGCGAACAGATAAAGGCAGGTTATTCCACTGGTCAGTTACATTAGGAATGAAAGAGGATTGGTCTAACTGTGTGCGACAAAATGGAACTGTGATTTTGGCGCGTTAGAATATTGAAGGATAAGTTTATTGAGGATATGAGAGGTGGAACTTTATTGGCATTATGAGGAGGCGTTAAGTGGTGATGCATTTTAAAGACCTGCACGAGCTCATGTTTTCAGCGTCTTTCTTGTAGAGTGTCCCAACGTGTTTCTGAGTATAATAAAGATTTACTAGCACTAACTGTTGCCACTGTAACTATTCTTGCTGCACCGATCTGGATATTTTTTCAAGTCGGCGACTTGCCCTGACGAGCTGTTATCCCAAACAGTATCACCATATTCAAGTAAAAGCCTGAGAAGGCAAAGTATATCTTTTCTAAAACATATCTACCAAGCTCGAATTTGTGTTTTCGCAACAAGTCTATTCGAGGCCAGGGTTTGGAACAGATATATGCAATGTGATTGGTCCAAGTACATGTTGTATTTAGTACAGCTCCTAGGTACTTGTTAGTATTGACTTCACTTATTTGAACACCACCTACAAATAAAGGTGGATGGGCAGATGGGTTCGTTTTGCGTGATATGGACATACTCTCAATTTTTAGGGATTAAATTCGACTTGCCATGTTTTTGCCCAGTGCTCAATTACAGGTAGATCATGGTTACTTAAATTCGAGGCTTGGTTTGGGTTTTCTACAATTCGATATAACGAAGTATCATCTGCAAAAAGGCGTATGCTACTGAGTAAAATTTCGGTTATGTTGTTAATGTAGATTAGGAATAGTACGGGTCCTGGTATAGAACCTTGAGGTACGCCAACATTGATCGGGCGCCACGGGTAAGCCTCTGATCCCACAACTACGCGTTGAGATCTATCTGAAAGGTACGATTTTAAGAACAGCAACAATTCACCCGAGCCACCAATACTTTCCAACGTATGAGCGAGACCATCATGCCACACCTTGTCGAAAGCCTTACTGACATCGCAAAAAACAGCCCTAACTTATTTCCTTCATCGAGCGCTTTACAGAATTCATCCTATATATCAGTTAGCTGGAGGACAGTAGAATCACCGGGCGTGAAACCTGACTGAAATTGGCTAAGAACGTTCGTGCCTTCCAGGAATTGCCACAGTCGTTTAAAGATACATTTTTCAAAGACTTTACCAAGGCAACTAATCAGAGATATGGGACGATTGCTACTGACTAAGTTCGCGGGTTGTTTTTTCAAAACTGGTGAAACATTAGCCCTTTTCCACAATGAAGGAAAATACGAACTGTTTAGCAATAAATTGAATATAATCGATAGTGGGTCACATAGAGAGACTTTACATTCTTTAAGAAGACGTGGGCTGACAAGACCATGACCCGATGCTTTGGAAGGGTTATAAAATCAATTATTCGTGTAGGATGGGCTATGGCTTCTGGCAATGAAACGTTCGAATCGTCAACTGTTGAGATGGAACAAAAGTATTCATTAAGCACTTCGGCTTTTTCAACATTCGAGGTGTATACTTCATTCATGTAATTAAGAACAGGAATCTCTGCTTGGCGACGGTCACTGAAAAATGTTTGTAACGTTTTCCACCACTGTGAACTTGGGTTTCGTTACTTTTTAAAATGGACTGAACTTGGATAAGTATTAAGGTTTGGCCTTCCTGACAGCTGATACAACTTCATTCCTTTTAGTTTTAAATTTTTTCCATGCTTTCAGATGGCTGGTCCAATTGGCTGTGGGATATAGCATTCTTCTTTGTCTTATTAGTAGTCGTATTTGGTTATGTATCCATTTCAGCTGATTTGACCTCGAAGTAATATAATTGTTTGGTATATGTTCGGATGCAATATCGAGTAAATTGTCAGTGAATTTTGAAACTATTGTATCTACACACGAGATATCAAAAAAGAGAATTTCAGTCTTCGCGAGAGAGCGCATCATTGAAAACATCTTAGTTGCCTTGGAAATACGGTCATATCCGTCTCTTAAAAGTGCGGGATCGTGGCACAAAAAGCTCAACTTCCACTGCAATTGGGCAGTGGTAGCGGATCATGTCAGGGATAATCGGTTCTAAGACCTCAAATCATGAATTCCCAATTTTCTGAAATCGGCTAGGAACCCCACTTGCGGAATCTTTTTTTAAGAATCCCGTTTTGAAAAATGCCTGTGGCTATGGAATCCCTTTTTTCTGAAATGAGTCGAAGAGTCGTTCGATGAGTCACTCGAACGAGCAATTACTCGCTGGTTTGAGCAGTATGTGCGAGTCACTCCATGTAAGACAGAATCCCACTTATGGAATCCTTTTTTGGAATCCCATTTGTGGAATCCCTTTTTTGAAAAACATATGACCTTCGGAATCCCTTTTTCTGGAATGAGTCGAAGAGTCGTTCGAGGAGTCACTCGAACGAGCAATTGCTCATTGGCTCATTTGCTCGATGGACTTCGAGTCGTTCGAGCGAGCAGTATGTCGAGTTACTCGATCGAGCAATTACTCGATAGCTCATTTCCTCGATGAGCTTCGAGGAGCAATGACTTTTCAGTAATTGCTCAATAGTTTATTGGGGGAATCCGGGATAGGTATGTCTTGGGGTGGCCTAGAAGGTTGGGCCAAATAAGTAATAGTATCCTCAGTAAATATCCTATAAAGTTATCCTCGAAAGGTATCCTCAAATAATACAATACCAGGCCACAGGTATCCTCAAATACTGAAATGAGTCGAAGAGTCGTTCGAGGAGTCACTCGAACGAGCAATTACTCGATTGCTCATTTGCTCGATAGACTTCGAGTCGTTCGAGCAATATGCCGAGTCACTCGATCGAGCAATTACTCTGAAGCTCATTTGCTCGATAGGCTTCGAGTCATTCGAGCAATGTTTTTTCAGTAACTGCTCGATTGCTTATTGGCTTTGGGAATGCTTTTGATATACACAAGGGAGATAACTCTTCATAGAGATTATGGGAAATCAAGCAATCTGAATGGTTAGTTATAATTTATATAAATGATCTAGATAAATAAAACAACAAGAGTACTCGGAATAGGGTCAGAACTAACAAGAATAGACAAGAAATTGCTAAATATAGTAACAATAAGCAAAGCTGTTCCAGCATATAGGCTCTTCTGGTCTACTGGCGTATACTCTAGTCCAAAGGAACATACTCGCTGGGCCCCATCGGTGCTATTATAATCCAAAAGTATGGCTGTCCTCAAAAGAATTCTAGTGGACAACAAATAGAAACAGAGGATTTAGTGGGAAATTCGAACTAGTAAAACAACTTGTTTGTGGTAATTCTTCGAGAATTGTGGGGAAATTCCAAGCCAGAAAAATTAACCCCTATTCAATCGAACGCACCCCGGCACCCCTTGGTACTATTGCACTACGCGCTAAGCCGATAAAATGGGGAATCCGTAGTAAATAACGTCAATTTCGATGATTTGGAAGGATTGTCGGGTTTATTTGGGTAATTCTACGAAACGGGAATTTATTCCTGTTCAATCGAACATACCCTCCGAACATACCCCTGTCTTCTTAGAAGGTTTTGGGTAACATAGCAACAACGTGCTACATAGAAACCAAGATGGCGGCCTCCAGGATACAAAATGGACGATCGAAACACGTATCACCCTAACAACACGCGCTGCGCATGCGCACTCACACCACGTATTACTACGGGGATGACGTCACAAGATGGCCGCTAACGCGGGTTACCATGACCACTAAACATGACATCGCTGGGTTAAGTGACATGACGTCACTTCTTAGGTCCCCCACTAGGTCCCCCCAATGTGGCACGGTTACCACATCTACTACTACTGCTGTACTGTGCTATTGTGATCGATATTATAGCGATCTGGTCACGACACACTTACACCAGTGGGCGAAATTTCGTGTGCAGCATATATTAAGAAAAATACCATCTGATATTCAAGTTCTTGTATTTTTTGGCATTCTAGAGAATTTTGACTATAGTCGCGATCCGATGGTAATTCTCTGTCCGCTATTCTGCAAGGTGCTAGATCGATAATTTTAGAAAACAAAATGTTGTTGTCACGAAAATAAGGCAATATACTTCGAAAAAAGAAAAATCATATTCTCTGCCATTATACCATGATTCTTGTGTGCATTCAACGTTACCCGATACAGCACAGATATTGAGAAATGTCCTAGGTACACCGCGCAAGGAATCGGTCCTACGTGAGGGTACATCTTATAGGTAATATATAGAGGATATCTAGTGTTGTTGGGTGGATACAGAAAGTTATATCGTGAGTGACCGAGGTAAATGTTTGTTTTTCATGAGCGATTGTGCGACTGAACATAACAATTTGTCTCGTTCAAGAGTGAGATAATTTTTGATATTCACTCACAAACACTAGATTTTCTTTTTATTATACGCTTTTTATAAGAATCTGATCATTCCTATCGATAATTTCACTCGTTTCAACCTTGAATTTATGCATGAAAGTAAACAGCGCATTGATACGCGGAAGTGATTGAACGATACTCGGAACAGGTAGCGTTTTGCGATCTCACTCAGCTGACGGGTTTCATGCATCAATTCAAGGTGATTACGTGTTGAATTATTGCTGGAATTGATCGGTATCCACTCCAAAAAAATAGATTTTCTTTTCATTATTCGTTTTTAGAACAAATTGATCATTTCCGATGATACTTTGACTCGTATTCACCTTGAAGTGATGCTTTGAAAGCCGCCATTTAGATTGATACAGTGAAAGTGAAAATTTCTATATCTTCACTGTGGGGAATACGACTTCAACCTTTCCGCAATCTTTTCGATAATCTATCGTTTGGCGTTTAATAAAAGAATGCATCTGATAGGTCGTCACGTATCTGAGTGACGTTATGAGGTGAATTAATTGCTTTGACTCAAAACAGTGCTAATAAAGAATGTAAACGGAACGCCTGAGGTGATATTTTCCTTTCAATATATCGCCTTCATTCACCCAATTCACTTTTGCTCGTGATATAAATACAAAACATAATTCGTTTGGAACAGGAACTAACTACCCTTGTTCGAGTTCTTCCTGCATTTCACACGCACTTTCGGCGTGCATGAATACAAGAAACGCTCCTACTCGGATCGTTGAATACATTCTCCCGCAATCGAACCTCGTTGTGTTTTATCTTATTATTATCTTCCGCGAGCCGCCAACAGCGGTATCTGTGTCTGAAAATATATATAAATATTTGTGGTTGATGCCTTGAAAATTGAAAATAATTACGCAGCATTTTTATTTGCTGGAGTATTTTCACTGGGTTGGGTGTCTCTACATCAATCTGGCGTTGGAACAGTTAATATGGCCATATCCCTTTCAAGGTTGCTTCGCTCATTACTAGTTGTTTACGTGTTCTTTAGACACTCTTTCGCTTTTTCCATAGGCCATTTGCTCACGGCACCCAATCAACAAAATTATAAGAAATTACAAGAAATGTAATTGGGAGCACTTATCTCAACCCGTGGTGTCTGGTGTCATTATTTGATGTATCTTACGTTCAAATCCATTTTACGAAAATAAAATATCCCGAGTGGTCTGAGATATTAAGATAGGACAATGAAAAGTTTTGTCCGCCAGGATACGATACTGCTGTATTATTGTAAGCATGCAGACTGTGTGTCTGTCTCTGAAATACGAATATTTAATATAATAGACAGACGCCAGTTGGCGAAGTTCATCGAATTGTCTTGTCGATGGCTGACATCTACATATTCTGTAATTTCTCGTCCGAGATTTAAATAAGTTGTGTGAAGTTTTAGAAAGTCAGTTTTGTGTGTTGTCTACTTGAATATTTATTTTAGTGTGATTACCAGTCTTCGTACTCGTCGAAGTCACTTGCCTTGTTGGGTGATCTCGATTATTCCCTTTGAAACAACGAGGTCATCTCATCAATAATCATTATCTAATGTTGCAAAATAATGCTTAGCACTGTATGAAACATAGTATAAAATGGTTCAACACACTTTGTTTGTTCATTTGTGCAAAGCGTATCTTCTGATCTTCGGAGGGTGTTTTCAGTGTGTTCTTTGTATAATATTTATTGCAAAGAGTTACACTTTCGCGGTTATTTTGATATGATGGAAATCGTATCTTTTAGCGCAGGCGCATGAAACTACTACATCGGAATGGTGTATACATGGTTCTCATTTACCGATCTCCACAAGCTAAATTGCTGGAACGTCATCGAAAAGCGTCACAATTTAATCTGACAAATCCCCACCCCAAAAATGGCGTCAGATCAATCGACGCAAAAACTCCGCCCAACTGATGACGTTTGATGTCGTGAATGCTGTTACGCAGTGACATTGGCAGATTTCTCTTCATCAAACGTCATGGTGTTATAAAGCACGGGGATTAATAAGATGGCATCAAGATTCCAATCTCGGTCCCTGTTTAATGTCAATAATAAGTAAAATACGTTATAAATATTCAATTCATATTCTTTGAAACGCGATCGGCGATTGCGAGGCATTGGGAAATTGAAAACGATTGAATTTTTTTGTTGTTGTTGATCACTATTTTTTAACGCAACTTCCGCCCACTCCCAAGATGGCAGCGGTTGATATACTTCTCTGAATGTGTTCAACAACATTCCAGCAATCCAGCTGTATGGAGGTCCGTGTTCTTATTCTTTAATTTTTTAACTACATAAATATTGGCATCTGTCTGTTTTGTTCGGTATTCATCCAGCCAGACTCTCTGTCACGTGACGCTAAGAGAACAACCATATGATAGATACTAATAATGTACTCTTATCAAACAGACATTTTATCGATTGAAACGTACTTATTCTAATCGTCTTCAATTTAGAAGTTGGTGAAGGTCATCAGGTTTCATTGTGAATTGAAATAAAACCAGACGTTTTAGCATATAAAAGGTTCAGTCATAAGCTAACACATCATCACACAATAATATATTAAAAGATATGAACTTTCATCTTCACTCGGAAGGTAACAGATCATTACACAATAATATGTTACAAGACCATAACATCCAATGTTTTTTTTCAAACGGTATAAGTTATTTTGATGAATTGACGGTAACATGATCCGAGGATTGCGGCTAGGAACTCATGTTCAACCGAGACACATATCTCAGACCACGTTACCGCCAATCAATCACAATAACGTATATGTTCCAATAAGACCCTGCCCATAGTCCAAATCGCGTAACGTGAAAAGAACAAGGCAACTTGAATGAACAAGTCAACTTTAACGATAACACATTTAGTAACTAAACCACTCGCGTACTCCGTGACGTCATTGGACAACACAAAATCAATAACTTAGATAAAGGTCGAAGTTACTCCATGTCTGTTCAAATCATGAATTTATAAGTGGGCTGTGAGTATACATTCAAAGATTGCTTACTGGCCTCCAAAAATTACAATTGTATTAGCAGTATGCTCTTTGAATCTCCTCCCATTGTTATCTTCTGTTGAAATATTCCGCGTGTTGACACCAGACTGTAATATCTGCCACTGGAGCCGTAAATATAAACAAAACTAAGTGAGCTCCCATCCAGTCAGAAGGTGGGGATTTTTCTCTTATTGAAACAGTAGTTTATGTTAGGCCATAAAGTGTGTTTTGTAGAGAGTTTATGGTTTGGTATGCAGCTGTTCATAGTGTAACTTAAAACCCCAATACATATACTACTCAAAGTTTGCTAAGCACCACATATTTGAAATTTTCTTGAGACACATTTGCGATATTTTAGTGGATATGATTGAGGAATGTACTGAGATGGTCCCCAGTGTTTACATTAGCTCTCTTGTCAGGCAGACTTTTCGTGACAGTCATGGAAAGCATGTACCCCTTGATTCCCATGAAGTTTTTGTGTACTGTCCACATATGCATGAGTTGTGTAGGGTATTCAGTCTTCATTTCAACACAAACCCTAGTGATTTAATGACTGAATATGGCGAATGCAAATGTAAGAAGACATTTGTCTGAAGCAGAAATGTGGTGGGCTGCAGGGATGGTGGAATAAGGGGCTACTCATCGTCAGGTTGGTGACACACTTGGTGTGCACCATATGGTGATCACCAGAGCATGGGCAAGATTTCAGCAGTATGTCACGCCAGTCAGACGACATGGTGGTGGCAGAGACAGGACAACATCCGCTTTGACACAGCAACCCAGCTTCGCAGCGACCTTCAGAGTGCATCCGGGGGTATATGTTTCGACGCAGACTATCCGGGCAAAGTTGCACGAAGGTGGTCGCAGATCAAGAAGACCATGTATTCGCATTCAGCTATCCCAGAACCACCACCAGGCATGATATGAATGGGCTATGGATCACGTTGGATGGACCAGAGAAGACTGACGACCTGTCCTTTTTACGGCTGAGTCAAGCTACTGCCTAGACAACACTGATATGCGTTCTAAGGTATGTAGAAGACCATGAGAGCGATTCCATGCAGACAACATTACTGAGCATGGCCGCTATGGTGGGGGTCAATAATGGTCAGTGGCGGCATTAGCTGGGATGGACGTACAGTGCTCTGTGTTCCTGACCGTGGCACATTGACTGCACAGCGGTATATTGATGAGATCCTGGATGCCCACGTCAGATTGAATGCAGGTACAGTGGGTGAAAGATTCATTCTGATGGACGATAATGCCCGTCCTCGTGTTGCCATGCTGTCCGGGAGTACCAACAGAGGGAGGGGATTGAGCGTATGGACTGGCCAGCAAGGTCCCCTGACCTCAATTGAATCGAACATGTCTGGAATGAGTTGCAGCTTGTAATTTCAGTCCGTCCAGTGGAACCGAGATGTGTCCAGGAGCTTGGTGCTATGCTGGTCCAAGAATGGAACAACATCCCACAAAGGACCACCTGGAACCTGATTAGGAGCATGAGAAGGCGTTGTCAAGCTGTAATTAACAATAATGGGTCTCATACTCGATATTGAACCCATATCAGTTCGCTTCGTCAACTTTTCGGCAAATTTGAAAAATGTCCTCTTTTACCAATAATATCCATCTTCCATAGGTATCGTATTCAAAAGCTATACAATAATGTCAAACACACACATAAATTTCTGTATTTAAATCATTAAAGATATAATTAAATATAAAATATATACACTTTTCATAACAATATTTCAACTAAAACGTAAAACAGGTAGTTGGATATATTTGGTGCTTAGCAAACTTTGAGTAGTATATTTCGTTTACTGTGTAACTTATTCCGTCACTTCCCCTCCAAGAAGTGGGAAACATGTGAATAAGTCACTAAATAAAGTCAAGTGATTGGATTGTGGCATTATTCAAGCTTTTACAGAAGTGTGAACGAAGTGGCAAACTGTGTTGGAAAAATTTAAAATTATCTGTCCTCGGGATGTTCGAAAATAGTTGACATGTTTCCTATATGAAACCAAGCCAAATATAAAAAAAACGTATCGTGTAAGTTTATTGTTCCCTGCGACTTTTTGAAATGCGCAGTGACTGGTGTAAGAAACACTGGGGATATTATTGAACGTTTAGGTGGAACAATCTCTACCGCATTTACATTGTTTACTATATTTACATTAAAAATCTATATATTTTACAACTAGGTGAAATATAAGCTAGACGTTTGTAATCTGGATTTTTTCTTTATAAAAAACTTGTAACAGATTTTGCTTTCATGAACTGATTTGCTTTTAAAACAAAGAGCTCTCAAAACAAATGTACCCATACCTGGTCCACTATATAATATATCCCCAGCAGAAATTCCCATTGGGAACTAAAGTACTCCCATACATTATACCCAGTGGCAGCTGGAGAATTAGGTTGAACATTGGAGCAGATTTGTGATTACAGTGTCTTCCAACACTTATATGCCCACACCAAGTTCATTGTTCAATAAAATCCTCCAAGAAAATGAAGTTATCTGTCAAGAAAATAAAATTGTCTGCACTTAATGTACATTATAGAATATCCAGCTGCCAATTGTACCAATCCAGGAACTTCCATGTACAACCATATATACGCACCCACACCAGCACAGAATGCTGATAAATTCAGTTGAATCCTGAACTGATTTGCTTTCGAAACAAATGGCTCTCAAAACAAATGTGCCCAAATCTGGTTCACTGAATGATGTAACCCAACAAATAAATTCTTCCTGGAGACTAAATATTCCCTTATATTATACCCAGTGACAGATGAAGAATTTAGTTGCACATTGGAGCAGATGTGTGCTTACAGTGTCTTCCAACACTTTATATGATCACACCTTGTCCACTGTTCAATAGAACTCTCCAAGAAGAGAAAGTTATAGAATAGCCAACTGCCAATTACAGCAATCTAGAAACTTCCATGTATAACCATATAGACCCACCCAATCCAGCACACAATGCTGATCAATTCAGTTGAACACTAAACTGATTTTCTTTCAAAACAAAATGGCTCTCTCAACAAATGTGCCCATACCTGGTCCACTGTACAATATAACCACCCCAACGAAATTACCATATAGACTCACCCAATCCAGCACAGAATGCTGATTAATTCAGTTGAACCCTAACCTGATTTGTTTTCAAAAACAAATCGCCGTCTTAAAACATGTGCCCACACCTGGTCCACTGTATAATATAACATCTCAAAGAAATTTCCTTTGGAAACAAAAGTACTACCATACATTATACTCAGAGACAGCTGGAGAATTTAGTTGAAAATTGGAGCAGATTTGTGCTTTCAACATCTTCCAACCTTCATATGCCTACACCTGGCCCATTGTTCAATAAAAATTATCTGTTCCTAATACACAATATATTATGCCCATACCTGGTAAATTTTATAATATAACCGCCCAAAGAAATTCCCCTTGGAAACAAAAGTGCTCCCATACATTACACCCAGTGACAGTTGGAGGATCTAGTTGAACATTGAAGCAGATTTGTGCTTACAGTGTCTTCCAACACTTATACCTAATATATATTATAGAATAACCAGCTG
Source organism: Pictodentalium vernedei (assembly GCA_031216915.1). Taxonomy (NCBI): domain Eukaryota; kingdom Metazoa; phylum Mollusca; class Scaphopoda; order Dentaliida; family Dentaliidae; genus Pictodentalium; species Pictodentalium vernedei. The sequence continues at coordinate 144,994,929 of CM062290.1, read as the reverse complement.
CCAGTTATACCAATCTAGGGACTTTCATGTATAACCATATATATCAACCCTCTCCAGCACAGAATGCTTATGAAGTCAGTTGAATCCTGAACTGATTTGCTTTCAAAACAAATTGCTCTCAAAACAAATGTGCCCATATCTGGTCCACTGTGTAATATACTCCCCTCCACCTCCCCAAAGACATTCCCCTTGGAAACTAAAGTACTCCAATACATTATACCCACAGTGGCAGATAAGGAGTTTAATTCAAGAGTGAACCAGATCTGTCCCTATGCTGTTCCTCATCATATATAACCCTGCATTCAGTCCATTCCTCAGTTGAATTCCACTAGAAAATCATTGTATTCCTTTCTATTACACAAACAAAATGACCATATGAATAAGCTGTACCATCTGGTCAATTGTCTAATAGAATTATCAAAGAAAATCAAACTACTCTTACCTAAAATGCATATCCTTCCACAAATTGCACCTCTCCAGAATGTTCCACGTGTAGGTCTGTTTAACCACCCACCCCTTCCCGCCCAGCAGGCTGAATACTCTTGCTGAGCACAGGAATAGATTGGTGCCTACACTGTCTTTCAGTACACATATGCACTCACCTTGTCCACTGTTCAATATTATAGAATCTCCTCAGTAAATTTCTCCTTCTGGAAACAAACGCATTCTAAAACATTGTACCCACCTTTTTATTGTACAAGTCCGAATAAATCGTATTCATGTTGCTTTTATAACCATCCCACAGCAGCAAGGCGGAGAAATGGGTCGAACATTGAAACATATATAACCTAACATTTCCCATCACACTTATATGTATACATCGAGTCATACTCTCATTACATTCCCCTAAAAACCAAGATATTCATTCCTATATTTTCAAAATGTACCCATGCCTTTTCCGGATGATGACGAAATTAGATGACCACAAGAACAGAATTATTCCCATATTATATGTGAACACTGATTTATCTACACCTTGTCATTTCTTCATTGATATTAGGTACTAAGTAGGCACTAATTGTACACACTAATTACTTGGATTGTTCAACGATAGGCCTTGTTCCTTAATCCTGTATCAACAGTCCAGAATGAGTGTCACTGATTACTTTTGTCCCACACCTGAATTATTGTTCATTAGAAGTCCTCTAGTAACCCTATTTATCCGAATGTATTATATATAATATTATACACATACTTTCAAGAAAGAAGGAAAACAATCAGTGCGATTGCTTTCACGCTGATGTCTGTGTCAAGGACAAAAAAACTGTGTCAGCATGGTATTATCAAATACAAGTGTTCTAGTTTCGTTAGGGCACAATATTTGAAGTGTAGTGTGGCACAGTTTTCTCTTGCAGTGAACGATTTTCATGGGCTGTTAAGGCCTGTTACCACCAAGCTGATAAATTTGTTTAAACATGTTTGATAAAAAGAGTGACACAGTCTCATTGGTAGTGTGGCATGGTTTTCCTTCGGCTTTTAAGGCCTATTATCACCAAGTGGATGAATTGGATTAAAAAAAAGAAAAAAACAAAACAAAAAAACATCAACCCTTCCCCCCCCCCCCCCCCAAAAAAAAAACAATAAAAAAAACGTGAAGATATTTGGTCCTACATTGTCAGTTCCTATTAAACGTCTCCCCGGCCAACCACGGGACTGGGAGAACTCAGTTCTGTACACATTAATTATTAGTACAATTCTCCTATAAATTCAATTTTCTCTTTTAAATATTGTATATAATATAAGTTCCACCAGTTCTCTTAATTCCTCATGTGCTTCCCAATACAACTTCGCCACCCCGAAAGCTGTGGGATTTAATTGAACACTGGATCGAAACTCCCCGTATATTCTGACTCATCACATATATGCCCGCATCTGGTCCACTGTCCAGTAGAATTCCACTAGAAAAACCAGAGTATTTGTTTTTATTACATATAAAAAATGACCACATGAACAATCAGTACTACCCCAGGATATTTGTGGTGTACACTTGGTTTCACCACCCCACTCCCATTCAGCTGGAGGATTTAGTTGATCGCTGGGGCGGTTAATTCTTGTAGTTTATTTCTTCACCAATGTGTCCACATCTAGTCCTCAGATTATTCTTACCGAATAAACTACTATAAATTTTGCCAACGCAGATTCTACCTTGTGTAGACTGAATAATTATCCACCTTAACAGGCTGTTGAATTTAATTGAACACTGGGACTTACTCGAGCCTAACGAGTCTTTCAGAGCTGAAATACCCATGTATAGTCCATCATCCAACTTTATAGAAAATCTAATTAGCCTTAAAAAATATGCTGAAATTAGGGCGCGGAGCCGATGGGTCTTAGCCAAGTAAATTATGACTTCATAAAGAACAACCAGACCTGATCTAACATATTATAAAGACTATTATAGAACTTTTAGTTATTTTTTCTGAATTCTCAAATCATATGACCTGTCATATATTGTTTTTCCATAAACTGATCCACAGTCCAACAGGTCCCACGTAGAAACCCAAATTTTCAGGTTTATTATTCACAACAGGGTGGCCTGTAGGAAACTCGTATTTTTTGGGCCTGTATCATTTACTTTTCTGGTCGTTTGGTTTTGGTTTCCAGATGATCCTTTGCATGCACTTATAACCAAGTGCCAATGGGGGATGATCTGGTGATTGAAAATGAATGACCAAAAAATAAAGGAAAATAAAAAAATAAAATAAAAAACAAAACTGTTTGGCTAGTGGAGAACATTTTTCGTCCGTCAGTATGGCTGTAAGTCGACATGCTCGTACAGCATTTCTACTTTCATATTGTCCTTTTTCCGTTGCCTAGCACGAATAGAAAATTACCTCATAGCACTTCTTGTGTGACTAGTTGTACTCAATGACTGAAGGCTCACTACTTCTGGTGAACGCCCAACATTCCTTAATGACTCAAATGACTCCCATTAACATGCGCATAGACACGCATCCTCATCATATAGAGTTTTCATGTTTAGTTTTGTTCTTGATAGTTTCAGATTGCACTTGTTTATTCTTCGCTAACAGCAGGGTTTTTTTTTGTAAGAATAACTTAAAACCAATGTTATTCCTCGCATTTCTTGGGCCTGTAACATTTGTTTTAATAATAGCATATGATAATGGCTAACATACTCCTTGATGAGATACAGAATGATACTGCATATGGCTTTATCTCCAAATTTAACAGTACAGTTTCGGGTGACGACATCTTAAACTCGCCGCTGACTCTTGTTGAATGTGGCAGTAAATATTACTCAGTCGAAGACTTTAAAGCCTCGATACCAAACAACAAGACTAAATTTTCTATGTTTAATCTGAACTGTCGCAGTCTAAACGCCAACTGGGAAAATCTTAAGAATCTGCTATGTAACTTGCAGACGGACTCAAATCTCATTGGCTTAACTGAAACTTTTAGTAACAGAGGCAACCTGTATTATCCACTGGAAGGTCATCATCCGTTAATTACAAAGGAACGTCCTGAAGGAGATGGTGGTAGAGGTGCGATTGGCTGCTTAATCAACGAGAACATACCCTTTCAAAAACGAAGTGACCTCTCGATTTTCATCCCTCATGTTTTTGAATCCCTTTTTATCAAAATTACTTCAAAAAAGAGATTGTAAACGGCATAATATACAGACCAAACACGGCGCCAAACGCAGATCTTGGCCTTGTTCTAGCCAACCTGTCTCAAATTCTCGACAAAATCAATAGTGAAAACACAAAAGCCTATTTGATGGGAGATTTCAACACTGATATGCTGAGTTTCAGTACACATTATTAAGCAAACATATACGTTGATTTAATGTTTAGTGATGGTTTTAAACCCGTTATTACAAGACCTACTCGGGTCACGGAATTTTCAGTAACCCTAATTGATCATATATTTAGCAACGATAAAGTAGATAATAATAATAATATATCAGAAATTATCATTTCAGACGTAAGCGACCATTTTACGACTTTCCACATGGAACAAATAAATAAAATAAAAACTCATATCGAGCAGCTCCCAGCTTGGTCATTCAAAAGAGAAAACATAATTCTCTTCAAGCACCTTCTAAGTGAAGGCCATTTCTCGAGTGTGTTGAGTGCACACTGTTTGACAGAAGCGTACGATAACTTTCTTGATATTTTTCGTGAAGCTTTCGACAAAGCATTCTCTTTGACAAGAAGGACGCCTCCAAATAAATATACCAAACGTGAGGCTTGGATATCACCGGGTCTGCTGCAGTGGTTCCTAAATATAACTAAACTTTACCACAAGAAATTAAAATCACAATCCCCGCAGATCTTTTACCAGTTAAAGCGAAAATGCAAATCAGACCATTATAATGCAGTGCTGCTTAAGAATAAAGCCAATATTAAAAAAAACATGGGAAATCTTGAAAAAAACATTGAATCGTGAAAAAAATACCACCCAAGTTTCGATCAGTTTTAAAGATGGAAACCGTGAGCTAATTAACCCAAAAGAAATAGCCAATATTCAATAATATCTTCCTGAACGTAGGTAAAAGTATAAGTGATACAGTTCCCGACACTACACTACTGAGGACTTTTCTAACTATGTTATTAGAAGCAATCATGAGTCATTTTTCAATTCTCTGTGCAAATAGTTTTTCACCTAAATCAAGTCAGGACAACAAACACATCTCCACAAAACTTTTGAAAGATATACTAACAGAGGTGGCAATGCCCCTAACATACAGTATTAACCTTTCTTTCGTAACGGGTCGAGTGCCAGACAAAATGAAGATTGCAAAAGTTATCCCAATTTTCAAAAGAGGAGATAAAAAATTATTTACTAATTACAGACCAATTAGTTAGTATTCTACCAGTATTTTCCAAAATATTAGAAAAGATCATGTATTCACGTCTCTCGTGTTTCTTAGAGAAACATAACATTATCTTCAAGTACCAGTTCGGCTTTAAGAAAGGCCATTCCACCTCACATCTAATACATCATCTTCTGAATAACATCGCGGAAATGAATGATAAAACCACGAAAGACTGCACTCTTGCGATGTTCTCAGACTTCTCTAAAGCCTTCGATACGATCGATCACAATATTTTGATAAAGACACTGGAACTGTACGGCATCAGAGGTCTTTCCAATTCTTAGTTTAAGAACCATTTGAGCGGAAGAACCCAGTTTGTCTCGTTCAAAAATATGGAGTCGAATCTCGAGGTTATAAACGTAGGTGTTCCACAGGGATTTATTCTCGGCCCTCTTTTATTCACACTATATATAAATGATATCAACGAATCAACGTTGTTCAAGGTCTTATCCTTTGCGGATGACACAACAACCTACACATCCGGTAATAATTTGAATTGTTTAATCGATAAGGGTAATTGTGAAAAATTGGCATTTGGTGCTCGACTGACAAAGTGGCTCTCAATGCCAATAAAACCAAATTCATTTTATTGCATCCAAGTAGAGATTTGTATAACATAGGGGACAGGATAATAAGCTTGAACAATACAAAAACCAGCCTGATTGGCAATAACGAAACGGAACAATTTGTTAAATTTCTTGGAATAAACTTGGATGAAAACTTAACTTTCAAAAACCATATTGAGGTAACCTGTACAAAAATGGCCAGGGCTATGTATCTACTTAATCGAGCCAAAGGGGTATTACCTTGAAGTACTCTAAAAATTCTGTATTTCTCACTAGTACATAGTCACTTTTTGTATGGTATAACAGTTTGGGGTGATCCTTCCTCCAAAAGTAGGATTTTTAACATGCAAAGAAGGGCCATCCGTGTTACAGCCAATAAAAAATATAACGCTCCTACGGATTCACTGTTCAAAAGCTTCCATATATTGAAGTTTGACGATCTATACACTCTCCAGGTTCTTCTATCTATGAATGATTGGCTCAACATAAAACTACCCCGAAGCTTTGACAAATGTTTTCAAATTTATAAAAATCATTCCGGAAGCAAAACCCAACAAACAGGAAGATTATGAACACCCAAACCCAGAACGACGTTTAGCGCCAATCCCCCATTTCATTCTTTTCCAAGAATTTGGAATAAAATAGATTCCACGACTCAACAATTACTGAGGTCGCAATTCAAAAAACCCTCACTGAGAAATGCATATATTCGTACACATCTCATATCACATGTGGTAATCTTATATGTCAGTGGTTAAAGACGGACAGTCACCAACTCCATTTGGATGCAGTTCTTGTGCTATTTCTTGAAGAGAAGTTGAAAATAGGAATTGACGTATTCTGTTTTAGCTTTTCTTCCCTTTATGGCCCTTTTCAGTTCTTCGTTCACTCTGTACCCAAGTTCCCGTGTTGGCACCCAGACCTTTCCTACACTTTCCTTTCCTGCCTCCACCAGGCTCGCAACTATGACGTCGGCCATCTTCTGGACACTACCCCTCTTGGGTACGGTTGGAAGCTTTGGTTTCAGTTTTTCATTGAACTTCGCCCAGTCAGCATCTTTTTTTGAGTTCCCACATCTCCTTGGAGCTTCCTTTGCTTTTTACTAGAGTTTTGGCCCTGATCGTCACTGTAATCAAGTTGTGATCACTATTCACCTCCATTTTACCCTCATCATCCACTTCTACCCCTATCACTTCCCTCCATAAATTAATATCTGTGAGGATGTTGTCGATTATTGATTTTCTGTCGTTCCTCTCCCAGGTCCATTTCCCCTTACACCTCGCGTCCCTGTTCAGAATCTTCAGACCAAGCTCGTTTGTGAAGTTCAACAGCTTCCTTCCATTCCTGTTGACTTTATTGTCCCCACCCTCTATGTCTTCTTCATCATTACCTATGTGGACATTAAAGTCACCCATCAGAATTATACCGAGCCCCTTGTTTTGTAGTTCGGTGATATTGGACCTTAGTGTTGAGTATATCGAATCATTCCATTCGGGTTTGCTTCCCTCCACCGCACAATACACAACCCCTACTTGAATGGTAACTTCACTCGAAATGGTCCAAGCTAAGAGTGCTAGTTTTTCAAAAACTCTCGCTGATTGTACTCACAGAAAATTTTCAGTATCCACCCTGCTGTCAGGATTTTTTTTTCTTTTCTCTCCAATGTTGATTTCTTTTATTATTATTTATTGTAATTATAATGACTAGTTTGTTGTTACCGTTTTTTCTTCCCCCGTGGGCATGGCTGGAAGACATCCAATTTGGCTATGTCATCGCCCCGCAGTGTGTCATGTATTTCTTATTACAATTGTTAAAAACCATTCATGTATTTGTGAACGCTGCAAATAAAGTACCTATCTATCTATCAGTGGTTAAAGACGGACAGTTACCAACTCCATTTGGATGCAGTCCTTGGGTTATTTCTTGAAGAGAAGTTGAAAATAGGAATTGATGTATTCTGTTTCTACTTGTAGGATAAGTCAAAAGTAAACCCGAACATTGGCTTTGGTGGACGAATAAAGAGATTTTTACACAGTTGATCAGTTTCGAAATTATTTTAAGATAGACAAAAAATTCAGTACTTTAAACTCGCGCCGCATTCTTTTACATAACAGGAAGTTTGTTAGCATGTAAGTAATTGGTATAATGAAAACCAAATTGGTTAAGGATATGAGCAACAAGTTAATCCTTAACCCTATGGGGCCGTAGGTTAAATAGATAGAGGATATCTACGCTGTTTTAGTAAATATCGGGCATTATCTCATGAGTGTGGGGCAGAAAGTTTTGTTTTTCACGAGCGCTTGCGAATATTCACTACAACAACGTAGATTTTCTTTTTATTATATGCTACGTGATATTTTACAGCGCAATATTCAGCTCAATTCGACTGCAAACAGACGCTTGTGAAAAATAAAACTTTCAGGTCCACACTCATGGGATGATTCCAGATACTGACTAAAATAGAGTAGATTTTCTTTTTTATTATATGCTACGAGACATTTTATTGCACAATATTCAGCCCAATTCGACCCCAAATGCGTACGTTTCAAAACAATAATAAAGATCAACTGATCGTTCCTTCAAAGCGACGTGATGCGGCGTAGCGTGACGTCAATTAGGAAGTTACTGAGGGCTTGTCCTCGATATCCATCAAGTCGATGGATATCGAGAAATATGTTTTAGACATTATGAGATAGTTCATAGGCTAGCATATAATAGTTAGTAATCTTTTGAGTTGAGAAAAGATTCGCTCTTTTCCCCTCGGACAGTATTGTATTGGACGATACCATTTGTGAACATAGGATTCAAATTGTCATTTTTTTGAATGACTAACTATTTTTAGGATGTTTATCTAATTGCATCAGAACGTAAGTTTAGTCAAAAGCCTTTCGACTCCGTAAAAATTACTTAACTTTCCTAGCAATATTGTTATACGCCTCCAGCCCTAAACGCTAAAATTACATTCGTCAGCTGTGTGCAAACATTTCCCCAATGGAATGTGTTGCCCATTGAATATACAGGTGGCTGAAGTGTGCGTTTACAGTAACATAAAGTGGGATAAACCTATTTCGGGTGACACGAAGAAGTTTCTGAATGCTTTTCCTTATAGTCTCAACTGTCATATTAGATGAGACATTTTCATATTTAGACGTACTTCGATTTAAAAAGTCAGCTTTCATTTCAAAAGTTCAGAAAATTCAATCGTATTTACTCGGAATATTACATTTTTGAAGAGTGGATGAACAAAATAACAAAAAAGCCGTGCCATTTTCAGTGGATACACTGTAAATAATATATAAGTACTTATAATGGAAGTAACATTGAACAAATAAAATGAAAAGAATTGAATGAAATGTAGATTTTCTCTGTTGGAATGTGGTTGAGTGAGAATAATAAATTGTGGATGAATCCAGCATGGAGAACTAGGAAGAATCCTTTATGAAAATCGAAGGAGTTCATATAATTTATATCCGGTTCCTTAGTTTACACTCCCGTTGTAGATTCATAAACAATTTGTACCTATTCTGTACTTGCCAATACTACAGTTCGGATTCATGAGTTGTACCGATTTCTCCTTCTTCATACCCCAATTTTGATCATGAAGAAAACGTCAGCTGTTGTTAATTGAAACAATGTTCGTATTCTTAAAGTTGCAGATACTATTGGTCGGTTTAATCTACAGTAACAACGAAAACGGGAAAATAACTGGGTTATGTTCTGAACTAAGTGGAATGTAGTTAGCAAAGTTGTCTTTGGAGTGATCGGAGTCAAGCAGAAAATATATCTGTCACCCATGTATATTCTAGGTTGCATGAAAGTTTACACCAGTTTGAAATCCGATACAGCCGTTGAATGCATCGTGAGGTTATCAGTTTCAGATAACCATCAGTATTAAGATTAATAATAAATGCATTCATGAAAATATTGTCTTAATCTGAACAGCGCAAGAAATGTCACGTTCATAAACCGAATGCATAACGCCAATGTGATCGAAAGAAAATCCTATGAACGTCTGAACAATGACAAGTTGAGAAATTTCATTCTGACTGGGCTTAAACGGGTGTCGCAGGATGAATAAAAAATACGTTCAGCCAAAAATTAATACGGCTTTGAAACTTAGCTCAAGGATTATGGTCTTATTCACAAACTTCAAGTTTTCAAACTAAATTATATTATTGCAGTCAAAGAGCTAATGTATCAAACTTCATATTGGTTAAATGTTTTGAAATTCATGCCTCGTACAACAACGAACCTAACCAATATAGGAGCCAATTTTATGATTTCAGATGAAAGCGCTAATGTTGGCATAAACGGTGGTACTCGCGATAACAATTGCTACCGTGGAAACTAATAGTACTTTACTGTATAATACAATGTAGTTTAGACGTTCTATTTCTGATCCAGAGACATTTTGTCAATATTAGCACATCAGGAGAAATGGCGGGTTTGCCTCCTAACTACGAATGAGATTTGCTATGAGCATTAACGAAGCATGTCTTGTGGTTTTGGAACAATTTCACAATGGAAATGTCTGGATGAAGGTCTAGTATTATGGACTTTCCGCACATTTTGAGGAAATATAATGACCATAAGAGTACTATGTCCAAACAACAAGTGTTGCCTCTAGAAACCATGTGACACTTTAACCACATCAACCTAACTGTGTTTGATGCCTAAATGTGTAGACTTGATTTGTAACCTATGCACGAGTTAACCTACAGACAGCCATAAAATTGGATTAGAATTACGACTGTAATAAAAGCTGTGTATAAATTAACTTCATACTTTCCAAAATTAAACGCCTTGTGTACTTAATAGTGAGTCAACTAGTTTACGAGGACTACTCCATTATCAAAATCGGCATCCTCTTCCTCTCTCCGAACTGAACTCACCCTTCCAAAACACAAAAACATGTGTGGTATTTGCATTGCAGCTTCTTTATTTGCGTGACTCTCATTAAATGTGGTCGTCTGTTGGTCCAACACAGATATAGTCCTAATACGCGCAGATTAAATTCTGATAGCAAATATTACTGTTGTTTTTGTTGTTGGTGACGGTAGTATTGTTGGTGGATTGTGGTAGGGTGGTGGTCGCAAACAAACTGCTGTTTTTTCATCAGTTTTCGAGATTTACCGCTTTCTGAATAAAGTAAATTTATTTCAATTCAGACTGATTCAACACACGCAAATATTTTTTGTGGAAACACTGTCTGCGTCTCACAATAATAAAATTTACGTGTTAGATTTCTTACACATTAAAACAAGAAGTGTAGAATAACTTTGTTTTCCTAAAAATACCATTAAATTACCTAAAAGCCAGTGAGCTAAACATCGTAACTTCACTGGTGAAAATAAGTGTATTTATCTTCACTATATAGGTAAAGGAATTATGACGTGGCTAGCTTTAATGACAACTTTTAGGGACGTTTGTACTTAAACTAAACGATAGAATATGGGCACCCGATAAAGAAAGTTATATACACTTAGCACACAAACTACCTTGAATGATACTCGTCATAATTCCACCGACAATACAATTGTACATGTTTTTAAAAAACGAAGTGTTTTGATTAACAACACCCGACAATCAGTTGTTATTAAAACTATTTAGTCATTTTTCGACTACGTGTTTGTCCGAGCGCTTTCTGAAAAGTACTATAAAGATCTTATTTAACATAGCTGCTATATACAAGCAGTACAGTAACGCGTATCATAAAACCAAAAATTACACTTTCTGAGTGAATACCACAGTCATGTCATCCGAAGGAACGAGAAATGAGATATTGTCGTGTTCAGTCTTAACCTACTTTTGGTATCTACTCACAAATTGATATTCTCTATATATTTATCGATGTACATTTGAAGAAAGGTCAGTTAAACAGCAACACAGAAATTGAATATTGTTGTTCCGTCGAGATCAACATGTTATCCATACAAAAATACTTCCGTCCATAACTATGGGTAATCCTATACAATGTATCTAATGCTGTACATCACGTCCCTAACCCCCATGGTAAGTATTTGACTCTAGAGGTCTTCAGAAATTTCACCAACGACCACAGACGACAGTAACCTAGCTATCGCAAATCGTGATGATGTTTTTCTCTCAGTTGTCCTGTAGTCGTGGTAAATTTAAAACAGCATCATATCTGCATAATGCTTTTCCTTACAGACAGATCCGGATACCTAACACCTTTTTGGTTGCTTTTCTTTCACATATTTGTGGTATAACGAAATCAAAGGCAAATGACTTTGCACCGATAACAAAGAAACGGGCGGAAATAACTAAGATTAACTCAGAGCACAATGCTACGATATGTCTTCATTTATCTGTAGTGCCCCTAGCTTGAACGAGATCCGGAATATAACCTGTTTTATTATCTTGTAAGATAGATGAAAATATCTAACAAATATTTTTCGATATCTTTTTGTCACGATAGTTATTTGTTTATTATTTATTTATTGATGTTTAAGGTCACATATTTCTGCACATTGGCTTATCATGACCACAAGTTATAAGAGAATATTTCGCCGGAAATGGCGCACATTATGCAAAACGTTTATATCAACATAACTAATGACAGCTTTTGCCTTTGGGTGTTTCATATGCAATTAAAAATGTTTTAATCGCCATTAATACATAGCAACACAAATAATAAATGAATATCTACAAGAAGAATCTCGTGAAAATTCATATTTCCTTCAAGTCTCTCATAAGATAATTCTTGTGCGTACTTAAAGCAGTAGGTTTCCTCTATGTATCTTGCCCAGAAATACAAAAGTAAAATATATGAGACTCAGAAGAGATGTAGATGCTGAATTGAAAACTTGTTAAAAACGGGGAATTTGTTGGATTTTCTCATCAAATTATAAGATTTAGGCAGCAGTATCTACATTTCTACATTTGTTATATCTCAATCAGTGTTTATATCAGAAAGTATTAGCATCGTGGCAAAGGAGTGCTTCTACTCTGATCAGCTCAAGATTATGAAGAAAAAGATTTTGTTTAAGGGAGTGCCAAACTTGACATCAGCAGAAAAGGCTTTTACTTGAAGTTCATTATTTTGAAATGCCGGGTGTTATCTTGTCAGCTTTCCTCTCCTTGTCTACCTCTACGTTATAAACTGTTTTTATCTTCAAAGGTTACGTTCGCACAGCTTCAAACACATTCGTTTTCTTTTTGTTTATTTTCTGTCGTACCTTCATCGTAAGTTATGTATAGTGCATATGTCTTTCCAAGAGCCCTCTTCATATTGTTAAGTTTGGCCACAGGAAGGGTTACAAGCCATGTATAATGTTTTGAAAATTTTGTGCGATGAGGGATAGTTTGGGCAGAGTGACATGACGTTTACCATTAACACGAGATTGACAGTCTCCCGCAACATGACTTTACAGTGTTCCACAGATGACACATAATGCAAATGAATGGATTCCTTTGGCAGACCCCCAAAATTGCTTTGTAAATTATGTTTGTTTCCAAAACAGTTTCTGAATCCACATCGCATGCTTGATATAGAAGAATAACGGAGAACAATTATGTAACTTAGAAAAAGCAACAACAAGTAACAGCTTCTACATTTATTGGAGATAATGGGAAGATTTTAAGGACATCTCTGTTTTAAGTGGATATCAGAATATATTCAGAGGCGGTTTTGCTGCGAGAGAAAATGTTTCTTCTCTCACAAATGAGACAGTTCTGATAACGACGAGAAAATAGTAGATTTTCTTTTATTAAATGTGTCTCATAATGAGTTCATTTAATCCGATTTTATTGATGTTTAAGCTCACTTTCCGCATTTATGGTTATATTCTCACTGCAACACAACTATGAAGACAAGTTTAGCCAATCGCATTTACCTCTGCAGCCCTGTTAGAAGACTTCAACTAAGGTGTTGGTTACTTTGACTTATTTTACAAGTAACACAGACTTTGTTTACCGCAGTAAACAAGCACTACATCCCTGCCAGTAGTTTTCAAAGGGCAAATTTCGTTTATGCTTATCCTCTAGAGGACATACATCAGAAACAAATTCTCTGCCCTAACGCTTTACTTAAGGCACACGACATAAAAATTCTTTTTTTGCTTTTCGTTTTTCTTTCAATTTTTTGAACGACCAAGTTGCACGTTGGGTGAAGAATCACGTGATATGGTTTTGTTGAAATTATTTTTAAAAAAATTGTTTCGATTGCTCAATTTGTAAATTATTCGTTTGGAAAAGGGTTAACGCTCTGAATGGCGAGTTCCCGAATTAGATCGTCGAAGATAATTCTGTCTACATACAGTATTGTGATGGCATGATCTCTTTGGTGTTCCCATTAAGTATCGCGACCCGCCCTAAAGGGCTCGCCGCAATACCTAATATGAACACCATCTCGGCTTGATACAAGTTTCTCGACCAACACACAGTGGTGATTACATATATGTATCTTTTGCCCTGTCTTGTTGTTGCACATAAAAGCTGACCTTGGGGGCTGAATTAGTGCGATAGTGACTTACAAGGACGGTATCAGCAGGAAAAACTTTCTGATGAGTATTTGAAACTCATGTATGTCCATTTTTTCGGATTTCTTGAAAACAGAATAACATTACAAGTATTAAATATTTCGCATAAGAAAGTATCTCGAAGTTACAGAAAAAATACTAAACAGATGTTACGCCCACTTTTGTAGTAACTGACGACTTTTGTCAAAGCTTCCATATTTGTAATAAAAATTGCCAGCATTTGTCATATCTCACCCCTTTTGTAATAATTCGCCAGGTTTTGTCATAAACCAATATCACGGGTTCTGCATTAAACGTCGACAGAATGTGACATAAAAACATCTCACCATATTTGTTATAGAGATCAGCAGGTTTTGTGTACCGAAAATAACGTCTGGGATGCAATGTCTTCACGTTTCTTTTCGACAATTTGTGCATATTGAGTTGAGAAAGTGAAGCTTGTGTCATTTTCTTGAAAATCAATAATATCACGACGACAGAATATTCCACAAACCGGCGTATAACTTGGAGTTACAACAAAAAAACAATAATCAGATCACGTCATTGCGTGTTTAAATATTCGGCATATTTCGTGACACTGATAATGGCTCTTAATTTCCAATATCTCGTTTGTCAGATTAAATTTATTCGTGTGCATTATCTTTTGAGTCTGCATTATATTTTCTTGTGAATCATCCTGCCATAACATCAAAAATCGCGTTTTTCCAAATATGAAGCCTCATGATCGAGCCAAAACACGACATTTGCAAAAAACACTACCGTTTCGAGAAAAAGGCGTTTTATCTCTAAGTTTTGGGGGAACATTCCTGTCCAAAATATTTCAACGATCAATCATTATATGTCAGTCCTTGGAGAGATTTTTCATAGAATGTATAAATTGGTTGAAGAGTACTTGATATTTCAGATGTGTTCAATGTAATTTTTAATTAGCTTCACTACTGTCTTTAAGGTAGGGAATCCAAGACAACTTCCATTCTGTCACAGTATTCTTCCGAACTATATAATGCCGCTGTAATCACTCATATTGATTCTGCGAGCAAAAGTTTACTTGTTTTTATCATATGTGGGAAAACATCAGCTGTAAAAAGTATAACCCTGTAAAAGGACTATAAGAGAAAGAACTGGATTATATCATTGTAATGTCCGCCCTGCGCCGTTAACCATGTAAAGGACTATAAGAGAAAGAACTGGATTATATCATTGTATCCTGCGCCTTGTTATTGGTGTACGTGTGAACACAGGACTACCACTAAAACACCAAAAAGTGGAGTTACCAACCTGAATCAAAGTTTTTACTTCGGAAAAAAGCGTAGGAAGCACGGGCTAAATTTCAGAAATCTCAACTACGCGGTCCATCTCGAATAGTTTGCTTGCACTTCTAGTTTACATGCATTTGGCTGGCACTTTGCTTGTACTTCTTACGGCTCGTTACATAAATGAAATTACGACACTATCTGTACAAAAGAGGATAGAGATTGGGTCTCGATCAGGTCGAACTTCTCTGTCCGTTATTCTGCCCACAGCAACTTACAATGTCATCTCTGTTCTAAAGAAACGCGAAAACATCACATCCCATTATTTTTTGTTTCTTGATTTAGTCGCAACGTGTTGGTTTGAAATCGCGATGAAGTGATGTAAAGGTGTTGTTAAATGATATTAATCCTATTGCGATCCGATCGAGAAAAGCAGATAATGCAGCGGCAATTCCTTTAGTTAGTTAGGGCGATAAGAGACCGATATCATGGCTGATGTAGTGAAACCATATGATAGTAGTTTGAATTCTTTCTCTCTATCTCCTCTTTCTCTCTCTGTCAATTCTCGCTCTTTATCTCCTCTCTCCCTCTTTCACTCTTCCTCCTCTCTCGGTCGTAACTTAGTCCTAATTATAGCAAAACGAGATTATCTCCCTTGCGAGTCATCAATAATTGCGACAGTCGAATACTAAAAATAAGTATTCATGAAAGCACTTGTAAAATAGCTCACTTAAAACCTCAAGATTAAGGTACAATTATATAATTTACTAGCATATTTTCCAATTCCAGGAACTGAAAAATAAACATAAATTATATTTTGTCACTCTTATGGCTTTAAATAGTGTACACGCGTAATGTCAGCATTATATGATACCGTACCACCCAAAATCTTGTAATGTGTCCAGTATGCCAAGAGTTTAATTGAACTGCCATGCTTTTGAACTGAAGAAAATCCCAATGTCGAATATCGTATTCTTTATACATAATATACAGTACCTGGTGTGTTGGGTAACGCCACATGCACAAGCTACAAGCACAAAGAAAAATTCCTACATGAACGTTTGTTATGTAAATAGGCAACACGTTAACCCCCTTGATCGGAAAAGGATTTGCATCAAAGTAAAGGGTAGTGATCACTTCCATTTCAAAGATTGGTAAGGCACAGACCTTTTAACTTGATTAATGTGGAAAACTATTTTAAAAGCGAGGAGGAAACATAATATTTGTACCTCGTCTCGCTGCCCAAAGAATCGAATTAACAGCCACGACATTTTCAAAGTGTACAAGTTTATAAATTAACCGTTATTGTCGACGATATGCGCTTAAACCACCAAACGACACAATCGCATCCATCAACAAGACCAAAAACAAAATGAAAACCTGAAGATACACGTTCATGATCTGTGATCGAGACAATCCATTATTGACTGAAGACGTGCGAGATAAAATAAACAGAATCCAGACTGACACTGTCCAACAGACTTCAACAGGTGTTTGAAGAAGCCGAGGTTACGGTCCATGTTTCATGTTACAATTACAAACACTGAATTTACTGTCCCGTCTCAGTAACTAGATTGTGTCATTAATGGATGGCACATATAGGCAATCCATCTTCAAGCATTTAGGTTCCCCACATTGGTGATGATGAACCCCAAAAGCATGTTCTTATTATTAATGGATGGCAATTGCTCTTTCAGGAAAACTGAGGATGGAATATATTTTGTGTCCTTGCATTTTCTAGAATAGAAGGTTTGAATCATCGCAAAACAGTTATCAAATAGATTCTGTTAGTTTCGATTATTTTATTATTAGGAAGCACGCAGGTCTCACGCGTCCAAGAAACCAGGTTACTTTTGAATACGATAAATGGCGCCAGGCGTTTACAGAGTAACCCCTTGATCTTTTTCACATTCTGAGGGAAATGAAAACGATTCATTTTCTCTGTAGATTTCATTTTGTTGGATAACGAAAACAAAAAATAGTCCTGATATGTAAATACGGAAACTTTAACTGACAATTTCGACTGAATAAAACTGTTATGTAATATTTGAACCGTAGGTGACACAATAAACATATGTCTCACATTTGCTCTAAGAAGCATCAACAAAACATCCATATTACAGCCCTGTGTAGAACTGAACCATCAATAATTTTCCTCGCATTTTATCAATATCGAATAACCCATTCAAACCGCGCGTGTCATTCTGTGTTTATTACATGCCTTCCCATCTATAAAAACAATTATTAAAAGTACACTCAGCAAATCATTTGACAACTATCAACAAAAAGAACACATTTTATCGCCAACCAAATTTGCGAGGGGAGCCCTGTTTACTATTTCGTCTCCTGAGTTCCAATGTGTTCTATGTGCCTAGTGGCACACAGAACACATTGGAACTCAGGGGACGATTTTTAGCTATCGCTAGCGATTCAAATTGTAATTGCGGTACACGACGTGTGGATAAATCCGGTGAAATTTCGCTTCTATGTAAAACTAGTTCGTCAACGATTTTCATTTTCCGCATGGTTTAGTGTTGCTGTAGATGAGTATTTCAAAGAAAAGGCGTGTAATAAATATTTGCACTATCCAGTATCTGAACTCTTAAGAGACAAAGGGTTAACTTCATGACTTTGATACGATATTCGTTATTTGAATTACCATTAATGTTCACAAAATTACCATAATTCATTAATAATAAATATTCCTATCAATCCCCAAGCTGAATCGTGTATCTTAATGTCAGGTGGTTCGGAAAAATCTAATCTAGTTTACAAGGATATGTTTAACAGACCAGAATTTAAAATCATAGGATGAAAGTCAATAAACGAAATTAAGTATTTACGCGTGATGGAACGACATACTCATTTCAAAAATAGTTAAGTCTGCGCGACAGAAATAATTGTGTTTAAATTATAATGGTATATTACCCATTCTCTTCGTGAAAATGGGTAATACTCTGGTAGCCAGTTTTTAACCCTTTCGTTGTCCAACAATTGAGACGTAAATGAAAGCTCCCTACTGGTAGTCAAGGGGCGTTAGGAAGTGCAACCACCTACAAATATTTTTTTTCCAGTCAGGACATCCCTACCTGCTGTGGGGTCACGGATATCGATTTACAATTGTTAGTCGTTTTGTACTTTCTTACAGACTATATTCGATACTTGGACTAAAGTCAAGCACACATATGTCCAAACAAATGGACAGCTTCTCTCAATCGGTCATCTTCGCGACGCCCCCAGCGTACAACCCGAGTAAATACCCGAGGTAGAAGTTTGGTTGGTCCAAAGAATACCACTAGCGTTGAATCCTAAAAATAATTCTCTA